>JAEOAD010000003.1:90595000-91970000 GCA_036365145.1 Orientallactaga sibirica
TGCAGTCAGCTTTGTGTTGCTGGCAGAAAGCACCTGCCCAAGAACAGCGTGTGAGAAGAAAGGGTTTATTTCAAGGGGAAGTTCCGTGACCGCAGAGGAAAATGTGGTATGAGACTGGACATCATTTCCAACATCAGGCAAACAAAAGCAGCAGGAGAGTGTGCCAAACACTGGCAAGGTGCAGCTGGCTATAACACACATAAGCTCGCCCTCAATAATACACTGCGTCTAGGGCACCCCAATTCCCAAATTGCCTCCAGCTGAGGACCTAACATTCAGAACACATAAGTTTATGGGGGACACCTGTCTCAAACCACCACAGAAGGGAAGAGAGATTAATTCTATGAATCTATTAATATAAAGTTCCAGAAAATATTAATTAGTCTAAGGAAGAGAAAACAATCAGCAATTACTTGTGGGTTAAGTGGGGTGGGGTAGAAAAAAATTAGAAAGATACTTGAGGAAATTTGAGGAGCAATGGATATGCACATTATCTTGATTTGATAAGTTTCATGGTGAATACTTATGCCAAAACTTATAAAATCATAAACTTTAATATGTCAATAACTTACAGGCATGGCCAACCTTTTTTAAAAAAATTATTTTATTTATTTATTAGAGACAGAGAGAGGGGGAAAGAGAGAGAAAGAGAGAGAGTGAGAATGGGTGTGCCAGGGCCTCTAGCCACTGCAAACGAACTCTAGACGCATGTGCCACCATATGCATCTGACTTACCTGGGACCTGGAGAATCAAACCTGGTCCTCAAAATCTGGGTGTGGTGGCGCACGCCTTTAATCCTAGCACTCGGGAGGCAGAGGTAGGAGGATCGCTGAGAGTTCAAGGCCACCCTGAGACTACATAGTTAATTCCAGGTCAGCCTGGACCAGAGTGAGACCCTACCTCGAAAAACCAAAAAAAAAAAAAAAAACTGGTCCTTAGGCTTTGTGACATGCACTTTAACCACTAAGCCATCTCTCCAACCCTTTTAAAAATTTATTTTATTTATTTATTAGAGATAGAGAGAGGGCGAGGGAGAGAATGTCCAACCTTATGACATCACAACATGATGTTGTGACTTTGATGAAAGATTTTAGGGTTCAGGCGGAGTCTCCTAAACTTATGAACCCAAATTGTGGGTCCTTATCCTATTTTTTTCAACAAAGAATTGATTAAAAAGCAGACTCAAGCGGGGTGTGGTGGCACATGCCTTTAATCCCAGCACTTGGGAGCAGAGATAGGAGGGTTGCCACGAGTTCAAGGCCACCTTGAGACTACATAGTGAATTCCAGATCAGCCTGGGCTAGAGCGAGGTCCTACCTCAAAAAATCAAGGCAGACTCAAGAAGGAGAGAGAATGGGCTCCAGGGCCTCCAGCCACTGCAAACGAACTCCAGATGCATGTGCCACCTAGTGCATCTGGCTTACATGGGTCCTGGGTTCCCCAGGGAAGGGCTTAACCACTAAGGCATCTCCACGCCCCAGACTCAGGTGTTTAAGGGGAAGACCTGATTGGTTTGTAGATTCAAAGGGGCGGACCCCAAAAGCCAGCCCACCTAGGTAGAGTGTTAGACTATGAAGGCTGCAGGGGCACTGTAGCCATTGTGGATGAAGCTGCATCAGACACGAGTTCCGTTTCTATGAGACAGGTGACATGTTCTGGTTCTCTCTTTAGGCTCCTGTCCCTAACTGAAACCGCCAAAAAGCAGCTAGCTTTCTCCTGAGTCTCCTTCAACATGAGAGCATGATGTTGTCATCTACAGAGCTCATGCTGGAGAACCATGCAATTGATTTACAAAAAAAGGGGGGGGGGTGCGGAGTGCTGAAGGGATGGCTTAGCAGTTAAGGAGTTTGCCGCAAAGCCAAAAGACCGAGGTTCAATTCCCCAGGACCCATGTTAGCCAGATGCACAAGGGGACGCACGCATCTGGAGTTCATTTGCAGTGGCTGGAGGCCCTGGCATGCCCATCCTCTCTCTCTCTCCCCCTTTCTCTGTCAAATAAATAAATAAAAATTAAATATAGCCGGGCGTGGTGACGCACGCCTTTAATCTCAGCACTTGGGAGGCAGAGGTAGGAGGATCACCATGAGTTTGAGGCCACCCTGAGACTACATAGTGAATTACAGGTTAGCCTGAGACAGAGTGACACCCTACCTTGAAAACAACAACAACAACAAAAATTAAAAATAAAAATTATTTTTTAAAAATCTCACATTAAGCCGAGCATGATGGCACACGCCTTTAATTCCAGCACTAGGGAAGCTGAGGTAGGAGGGTCACTGTGAGTTCGAGGCCACCATGAGACTACATAGTGAATTCCAGGTCAGCCTGGGCTAAAGTGAGACCCTACTGTACTTCGAAAAACCAAAAGAAAAAAAAAAGTAAGACGGGTATTAATTTTGGTTCATGCTTTCAGAGGTTTCCGCCGGGTTGCGTGGCCTCATGACTAGTCCTGTGCAAGGCAAAAAACATGGCAGGAGGTGTGGTGCAAAATCATACCCCTTAGTGACCTACTTTTAGTGATCCAGATTTTTAAAAATATTTTTATTGATTTGGGCTGGGCGTAGTGGTGCACGCCTTTAATCCCAGCACTCAGCAGGCAGAGGTAGGAGGATGGCTGTGAGTTCCAGGCCACCCTGAGAATACAGAGTGAATTCCAGGTCAGCCTGGGCTAGAGTGAGACCCTACCTCGAAAAACCAAAAAAAAAATTTTTTTTAAATTGATTTATTTGTACGTAGAGAGAGAAAGAATAGCGAGGAATGGGAAGGAGTCCTGTAGTTCTTAGAAAACAACAACAACAACAAAAATTAAAAATAAAAATTATTTTTTAAAAATCTCACATTAAGCCGAGCATGATGGCACACGCCTTTAATTCCAGCACTAGGGAAGCTGAGGTAGGAGGGTCACTGTGAGTTCGAGGCCACCATGAGACTACATAGTGAATTCCAGGTCAGCCTGGGCTAAAGTGAGACCCTACTGTACTTCGAAAAACCAAAAGAAAAAAAAAAAGTAAGACGGATATTAATTTTGGTTCATGCTTTCAGAGGTTTCCGCCGGGTTGTGTGGCCTCATGACTAGTCCTGTGCAAGGCAAAAAACATGGCAGGAGGTGTGGTGCAAAATCATACCCCTTAGTGACCTACTTTTAGTGATCCAGATTTTTAAAAATATTTTTATTGATTTGGGCTGGGCGTAGTGGCGCACGCCTTTAATCCCAGCACTCAGGAGACAGAGGTAGGAGGATGGCTGTGAGTTCCAGGCCACCCTGAGAATACAGAGTGGATTCCAGGTCAGCCTGGGCTAGAGTGAGACCTTACCTCGAAAAACCAAAAAAAAAATTTTTTTTTTAATTGATTTATTTGTACGTAGAGAGAGAAAGAATAGCGAGGGAATGGGAAGGAGTCCTGTAGTTCTTAATGCATTTGTCTCTCTGCTTTTCTATTAGCTGTTTCTCTATATGCATTAAACTTAAACACGGTGCTGAAGGGATGGCTTAGGGTTAAGGCATTTGTCTGCAAAGCCAAATGATCCAGGTTCAGTTCCCCAGTACCTATGTAAGCCAGATGCACAAAGGTGCAAACGCATCTGGAGTTCTTTTGCAGTGGCTGGAAGCCGTGGTGCACCCATTCTCTTTCTGTCTTCTCTCTTATCTCTCTTTCTGCTTGCAAATAAATAAATTTTAAAAAACTTAAACACAATTTAGAACGGAATACCAGAACCACAGGAGAAAAATCCCCTTATTACTTCGGTTGGAGCCCAAAACTACGCGAAGCTATGAGAGTGCCTAGTTCCCACGCTCCGTGGGCAAAAGACTACAACTCCCAGAAGCCCTTGGTTCCCGAGGTGCCAGAGACAGCCTCCGTAAGGGGGCGGAGTCTAGTCATTGGTCGATTCCATTGTCTGGAGCGGAGGGGTTTCCAGGGCGAGGATCTGCTTTCTGATTGGCTGGAACTGGAAAGGCGTCCCCGGAGCAGTTGGTACGTTCTTCAGGTTCCAGGTCGCCGTGGGTTTGCGCTTGAATTTCCCGGGCCGGCATCGCTGGGCCTGCCGGGAAGTTGGGACGGTTATCCGCTCGGGCCCCACGGCGGTCGCGAGTGGGTATCGCGACATGCAGAGCACGGACTTGGGCAACAAGGAGAGCGGCAAGATATGGCACCGCAAGCCATCCCCGGCCACTCGGGACGGGTAAAGGCCGCGCGCCGTGGAGCCCGGCGGGGGGGCGGAGCCGGGCGGGTCTCGGGGGCGGACTCGGATCTGGTCCCCGCGAGCTGGCCGCGGGAGCCGCAGGGCCGCAGGTTTTCTTCCGAGGATTTGAGCAGCAGGACTGCCTGCTTTGATGGTCACAGTGCCCGGGAAGTGCCCTGGCAGATGCTCAGTGAATACTTACTGTTGCAGCTGCAAAACGACTTCCTGAGGATACGAGCAATGACCCACTCGAAAAGCCGGGGTTCGTCCATCCTTAAGTCATTGCATGTATTTAGATACACACACGTGCACCAACTGAGTCCCTTCTGTGTGCCAAGCACGATTCTAAGTACCGGGGCACAGCAGGGGAACAAACTTCGGTGTATTAGAGGAAGGCGGTGCGGTCTATACTGCCTGCTCCGCTTCTCGTGTGTCCTGTGTGACGTCACTGGGAGCCTTCGCGCGGACTGGTGCACTTGCGTTCCCAGGGTGCGTGCCCGAGGCGTCTTAGTGCCTCTGGTTCTCTAGGATTTCAACGGGCTCCAGCATCGCTTGGGTTCATGCCTTAGTGTTTGTTGCTCCAGTGATTGTTTCTGTTGGGCTTTTGGCAGCTTCTCCACAAATCAGCAAACATCCTGTCTTCCTGAAAGTGCAGTGCTGGACATTGGATCAGCCCACTTGTTTGGCCCGCCAGCCTCTTGCTGGGCTTCTCTTTGTGAATGCTGTGGTCCCACCAACCTCACTGAGTAAAAGGTTTTCTCTGCAGTGGAGATTCTTCAGGGTTTTCATTTCCACGTTTGGAGTTTGTATAAATACCACCCTAACTCTGGTATTCTCAAATCTCTGAGTTATAGCTAACCCACCATATTTATTTCTCTTGCTATCTCAAAGTATTTAGGTATACATAAAGGTTTCAAAAGCAGGAGAACCGGGTTTTTTATTCCATTATCTTTTAAAACTATTCTTATTTTTATTTATTTATTTGAGAGAGACAGAATGGGCATGCCAGGGCCTCCAGCCGCTGCAAATGAATTCCAGATGCATTCACCACCTTGTGTGCATCTGGCTTATGTGGGTCCCAGGGAATCGAACCTGCGTCCTTTGGCTTTGCAGGCAAGGGCCTTAGCCACTAAGCCCTTTCTCCAGCCCCAAAAGGCTGGTTTAGTGAAGAAAGATACAATAAAGACATTGGTGAACTGGTCAGCTAACCAGCTCTAACCTTGGGCCTCATAATCACTGAGCAGGGACAGTCACATTCCCGGTGCTGCCCATGTGATAGAGATGAATCTCTCCCTTACCTCCCTAATCTTGCCTTTGTTGTGTGGTTGGTGAAGGGTTAGTAGACTTCCCTGAAAACTAGAGGGAACTAAAGAGTTAATGGCTATCCCTAAGACCAACAAGCCATAAAACTTCAGAAGCATTGCCTTGACAGGCCTGTCTACTCCCAAATGATAAACTAAACTTCCCTTAGCTCAGAAAACCTTAGGGAACAGAAACCATCTGGTGGGTTATTCTCCCTAGACAATTTGGCTAAAAAAGCTTATTCTGAGCAAGGACACAAATAACTACAGTTCCTTATCTACTTCCCTTGGACCTGCAGCTGGTACAGTCTGTTTGTCTTAGGATCCCCCTTATAAGCTTGCACCCCAGCCTGGCCCAGTACTTCAGCCCTTCATCCCATGGGAAAGCTGAGGTCCTTGCTGTTTTCTCTTAATAAACAGTTTTGTCTGTAGAAAGCAATGTTTGGTGTTCTCTTTTGCTTTTCTCTTATACTTTCCTTACAGTTGGTTGGTTAGTTTTATGAGATGAAGTCTCAGTGTTATTTTTTTAATGTTTATTTATTTGAGAGAGAGAGAGAGAGAGAGAGAGAGGAAGAGGCAGATAGAGAGAATGGGCACGTCAGGGCCTCTAGCCACTGAGAATGAAAGCCAGACACATGTGCTCCCATGTGCATCTGGCTTACAGGGGTCCTGGGGAATCAAACCAAGGTCCTTACGCTTCATAGGCAAATGCATTAACTGCTAAGCCATTTACCAGCCCCAAGTCTGTTTTTTTTTTTGTTTGTTTGTTTGTTTGTTTTTCAGGGTAGGGTCTCACTCTAGCCCAGGCTGTCCTGGAATTCACTATGTAGTCTCAGGATGGCCTCAAACTCAGGGCAATCCTCCTACCCCTGCCTCCCAAGTGCTGGGATTAAAGACATGCACCACCACGCCCTGCCCCAAGTCTGTTTTTTTTTTTTTGGTTTTTCGAGGTAGGGTCTCACTCTAGCTCAGGCTGACCTGGAATTCACTATGTAGTCTCAGGGTGACCTCGAACTCATGGCGATCCCCTACCTCTGTCTCCCGAGTGCTGGGATTAAAGGCATGTGCCATCAGGCCCGGCCCAAGTCTGTTTTTTTAGCTCAAGTTGGCCAAGAAGTTGTAATCCTTCTGCCCGAGCCTTCCAAGTGCTAGGATTATAGGCTGTTGTCCCTGTTTTGGCTATTTTCCATATTGTGAACAATGTTTATTGAATTTTGTTGTCAGAACTGTAATGTTACAGAGGAAAAAGCCTTTGGAAGAATCATTTGCTGTGCGGCCTTTAGTTGATTAAGAATATTTTGATGTTATTTCAGAACATTACTTTTTTTTTGAAACAGGATCTCATGCAGCCCAGGCTGGCCTAGAATTTAATGTTGTGTTCTTTCTGTTTTGTTTTGACAGAATAATAGTGAACATCATTCACAATACTTCTGATTACAACCCAAAAGTTTTGCGATTTTTGAATGTGGCTTTTGATGGCTCAGGTGATTGCCTAATTGCTGGGGACCACCAAGGAAATATCTATATTTTTGACTTGTATGGAAACAGGTAAGTAGATGCTTTTGATATTTACGTTATCATTTAACAATTTACAACTATCCTGTAATTGTTCTGTAACTGTCACAAAGTTGTAAATGTTAGATACAAACTGGAGAACTCTCAGATAGAAATTTAAGAGACATGATAGGTATGAATCTGACCTGATCCTTTTGCTGTAAAGGACATTATGGGACAACTGACAAAATTTGGATGGGATTTGAAGATTGGCTGGAGGAAATATATATTTGGATGGTTGTATTGTGAGTATGTAGGAGTTTCCTTGTTTGTAGGAAACAGGGTCTTGATCATTTACTCTCACACAGTTCAGGAAAAGAACTCATGTTTGATTTATTTATGTAATATATATGATCTACTTTTTACTTGGTAGAAATATGTTAACCATTATTCTGCTCTTTACTAAAAAAAAAAAAAAGTAATGATCCCAAGTCTCCCACCTCAGATTCTTCCTCACCTACCAGATAATGCCCAGATTTAAGTTACCACCTCCTTTTCTCCTTTGCTCTGACTGCTGAATAACAAGAAACTGATTGATTCCATTTCAGAATAGTTAATTTCAACTTCAGCAATTTGCACCATTCCATTGGCTTATCTTCTGTGACTTTTTCCATTCTCCAGTGAATACTACATAACCGTTACCGATTTCTTTACCTCTTTGTGTTAGACACAGAACTTACTGGATTGCTTAGCCTCCTAATTCGTGCTCTTCTTCCTCATTGCAGGTTCAAGTATGCCTATGACTTCAACCACCCATAACTCGTCATCTCACTCATAAAAGCTGACGATCTTGGTTTCTTCCTGACTCATCCCTATCCTCCATGACCTCCCCTGGGATTTTGCCCATCAGCAGTTCCTCTTTTGTTTTGCCTCTTGCCACAATTTACTATCTAGAGTAGGAGACAAAAAGTACTTTTCTGTATCCTAAGTTTTGAGCTCTAGTTCTTGTAGCAAAAGACAGATTAGCAAAGAGAAAACAAGTTAAAACTGTACTTTATGGATGTACTCAACAATGAGTGGTTGAGATTCTTGCTTACATCTTGCAACAAAGAGAAGTGAAGGAAAAGGAAAGAGGCCTAGCTTCTCTAGATAGGCAGTAAACTGTAGGAAGGCAAATATCAGGGAAACTGGTAGTAGATTGTATTTGCCACGTGGCTCCCTGTGGTGCCATCCCCAGGATGGTAGGAGCCTCTAGTCACCTCTTAAACAACCTTAGTCTTTTGTGCTAGAAAAGGGAGAAGGTACCCCCTTGTCAGTTTATTCAGATTTACACATATATTTAGACAAATAGAAGGCACAAGCCTTTTTTTTTTTCTTTTTTAATTTATTTATTTGAGAGAGAGGGAGAGAGAATGTACACACCAGGATTTCCTGCTGCTGCAGACTCCAAACACATGCACCACTTTGTGCATCTGGCCTTATGTGGGTACTGGGAAGTGGAACCTGGGCCTTCAGGCTTTTAAGCAAGTGCCTTTAACCACTGAGCCATCTCTCTAGCCCAGAACGTTTTTTGTATTTGCTTTTTAATTATTTTTTAGCTCATAATAATCCTACCGAAGTGGTATGTTTTAAGGTGGACTATTCTGCCACTTTTCTACATGAGTGCTCAGCTGAACTGAGCAGTAAGCAGCAGAGCTGAGACTTGAAATCAGACATGATTATACAGGCCACTTTAAGCTGGGCATGGTGGTGCACACAGTTTAATCCCAACACTCAGGAAGCAGAGGTAGGAGGATCACCGTGAGTTCAAGGCAATCCTGAGTGAATTCCAGGCTAGCCTGGGCTAGAGAAAGACCCTACCTCAAAAAAATAAATAAATAAAAATAAAATCACACTTTAGGGCCTGGAGAGATGGCTTAGCAGTTAAGCGATTGCCTGTGAAGTTTAAGGACTCAAGTTCAAGGCTCGATTCCTCAGGACCCAGATAAGCCAAATGCACAAGGTGGCACATGCATCTGGAGTTCATTTGCAGTTGCTGGAGGCCCTGGCGCACCCATTCTCTCTCTCTCTATCTGCTTCTTTCTCGGTCTGTCTGTTGCTCTCAAATAAATAAATAAAAATAAATAAATAAGTAAACAACAACAAAAAAAACCACACTTTACTGAGCTCTCTCACAATCTTCCTCTCCATGAAGTTTTTTTCTGCAGCTTCATGACACCACTCTGCTGTTACCGCACTGATTATTTCATCCCCCATTTTGCTGACTTCTTCCAGAACTACCCCTGTCAGTTGTGAACCCGGGTGTCTTCCAGGTTTCACTTCCTTCTGTGTTCCAGGTGCTCTTTTGACAGTCTCACCAGCCAACCTGGGCATACTCCTCAGACTGCAGCTGTTGATAAACACTGTTGACTCCAATCTTCCTACTAGACTAACTGGTTCTGAGCTTTCTGAAGCCACTAGTTGCATGTAGCCTCTGAAAGATGACTGGTTCAAATTGAGTTACAATATAGGTATGACACTAAAATAAACACTGGATTGGGAAGACAGTATTTAAAAATTGATTAAATGTTAGAATACTAATACTGAGTGAATAAAATATTAAATGACTTTTACCTGTTTCTTTTTTACTTTTTTAATGTGAATCCTAGAAATTTTAAAATTATATGTGTGTCCCATATTGTATTCCTTTTTAAAAAATTAAATATTGCAAGTAGATAGAGATGGAGAGAAAAAGGCAGAGAGAGAATGGGCCCACCAGGGCCTCCAGCCACCACAAATGAACTCCAGATGCATGTGCCACTCTGCTTCTGGCTTTATATAGGTACTGGGGAACGTGAACGTGGGTCATCTTTCTAGCCCCCATACTATATGTTACCCAGGGGCCTTGTATTCAACATGTCTAAAAAGACAACATTTCCTTCCACTTTGTCCTAAGCTCAAAAGCTTAATATTTGGTTTTTTTTGTTGTTGTTTGTTTTGTAAATTACATTCCACATGTGGTATGAGGGTGGGTGTGGTGGCACATGCTTTAATCCCAGCACTGGGGAGGCTGAGGTAGGAAGATTGTCCTGAGTTCAAGGCCAGCGTGGATCTATAGAGCAAGTTCCAGGTCAGCCTGGGCTAAGGTGAGATCCTGCTTTGAAAAACCAACCCTCTCACCAACAAAACATCTCATTAAATTCCAGCCACATGCCAAAAGTGCTCTCCTAAACACTCATCATGTATTATTTTACTCAAGCCAAACTAAGAGTCCCAATCTTACCTTTTCCTTTTTCTTTTCTTTTTTTTTTCCTTGATTTTTTTCGAGGTAGGGTCTCACTCTAGCCCAGGCTGACCTGGAATTCACTATGTAGTCTCAGGCTGGCCTCGAACCCTTAGCGACCCACCTACTTTATTTTACACTTGAGAAATTCCTGATTCCTCTTTCTTCCCCTGTATGTAATGCCTTCCAAGACTCCTGCTTAACCTCTGACCCTCTTCCTATGTGTGCTTTCTGCTGGGTACTCTGGTTGAGGTTTTCCCTAATAGTTTTCTGAGTAATCACCCATTCTTTCTTGTCCTTTCATCTGTGCATTGTTATTGCTGCCAGAGCCATCTTTCTAAAAGATATGCTTGGGCTGGAGAGATGGCTTAGTGGTTAAGGCGGTTGCTGGCGAAGTCAAAAGATCCTGGTTCGACTCTCCAGGCCCCATGTAGTAAGTCAGATGCACAAGGGGGCGCATGCCATCTGGAGTTCATTTGCAGTGGCTGGATGCCCTAGTGCACCCATTCTCTCTCTCTCTCTCTCTCTGCCTCTTTCTCTCATATAATTAAATAAATAAAAATATTTTAAAAATAAAATAAAATAAAAGATATGCTTGATCATGATTCTGCTAAGCTTAACAATGGCTTCCCATCTTGTGGAAGTGGAATCCAGCCTCCTTAACATGGCTTACCAGAATGGTAGCTCATTTTTCTGGATTTTGTTTTCTTCAGTTCTAAGGATTCCTGATGCGTAGTTTTTGGTCCTTGGTGGAATGTCTGATACTAATAAAGTGATTTCTTAATAGGTTTAATCTTGTTCAGCGAACAACACAGGCTTGCACAGCTCTGGCCTTCAATCTTCGTAGGAAGTCTGAGTTCCTGGTGGCATTAGCTGACTATTCTATTAAATGTTTCGATACAGGTAAGAAGTCTCCGCATTTGTCTTTAGAAGCAGAGTAAAACATAGACTAAGCAGCAGGGAGTTTACCAGTCTGTACAGTTTGCCCTTATTTCAGACATAGCCAGTAGCCTGGGGTCCAAGGACCACTCTGACTTCAGGTTAGCTACTTAAACCAAATTTCCAAGAACCCTCGGGTTCAATAACTCACTAAAAAGCAGAAAGAATTTAGGACAGCATTGTGTATGTGACTATAGTCTTAATGTAGCAAAAGGATACAAAGTCAAGCAGCCAGCGGAAGAAATGCACAGGGAGGAATTTAGGAGGCCTCTAGAAAAGAACCTTCCTTTGTCCTTAAGGGATGTTACCCTCCTGCCACCTGGATGCCACACCTGCACCAGATATTGCTGGCCCAGGAAGTTCTTGCAAGCTTATTGCTTGTGTGTAGATGTGAGGGTGACCTGCGCCTCCAGGATTGCCTATGCGCTGGAGTCATTGTCCAGCCCTCCTGTTCCTCTGAGGTTCCGCTGATCCGCCCCCTAACAGCACTGCTGCTCTTTCTGCTGAGGCCAGTCGCTACTCGAGTCTCCTTGACATAAACCATGTGTTTGTGGTCTAAGGGACTCATTGTGAGTATGAGGAGAGTCTTGTCATGTGGGAAATTCCATGGGGTAGAGATTACTTCCCACGAGTTTAGACAAAAAAAAAAATTTGGAAGTCAGATTTTTTACTATACAAGTATTTTTAAAAATGTGTGCACGCTTGCGCGCGTGCATGGATATGTTTGTGTGTGTGTATGTGTGTGTGTGTAATGAGTGCTGTAGACTAAAGTTCATTTTATAAAAAGTCTGCAAGTAAGTTATTTTCTAGTTACAAAAGTAATTGATGACTGGGTATGATGGGGCATGTCTTTTTTACTTATGTTTTTTTTGGGGGGGTTTTGAGGTAGGGTCTCACTCTAGCCCAGGCTGACTTGGAATTCACTCTGTAGTCTCAGGGTGGCCCGGAACTCATGGCGATCCTCCTACCTCAGCCTCTAAAATGTTGGGATTAAGCCGGGCGTGGTGTCGCACATCTTTAATCCCAATACTCGGGAGGCAGAGGTAGGAGGATCGCCATGAGTTCGAGGCCACCCTGAGACTACAGAGTGAATTCCAGGTCAGCCTGGGCTAGAGTGAGACCCTACCTCAAAAAAACAAAAAAAGAGCTGGGCGAGGTGGTACACGCCTTTAATTCCAGCAGCCTTTAATCCTAGCACTCGGGAGGCAGAGATGGGAGGATCACTGTGAGTTTGAGGCCACCCTGAGACTACAGAGTGAATTCCAGGTCAGTCTGGGCCAGAGTGAGACCCTACCTCGAAAAACAAAAACAATAACAACAAAAAGAAGCAAAAGCAGTTACTTTTAGTAATGCCCAAAGAAACAGTCAGCCTTTTATGATGGGGCTATATCTTTCTTGTTTATTTTCTGTACATATACTTTAAAAACACCCTAACACATATATAATTCACTGTGTATTATTTTTTAGGCTCATTTTACTTCATTAAAAATCCATCTGTGGTAGCGCAAGCCTTCAATCCCAGTACTCGGGAGGCAGAGGTAGGAGGATCGACAAGAGTTCTAGGCCAGCCTGAGCTAGAGTGAGACCCTACCTTGAAAAACAAAACAAACAAACAAACAAAAAATCCATCTGGAGGCAGGTGTGGTGGCGCACACCTTTAATGCCAGTACTTGGGAGGCAATGGGTAGGAGGATCTCTGTGAGTTTGAGGCCAGCCTGGGACTACAGAGTCCAGGTCAGCTGAGATACAGTGAGACCCTACCTTCAAAACAAAACAAAAATCTAGTATATTTTGGACTGGATGATCTATAAATACCTAATATTTCACTGTATAGTTGTTAACAGTAGCAAATTATTTGTGCTATTATTTATTATTAAACTTCTAAACTTTCTGGGTTTTGGTATCACAAACACTGCTATTACAATTTTTTAAAATATTTTATTTATTTATTTGAGAGAGAGGAAGAGGAAGAGAGATAATGGGTGTGCCAGAGCCTCCAGCCACTGCAAACAAACTCCAGATGCATGCGCCCCTTTATGCATCTGGCTTATGTGGATCCTGGGGAATTGAACCTGGGTCCCTTAGGCTTTGCAGGCAAACACCTTAACCACTAAGGTATTTCCCCAGCCCTACAAAAATGTTTTTAACACTAAATATTGTACTCATTTATGATTGATTTCTTTACTTAGAATCTTCCATTTTCTTTTCTGTTCCCGGCACCATCTTGTGCTGTGTTGTTTTTCATTGATCTCTAACCCTGTTAAGTCCTGTTAACTCCCTCTGCTCTTTCCCTTTGCCAGATCGTGCTTCTTCACAGACTCCAGAGTGAATCTGACTCTTGGGCCTCCCACTCTACAGTTCTGAGACTTCTGTCTCCCAGATCATTAGCCACCCCTCATTGTTTAAATCTTTGATTTACCATCGTGCTTCTCAGCAGCATCTCACAGTTGGTATTACTCGGAGAGCCTGGCTTTTTGCTTGCTTGTTTTTCGAGGTAGGGTCTCACTCGAGGGTGGCCTTGAACTCACAGTGATCCTCCTACCTCTGCCTCCCAAATACTGGGATTAAAGGTGTGTGCCACCACGCCTGGCTTGAGCCTGGTTTTTGATACAGTGGCCTGGCAACTTTCCTTCTGTCTTTCTCACTGTTTCTCAAGTGTCTCCTGGATTCTGTTAGTGATTCCTAGACTTTTGGATTTTTGATTTAAAAGTAAATGAACCAGGCTAGAGAGATGGCTCAACTGTTGAGGCACTTGCCTGCAAAGCCTAATGACTTGGGTTAGATAGCCCAGTACCCACGTAAAACATCTAGAGTTTGTTTGCAGTGGCAGGAGGTCGTGTTGTGCCCATTCTGTCTCTCTGTCTTTGCTTACAAATGAATGAATATTACTTTTTTTTTTTTTTTAAAGTAAATGAACTCAGGTTGGAGAGATGGCTAAGCGGTGAAGGCACATGCCTGCAAAGCCTAAGGACTCAAGTTCGACTCTTCAGGTCCCATGTAAGCCAGATGCACATAGTGGCACATGCATCTGGAGTTTTTTTTTGCAGTGGCTAGAGGCCCTGGCGTACCCATTCTCACCCTCTCTTTTTCTCCCCCATCCCTCTCTCTGTCTCTAATAAATAAATAAAACAGTAAATGAACCATCTTAGTTTGTCCACTTTTCATTTAGCTAATTTATATCTAAAACATATTTTAATATTATAAAACAAGGATATCTTTTTTTACCATAAGCTTAGAGGGATAAAATATTAAAAAGTGTTTTAGAAGCCGGGCGTGGTGGCACACACCTTTAATCCCAGCCCTTGGTAGGAGGATCGCCGTGAGTTCGAGGCCACCCTGAGACTACATAGTAAATTCCAGGTCAGCCTGGGCTAGAGTGAAACCCTACCTCGAAAAAAAAAAAAAAAAAAAAAAAAAGTGTTTTAGGAACAGGAGAGATGGCTTAGCAATTAAGGTACTTGCTTGAAAAGCCAAAAACCCACGTTTGATTCCATAGTACCCACATAAAGCCAGATGCACAAGGTGGCACATGCATCTGGAGTGTGTTTGCAGTGACTAGAGGCCCTGGCATGCTCCCCCTTCTCCCTCCTTCCAAATAAATAAATTAATTAAATTAATATTTAAATTTTGCTTGGGGCTGGAGAGATGTCTCAGTGGTTAAAGGCACTTGCTTACAAAGCCTGATAATGACCCAGGTTTGATTCCCCAGTGCCCATGTAAAGTGATAAGCACAAAGTGGCATATGCATCTGCAGTTCATTTGCATTGGCAGAAGGCCCTGGTGTACAAATATTCTCTGTCTCTGTCTTCCTCTTTCTCTCAAACAAATAAAAATGTTTATTAAAAAATGTTAGCTTTGGGGGCTGGAGAAATGGCTTAGCGGTTAACCACTTGCCTGTGAAGCTTAAGGACCCCAGTTCAAGGCTCAATTCCCCAGTACCCACATAAGCCAGATGCACAAGGGAGCACATGCGTCTGGAGTTCATTTGCAGTGGCTGGAGACCCTGGTGCACCCATTCTCTCTACCTATCTGCCTCTTTCTGTCTGTTGCTCTCAAATAAATAAACAAAAAAAAATTTAAAAAAAAATGTTAGCTTTGTGAAAAACTCACCTATTTTTTCCATTTCACTGAAGACCAGTGAGAAGTAGTTATTAACTAATGCTAGGCATTAGACTGAGGTTTGGAAGCCACTACTCTTTCCCTAAAGAATTTATTGCTATCTTCAGTATTGATCTATTTGTATCTTAATGTTTACCACTTTTTTTGGGCGGAGGGAGGTAGAGTTTTACTCTAGCCCAGGCTGACCTGGAATTTACTATATAGTTTCAGGGTAGCCTTGAACTCATGGCAATCCTCCTACCGCTACTTCCCAAGTGCTGGGATTAAAGTGGTATGCTACCACACCTGGCCTGTTTCCCACATTTATATCTTGCTGTCTGACTCTTCTTAGTTCATCTTTCTGGGGGAAAGTAAAATTTGCTGTAAATATCCTGGAGATATACAGAAAAGTATGAGGATAATGTAAAATGAATATCACTTATAATTTCATTTCCCAGTGGTAATTATCATCAGTAGTTTTTGGTGTTTTCTGTACTAGTCTATTTTCTTTGTATACCAACACACACACACCCCTACCTTTATCTCAGAATCAGATTGTTTTGTTGTATTTTATTGAGACAGGGTTTTGCTGTGTATTTCCAACTGTTATGGAATTGACTGTAATCCAGGCTGATTTCAACCTTAAAAATCCTTCTGTCTCAGCCTCCTAAGTACTGGGATTACAGGTTTGTAACCACCATAGCTGGTTCAAAATCAACTTTTAATTTTTTGTGTTTACTTACTTTATCTATTTTTTAATATGTTCATTCATTTTCAGAGTGTGAGTGAGTGAGCATGGGCATGCCAGGGCCTCTTGCCTCTGCAAATGAACTCCAGATGCTTGTGCCACTTTGTGCATCTGGCTTTATGTGGGTACTGATGCCATGACTACTGGCGCCAGCAGGCTTTGCAGAAGCGGGTTCCTTTAACCACTGAGCCATCTCTCCAGCCCCATTTCATTTATTTTTTGAGATGGAAATATATAGTCTCAACTGGCCTTGAATTCCACATGTAGCCCAGTCTGGCCTTAAACTCACAATGATCTGAGTGCTGTGTGCTACCATGCTTTACAAAATCAGTTCCTTAAATTGAATTCATTCTCTTTTTTTGTCATACTGTTAAATCTGTCCATTTTATAGCTAAACTAAAATCCCTGGCATCCTGTATCTCAGTGCATAGATTTGACCACCAAAGTCACTCCATTGCCATTTGCTTCATTTAAGTTCGCATCTCCTGCCTGCATTATTACAGCTTTTTGTCCTGTTGCTGCTCCTCTTCCAATACATCCACCATAGAGCCTCAAAGTGCTCTCTTTGTAAGCACAGGTCAGACTTGCTACTCTTCAACATAAAGCTGTTAGCTGTGAGAGAATACCCCAGCTCCCTGATGTGACTGTTGAAGCCTCATCTGCAGCTTCCATGATGCATGTGTTACCATCACCTGTGGTACACTGTCAGCCAGCCATGGGCTCGCATCTTGGTAGCTATTGAAGAAGATGCCTGATAGAATAGTACCATCAGCTTGTGAGGTGTGCATGTGTGGTGCTTTAAGTATAGAGTAGTGTTTTCCTCGTCCACAGTTGTACTTTTACCACAGGCACCAAGGAGCTCGTTAGCTGGATGAGAGGACATGAGTCATCAGTATTTTCAATCTCTGTGCACGCATCAGGGAGATACGCCATCACCACTTCTTCCGATACTGCGCAACTCTGGGACTTGGACACCTTTCAGAGAAAAAGAAAGCTGAATATTCGTCAGTTTGTAGGTATACAGAAGGTCAGTGATGTGGGACATTATAGCCTGTGCTTCCCAGGCTGTTTTCTTGGTGAACAGGAGTTAAGATGATAGAAGAGTGTGATTCATTTTATCTTAGCTGTATCCTTATAGTACAGAAACATGCCAAGTGTCAACGTGACTACCCATGTTACTTATGAGTGGTGTGTGTGTGCGCGCGTGCGTGCGTGCGTGCACACTTGTAAAGAAAACTGTCTGCTATAAATAACTGATGAAAAAATCTATTTCAAGGTAGGGTCTCACTCTAGCCCAGGCTGGCCTTGAACTCACAGCAATATTCCTACCTCAGCCTCCCCAGTTTTAGGACTAAAGATGTGCACCGCTTTGCCCAGCTTAAATTTTTTTCTTCTTCTAAGTTATAACTATATAACTGAACTCTCATAAGGTGACTATTTATTTATTTATTTATTTATTTGAGAGAAAGAGAGAATGGGTGCACCAGGGCCCCTACCCACTGCAAATGAACTCCAGATGCATGTGTCACCTTGTGCATCTGGCTTATGTGGGTCCTGAAGAACTGAACCTTGGTCCTTTGGCTTTGCAGGCAAGCACCTTAACTTCTAAACCATCTCTCCAGCCCTAGCTGACCATTTTTATGATTTTTGTTGTTGTTGTTTAGAGTCAGAATATCATTCAAACCCCTGTTGATCTGGAATTTATTCTGGCCTCAGATTCACAGTGATTCTCCTACCTCAGCCTTCTGAGTGCTAGGATTAAAGGCATGAGCCACCATACCCATTCGTTTTTATGATTTTATGATTTTATTATATTATTTATTTATTTATTTATTTTGGTTTTTCTAGGTAGACTCTCACTGTAACCCAGGCTGACCTGGAATTCATGATGTAGTCTCAGGCTGGCCTATAACTCACAGTGATCCTCCTACCTCTGTCTCCTAAGTGCTGAGATTAAAAGCATGCATCACCACACCCAGCTAAATTATTTATGTATTTATTTGAGGGAGAGAATATGAATAGCCATTGCAAACGAACTCTAGATGCATGCGCCCCCTTGTGTATCTGACCTACATGTATACTGGGGAATTGAATCTGGGTCCTTTGGCTTTGCAGGCAAGTGCCTTAACCACTAAGCCATCTTTCCAGCCCTGATTCAGTTATTTTTGACATAGTATTTATATATAAAAATGCACATGTATCACATGCATTCACTTGTTAAATGTGACAAACTTGTATAACTGTACAGACATAGCATTACCATCACCCCAGCAATTACCATCATATCCTTTCCTGAGTATTAGTCTGATATTTTTCCACTGTATTTTGGTTTTGCCTGTTCTAAAATTTCATATACATTTTAACTACTTAGTAATAGTTGAAGACATTTTTGGCATTGACCTATGTTGTATTTATCTGTAGTTTGTTCCTTCTAATTGCTGATTAATAATCCATTCTATAAATATACCACCTTTTAAAAAATCCGTTTATTTTTCTTTTAAGTTGTTTTTCTTGTTTGATTAGCTCTATATTAATATATATATCTTCAGTAGTATCTGTATATCCCATGGGATGAGTTCTTTATTTTTGGTTATATTACACATGCAGTGATGCTTTTAATTTCTTGGTTATTAACATGAACAGCTAGTAATGCTTGTCAACCAAAAAATCTTACAGTCTCTCTTGAAATAACAGAGTTCTTTTATACCTTTAATAATTAAAAAGAAGATAAAAGCTGCAGCCAGCTAATTCACTAGACTTAGACCAAATGTCTTAGTAGGTCTTTTCTTCTCTAATTGCTTTAGCACTTAAATTGAATTTTAAATTCCAAAGAGAGCATTGGGACTTGAACTCACAAGGGAAACAATTATGAAACTAACATGAAAGCCATCTGTTCTTGGCATGAAATTAAAACTGTATGCACTTGGTAGATGCCAGAGCCAGATTTCCTTGGTCATTTAGACATTTTTAGCTTGTAAATGTGACTCTATAAATATTAGTGCTTTGAGAAGAAAATTAAGTGTAGAGAATGAATGTATATTGTGATATCTGTATATAAATACATTGTTCTAACCTAATAGAAAACCATAGTTTATAAGTTATGTGTAAACTTTCTTAAAAAGGCAGATAGTAGAGCCAGGCATGGTGGTGCACGCCTTTAATCCCAGCACTTGGAGGCAAAGATAGGAGGATCTCCGTGAGTTTGAGGCCACCCTGAGACTACATAGTGAATTCCAGGCCAGCCTGGGCTAGAATGAGACCCCCACCTTGAAACACCACCCCCCAAAAAAGTGGCAGGTAGTAAATATTTTTGCCTTTGCAGGCCAAGAACAAAGTTTTATAACCATTTAGAATGTAACTGTTGAAAAATGTGAAACAGCCAGGTGTGGTATGCATGCCTGTAGTCCCAGCATTTGGGAGGCAGAAGTGGGAAAGTTGCCACAAGTCTGGGGACAGTCTTGGCCACAGAGTGAGACCTTGTCTCAAAAAAAAGTAAAGCTGGGCATGGTGGCTCACGCCTTTAATCCCAGCACTTGGAAGGCAGAGATAGGTGGATTGCTGTGAGTTTGAGGCCATCCTGAGTCTGCATAGTGAATTCCAGGTCAGCCTGGACTAGAGCAAGACCCTACCTCAAACCCCCAAAAAAAAAAAAAAGTAAAACATTCATAGGTCTTGGGCAATGCAGAATTTGGAGGTAAGCCAGATGTAACAGACAGCTTCAGGTTCGCTGAGATGAACTTCCAGACCAGGCACAGTTATGGAGGAAAGGATTTATAGAAGCTTACAGGTTCAGGGGAAGTTCCATAATGGCAGAAGAAGCTGGCCTGCTTTCACAGGACCAAACACAGAGAGAGAAGCCACAAGTCAAAAGCCACACAGCATAGTACACTTCAGGAACTGCAGCTAGGCACACTTTGCATGTCTTTAGATTGAAATCCTAAACCCACCACTACACCTTAAGATCCGCCCAGTGACACTGCCTCCAGCTAGGTGGCTGCAGATGCAAACTATAATAAAACACTGAATATATTGGGGGCCATCTATTCAAACTACCACACCAGATAAGTTTCCAGGTGGGCCAGAGTTTCCACTCCTGATTTACACTGCTGAAATTAAATCTTTAAATTTAATCTTTAATTCTTGTCAAATTTTTACTAAAATATATTTTAAAATTTTATTTTTATTTGAGAGAAAGAGAGAGAATGGGCGCACTAGGGCCTTCAGCCACTGCAAACAAACTCAAGATATGTGCATCTCCTTTGTGTGCATGTGTGACAGGGCATACTTGTATCATGTGCATCTGGTTTACGGGGACTTGGAGATTTGAACATGAGTTTTTAGGCTTTGCAGGCAAGTGCCTTAACTGCTAAGCCATCTCTCCAGCCCTAAAACTATATTTTTTTACCTGCTCCGTTTCTGACCTGGGCTGGTTCACCCCTCCTTAGGCAACCTGGTGGTCTCCCGCTCCCAGGAGGTCACCATATTGATGCCGAACTTAGTGCAGACACCCGATCGGCATAGCTCACTGCAGCCCAGAACTCCTGGACTCAAGCAATCCTCCTGTCTCAGCCTCCTGAGTAGCTGGGACTACAGGCACGCGCCACCGCGCCCAGCACCTAAAACTATATTTTTATACCAGATTCTGATTCTGTAATTTAAATAGAACCTTTTTTTTTTTTTTTTTGGAGGTAGGGTCTCACTCTGGCCCAGGCTGACCTGAAATTCACTCTGTATTCTCAGGGTGGCCTCGAACTCATGGCAATCCTCCTACCTCTGCCTCCCAAGTGCTGGGATTAAAGGCATGCGCCACCATGCCTGGCTTTAAATAGAACCTTTTTTTTTTAAAAAAAAAAATTTCATTTATTTATTTGAGAGAGAGGAAGAGAGGCAGATAGAGAATGGGCACACCAGGTCCTCCAGACACATGCACCACCTCGTACATCTGGCTTTTGTGGGTATTGAGGAAACCTGGATCTTTAGTCTTCATAAGCAAGCACCTTAACTGCTAAGTCATCTCTCTAGTTCCAGAACCTTTATTTTGACAGTACATGAGACCCTTGAAGAAACTTTGAGTCTTGTGCTATGAAGTTAACTTTTTTTTTTTTTTTTTTTTTTTTTTTTTTAATGTCCAGGCTGACCTGGAATTAACAAGTCTCAGGGCAAGAGAGACCTCTGGACAGTGCTGGGATTAAAGGCGGCGCCACCACGGCCACTAAGTTAATTTTTTTTAATGCATGAGAACAAGAGCAAGAGAGAGAATGGACAAATGGACATGCTAGGGCCTTGGCCACTATAATCGAACTCCAGACGTATGTGCCACCTTGTACGCATATGCAACCTTGTGCATTTGCATCACCTTTTGTGCGTCTGACTTATGTGGGACCTGGAGAGTCAAACATGGGTCCTTAGGCTTTGCAGGCAAATGTCTTAACAACTAAGCCATTTCCAGCCCTGAAGCTAATTTTAATATGTTTTTTTTTTTTTTTGGTTTTTCAAGGTAGGATCTCACTCTAATCCAGGCTGACCTGGAAGTCACTACATAGTCTCAGGGTGGCCTCGAACTCATGGCGATCCTCCTACCTCTGCCTCCTCAGTGCTGGGATTAAAGGCATGCACCACCACGCCCAGCTCAGAGTGGTTTTTATTGTTTAAGTGTGTGGTAAATACTGAGGAATGAACATGTTAGGCAAGCACTCCACTGCTGGGGTATACCTTCAATATCTCAAAGTGTGTTTAAAGTACAATCACTCTTAAATTACTTTCTACTGATTTTTTTTTTTCGAGGTAGGGTCTTGCTCTAGCCCAGGCTGACCTGGAATTCACTATGTAGTCTTACAGTGGCCTCGAACTCATGACAATCCTCCTACCTCTGCCTCCCAAGTGCTGGGTAAAGGCATGCGCCACCATGCTCGGCATCTACTGATTTTTGTATGTAGTAATAACAGTAATGCTAAAAGTCAGCCAGGCAGTTACACACACCTGTAGTCTTAGCTATTCCATGGGCTGAGGCAGGAAGATTTCAGTTCAAAGCCAGAAAATTTTTTTGGTTTTTTCTTTGAGGTAAGGTTTTGCTCTAGCCCAGGCTGACTTGGAGCTTGCTATGTAATCTCAGTGTGATGTCAAACTCACAGCATCCTCCTACCTCTGCCTCCCGAGTGCTGTGATTAAAGGTGTGAGCCATCAGACAGGAAAGACCCCCTAAAGGGGATGGAAGGAGGGGGAAAAGGAGGGGAAGAGAAAGAAAAGAAAAAGACAGTAATAATAATCATAATAGATGTCAATTGTTGAATACCAACCATGTACTTAGCTCCCTCCATTCCTCTCACAGGATCGGACCTTGAAGCCAAGTCTGGTCTAGAATTTGGATTTTGGTCCAAGCTGGCGTCAAACTCATCCTCCTCCTTCCTCAGCTCCCTAGTGCTGAGATTATGGGTATGCACCATCACAGCAGGTTTATTTAGTTTCTTTTCAGCTGAACTAATCCCTAGAGGCAGGTTCTGTTTTTCCAAGAGAAACTAACTTCAGAAACACTAAGTGACCGACCCAGTGTTGCAGTTTATGAATAGCGTTAGTGGGAATCTGAACCCGTCTGACTGCAAAGCAGTTCATTACACCAGACTGTTTCTCAGTAAACTAGTTACACCTCTTCAAATTAGTAACTTTTAATTCATGTCATGTGTAGTAATAGCATATTCAGCTCTTCAGTTATGGGTTTTGGAATATATGCTTGAACTTGGAATTACTTTTGGTCAACATGCATGGGAAAATGCTCCATAATGGATATATGAATTCATTTCAAGAATCGAGTTATTGATGTAGGGATGTGCAAAGCCTCTGCCATGTGCTCCTGCTGCTTTCCTCCACCATGCCTTTCCTGTCATGATGGACCAAGACCCTTTGCTAAAATGACACAAAAAGGACTAATACACCCCAACCTGGTCTTCATGCAGCTACTTTAAAAAATAAAAGCACAGTGATTTTTATATATACATAAGAAATTGTCATAATAAAACCCAATATTTTTTTTTCAGTTCTAAAATGGAAACCAACTGGGGTCCTCTAGTTTAATTCAATTCAGCTGCAAGTTGAGAGTGGAATCCCCAAGCCTGCCTTCCCTCTTGAGATGCCAGACATAAGGCTAACCTCCAGATTTTCTGCTTACCAGAAGACAGGGAAACATTTACTGTCTGATATTAAAGACACAGGTGAAAAGATACATGAGAGGTAGGAAGATCGCCATGAATTCCGGGCCACTCTGAGAATACAGAGTGAATTCCAAGTCAGCCTGGGCTAGCGTGAGACCCTACTTCGGAAAAAAGAAAAAAAACAAACAAACAAGAAAAGATACATGAAGTAAGAGATATGAGAAGGGGGAGTAGGAGGCTTCCACATCCTCTCCAGGTGGGCCATCCTTAAGGGACCTCCGCACATTCAGCTACCTTTTTTTTTTTCTTGTGAAGTCCCTATTTTTTTATTGAAAGCTTCCATACTTACAGATAATAAATCATGATAATTCCCTCCCCCACTTTCCCCTTCACAAATCCACACTCCATCATATCCCCTCCCACTCTCCATTAGTCTCTTTTATTTTTTTTAATTTTTTTAAATTAAAAAACAATTTAATAAATTTTTGTTTATTTTTATTAGCAGCAGACAGACAGAGAAAGAGACAGAGAGAGAGAACGGGTGCACCAGGGCCTCCAGCCACTGCAAACGAACTCCAGATGCATGCGCCACCTTGTGCATCTGTCTTACGTGGGTCTTGAGGAATCAAGCCTCAAACCAGGGTCCTTAGGCTTCATAGGCAAGCGCTTAACCACTAAGCGATCTCTCCAGCCCTAGTCTCTTTTATTTTGATGTTACCATCTTTTCCTCCTATTATGAGGGTCTTGTGAAGGTAGTACTAGGCCCATCAAGGTCATAGACATCGAGGCCACTTTCTGTCTGGACAGTTGTATTGTTAAGGAGTCCTACCCTTCCTTTGGCTCTTCCATTCTTTCTACCACCTCTTCCACAATGGACCCTGAGCCTTGGAGGGTGTGACAGATGTTTCAGTGCTGAGCACTCCTCTATCACATCTTCTCAGCACTATGGTGCCTTTTGGGTCATCCCAGTGGTCACCACCATCTGAAAAGAGAAGCTTCTCTAACCAAAAGTGAGAGTAGCATTAATATATGGGTATGAACATTAAGAAAGGTGCTTATAGGACAGTTTGGTGAGCATAATATTGCATTTAGCCAGACATGAGCAGGCGTTATACCCCTAGAGCTCATGACCTCCCCCACCATAGGTTTTTTACTAGGTTTTCAGTTTTTTTTTACCAGGACTGTATTTCCTCCCATGGAGCAGGCCCCCATAACAGAAATGCCACTTTTGCACCTGTTGGGTCATTTGTCCAGGCTGGCCAGACTTTTGTCTTATTTTTTATTGTCAGATGGATGTATATTGGCAAAGATTTTTCTCCCGTTCTGTAGGTTGCCTCTTTGCAGTATTCACAGGTCCTTTGCTGTACAAAAGATTTGTAATTTCATGAGGTCCCATTGGTTGATTAGTGGTTTTATTTCTGAGCAACTAGGATTATACTCAGAAAGTCATTGCTTATACCAATATGTTTAAGGGCTTCCCCTACTTTTCCTCTAGCAGTTTCAGAGTTTCAGGTGTGATAGTAATGTCTTTGATCCATTTGGACTTGATTCTTGTGCATGAAGAGAGATAAGGATCTATTTTCATCCTTCTACATACAGATACTGAGTTTTCCCAGTACCATTTGTTAAAGTGGCTGTCTTTTCTCCAATGCATGTTTTTGGCATTTTTGTTGAAAATCAAATGGCTGTAGTAGCCTGGATTTACATCTGGGTCCTCTATTCTGTTCCATTGATCCATGTGTCCAGTACCATGCTGTTTTTGTTACTATGGCTTTGTAGTATAGTTTAAAATTGGGTATGGTGATACTGCCAGCCTTGTTTTTATTTTATTTATTTTATTTTATTTTATTGTTTTTGGTTTTTGTTTTTCATGGTAGGGTCTCATTCTAGCCCAGGTTAACCTGAAATTCACTGTGATTCTCAGGCTGGTCTCAAGATCCTCTCAGAGATCCTCCTACTTCTGCCTCCCAAGTGTTGGGGTTAAAGGTATGTGCCACCATGCCCGGCTCTACCAGCCTTATTTTTGTTGCTCAAAATTGTTTTGGATAGTTGAAGTTTTTTGTGCTTCCAAATGAATTTTAGGATTTTTTTCTATTTCTGTGAAGAATGCCATTGGAATTTTAATGGGGATTGCATTAAATGCATAAATTGCTTTTGGTAAGATTGTCATTTTCACAATATTGATTCTTCCAATCCAAGAACATGGGATGTCTTTCCATTTCCTAGTGTGTTCTGCAGTATCTCACTTGAGTGTTTTAAAGTTTTCATTGTAGAGATCCCTCACTTGGTTAGATTTATTTCAAGGTACTTTTTATTTTTTGAGGCACTTGTGAATAGGAGTATTTCCCAGATTTCATCTTCCACATGTTTGTTGTTAGTATGTAGAAAAGCTACTGATTTCTTTATATTTATTTTGTATCCTGCTACATTGCTAAAAGTGTTTATCAGCTCTAACAATTCTCTGGTAGAGTCTTTAGGGTCCTTTATGTATAGAATCATATCATCTGTAAATAATGATAATTTGATTTCTTCCCTTCCAATTTGTATCCCTTTTATGTGTGTCTCTTGTATTATTACTATAGCTAAGACTTCCAGGACTAGATTAAATAATAGCAAGGACAGTGGGACACCCTCTTGTTCCTGATGTTAGTAGAAAAGATTCAAGTTTTTCTCCATTTAGTATTATGTTGGCTGTAGGTTTGTCATAAATAGCCTTTATTATGTTGAGATATGTTCCTTCTAGTCTGTTTGTGTAGGACTTTTACCATGAAGGGATGTTGGATTTTGTCAAATGCTTTTTCTGCATCTAATGAGATGATCGTGTGATTTTTGTCCTTCAATCCATTTATATAGTATATTACATTTATTGATTTGCATATGTTGAACCATCCCTGCATCTCTGGAATAAAGCCTACTTGGTCAGGGTGAATGATTTTTCTGATATATTCTTGTATTCTGTTTGCCAATATTTTGTTGAGAATTTTTGCGTCTATGTTCATGAGGGAGATCAGTCTGTAATTTTCTTTTTTTATTCTGTCTTTGTCTGAAAACCCAGTATTTTCTGTGTCAACTAAATAATAAAAATGTAAAAAATTATGCTGGGTGTGGTGGTGCATTAAATCCCAGCACTCAGGAGGCAGAGGTAGGAGGATTAATGTGAGTTCAAGACCACCCTGAGACTACATAGTGAATTCTAGATCAGCCTGGGCTAGAGCAAGACTCTACCTAGAAAAACAAACAACAAATATATATATGTGTGTGTGTGTGTGTGTGTGTGTGTGTATACAAACACATTTATACACATATATATGACTTATATACACACATATATACATACACATATATACATATATATGACATACATACATACATGTGACATACATACACACATATTTATACACACATATATACATATATATGACATACACACACATATTTATACACATATATACACACACATATATATAATATATACACATATATATTTAAACACATATATATTTATAGACATATATTTATACATATATATACATATGTATAACATACATACACACATATATTTATACATGTATATTTATACACATATACATATATATGACATACATACACATATATATTTATACACATATATTTATGCACACATATATACACATATATGACATACATACACACATATATTTATACACATATATACACATATATGACATACATACACACATATATTTATACATACATATACACATATATATGACATACATACACACATATATTTATACACATATATTTATACACACATATATACATATATATTTATATATACACATATATATTTATACACACATATATTTATACACACATATATATGCATATATATGACATACATACACATATATATTTGGAGAAGGAGAATGAGTAGGTACACCAGGGTCTCTTGCCTCTGCTGCAAATGAAGTCCAGATGTATACCTCCTTTGTGCATCTGGCTTTAAGTGGGCACTGAGAAATTAAACCCAGGCCAACAGGCTATGCAAGCAAGCACCTTTAACCACTGAGCCACCTCCTCAACCCATGCCTGGCTTTTTAATGTAGATGTTGGAAATTGAACTCAGGTCCTCATCCTTGTTCAGCCAATGTCCTTACCTATTGAGCCATCTCCCCACCACCTTTTTTCTTTTAATGAAACGGGGTCTTGCTATCTAGCCCAGGCTAGTCTCAAATGTATAACCCTGCATCCGTCTTCCTAGTGTGGGATTGCAGAACTGTGAGCTAAATGTGTCACCATGTCCAGCTTTGGTTTAGTTTTATGGTGCTAGGGATCAAACCCAGGGCCTTATACATGTTAGGCAAGCACTTCACCAACGAGTAAAATCAAACTGAATGTGCTGATTTGGGTATGGTTTAAGTTTGTCCTTCAAAGGAGCGTTGATGATGGTTGTGTTGGTAGCTAGCCGACCCTTTGAAATGACGGATCTCTGCTTGGAGACAATGAGTGTTCTTAGGGATACCATGAGAAGATGGGGAAAGGGAGGGAGAAAATCAAGCTCATCCTTGAATTTCTCTGGCTTCCTGTCTGGCCATGTGACCTCTTCCTCTTATACACACTCCCACCATGATGCCATGCTATAATGTAGCCAGAGACCCTCACCAGAGCCTAGCAGAAACAGACATCATGGTCTTGAACTTCCAGAACTGTGAGCTAAATAAACCCATGTTCTTTGCAAATTAATTAACCTGGGGTATTTTGATATGGCAACAGAAAATGGCCAATACAAACTTAGGATTTTCATATTCTACCAGGAAAATAATCTAGCCCTTTAGCCCCCGATACATTTTCTTAATATTTTTTGAAGTTTTTCCTGAGTTTTTTTTTATGTTGTCAGGAGATGACACCATCTAAATAATAATGACATGTTTCATTAGGAACAATTTTATAATCATTGAAATCTTGCAATTAAAATCACAAATCTGGTAATGAATAATCATGCAGGTAACTGCCTTATCACAGCTCCTCACCTAAAATAGCAATTGGTGCTCATTAACTTTTAAGTTCTTGCTTCTCCCAGTAGAAATAAACTTTATTACTTTTCTTAAAAAAAAAAAAAAAACAGACTGTTAATTATCGTAAGAATTTTCTTAAGTCACTTTTTGACACCAGTTTGGGAACAGTGTCTTAATGCATTCATTATGGTTTTTTTCTTGTTTGTTTTGTTTGTTTTGTTTTTAGTCCAGGCTGACCTGGAATTAACTATGTAGTCTCAGGGTGGCCTTGAACTCACAGCAATCCTCCTACCTCTGCCTCCCAAGGGCTGGGATTAAAGGCATGCACCACCACGCCTGGCACATTATGGGTTTTAGTGTATTTGTTGCAGATTCTTTCTGTAAGAACTTACATTATAGCTTTTCCTCACATGGTGACTGAACATTCAGTCTTCCAGTGATTGTTTCTGGCACAGTGAACCAAACACAGAAGTGAAGAGTTGAATCAGGTTAGTCCTGTGTTGTCTTGTTGATTTTAGTCCTGAGTATAGGATCTTAATTAACCAGTATATTCTTGTTTCAGTCAGGTTTTCATTGCTGGCAGAAATTACCCAACCAAGAACAGCTTTTGTGGAAAAAAAAGGGGTTTACAGATTCGAGGGGAAGTTCCATCATGGCAGGGGAAACCGACGGCTTGAGCAGAGGGTGGACATCACCCCCTGGCTAACATAAGGTGGACAATAGCAACAGGAGAGTGTGCCAAACACTGGCAAGGGGACACTGACTATAACACCCATAAGCCTTTCCCCAACAATATACTGCCTCCATGAGGTGTTAATTCCCAAATCACCATCAGCTGGGAGCCTAGCTTTCAGCGCACCTAAGTTTATGAGGGACACCTGAATTAAACCACCATAATTCATAGTGCCTTATGCCATATATATGTGTTTTGTGCAAATGTATTCACACAGTTATATTTGGGGACAGAGGGTGGGTGTATGTGTGTACACACATTGGTGGGGGTGAAACCCAGGACCCCAGGCATGTTAGACAAGCAAGTCTATCATTGAGACATATGCATACCCCCAGCCATAGGAAAATTTGTATTATTAAAGGAAGCATTATTTAATGTTTATGGAACAGAAAAGCAGAAAATTGGAGAATATAAGATGATATTTCAACTCTTCTATCAATGAATTTGACTCTTAATTGTCCTTTTTTGATTTTTCAAGGTAGGGTCTTGCTCTAGCCCAGGCTGATGTGGATCTCACTCTGTTTACCTTTAAATTGAGGCTCTAGGGCTGGAGACGTGGCTTACTGGTTAAGGCGCTTGCCTGTGAAGCCTAAGGACCTATGTTCAACTCTCCAGATCTCATGTTAGCCAGACGTGAGGCACACGCAAGGTTGCACATGGCCATGAGGTGGTGCAAGCATCTGGCGTTTGATTGCAATGGCTGAGTCCCTAGCACGCCACCTCTTTATCTGTCCTCTTTCCCCCTCTCTCTCTCCCTCTTGCATGCTCTCTAAAAAATTAGTAAAATAAATTGAGGCTCTAAGAAAATGTGATCATGTAAGCACTTTAAACTTTTACATGTATATGTAATATTTTACATGTGTGTGTAATATATATATATTTTATATATATACACATATATATACCTATTGCTTACACTTATCTTTAAAACTTTGCCAATTATTGCCAAAAACTAATTCTTTTATATATATGTTTTTTATTTATTTATTAGAGAGAGAGAGAGGGCAGGGGAGAGAATGGCCTCTAGCCACTGAAGACGAACTCCAGACGCCTGCACCCCCTTGTGCATCTGGCTTACATGGGTCCTGGAGAGTTGAACCAGGATCCTTTGGCTTTGCAGGCAAATGCCTTAACTGCTAAGCCATCTCTCCAGCCCCCCAAAACTAATTCTTAGATGTGACTTGATTGGTTCAGAGGAGAGAGAATGCTGAGATATGCTGTGGAATCTCTAACCATTGTCTATTCTCAGCAGAGAGCATGACAGAACCTTTTCCCTTTGCTTTTACCAACATTTAGATTTTTAACGTTTATGAGTAATAAAGGTGTTTAGATTAATATAGAGTCATATATTCTGAGAAGTGCATTAACAGTTGTATACATACACAAATCTAGATGCTGTAGGTCACTCGCCCTACAGAGCCTCTTTTTTTTAATATTTAATTTTTATTTATTTATTTGAGAGAGGGAAAGAGGCAGAGAAAGAGAATGGGCGCACCAGGGCTTCCAACCACTGCAAATGAACTCCAGATGCATGCACCACCTTGTGCATCTGGCTTACATGGGTCCTGGGGAATTTTACCTGTGTTCTTTGGCTTTTCGGGCAGGCACCTTAACTGCTAAGCCATCTCTCCAGCCCTACAGAGCCTCTTAATGCAATCAAGAAACCAGTGACACATGCCTTTAATCCCAGCACTTGGAAGGTTAAGATAAGAGGATCACTAGCAGAGAACTGCAGAGTGATTTCCAGGTTAGCCTGGGCTAAAGTGAGACCCTGCCTTGAAAAACCAAATAATAATTGTCTGAAACAGTGCCATGGTAGTGTATACCTTTAATCCCAGCACTTGAGAGACTGTTGCAGGATGATCACCATGAGTTCAGGGCCAGTCTGGTGCTACAGAGTGAGTTCCAAGTCAGTCTGGGCTAGAGTAAAACCCTACCTTGAAAAAAAAAAGCAAGCAAGAGAGAAACCAGTGAGCATGGGATGTCTGAGGATAAGAGTCTAACATACAATGAAAAATGTGACATTATAAGTGTATACATGAGTAACGTGATTGTCTGTAGGTCAGGCGTTGCGTCCTGCACATAGTGTGTGTGTTGTACTTATCTCACTGGCCATCAGGTTCTCTCACCCACCACCAGGGAGTGGGGATTTTCCATCTTCAGTAAATCTTTGAGACAGCAGTTAGTTGTCTGGAACGTGGTTGGGAGACTGTCTATTTGGAAATGTTACATTTTAATGTACATTATCCAGATGTTCATTTGTTTTAAAACAATTGTCATCTCATTTTCATTTGAATTTATTTTTGAGGCAAGCTCAACAGACTGGCCTTTTTTTTTTTTTTTTTTTAATGAGAGAGAGAGAATTGGCACACCAGGACCCCCAGCCATTGTTAACAAACTCCAAATGCATGTACCACCTTGTGAGTCCTGGGGAATCAAACCTGGGTACTTTGGCTTCTCAGGCAAATGCTTTAACTGCTTAGCTATCTCTCTAGCCCTGAATTTTTTTAATATAAGGTGAAAAGTTTTAATTGATATTTAGAATTTGGGGAAATTTGTCTGCTCATTATAGCAGCTGTTTATTATTTTAGTTTATTATTGTGTATGGAATACTGTTACATCCTGTCATATATTAACAATGTGTTTTCTCTAGTATGAGAAAGAATAGGGCTGGGCGTGGTGGCATGCACCCTTTAATCCCAGCACTCAGGAGGCTGAGGATTGCCCTGAGTTCAAGGCCACCCTGAGACTACATAGTGAATTCTATCTAGGTCAACCTGAGCTAGAGTGCGACCCTACCTTGAATGAAAAAACAAAAGAAGAAGAAGAAAGAATAATCCTAGAAAGGAAAACTTGATTATGTACATAATTTTACATTTAAGAGAACGTCCTGAATTTGATGAAAAGTAGCTTTTCCTCTCTTTGAAGGTTTTCTTCCTACCTTTAAGCAACACCATCCTCAGCTGTTTTAAGGACAATTCCATCTTCGCCTGGGAATGTGATACTCTGTTTTGTAAATACCAGCTGCCTGCTCCACCTGAAAGCTCTAGCATGTTATACAAGGTGTTTGCTGTGACCAGGTAATGTGCACGTTTAATAAATTTAGTTTCTGATGAAACAGTATAAATTTTCATTCGGTATCTTGTCATATGAGAAAAAGCTTCCTTCAGATTTAGATGTGGTTTAGTTTAGTTCTGATTACTTTATTGTGTAAAATTTCACATATGCATAAAACCAGAATAGTTTTTGAACTCATGAGTACTTAATAACTATAATAATGATCAACTAATAGCTCCTCCTATTTTTGTTCGTTTGTTTGGTTTTGGTTTTTTGAGATAGGTCTCAGTCTAGCTCAGGTTGACCTGGAATTCACGATGTAGTCTCAGGGTGGCCTTGAACTCACGGCAATCCTCCTACCTCTGCCTCCCAAGTGCTGGATTAAAGGCATGCGCCACCACACTTGGCTAGCTACTCCCATTTTTATTTATTTTTTAAAAATATTTTTCTAAGATTTATTTTTATTTATTTATTAGAGATGGAGAGAGAGAGACAAAGGAGACAGAAGAGGGTGAGAAAGAATGGGCACATCAGGGCCTCTAGCCACTGCAAATGAATTCCAGACACATGCGCCACCATGTGCATCTGGCTTACATGGGACCTGGAGAATAGAACCTAGATCCTTAGACTTCGCAGGCATGTGCCTTAACCCCTAAGCAATCTCTCTACCCCACTACTCCCATTTTTATAAAATATTTTTATTTATTTGAGAATGAGAGAAGATTTTGGGTGCAGCAGGGCCTCTCGCCACTGCAGATGGACTGCAGGATATATGTACCACTTTGTGCATCTGGATTTATGTGAGTACTGGAGAATCGAACCCAGACCACCAGGCTTTGCAGGCAAAGGCTTTGCAGGCAAATGCCTTTAACTTTGGAGCAGAGGTTAAGGATAACATTTCCCCCATAAATGTTTCAACATATATGTCTAAAAATCAAGGGCTCTTCTTGGAACATAACCATAGTATTATTATCACCCTTAATAACTACCAAGAGCAGGCTGGGAAGATGGCTTAACTGTTAAGGCACTTACCTGCAAAGCCAAAGGACCCTGGTTTGATTCCCCAGGACCCACATAAGCACAGAGTGGCACATGCATTTGGAGTTCTTTTGCAGTTGCTGGAGGCCCTGGTGCACCCATTCTCTCTCTCTGCCTTTCTCTCTCTCTCTCAAATAAAAATAAAATAAATTACCAAGAGCTCCTTATTATTATCATACAGTCATTGCTAAGGTTTCAGTGATTTGTTGAATACTGACTTTAATGCTGATGTGTTTAAATCAGGAGCAAACAGCATTCATGTATCTCACCTGGCTGGTTTAGCCCTCTTCTTGTACTGGTAGTTTAATGATGAAAACTGTCTGCACCTTGCTTTGTGCCCATGTGGTGGTGTCTTTCTCCTGAGCACTGCTTAGCTTGGTACTTCCTTGAACTGGAGGCCTGATCTGGATAAAGAACAAGCCATTTAGAAGTGGTTCATGCATGTTGAAGAGCAGGCTGGTATGCTTCCTCTTGTCATCCTCATGGCCACTGTGGCCACCACCTTATTCCACTTTGCAGGACAAGTTAGCACCATGCTCCTATGTCAGTTCTGTTCTAGCATTCCTTCCTGCCTTTTTAAACTAGTTTTAGCTGTAGCATTCCTTCTTATTAACTAATTCTATTCCTAAGATTTTTTAAAATTTGCAAGCAGAGAGAGAGAAAGAGATAGAAGAGAGGCAGACAGAGAGAAAGAATGGGCATGGTAGGGCCTCTATCCACTGCAAATGAACTCCAGATGCATGAGTTCCTTGTGCATCTGGCTTACTTCGGTCCTGGAGAATCAAACCAGGATCCTTTGGCTTCGCAGGCAAACGCCTTAACCACTAAGCCATTTCTCCAGCCCCATTTTTTTTTTTTTACTTACTAGCTAGTTCTAATTCTTTCATTCTTCACTTACAAATTAGAAACTGTAGAAGCAAACTTGGGCTTCAGCTACTTCGACATCTAGTTTAGAATGAAAAGGCTGGACTCATGCTCCACTTCCTCCCCCTTGTTGTTTGTGTGACTGTAGCACAGGCTAGCCTGGAGAACTCCCCGTGTAGCCCAGGCCAGCCTCAGAATTATGGTCAACCTGCTTTGGCCTCTCAAATGCTCTTTTCTTTTTTTGTTAAAATTAAGTTTTCAAAGAAATGATTGAAGTAGTTTATTGACATCTTTCAGAGGTAGCCACTGAACTTGTTTTTTTAAGTCTTTAAACTCAGGTTTTGAGCTGGAGCGATTGCTCAGCAATTAAAGGCACTTGCTTACAAAGCCTGCTGGCCCAGATTCAGTTCCCCCCAAACCCACATAAAGACAGATACACGAGGGCTGGAGATATGGCTTAGCGGTTAAGGCGCCTGTCTCCTAAGCCTAAGAACACCAGTTCCAATCTCCAGGTCCCACATTTAGCCAGATGCAAAGTGACGCAAGGGTGCAATGCCGCTCTTGACCACAAGGGGACGCACGCATCTGGATTTCATTCGCAGCAGCTGAGAGGTTGCTGGCACGCCCATCTCTATCTGTCTTCCTCTCCCTTTCTCTCTCTCTCTGTGTGTGTCTCTCAAAAAAAAAAAAAAAAAGACAGATACATGAAGTGGCACATGTGTCTGGATTTCATGTGCAGTGGCAAGAGGCCCTGATGTACCCATACACACACTCTCTCTCTCATAAATAAATAAAAATAAACTCAAGGCTTGACACAGCCAGAGTTTTTTTGTTTTTTGTTTTTTTTTAATTTTTTGGTTTTTCGAGGTAGGGTCTCACCACTCTGGCCCTGGCTGACCTGGAATTAACTTTGTAGTCTCAGGGTGGCCTTGAACTCACAGTGATCCTCCTACCTCTGTCTCCCAAGTGCTGGGATTAAAGGTATGCGCCACCATACCCGGCTTTAATAATTTTTAAATTTTTATTTATTTATTTATTTATTTATTTATTTTATTTTAGTTTTTTTTTTTTTTGGTTTCTCAAGGTAGGGTCGCACTCTTAGTCCAGGCTGACCTGGAATTCACTATGTGGTCTCAGGGTGGCCTAGAACTCATGGTGATCCCCCTACCTCTGCCTCCTGAGTGCTGGGATTAAAGATGTGCACCACCGCACCCAGCCTTTAAAATTTATTTTATTTATTTACATGAGAGAGAAAAAGGGGGGAGAGTGAATGGGCATGCCAGGGCCTCCAGCTGCTGCAGACAAACTCCAGATGCATTCGCCACCTTGTGCATCTTGCTTTATGTGGTTCCTGGGGAATCAACCTGGGTCCTTTGGCTTTACAGGTAAGTGCCTTTAACTGCTAAGTCATCTCTTCAGCTCCAGTTTTTTTTTTTTTGTGTGTGTGTGTGTGTGTGTGTGTGTGTGTGTGTAGTATATGTGGTGTGGCATGTATGTGGGGTATATACATATCTGCAAATGCACATGCTCTATCTGCATGTGTGTAGAGGCCAGAGGAGAACACTGGGAGTCCTCTATTGTTCGTCAGTGTTATTTCCTTGAGACAGTCTCTCACTGGTCCTGAGCTGCCTCCCCTCCCTTCTGCCCATCCCATGAGCATGTGGGGATTGAACTCAAGCCCTCATGCTTACAAGTGAGCCACCTCCGCAGCCCCACCTGGTACATTTTAATCTATTGTGTTGAAGTCTTAGTGATGCTCCATTTCTCACGTTTCTCCTCATCTCTCATCTTTGACTGGCCAGATCCTCTTCAGATGTGCTTTTGTTTGAGACAGGGTCTCTTTAGCTCTGGCTTACTCGAAACTTACTCTGTAGCCTCCGGCCAACCTTGAATTCTCAGTGATCCTTCTTCCTTAGCCTCCTGAGTGCCAGGATTAAAGGTGTGAGCCGCCACACCCAGCTCTTGTTTGCTTTTGAGTCTTTTTGATTCTACCTAAGCTGTTGATGTGACTAAATGTTCCAAGTTCATCTTGTACATTTCCTGCTCCAATCTTAGAATCAACTTCTTTCTTTCTTCCTTTTTTTTTGTTTTTCGAGGTAGGGTCTCACTCAAGCTCAGGCTGACCTGGAATTCACTCTGTAGTCTCAGGGTGGTCTTGAACTCCCATTTTCCACATGTTCTCCCACTGTCTCCATGCAGAGATGGCCGCATCCTGGCTGCTGGAGGCAAATCCAATCATCTGCACTTGTGGTGCTTGGAGGCTGCTCAGCTCTTCAGGATTATCCAGATGCCTACAAAAGTCCGAGCTGTTCGCCACCTGGAATTTCTTCCTGATAGTTTTGATGCTGGTTCTAATCAGGTTAGTAGCAGAAACGTAAGGTATTGTACTTTTAAGAAAAATTACATCAATTTTGGAACTTATTAGCTCTTATTTATTCAACATACATCATGATAGATAAGAGTCTGAAATGTGTGTGGTATTTTTGTGAAGAGTCTAGAACTGGAAACATCTCATACTATTATGTTCTTTATATTAATGACAATTACCGTATTTTAAATTGATGGTCATGGGCTAGGGAAATGGTGCAGTGGTTAAAGATCTTGCAAAGCATGTGGGCCCAAGTTCTGTTCCCCAGTACCCACGTAAAGCCAGATGCACAAAGTGGCACATGTGACTGGAGTTCATTTGTAGAATCAAATACATAAATAAAAATGTTTATTTAAAAATTGGGTTGAATGTTGTCATGGGCGATGTAAAGAAAATAAATGCTATCAAAGTAGAAGAGGGACTAATTGGAAAGAAGGGGTTCAGTGGAGAGGAGGTAGGGGAAGGAGGACTAAAGAAGGTAAATAGGAGTTTTATGATCAAAATACATGAAGTGTATGCATGAAAATTGCCAATGCAAGTTTTTAAAATAATAAAAAAAGAAACCTCAAAAAAATCGGGTTGAAGAGATAGCTTAGTAGTTAAGGCATTTACCCGTGAACACTAAGGACTAGGTTCAATTCCCCAGTACCCACATAAGTACAAGGTGGCACATGCATTTGGAGTTTGTTTGCAATGGTTGGAGGCCCTGGTGTGTCCATTCTCTCTCTGTGTCTCTCTCAAATAAATAAATTATTTAAAATATTAATGGTCATATTTACAAATTTCACAGTGTAACAAATTAGATACATGTTTCATATATATGCTATATATATATGTATATATCATATCTATTTTCCTTTTTGTTTTGTTTTTGTTTTTCTGAGGTAGGGTCTCATTCTAGCCTAAGCTGACCCGGCACTCATCTTATAGTCCCAGGCTGGCCTCAAACTCACAGTGATCTGCCCACCTCTGTTTCCCAAGTGCTGGGATTAAAGGTGTGGACCACCACACCTGGCTTCCTTACACTTTTAAATAGTTCAACATTCCCATGATTAAACACATAAAATGTATGAAAAATTGTACAGTGGCAAATCTCATCCTCTCTCCCATTTGTCTGGTTGTTTACCTCCCCTATATAGTGTTAAATCTTCTCTCTTAAAAAAAAATTATTTATTTATTTATTTATTTATTTATTTTTACTTGAGAAAGAGATGCAGAGAGAGAGAGAGAGAGAGAGAGAGAGAACAAGCATTCCAGGGCCTCCAGCCACTGTAAAAGAACTCAAGATGCCTTTGCCCCCTTGTGCAGCTGGCTTACATGGGTCCTGGGGAATTGAACCTGAGTCCTTTGACTTTTCAGGCAAGTGCCTTAACTGCTGCTAAGCCATCTCTCCAGCACCTTTTTTTTTTTTTTATTTTTAAAATTTTTATTTATTAGCCGGGCGTGGTGGCGCACGCCTTTAATCCCAGCCCTTGGGAGGCAGAGGTAGGAGGATCGCTGAGAGTTCAAGGCCACCCTGAGACAAATAGTTAATTCCAGGTCAGCCTGGACCAGAGTGAGTCCCTACCTCGAAAAAAAAAAAAAAAAAAAAAATTATTTATTAGAGACAGAGAGAGAGAGAGAATGGGTGCACCAGGGCTTCTAGCCACTACAAATGAACTCCAGATGCATGGGCCGCCATGTGCAGCTGGCTTACATGGGACCTGGAGAATTGAACCTGGGACCTTAGGCTTCACAGAAAAGTGCTTTAACCGCTAAGCTATTTCTCCAACCCCATAATATTTCATGTTCTCCTTCAATCCAGCCTTCTGTCCTTGGTCACTTAGCCTGTCTTTAGTGCTTTTCTGTTGTAAATATGCTGCAATTCATAACTTTTCACAAGTGCCATATTTTTTACACCCCATCTGTGGGAGAAAAATCCCAGAGTTGAAATACATAAAGGTTAAATGCATCTATATAATTTAGACAGGGTTTTTCCAAATCACCCTCAAGAGGGGTTACAAGTGCAGGGGCTTGTGCTCTACCAGCTAAATAAAGGAGAGCATGCTTTTTACATTGTCACCTCCGTGGTGGTTTGATTCAGGTGTCGCCCATAAACTTTGGTGTTCTGAATGCTAGGTTCTCAACTAATGGAGATTTGGGAATTTACACCACCTGGAGGCAGTGTATTGTTGGGGGCGGGCTTATGGGTGTTATAGCCAGTGTCCCCTTGCCAGTGTTTGGCACACTCTCCTGTTGCTGTTGTCCACCCAGTGTTGGTGAAGAGGTGATGGTCACCCTCTGCTCATGCCGTCATTTCCCCCTGCCATCATGGAACTTCCCTTTGAGTCTGTAAGCCAAAATAAACCCTTTTTCCCACAAAGCTGCTCTTGGTCAGGTGTTTTCTGGCAGCAATGCGAACCTGAACCTGACTGTAATACCTCCAAACTGCCTTTTGTGTAGCAAGCTCACCACCAGAATTCCAAGCAAGTATCAATCTGCTTCAGCTTATAGTGTTAAGGCACAGGCAGCAGAAGGGTTTATTTGCTTATATAAAGCAAAAAAACTAACTTCTTATCTGCTCCTGAGTATACTTGAAGCAACTCATAAATGCTTTCCACTCCCTAATGGTCATCACAGTAGCTGAAGACAGGCAGAGTGGGAGTCCTCACCAGGAGTCAGGTTTAGATTCAGGCAGCAGGTAGAAGATGCAGCCTCCTCCAGGTCAGGAGTTGTTCAGACATCTGTGTCCCCGTCAGTGTATGGAGCCTGCCTGGGGAAGGGAGGGGATGGTATTTGGATTCAGAGTCCCCCATAAACACGTGTGTTCTGAGGGCTTGATTCCCAGATGATGGCAGTTTGGGAAGTGGAACCTTGATGAAGGAGGTATGTGGTTGGGGTGGGCCTTGGTGGTTTATTAGCTCTGGCTTGCCAGTGCTATTTGGCACACTCTCCTGTTGCTGTTGTCCACCTGATGTTGGCCACGAGGTGATGTCCAGCTTCTGCTCATTCCACATTTTCCCTGCCATCATGGAGTTTCCCCTTGAGTCTGCAAGCCAAAATAAGCCCTTTTTCCCCCACAAACTGCTTTTGCTTGGATGCTTTGTACCAGCAATGAGAACGTCTTCCATGGTTTCTTAGTTTGTGGTTAGAACCAAGTTTATCTGGTCTGACAGGCCAAGCCAGCACTGGAGACTTTCAGTGAGGAATGGCTCACTGGAGACTTCAGGTTCAGTTATGGAGGAAGGGAATTAATTGCTCAGACTGGGAAGTTCCATGACCCTTCCTCCAGCTGCCCCAAAAAGGTCAAAAATTACTCCTGCTAGGCACATTTGCATATCTTTACAATGGAATCTCAAACCCACCATTAACACCTAAGACCAGCCCCTAGTGACATTGCCTAGAAGGTGAAACAAACTATAACTAGTAAAACACTAAATATATTGGGGTCTCAAACTACCACAGACCCTCCTCCAGCTGCCCCTGTTTTAATTATATTTTATATATTGTGTGTGTGTGTGTGTGTTTAAATTTTTATATATTGGAGATTGAAAAAGGGGCGGAAAGAGAGAGAGAATGGACATGCCAGGACCTTTAACCACTGCAAATAAACTCCAGATGCAGTGCCACCTTGTGCATCTGGCTTATGTGGGTCCTAGCAAATTGAACCTGGGTCCTTTGGCTTTGCAGGCAAGTGCCTTAACCGCTAAGCCATCTCTCCAGCCTTATATGTTTTATATTTTGACTTTCAGACATTTGGCTTTCAGATGTTTTTAAGAAATCATTGTTTCTCTATTCTTAGGTTCTTGGAGTGCTGAGTCAAGATGGTATTATGAGATTTATCAATATACAGACCTGTAAACTTCTCTTTGAAATTGGGAGCCTTGATGAAGGAATTAGCTCATCAGTAATTAGCCCACATGGCCGATATATTGCTTCTATTATGGAAAATGGAAGTCTGAACATATATTCCGTTCAAGCTTTAACACAAGAAATAAATAAGGTATGTTATCACCTAAGTAAAAAAAAAAAAGTATTTAAAAAGATTTCAGTATTGAATCATCAAGAATAAAATACTCATTGCTATTTTCTAACCTTCTTGGGACTTACTTGTTTTTCTGGATATGTTTCTTTTAAAAATATTTTTTAAATTAAAAAAAATTATTCACAAGAGAGAATGGGTGCACCAGGGCCTCTAGCCATTGCAAACAAATTCTGGACATATATGCCACCATTGTGCATCTGGTTTATGTGAGTTCTGGAGAATCGAACTTGGGTCCTCAGGCTTCACACTAAGCCATCTCTCCAGACGTGGATATGTTTCTTGATCTCAAGAGCCTCATGCCTAGCCGTGATTTCTCATCTCGGTTCCTTTATTAAGTTACTGCCTTCATAAAGGGCATCTTAGTTTGGTGCCTGTCTCATTCAGCATGACTCATGACATCTTTCCAGAAGAGATCTGGTTCCAGGGTCTCTCTTTTTTTTTTTTTTTTTGAGAGAGACAGAAAGAGAGGAAGACAGATAGAGATGGGCGTGCCAGCAGCCTCTCAGCTGCTGTGAACAAAATCCAGATGCATGCGCCCCCTTGTGGTCAAGTGCGGCATTGCGCCCTTGCGTCACTTTGCATCTGGCTAAACGTGGGACCTGGAGATTGGAACTGGCGTTCTTAGGCTTAGGAGGCAGGTGCCTTAACCGTTAAGCCATCTCTCCAGCCCCCAGGGTTTCATTTTTTACTTTCTAGTTCTTTCCATCTTATAGACTAGAGACCTTGGAACTCCATGACTGTTCCTACTGCATCTGTTCCTGAATCTAGTTAATAGTAAGTCACATATATTCTTTTTAAAAAAGATTCTTAACTGTTTATTTGCTTGGAAAGGGAGAGAGAAGGGGAGAGTAGGCATGTCAGGGTCTCTTGCTGCTGCATAGTCCAGATTCATGCACCACTTTGTGTATGTATCTGACTTACATATATACCGGGGAATTGAACCTGTGCCAGAGGTTTTGCAAGCAAGCAGCTTTAACTGCTGAGCCATTTCCCCAGTTCTAATGTACTTTCTTAACTAAAACATTTATTTATAACCTCTTCAGTTGATTTTATAGTACTAGCTAAATCTCCTTAAAAGAGGCAGAAAGCAATCAGACAAAAACTGGCAAGAGTGAGTCATAGAGTTTCTTTGCTATTACTTGCTAATCACATAGATCACAGTGAACAGAGGAGCTAGCTCATAAATGGAACCATCACTTCAAATTTTAGGACACACCATGGATTGTCTGTATGGCTGCATGATGTCTAGCAGCATGCCCTCTATAATATAAATCAACTGTGTCTTTTTTCTTTCAAGTTTTATTTGTTTTCTTATCATTAGAGCATTTCTGATACTGTCCTAATAAAAGTGATGCATTCTTAAGTGGATCTTAACACTACAAAGCTGTGTCAAATCAAGCCATATAACTTTGGGATCATTGTATTTGTTTTTTTTTTTTTTTTTTTTTTTTTTTTTTTTTTTTTGGTTTTTCAAGGTAGGGTCTCACTGTGGTCCAGGCTGACCTGGAATTCACTATGTAGTCTCAGGGTGGGGTGGCCTCAAACTCTGCCTCCCAGTGCTGGGATTAAAGGCGTGCGCCACCACGCCCGGCTTGTTTTTTTGTTTTTCCTAGCTCAGGCTGCCTCCCAAGTCTCAGGGTGGCCTCAAACTCATGGCGATCCTCCTACCTCTGCCTCCCAAGTACTGGGATTAAAGGCGTGCGCCACCACTCCTGGCTGGGATCATTGTATTTCTAACCAAGGGTGAGGTTTATTAAGCAGTGAAAAAATTGCCTTAGAAGTTTCTCCTTTTTCTTTTCCTTTTTCTTTTTCTACCTCCCACTCCCTCCTTCCCTTAGAATTGTTTAAAAATATGTTATTTATTTATTTATTTATGAGAGAGAAGGGGGGAGAGAGAGAGAGAATGGGTGCACCAGGGCCTCCAGCAACTGCAAACAAACTCCAGATGCATGCACCCCCTTGTGCATTTGGCTTACGTGGGTCCTGGAGAATCGATCCGAGATCCTTTGTCTTTAAAAAGGCCTTACACACTAAGCCATCTCTCCAGCCCTCCCATAGAATTTTTTTTTTTTTTTTTTTTTTTTTTTTTGGTTTTTCGAGGTAGGGTCTCACTGTGGTCCAGGCTGACCTGGAATTAACTATGTAGTCTCAGGGTGGCCTTGAACTCTCGGCAATCCTCCTACCACTGCCTCCTGAGTGCTGGGATTTAAGGCGTGCGCCACCACACCCAGCTACCCATAGAATTTTTAACACCAATTTAGAATAGATTGAAGGTAGCAAATAATTCAAGGATATTAACAATTGGCCATATTTTAGTTAGATCACTTTTAGTCTATCCCATAGATACAAACTCAATCAGAGAAATATCTTTGTGCTTTGTCGTGTAAGACCTTATCCATTCATTTCCTTTGAATAAGAAAGATATTTTGATTTAAAAAATATTGTTTGTAGAGAAAATATACCTTGTACCTTGGCTAAGTTAAGGTTAGGTGTTCTGGTGTGACAGGCCCCCTAAAAGTGAGTGCTTGGGTTGGTTGTGTAACCTGAGCTGCCTCTGCAGCAGTTGATGCTTTAAAAAACCAGCAGAGGTCACTGTGCATATCATAGCCTTGAACACCCTGTATGGGGATCCCTGCTTCCAGAGGAGTGGTGGCTGCATGTGTCCCAGGCCTTGCATGTGAGCACCGTGCCTTTTCATGTGCTTTTCTCAGCATTCTCATATGGTTTGTGCACCCAGCCAGGCTTTCTCTGGTACAGACTGTCACCATGCCACTAACTTCATCATGGAAGCAAAAATGTGGTTTGCCATATGACTTTAAGTCAGCTCTTGAGAATAAATTCTACTTATTACTGATATTAACCATGTAGATTTATTTACTCTTCGAAGAAGTTTAGTAGAAATATGCTTTGGAGCTGGGCACAGTGGTGCATGCCTTTAATCCCAGTACTTGGGAGGCAGAGATAGGAGGATCACTGTGAGTGTGAGGGCAGTCTGGTACTACATAGTGAATTCCAGGTCAGCCTGGACTAGAGTGAGACCCTACCTCCAAAAACAAAACAGAAAGAAAGAAAGAAAGGAAGGAAGGAAGGAGGAGAGGGAGGGAGGGAGGGAGGGAGGGAGGGAGGGAGGGAGGAAGAAAGAGGGAGGGAGGGGAAAGAAAGAAAGAAAGAAAAGAAAGGAAGGAAGGAAGGAAGGAAAGAAGGAAAGAAAGAAAGAAAGAAAGAAAGAAAGAAAGAAAGAAAGAAAGAAAGAAAGAAAGGAGCTTTGGTTTACAAATTAACAAGAACACATTCTTAGATATTTTGGTTTTTGCCTAAAGAATAAATACAAACATGAAGATGTGTTATTAAAGTAAATTCTGGAAATCATGTAGTAGCAGGCCTGTTGTCTAAGAATATCCACTTTTTCCCCTCTTAGCCACCACCTCCTTTAGTTAAAGTGATTGAAGAGTTGCCCAAGAATACACTGAGCTCCAGTGATCTTCAGATGAAAATAATATCAAGAAGAATACAGCGGCCAACAAAATCCAGAGAGAGCAAAGCTCAAAGCAGAATATTAAAACAAGACCTGACTGGTAATTTTGAAAATAAAGAGGTAAGAAGGAAATGCAGTTGAACTTTGTCCCGATCCTTCTAGAGACAAGCCTGTGGTTTCTAGACCGTCCCCACTGTTTCCTCCCCTGGAACCTAAACGATTATTAAAGAAAGAGTAGGAAATCGTAACTAGGATTAAGTATGCTTTTCAAACTTGGACCATAAATGCAGAACATGTTTATGGTTTCTATGCTTATAAAAAGTATGGAATTGCAGTGTCCAGTGCACTAGGGGTCAGCATGTGCCTGGTGCAGTGTCTGTCCCATGTGCTAGGGGCCAGCATGTGCCTGATGCAGTGTCCAGTGCACGAGGGGCCAGCATGTGCCTGATGCAGTGTCCAGTGCACGAGGGGCCAGCATGTGCCTGATGCAGTGTCCAGTGCACGAGGGGCCAGCATGTGCCTGATGCAGTGTCCAGTGCACGAGGGGCCAGCATGTGCCTGATGCAGTGTCCAGTGCACGAGGGGTCAGCATGTGTCTGATGCAGTGTCCAGTGCACTAGGGACCAGCATGTGTCTGTCATAGGGTCCAGTGCACTAGGTGTCAGTGTATGCCTGATGTAGTGTCCAGTGCACTAGGGGCCAGCATGTGGTTGATGCAGTGTCCAGTCCCTAAGGGCCAGCACACGGCTGATGCAGTTTAGCATGTAGCTAACAGTACTTGAGGTGTGGGAAGTCTGAATCAATCCAGATGTGCTGTAAGAGCTTGGTGTGGTAGTGCACACCTGTAATTCCAGCACTGGTGAGACAGAGGCAGGAGGATAGTGAATTTGAGGCCAGCTTGGGCTAAAAGTGAGACAATATTTCATTCTACAGGTTTTTTTTTTTGTTTGTTTTTCAAGACAGGGTCTATTGAGACAGTATTTCAAAAAATACAAAGAGAGAAGATGTGCTGTAAGTGTAAAGCACATACAGAAAGTATGAAAACTTAGGTTGTAAATATCTTAATTTTTTTTTTTTTTTTTTTTTTTTGTTTTTCGAGGTAGGGTCTCTGGCCCAGGCTTACCTGGAATTCACTATGTCATCTCAGGGTGGCCTTGAACTCTCGCAGATCCTCCTACCTCTGCCTCCCGAGTGCTGGGATTAAAGGCGTGCACCACCACGCCCGGCTCTTAATTGATTTTTACATTGATTATGTGTTGAAATGATATTTTGGTTATGTTGGGACCAAATTGTACTATTAAACTGAATGTGTCCTGCTTCTCTTCACTGTTCTAAATGTAGGTACTATCAAATTTTAAATGACATTCACAGCTCATGTTGTACTTCTCTGAACAGTGCTGCTGTAGAAGGGTGTAAAGGAAAGATGGAAAAAGCCTCCTGCTCCCTGCTGAATTTGTCATTGTAGTCTATGGGGGGGGCGGGGTCACCAAGATACCAATAGTATGGTTTCCTTGAGGGAAGGGATTTTGATGAATATGTTCTGTTTTTTTAAATAAATTTTTGTTTTTTCCTAACATGTTACTTTGGAATAGAAAGAAAATATAAAATATAAATATTCAGAGGAAAATTTAACATTTTCAAAGAACTTTTAAACTTTTTTATTTGTTTTTTTCAAGGTAGCGTCTCACTCTAGCCTAGGCTGACCTTTCTAGTTTCAGGCTGATCTTGAACTCACAATGATCCTCCTAACTGCCTTTTCAGTGCTGGAATTAAGGGCATGTGCCACCATTCCTGCTCAACTTTTATAAACTTTTTTTGTTTTTGTTTATCAAGGTAGTGTCTTGCTCTAGTCCAGACTGACCTGGAATTCACTATGTAGTCTCAGGGTGGCCTCAAACTCACAGTGATCCTCCTATCTCTGCCTCCTAAGTGCCAGGATTAAAGGCGTGCACCACCATACCCAGCTTCAACTTTGAAACATTCTTTTTAGATTATTAAATTACTATATTTATTAAGGGAAGTACAGAGCCAAGGAAGGGAATTCACATGGCTAGAGATTCCACTTGGAGGGTGGAAAAAAGCATGGAAGGAAAAGAAAATAAAATTCAAGGCGCTCCTGCCATGTGGGGAGCTGGAGGGGATAAAGAACCCATGTGGAGAATAAGGGCTAGGGGCCTTCCCAGCAAGGCCAGGGCCTGGAACTTTTACTTTTATTTTTTTATTTATTTTATTTTATTTATTATTATTATTATTTTTTTTTTGGATTTTCGAGGTAGGGTCTCACTCTAGCTCAGGCTGACCTGGAATTCACTATGTAGTCTCAGGGTGGCCTCGAACTCATGGTGATCCTCCTACCTCTGCCTCCTGAGTGCTGGGATTAAAGGCATGTGCCACCATGCCCGGCCGAACTTTTAAACTTAATTGACAATAAATAAGCATACACATAGCACAAGAGAAGGCAATGGAATGGGAATATGATCAAAATATATACATACTTGAAAATAGTCAATTAAAAAAATTCAAAAAGAAGCCAGGCATGGTGGCGCACACCTTTAATCCCAGCACTGGGGAGGCAGAGGTAGGAGGATCACCGTGAGTTTGAGGCCACCCTGAGACTACATAGTGAATTCCAGGTCAGCCTGGACTAGAGTGAAACCCTACCTCGAAAAAAAAAATTCAAAAAGGGCTGGAGAGATGTCTTAGCAGTTAATGTACCTGCTTGCCTGTGAAGCCTAAGAACACTTGTTCAAATCTCCAGGTCCCAAGTTTAGCCAGACACAAAAGTGATGCAAGGGCTCAATGTCGCACATGCGCACAAGGGGGTGCATGCATCTGGAGTTTGTTCACAATGCCTGAAAAGGCCCTGGCGTGCCCATTCTCTCTCTGCTTCTTCTTTCTCTGCCTCTCTCAAATAAAAAATAAATAAATAAAAAAAGCCAGGCGTAGTGGTGCACATCTTTAATCCCAGCACTTGGGAGGCAGAGGTAGGAGGATCACCATGAGTTCAAGGCCACCTTGAGACTACATAGTGAATTCCAGGTCAGCCTGGGCTAGAGTGAAATCCTACCTTGAAAAACAAAACAAAAATAAATAAATAAAAATTCAAAAAAGGGGGACAGGAGAGATGGCTCAGTAGTTAGAGGTGCTTGCTTGCAAAGCCAGAATTCAGTGCCCTATTACCCACATAAAGCCACATGCAATAAGTCTCAAGTTTGTTTGCAGAAGCACCAGGCCCTGAGGTGCCCATTTTTTTCTCTCTCTTTCTCCCTCTCTTAAGTAAATATATATCTATATATTTGTTTTGTTTTGTTTTGGTTTGGTTTAGTTTTGGTTTGGTTTGGTTTTTCATGGTAGGGTCTCGCTTTAGCCCAGGCTGACCTGGAATTCACTATGTAGTCTCAGGGTGGCCTCAAACTCATGGTGATCCTCCTACCTCTGCCTCCCAAGTGCTGGGATTAAAGGCATGTGCCACCATGCCTGGCTTAGGCCTTTTGTACTTTAAAAAAATATTTTATTTGGGGCTGGAGAGATGGCTTAGCGGTTAAATGCTTGCCTATGAAGCCTAAGGACCCCAGTTCAAGGCTTGATTCTCCAGGACCCACGTAAGCCAGATGCACAAGGGGGTGCATGCATCTGGAGTTCGTTTGCAGTGGCTGGAGGCCCTGGTGCATTCTCTCTCTCTCTCTACCTGCCTATTTCTGTATCTCTCTCTCTCTCAAATAAATAAATAAATAAATAAATAATAAAATATTAAAAAATATTTTATTTGACAGGCATGGTGGCGCATGCCTTTAATCCCAGCACTTGGGAGGCAGAGACAGGAAGATCACTGCAAGTTCGAGGCCACCCTGAAACTATATAGTGAATTTTAAATTAGCCTGGGCTAGAGCAAGACCCTACCTCGAAAACCCCAAAATAAATAAATAAATAGTTAAAAAATATACATGTAAAGTCCATGTAAGAATGCAGTGAGTGGGCTGGAGGGATGGCTTAGTGGTTAAGGCCTTTGCCTGCAAAGCCAAAGGATACCGGTTTGAATCCCCAGGACCCACATTAGCCAGATGCACAAGGGGGCACACACATCTGGAGTTTGTTTGCAGTAGCTGGAGGTCCTGATATGTCCATTCTCTCTCTCTGTCCCTCTGTCAAATAAATAAATATAAATAAGAATGCAATGAGTTTTCACATATTCCACACATCACAAGCTGGGGTGTTACTGGCACCTTTCTACTCCCTTCTAGACATCTTTTTAGATTTTTTTTTTTTAATTTTAGAGAGAGAGAGAGAATTGGCACACTAGGACCTCAGCCACTGAAATTGAACTCCAGATGCTTGTGCCACCTAGTGGGCATGTGCAACCTTGCACTTGCCTCACCTTTGTTCATCTGGCTTACGTGGGATCTGGAGAGTTGAACATGGGTCCTTAGGTTTCACAGGCAAGAGCTTTAACTGCTAAGCCATCTCTCCAGCCCTCTAGACACTTTCTTTTGTCTCAGTGATAATTCTGGGGGTTTTTGTGGGCAGGAGCCAGTATTACAGATCAAATGCTACATTACACACACATGCTAAGTACATGCTCTACCATGAACCTGAGCCTCTTGGTAAACTATACATTGCAGAGGGAAGAGCTCATGGGGCCAGGGAGGTCCAAGAAAACAAGGCCCAGGCTTCCCAGAGCCCCTCCCTCCCATCGCTTGACTCTGCACTGTACATTGTGACAGCATATATAAAGTGTGTCTACCAAGAAGCCACCTGAGACCGTGCCCAGGGTTATACTGGAGGCTGGTTATGCAGGACCCAGTTTATCTTGTTTTGAAGCTCAGGCTCCCACAGGGAAAGCAGGTGTTCAGGATAAACCACATTATTATTAAAACTGTTTTAGACATGCTGAGCCACTCTTCCTAGTTGAGGGCGGTGGGAACCCTGTCAAAATCCAGCTTCTGGACACCAGCCATGGGGCCATCTTACAGTTAGGCCTTCTAAGGGTGACTGGCCCAGACTTGCTGTGTGAGCTTGTTTCATTTACATAACCACTTTCACATTAAAAGTATAGCATTACCAGCAGCTTTGGAGCCACCCAAATATTCCAATCACATTTTTCTCTTTACCATCTATTGCAACTGTTGTCCTCATGCATCATTTCCCTTTCTTTATAGTTTTCTAATTTCTTCATGTAACCCTAACAAAGTGTTGTTTACTTTTACAAAACCTGATAGCAAGCCCACACCTGTTTGGGCAGCATTGCTCTTATATATTGGAATTTTCATTCTTTCTTTCTTTTTTTTTTTTTTGGTTCTTCGAGGCAGGGTCTCACTCTAGCTCAGGCTGTTCTGGAATTCACTATGTAGTCTCAGGGTGGCCTCGAACTCACAACAATCTTCCTACCTCTGCCTCCCAAGTGCTGGGATTAAAGGCGTGCACCACCATGTCTGGCTGGAATTTTCTTTTTAAAAAATATATTTTTACTTATTTATTTGGGCTTCCCTTCCACCCTGTGACTTGGATTGCCTGTTCCTCATAACAAGCAGAGCTCTGCACTCAAATAAAGTCTGGCTTCCAACTTTGAGCCAAGATTGAACATACTTCTGGGAGCACGTTGTTGACCTCTGATATTATTATTATTATTATTATTATTATTATTATTATTTTTGCTTTTGCGAGGTAGGGTCTCACTCTGGTCCAGGCTGACCTGGAATTAACTATGTAGTCTCAGGGTGGCCTCGAACTCTCGGCAATCCTATCTCTGCCTCCTATCTCTGCCTCCCGAGTGTTGGGATTAAAGGCGTGCGCCACCACGCCCGGCTCTCTGATATTATTTTCTGGGTCAAATCCAGGGCTTGGAAACCCCTAGGCAAGTGCTCAACCTCTGAGCTACAGGCCCAGTTTTTCCATTTGCTCGAGTAAAGAAAGGAAAACAACATGCATTCTGCTTAGAGTTGCTAGCATCAATTTGATACTCTGTGGAAATAACTATAAAATATTCCACTTAAGATAAAATTTGACTTCATAGTTTTAAATATAAAGGGATCAGCAGAAACTGATGTCTAGTACTGTCAGATAAGACAAAATGATGAAGTAATTAAGGTTCTCTGCAAGGCTTGTTCTTCATGCCATCTTGCAAGTTGTCTACAATGCCCATCGTGTTGGGTCACATGACAGTGGTCCCAGTCAGTCCACTCAAGCTAAGAACTGTTTTTACATTTAAACATGGTTAATAAAAGTCTTGGGCTGGAGAGAAAGTATGGGCACTCCAGGTTCTCCTCCACTGCAGATGAACTCCAGACGTATGCACCACTTTGTGCAGCTGGCTTTACATGGGTACTGGGAGATCGAACCTGGGCTGTCAGGCTTTATATGCAAGCACCTTTAACCACTGAACCATCTCTCCCGCCTGTGTTTTTATTTTTTATGCACTCCAAGCTGGCTTTGAATTCATGATCCTCCTGTTCCATTCTCCCAAGAGCTGAGATTATAGGTATGTGCCACCCTGTCTGGCATGTGTATTGTGTTCTAAAGTTGGAAAATCATTGTAAACTAGATTACCATATTTCCAGTCATATAATTTTCACTTTTTGGTGCTATCTTTTTATAGAATGATTTGTCAGATGGATTAAACAAAAAACGTTTGCAAATTTTGCTAAAAGGCTATGGGGAATATCCAACAAAATACAGGTAAAATTTAAATTCTTTCATGCTAAATTAATTTTACTTTTAAAAATTATTTTAAGATGACACCTTAATTTCAGAATGTTCATTTGGCGCTCTTTACTACGGCTGCCTGAAAATCACACTGCATTTAGTAGCCTGGTGGACAAGGGGACTCACGTGGCATACGTCAACCTTCAGAGGAAGTACCCCATCAAAAGTCGGAAGCTCCTGAGAGTGTTGCAGAGGTATGTTCAGCCCACTGCAGCCTCACATGAAAACCTTCTGTTTCAAACAGTTGGTTTGGTCAACTTTGATTGTCTTTTTTGGGGGTTTTTTTTTTTTTTTTTTGTTGTTGTTGTTGTTGTTGTTATTTTGAGGTAGGGTCTCACTCTAGCTCAGGCTGACCTGGAATTCACTATGTAGTCTTGGGGTGGCCTTGAACTCAGGGAAATCCTCCTACCTCTGTTTCCTGAGTGCTGGGATTAAAGGCGTACGCCACCATGCCGTGTGTTCATACTGTGTACTAGGAAATGGGAATTTTATGATAATCTGAAGAACTGAGAATTTGAAGGCAAAATGCCCAGTTTTGACTCTTTGTTTTACTATTTAATAACTGATGAAGACCAGGTCTTAAATCTTTATCTGAAAATTGGGCCAGTAACCAACATTATAAGACTATCGGGTTAGAATTCTTGTAATAGTTTCCAATTCTTAGTAAGCACTTAGGAAGCAATCACAATGAAAGCAAATATTTTTTTTGTTGTTGTTGTTGTTTTGTGTTTTTTATTATTTTATTTTTGAGATAGAGGCAGAAAGAGAATGGGTACTCCAGGGCCTTTCAACCACTATGAAGGAACTCCAGACACATGCGCCCCCTTGTGCACATGTGCAACATTGCATGCTTACATCACTGTGAGTCTGGCTACGTGGCACCTGGAGATTTAAACATGTGTTCTTAGGCTTTGCAGGCAAGCACCTTAACCACTAAGTCATCTCTGTATTCTTTATAGGGTTTGTTATGCACTCTACACACATGAAAATGAATGAAAATATTAATTTTAAAAAGGAAGGGCCCCAGCACTCGGGAGGCAGAGGTAGGAGGATCGCCATGAGTTTGAGGCCACCCTGAGACTACATAGTTAATTCCAGGTCAGCCTGGGCCGGAGTGAGACCCTACCTTGAAAACCAAAAAAAAAAAAAAAAAAAGGAAGGGCTTCAAAGATGGCTCAGTGGTTAAAGATGCTTGCTTGCAAAGCCTGATGACCTGGCATCGATTCTCCAGTACCCACATAAAGCCAGATGCACAAAGTGGTACATGAGTCTGGAGTTCATTTGCACTGGCAAAAGACCTTGGTGACACTGAAACAGTTTGATAATGACACAAATAATATAGTTATAATTATAGTGAGAGCTGTAAGTTCATGCTAATATAAATGACTGAATAAAAGTATAAATGTAGGAGAAAGGAAAGAACAGTGGCAATAAATATAAAAAGAAGTTTAAGAAATTTTTTTAAAATCATGGCTAGCAATTATTACTGGCCAGAGTCACAAATTTATGTGAAAATCAGTGAACAGAAGTAGCTGAAGTTACAGGACATTTATATAGCTATGATGGTTTAAATGTAAAATGACACCCCCCCCCCGACTTGTTGGAATACTTAATGTCCAACTGGTGGTGCTGTTCTGGAAGGTTGTGGAACCCTTAGGAGGCGGAGCTTTGCTGCAGGAAGTGTGTTACTGGAGGGTGGATCTAAAGGTGCTATAGCTCCACTCCATGTGCTGTTTCTCTCTCTCCTTCCCTGTGGGTGTGACAATGTGGCTCTGGCTCCTGCTTCTTCTATGCTTTCCCCACTATGATGGACCTCCCCTAGAAACTGTAAGCCAAAAATAAACTCTTTCCTTTTATTTTAAAACAAAATTTTTTACTTTTATTTATTTATTTGAGAGAGAGAATGGGCACACCAGGTCCTCCAGCCACTGAAAACAAACTCCATATGCATGTGGCACCTTGTGCATCTGGCTTACATGGGTCCTGGGGAATCAAACCTGGGTCCTTTGGCTTTGCAGGCAAGTGCTTAACCACTAAGCCATCTCTCCAGCCCCTCTTTCTTTCTTTAACCCGCTTCTGGTTGGGTATTTTGTCCCAGCAAGGAGCAAGTAACTGATACAATAGTCTTAAAGTATCACCCCAAGATACTCACTAATAACAAAAGAAAAAAATGCCTTTGAAAGACAGCAGACACCACCTTGACCAAGCAAAGTTCCTATGATGCAGATCACTGTGATACTATGATATTGTTGCCCTTCCCCCCCCCAAAAAAAAAAACATCAGAGAAGCCCAAGTCAAAATGGCAGTATCATGAGAAATCAGAAGACTGATAGAAAAAAATGATGGTGGAAAAATAGCAAATTTAGAATAAGTCTATCATTCATAGCTTTGTTTCCATGCTAATTTCTTAGTGTTGATAATTGTACCATATTAGAAATTAATGTTTGAGGAGTATAGGTGAAAGTTATATTAAAAAACTTCCCAACCGGGCGTGGTGGTGCACACCTTTAATCCCAGCACTGGGGAGGCAGAGGTTGGAGGATCGCCATGAGTTCGAGGCCACCCTGAGACTACATAGTGAATTTCAGGTCAGCCTGGGCTAGAGCGAGACCCTACCTCAGAAAACCAAAAAAAAAGAAAGACAAAAACCTTTTCCTTTCCCAGGGTTTTTCTGTTTGTTTTGTTTTTCGAGGTAGGGTCTCACTCTAGCCCAGGCTGACTTGGAATTCACTATGTAGCCTCAGGGTGGCCTCGAACTCATAGCGATCCTCCAACCTCTGCCACCCCAGTGCTGGAATTAAAGGCAGGCACCACCACACCCGGCTCTTTCCCAGGTTTTTTCTAAATCTAAAATCATTTCAAAGCAACACATTAAGACAACATTAAAGTTTATTATTATTAAAGAGTATGTGTGAGAGAATTAAAGTCCTAGAGGGAGGCAGCCTTTCTAAGCATCTGCCGAAGAGAGTGTTAAGAGTACACATGTCTACATGTAAGGCAAGTTGTAAAACAAAGACACCTATAGGCTGGAGAAATGTCAGACCTGTCAGATAAAAGGCTGATCTCTTTAATCTATGAGATGCCCATGGAAATAAATACAAAGGACAATAGAAAAGGGTAAAGAGGGTGGGGTGATGGTTCCGTGGTTAGGCTCTTGCTTGCAAAGCCTAATAGCTCAAGTTCAATTCCCCAGGACCCATGTAAGGCCAGATGCACAAAGTGGAGCATGTGTCTGAAGTTTGTTTGCAGTGGCAGAAGGCCCTGGCATACCCATTCTCCCCCCCTCTCTCTGCTTGCAAATAAATAAAGGTATTTTTAAAAAATGGGTAAAGAATTTAACATACAGTTCACAACAATGAAAGTAGTTCTTAAATATGAAGTTGTTACTTAACCTCTCTCATAAGAGACTCACTTGTCACCTAGATAAAGGCTTGAAGGCAATGAGTGCTGAGCTGTCAGGAGTGCTGAGGAAACCCCCCTTTCACTGTAGGTGGTAATACAGGTAGATGTGCTGCCCAAAGCTCTCACAGGAGCGTGTATCATGAGGATATACTCTGATAGAAACGTTTTCCAAGAGAATGCTAGCTGAGAATGCAAGGTGCAGAGCAATGTGATGTAACAGCAGCAGTCGTGAGTGTGTGTGTGTGTGTGTGTGTGTGTGTGTGTGTGTGTGTGTGATATACATATGTATGCACATCTGTGTGAATGCAGGCACCGATCTGGAGGTCAGGGCAACCTCATGTGTCAGTCCTTGCCCTCCACCTTGAGATGGGGTCCTTGTTCATTGTGTATGTCAGGCTAGATGACCGGCAAGCTCCTGGGGACTCCTGATCGCCCCCGAGCTGGGATTACAGACACGTGTACCAGCGTCGGGGTTTTCATAGGTTCTGGGGATCCAAATTTAGTTCCTGCTTGCATAGCAAGTGCACTAGCCATCAAGTCATCTCCTCTGGTTGTTTGGGAGTTTTTTGGTTTTTCAAGGTAGGATCTCACTCTAGCCCAGGCTGACCTGGAATTCAGTATGATGTAGTCTCACAGCGATTCTCCTGCCTCTGCCTCCCAAGTGCTGGGATTAAAGACATGCACCACCGTACCTGGCTCCAAAGCATATTTCTGCTAAATTTCTTCAAAGAGTAAGTAAATAAATACATGGGATTAAAGGCGTACACCACCATACCCAGCTCGTATGTTATCTTCAATAGGATTTATAGTTTTAGTAGTGGTTGGTTCTGAAGAGGTGATAGGGATGAAAGCAACATTTTCCACCTGTGTGTTTAATGCAGCTCCGTTATTTATTCAAGTGGAGTTTAATGATGCTGTTGTCTTCTTGTCTTTGTCTCCTTGCTTTACTTACAGAACCTTATCTGCTTTAGCTCACTGGTCTGCCATCTTTAGTGACATGCCATATCTTCCACTCTTGGCATTTCCATTTGTAAAATTATTCCAGAACAACCAACTCATCTGTTTTGAAGTTGTTGCTACTCTCATAAGTAAGTATTGCAGAGTGGACCCCCATGCTGTTCCTCAGGTGCCTTCCACTCTCCTCCCCCACCCCCAGAAGCCTGGTCTCTCATCAGTCTGGAATGCATGAAGTAGGCTAGATTGGCTAGCCGACAAGTCCCAGAGACCCATCTGTCTGCCTCCCCAGCCTTGTGATTACATGCATGCATCATCATGCCTGCCTACCTTATTTTATGTAGGTTCTAGGGAGCAAACGAAGGTGCTCATGCTTGCAAAGCAAGTGCTTTCCCAACCAAGCTGTCTACTTTTTTATTTTTATTTTTATTTGAAAGTGACACAGAGAGAAAAAGGCAGATAGATAGAGAATGGGAGCTCCAGGGCCTCTAGCCACTGCAAACTCCAGATGCATGTGCCACCATGTGCATCTGGCTTACGTGGGTCCTGGGGAATCAAGCCTTGAACTGGGGTCTTTAGGCTTCACAGGTAAGCGCTAACCACTAAGCCGTCTCTCCAGGCCCTAAGCTGTCTACTTTTAAAAATATTTTTATTTAACCAGGCATGATGGTACATACCTTTAATCCTTGTACTCAGGAGGCAGACATAAGAGGGTTGCTATGAGTTCAAGGCCAGCCTGGGCTAGAATGAGACCCTGCAAAGAAAGAAAAAAATTATTTATTTATTTATAAGCAGAGAAGAGAGAGTATGGGCTTGCCAGGGCCTGCTATCACAGCAAACAAATTCCAGATGCATGGGCCACTTTGTGCATCTGGCTGTATGTCGATACTGAGGAATTGAACCCCAGGCTGACAGTCTTTGCAAGCACCTTTAATATCTAAACCTTCTCTCCCACCTCATATTCTCTACTTCGGTTTTGTTTTATTCTTGAGGTAGGGTCTTGCTCTAACCCAGGCTAAGCTGGCATTCACTATGTAGTCTGAGGCTGGCGTCATACTCACAGAGAACGTCCTACCTCTGCCTCCCAAGTGGGGTAATCCTCCTACCTCTGCCTCCTGAATGCTGGGATTAAAGGTGTGTGCCACCACGCCCAGCTTCTTCTCTACTTTATTATTATTTATTATTATTTATTTTTATTTTTTTTGTTTTTTGAGGTAGGGTCTCACTCTGGTCCAGGCTGACCTGGAATTCACTATGTAGTCTCAGGGTGGCCTCGAACTCTCAGTGATCCTTCTACCTCTGCCTCCCGAGTGCTGGGATTAAAGGCGTGTGCCACCACGCCCGGCTTCTTCTCTACTTTTAAATGAAGAAAGCATGAAAGTTATAGAGAATAGTCACTACAGTCATTTTAAAATATTTTTGTTTATTTATTTGCAAGCAGAGAGAGAGAGAACAGGCACGCCAGGCCTCCAGCCACTGCAAATGAACTCCAGGTGCATGTGCCACTTTGTGCATCTGGTTTTATGTGGGTACTGGGGAGTCGAACTCAGGTTCTTAGCCTTTGTAGGCAAGTGTCTTAACTGCTAAGCCATCTCTCCAGCCCCTCGATCATTTTTATATACAACTTTTATTTATAAGAAAATTTGGAAATTGGGCATGGTGGCACACACCTTTAATTCCACCACATGGGAGGCAGAAGTAGGAGGATCACCATGAGTTCGAGGCCACCCTGAGACTACATAGTGAGTTCCAAGTCAGCCTGGGCTAGAGTGAGACCCTACCTCAAAAAAACAAACAAACAAACAAAAAGGGTTGGAGGAGAGATATCTTAGTGGTTAAGGTATTTTCCTGTGAAGCCAAAGGACCCAGGTTTGATTCCCCAGAACCCACATAAGCCAGATGCACAAGGGCACATGCGTCTGGAGTTCATTTGTAGTGGCCGGAGGGCCTGGCATGCCCATTCTCTCTCTGACTGTCTCTCTTCTCTATCTCTCTTTCTTTGTGCTTACAAATAAATAAATTAAATTTTTAAAAAAAGAAAAGAAAATTTGGATAAATGTTAGAATATATCCATTTTAAAGATACTGTTATAGACTGCAGTGGGGTTGGTTGGTAAGAAAGAAGCAGATCTTTCACCTAATGAAAGATAAAACTGTTGTGAGTATGTGAAGCACGTGGCACACAGTGCCTGGTATCTACTACCCAAGCGTTGGCTGCTGTCCTCATCTTTATCTGTGGCCAGCAGTTACTGCACACTAAGTACCAGGCATGTCCTGTTCTGTTCCCATTGAATCGTCACAACTACCACATGAGGTTGGTTTTGGTATCCCCTTTAGCAGTGCTAGACTAGGGCAGTGGGAGCATTTGGACCAGGCAGGCAGTCTCCAGTCCACTGGCAGCTATTTTGTTTGCTGTGCACTATCATTCCTGACAAGTGAGTATTCTAACAGCAGCAACTTAAAGACACTGAAACACTTCTTTCCAAGCTTTGTTTTTGTAAGATTTTACTTATGACTTAATTACTAAACACAAATTTAAATGCTCGGTCATAAGTAATAGAATTCCAGAATTGGAAAGCCTTGAAGAGCCGTATGCACTGTGATATTCTGCTAATAAAGGCTTCTTCAGCTTACTTGAGGTAGAAGATCTTACATGAAAAGATGTAAGCATGTCAGTAAAAGTTGAGGACTCCTAATCCAAAACTTTTTGAGTGCCAACCTGATGCTTTTGGATTTTCAGACTTTGGAGCATTTTAGACTTAGATATTAAAGATGCTTACCTGTAAAATTCCATGCAAACATTCCCCAGTCCACAAAGGTTTGAAATCTGAAACACTTCTGGCCCCAACCATTTCAGGAAAGGGATACTGAGCCCGTGTTTCAAACAAAACAGCAGACATTCATAAGTAAAGGAGAGGTTAAGCATAGGCTCACTAAACAAAACAAAGTGATTTTGATTTCTGGAAGGTTGGGGTTGCCCCAATTACACAGAGCAGTGAGTTAGCCCAAGGAGCCTGTGCAGCGGACTGGCTCCTGTCACCCTGCTGCTGTGGCTGTTAGATCTAGTTCTCAAAGTCAAGTATACCGAAACTAGTGTCACTCATCAATCACATTTAAAACCAGTTCTTGTGGGTACTTATTCTTTTTGTTTTTCAAAAACAGTGTCTAGGGCTGGAGAGATGGCTTAGCGGTTAAGGCATTTGCCTACGAAACCAAAGGACCCAGGTTCAATTCCCCAGGACCCACATAAGCCAGATGCACAAGGGACACGTGCATCTGGAGTTCGTTTGCAGTGGCTAGAGGCCCTGGCATGCCCATTCTCTCTCTTTCTCTCTTCTGTCTTTTTCTGCTTGCAAATAAATAAATAAAATTAAAAAGAAAAACAAAACCAAAAAAACCAGCATCTAACTCTACAGCACAGGCTGACCCTAGATTCATAATGATCTTCTTGCCTCGGGGACTGTAATGCTAGGATTAGAGGTGTGAGCTCCCATATCCTGCTTGATTACTTTTTATGACTATAAAACAGCGTTTTTCTAGGAATGAAGATGTTCTAGTTGTCATTATGACATTTAATAAACAGAGATACAATAGGCACACAGTATTTTTATCTATTACTATCACTATGTACAAGTGTAATTTTAAATATCTCCCGAGCTTTTCTAGTTTTGATTACATCAGTTTTAGTAGATTTAAGGAGATAAGCCTGTTAACATTGATTATATTTAATACAGATGTATATAATAGCTTTATTTATGACTCGATTATTAGTTCAAATATGAATGTTCAGTGATGAATGAAATAATGGAATTTTAGAATTGGAAAGCCCTCATGAACTATATGTAATATAATACTCTGCTAAGGGCTGGGGAGATGGCTTAGCAGGTAAGGCGTTTGCCTGCATAAGCCTAAGGACCCGGGTTCAATTCCCCAGGACCCATGTAAGCCAGATGCACAAGAAGGCACATGTGTCTGGAGTTCGTTTGTAGTGGCTGGAGGCCCTGGCGTGCCCCTTCACTCTTTCTCTCTACTTCTTCATCTCTCTCTCTCTCAAATAAATAAATAAAATGTCTTTTTTAAAAATACTCTGCTAAGCCGGGTGTAGTGGCGCACACCTTTAATCCCAGCATTCGGGAGGCAGAGGTAGGAGGATCACCGTGAGTTCGAGGCCACCCCGAGACTACATAGTGAATTCCAGGTCAGCCTGGACTAGAGTGAAACCCTACCTCGCAAACCACCCCCCACCAAAATAAAAAAGAAAGAAAAAAAAAAAAAAAAAAAGATAAAAAGATTTAAAAAATTACTCTGTTGATAAAGGTTTCTTTCACTCATTTGAGATAGCAGATCTGAACATCAGAGGATACAAACAACCTTTGTTACTGTGACAAAATACCTGACAAGCAGCTTAAGGAAGGAAGGCTTATTGTGGCTCACTATTTGAGGGTACAGACCGTCATGGTGGGGAAGCCATTGCAGCAGCAGCCTGAGTGGCTGGTCACATTGCAATTGGGAGACACAGAGAAAAGAATACTGGCACTTTACTTGTTTTCTCCTTCTTACTCAGTTTTGCATCCTAGTCCCTGAAATGGTGAGTCTTCCACCCTCGTGAAGCCTCTCTGGTCTCTTATAGATACACTTGCAAGATTCTCTCCTCCATGATTGTAAATCCCATCAAGTTGACAGTCAAGACTAACTATCACACGTGACCCCTTTGTTAATTAGGAGACCAACCACATAGAAGCCCAAAGGATCAGAGATGCTGTGGAAAGTATTGTGTACATGTGCACACATGTGCCTGTGTGTTTGTGTATGGTTTTTTTTTTTTTTTTTTTTTTGGTTTTGCAAGGTAGGGTTTCATTCTGGTCCAGGCTGACCTGGAATTAACTATGTAGTCTCAAGGTGGCCTCAAACTCTCGGCGATCCCCCTACCTCTGCCTCCCGAGTGCTGGGATTAAAGGCGTGCGCCACCACACCCGGCTTATGATTTTTAATTGATACATTTTCATTGACCACTCTAAAAATAGGCAAAACTTCTAGATACCTAAGCTGTTATGTTAGCATGAGGAAAAGTTTTATACCTCTTACTCTAGAAATTAAACAGTATGTTATTTCTCATTTATTCATGAGCATATTGAGGACAAAAAAAGTGACTTTGCTGGGTCTGCTGGTACAGGCCCATAATCCTAGCTACTTGGGAGGTTGAGACAGAATGAGCACAAGTTCAAGGCCTGCCTGAGCTACAGAGCAATTTGAAGGCCAGCCTGGACAACTTGGGCCCTACCTTGATAGGCTTAATTAATTAAATTCTTCAGAAGGGCTATAGGTATAGCTCAGTTGTAAGGCATTCCGAACATGCCAGTACTTAAGGGAGTGAAAAATATAAGTCCTGGCCTGGTGGTGCATACTTACAACCCCAGAACTGGTAGGCTGAGGAGATCAGAAGTTTGACATCAGTCTTGGCTGTATAGTGAGAATCCTGTATCAAGTGGGGGAAAATATCCTTTAATAACACCAAAAAGTATTTTCAGATTTATTTCTGTTTTTCCCATTCATAGCCAACTGGTGTCAACATTGGTTTGAATACTTTCCTAACCCTCCTATCAACATTCTTAGTATGATTGAAAATGTCTTGGCGTTTCATGACAAGCACCTGCTACAGCACTTCATAGGTCATGATATAACTTCCCAGGTAAGATGTGCAAGGCTTTTAGAACAACAGAGTTCTTTTGGGGAGGTAACATTGTTACTGGTATAAATAAAGCAGTATTTCCACAAGGAATAATAACAAGCATACCATATTTTACAGTTTTAGAATTTTTTTTATTAAACTGCCTTTCTGAAAGTCTATAATGTGGCTCAGTAGCTAAAGGTTAACTTGCTTGAAAGTCTGTAAAGAGAGTCTAGATATGAGCTTGGGATATAGCTCAGTGATGGAGCACTTGCCTAGAATGGGTGAGGCCCTAGCACTGGAGTGGGTGATCCAAATTAAAGAGTTCTTTTCATAAGTATGTACTTAATGTAATGAATAATTCCATAGCTCAAATCAAATGTAAAACAGTATTATACATGACTCTGAATAAAGTAATGCTTGTTTATTTCAGCTATATGCATGGCCTCTTCTTGAAACTGTGTTCTCAGAAGTCCTGACAAGAGAGGAGTGGCTCAAATTGTTTGATAATGTCTTCTCCAACCACCCATCCTTCCTCCTGATGGCTGTGGTAGCCTACAATATATGTTCTAGAGCTCCTCTTCTCAACTGCACTCTTAAGGATGATTTTGAGGTAAATCCCCTGTTCATAAGAGAAGACTCTGGGCTGGGAGAATAGCTCAGTGGCAGAGTGCTTGCCTAGCACCCCTGAGGCTGGCTTCCATCCCCAGCACCACCAAAAAGAAAAAGAAAGGTCTCAAATTTTAGTTGTTTCAAATGGAAAATACATTTATTGAGTGCCTGTTGTATGCCTGGCATTGAGAAAACAGTCATACCAGGGCATCTTGCCACTGTAAACAAACTCCAGCTTCACGTCACACTTTGTGCATCTGGTTTTATATGGGTACTGGGAATCAAATCTGGGCAAGCATGCATCTTCAACTGCTGAGCCATCTCTCCAGCCTCTCTCCTTTTATACAGTCTATAAACCCAGTCCATGGGATGGTGCCACGCGTAGTTTGGGCAGGTCCTCCCACTTCAACTAACCTAATCTAGAAAATGCCTCACAGATATGACCAGAGAGCTGGAGATATGGCTCAGCAGTTAAATGACTTGCCTGCAAAGCCTGACGGCCAGGATTTGATTCCCCAGTACCCTCATAAAGCTCAATGTGCAGAGATGGTGCACGCATCTGGAGTTCATTTGTGTACTCATTCATTTTCTCTTTCTGCTTGCAAATAAATAAAATATTTTTTAAATATATGAGATTTGTTTCCATGGTGATTCTAAATCCTGTCAAGTATACAACCAGAGATTAACCATCACAAAAAGATTTGGCAATTTACAAAAGGAAAAGAATCTTAACAATAAATTTATAGTTACATCTTGAACTCTTGTTTGAATTCTATCTCATAATGTCTATATTAGGTAAATCTCTATTTAAACATCATGTTTTCTTATAGTATTTTTTTCACCATCGGAACAACCTGGATATAAGTGCTGTGATTAGAGAAGTGTATCGTCTCATGGAGACCACGCCTGCTGATATTCATCCAAATAGCTTGCTTAGTGGTTTTGCTGCACTGACCAAAGGGCAGTACCCAGTGTTTAACCAGTATCCAAAGTTTATTGTGGACTACCAGACACAGGAGCGAGAAAGAATAAGGAATGATGAATTGGAGTACTTGCGAGAGAGGTGAGCATGGGATATACCTATTCTCTGACACAAATGACATGTCATAGAGTGTTTAAGTATTCTTAAGCATTTGTGTAAAATCAAAGTTTGAAGGCTAGAGATGTCTTTAAAGATATTTAATTCTTATATCTGGAAATAAAATCGTGTATTGTACATTAATCAAGTTGGACATTTTGTATCTTGATTGGTTTGTACTAAGTTATTTCACTTTCTTGTTTACATTTTCATAATAGTAAATATTGTCTACTTAAGGCAGACAGTTGAAACGATGCAAGCGGAAGTAGATGAGCAAAGAGCTGAGGATGAGGCTTGGTACCAGAAGCAAGAACTGCTTCTTAAGGCCGAAGAGACCGGAAGAGAAATGCTCCTGCAAGAGGAAGAGAAGATGGCACAGCAAAGACAGAGGTACACTGCCTGCCTTGAGAAAGATGTAGACACAGGAGCTAGTGGGATAATGTTCTTTCATTTCCTTATGTAGCAGCACCACATGGAGAATTACCAAGCTCAGTTTCCATTAAACAAATATTTTAGTATATAGTAAAATTAATTCCAAACCTGTAATGAATATGGTAACAGTACGCTGATTTTTTAAAAGTCATACAAATGGTAATGTTCTGTGAAGGACATTATTTAGAAATACTCAGTTTAAACCAAGCATTGTGACTCACATCTGTCATCTTAGGAGTCTAGAAGGCTGGGGCAGGAAGATTGATGGAAGTTTGAAGCCAGCTGGGCTACTTAGTGGGTTCCAGACTAGCCTGGGCTATAGAGTAAGACTCTCTCTAAAAGAAAAATAGCTGGGTGTGGTGGCGCATGCCTTTAATCCCAGCACTCAGGAGGCAGAGGTAGGAGGATTGCCATGAGTTCAAGGCCACCCTGAGACTACATAGTGAATTCCAGGTCAGCCTATAGTAGGCAGAAATGCATTATAACAGAGTGCTGGATAAGTCTCCTTTTGTGGAATGTAATTGTTTTAAATAATATTTTAATCTTAAATATATGACCTAACAATGAAAATTCAAAAATATGTAAATATGGAAAAATGTTTAATTTAAATTATGGGCTATGCAATTAGACTAAACCTAATACTAGGAAAGTCATTTGTTTTATTTTGGGTCTTTTTGTTTGTTTGTTTTTGGTGGGATTTTTTTGTGTGTGTGTGTGTGTGTGTGTGTTTATTTTTTGGTTTTTCAAGGTAAGGTCTCACTCTGGTGCAGGCTGACCTGGAAATCACTATGAAGTCTCAGGGTGGCCTCGAACTCTCCGCAGTCCTCCTAGGATCTCTGCCTCCTGAGTGCTGGGATTAAAGGCATGTGCCACCACACCTGGCTGTTTTGTTTTATCTGTGTTTTTTTGTTTTATTTTTGTCTTTGGAAACAGGGTCTTGCTGTGTAGCCTAAGCTGGCCTTGAACTCAAAATTCTCCTGTTTCCACCTCCCTAGTTCTGGGATGACAGCCTGTGCACCATATGCAGCTTGGGAAACCATTTGCTCGGTGTTTATCTTACTCTTTGGTGAAACTCAGGAAACCGGTTTCTAGGGCTGGCTAAACACATTTATAGAACTGAGCTGCTAGTCTTCTACTACAGTTGTAAACAAACAAGTACATATCATGTCTGTACCAGTGGAACATTTTATTGGGATAATTCCTTCAAATAAAGAATACCACATGTATTGACATGACCTGACAGGGCCAGACGTAGCTCAGTGGGAGAACACTTGCCTAGTGTATGAGAGACCCCAGGCTTCCATTCCTAGCACTGGGAAGTAAACAAAAGATTGAAGACTTGGGCTGGAGAGATGGCTTAGTGGTTAAACACTTGCTTGTGAAGCCTAATGACCCTGGCTGGAGGCTCGATTCCCCAGTACCCATGTAAGCCAGATGCACAAGGTGGCGCATGCCTCTGCAGTTCGTATGCAGTGGCTGGAGGCCCTGGTGGGCCCATTTTCTCTCTCTCTCTGTTACTTCAAATAAATAAATAAAAATAAATTTAAAAAAAGATTGAAGACTTGATCATCGGACAGGTAGACCCATTAGAAGTTTGTGTATGGAAAGGACAGCCAGTTGCACATGGCCACTTGTCACCTTTCTGAATACAGATTTGTGTCATATGGCATTGCTTGATTAATGTATTGTAAACACAGCTCTTTTGCAGTGTTGCCTGTTAAACTAGCCACGTACATCAAGCTAAGCAGCAGGCAAATGTTATAAAAAAAATTAACTGTTCCTCAATATATTTAAGACTAGCTGCTGTGAAAAGAGAGCTGAAAATGAAGGAACTTCACCTGCAGGATGCTGCGAGAAGGCGGTTGCTGAAGCTTCAACAAGATCAGCGTGAGATGGAACTCCGAAGACTAGAGAATGAAATTGAGAGAAAGGTTTATTGATTCTTTTCTGTTGCTGGTGGTGGTGGGTGTTTTGTTTTGTTTTGTCTTGCTTTTAAGGTAGGGTCTCACTGTAGCCCAGGCTGACATGGAACTAACTCTGTAGTCCCAGGCTGGCCTTGAACTCACATCCATCCTCCTGTTTCTGCTTCCCGAGTGCTAGGTTTAAGGCATGCATCACCACACCCAGCTCTAGGCTTATTAAATCTTTTTTTAAAAATATTTTATTTATTTACTTGAGAGAAAGAGGTAGATAGAGTACAGGCAGCCAGGGCTTCTAGCTATTGCAAACAAACTCCAGATGCATGTGCCACCTTGTACATCTGGCTTTAGTGGATACTGGGGAATTGAACCCAGGTCCTTAGGCTTTGCAAGCATGTACCACCATACCCAGCCAAGCTACTTCTTTCTAAAAGGCATGTTTCTTGTCCCAAAACTATTTGTTAAATACTAACAAAGTTGTTTACCAACTGAATTACTGTATGTTAGACTCCCTTATATACATCATCTTCTCCTTTAGTCTGTTCCTATGCCAAAACCACACTGGTGACAGTAACTTTTGTGTAACCCAGGCCTGCTCATTGCTCTTTCTCAGTATTCTCAGTATCCTCCACCTCCATCTTTTTGAATTTTTATTGGCATTGCATTGAATTTTATGTCTTAATTTTAGAAGTATCAAACCTAGTTTTGATAAAATACTGTCTTTTAAAGCATTTTAAATTCATTTGTTAGAAATCTTTTCAGCATAATACTTTTTGTTTTATTAACCCCAATTAATTTTAATTGGTTTTTACAATCTGTGACTTTTGAATTCTCTCATCTAGTGAATTTAGTTAATAGTTCATTATTCTAAAAAGTGTATTCTTTCCCAAAAGTAAGGCATGCTCAGAACTCTGAGGTCTTTACCCAAACCCTGTTGAGTCAGGGCAAGGCATTTTTTGATATATATATTTAAAAAATTGAGCCGGGCGTGGTTGCGCACGCCTTTAAATTCAGCACACGGGAGGCAGAGGTAGGAGGATTGCCATGAGTTCAAGGCCACCCTGAGATGACATAGTGAATTCCAGGTCAGCCTGGGCTGGAGTGAGACCCTACCTCAAAAAACCAAAAAGAAAAAAGAAAAAAAAATCCTCAAGAGGGGAAATGACTCAGCTAAACGTGCTTGCTTGCAAAGCTTGTTAGCGCAGGTTCAATTTCCCAGCACCCATGTAAAGCCAGGTGCAACTGACATGAGACTCTGCACACGCACTGAAGTCCTTTCAGAAGCATGTCAGGTCTCTGCCCTGGTGGTCTCTGCCTTCCAGCTGACACACATGATGCCATACTCTCCCCCTGCCCAGGTCCAGGCCCAGGCCCAGCAGGAAAGACTGCATGAGTCCTCAGTGACACATGCATGTTGCTGTGGACATCTGTCAGCAAACATAGCTGAGCTGTTTGGCCCATGGCTTCCTCCCCTCCCTACTTCCCCACAACCAAAATAGGGTCTCACTGTAGCCCAGGATGACCTGGAACTCACTCTGTAACTCCAGGCTGTCCTCAAACTCACAGCCATTCTCCTGCCTCAGCCTTTCCAGTGCTGTAGTTAAAGGCTTGCACCACCACAACCAGCCCCATGGCTTCTTGTGTCTCTGAAAAACCATAAGCAAAAGGGCTTCTGTACTGGAATTCCTCAAAAGTGTCTCAATGTGATTCCAAAACTCTCCTTCACCTCTTGGCATTGTCAGTACTCTTGCTTCATAGCCTCAAGCCTGTCACCTTTGAGCTGGCTGCTTTCCTGGTAGCCTCCATAAGGAATGGGTTTCTTCTGCCCCTGGCATGTTCATCTCTGTGCCTGCTTCACTGTTGTGAAGCATGTCTCTTTGTTAACAGTGCCTAATAGCAATCATATCAGAGGTAGTAGTGCAGTCATCAGATGTTGCTGAGTGAGTGAGTGTGGATAGATGGGGACTGGTTATAATTCTGATGTGTAGTTTTCTTTGAAATTCATCATTTATTCTCATCCCTAGACAGCTAGGTCTTCAGGCAGCCAAATATTTAAGAAGATGCCCCAGAGAGTACCTCATCCAGTTCCTTTCTCACACAGGAGCGAAAAGCTGTTTAGCGGTCAAATGTTGGGGAATGTGTCCTCTAAATTACTGCAACACATTTCAACCTGGAATTATGAGTCAACAAATAGTTTTTTCTAAAGTTTAGAAGTTTATTTTTCAATTAAACAAATTATTTTAAAATTTTTATTTATTTTCAAGCAGTGGGGGGCACACCAAGGCCTCTTGCCACTGCAAATAAACTCCAGATGCATGTGCTACTTTGTGCATCTGGCTTTACATGGTTTGATTACTGGGGAATTGTACCTAGGCCATCAGGCTTTGCAAGCAAATGCTGAGCAATCTCTCCCACCCAAGCAAATGATTTTTAATAAAGTTAGACATGTTATATTTTTCTCAACTCCAAGTTTAAGTTGCTCAAGTCTTTCTTGATGCCATGTTGGTTGTACCACACGCAGTAAGAAGTACTGACTGTTCTTCCAGGCCATGTAGGTGAGTGTGTGGCCTTTGTACTTTCATTTTAAAATGTAAGCTTGGGGCTGGAGAGGTGGCTTAGCAGTTAAGGTGTTTGCCTCCAAAGCCAAAGGATCCTGGTTCAACTCTCCAGGACCCATGTAAGCCAGATGCACAGGGGGCACATGTGTCTGGAGTTCATTTGCAGTGGCTGGAGGCCCTGGTACAGCCATTCTCTCTCTCCACCTCTTTCTCTCTCTCAAATAAATAAATAAAATATAATTTTAAAAAAAGACTTTAAAATGCAAGCTTGGGCTGGAGAGGTGGCTTAGTGGTTAAGGTGCCTGCCTGCAAATCCTAAAAACGCTTGTTCAAATCTCCAGGTCCCACGTATAGCCAGATGCAAAAGTGACGCAAGCGTGCAATGTTGTACATGCACACGAGGGGGTGCACATGTCTGGAGTTCGTTCACAGCAGTTGAAAAGGCCCTGGCATGGCCATTCTCTCTGCTTCTTCCTCTGTCTCTGTCTCTCTCTCAAATAAAAGAAAAAAAAGCTTACCTACCTCAGAGCATACTTCGAGTCTACAGTGAGCATAATATATCTCCAGTTATACAGGCTTCAAAAACCCAAAGTGCTGCTGGTGGGTTGCCCGCATTACAAGATCTCTAAATCCATTGAAAACCACATCCAAAGTCTTTTTGACATAGGTAATTCATTGTTTGCTCATAGGTTTACATGCGGGATCAAGAAATTGCTACCACAGCCAAAGACCTAGAAATGAGGCGAATGGAACTCGAGTTGCAGGAAAAACTGTATGAGAAGGTATAAAATCAGTTCCTTCCAGCGTGAAAAAAAGCACATTTTAAACAAATCCACACTTATTTATCTTTCTTTAGCTGAAATCCTTGAAGTGTACAGCAGCACCTGGACTTTGTCCAGTGTCCTTGGCAGGATGTTGCTTTGGAATTTGGCATTAACCATGCCACCGTTCCATGGGATGGGCCCGAGTTCCCTTTCCCCAGATCACTCTGGTTTTAGCAGTCTTGCCTCCAGGAGACACAGGCCATCTCTTGCCCAACAAAATTCAGTTTCATTCAGGCTTAAACACCTTCAATTTTAAGAAGAGCTATATGCTCCTTTAGTTAGAGACCCCTCTTATAACCAGCAAAAATGACCTTCCCCCAGAGCCTTCCAGACATATGGCCTCTTAGAAAACCTGCTTCCAGCAGGCCCCAGTTATTTGCCTCACAGCATCAGGAACTTCATTTCCAACTCCTTTTTAGACTATATTTATTCATGGCTTTAAAACGTTCATTTTAGTCACTTTTTAAACAAAACATAGTGTCATTTAGTATTGTAAGGTAGCAAAAATGTCTGAATGTACAGTTTGTTGTAATTCTTTTTTTTAATTATTAATTTTTTATTGACACCTTGTATACTTATATACAAAAAACATATGATATTTCCCTCCCCTTCACTCCCCCCATTCCACTTTAGAACACTTTAGAACTTTAGAATCTCCATCATATCCCCTCCCTCTCTCCATTATGTTGTAATTCTTTAATTCATGTTTCTGTAGCAACTTAGTCTCGTATTGGAGGCACCAGATGTAATTTTGCCTCAGGATCTTCTACCAGTTTACTGTTTCCCCGTGTTTGTGGCATAGTGACCATAAATCAACAAACCCGGTGCAAGTTGATCGGCTCTAATCTGCCAGCCTGACATCTGAGTGCTTTGGCAGCTGAAACTTTTCATGTGCCTGCATAATGCTCAAAAAATTCAAATGTCATATTTCAGACTTTTGGATTAAGGATGCTTACCCGGTCAAGTCTGTGCAAAAAAAAAAACAACATCAAAATCAAGCTGGGGAGATGGCTTAGCAGTTAAGGAACTGCCTACAAAGCCTAAGAATTTGTGTTCAAATCCCCAGGTCCCATGTAGCCTCCCAAGTGCTGAGATTAAAGGCATGCACCACCTCACTCGGCTTATTTTTATTTTATATATTTTTTAAAAAGTTTCTTTTGTTGTTTATTTATTTATTTGAGAGCAACAGACAGAGAGAGAGAGGCAGATAGATAGAGAAGGGGTGCACCAGGGCCTCCAGCCACTGCAAACGAACTCCAGATGCGTGCGCCACCTTGTGCATCTGGCTTATGTGGGTCCTGGGGAATTGAGCCTTGAACGGGGGTCCTTAGGCTTCACAGGCAAGCACTTAACCGCTAAGCCATCTCTCTAGGCCCAGTATTTTATTTTATTTTTGCTTAGTGACCTTTTTGAACTAATTCTGTAAAATCTATATTCTTGGGCTGGAGAGATGGCTTAGTGGTTAAGGCATTTACCTACAAAACTAAAGGACCTCAGTTTGACTTTTCAGGACCCACATAAGCCAGATGCACAAGGTGGCACATGCATCTGAAATTCGTTTGCAGTGGCTGGATGCCCTGGCATGCCCATTCTCTCTCTCTCTCTCTCTCTCTCTCTCTCTCTCTCTCTGCCTCTTTCTCACTCTCTCAAATAAAGAAAGAAATAAAAATTTTATAAAATATCTATATTCATTGCCATGGGTAACCAGCCACTGAAGCCTTTCCTCAGCTTAGTGGTCAGCTAATGGCTATTCAGGGATTTCCTCATTAGCTACCTTATTTATTATTAATTTTTTTATTTTTATTTATTTATTTGAAAGAGAGAAACAGAGAGAGAGAGAGAGGGAATGGCCATGCCATGCCTCCATCTACTGCAAACGAATTCCAGACGCATGTGCCACCTTGTGCATCTGGCTTACATGGGTGTTTGGGGAATTGAACCTGGGTCCTTAGGTTTTGTAGGCAAGTGCCTTAACCACTGAGTCATCTCTGCAGCCTGTCATTAACTACTTTTAACCAGAAAGCTTCTGGTCACTGCTGAGGAGCTCTGGGCATCTATGAGGACACACCTTCAACACCCAGGAGAGAGCTCAGTTCTGCTTTAGAGCTTACTTTTTGCTAGTGCAAAGCCTCAGTGACAGGCAGAATTGAGAAGCCTCAGGTCTCAGCACACACAGCCCTCAACAAGGGCCCAATCTCACATACGCACATGGCCCTCTGAAGTCCCAGGAAAATCTGGGGGCTTTGCAGAGACTCCTCGGACTTGAGTCTCCAGCTTTTCGTTTGAAGCACTGTAATGAGCCTGCTTGTTCTAGCGATGGCCCATTGCCTCAGCCAGCCAAGATGTTCAACTTTTCTCTGCTTGCTTTTTCCATAGTCCACAGGGCACTGGCTATTCACATCAGGTTCGGGGGCTTCTTATACAGGCATCCTGGGGGGGGGGGTCTTGCAGGGACCCAGTAGACAGGTCACAGGAGCATAAGGGAAGTTTCTGGAAAGGTCTGAGGGAGCCCTGTCTCAGTATCTGTTGATACCCAAGGTGCTCAGAAGCTAATGCAGAGCTGAGGGCTGTGATGGAAACAGGAATAACACAGTTAGATCAGCAGTTTTCACTGATGTCACCACTCTGTTTATTGCCCTGAAAATTAGATGTTTCTACTTTTTATTTGTAGCCTGAATAAAGGAAATTCATTTTGTATTTTATCATTGTCATATACATCAGCAATTTCTTCACAGAACCTCGCTAGAAATCAAGAAGCTGTTGCAAGAGAAATTCGAGATGATGCAAATGCCTATAGACAAAAAGTGGATCTTGAAGAAAAAATGTTTCATAAGTTGGTAGAAACTGGACAGACTCCAAGCAGGAAGGCTCAGAAGGTAAAAATATGGTGAATTTAATGTATACATATAGGGAAAATTCTATCCATTCTTCTCTTAAAAGAAAAATTCAGAAGTTTATGAAGTTAAAATAATTAACTGAATTTCTTTGTCCATTAGTCACAGGTTACAGCACCTCCCATTGCTTTATTCACTGAAAGGAGGCTGGCCTCATTGGTAGTCACAGGTGGTGGCCTCATGGGTAATCACTCACAGTGGAGGTCTCCCAGGTAGTCATTCACGGTGGAGGTCTCCCGGGTAGTCACTCACTGTGGAGGTCTCCCGGGTAGTCATTCACGGTGGAGGTCTCCCGGGTAGTCAGTCACGGTGGAGGTCTCCCGGGTAATCACTCACGGTGGAGGTCTCCCGGGTAGTCACTCACGGTGGAGGTCTCAAGGGTAGTCACTCACGGTGGAGGTCTCAAGGGTACTCACTCACGGTGGAGGTCTCAAGGGTAGTCACTCACGGTGGAGGTCTCCCAGGTAGTCACTCACGGTGGAGGTCTCAAGGGTAGTCACTCACGGTGGAGGTCTCCCGGGTAATCACTCACGGTGGAGGTCTCAAGGGTAGTCACTCACGGTGGAGGTCTCAAGGGTAGTCACTCACGGTGGAGGTCTCCCGGGTAGTCACTCACGGTGGAGGTCTCCGGGTAGTCACTCACGGTGGAGGTCTCCCGGGTAGTCACTCACGGTGGAGGTCTCAGGGTAGTCACTCACGGTGGAGGTCTCCCGGGTAGTCGGTGGAGGTCTCAAGGGTAGTCACTCATGGTGGAGGTCTCAAGGGTAGTCACCACGGTGGAGGGTCTCCCGGGTAGTCACTCACGGTGGAGGTCTCAAGGGTAGTCACTCACGGTGGAGGTCTCAAGGGTAGTCACTCACGGTGGAGGTCTCAAGGGTAGTCACTCACGGTGGAGGTCTCCCGGGTAGTCACTCACGGTGGAGGTCTCCCGGGTAGTCACTCACGGTGGAGGTCTCCCGGGTAGTCACTCACGGTGGAGGTCTCAAGGGTAGTCACTCACGGTGGAGGTCTCCCAGGTAGTCACTCACGGTGGAGGTCTCCTGGGTAGTCACTCACGGTGGAGGTCTCCCGGGTAGTCACTCACGGTGGAGGTCTCAAGGGTAGTCACTCACGGTGGAGGTCTCCCGGGTAGTCACCACGGTGGAGGTCTCCTGGGTAGTCACGGTGGAGGTCTCCCGGGTAGTCACTCACGGTGGAGGTCTCAGGGTAGTCACTCACGGTGGAGGTCTCCCGGGTAGTCACCACGGTGGAGGTCTCCTGGGTAGTCACTCACGGTGGAGGTCTCCCGGGTAGTCACTCACGGTGGAGGTCTCCCGGGTAGTCACTCACGGTGGAGGTCTCCTGGGTAGTCACTCACGGTGGAGGTCTCCCGGGTAGTCACTCACGGTGGAGGTCTCAAGGGTAGTCACTCACGGTGGAGGTCTCCCGGGTAGTCACTCACGGTGGTCTCCCGGGTAGTCACTCACGGTGGAGGTCTCCCGGGTAGTCACTCACGGTGGAGGTCTCTCAGGGTAGTCGGTGGACGGGTAGTCACCACGGTGGAGGTCTCAAGGGTAGTCACTCATGGTGGAGGTCTCAAGGGTAGTCACTCACGGTGGAGGTCTCCCGGGTAGTCACTCACGGTGGAGGTCTCAAGGGTAGTCACTCACGGTGGAGGTCTCAAGGGTAGTCACTCACGGTGGAGGTCTCAAGGGTAGTCACTCACGGTGGAGGTCTCCCGGGTAGTCACTCACGGTGGAGGTCTCCCGGGTAGTCACTCACGGTGGAGGTCTCCGGGTAGTCACTCGGTGGAAGGGTAGTCACTCACGGTGGAGGTCTCCCGGGTAGTCTCACGGTGGAGGTCTCAGTTACTCACGGTGGAGGTCTCAAGGGTAGTCACTCACGGTGGAGGTCTCCCGGGTAGTCACTCACGGTGGAGGTCTCAAGGGTAGTCACTCACGGTGGAGGTCTCCCGGGTAGTCACTCACGGTGGAGGTCTCAAGGGTAGTCACTCACGGTGGAGGTCTCAAGGGTAGTCACTCACGGTGGAGGTCTCCCGGGTGGTCACTCACGGTGGAGGTCTCGGGTAGTCACTCACAGTGGAGGTCTCCCGGGTAGTCACTCACGGTGGAGGTCTCAAGGGTGGTGGTCGGGTAATCACACGGTGGAGGTCTCAAGGGTAGTCACTCACGGTGGAGGTCTCCCGGGTAGTCACGGTGGAGGTCTCAAGGGTAGTCACTCCACGGTGGAGGTCTCAAGGGTAGTCACTCACGGTGGAGGTCTCAAGGGTAGTCACTCACGGTGGAGGTCTCAAGGGTAGTCACTCACGGTGGAGGTCTCCCGGGTAGTCACTCACAGTGGAGGTCTCCCGGGTAATCACTCACGGTGGAGGTCTCCTGGGTAGTCACTCACGGTGGAGGTCTCCTGGGTAGTCACTCACGGTGGAGGTCTCCTGGGTAGTCACTCACGGTGGAGGTCTCCTGGGTAGTCACTCACGGTGGAGGTCTCCTGGGTAGTCACTCACGGTGGAGTCTCCTGGGGTCACGGTGGAGGTCTCCCGGGTAGTCACTCACGGTGGAGGTCTCAAGGGTGGTCACTCACGGTGGAGGTCTCCCGGGTAATCACTCACGGTGGAGGTCTCAAGGGTGGTCACTCCACGGTGGAGGTCTCCCGGGTAGTCAGTCAGGTCTCCCGGGTAGTCACTCACGGTGGAGGTCTCAAGGGTAGTCACTCACGGTGGAGGTCTCAAGGGTAGTCACTCACGGTGGAGGTCTCCCGGGTAGTCACTCACGGTGGAGGTCTCAAGGGTAGTCAGTCACGGTGGAGGTCTCCCGGGTAGTCACTCACGGTGGAGGTCTCAAGGGTAGTCAGTCACGGTGGAGGTCTCCCGGGTAATCACTCACGGTGGAGGTCTCCCGGGTAGTCACTCACGGTGGAGGTCTCGGGTAATCACCACGGTGGAGGTCTCAAGGGTAGTCACTCACGGTGGAGGTCTCCCGGGTAATCACTCACGGTGGAGGTCTCAAGGGTAGTCACTCACGGTGGAGGTCTCCCGGGTAATCACTCACGGTGGAGGTCTCAAGGGTAGTCACTCACGGTGGAGGTCTCCCGGGTAATCACTCACGGTGGAGGTCTCAAGGGTGGTCACTCACGGTGGAGGTCTCCCGGGTAGTCACTCACGGTGGAGGAGGGTCTCACTCACGGTGGAGGTGGTAATCACTCACGGTGGAGGTCTCAAGGGTAGTCACTCACGGTGGAGGTCTCAAGGGTAGTCACCACGGTGGAGGTCTCAGGGTAGTCACTCACGGTGGAGGTCTCCCGGGTAATCACTCACGGTGGAGGTCTCAAGGGTGGTCACTCACGGTGGAGGTCTCCCGGGTAGTCACTCACGGTGGAGGTCTCAAGGGTAGTCACTCACGGTGGAGGTCTCCCGGGTAATCACTCACGGTGGAGGTCTCAAGGGTAGTCACTCACGGTGGAGGTCTCAAGGGTAGTCACTTATAAGTAGTGGCTTCATTGGGAGTCACTCACAGGTGGCTGTCTTCATTCGTAGCCCAGGTAGATGCATATTTCATTCCCTTTGATAATGTTAAGGCTAAAAAGAAAACATGCAGAAAATAGTGATTTACAGATTGCACTGTCTTGCTGGGCTCTGTCTCGGAAATTGTCCCTGAGTGGACAAGATTACAGAAGCTCCAGTCCCTGCTGGTGTGTGAGTCAGCACTTCCAGGGCTCTCCTATGGAAAGCACACAACTTTCAGCCAGTGAAGCTGGTGATGGTTAAGTCAGTGTGGGATCCTGGTTTAAAGTTGGGGCAGGCTGGTACCCAGTTGGTTGATATTATTGTGCATTCCTTTAAGAATTTTTTTGTTGTTTTTTGTTTTTCGAGGTAGGGTCTCACTCTGGTCCAGGCTGACCTGGAATTAGCTATGTAGTCTCAGGGTGGCCTCAAACTCATGGCAATTCTCCTACCTGTGCCTCCCGAGTGCTGGGATTAAAGGCATACGCCACCACACCTGGCTCTTTTAAGAATTTAATAAAAAATTCCACTATAGTGGTGAGGGTGTTCACAGGGGAGGCAGGAAAAGAGGAGAGAAAGGAAACAAAAAACAAATATGTTCAAAATACAACATAATGAAACCCAGTTGTTTGTATGCTAATACCAATTTTAAAACTATAGAAAAAAGTTTCCAAGCTGGGCATGGTGGTACCCGCCTGTAATCCCAGCACTTGGGAGGATCGCTGAGAGTTTGTGGCCATCCTGAGACTACATAGTAAATTCCAGGTCAGCCTGGACTAGAGGAAGAAGCTACCTCAGAAAAAAAAAATTGCAAAGCCAAGCACAGTAGCTCTCATCTTTCCATCCCAGCATGAGGAGGTGAGGTGGGAAGCTTGCCTTGAGTTCAGGCCATCTTGGGCTACAGAGTGAGTTCCAAGTCAGCCTGGGCTAGAGCAAGACCCTACCTCAAAAAAAAAAAAAAAAATTTCTCAACCGATTTTTATAGAATGTCTTAGGGAATTACTTTTCTACAATGCTGACTTAAGTGAGTTGGAGTAAAACTTGAGACATTCATAAAAGAACTTTATCCTTTTAACAAAATGTGAAGTGGTAGCTGGGCGTGGTGGTGCACACCTTTAATCCCAGCACTCAGGAGGCAGAGGTAGGATTGCTGTGAGTTCGAGACTACAGAGTGAATTCTAGGTCATCTTGTGCTAGAGTGAGAGCCTACCTTGAAAAGCCAAAAGAAAAAAAGTGAAAAGTGGTTATGTGTCCTGAGCTGGCCCTATCCCAAAAACCAGGAACAGTGATAGAGGAGGTGGGCTTCCATTCAATACCAGCCTTTAGCTCACTTCAAAACAGACCCCTGTGGTGCTTTGCTTACATTCTAAAAATGGACTCTGCTAACTCTGTTTTAGGGTGTAAAAACAGAATTACTGGATCTTACTTCTCCAGCACAAAAGTTCTCAACCTTTAGAATCACTTCAAGAGCTTGCTTGCTTTCTTTCTTTCTTTCTTTCTTTCTTTCTTTCTTTCTTTCTTTCTTTCTTTCTTTCTTTCTTTCTTTTAAATTAAGACAGGATGACAGGATCTAACTATATAGCATAGACTGGCCTTGAACTCAAAATCCTCCTGTCTCCTCCTTCTTCCAAAGCTTTTTTAAGTGCCATTATCCACCTGCTCTGGAGATGCACTTAGTTGGTTTGTGGTGAGGAGTAGAAGGGGTGTGTGTGTGTGTGTGTGTGTGTGTGTGTGTGTGTGTACATGCTTAAGCATGCCCAGGTGACTGTACCATGCCACCAACATTGTTATGAACAGTAGTGATAGACATTTGAATACATTGAGTATATCCACCATAATTTTAAATAGCCTAATCTTGTTTCTTAGGTAATTGAAGACAGTTTGGCAAAAGCTGAACAAGCATGCCTGAATGCTGACTGGCAAATTCAAGCTTTACATAAACAGAAATGTGACGATCTACAGCGAAGTGAAAGTTATCAAGAAGTAGCCAAACTCCTTCAGGAAAACAGAAGGAAAGAAATAGAAGTGTTGGATGCCATGATGGAGGAGGAAGCTAAGAAGGTCAGAACAGTGCCAAAAACTCTTTATCAGTATATTAATGTACTCTTGTACCTAAGGCCTCACACAAACTAGGCAAGCACTCTACCACTGAGGTACACCCTCAGCCCCGGGCTCAACCTAAATTTAATGTGTGTTCTCAAGGATACTATCTTTAAAAAAATAACTAGAAATCTTTCTTGCTTTTATTAGTGTGTCTTAGCATGCTAGCTTCTGGATTTGTTCTGGCCGATTGGGTAATATTACTTCTTTAAGTTACCTAATTCTTTTGTTTTGTTTTGTTTTGTTTTGTTTTGTTTTGTTTTGTTTTGTTTTGTTTTGTTTTTCGAGGTAGGGTCTCGCTCTAGCCCAGGCTGACCTGGAATTCACTATGTACTCTCAGGGTGGCCTCAAACTCATGGCGATACTCTTATCTGCCTCCTGAGTGCTGGGATTAAAGGCATGTGCCACCACTCCCGGCTCCTAATTCATTTTAAAATATTTTATTATTTTTTAATTTATTTGAGAAAGAGAAAGAAGCAGAAAAGAGAGAGAGGCAGATAAAGAATGGGCACGCCAGGGGCCCCAACTGCTGCAAATGAACTTCAGACACATGCGCCTCCTTGTGCCTCTGGCTTATGTGGGTCCTGAGGAATTAAACCTAGGTCATTTGGCTTTGCAGACAAGCACCTTAACCACTAAACCATCTTTCCAACCCCAATTTACCTAGTTCTTTTTACTTACAACATAAAAAGATTTTGAACTGGTTAAGGTGCTTGTAACCAATAGGGGAAAAAAAAAATCCTAAAATAAAAGCTGGGCGTGGTGGCGCATGCCTTTAAGCCCAGCACTCGGAGGCAGAGGTAGGAGGATCGGCGTGAGTTCGAGGCCACCCTGAGACGACATAGTGAATTCCAGATCAGCCTGAGTTAGAGTGAGACCCTACCAAAAAAAAAAAAAAAAAAAAAAATAGAAATAAAAAAGTAAGCCAGGCATGGTGCTGCACACCTTTAATCCCAGCACTCGGGAGGCAGAGGTAAGAGGATCACTGTGAATTCCAGGCCATCCTCAGACTACATAATGAATTCCAGGTCAGCCTGGGCTAGAGTGAAACCCTACGTCAAAAAAAAAAAAAAATCACAGTGACTGTAAAGAAAATGGTAGTGTTTTTCTTTTTCACAAGAAGAAAGCCTAGAGGTTGGCAGACAAGGTTATTGTCATGGCTCCAAGGTCATCAGCCTCCTTTAATCTTTCTCCCTGCTTCCTGGCATATGGCATTTGGTCTGTTATACCTTATCATCCAAGATAAGTGCTAGAGCTCCAGCCATCACACATACTCCAGACAGGGAGGAAAAGGTAGAACAAGAGTGTAAACTGTTCCAGTCCTATGTGAGCCAGCTCCTTTGTACTCCCTTCCAGGGTGCCATGTCAATTTCTGCTAAGAAATGCTGTCATTTGTAGCAGGAGGTATTAAGATCCCAAATAAAATTAAGATTGTATTCCTAAAGAAGAATCAGAATGGCTTTTGAGGCGGTAAATAAGAGCATATATCACACTACATAGTTTTGGTTGATCTCCCAAGCGCTGCGGGACCTGTGGGCCTTGTGCTCGGTGTGTGCTATCACAGATGCCTTAGGCTTACCCAAGGCCACTGCAGGGTAGAGAAGCTTTGGTTCTGGGTACCTGGCCGTGGAACCTGTTTCTTTCTGCTGCTGCCTCCTATCTATTTTGAAAGCTGCCTTCTCACAGTAGATTTCCTTCAAGACACGCCCAAGTCATTTCCCTCCTGCCCTGCCTCACCCCAGTGACATGGGGCCTTGTCTTATAAACTGTTTGTGGAAGGGCAGGAAAGAAAGGCTTGGAGTGGAGTGATGCCCAAAACACTGAAACAGTTGCCTTAGGAAAATTTTGGTAGAAGTCCCCTCTTTAAGGTAAGACTGCTGAAATTATGGGTGGACTGTAAAGCTGGATACAACTGAACTTGAACACTGACAAATTTCAGAGATGAGCTGGTGTTTTAAATCTGTCATTTAAATGATTCTCTGAGCCCACTGTAAGATGATTGTTTCCCCATTTTATGGGAGACAAATCTGAGGCTATAGAAACTGCTAGACTTTCCTGTGGTCAATGTGTGTACCACAAATGAGCAAAGAATTAATTCTCTGAGGTTTATAGTGTGTGTTCTTAAGATATAACATTTAGATGAATTTCCATTAATGCAACGCAAGCTTAGTTTGATGAGGTTTGGACCCTGTGGAAGGAATTACATTACTTCACTCAAACAGTTGGCACCATACTGTGTGCTTCATGGCACTCGGGTACCTACCGAGTGGTCCAGAGAACCAGCCTCGGCTCTCACAGTTCTTTCGTAGCCTCAGTTCACCATAGGCCCCCAAGTCCTATAGTACCCAGCAGGTCCTGTGTGCATTAGGGTCCTGAGGCAAAGAGGAGGAGAGGAAAGTGAAAGATCTATGTCGGCATGGTTTTCATGATCTTACTGTGCCTCTTGTAGTGGAAGGAAGCTGAGGAAAAAGAATTTTATCTGAAATCAGAAAAGAAAGCTGTGGCCCTTTCAGATGCTTCCAGAAAATGGTTCTTAAAGCAGGAGATGAGTGCAGCTTTAGAACATGCTGAAAATCCTCTTCATAAAGGTAAGTGTCCACATGGGGCATCTCTCTGTGTGTTGTACAGACTCCGTGTCCTAATACGGTCTGTTTCATAAGTAAATTCTGGAGGTCCATTTTGGTATTTTCATTCAAATTATGCTCAGCTGAAAATCTCTAATTTTATTATTTTTTTGTTTTGTTTTCGAGGTAAGGTCTCACTGTAACCCAAGCTGACCTGGAATTCACTATGTAGTCTCAGTGTGGCCTCGAACTCACAGCGATCCTCGTACCTCTGCCTCCTGAGTGCTGGGATTAAAGGCATGCGCCATCACACCTGGCAACTAATTTTATTTTTTTATGTTTTTTAAAAAGTAGCTTCAGAATACATTTATTTATTTATTTATTTATTTATTTATTTATTTATTTATTTATTTATTTAAACCAGAGAAAGCAAGAAAGAGAAAGAGAGAGAATGGGCACGCCAGGGCATCCAGCCACTGCAAACGAACTCCAGATGCATGCACCACCATGTGCATCTGGCTTACGTGGCACCTTGGAGAATCGAACCAGGGTCCTTAGGCTTCACAAACATGTACCTTAACTGCTAACCCATCTCTCCAGCCCCGTACTTTTTACTTTTTAAAGCTTTTAAAAAATTTCTTGGTGGGATAGGATAGGCTGAAATAGTGGCACTGTTAAAAAAAAAACAAAAAACAGAACTCCAAGTTGGACTGAGGATCTGGCTTAGTGGTGGAGTGCTTGCACTCTCACACGTGCACACACACACACATATACACCCAAAGTAAAATAAAATAAAATAAAATGAAAATTTTAAAATAGTGTTCAGCCAGGTATGGTGGTGCACACCTTTAATCCCAGCACTCAGGAGGCATTGCTATGGGTTCAAGGCCAGCCTGAGACTATATAGTGAATTCCAAGTAAGCCTGGGCTAGAGTGAGACCTACCTAGACAAACCAAAAAAAAAAAAAAGAATATGAGGAACTTTTGTACTGTCAGTCTTTGTAACATATTTCACTCACCAAGCTGTTTATCTATTTACATTATACATTGATGCTGTATATTCAAGCCAGGTGTTACACGCTTGTAATCTCAGCACTCAGGAAGCTGAGGCAGGAGGATCATGAATTTCAGACCAGCCTGAGCTATAGAATTGGAGAAACTGTCCATGCAATGGAATCTTACTCAGCCAGAAGAGGGAACAAAGTTTAGATCCCATGCTACAGAAGAATAACCCTTGAAAGCCGTATATCAAGTTAAAGAAGCCAGACATAAAAGCTCCATACTGTGATGTATATTCATATGAAATGTCTAGAATTGGCAGATCTGCAGATCAGAGATTAGTAGTTGCCAGGAAGTGGGGAGGTGAGTTGTCTGCTAATGCACATAATGCATATGCATTTCTTTCTGTGGTAATGAAAATGTTCTAAGTTAGTGATAATGATTGTATAAATGAATATATTAGTACTGCTGAATTATTTGTTTTAAAAGGGTGAATTGGCCAGGTGTGTATACAAATTATATCTCAGTGAAACTTTATCAAAAAAGAAGGCATTGGGAAATACTGTTGGATTGGGCAGTTGGACCAGGTTTCAAAATTGCTAGGTGTTGAAGGAAGCAGACAGAAGGCCTCTACGGACAAGTGACCGGATGGTGCCTGGCCCAAGTTCACGGGGAAAGAGCGCAGCTGCCATCGCTGAGCTGCTTTCACCACTGTCATTCAATCGATTCAGTTTATTCCCAGACATTGAGTGGCCTTCAGTTTCTTGTTGCTGGGACAAAACACCCAACAAGAGCATCTTATGGGACGGAAGGCTTTATTTGAGCTTACAGTTTCGAGGGGAAGTTCCATCGCAATGGAGAAAAGCATGGCAGAGCAGAGGCGGGTAACCACATCTTGCCACAGCAGCTGCAAGAACAGCAAGAGAACGAACTGGGTCTGGCAAGGGGGCTCAGGCCATAACTTGTCGAGGTCTGCCCCAAGCGACACACCTCCAGCAAGGCTCCACCAGCAGGGCCTAGTAGGAAGCTTAATCACAAACACTTGAGGGTATGGGGCAACATTTTATGTTCAAACCACCACAGTTAACTATTAATAAAAGGAGAAGATTATAGGCTGGCCATTCTTTAATTTTGTTACAGTTCTGGCCTTATACTGTTTTCTGACCACTTTATGGTTTCTGGAACTCCTATTGTTCCTAATAGAACTTGATAAACATGGGCTGGAGAGATGGCTTAGCAGTTAAGGCATTTGCCTGAAAAGCCAAAGGATCCTGGTTTGACTCTCCAGGACCCATGTAAGCCAGATACACAAGGGGGCGCATGTGTCTGTAGTTTGTTTGCTGGCTGGAGGCTCTGGTACGCCCATTCTCTCTCTCTCTCTCTCTCTCTCTCTCTCTCTCTCTCTCTCTCTCTCTGCCTCTTTCTCTCAAATAAATAAATAAAATAAAATAAAATAAAATTTAAAAAATTGTTAAAAAAAAAAAAGAACTTGATAAACATAATGAAGCAATGGTAGAAAGTTCAGACTTTGGAGGCATAGTTAGGCCAACCAGAGCAGAGAATTCCTGCCCGGGGTTGGCAGGAATTGGAGAAGGTAGGTGACAGGGCTTTCAGTGCCAGCAGAGGAGTGGGACCTCAGCCTGTTACCCGGCTGCTCAGCAGAGTCTGGGAAGTCACCAGAACAGACTTTCCTCCTACACCACTCCAGGCTGGGGTTCAGGAGTCAGAGAAGGAAGGGAACTCATGTACGGCTTTTGTTCCTTCTGTATGTGGTGTCTGTAATGCCAACTCATTTAATACATACTCATTTAAAATAATGAAGAATTTTCTTCTACATTGAATGAAGGAACATGGCAGGTTACAGGACAAGGAGTGTAGGAATTTCACTTATAAGTTACACTTCTGTTTTGGAGCATGTATTCAGCACACAGTCAGAGGTGATTTGTTCAGGGGAGCTATGGAAAAGCTAGGAGGCTGCTTAGTTGTCGTTTCACAGTTGAATGTGCTTAAGCCAGTGCTTGAAATGTCACTTTAGGTAAGAGAGAAGTAGTGGTGGTTTGAGTGGAAAAACATTCACTGAACAAGCCCAAGGAAGCAGTGGTAGCCCAGATGAGAGGCAGGGGGCTGGCAGATTTTAGCTCTGGAGGGGTAGGTGGGAAGAGCCTGAGCTGGGCATGTAACTAACTCATCTGCTGCATGGCGCTGGGGCACTGGCCAGCTTATTTCCTGGCTCCACTTTCTGCAAGTATTTTAAGTACTTTATTTAAAGTATTCCTTCCTTATGAAAAGTAGTTGAATTTGCCTTCTTGTTTTTTCCTCTGGATGACTTCTTATAAGAAACCCTTCTCTGGAGAAGTGCAGGTTTATCAACTGCCTCTGTCATGGGAAGGCCATATTTGATGATGACACTTACAGTGCATTTCCTCACACCAATCCCACTCGGTTACCTGGCAGTTAGTTACATTGTCTTCATGACTCATTGAAAGCTGAGAGTTGAAGCTCCCAAGGTCGGTGGAACGCAGGCGTCTTAGTGAGTCAGAGAGACAGCCATGGAAGCTTTGACCCTGTGGTGGGAGCTAGAAAGGAAGGAGGCACAGTGAGGGTGCTAGGAGGAAACAGTTTGTGGAAGATCTAACCTCAAATCAGATGTGAAGCTTTAGGAGTTAGGGCATAATAAAAACACAGCTAAAAGCCAGGCATGGTGGTGCACACCTTTAATCCCAGCACTTGGGAGGCAGAGGTAGGAGACACCCTGATACTATTCTAGCTCAGCATGGGCTAGAGTGAGACCCTACCTCGAAAAACCTAAATATAAATAAATAAATAAATAAATAAATAAATAAATAAATAAATAAATAAATAAATAAATAAATAAATCAGGCTAGAGAGATGGTTCCACGGTTAAAGACACTTGCTTGCAAAGCTTGATGGCCAGGGTGTGATTCCCCCAGTACCCATGTAAAACCAGATACACAAAAAAGTGCATGTGTCTAGAGTTTGTTTACAGTGGCAGGAAGCCCTGGTGCTCCCAAATTCTCTATCTGCCTCTTTTTCTCTGTCTTTCCCTGTCTCTCGAATAAATAAATATATATTTTTAAAAGCCGTCCCCCTCCCCATTCTTAGTGCTGTGTTCAGTAGTCTAATAAGGTCTCTGAGGCTTCCCACTGTTGTTCTGTTGTCTTTGGTTATGATGAGAGCTGCCTGGCAGGGTGAGCAGCTCAAAGTAGTTCTTAGGGAATATTTGCTAATTTCACTTCATCATCTCTTCCAGCTAAAATTTGGGGTCACCACCTTGTCCTTTTTTAGTGCTACTGAAGCTGGACCTTGTTTATGCTAGACAAGTCCTCTCCCACCAGGCCATACTCCCAATCCCTGACATCTAGTTTGGGGGGGGGGTGTTTTGTTTTTGTTTTTTTGCATGTGTGTACACAGATGGGCATGCATGTGTATGTATACCAGGGGTCAGCATTGGGCTAGACATGGGTCCTGGAGAATTGAACCTAGGTCCTTTGGCTTTGCAGGCAAACACCTTAATGGCTAAGCCATCTCTCCAGCCCCCATTTATTTCTTTTTTAAAAAAATTTACTTACATACTTATGAGAGAGAGAAAGAGGCAGATACAGAAAGAGAATGAAAACATCAGGGCCTTTAGCCACTGCAAAGGAACTCCAGATGCATGAGCCACCTTGTGCATCTGGCTTTACATGGTGAATTCCTGGGCTAGAGCAAGATCCTACCTTGAAAAAAAAATAAATAAATAAATAAATAAATAAATATGGGACTGAGAGATGGCTGTGGTTAAAGGTGCTTGCTTGCAAAGCCTGATGGCCCTGGTTTGATTCCCCAGTACCTACATTAAAGCCAGACTCACAAAGTGGCGCATGCATCTGGAGGTCCTGCCCCTATCCCTCACTCCTTACCTCCCTCCCTTTCTCCCTCCTTCTCTCAAATAATTGGGTGGTCTCACTATGTAACCCAGGGTAGCCTCAAGTTCATGTTCCTCCTGCCTCAGCCTCTTTGAGTATTGACAGGTATGTGCCACAATGCTTTTGTTGTTTGTTTGTTTTTTAACTTTTTTAAATGTATTTTTTTTTATTGACAGCTTCTTTAATTATAGACAATATCCCATGGTACTTCCTTCTCTCCCCCAACTTTCCCTTTTGAAACTTCACTCTCCATCATATCCCCTCCCCTCTCAAATCAGTCTCCCTTGTCAGTTCGATGTCATGATCTTTTCCTCCTATTATGATGGTATTGTGCAGGTAGAGTCAGGCACTGTGAGGTCATGGATATCCAGGCCATTTTGTGTCTGGAGGAGCACATTGTAAGGAGTCCTACTCTTCCTTTGGCTCTTGCATTCTTTCCGCCCCCTCTTCCACAATGGACCTGAGCCTTGGAAGGTGTGTTAGAGATGTTTCAGCGCTGAGCACTCCTCTGTCCCTTCTCAGCACCAAGGTGCCTTCTGAGTCATCCCAAGGTCGCCACCATCTGAAAAGAGAAATTTCTCTAATCAAAAGTGAGAGTAGCATTAATATATGGGTATGGACATTAAGATAAGTGCTTACTGGGTAGTTTGGTGAGCATAGTATATACATTTAGTGTGACACCAGCAGACGTTACACCTCTTTGGCTCATGACTACCCCTGTTGTAGGTTTTCAGTATCAGGGATGTATTCTCTCCTATGGAGTGGGCCTTCAGTTCAATGAGAGAGCGGTTGGTTTCCCCCAACCATGCCACTATTGTACCCATTGGCTCATTTGGCGGGGCTGGCCAAATTTAAAGCTTTCAGTGTTCACTATTGAGTACCTTCACTGGTGATTTCTTTCTCTCCCATTGAACTGCATGCAGCATAGCTTTTTCCAACTTTCTGTCAGCTGGTCCTCATGGAGGAGGTTTTCAGCTCAGCTCCAGCAGGATTTCTTGCCACCCAAGTATGTGGAGTCTTCAGCAATAGAGTCTTACCATCTATTCCTGGTGGGAAACCAAGGGCCTCAGCACAATGGCCTATAATGTTTTGGGGGTATCTGTGACCTCCACAGCCAACAACTCACTGGAAGGTATCCCCTCCCTGGCACTGAAAATTTTCTAGTAACAGTCTATGGCTTCTGAGTGTTCCATTGTCCAGAAAAGTAAGTTTCCATATGCCTTATTTATATCCTCTTAGATTTTTGATTAGCCCTCCCTCCACCGTTCCTTTACTCAATCTCTTCCCCTGACCACACTTAGGTCTTTTCACCCCCATTAATCTGTTCTTCTACTTACATATATACAATACCATCCTATTAAGTCCTCCCCCCTCCCTTTTTTTTTTTTTTTTTTTTTTTTTTTTTTGTTGTTGTTGTTGTAGTTTTTTGTTTTCCGAGGTAGGGTCTCACTTTATCCCAGGCTGACCTGTAATTCACTATGTAGTCTCAGGGTAGCCTTGAACTCATGATGATCCTCATACCTCTGTCTCCCAAGTGCTGGGATTAAAGGCATGCGCCACCATGCCCAGCTCTCCCTTCCTTTCTAGTCCCTTTATATCCCCTTTCTAGCTTACTGGCTTCTGCTACTGAGTTTTACTTTTACTCACATAGAAGTCCAATCATTTGTAGCTAGGATCCACATATGAGAGAGAACATGTGACGTTTGGCCTTCTGGGCCTGGATTACCTCACTAAGTATAATCCTTTCCAGATCCACCCATTTTCCTGCTTTTGTATTTTTATTTTTGGTAGGATCTCATTCTATCCCAGGCTGGCCTCAAACTCACAGAGACCCTCTTCCTACATCACCTTTCCAACTACTGGGACTAAAGCCGTGTACCACCACTACTTTCCCCCAAGCTATCCTCAAACCCCTGGGCTCAAACAGGCAGTCCTGGAGTAACAGGGACTATACGCACACACATACCATCATGCCAAGTAGAGATAAAACTTTCCTAGATAAAGCTACATTCCAAAATGAAGTGTAAGAACTGGCTAAGTAGGCTATTTGATTGCAAAACAAAACCATAAAAGTATACAAGTTGTCTTTCTTAGGGAAAAGAAAGTTATTTTCCTCATTCTAGCACTTATTAGAACCTTCTCAGTGTGGTCAGCTGTTACACTTGGACAAATTATATTGTTTGAATCTTGCTTCTGGATGCTCCTGGTGTTACCTGATTTTGAACACATTTATGTTTATTTTTAATATTGGAAAGGTTGTCATGGAACATTGCACAATTTTATGACTTGGATTCTTTTTCTCCACTGAGCATCTTAGTGGGAAGTGTACTGTCTTGAAGAGCGCAGGTTCATGCTTAGCCAAGCTCTCTTTCTAACTCACACATTTACACATGCTCAGTAACCAAAAGCAGAAGAGCTCTCTGGGGCATTGATTCACATCAACAAATAAATATTTAGCTTGGAAATGGAACCACAGAGGGCCAGGTAATATGGTTGTCTTTTTATCTAAGAAATTGGATTTTTAGAATATCCATTTCATTATTGGTTTTTACTTTGTTTATTTATTTGAGAGAGAGAGACACAGAGACAGAGAAAATGGGTGTGCCAGGGCCTCCAGCCACTGCAAACAAACTCTGGACACATGTGCCACCTTGTGCATCTGGCTTATGTGGGTCCTGGAGAATTGAACCATGGTCCTTTGGCTTTGCAGGCAAGTGCCTTAACCACTAAGCCATCCCTCCAACCCTTAAGTACTACATCATAGCACACAGAGAATATTCAACCATTAATAATTTTAATTTTTTTTTCAAGTTACTTTACCTAGAAAAACAACAGAATGGGATAGCAAGGAACAAGACCTTGTGAAGAAAGTGAGAAATCTTCGCCAGAGACTGACAGCCCAAGCTCGGAGCAGATGTCAGATGCCTTGTCCTTTGGTTACATAGACGTATCATCCTGAGACAGCCTGTTTGCATTCAATGATGTTGATTTTTCTATTATTTATTCTAATTTTTATAAAGGTCAGCCTTTTGTATAGAAAAATATGTCCATAGAAATTATGTTTTCTGGGCTGGAGAGATGACTTAGCAGTTAAGTGCTTGCCTGTGAAACCTAAGGACCCACGTAGGCCAGATGCACAAGGAGATGCATGCGTCTGGAGTTTGTTTTCAGTGGCTGGAGGCCCTGGTGCACCAATTCTCTCTCTCTCTCCATGCCTATTTCTGTATCTTTCTCTCAAATAAATAAATAAATAAAATATTTTTTTAAAAAGAAATTATGTTTTCTATTTAATCTTTCATGCTCCTTGGTTTGTAAATGACTTCTTGAACTTTTCACAATAAAAGTGTTTGGAAACTATTCAAGCTGTGTTGGCTTCTCTAGTTACAAAGACTAGGATAGGGCTGGTGAGATGGCTTAGTGGTTAAGGCGCTTGCCTGCAAAGCCAAAAGATCCCAGTTTGATTCTCCAGGACCCACATAAGCCAGATGCACAAGGGGAGTTTGTTTTCAGTGGCTGGATGTACCTGTTCTCTCTCTCTGTCTCTCTCTGCCTCTTTCTCTCAAATAAATAAATAAATAATATATATATTTTTTAAAAGACCAAGATAATCTTCAGTAACTTTTTCTGGTAAGGGGTTATGTGAAAGATAAATGATGAGCCCTGCCCACAGCTCTACCCAGCAGGACTGAGAGATTGGCTGGATGACAGTGGCGGCACCAGCAGCATCAGTGTCTCTGGCTCCATGTCCACCTTTTGCCCTCTGCCTGCTTCTACCTCAGAGCTTCTTACTCAGAGGGACTCCTGGCCCAGTGGTTAACATACAATAAGTGTGCAATACATAATAATTCTTTTTTCTGTGGCCAAAAAGCATAATCTCATGGTGAATCAAATACTTTTGATAAAGTGCTCACTTTTGTCTTTCCTAGGTAAGGTCTACCTCAAGCCCAGGCTGACATGGAACCCATTCTGTAGTTCCAGGCTGGCTCGGAACTCACAGCAATCCTACCTCTGCCTCCAGAGTGCTGGGATTAAAGGCATGGACCACCATGCCTGGCTGTAAAGTACACTGCATCCAGGAGGCGTTAATTCCCAAATCTCCATCAGCTGGGAACCTAGCATTCAGAACACCAAAGTTTATGGAGACACCTGAATCAAACCATGGCACCCAGCTTTTTTATAGTGTGAATTCTCTGCAATTAAACAGGTGCTGAGCTGGGCTAGAATATTCCACAAGCTGGCACATGCAGCCTCTCCAGGATTCCCGAGTGTGTTAAAGAGCAGCTAGAAAGGACTTGGTCTGATTGTCATGTATGTAGAACTGGGTGCACACCATGTAGTGTTGGGCTTCAGCTAAGTCCACATTTGACTGCACTGTGTAGTCAACTCTACTTGGTTCAGGGTCTTTTCACATCTATTTTCACTCATTCATAGAGTTTTTCTCCCTAGTTACACTCTCCAGAGTTGAGCAAGATTTGACATTTCTTAAAGGCTCTTCCAAAGTGGCTACACTGACAAAGACAATAGACAACAGGAGGCCTGACTTAAGAATATGGGTGCTGAGACTTCCGGGTAAGATGGCAGCATAGGAGCCACGCCAAACCAGATCAGGGAGGGGTTTAAGCAAAACTACACTCTTCTTTGGAAAAGAGCAGAATATTTTTTCCGGGAAACAGCAGAAAAGCAGGAGATGGGTAGAATACCACTTTGGAGATTGTGGTCCGACCCACGGCAGCCCACTCCACAGCGGCTGGAGCAGCCGCTCCAACCCGCTCCAACCCGTGGTGCCAAGCCGCTGCCCAGATCAGCTGAGCCTCGCTGAGCCTCCGCTGCAGCCGCTGCTGCCCAAACAAACAACAACAACAAAATAATAATAAACAGGGGACTTTCCAACCTCATCAGTCCCCTCTCAGAGCCCAGAAATTGAAGAAAAGTCTGCTGAGCTACTGAAAGAGCTACAGGCTTCCTGAACTCACCCATCCCCCAACCATCAGATCCCCAGTGAATTGGCAGAAATCAGCAACTAGCAGCAGCCTGTACCACATCACCAACACCAGACCCAGCACAGCTGAGCCAAGCTCCACAGCTCAGGGAACGAGGTAGGCACTTAGCATTGGTGAGTTTGGAAGCCACACCAAAAGGTAACAAAGGCCTGCATTGGAAGTGCTAACCTCTCTTTCCAGGTCAGGGCAGGTTATGGATTACATATTTGTGGTTGGCCTTACCATTTTCAAATAAGCTGAATATGAGGTGTTGAATATTGCTGCCTGTAATCCTTTTGGATTTAAAGGGCCTTTATCTTTTGCTTCTGCCATTATTGGGGGCAGGGTCTGATTCCTTGCTGACAAGATTAAGGGTGTGGATGCAAACACACCCTTAGGGATTTTGACCTTATAAGACTGTTTGTTTTAATTCCCACACTGTGCTCATGTTCATTGAATGTGTATTTGGCTCAATTGAAGTTTAGAACTTGCTACTAAATTGCTCCACCAGTCCACTACAATACTTGCTTATCAAGCAAAGTCAACAGCTAGGATTACTTCTGAGGTGGACCTGGGTACAAGTGCTACACTTGGCACCTTAAACCCATATCCTGAAAGTATATAAAGGTGGATCTCCACACCTAAGAACACTGCAGATAAATAGAAAACCTAAGCATTAAATCAATCCAGGATGCAAAAGTCACTACATTATAATACAAGAAACACAAAGAATCAAGACAATGCAATCCCACCAAAAATTACAAATCCATCAGAATTGTTCACCAATGAGACTATTTTAGGTGAAATTCCTGACAAAGATTTTAAAATAATGATGATATCTATACTCAAAGAAATGAAAGAAGAAATAAAAGAAAATGAAAGCAATCCGAGAAGAAAACAAAGGAATTAAAGAAGAAAACAAACTTTTGAAAGAGGTTACAGAAAAACAGTTTAATGAAATAAAAGGTCATTAGAGGACATGAATAAGGAAATAGAACTACTGAAGAAAAACCAAGCTGAAATCCTAGCTCTGAAGAATACAGTCAGTGAAATAAAAAACTGTGGAAAGTCTCACTAGTAGAATGGATGAAGGAGAGGACAGAATATCTAAACTAGAAGACCAGATGGCAGACCTATCACAGTCCAACAAAGAGAAAGACAAGCTAATAGAGAGGTATGAATGGGAACTCCAAGACATGCGGGACACTATGAAAAGATCAAACATAAGAATTCAAGGTATAGCAGAAGGGGAAGAATTTCAATCCAGAGGCTTAGTAGGTGTTTTCCACAAAATCATAGAAGAAAAATTTCCCCAAATTGGGAAAGAAATGCCAATGCAGATACAAGAAGCATTTAGAACACCAAACAGACAAAACCTAGAAAGATCCTCTTCTCGCCATGTTATAATTAAACTACTAAATACGCAAACCAAAGAAAATATATTGAAAGCAGTTAGAGAGAAAAAGCAAATGACCTTCAAGGGGAAACCCATCAGGATCACAGCAGATTACTCAACACAAACTTTAAAAGCCAGAAGGGCCTGGAGTGATGTATTCCAAGTTCTGAAAGATAAAAACTGTCATCCAAGATTACTTTATCCTGCAAAGCTTTCTATCCAAATTGATGGAGAAATAAGGACATTCCACAACAAAGACAGGCTAAAGGAATTTATGGCAACTAAACCAGCTCTACAGAAAATACTTGCAGGAATCATTCATGCTGAAGAAAAAGCAAAACACACACAGCAGGAAATAGGAAAAAAGAAATCATACTCAACAGTTAGAACAAGTGAGTAAAATGAAAACCAGGAAGAACTACAAAACAAGAAAAATGGAGAGATCAAATACATATCTTTCAATAATAACTCTTAATATCAATGGCCTCAATGCCCCAACCAAAAGACATAGACTTGCAGACTGGATTAAAAAGCAGGATCCTACCATCTGTTGCCTCCAGGAAACTCACCTCTCATTAAAAGATAGAAACATTCTTAGGGTGAAAGGTTGGAAAAAGGTATTTCAAGCAAATGGGCCTAGAAAACAAGCAGGGGTTGCCATCCTAATTTCTGACAGAATAGACTTCAAACCAACATTAATGAGGAAAGATAAAGCAGGTCACTTTATACTGATTAAAGGAACACTCCAACAGGAGGACATCACAATCCTAAACATATATGCTCCCAACACAGGGGCCCCCAATTTCATCAAACAAACACTATCGGACTTAAGGTCAGAGATAACTCCTAACACAATAGTAGTGGGTGACTTCAATACCCCACTCTCATCACTTGACAGGTCTACCCAACAAAAAATAAACAGAGAGACATCTGCATTAAATGATATCATGGAACAAATGGACCTAACAGATATATACAGAACATTCCATCCAAATGCTGCAGAATATTCATTCTTCTCAGCAGCACATGGGACATTCTCTAAAATAGACCATATAATAGGACACAAATCAAATCTTAACAAATACAGGAAAATTGAAATAATCCCTTTGTATGCTATCTGACCACAATGGGATTAAACTGCAAATCAACAACAAGAAAAACTACAGAGCATACAGAAATTCATGGAGACTAAACAGTACATTTCTGAATGATGTATGGGTCATTGAAGAAATTAAAAAGGGAATCAAGAAATTCATAGAATCAAATGATGATGAGAATACAACATACCAAAACCTTTGGGACACAATGAAGGCAGTCCTACATGGGAAATTTATAGCTCTAAGTGCCTATATTAAGAAATTAGAGAGTTCACAACTAAACAATTTAATGCTTCACCTTAAGGCCTTGGAAAGAGAAGAACAAGGCAAACCAAAAATCAGTAGATGGGAAGAAATAATAAAGGTTAGGGCAGAAATTAATGAAATGAAAACCAAAAAAAACAATTAAAAAAATCAATGAAACAAAAGGTTGGTTCTTTGAAAAGATAAACAAGATTGACAAACCCTTAGCAAATGTGACCAAAAGAAAGAAGATACAAAAATTGATAAAATTAGAGATGAAAAAGGCAACATCACAACAGATACCAAAGAAATTCAGAGAATCATATGGACATACTTTAAGAATATATATGCCTCTAAGTTTGAAAACCTGAAAGAAATGGATGATTTCCTTGATTCATATGACCTACCAAAATTAAATCAAGATGAGATAAACCATTTAAATAGACCTATAACAACCACAGAGATCCAAGCAGTTATAAAAAGTCTCCCAACTAAAAAAAGCCCAGGCCCAGATGGATTCACTGCTGAATTTTACCAGACATTCCTGGAAGATCTAACACCAATGCTTCTCAAACTTTTCCATAAAATAGAAAAGGAAGGAATTCTACCAAAATCCTTCTATGAAGCCAGCATCACCCTGATACCCAAACCGGACAAAGACAGATCAAAAAAGAAAATTATAGACCAATCTCCCTCATGAACATAGATGCAAAAATTCTCAACAAAATACTGGCAAACAGAATACAAGAATATATCAGAAAGATTATTCACCCTGACCAAGATGCAGGCTTTATCCCAGAGATGCAGGGATGGTTCAAAATGGTCTGAACAAATCCATAAATGTAATACACCATATAAATGGTCTGAAGGACAAAAATCACATGGTCATCTCAATAGATGCAGAAAAGGCATTTGACAAAATCCAACACCCCTTCATGGTGAAAGTATTACAGAAACTGGGAATAGAAGGAACATATCTCAACATAATAAAAGCTATTTATGACAAACCTACAGCCAACATAATACTAAATGGGGAAAAACTTGAAGCTTTTCCTTTAAATTCAGGAACAAGACAAGGGTGTCCATTTTCCCCACTACTATTTAATATAATACTGGAAGTCTTAGCCATAGCAATAAGGCAAGAGACACTCATAAAGGGGATACAAATCGGAAGGGAAGAGATCAAATTATCATTATTTGCAGATGATATGATTCTATACATAACAGACCCTAAAGACTCTACCAGCAAACTGTTAGAGCTGATAAACACTTTTAGCAATGTAGCAGGATACAAAATAAACACACAGAAATCAGTAGCTTTTCTATACACTAACAACAAACATGCAGAGGATGAAATCAGGGAATCTCTCCCATTCACAATTGCCTCAAAAAAAAAAAAAAAAACCTTGGAATAAACTTAACCAAGGAAGTGAAGGATCTCTACAATGAGAACTTTAAAAACTCGAAGCGACAGGGCTTGGAATAAACTTAACCAAGGAGGTGAAGGATCTCTACAATGAGAACTTTGCAAATAAATAAAAAATTAAAAAAAAAAGCGACAAATTGCAGAAGACACAAGGAAATGGAAAGACATTCCATGCTCCTGGATTGAAGAATCAATATTGTGAAAGTGTCAATCTTACCAAAAGCAATCTACACATTTAATGTGATCCCCATTAAAATCCCAATAGCATTCTTCACAGAAATAGAAAAAACAATACTAAAATTCATCTGGAAACACAAAAAACCTCAAATAGCCAAAACAATTTTGCGCAACAAAAATCAGGCAGTTGGTATAACCATACCTGATTTTAAGTTATACTACAAAGCCATAGTAACAAAAACAGCATGGTACTGGCACAAGGACAGACAGGTAGATCAATGGAACAGAATAGAAGACCCAAATATTAATCCAGGCAGCTACAGCTACCTGATTTTTGACAAAAATGCCAAAAATATTCATTGGAGAAAAGATAGCCTCTTTAACAAGTGGTGCTGGGAAAACTGGACATCTGTATGTAAAAGGATAAACATAGATCCTTGTCTCTCTCCATGCACAAGAGTCAAGTCCAAATGGATCAGGGACCTTAATATCAGACCTAAAACTCTGAAACTGCTAGAGGAAAAAGTAGGGGAAACTCTTCAACATATTGGAATAGGCAAGGACTTTCTGAATATAACTCCAATTGCTCAGTGAATAAAACCACTAATCAACCACTGGGACCGTATGAAATTACAAAGCTTTTGTACAGCAAAGGACACTGTGAATAGAGCAAAAAAGACAACCTACAGAATGGGAGAAAATCTTTGCCAGCTATATATCTGACAGAGGATTAATATCCAGAATATACAAAGAACTCAAAAAACAGAATAATAAAAATTCAAACAACCCAGTTAAAAAATGGGCTATGGAACTAAATAGAGAATTCACGGAAGATGAACTACAGATGGCATATAAACATCTAAAAAAATGTTCCACATCCTTAGCCATCAGGGAAATGCAAATTAAAACCACTTTGAGATTCCATTTCACTCCTGTCAGAATGGCTACCATCAAGAAAACAAATGACAGTAAGTGTTGGCGTGGATGCGGAAAAACAGGAACACTTCTACACTGTTGGTGGGAATGTAAGCTGGTCCAGCTATTGTGGAAATCAGTGTGGAGGTTCTTGAGACAGCTAGAAATAGATTTACCATATGATCCAGCTATAGCACTCTTAGGCATATATCCAGAGGACTCTTCTCACTACCTTAGAGATACTTGCACAACCATGTTTATTGCTGCTCTATTCACAATAGCTAGGAAATGGAACCAGCCTAGATGTCCCTCCACAGATGAGTGGATAATAAAGATGTGGTACATTTACACAATGGAGTTCTATTCAGTGGTAAAGAAAAATGAAATTATGAAATTTGCAGGGAAATGGATGGATCTGGATAGAATTATACTAAGTGAGGTAACCCAGGCTCAGAAAGCCAAACGTCACATGTTCTCTCTCATATGTGGATCCTAGCTACCAATGTATAGATTTGTGAACTGGAACCAAAAATAGGTACCAGAAACCAGTAAGCTGGTAAAAGGCTATAAGGGAGGGAGGAAAGGGAAGGACTTAAGTGTATGGTAATGCACATATATAAGTAGAAGAACAGATTACAGGAAGGGGAATGGCCTAAGCGAGGCCATGGGAAGAGAATGCATACAAGAAGGGCAGGGGGAGGGTCAATCTAAACTCAAGATATTATGAATAAGACATATGTAAAATTACTTTTTTGAATAAGGGCACGTCTAGAAGCTGTAGACTGTTACTAGAAATTTTTCAGTACCTGGGATGGGATACCTTCCAGTGAGTTGTTGGCCAAGGAAGTCCCGGTAGCCTCCAAAACATTAAAGGCTTTTGCCAAAGCCCTTGGTTTCCCTTGAGAAACAGATGGTAAGACCCTATTGCTGAAGACATCTCTTGCCTGAGAGGCAAGGTCACTGAGAAAGCAAGCTGGTGTGGAGCAGAAAACCTTCTCCCTGTAAACCAGCCAACTGAAAGCTGGAAAAAGCTGCACTGCACACAGCGTATGGGAGACAGAAGCCATCAACAGTGAAAACAGTGGACGCTGAATATTCAAGCTTGGCCAGACAGGCCCAATGACTGAACGGGTGCAATAGTGGCATGTCTACTCTTAGGGTAACCAACTGCTCCATAATTGGACTGAAGGCCCTCTCTACGGAAGGGACTACATACCTGGTACCGAAAAACCTAAGTAAAAGTCTATGGTAGGTGAGGTCATGAGCCTTAGGGGTATAAGCCTGTTCTTGTCTGACTAGATGTGTATATTATTCCCACCAAGCTGCCCTGAAAGCACTACACTTAATGTTCATATTCACATATTAACGCTACTCTCACTTCTGGTTAGAGAAGCTTCTCTTTTCAGATGGCGATGACCACTGGGATGACCCAAAAGGCAACATAGTGCTGAGAAGAAGGGATGGAGGAATGCCCAGCACTGAAACACCTCTGTCACACCCTCCAAGGCTCAGGGACCATTGCAGAAGAGGGGGCGGATAGAATGGAAGAGCCAAAGGAAGGGTATGACCTCTTACAATGCAACTGCCCAGACAGAAATTGGCCTTGATATCCATGACCTTGCAGTGCCTAGCAATACCTCTGCAAGACCCTCAAAATAGAAGAAAAAGATGATGACATCAAATTAAAAGAGAGACTAATGGAGAGAGGGAGGGGATATGATGGAGACTGGAGTTCTAAAGTGGAATGGGGGAGGGGAGGGAAATATCAGGTGGGTTTTTTTGTATGTAAGTATAAAAGTCAATAAAAAACAATAATTAAAAATAAATAAAAATAACTCCAGAGCAGTTTGGGGCATTGAATCTGCCAACATACATAAAGTGCCAGGCATATCACCCTGCTCTGTGTGATAAATAAATAAATGTTTACTGAATGAATAAAAAAAAAGAATATGGGTGCTGTGGTGGTTTGATTTAGGTGTCCCCCATAAACTTAGGGATTCTGAATGCTAGGTTCCCAGCTGATGGCGATTTGGGAATTAACGCCTCCTAGAGGCAGTGTATTGTTAGGGGCAGGCTTATGAGTGTTATAGCCAGTTTCCCCTTGCCAGTGTTTGGCACACTCTCCTGTTGTTAATGTCCACCCTCTGCTCATGCCATCGTTTTCCCTGCCATTGTGGAGCTTCCCCTCAAGCCTGTGAGCCAAAATAAACCTTTTTTCCCCCACAAGCTGCTTTTACTCAGGTGATTTCTGCCAGCAATGCAAACCTGACTGCAACAGGTCTACTTAGCAAAGATATTGAATTTAGTTTTTTACCTCATTGTATCAGTCCAGATCCAATCCAGGGACAAACACAACAATTTGAGCAGAGAAAGCAAGCTGGAATGGAGCTGGAAGCCTCCTGTCTGCTGGCTAGCTGTCAAGTGCTAGAAAGCGCTATGCAGCCTGCTGGGGAGACCTGCATCAAGGGTCTTTCCCAGCAGTGGACCCTGCAAGCTACACAACCAATCACAGGCAAGACGTGTCCACTGGTGCAACAGTGGCAGGACCTTATGGGTAACCAACTGGACTCTAAATATGTTTATGCCCATAGAGAATTAGAAAAGCTTCTTTTTACACTTGGTAGTGACTACTGGGGAGACTCAAAATTCATCCAAGTATTGATGCCAGATTTTAGGGTTCAGGGGTTCACCAGGCTTGTGAACCCCAACCTTTAGGTTCTTATATAATTTAACAAAGAATTGAGAAAACAGACTCTGAGAATTACACAGTTTATTTTAGGGAGAATTGGTATCCAGGGAAAGGCTAGACTCAACTCAGAAGGGAATTCCCTTCCTTGCCAGCCTGGAAAGGGAGATGAGAAAGAGGGAAATCGCCAAGAGAGAAGCCCATGGAAAGGACACAAGTATAAACCAGGCCAAGATTTTGAAAGGAAACGCACACACACAGGAAGCAGAGCATGGAAGTGCCACCCTTCATTATTCACGTAGAAGAAAGCTAAGGAATTGGATAGTAAACGGTCCAGGGCTTAGAGGCAAATCATACATGAAACAATGAGAAAGCATCTGGAAGCATACACGTGTAAGAAGCAAGCAGGAGACACCCGGGCAATTAAAAAAAAAAACAAAACAGGATGGGAGCTGGAGAGATAGATTAGCAGTTAAGGCACTTGCCTGCAAAGTCGGAGGACCCAGGTTTGAGTTCCCAGGACCTTCATAAATCAGATGAAGCCAGATGTACAAGGTGGCACATGCATCTGGGGTTCATTTGCAGTGGCTGGATGCCCTGGGGTGCCCTTTTTCTCTTCTTCTTTCTGCCTCTTTCTCAAATAAATAAATAAATAAATAATTTAATAAAACAGGATGGAGCAGGCCAAAATGGGAGAGAGAATATCATACATGTGTGTAGGGGGTGGGGCTCTTATGGCCCAGTATCCAAATAAGATGGACCTGCACCAGATTCAGGTGTGTAATGGAGAGCCCTAGACTCAAGGTGCTGGTTCAGGAGGGGCTGCTCCCCCAGGTGTGCTAGACTGGGAAAGAAGTCGAGGTTCCTTTGCTGAGGAATTGCTCATATCCATCTTGGAGGAGACTGGATCAGACTTGAGTTCTAGTTTTGCCAGGGCAGGCTGGGTGGCATCTCCTTATTCCCTTTGGGCCTCTGTCCTTGTCTTACTGCCTATAAAAAGCTACCTTGGGGCTGGAGGGATGGCTTAGCAGTCAAGGTGTTTGCCTGCAAAGCCAAAGGACCCAGGTTCAATTCCCCAGGACCCACGTTAGCCAGATGCACAAGGGGGCATATGTGTCTGGAGTTCATTTGCAGTGACTGAAGTCCTGGACATGCCCATTCTCTCTCTCTCCCTCTTTCTCTGTTAAATAAATAAATAAATAAAAATAATTTTTTTTTTTTAAAAAAGCTACCTTGCTGGTTGTGGTGGCATACACCGGTAGGAAATTGTTGAAGAGGCGGAGGCAGGAGGATCAGGAGTTCGAGGAGGATCAGGCCAACCTAGGCTATACATTTAAAAAAAAAAAAAAAAGAAAGAAAGAAAAAAAGCTACCTTGAGCAGGGCAAGGTGGCACACACCTTTAATCCCACCACTTGGGAGGGAAGGCAGAGGTAGGAAGATTGCAGTGAGTTCGAGGCCACCCTGAGACTACATAGTGAATTCCAGGTCAGCCTGAGGCAGAACGAGACCCTACTTCGAAAAATTAAATAATAAATAAATAAATAAATAAATAAATAAATAAATAAATAAAGCTACCTTGCTCCTGTTTTTTTTTTTTTTTTTTTTTTGTTTTTTGTTTTCTCCTTCATTACAGAGAGTCAGTGACTCTTGAATGCTCAGTGCTGAATGAGACACCTCCAGCACACCTCTCCAAGGCTCAGAGAACATGCCAGAAGACACGATGGAAAGAAGGCACAAGCTAGAGGACTGAACAAAGCGCTTTGGAACACTGTCTTCCAAACATGAGACTGTGAGAAAAGCTGTCCCTTTTTAAAAAAAAAAAAATTTTAAGGGCTGGAGAAATGGCTTAGTAGTTAAAGTGCTTGCCTGCAAAACCAAAGGATCCCGGTTTGATTCTCCAGGACCCACATAAGCCAGATGCACAAGGGGCACATGCATCTGGAGTTCATTTGCAGTGGCTAGATGCCCTGGAATGCTTATTTCTCTCACTGTCTGCCTCTCCTATCTCTCTCTGCTTGCAAATAAATAAATAAACATTTAAATTTTTTTAATTTTATTTTTTATTAACAAATTCCATAATTATAGACAATATCCCATGGCATTTCCCTCCCTCCCCCCACTTTCTCCTTTGCAACTCCACTCTCCATCATATACCCTCCCTGTCTCAATCAGTCTCTCTTTTCATTTTGATGTCATGATCTTTTCCTCCTATTATGATGGTCTTGTGTAGGTAGTGTCAGGCAGTATGAGGTCATGGATATCCAGGCCATTTTGTGTCTGGAGGAGCACGTTGTAAGGAGTCCTACCCTTCCTTTGGCTCTTATATTCTTTCTGCCACCTCTTCCACAATGGACCCTGAGCCTTAGAAGATATGATAGAGATATTTCAGTGCTGAGCACTCCTCTGTCACTTCTTCTCAGCATCATGGTGCCTTCTGAGTCATCCCAAGGTCACCACAATCTGAAAAGAGAAGCTTCTCTAACCAAAAGTGAGAGTAGCATTAATATGTGGGTATGGACATTAAGAGAAGTGCTTACCGGGCAGTTTGGTGAGTATAGTATATACATTTAGCCAGACACCAGCAGACATTATACCCCTAGGGCTCCTGACTACCCCTGTTGTAGGTTTTCAGTATCAGGGATGTATTCCCTCCCATGGATCAGGCCTCCAGTCCACTATTGCACCCATTGGCTCATTTGGCCTGGCTGGCCAAATTTAAGGCTTGCACTGTCCACTATTGAAAGCTGGCCTTTTCTATCAAACTTTTAGATTCTCAGAACTTTCTCATCCCTGTGGCTGTTTTCCTTAGCCAATCCTGAATTAGATTGTGAACCCAAGGGCTGGCAGGTTGCTCAGTGGTTAAAGGTGCTTGCTTGGAAAGCCTGTTGACCCAGGTTTGATTTCCCAGGACCCAGGCAAATCCAGATGCACAAAGAGTGGAGTTTCCTTGCAGTGTTAAGAGGCCCTGGTGTTCCCCTACTCACATTCTCTGTCTCTCTTCCTCTCTCTTCTTTTATATAAATGATAAAAATGAACCAGCGCCTGAGTCAATGAGGTAGAATCAGACCTTATCTTGTATTAGGAATAAAAAAGATGGATCAGGGCTGGAGAAATGGCTTAGCAGTTAAGCGCTTGCCTGTGAAGCCTAAAGACCATGGTTCAAAGCTCGATTCCCCAGTACCCACGTAAGCCAGATGTACAAGGTAGCTGTGGAACCTGAAGCTGTGTGCTACAGTGATGCATGTGTCTGGAGTTTGTTTGCAATGACTAGAGGTCCTGGTGCACCCACTCTCTCTCTCCCTCCCTCCCTTTCTGTCTCTAATAAGTAAATAAATAAAAATTAAAACTTAAAAAAAAAAAAGATGGATCCGACCACTGGCTAGTGTGCTACCTCGTCTTAGAGATGCCCTTCTACAGAAGTAGTTGCTTTGTCCAGATGTCCTGGTTTCTTTACTCATTTATTTATATGAGAGGTGGGGGAGGGAAGGAGAGAGAGAATGGGTGCACCAGGGCCTCCAGCCACTGCAAACAAATTCCAGACACATGCACCTCTTGTGCATCTGGCTTATGTGGGCACTGGGGAATCAAACCTGGGTGCTTAGGCTTTGCAGGCAAGTGCCTTAACTGCTAAGCCATCTCTCCAGCCCTATCCTGGTCTCTCTTTTTATTTATTTATTTATTTATTTATTTATTTATTTATTTATTTATTTATTTAGAGAGACACAGAGAGAGAGAGAGAGAGAGAATGGGAGAGGAAAACAGATAGAGATGGGCATGCCAGCAGCCTCTCAACTGCTGATGAAATCCAGATGCGTGCGTCCCCTTGTGGTCAAGTGCAGCATTGTGCCCTTGTGCTATCCTGGTCTCTTAAATGTCTTTATTTGACACCAGGGTTCCTCATTTCTAACAGCATAATGTTGTGTTCGGGACTGCACAGCAAGGTTTGTTACCTTCCTAATGGTGGAGGAAGAGGGAACAAAAGACAAAGCCTTTAGTCCCAGCACTCTGGAGGCTGAAGGACTAGGATGGCCATGAGTCCAAGGCCAGCCTGGGACTACAGAGTGAGTTCCTGGTCAGCATGGGCTAGAGAAAGACCCAACCTCAAAAAAAAAAGAGAGACATCAAAGTAGAAGGAATAAATAGAAGAAAAAGGTTAGTGGAGGAATAGAGGAGGTAGGGGCACAAAAGAAGGTAATAGGAAAAGTTTAGATCAAAATATACTATGTCGCCGGGCGTGGTGGCGCATGCCGTTAATCCCAGCACTTGGGAGGCAGAGGTAGGAGGATCACGGTGAGTTCGAGCCACCCTGAGACCACATAGTGAATTCCAGGTCAGCCTGAGCTCAAGTGAGACCCTATCTTGAAAATAAATAAATAAATAAATAAATAAATAAATAAATAAAATATAATTACACACACACTATGTCTAGGTACATATATGAAAATAGTCAATTTTTTTTTAAAAAAAAGCTCCAGGTCAGCCTGGGCTAGAGTGAGACCCTACCTCAGAAAACCAAAAAAAAAAAAAAGATGGATGTGGTGGCCACTCCTTTAATCCCAGCACTCAGGAGGCAGAGGTAGAAGGAAGATTGCTATGAGTTTGAGGCCACCCTGAGACTACATAATGAATTCCAGGTCAGCCTGGGCTAGAGCAAGACCCTATCTCGGAAAAGAAAAAAATTTTTTTAAGTTTAAAGCCAGGTGGGGTTGTACACATTTAATCCCAATACTCAGTAGGCTGAGGTAAGAAAATTGAAGTTCAATTACCCATCAGGGAAATGCAAATTAAAACCACTTTGAGATTCCATTTCATTCCTGTCAGAATGGCTACCATCAAGAAAACAAATGACAATAAGTGTTGGCGTGGATACAGAAAAACAGGAACACTTCTACACTGTTGGTGGGAATGTAAGCTGGTCCAGCCATTGTGGAAATCAGTGTGGAGGTTCTTGAGACAGCTAAAAATAGATTTACCATATGATCCAGCTATAACACTACCTTATAGATACTTAACTAACACTACCTTAGAGATACTTGCACAACCATGTTTATTGCTGCTCTATTCACAATAGCTAAGAAATGGAACCAGCCTAGATGTCCCTCTACAAATGAATGGATAATGAAGATGTGGAGTTCTATTCAGCGGTAAAGAAAAATGAAACTATGAAATTTGTAGGGAAATGGATGGATCTGGAAAGGATTATATTAAGTGAGGTAACCCAGGCTCAGAAAGCCAAACATCACATGTTCTCTCTCATATGTGGATCCTAGCTATAAATGTATAGACTTTTGTGTAAACTGGAACCAAAAATAGGTACCAGAAACCAGTAAGCTGGTAAAAGGCTATAAGGGAGGCAGGAGAGGGAAGGATTTAAGTATATGGTATTGCACATATCTAAGTACATATGTAAGTAGAAGAACAGATTACAGGGAGGGGAATGGCCTAAGAGAGGACATGGGAAAAGAATGTGTAAAAGAAGGGCAGGTGGAGGGTCAATCAAAATTCAACATAGTGTGAATAAGGCTTATGTAAACCTACTTTTTCGAATAATGGCACATCCAGAAGCTGTAGACTGTTACCTGAAAATTTTCAGTGCCTGGGATGGGAGACCTTCCAGTGAGTTGTTGGCCAAGGAGGTCCCGGTAGCCTCCAAAACATTAAAGGCTATTGCCAAAGCCCTTGGTTTCCCTTGAGAAACAGATAATAAGACCCTATTGCTGAAGACATCTCTTGCCTGAGAGGCAAGGTCACTGAAAAAGCAAGCTGGTGCTGAGCAGAAAACCTTCTCCCTGTAGACCAGCCAACTGAAAGCTGGAAAAAAGCTGCACTGCATGCAGCCTATGAGAGACAGAAGTCATTAGCAGTGAAAACAGTGGACACTGAAAATTCAAGTTTGGCCATACAGGCCCAAATGGGTGCAATAGTGGCATGTCTGCTCTTGGGGTAACCAACTGCTCCATAATTGGACTGAAGGCCTTCTCTATGGGAGGGAATACATACCTGGTACTGAAAAACCTAAGCAAAAGTCTATGGCAGGGGAGGTCATGAGCCTTAGGGGTATAAAGCCTGCACTTGTCTGGTTAAATGTATATATTATTCCCACCAAGCTGCCCTGAAAGCACTACACTTAATGTTCATATTCACATATTAATGCTACTCTCACTTCTGGTTAGAGAAGCTTCTCTTTTCAGATGGCGATGACCACTGGGATGACCCAAAAGGCAACATAGTGATGAGAAGAAGGGATGGAGGAGTGCCCAGCACTGAAACACCTCTTTCACACCCTCCAAGGCTCAGGGACCATTGCTGAAGAGGGGGCGGATAGAATGGAAGAGCCAAAAGAAGGGTATGACTCCTTACAATGCAACGCCCAGACAGAAATTGGCCTCGATATCCATGACCTTGCAGTGCCTAGCAATACCTTCGCAAGACCCTCATAATAGAAGGAAAAGATGATGACATCAAATTAAAAGAGAGACTAATGGAGAGAGAGAGAGAGGATATGATGGAGATTGGAGTTCTAAAGGAGAATGGGGGGAGCGGAGGGAAATATCATGTGTTTTTTGTATGTAAGTATAGAAGTTGCCAAGAAAAAAAAAAGAAAGAAAATTGAAGTTCAAGGCCAGCCAGGTCTACAGAGTGAGTTCCAGTTCAGCCTACACTAGAGTGAGACTCTACTTTGAAACAACAACAAGAAAAAGTTTTTAAAAATTTCTCAGGGGCTGGATAGATGGCTTAGTAGTCATTAAGGCACTTGCCTGCAAAGTCAAAGGACCCTGGTTCAATTCCTCAGGACCCACATAAGCACAAATTGGCATATGCATCTGGAGTTCATTTGCAGCGGCTGGAGGCCCTGGTGTGCCCATGCTCTCTCACTCCCTCCCTCTCTCAAATAAATAAATAAATAAATAAATAAATAAATAAATAAATAAATAAATAAATGCCGGGCATGCTGGCGCACATCTTTAATCCCAGCACTTGGGAGGCAGAGGTAGGAGGATCACAGTGAGTTTGAAGCCACCCTGAGACTACATAGTGAATTCCAGGTCAGCCTGGACTAGAGTGAAACCCTGCCTCGAAAAACCAAAATAAATAAATAAGTATAAATAATATATGTATGTATGTATGTGTATATATACACATACATACATACATATGCAGAGTGTGGCAGATGTGGAGCACACTAATCTCAGCACTTGGGAGGCAGAGGTAGAAGGATCACCATGAGTTCAAGGCCACCCTGAGACTAGATAGTGAATTCCAGGTCAGCCTGAGCTCCAGTGAGATCCTATCTCGCAAAACAAAACAAAACAAAAACAACCAACCAAACAAAAAGACACAAACCAAAACTCAGGCAAAAGGACTCAAGAATGGAAAAAGTTGAACAAAGGCTCGCTTCGACAGCACATATACTAAAATTGTAACCATACAGAGACGATTAGCACAGCCCCATGCAAGGATGACATGCAAATCTGTGAAGCGTTCATATTAAAAAAAAAAAAAGAAAGAAAAAAAAAAAAGAAAGAAAGAAAGAAAGAAAGAAAAAGATGCCGGTGGTGCATGCCTTTAATCCCAGCACTCGGGAGGCAGAGGTAGGAGGATTGCCTTGAGTTCAAGGCCACCCTGAGACTACAGAGTGAATTCCAGGTCAGCCTGAGCTAGAGTGAGACCCTACCTTGAAAAAAAAAAAAAAAAAAAACAAAAAAAGACAAGAAAAGAGAAAATTGAACAAGCATCTTATATAGATGGAGGATAAGAATGGAAACTGTTGAGATTGCTTGGTGGTTGTGCTTCTTGCTCAAGCAAGTGGGCCTGAGAGGGCCTGAAACTCCTATCTGGCAGGGGAGCAGAGACCAGCCGGGTCGCCCCCTTCCCCCACCCCTCCCCCAGCCACTACCACCGCAAGCTACACACACACACACACACACACACACACACACACACACACACCCCTATGGATTCATGAGACCCCCCCCCTCACCTCCCAAAAGGCTTCCTTCCTTCTTTCAGGCACCCAGTGTAGCTCTGTGGTGCTATGCCACCATTAATTACAGTCCTACAGGTTCTGTGGTTAGCAGGAGCCCAGTGGCAGCATTTAATGACCAAAGGCGGCAGTCCAAAGTCAGGGGCAGCAGGACAGCGGTACTAAGAAGGATGGAGGCAGGCAGTGCACTCCAACGTGGCTAGGTGTATGTAACAGGCAAAACTCCAGATGGGGCCTGACTGCAGGAGCCTGTTGGCTGAGCCTGATTTCAGGCCCTTGGACAATGGAGCCTGCCCACCCCTCCACCGTCCCCCCACACACCCAGTTTCCAGATTGAAGGATCAGGATCCGAAACCACGGGGCCACACGCTCCTGTTGACCAAGTGTCCTCCCAGCTTTCCGCAAGGGGGCTTGTTGCTCTTGGTTGACATTCACCCACCATGCCAGCACCCGGGAGGCAGAGGTAGGAGGATCACCGTGAGTTCGAGGCCAGCCTGAGACGACATAGTGAATTCCAGGGCAGCCTGGGCTAGAGTGAAACCTTTCCTCGAAAAACCAGGGAAAGAAAAAGAAAAAAAGAAAAACCAAAGTCGGGGCTTGTGGTTTTCGGAGGAGTCTGATGGTGGCCTGTGGCTGTCTTCCACGCTGGCTTTGTGACCCACCGCGTTGGCGCTCTAGCCGGAGCCGAGCGAAGGTCCTGCTACCGGGATGAGAGCGATCCACGTCCACGAAGATCCGGCGGAAGAGGCCAGTCGGAGCCGTCGCGGCTCGAGGTAATGTGCTACTTGGCTTGGGCACACGGGAGGGACTCTGAAGATCCCGAGACCCGCCCACCCCTAGGCCCCCAATCCCCCACCACCGGTCCGCAGCCCCCGGCTCCCGCCCGCCCAGCCCGGCGCCCAGCGCGAGGGACAGGACGGACCGTGGCGTCCCGCAGCCGGGGTGGGCAAACCAGTGACCACTCTCCTCTAGCTCCGCGAGACAAGGAGCGAGTCCTCGCGAAGTCCACTTCGTGTCAGTTACAAACCTGCTCAAGAAAACAAAATTCGTCTTCAAGATAAGGACCCTGGTTTATAAAAGTACTGTGCCCCGTGTGAGGATCGAACTCACGACCTTCAGATTATGAGACTGACGCGCTACCTACTGCGCTAACGAGGCACCTAGGAGACAGCTCCCGCCGAAGCATAAGGAGGCTGATAGGGCAGGAGCAGTGCGCATGCTCTGATCGACTGCCGCAATTCTGTCACTTTCAGCCTTGGAGTTTCCAGTCCCTCTCCTACTTGCGACCTATCCACCTGCCCCTGGTCTTCTTTGTCCCTCTATCCAGCATTCTTGTTAATGCTGGTCTGGTAAGAGGAGTATGGGAGAGGGATTCTTGTGAGCTTTTTTTTTTTTTTTTTTTTTTTTTTTTTTTTAATTATTTGCAATTTGCAGAGAGAAAGAAACAGACAGAATGGGCATATCAGGGCTTCCGGGCGCTGCAAACGAACTCCAAATGCATGCACCACGCTGTGCATCTGACTTTACGTGGGTACTGGGAACTGAACCCAAGCCATAAAGCTTTTGCAGGCAAGCGCCTTAACCCCTCTGCCATCTCTCCAACCCCTGAACTGTGTGTGTGTGTGTGTGTGTGTGTGTGTGTGTGTGTGTGTGTGTGTGTGTTGTTTACACTCGCGTGAAACGTTTATTAAGCGCTGGATGCTAGGAATTGGGCTGGGGGAACTGAGTGGTCATTTGGAAGCGCGTGCGCACACGTGCACGCTGTTCTGGCCCCAAAGGCCAGCCCTAGTCGGGGCATCTACCCCGGGAGCTCCGAGGCCGGGACGGTCTCCTCCCGGCGAGCCGACTCCAGAACCCGCACCCGCACCCGCACCCGGGCCCTTCTCCGTCTTCTAGTGCCCGCTCGGTCCCCAGCTTCTTACAGCAGTCCTGTGGAAGAAAACTTCGCGATCGCTGGAAAACGGGTTGGGGCGGGGGAGGACACGAGGAGGTTCTTGTTACCACAGATTCACATTAAAATAAGAGAGCTGCGCGTAGTGGACTGTAATCTCAGCATGTAGGAGGTGCTGGCATGGCAGGAGGACCAGGAGTTCAAGACCATCCTTGGTCACTGGAGCCCATCTAGGTTAGATGCTTTCGTTAGACAGATAGAACCAGACTAAGATTGGCTTTGTTTTGTTTTTCGAGATAGAGTCTCACTCTAGCTCAGAGCTGACCTGGAAGTCGCTCTGTAATCTCAGGGTGGCCTGAACTCACCGTGATCCTCCTACCTCTGCCTCCCAGGTGCTGGGATTAAAGGCATACACCACCACACCTGGCTTTTTTGTTTTATTTACTTGGAAGCAGTGAGAGAGAAGGGAGAGAAGGGAGCTTGGAGGGAAGAGAGGGGAGACAGAGAATGAGCTCACTAGGGCCTCCAGACACTGCAGATGAACTCCAGATGCATATGATACTTGTGCATCTGTCTTTTCATGCGTACTGGGAAATTGAAGCGGAATTGAAGGCAAGTGCTGTTTATTTTTCTGTATTTTCAAGATAGGGTTTCATTCGTTCTGTAATCCCAGGCTGGCCTCAAATTTACAGCGACCTCCTACTTCATTCTTCCAAAAGTTTTTTGTTTGTTTTTTTTTGTTTGTTTGTCTCTTTTTGCTTTTGTTTTTGTTTCTTTTTGAGACAGCATCTGTAGCCTAGAATTCATGTAGCTGAGAATGGCTTTGAACTCCTGACCCTCCTGCCTCAGGCTTTCTACATGCTGAGATTACAATCACACCCGGCTATTTTAGGTCATTTTAAAAAAAGATTTTATTTTTATTTATTTATTAGAGACAGAGAGAGAGAGAATGGGCACACCAGGGACTCTAGTCACTGCAAACAAACTCCAGACTATGTGCCACCTTGTGCATCTGGTTTACCTGGGACCTGGAGAATTGAACCTGGGTCCTTAGGCTTCGCAGGCAAGCGCTTTAACTGCTATGCTCTCTCTCCAGCCCTTAAGTCATTTTTGTTTTGTTTTTCTTTTTTTTCCCCCAAGGTAGGGTCTCAAACTAGCCCAGGCTAACCTGGAACTCACTCTGTAGTCCCAGGCTGGCCTCAAACTCTCAGCAATACTCCTACCTCTGCTTCCCAAGTGCCGGGATTAAAGGCGTGCACCTAGGTCATTGTCTTTGTTTTGTTGTTGTCTAAACTGTTAGAGGTGTGCAGGAGCCTTCTGCACGTGTGAAATGGACGCAGAGCTGAGGCAGTTTGGGGGACAGACGAACAGGACAAGTGGAGGGATCCAGGCCCCAGCGCCTAGCTGACCAGCATGCAGATACTCACTGCACACATCTGTTACCACTTCTGGTCTCTGGGGAGGAATACTGAAATCACCCAGACCTGGAAAGAGCAGGTGGGATGTGAAGGCAGCACCTGGCTGCATAAGCACTATGAAGAGACGGAGAAATTCCGTGACCTTGACAACAGGCAGAGCAGACTCTCGCTCTAGCTCAGGCTGACCTAGAATTCACTATGGAGTGTCAGGCTGGCCGCAAACTCACAGCAATCCTCCTACCTCTGCCTCCTGAGTACTGGGATTAAAGGCATGCACCATCATGCCCACGCCCAGCCCGGCGCCCAGCGCGAGGGACAGGACGGACCGTGGCGCCCCGCAGCCGGGGTGGGCAAACCAGTGACCACTCGCCTCCAGCTCCGCGAGACAAGGAGCGAGTCCTCGCGGAGTCCACTTCGTGTCAGTTACAAACCTGCTCAAGAAAACAAAATTCGTCTTCAAGATAAGGACCCTGGTTTATAAAAGTACTGTGCCCCGTGTGAGGATCGAACTCACGACCTTCAGATTATGAGACTGACGCGCTACCTACTGCGCTAACGAGGCACCTAGGAGACAGCTCCCGCCGAAGCATAAGGAGGCTGATAGGGCAGGAGCAGTGCGCATGCTCGGATCGACTGCCGCAATTCTGTCGCTTTCAGCCTTGGAGTTTCCAGTCCCTCTCCTACTTGCGACCTATCCACCTGCCCCTGGTCTTCTTTGTCCCTCTATCCAGCATTCTTGCTAATGCTGGTCTGGTAAGAGGAGTATGGGAGAGGGATTCTTGTGAGCTCCTTTTTTTTTTTTTTTTTTTTTTTTTTTTTTTAATTATTTGCAAGCAGAGAAAGAGAAACAGACAGAATGGGCATATCAGGGCTTCCGCGCGCTGCAAACGAACTCCAAATGCATGCACCACGCTGTGCATCTGACTTTACGTGGGTACTGGGAATTGAACCTAAGTCATAAAGCTTTTGCAGGCAAGCGCCTTAACCCCTCTGCCATCTCTCCAACCCCTGAACTGTGTGCGTGTGTGTGTGTGTGTGTGTGTGTGTGTGTGTGTGTGTGTGTGTTGTTTACACTCGCGTGAAACGTTTATTAAGCGCTGGATGCTAGGAATTGGGCTGGGGGAACTGAGTGGTCATTTGGAAGCGCGTACGCACACGTGCACGCTGTTCTGGCCCCAAAGGCCAGCCCTAGCCGGGGCATCTCGCCCCGGAGCTCCGAGGCCGGGACGGTCTCCTCCCGGCGAGCCGACTCCAGAACCCGCACCCGCACCCGCACCCGGGCCCTTCTCCGTCTTCTAGTGCCCGCTCGGTCCCCAGCTTCTTACAACAGTCCTGTGGAAGAAAACTTCGCGATCGCTGGAAAACGGGTTGGGGCGGGGGAGGACACGAGGAGGTTCTTGTTACCACAGATTCACATTAAAATAAGAAAGCTGCGCGTGGTGGGCTGTAATCTCAGCATGTAGGAGGCGCTGGTATGGCAGGAGGACCGAGTTCAAGACCATCCTTGGTCACTGGAGTCCATCTAGGTTAGATGCTTTCGTTAGACAGATTGAACCAGACTAAGATTGGCTTTGTTTTGTTTTTCGAGATAGGGTCTCACTCTAGCTCAGAGCTGACCTGGAAGTCACTCTGTAATCTCAGGGTGGCCTGAACTCACCGTGATCCTCCTACCTCTGCCTCCCAGGTGCTGGGATTAAAGGCATACACCACCACACCTGGCTTTTTTGTTTTATTTACTTGGAAGCAGTGAGAGAGAAGGGAGAGAAGGGAGCTTAGAGGGAAGAGAGGGGAGACAGAGAATGGGCTCACTAGGGCCTCCAGACACTGCAAATGAACTCCAGATGCATATGATACTTGTGCATCTGTCTTTTCATGCGTACTGGGAAATTGAAGCGGGGTTGAAGGCAAGTGCTGTTTATTTTTCTGTATTTTCAAGATAGGGTTTCATTCGTTCTGTGATTCCAGGCTGGCCTCAAATTTACAGCGACCTCCTACTTCATTCTCCCAACAGTTTTTTGTGTTTTTTTTTTTTTTTTTGCTTTGTCTGTTTTTGCTTTTGTTTTTGTTTCTTTTTGAGACAGCATCTGTAGCCTAGAATTCATGTAGCTGAGAATGGCTTTGAACTCCTGACCCTCCTGCCTCAGGCTTTCTACATGCTGAGATTACAGGCTGTGAATCACACCCGGCTATTTTAGGTCATTTTAAAAAAAGATTTCATTTTTATTTATTTATTAGAGACAGACAGAGAGAGAATGGGCACACCAGGGACTCTAGCCACTGCAAACAAACTCCAGACTATGTGCCACCTTGTGCATCTGGTTTACCTGGGACCTGGAGAATTGAACCTGGGTCCTTAGGCTTCGCAGGCAAGCGCTTTAACTGCTATGCTCTCTCTCCAGCCCTTAAGTCATTTTTGTTTTGTTTTTCTTTTTTTTCCCCCAAGGTAGGGTCTCAAACTAGCCCAGGCTAACCTGGAACTCACTCTGTAGTCCCAGGCTGGCCTCAAACTCTCAGCAATCCTCCTACCTCTGCTTCCCAAGTGCCGGGATTAAAGGCGTGCACCTAGGTCATTTTGTCTTTGTTTTGTTGTTGTCTAAACTGTTAGGGTGTGCAGGAGCCTTCTGCACGTGAAATGGGCGCAGAGCTGAGGCAGTTTGGGGACAGACGAACAGGACAAGTGGAGGGATCCAGGCCCCAGCGCCTAGCTGACCAGCACGCACTTCTGGTCTCTGGGGGAGGAATACTGAAATCACCCAGACCTGGAAAGAGCAGGTGGGATGTGAAGGCAGCACCTGGCTGCATAAGCACTATGAAGAGACGGAGAAATTCCGTGACCTTGACAACAGGCAGAGCAGACTCTCACTCTAGCTCAGGCTAACCTAGAATTCACTATGGAGTCTCAGGCTGGCCGCAAACTCACAGCAATCCTCCTACCTCTGCCTCCTGAGTACTGGGATTAAAGGCATGCACCATCATGCCCAGCGTAAATGCTGTTTTTTTTGTTTTTGTTTTTAAATAAACTGTTTAAACCCAGCAGTTGGGAGGCAGAGGTAGGAGGATTGCTGTGAGTTCAAGGCCACCTTGAGACGACATAGTGAATTCCAGTTCAGCCTGGGCTCAAGTGAGGCCTACCTCAAAATAACAAAAAAAAAAAAAAAAAAAAAAAAAGAGCTGGGCGTGGTAGTGCACAACTTTAATCCCAGCACTTGGGAGGCAGAGATAGGAGGATCACTGAGAGTTCAAGGCCAGCCTGAGACTACATAGTGAATTCCAGGTCAGCCTGGGCTAGAGTGAGACCCTACCTCGAAAAAAAAAAAAAAAAAAAAAAATTTGAACTGTCTATATGACAATTCCCTCTAAGTGCTGGGATAACGGGCATAAGCCACAATGCCCAGTTTATCCTGTGCTGAGGTTCAAACACAAGGCCTCAAGCATGGGAGCCAGGCACTCCACCCACTGGGCTACCTCCTTAGTCACTGTGTCTAAGTTTTTTTCACCATTGTTGTAGTCAGCTTCACATTGCTGCAATGAACTTCCAAACAGACACAGTTTATGGGAGGAAGGGATTTGTTCAGTTTACAGAGCCAAGGGAAGTTCCAGAACGGAGGAAGAAGCTGGCCCCCTTTCATAGATCCAAGCAGAGGGACAAACCAGCAGCCAGCACCACACATGAGGGACCCGGCAGAGATCAAACTTCTCTGCATACCTTGGGCCAGGAAATAAGATCCACCCGGGAAATGCCTTAGGGCTGAATCCCAGGATCTGCCCCCAGTGATACATCCTCCATCCAGGTCACTGGAGGCAAGCTTTAATAAAACACTCCAGTCTATTGGAGGACATACACTTAAACTACTACCATTATTTTAAACAGAAACTCTACTCCTTAAACAAAAATGTCCCAACCCTCCCTTCCCCACCCGAGAGCCTCTCCTTTCTATCTCTACAAATTCAGATAATGGAGATCTCTCCCATGAGCAGAAGCATGCGATATTTGTCCCTTGTGTCTGACTTAGTCCACTGTGCAATAGCAGGCAAGCATGGCCTTTCTTGCTCACAGCCTGGCTTAGCTAGACCCCACTCCAGGCTGAGGTTGGGTGCACTCCAATTTTCATGGACCAGCCATTTCTAAGACTTATTCTTTTGGAGAGTTCCGGCAGCCCAAGAGACTCTGCCGTGCCAGGTCCATGTGCTGAAGGCCTGGGCTCTTAGTAGGTCCACTAAGAGCCTGTTGGGCATTGCTAAACATGGCTGGGACTGTGAGGAAGCTGGCCTGGGCTGTTAGACATGGCCAGGGACCTTGGGCTGTGGGGGTTGCAGCTGGCCTTATCGTTGGGAACCCACTCTGTCAATGGAGCTGGCCCTCCCTGCTTTTGGGCAAGGTTGTAGTGTGCCCTATCTTCGCCCAGAGTGGACAGAACCAGTGGGCCCTCCCCTTTATCCTAAAAGCACCTGACCATTCCATAGTCAGGCTTTGCCCTCCCTCCACAGTTCCTGACCTTGTGGCTAGCTGCCCAAGAGACCCTTATAAACAGTCTCCCTGCAGCTGTAGCCATCCAATATGTGGCTGAAGTCACGTAGCTTTTCCTGCCATTTCTGTTATCTCCCTTGCAGCTTCTCCCTCTCAATTTCTGCCTTCCAACACTAGCCAATTAGATAGCAACCCATAAACTTATGTATCCAATCATAAACTTATGTATCCAATCACCTTATAGTCTGTGCCTTCTCAACCTTTCTCAAGTGTTTATAAACCCACTCCTCTTTAGAATAAACGAGAGCACGCTATCCATCAGACAGCCTCCTGGTGGTTCATTGCCCATCACACTCACCCGCTCTAAGACCCTGCTTCCCCCCAACTCCTCCTGCGCCTGGGACATCGGTGGCCAATGACCCCTGGGAACAGTGAGGACCCACAATAGTCTATAGACCAGCTGGGCCTGCTGGCTCAGACCTGTAATCCCAGCTATACTGGATCCTGAGGTGAGAGGATCTCAAGTTCAAGGAATGCCTAGGCTACAGAGTGAGTTCAAATTGCCAGCCTGAGCAACTTGTTGCAATTCTGTCTCAAAATAAAAAAAGGACACCAGGGGTAAGGATATGGCTCAGTGGTACAGTACTTGCCTAGCATGCATAGGGCCCTGTGTTCAAGCAAGTCACATGGCCAAAGTTAACACATTGAGGCAGGGCAATACATTTAGCTCATGGTGGGAGGGGCTACAGAGTTCCAAGATAGGGAATGAGGGAAGGGAGAAAGAATTGAGAAGGCTAGTCCAATGTATGACATGTGTGAGTAAACAAAGCCCCTCTGGCCCCGAGACCTGGGGAAGCCCTGAGTGTTCTTTTTAAGGACACGTGTAGAAACGACACTTGGAGTTTATGGCTTATTGCCACTTAATAAAAAGCTGGGATTCTCCCCTTGGACATACACACAGATCGCTCTCATTCTTTGTAACTGCTGCGAGTGTCTCTGAGAAGCCAGCAGGAGCCTGGCATACGCCTAGGGAAGACCCTGTGAGGATGCAGGAAGAAGACAGCCATCTATCCAAAGCCAAGGACACAGGCCTTGGAAGAAAACAGACCCTGAGCTGGAGAGATGGCTTGGTGGTTAAGGCGCCTGCCTGCCAAGCCTAGGAATGCTGGTTCCAATCTCCAGGTCCCACGCTTAGCCAGACGCAAAAAGTGACACAAGTGTGCAATGCCGCACTTGCCCACAAGGGGGCGCATGCGTCTGGAGTTCATTCACAGCTGCTGAGAGGCCACTGGCATGCCCATTCTCTCTCTCTCTCTCTCTCAAATAAAAAAAAAACAGACCCACAGACAGCTTCATCTTGGGTGTCCAGCATGGTGCGTGATTACATTTCTGTTAAGTTCTCCAGTGTGAGGACTTTGTTACGGCAGCTCTAGCTGCCCAAGGTCTTCTAATTCTAGAAGATCCAAGTCTTCCTAATTCATAATAAATGCTGTGGTGGACATTTGTGTCTATGTTGGGCAGTGGAAGTCTGAGGAACTTGTGGGCAGCCAAAATAAAACAGGATTTTCCCTGGCCTCTTACCCCAGAAAGAAGTCTCCATTTACCTGAAGGCCAAAATCGTAAGTGCAGCTGGTAGGAGTCAGCGGGACTTTTCACCCCTTGCCTCTCTCTCACACACAGTCACTGCTCCACATGCTGGGTAGGGATTATGAGCAGTTTGAGAACCACTTCTGGCCTGGCTACAGTACAGCTTGTCTTTCCCCGTGTGCTCCCCTGTGGTGACTGCTCAGCTGGAAGGATGTGAGGGGAGCCTGTCTGTGTATTGGGAAGCCCATCTCCCTTCCAGTGATACCTGCTAAACTAAAAATAAGCCACCAAAGCCGGGCATGGTGGCTCACACTCTTAATCCCAGCACTCGGGAGGTAGAGGTAGGAGGATCAAGTGACTTTGAGGCCACCCTGAGACTACCTAGTGAATTCCAGGTCAGTCTGGGCCAGAGTGAGACTCTACCTCGAAAAACCAAAAAATAAAATGAAATAAAATAAATTTTAAAACTACCAAGCCCAGCATGGTGTGCACACCTTTAATCCCAACACTCTTGAGGCAGAGGTAGGAGAATGGCTGTGAGTTTGAGGCTACCTTGAAACTGCATAGTGTATTGCTGGTCTCTCTGGGCTACAGCGAAACTCTACTTTGAAAACCAATGAATAAATAAATAAACTAGAGAGGAGGAATGGTAGTTTGAATATATGGCCCCCAATATATTCAGGGTTTTATTAGTTTGTTATTTGCATCTGCAGCCACCTGGCTGGAGGCAGTGTCACTAGGCGGATCTTAAGGTGTGGTGGTGGGTTTGAGATTCCATTGTAAAGATATGCAAAGTGTGCCTAGTGGGAGTTCCTGAAGTGTGTGGCTTCTCTCTCTCTGCTTGGCCCTGTGAAGGCAGGCCAGCTTCTTCTGCCATTATGGAACTTCCCCTGGATCTGTAAGCTTCAATAAATAATAGCCCTTCCTCCATAACTTTGCCTGGTCTGGAAGTTCATCTCAGTGAACTAAAAGCTGTCTGCTACAGGAGGTGAGAGCAGGGAAAGGCAGGGGTTGTTGAGAAGAAGCTGGGAGAAATGCCTTAAGGGCTGACATTTTGCTACAATGTTCTGGGACCAGCAAAGGTCCCCAGGCCTGGCCCCTTTTGACCAGGGCTTATAGCATGACAGGCCTTGGTTAGGTGCCCGGGCGTCTCATCCATCTTATTCTTCTTAGCTGTGACAAGTCAGAGGATACCATTTGGGCAAGGAGAGGGAGGAGGAGGAGAATTGTCCTCAGAGGTATCCGGTAGGAAGCAGCCTCTATCATCTATCCAGGCCAGTGGAAGATCCCCCCAAGCTCGGGTCCAACTTGATAAGTGAATGGCCAGGCGGGAGTCAGCCTGTCATTGACAATCATGGCTCTAGCCTCACCCTTGCTGCCCGCCAGATGTCCCTAAGAGATTCCATGCAGTCCACGTGGCCAGAGGTGCCATGACTGATGCTAATGCAAGTCGACTATGTCCTGCTTAGCAGCCTCATGGCTCCACTGCCCAGATGAGGAGACCCATCCTGATGGCTCCCCCAGTTGTTCTCTCTGGTTTATTTCATCCTGCTCCCACCCCCACCCCACTGGAGGACACCCTCCCACTGCCGACAAGGCCCTTCTGAGGCCTCTGTCATGGTGTTGAGCCTCTGTGTTCTCATGGCCACTCCCCTCCCCCAACCTTAACACCCACCACTGTTCAGGCTCGTGCTGTGCTTGGGTTTTCTTGTTTGTGACAAGATCTCACTACAGAGCCCAAGCTGGCCTTGAACTCTCCATCCTCCAGCAGCATCCTGAATGCTGGGATCATAGGCTCCCAAGCTTGGTTTCATGGTTTCTTTTTTTTCTTCTTCTTTGGGGTGTGTGTGTGTGTGTGTGTGTGTGTGTGTGTGTGTGTGTGTGATGTGCTCACTGGCCTGCAAGCTTTCTAGAGGTTGTCCTGTCTCTGTGTTTCTTCTTGTCACAGGTATCTGGTGATATGGGTTAGAACAAGGTAGTTTATTTCTGGTAGGTAGTTAGCTAGGGACTAGCCCACAAAATCATGGATGCCACCTTGCCTGCCAGGGCAGGACTACAACCCAAATCTGATCCACTCTCATTCAAGTTGGCTGCAGATGACGGTCCCTGGCAGCAACATCCTGCTTCCTCCTTAGTTTAGCACACCAGAGGGCTGGTCCTTCCTGAGCCAGCCTCTTGAGTCCACCAACCAATCAAGACCCTCCCTTACACACCTGAGGTTTATTCTTTTTAAAAATATATATATGTGTGTGTGTGTATATATTTATTTATGAAAGATACATGAGTTGGGCGTGGTGGCGCACGCCTTTAATCCCAGCACTTGGGAGGCAGAGGTAGGAGGATCGCCATGAGTTCCAGGCGACCCTGAGACTACTGAGACTACATAGTGAATTCTAGGTCAGCCTGGGCTACAGCGAGACCCTACCTTGAAAAACCAAAAAGAAAAAAGAAAAAAAGACACGTGAACACACACACACAGAATAAAAAATATGGGTACTCCAGGGTCTCTTGCAACTACAAACGAATACCAGATGCAGGTGACACTTTGTGCACCTGGCTTTACATGGTTCCAAGGAAATCAAACTCGGGTCCAGCAGGCTTTGCAAGAAAAGTGCCTTTAGCTGGATATGGTAGCATACACTTTTAATCCCAGCACTCAGGGGGCAGAAGTAGGAGATCTCTGTGAGTTGGAGGCAACCTTGAGACTACATAGTGAATTCCAGGTCAGACTGGGCTAGAAAGTGAGACCTTACCTTGGAAAACCAAAAAAAAAAAAAAAAAAAAAAAAAAAAAAAAAAAAAAAAAAAAAAAAGTGCCTTTAACCATTGAGTCATCTCCCCAGCCCAGTGAAGCTCATTCTAATTGAACATTTGACCCATAGAAATGAGTCTAAGTATATGTGTGAACCTCTTGGCCCTTTAGCTTTTGGCTCTTGGCCCTTGGCTTTCTTAGCTCTGATTCTCTTGGCTCTTGGCCCCTTTGGTAATCTCTTGGCTCTTTCTCTATGTGAGGGGGATTTCTCCAGTCTCCCCGCCTTACCAAGCAGGCTGGGAAGGGGGAGAACTTCTTTAGGCTTGAGCATTGCTGCTAGCCTTCCCACTGGACCCCAGTTCTCCCTAAAATAAATCTCATTAATTCCTAATTGACTCTTCTCTGAGTCTTTTTTTCTTTTTTTTTTTTTTTTTTTTTTTTGAGGTAGGGTCTCTCTCTAACCTGATCTGGAACTCACTATATAATCTCAGGGTGGCATTAACTAACTCTGCCTCCCAAGTGGTGGGATTAAAGGCGTGTGCCAGGCTGGAGAGATGGCCTAGTGGTTAAGGCAGTTAAGGCATTTGCCTGTAAAGCCAAAGGATCCCGGTTCGATTCTCCAGGACCCATGTAAGCCAGATGCACAAGGGGGTGCATTCATCTGTAGTTTGTTTGCAGCGGCTGCATGCCCATTCTCTCTTTCTCTCTCCCTCTTTCTCTCTCATAAATAAATAAATAAAAATGTAGCTGGGCATGGTGGCACATGCCTTTAATCCCAGCACTCGGGAGGCAGAGGTAGGAGGATCACCGAGAGTTCAAGGCCACCCTGAAACTACATAGTGAATTCCAGGTCAGCCTGAGCCAAGTGAGACCCTACCTTGCTCGGAAAACCAAAAAAGTAAAAATTTAAAAAATTTTAAAAAATAAAAATAAATACAAATAAAGGCATGTGCCACCACGCCTAATAATGTGTTTTCGATTCTTTGATAACTTGGACAGTACCCAAAGTTGGGGTCTACGGGTCAGGGCTCTCCAGCCTCTTTCTGGACTTAATCCCTCCCTGGACTTAATCCCTGCATCACCTGGATTATAGATGCCCACTACAGTGCTGGCTTTTGATGTGGGTTCTGGGTATTTGCATGACAAGTATTTTGTCAACTGAGCTATCTCCCCAGCCCTGTGTGTAGCCTATAGGGGTCCCGGCACCTTTGAACATTTCAGGATTGCGAGAACATTTCCCTGCCTCAGTGGCAGGTCTTTCCTTGAGGACGAGGCTGTCACTGGCTTCTAAACCTCAGGTTTAGTGTGATCCAAGATTTACAAGGTTGCAGGCGATGACTTCTACAAGAGGGCCTTTCTACAAACTGGCTAGGATTGGACTTTCTAAGTCCACCATCCACTCTCCATGTTCTGATGTGGGTAGGACAGCCAAGTTCCTTAGCCAGAATGGAAAGGGTTACGGTCTCCCCTGGCAGGACCCTCCCACTACGCCCCTACTGCCAGGTGATACAGGTGGTGGAGGGTGTGGACCCAACAGCCCTGGGGCCCAAAGCTGGGACCTGCCCATTTCAGGTTCAGTCCCAGAACAAGGCAGGGGGTGCCCCAGTTCCAACTAGTATAAGAGCAGTGGCTGGGGTCACAGTGTCTCCTGTCACCCCAGGCAGTGTTGGGGCACAGAGCCATGAAGCCATGGTTCACAGGACTAATGGGTGTGTGGTTTTGACATGTGGTTGCTGGTTTACAAGGGCTGTGCTGTCTAAGCCCCAGTCCTTTCAAACCTTATCAGTGAAATCAACTGCTGCATCTGTGCGCCTGTCCTTCAAACATAGCGTTGGGTCTGAAATTGCACAACTGTATTGTGACAAAGTTGCTGTATCTGGCTTTGCAGCTTCCATGAATTTAGGAAACAGCCTGGTAATCACATAGCAAAATTCTGATTACAATGTAGCTGTTCTTGGAGGGTCTGGACCCCCAGTGTGGATAATTTTTTTTTCTTGGAATCTCAGCACCTCCCACATACACGGGCGTCAGGTGGATTGCTGTGAGTTCAAGGCCACCCTGAGACTATATAGTGAATTCCAGGTCAGCCTGGGCTAGAGACCCTACCTCACAACCCACCCCAAAAAAAAGAAAAAGAAACACAATGGGCTGGAGAGATGACACAGCAGTTAAAGCACTTGCCTGCAAAAGCCTAACAACCTGGGTTCAATTCCCCAGTCCCCACATAAAGCCAGATGCACAAAGGGGCACATGTCTCTGGAGTTCATTTGCATAGGCCTAAGGCCCTGGTGCATCAATTCTTTCTGTCTCTCTTCTCCCTTTCTTTCTATGCTTGAAAATTAATTAATTAATTAAAAAAATAAGAAACACTATAATACCAAGAGAAAGACCACAGAAAAAGGAAAACTGACTATTGGATTAAAAACTTCAGTGGTGGGCTGGAGAGATGGCTTAGGGATTAAGGCACATGCCTGAGAAGCCTAAAAACCCCAGTGGTGGGCTGGAGAGATGGCTTAGGGTTAAGGCACATGCCTTCGATTCTCCAGGTCCCACATAAGCCAGATGCACAAGGGGGTACATGCATCTGGAGTTTGTTTGCAGTGGCTAGAGGCCCTGGTGCACCCATTCTCCCTCTCCCTCTCTCTCTTTCCCTCTCTCTGACTCTAATAAATAAGTAAAAATAAAATCTTAAAAAAAAAAAAACTTCAGTGGTATTTTCTTGGTTTTTGAACAAGGAGTCCCCATTTGCATTTTGTGCTGGGTTTGCAAATTGTGAAAGCACAGTGCTGAGCAATGTGTGATGTCATTTCATAAAGTTCATACAGTTGCAAGGTCATTCACCGTTGGGGATACAGAATGGTCCAGCCTTTAGAATACAGGTTGGTGCCAGGCATGGTGGTACACACCTTTAACCCCAGCACTGAGGAGGCAGAGGTAGAAGGATTGCAGTTCAAGGCCACCCTGAGACTACATACTGAATTCCAGGTCAGCCTGGGTTACAGTGAGACCCAACCAAAAAAAAAAAAAAAAAAAAAAAAATACAGTTTGGCAATTTCTTTCAAAGTTACATAAACACCATAAAGCCCATCAATATCACGCCCAGGTGGAGTAAAAACTTTATACATATGATTATTTATAGTAGCTTATTCATAAACACCCCCAAGTGGAGGCTGGAGCGATGGCTCAGCGGTTAAGGTGCTTACCTACAAAGCCTAAAGACCCAGGTTCAATTCCCCAGTACCCACATAAGTCAGATACCCCTACCTCGAAAAATTAACAAAAAATAGTAATAGGGCTGGAGAGATGGCTTAGTGGTTAAGGCATTTGCCTGCAAAGCCAAAGGATCCTGGTTCGATTTTCCAGGACCCATATAAGCCAGATGAACAAGGGGGAGCACACATCTGCAGTTGGTTTGCAGTGGCCAGAGGCCCTGATGGGCCCATTCTCTCTCTCTCTCTCTCTCTGCCTCTTTCTCTCTCTCAAATAAACAAATGAATAAATAAAATATATATATTTGAAATAATAATAAAAATCATAGTAAAAAAGAACTTTCCTGGAGAGGCAGCTGCCTTGCAAAGCATTTGTGGGGGGCTTTGTGGATGAGTGGTGCTTGGAGTATCTGACAGTACCCCCAGCCTTTCCACCCCACCCCACCATCCTGGCCCCCGGCAGACGCAGCAGCTGTGTGAGTTCCTCACCCTGCCCCGCCTTGGTGAGCTGATTTTATGCAGAATGGATTGATTGGTGTTGACAGGGAGCTATTTACCTGTCTAATTAATTATGCCAACTAATTTTCAACTTAATTGCACTTCTCAGGTCACTGGGCAACAAAACTGTATGATTTTTCTTGCTATTGCAATTCTTGATGGGAAGTGGCAGGGGAGGTCAGACAGCACCCTGTTCCTTCAGGTCCCAGGCTCTGGGGCTCCATAGGACCCTGGGTGAGCTCCTTCTATGTGTGATAACTGGCTTCTCACCCAGGAACTCTCAGCCACTTATTCTCTAAAGAGTCATTGGTTTAGTGCCTACTTTATGCTAACCCCTACCTTGGGACGCACACTGGGGCAGCCAATAAGCCAAGACGTGCTTTGCCTGCTCCAACTTCCACCCCAAATTGCTGGCAGCCTGCAGAAGAGCATTCTCATTTAAACTAGCAATTACAGACAGAGTGTAAAGATCACTCCTGTGACCTCAGCATTCAAAGACACTGAAGCAGGAAAACCACCATGAATTCCAAGCCAGCCTGGACTACAGTCTGAGACCCTCTCCTCTCTCTCTCTCTCTTTCTCTCTCTCTCTCTCTCTCTCACACACACACATCGAGAGGAGTGAGGGCTTTGTCAACAAACCCAGTCTCGTTTCTGCCACTGGATGTGAGAAACAATCTCCCAGTGCCTCTGTTTTCTTCTCTACAACAACATCCCTGCTGTTGTCCTGAGGCCCCAGTTGTGTTATAGATTGTCCCATATTATAGGTTTGTCTCATTGTTTCTTCCTCACAGGATCACATAAAATGCATATGTGGCCAGATGTGGTGGTGCATGCCTTTAATCCCAGCACTCGGGAGGCAGAGGTAGAGGATTGCCATGAGTTCAAAGCCACCCTGAGACTACATAGTGAATTCCAGGTCAGCCTGGACTACAGTGAAATCCTACCGCAAAAAAAACAAAAAGAAAAAGACTGTGTGTGTGTGTGTGTGTGTGTGTGTGTGTACATTCATGTGTGGTAACACGTGCTTGTGGGTGTGCATGTGTGTGTGTGCATGTGTGTATGGATGCCAGAGATAGACATTAGACATTATCCTCAGGAACGCCATCTACTTCCCACTTCCTTTGTGACAGGGTCTCTCACTGGCTTGGAGCTCACCAATTAGGCTAGACTGGCTGGCGAGCAAGCTCTAGTGATTTGCCTGTCTCTATCTCCCTAATGCTGGGATCACAGGCATGCACTGCCACGCCCACCATTTTTAAATGGGTACTAAAGATCAAATTCAGATTTATTTACTTGCAAGCAGAAAGAGATAGAAGAGAGACAGATAAAGAGAATGGGCACACAAGGGCCTCCAGCCACTGCAAACCTACTCCAGATGCATGCGCTACTTTGTGCATCTGGCTTTTACGTGTTTATTAGGGAATCAAACTCAGGTCCCTAGACTTTGCAGGCAAGCACGTTAACCCCTGAGCTATCTCTCCAGCCGCTAAAAATTTTTTTTTTCCTTCGAGGTAGAGTCCAGGCTGGCCGGAACTCACTCTGTAGTTCCAGGCTGGCCTCAAACTCGCAGGGATCCTCCTACCTCTGCCTTTGAAGTGCTGGGATTAAATGTGTGCACCACCATACCTGGCTAAAATACATTTTTGTTTGTTTGTTTTTCGAGGTAGGGTCTCACTCCGGCCCAGGCTGACCTGGAATTCACTGTGTAGTCTCAGGGTGGCCTTGAACTCACAGCAATCCTCCTACCTCTGCCTCCTGAGAAAAATAAAATATATTTTTTAAAAAGTCTGCACCAGCAGGCCCAGTTCAAAGTGACTACATTTCACAAGGGGATAAATCAAAATCCCAAGGAACCCGACAACCTGCAAACAGGGGAGGACTGGATCTCTTCCATGACATTCTTGGCCGAGGATGCCCCGCCCAAATCTAATGATGAGGATATGGTAGACAAGGCCAGATGGAGAGACATTTGACAAAGTAGCAGCCTCTTGTCTTTAAAAGTTTCAAAGCCAGAGCCGGGTGTGGTGGTGCATGCCTTTAATCCCAGCACTCGGGAGACAGAGGTAGGAGGATTGCCGTGAGTTTGAGGCCACCCTGAGACTACGTAGTAAATTCCAGGTCACCCTGGGCCAGAGTGAGACCCTCCCTCGAAAAAAAAAAAGTTTCAAAGTCAGGGATGGAGAGATGGCTCAGCAGTTAAAGGCACTTGCTTGCAAAGCCTGATGGCCTGGGTTTGATTCCCCAGTACTCTCGTAAAGCCAAATGCATAAAGTGATGCATGCGTCTGTTGCTTTGCAGTGGCGGAAGGCCCTTGTGTGACCATATTCACTCTCTCTGGCACACGCCTTTAATCCCAGCACTCAGTAGGCAGAGGTAGGAGGATTGCCATGAGTTCGAGGCCAGCCTGAGACTACATGGCGAATTCCGGGTCATCCTGTCAAATGTCTCTCCATCTGGCCTTGTCTACCATATCCTCATCATTAGATTTGGGCGGGGCATCCTCGGCCAAGAATGTCATGGAAGAGATCCAGTCCTCCCCTGTTTGCAGGTTGTCGGGTTCCTTGGGATTTTGATTTATCCCCTTGTGAAATGTAGTCACTTTGAACTGGGCCTGCTGGTGCAGACTTTTAAAAACAATATTTTATTTTTCTTGGGTGGCAGAGGTAGGAGGATTGCTGTGAGTTCAAGGCCACCCTGAGACTACACAGTGAATTCCAGGTTAGCCTGGGCTGGAGTGAGACCCTACCTTGAAAAAAACAAAAAAAAATTTTTTAATTTATTTATTTGAGTGAGAGAGAGAAAGAAGAAGAAGAAGAAGGAGAGAGAGAGAGAGAATATGGGCATGTCAGGGCCTCCAGCCACTGCAAACAAACGCCAAGACACATGGACCACCTTGTGCATCTGGCTTATGAGGATCCTGGGGAATCGAACTAGGTCCTTTGGCTTCGCAGGCAGGCGCCTTAAGTGCTAAGCCATCTCTCCAGCCCTGGTGCAGACTTTTAGTCCCAGCTACTCAGGAAACTGAGGCAGAAGGAACACAAGTTTAAGGCAGGCCTAGGCTACAAAGCAAGTTCAAGGATAGCCTTGGTGCCTTAGTGAGACCCTGTCTCAAAATATTAAAAAGTACCCTACACAAGGCCTGCATAATAGGAGGGGAAAATGATGGCATCAAAACAGAAACAAAGGCTGGAGAGATGGAGCCGTACTTAAGGCACTTGCCTGCATAGTCTAACGCCCTGGGTTCGATTCCCCAATACTCATGTATTGCTAAATACACAAAATGGTGCATCATCTCAAGTTCTTTTGTAGCAGCTGGAGACTCTGGTGCACCCATCTCCCTCTGTCTATGCTTGCAAATAAATCAATAAAAATATTTTAAAAATAAAAGTGAGACTAGTTGGAAAGAAGAAAGAAGTCAGTGGAGGTGGGGTGATTCAGGAAGGGGGAAAAGGAAGGTGGTGGGAGGGAACTATGATCATGGTATATTGCCTATATGTTCGGAGGTTGCCAATAAAATGTTTTTAAAGAGGAGGCTGGAAAGATTGCTTAGTGGTTAAGGTGCTTGCCTGCAAAGCCTAACGACCGGGGTTCAATTCCCCAGTACTGGCGTAAAGCCAGATGCACAGTGGCGCATGCCATCTGGAGTTTGTTTGCAGAGACTAGAGGTCCTGGCATGCCCATTCTCTCTCTCTCTCTGTCTCTCTTCTCTCTCTGTTTGCAAATAAATAAATAAATAAATAAATAAATAAATAAATAAATAAATGTTTTAAAAAAGAGGTAAGGGCTAGGGTGACGGCTCGGTGGTTAAGAACACTTGCCACTTAAACCTAAATGCCACCAACATTGTTGCCACAGAACGCACATAAAAAGCTGAGCACCATCACCCACATCTGTAACCCTAGTCAGCAGGGAGAACCTCTGGGGCTCCCTGATGGATGGCAACTTCCAACTGAAAGAGAGACTCTATCTCAAAGACAGACATACATGGGTGAGCAATAAGAGGACCCCAGATGTCCTTCTCTGGCCTCTTTACTGTTCACAACCGTCACATACATGTATACACCACACATCTCACACACACACCATATCACACACAACACACATGCAAAAATAAATATGAATATACTTATAAATAAATATACACATATATGCATACATTATAATACAGTATTAATATTAACATATTATTATAATTATATTGTAATATATAATTATTAAATTATAATATAATTGTATATATATTAGAAAGAAGGCTGGGAATGTCACTTAATGGTAGAGTGCTTGCCTAGCATGTGCCTAAGTACTGGAGTGTGTGTACTTGATAATCTTGTTCTCTTTGAAATTGCTAATTAAACATTGCATGGAGAATTTGCTTGAAGTTATTTAATGCCAGAATTAATGATACCTAAATCTCTGTATGCCAACTAAAAGAATTTTAAATAAAAAATTTTTAATTATTTGAATATCACCTTCTTGAAATTTTCAAGCATTTATTTATCTGTATCAGCATGGATTTATGGTTTTCTATCTTAGTCAATGCATTATAATCCTTTAATACCATTATTTTGATGCATAAATGATCCCACATTTGGCATGTGGAGCCCTTTCAAGTTAGACTGTGTCTTTGTCTTTTCTTTTTGTTTTTGTTTTTTTGGTTTTTGATCTCATGTTGCCTAGGGTTGCCTGGAACTTGTTATGTAGCGGAGGTTGACCCTGAGCTCCTGATCCCTCTGCCTCTACCTCCTGGGTGATGGGATTACAGGCAAAGCCACCACACCTGGCATTTGTCGTCTCCTTGACAAGTCCTCTTCATTCATCGGGAGCTCTCTTGCTTTCTGGCACAAGATGTTCCAGGGTTACTTTGTACTCTCTCTGCCCCAGAAATGCAAGCAGCCTTTTCCCCAGAAGCCCTGGGCGCTAGGCATTAGAGTTTGGCTCTGGCATGTCCCGCAGGGGCTCCTGTGTGGAAGGATTGGTTCCCAGATGGGCCATTACTGGAATGGGAACTCCAGTAGGACCTTGCTGGAGGAAGGCTTACTAGGGAGTGGGCCCTTGCAGAATGTATCAGGACTCTTCCCCCTTCCCTCTCTCCCTCTCTCTTGTCAGGAAGTGACCATCTTTGCTCTCCACCACATCCTTCTCACCAGGATGTTCTGCCTCATCTCAGGCCAGGAAGCCACAGAGCCAAGTATCCATGGAATAAAATCTCTGAAGCTGTGATCAAAATGAGTCTCTTGCCCCTTAGTTTCCGTAGATACTTTGTCACAGAGAAAGAAAGCTGACTGTCACTTTGTAAAATGTCCACACATTAACTGTTAGTCAGTTTTCTGTCACTGTAACTGAATAACACAGGAATCAACTTAAAGAGGAAAAATTTATTTTGACTCAGAGTTTCAAAGGTTTCAGTCCAGAGTCACTTGGCTCCATGATCTCTAGGCCTGTGGTAATCCAGAACAATACAGTAGAGAGGCAAAGCTGCTTGCCTCATCTCATGGTGGCCAGGAAGGAGGAGAGCGAGAGCATGAACAAGAGAGAGACATTCCCTTCCAAGGCTACCCCAGTGTCCTACTTCCTCTAAGCAAACTCTAGCTCCTAAATTTCCCACTGTCTCCAAATGTCATCAAATGATAAATCCATCAAAATATTAACCCAGGGGGCTGGAGAGATGGCTTAGCGGTTAAACGCTTGCCTATGAAGCCTAAGGACCCCGGTTCAAGGCTCGATTCTCCAGGACCCACGTAAGCCAGATGCACAAGGGGGTGCATGCATCTGGAGTTCATTTGCAGTGGCTGGAGGCCCTGGCGCACCCATTCTCCCTCTTTCTCTCTCTCTCTCTCTCTCTCTCTCTCTCTACCTGGCTATTTCTGTATCTCTCTCTTTCAAATAAATAAATAAAAAATAAAATATTTAAAAAAATATTAACCCAGTGCACTGGGTATGGTGGTGCACGCCTTTAATCCCAGCACTCAGGAGGCAGAGGTAGAAGGAATGCTGTGAGTTCAAGACCACCCTGAGACTATATAGTGAATTCCAGGTCAGCCTGGGCTACAGCGAGACCTTACCTTGAAAAACAACCAACCAAACAAAATGAACCCATTGCATTGGAGAAACCAAGTCTTCAACACATGAGTATTTGGGGAACATTCTAGACCAAGCTATTACTTAAGGTAGGCATATTGTTATTGGAGTGCATGGTCAACAGACATGGTCAACAGAACTAGTGACTGTACCTGCTTACAGAATAAATTTATATTATACATAATTGATTTGATATATTTGCATGTACTACATAATTTATATGCCAGATATTAGAACTTATTATTTTTGCATGTGTATTTGGGATGTGTCTGCATGTGTGTATGTATGTGAGCATGAGAACACGTGTGCAGTGTGCACAGTAGCCAGAGATCATTATCAGGTGTCTTCCACAGTCATTCTCTGTTGAAGTCAGCTTCACATTGCTGGGATGAACCTCCAGACCAGACACAGTTTATGGGAGGAAGGGATTTATTGAAGCTTACAGATCCAGGGGAAGTTCCATAATGGCAGAAGAAGCTGACCCCCTTTCACAGGCCCATGAAGAGAGAAATACCACCAGCAGCACCTCAAGCAAGCTCACTCCAGGAACCCCAGGCAGACCTCAAGCACTCTGCACACCTTAAGCTGCAATTCAGATCTGCCCCCAGTGACACCTTAGGGCTGGACCCCAGGATCCACCCACAGTGACACCTCTTCCAGCCAGCGTCTGGAGAGCTAAGTTACAAGCTTTAATATACCCTGGAATCTGTTGGGGAACATCCATTCAAACTGCCACATTCTCTCTCCACCTTACCTTTGTGGTTTTTTTGTTGTTGTTGTTGTTGTTTTGTTTTGTTTTGGTTTGGTTTGGTTTTGCGAGGTAGGGTCTCACTCTGGTCCAGGCTGACCTGGAATTAACTATGTAGTCTCAGGGTGGCCTTGAACTCTCAGTGATCCTCCTATCTCTGCCTCCTGAGTGCTGGGATTAAAGGCGTGCGCCACCACGCCCGGCTTCTTACCTTTGTATTTTTATTTTTTGGTTTTTCGAGGTAGGGTCTCGTACTAGCCCAGGCTGACCTGGAATTCACTATGTAGTCTCAGGGTGGCCTTGAACTCTCGGGATCCTCCTACCTCTGCCTCTGCATGTGCCACCACACCTGACACCTTCACCTTATTATTTTTGGGGGGGAGACAGACACAGAGAGAGACAGAGAGAGAGGGAGAGGAAGACAGATAGAGATGGGCGCGCCAGCAGCCTCTCAGCTGCTGCGAACGAAATCCAGATGTGTGCGACCCCTTGTGGTCACGTGTGGCATTGCGCCCCTTTTGCATCTGGCAAAATGTGGGACCTGGAGATTGGAACCGCTGGAGATTGGAACCAGTGTTCTTAGGCTTCAGAGGCAGGCGCCTTAACCACTAAGCATCTCTCCAGCCCTCTCCACCTTATTTTTGATGCAACCTACCTTGATGTCACCAATTTGGATACACAAGCTAGCCAGCAAGCCCAAAGGATCCTCCTGTCTCTACCTCCCAGTGCTGGGGTTATAAGTGTGGGCTACTACATGGAGCATTTTACATGAGTGCTGGGGACCTGAACTCAGGTCCTCAAGTTTGTGTGGCAAACACTACACGTTGAGCTATCTCCTCAGTCACCAGAATGTATTATTCATTGTCTATATTTACCTATCTTTATTGAAAACTCTGAGGTCCAGTCACTGCCTCACATTCATTGTTCAACACTAACGCTTTCATTTCACTTTCCCTTCCCTCTCTATATTGCTAACTTCCTGCCAAAATCATACCAAGGAATCTTCCATCTTCTGGAAATCTGCTCCTTCCAGAGGACACAGCTCTTTCTGCTTTCTTTCTCTCTTACTCTAAAATATAAGCTGGGCTGGAGAGATGGCTTAGTGGTTAAGGCACATGCCTGCGAAGCCAGATGCACAAGGGGGCGCATGCATCTGGAGTTCCTTTGCAGTGGCTGGAGGCCCTGGTGTGCCCATTCTCACTCTCTCTCTCTCTCCCTCTCTCTGTCTCTAATAAATAAAAATAAAATCTTTTAAAAAATAAGCAAACAAAAATAACTCCGAGTTGAGAACCATTGCCCTGGATAAATGGAATTGCGAGTAAACCCCAACATCAGCATTTGCTGACAGGATCCCAGCTTCACATTCTGTCCCTCATTGTCAGGTGGCCTTTATGAGCAGGAGACAAACGCCACATCTAAGACAGCCCCAAGAAGGAAGAAGGGGTGTCCAATCCTCCATAAGCCTTTGATGAGGCTCCTCATTCCATGAACTTGTGACCCAAGTGACTTCCTGGTTCACAAGCGCAATCCCAAGTGAGGACCTTTGTTATCACAGCCAGCGTCCCAGCCCGCATGAGGACACTTCAGAGCTGGCTGTGGAGGAGAAGCGATGGGCGTCTAAGCAGATGATAAGCCCTGTCCAGCCACGACAGCCACTTTCTCTTTCTGGACTACAAGGTTCTCAACAGGGTTTGCCATACCTTCATGATTCCAGCTGATCCCTCTAAACTACAGTGAGTGGTTTGTTCTCAGCTCACGCCAGAAGAGTCCTGTGATCAACTAGTAATGTCTGCTAGGAGTGCAGCGATGTGGGTGATGAGTGGTACCTACTTTCTGATAGTGTGTTTGCTGTCTCTTCTGAAGGATTTGAATAGAATTTGGGGATGACTTTGAAGGCCAGACGCTGGGACAAGAGACACAGGCTCTAAGGGAAAAGTTCAGCTCAAAGATTCTCTTTATTATTGTTTTTTAAATATTGTATTTATTTGACAGAAATTGAGAGAAGCAGAAAGAAAGAGGGAGAGATAGAGAGATAGATGATAGATAGATAGATAGATAGATAGATAGATAGATAGATAGATAGATAATAGAGTGAGCATGGGTGTACGGATGTGATGCCAGTGCCTCTAGCCACAGCAAACAACCTCCAGATGCATGTGCCACCTTGTGCATTTGGTTTTACATGGGTACTGGGGAATCAAACTCCCATCCTTAGGCTTTGCAGGCAAGCACCTTAACCACTGAGCCATCTCTCCAGCCTTATATTTTTAAATTAATTTATATGTTTTAGTTTATATGTTTTATATGTAGATATTTTAATTTATTATTTATTTTGAGGGGGGAGGGCAGATAGAGAGAGAATGGGTGTGCCAGGGCCTTCAGCCACTGTAAACAAACTCCAGATGCATGTACCACCTTATGCATATGGCATACATATGTTCTGGGGAATCGAACCTGGGTCCTTTGGCTTTGCAGGCAAATGCCTTAACCACTAAGCCATCTCTCCAGCCCTTTTTTTTTTTTTTTTTTTTTAAAAGATCTGTTCTGTGGGATGACAGAAGAAAATGGTCCTTAAAGGTCACAAAGATCCACCTCTGACTGAGGGGGAACACTCACAACTATCACACCGACAGAGAAAATCACATCCAGCTGAGAGGAACCCCCACCCACTTCTTTCTCTCTCCCCTACACACTCTCTGGGAGTGGGTAAGAGCACTTGTAAAGTGTGCAGAGTAGAAAGGGGAGCAGGAAGAGAAGCAGCGTGACACTTGGTGACATAATGGCACTCAGAAAGTACACGGGCTTGGGAATCCCAATGCCTGGGGGTTGCCACTCATTAGCTGTGTGCTCTTGGGCAAGCTACTGGATTTCTCTCTCTTCAGTTTCTTCTGTGCCAAGATGCTCTTTGGTGCAGACAGCCAACGTGCCGTAAATGCTCAATGGCAGCCACGTGCAGGAGCGGTCACTGGAATCATTTTGGATAGTCTCAAGCACTAGACTGGGGACTTTGTACTTAGTTCAGCAGGCATTGACAGCTTTGAACCACAGAATGAACTAGACCAACCCCTCCCCTGGATTATTCCCCTTGTTCTGGGTCTGGGTCACTAGACTGGGGACTGGACTTGGGCAGTGCAGTCAGAGAGTGGCAGAACAGGGCACAGGCAAGACTCCAGAGGCACGGTGGGGAGGAGGCTGAGAGAGGCATGCTCAAGTCCACTTCCAAAAGCAAGAGTTGGTAGGAGGGCTGGAGAGATGGCTTAGTGGTTACGGCACTTGCCTTCAAAGCCTAAAGATCCAGGTTGGATTCTCCAGGTCCCACGTAAGCCTGAGGTTCAAGGTGGCGCATGTGTCGGAGTTCGTTTGCAGTGGCTGGAAACCCTGGCACGCCCATTCTCTCTCTATCTCTCTCCCCCTTCCTCTCTCTGTCTGTAATAAATAAATTAATTAATTAATAAAAGAAAAACCAAGAGTTGGCAGGAGACTGGAGATGGCCCAGAGCAAAGGAGGGATTACCAGGTTTGTTCTCAAGGGACAGGGACTGATGGGAGAGAGAGAAAGTGGAACAAAGAGAGGCTTGTCTGAGATTGTGAATTGGATTCCTTCATAGACTTTCATAAGAGGAAAGAAATTCCTTTAAAATTGCTTTTCTCTTCTTTGGATGGCACTTTAAATAACACTGATGTCTTACTGGACAGAGCCACCTGGGTCACAGATTCCTAATGTCCCTAAAGCTGTTTTCTTCCAGAGAGTAGTCATGCCCTGGGGATAGCAGCTCTTCCCAGGTCTTGGCTCTGTGACAACCACACTATTGAGTTTCCTGGCACAGGTCCTTAGCAGGTATCATCAGGACCTGGCTTTTGTCCCGTAGCGTCACCATTCCCACAGTCATGACTTCCCACCAGCACCTGCCACTCTACCCCCACTGCTGGTATGGCCGTGGCCAGGAATGGAGTGGCCCTCCACTCTGCTTGCTGGGGTTGACAGACACACCAAGTAGGAAAGCTATGAGACATGACATATCCTGTTACCCAGTCCCTTCCCGATGGAGTTCCAGATGTCCCCCACAATGTCCATGGTGTCCCAATGCACATCACCAGCAGCCTGCGCTCTAAACCTGCCCTGGATGGGCTTCCTTCCCTGCAGTGTCTTTCTCAGTCTCTTTCCCCACTCTGCTCTCACCTTCCAAGGCACCTGCTCTCACAGCCTGCTTCCCACTGAACCCAATCCAAATCCAGTGGGATTCCATTCGTTCCAGTCCCCAGCTGCTGGTGGTCTAATCTGGAGAGGGAGTATGGTTACTCCCCCCCAGAAGAGGGACTCTTGTCCCCAGTCTCAAGATGGACCCCATGGGTTCTCAGGCAGGCCAGGCCAGATTCTGATGAGCCCCGGATCTGGAAGCTCTTTGCAAACTGTGAGAAAACACAATGGCAAACATTAGGTGGAGAGACAAGCTCTTTCATGGGACAGGGAGGGATGGCACACGGAAAGGAAGACTCAATGCTGGCCTGCTCAAGGAACACAGCAAGGCACAAAGCACAGAAGGAAGAGTCCTCCTTAGGTCTGCCTAACCGCCGGGCTCACTGGTGGTGCTGGGGAAGGCTCCTTGCTATAATAAAGGCCCGAGGGGCTCCAGGCTGGGCGAGTTGTGCAACGGAGCGAGCAGGCAAGCCAGCTCAGCCTGCGGCCGGAGCAGAGGAAATATCCCATGGCTGACTGTTCCAAGGCGTAGACTGAGCCAGCCCTCTGGCCTCTGGGCAGGGCGGTGGCCCTCAGAGATAAACCAATCCCTGGGCTGCAGGTGAGGATCCCTGAGAAGCGCAGTCTGGGACAGTGTTAAATCACTTCTCTGAGCAGGCAAGAGTGGTGGTGGGGGGGGACCCTGCCTTCCAGTCCAGAGAGCAAGGAGCCTCCCGGGAGTGTGGGAGCTCCATACCTCCGTGGTGCACTCTGAGTGCTCCCCCACATCTGGAAGAGCTTCAAGGGCTGCTCTTTTCCCCAACTAAGGGACAGGGCAGCATGAGCCGGTTAAGGCACATGGGCAAGATTCGGAGACGTCTGGAAGATGTCAAGAACCAGTGGGTCCGGCCTGCCAGAGCTGACTTCAGCGACAATGAGAGTGCCCGGCTGGCCACAGATGCCCTCTTGGATGGGGGTCCTGAGGCCTACTTGAAGGCACTCAGCCAGGAAGGTGAGGTGGATTTCCTATCCTCAGCAGAGGCCCAGTATATCCAGGCCCAGGCCAAGGATCCATCTTGTGCCCCGGATCCTGCAGGAGGGACGGAGGCAGGCCCCAGGGGTCTTGACTCCTGCTCCCTACAGTCAGGTACTTACTTCCCTGTGGCCTCAGAAGGCAGCGAGCCAGCCCTGCTACACAACTGGGCCTCGGCTGAGAAGCCCTACCTAAAGGAAAAGTCCAGTGCCACCGTGTACTTCCAGACAGACAAGCACAACAACATCAGGGACCTCATTCGCCGCTGCATCTCCCGGACCAACCAGGTAGTGATGGCGGGGAAGCCCTGCACCAGGGTCTCCTTGGCCACAGGTGGGGAGGACCTGGGCTGGCAAAGCAGGAAACTGGGGGTGCAATCTGTTCTCATGGGTCAAGCCCAGGCGACTGGGGTTTAAGATGCTGTCAAGGGCATTGTCTTCTACCTGCCCTGGATCAATGAGCTCCTAATTCTACTAGTCACAGCCCAGTTCAGGTCACCACTACCCATCCTTGAACTCTATAATCACCTCCTTCCTGACCCTTCTCCCAAACCACCCAACCTCCTTACCACATCAATACCCTTTTCCTCTATTATAATCTTTTAAAAAAATATTTAAATATTTTATTTATTTATTTATTTGGAATAGAGAGAGAGTACGGGCATGGCAGGGCCTCCAGCCACTGCAGATGAACTCCAGAAGCATGCACCACTTTGTGCATCTGGCTTACATGGGTGCTGGGGAATCGAACCTGGGTCCTTTGGCTTTGCAGGCAAGTGCCTTAACTGTTAAGCCATCTCTCCAGATCTTTAACTTGTTTCCTTCCTAGTTGAGGGGCCTTGGTGGCTCCCAACTGCCCATGCTGGGAAGAGCAAGCTCCTTGTATACTCATTGTCTCTCCAGCCCCTTTCCCATCTTCTAGCACTCAACCCCAAATACCATGAAGGGTCTCCATCCTCTGGCCTCTGGCTCCCTGATTTTGCACCCTCCACCTGGACCTCCTTACCTTCCCTTTTTTTTTTTTTTTTTTTTTTTTTTTTTTTGCGAGGTAGGGTCTCACTCTGGTCCAAGCTGACCTGGAATTAACTATATAGTCTCAGGGTGGCCTCGAACTCTCGGAGATCCTCCTACCTCTGCCTCCCAAGTGCTGGGATTAAAGGCGTGCGCCACCACACCCAGCACCTTCCCTGCTTTTTACCTGACTTGTGCTACTCTGTTCTTGGGAAGCCTTTCTCCCCAGGCTGGATTAAATACCCTCCTCTGCATTTCCACATGAAGGTGGCACTTCATCAGGGCACACCCTTGTCCTCGAAGTCTTTGCTGAGACCTGGCTGCCCACAGGTGACCCTGGCACCTGAATGAGGCAGGTCTCAGCAGAAGATGGGGCACCAGCAGGGAAGGTTTGCCTCTCCCAAGAATACTAATATTTTTGTTTTGTTTTGTTTTTTGAGGTAGGGTTTCACTCCAGCTCAGGCTGACCTGAAATCATGAAATTTACTATGTAGTCTTAGGGTGGGCTCAAACTCACGGCGATCCTCCTACCTCTGCCTCTTTGCTGGGATTAAAGGCGTGTGCCATCACATCCGGCCAAGAATACCAACATTTTTATAACATATTAATCTAGATAGAGAAAAAGCCTTCAGAATGGGAGCCTGGCTGGAAGGATTTCCAACTGCATGGCAGGCAGGCCAGACAGGGGTCCTCTGAAGCTCCTGTGTGCTCAGGCCTCTAGTGACTGCCTAGGAATAGGCAGAGGACCCACTATCTGGGGTCTCTTCCTTCCCAGGTGCACAAAATGACCATTCAGTCTAGGGCTGTGGTTGCCCACCTCTCTCTCCTTCCTGAATCCATAGAGAGGCAGCGGAGAGGGTAGACTCCAAAGAAAGATCTGTCATTTGGGGCTGGGGATGTGACCCTGAGGAAGAGCACTTGCCTAGCATGCATGAAGCCCTAGACTCAGTCACCCCAGTACCAGAAAACAAAACCCCCAAAGACTGTCACCTATGAAGACTGATTCGTTCTCTCTCTCTCTTCATTTTGTAACAAAAGCACACACTGATGCTATACTCATTTCTGGCTAGGTCCCTGGTCTCATGACTGAATGCCTTCCCAGGATCAATACTATGTGAATCTTAAGTTCTGGGGAGAGCCACAAGGTTGAATGGAGAGGGTGGGCAGGTGCAGAGTGCTGGAAAATTCAATGGAAGGTGGCATTAGGTGGAGCAGCTCTGTGTGTCTGGGCTGCCTGGGAACTGTGTTTCGTGCTTTTGTGACAGGGCGGCATCAGCCGTTGACAGATAGCCCAGGCAGTCTGCCAGGAGCTCGGGCTGCCCGAGGCTGCCCGTGCCATCACAGCCAAGTGCCTTGACCTCTCCCCGAGCTCAGCTGCTGTGCTGATCTGAGTTCTCTTCTGGCTCTAAAGGCCTGTTGCTGGCCCTGGCCTCCTGGGTGACCAATAGTGCTCTCTGGACTAGGTCACCAGAGTGCTGGGAATCCTTAGTCAGCTCCAGGGGGAATGCAACTCCCTGGAAAGAAGCCAGGGCAGGCTTGTCTGCATTTCCACATGAAGGTGGCACTTCATCAGGGCACACCCTTGTCCTCGAAGTCTTTGCTGAGACCTGGCTGCCCACAGGTGACCCTGGCACCTGAATGAGGCAGGTCTCAGCAGAAGATGGGGCACCAGCAGGGAAGGTTTGCCTCTCCCAGAATACTAATATTTTTGTTTTGTTTTGTTTTTTGAGGTAGGGTTTCACTCCAGCTCAGGCTGACCTGAAATCATGAAATTTACTATGTAGTCTTAGGGTGGGCTCAAACTCACGGCGATCCTCCTACCTCTGCCTCTTTGCTGGGATTAAAGGCGTGTGCCATCACATCCGGCCAAGAATACCAACATTTTTATAACATATTAATCTAGATAGAGAAAAAGCCTTCAGAATGGGAGCCTGGCTGGAAGGATTTCCAACTGCATGGCAGGCAGGCCAGATAGGGGTCCTCCAAAGCTCCTGTGTGCTCAGGCCTCCAGTGACTGCCTGGGAATAGGCAGAGGACCCACTATCTGGGGTCTCTTCCTTCCCAGGTGCACAAAATGACCATTCAGTCTAGGGCTGTGGTTGCCCACCTCTCTCTCCTTCCTGAATCCATAGAGAGGCAGCGGAGAGGGTAGACTCCAAAGAAAGATCTGTCATTTGGGGCTGGGGATGTGACCCTGAGGAAGAGCACTTGCCTAGCATGCATGAAGCCCTAGACTCAGTCACCCCAGTACCAGAAAACAAAACCCCCAAAGACTGTCACCTATGAAGACTGATTCGTTCTCTCTCTCTCTTCATTTTGTAACAAAAGCACACACTGATGCTATACTCATTTCTGGCTAGGTCCCTGGTCTCATGACTGAATGCCTTCCCAGGATCAATACTATGTGAATCTTAAGTTCTGGGGAGAGCCACAAGGTTGAATGGAGAGGGTGGGCAGGTGCAGAGTGCTGGAAAATTCAATGGAAGGTGGCATTAGGTGGAGCAGCTCTGTGTGTCTGGGCTGCCTGGGAACTGTGTTTCGTGCTTTTGTGACAGGGCGGCATCAGCCGTTGACAGATAGCCCAGGCAGTCTGCCAGGAGCTCGGGCTGCCCGAGGCTGCCCGTGCCATCACAGCCAAGTGCCTTGACCTCTCCCCGAGCTCAGCTGCTGTGCTGATCTGAGTTCTCTTCTGGCTCTAAAGGCCTGTTGCTGGCCCTGGCCTCCTGGGTGACCAATAGTGCTCTCTGGACTAGGTCACCAGAGTGCTGGGAATCCTTAGTCAGCTCCAGGGGGAATGCAACTCCCTGGAAAGAAGCCAGGGCAGGCTTGTGAAACCCAGCAATCCCCGGAGTCCCTGTTGTAGTTACCTTCTCGTTGCTAGGATGAAGCACCCAACCAAAAGCAGCTGGTGGGAGGAAATTTTATTTTGGCTTACAGTCGTGAGGGGAAACTTCGTGGTGGCAGAAAATAGCATGGCATGAACAGAGGCTGGACACCACCTTTGTCACAGCAGGTGGAAAACAGTAGGAAACTGAGCTGAATTCTGACAAGGGGGAGCTAGCTGTAACACCCCAAAGCCCACCCCACCCCAGCAATATGCCTCCTCCAGCAAGGCTCTACCTCCCAAATTGCCACCAGCCGAGAACCAACTATACAAAATACGTAAGTTTATGGGGAACATCTGGTCCAAATTGTCACAGTCCCCCACCTTACCTGCTCCCACCTGGCTTGGCAAACCCCCCACTTCTCTGGCACCAAGGATGTCCTTCTGACCAACATAGCATATTATAGATCTAGGGAGACTAAAGTGTCCAATCTATGGCCCATGTAACTTACTTAAAACATGAGATTTCTTGCTTTTTTTTTTTTTTTTTTTTTTTTTTTGGTTTTTTCGAGGTAGGGTCTCACTCTGGCCCAGGCTGACCAGGAATTAACTATGTAGTTTCAGGGTGGCCTCGAACTCTCGGCGATCCTCCTACTTCTGCCTCCCGAGTGCTGGGATTAAAGGCGTACGCCACCACGCCCGGCTTCTTTTTGGTTTTTTGAGGTAGGGTCTCGCTCTAGCCCAGGCTGACCTGGAATTCATGATGTACTCTCAGGGAGGCCTTGGACTCACAGTGATCCTCCTACTTCTGCTTCCCAAGTGCTGGGACTAAAGGTGTGCGCCACCACACCTTTCTAGATTTCGGCTTTTTTTTTTTGTTTTTGGGTTTTTTTTTTTTTGGTTTTGAGAGGTAGGGTCTCACTCTGGTCCAGGCTGACCTGGAATTCACTATGTAGTCTCAGGGTGGCCTCGAACTCTCGGTGATCCTCCTACCTCTGCCTCCCGAGTGCTGGGATTAAAGGCGTGCGCCACCACACCTTTCTAGATTTCGTTATTTTTAAAAAAAAATATTTTATTTTTATTTATTTCTTTATTTGTGTGAGAGATACAGAAATAGGCAGGTAGAGAGAGAGAGAATGGGCACTCCAGGGCCTCCAGCCACTGCACAAACTCCAGATGCGTGCAGCCCCTGTGCCTCTGGCTTACGTGGGTCCTGGGGAGTCAAACAAGCCATCTCTTCATCCCCTAGATTTTGTTATTTTTAAAATATTTATTTGAGAAACACAAGGAGAGAAAAAGAAAAAAGAGAGACACAAAGAAAGAATGGGTATGGGGGTGATAGAGAGATGGCTTAGCGGTTAAGTGCTTGCCTGTGAAGCCTAAGGACCCTGGTTCAAGGCTCGATTCCCCAGTACCCAAGTAAGCCAGATGCACATGGTGGCTCATGCATCTGGAGTTCGTTTGCAATGGCTAGAGGCCCTCGTGCACCCATTCTCTCTCTCTCTCCCTCCCTCCCCCCTCTCTCTTCCTCTGTCTCTAATAAATAAATAAGAATAAATTTTTTTTTTTAAAAAAAGAAAGAATTGGGTATAGGCACACTAAGGCCTCCAGCTGCTACAGATCAATACCAGACACATTTGCCACTTTGTGCGTCTGGCTTTACATGTACTAGGGAATTGAACACAGGCTTTGCAAGCAAGCACCTTTTACCACTGAGCCATCTCTCCAACCTCCAAACATTAGGTTTTGTTTGAAGGTACAAAAATACCTTATTTGTTTGCCGCTAAGCTTGTTAACACTATATAATAAAAATGTGCAAAGATTAATGTTATTTTGGGTTAGATTTAAGTCATTAATAAGAAATCCTCTCTGGGCATGGTGGTGCATGCCTTTAATCCCAGCATTCAGAAGGCAAAGGTAGGAGGATTTCCAGGTGAGTTTGAGGTCACCCTGAGTTTATATAGTGAATTCCAGGTCAGGCTGAGCTAGAGTGAGACCCTACCTCAAAAAACCAAAAATAACAACAAAAAAAGAAGAAGAAATCCTCAAATGTAATATTCCAGAAATTTCTGTAAGCTATCTGATCAGAACATTTGTCTCTGAATATTATCTTACTTTAGAAGGTATTGGCATACATTTGAATTAAACTCAAGAATTTTTCAAAATAAGCTAAAGCTAAAAAACTTTTCTTGGACCAGAGAGAGGGCTCAGCAGTTTAGTGTGTTTCCTGTGCAATCAAGGGGGCCCCAGACCACCAAAGTTTGAACCGCCAGATCTCATGTTCACAGCTGGGTGTGGCCATATACCGTAACCCCAGTCCCACAGGGAGCAGAGACCCAAGAATTGCTGGAGCCTTGCCAGCTCCGGAATCAGTAGAGAATCGGGCTTAAAACAAAGACCAGGCAGAAGAGTGATGGAATGAATGTATGGGGCCCAGTGTCACACACACACCACATTACACACACTCAAGCAAAAAATAGATGGAAATAAAAAGTCTAAAAATCCTGTTCTTGCCAGGCATGGAGGCACCTTTAATCCTAGCACACAGGAGGCATAGGTAGGAGGATTGCTGTGAGTTCAAGGCCACCCTGAGAATACAGAGTGAATTCCAGGTCAGCCTAGGCTAGAGTGAGACACTACCTTGAAAAACCAAAAATAATAGTAATAATAATAATAATCCTGTTCTTGGGCTGGAGATATGGCTTAGTGGTTAAGGTGTTTGCCTGTAAAACCAAAGGACCCAGGTTCAGTTCCCCAGGACCCACATAAGCCAGATGCATAAGGTGATGCAAGCGTCTGGAGTTTGTTTGCAGTGGCTGGAGCTGGCATACCCATTGTCTCTTTCTCAAATAAATGAATAAAAACAATTAAAAAAAAATAAAAACAGTCTTAAAAAAACACTATTTTTGACTGTTCTTGGGCTGGAAAGATGGCTTAGCAGTTAAGGCACTTGCCTGAGAAGTCTAATGACCCATGTTTAACTCCCCAGATCCCATGTAAGCCAGATGCACAAGGTGACACATGCACAAAGTCACGCAGGCACACAAGGTGGTTCACACATCTGGAGTTCGATTGCAGTGGCTGGAGGCCCTGACATGCCAATTCTCTTTCCCTCTCTTGCCCTCTCTCATAAAAAAAAAATCCTGTTCTTGGGGCTGGAGAGATGGCTCAGTGGTTAAGGTGCTTGCCTGCAAAGCCTAAGACCCCAAGTTCGATTCTTTAGTACCCACATAAAGCCAAATGCACAAGGTGGTACATGTGTCAGAGTTTGTTTGCAGTAGCTAGAAGCCCTGGTATGCCCATTCTCTCTCTCTGCCTCTTTCTCTCTCTCAAATAAATAATTTTAAAGAAAAACTTATTCTCTTTTTATATTTTTATTTATTTGAGAGAGAGAAAGAAAGAGAGAAAAGGGATGGGCAAACCAGGGCCTCCTGCCACTGCAAACCAACTCCAAACACCACTTTATGCATCTGGCTTTACATAGGTATTGGGAAATCAAACCAAAGCCATCAGACTTGACAATCAAGAGCCTTTAACCACTGAGCAATCTCTCCAGCCTCCAAAACTCTATTCTGATATTCAAACTAAAACAACTTTAACAGAACTTTCCTTTCCAAGATAATACTAAAAGAAATAAGACATTTTGTAAAATGTAGTCCTGAACAAGTCACAGTAAAAAATGTAGGTGATACAACTTCCACCTCCTCGAAGCAGAGGTGGAGCCAAGGCGAGAGTGTCCCAGAAGCACTTCGGACAGGAAGTCACCAGAGACAAGTTCTCTACAATTGAAAATGGGAACCTCAGATGAATTTGGGAGAACCTGATCATAGGATTCAGATTCTATCTTTTTTAAAATATATTTTTATTTATCTATTGGAGAGAGAGAGAGAGAAAGAGAGAGAGAATGGGTTCACCAGGGCCTCCAGCCGCTGCAAACAAACTCCAGATGCATGCGCCCCCTTGTGCATCTGGCTTACCTGGGTCCTGGGGAATCGAACCTGGGTCCTTTGGCTTTGCAGGCAAGTGCCTTAACCACTAAGCCATCTCTCTAGCCCCTCAGATTGAACACAGAGATGAAGTGGGTCCTCCCAAGTCCCAGAGCTGCTGAGGCCTGGCTCAGCCTGTGCTCCCCCATGTTACACTCCCAAACAAATCCGAGTTCTGCTGTGGGTGGGGCGGGGCCCATTTCCTGCAAAGTTCAGTGTTTCAGGAGCTCCTTTCTGGTGTGGATGAGGTTAGCACAGATTCCACAGGACATTTTAAGGTTTGGAATCAAAGTATTGATGAGATTTGGGATTTGGTTTTTTATTTTTATTTATTTATTTGTTGTTGTTGTTGTTTTGGTTCTCCAGCATGAACCTGCATCACAATGCCATGCAAATAAGCATATGTGGGGCTGGGAGATGACAGGAGTGCATAAAATCCTCACCAAGCAAGCGTGAGTGCCTGAGCTGGGATCCCCAGAACCCATGTAAAGCTGGACAGGATAGCATGCTGTAGAGACGGGTGTGAGATCCCGGAGTGTCTCAGCAGGCAGGGAGGCCAAGACAGGGCCATCACCCAGGAGCTCTCAGGCCTCCTAGCCTGGCAAATGAGGCAGTAAACGAAGCTGTCTTCTGACCTCCACATGAACACTGTAGCACACCCGCCCACCTCCATACACAGACACACAGACAAAAGCCACACAGGCAGTGGGTGGGACACTGCTGGTGCCGAGCTGTGGCCACCTCTTTGAGTGACTAGGCCCTATTATCTTGAATCCCCCTTGGCTTCACTGCTGTCAGGCACCTGCAGACTGACATTGTGATGTCCCTGTCACAAAGCGCACATGCCCCACACTAACACGCGAGGGCCCTACTAACGTGGTCTGCTCCCACCGAGATGGCAGCAGGGATGAATCCAGCCATAGGCTGTCCACAGAAGCGGGTGGCAAGAGGGAGGAAAAAATTAAAAAGGGCTGGAGAGATGGCTTAGCGGTTAAGGCACTTGCCTGTGAAGCCTAAGGACCCAGGTTCAATTCCCCAGTACCCACGTAAGCCAGATAGACAAGGTAGCACATGCGTCTGGAGTTCATTTACAGTGGCTGGAGGTCCTGGTGCGCCCATTCTCTATCTGCCTCTTTCTCTCAAGTAAACAAATAAAAAAGAAGGAGAAAAACAACCCGGACTGCGTCTCCTGCAGCCTTGAACCTAGAGAATGCGAGGGCCTCACACTGGGAGCAGCTTGTCCAGTGCTCAAAAGGTGGAGCTGCCCTCTTCCCTCCATTCACGCTGAATTCCTTTACTCCCCTGGCCCAGGGTGCTAGGGGCGAATCTGAGACGCGATGAGTGGCAGCTACAGCTGGGAAGAGAGTGACTAAGGCAGGCTTCTGAGAAGAGATGACCTCTGTGTTGCGTCACAGGCTGAGTAAGAGCTTGTTGGCAGAGGAGAGAGGAAGTCCAGGCGGAGAGAAATCAAGTGCAAAGGTCAGGAGGTTCAGAAGGTTCTTGCAGGGAAGGAGGTGATACTGTCACCCATCCCAGTGATCTCCAGAGCTGGGAAAGGAGGGGACAAGGATGGAGGCTGGAGGGGCCAAAGTGGGTCTTCTGTGCCTTGTACATTGGGCTAAAAGTGGGAGCAACAGTTCCCAAGTGGAGTCACAGGTCCTGAGGGTGCTAATAACCTTCCCGTGGTTCTAGGAGACTGCTGTTTCTAAGCACTTGTTTATTTACTTATTTATTTTTATTTTTATATATTTTATTTATTTATTTGAGAGAAAGAGGGAGAGAAAGAGAGGGAGAGAGAGATTAAATGGGCATGCCAGGGCCTCCAGCCACTGCAAAAAAACTCCAGACACATGTGCATCTAGCTTACGTGGGTCCTAGAGAGTTGACCCAGGATCCTTTGGCTTTGCAGGCAAACGCCTTAACCACTAAGCCATCCCTCCAGCCCATCTAAGCACTTAATTATGTGACAGACTATTTCGCACATGTCCACCCACAACATAGCCCAGAAAACTGAGGCGGAGACAAGGAAAGCAGATGTCACAGAGCAGTGGGGCTGAGGTCTGCTTAGCATGTGTGAAGCTCTGGGCTCGGTCCCCAGTACCCCACGTGTGAACACAAATATATACACATGACATGAGAATAGCCCATTCTGCCTACCACATTTAGAAATATAGTTATTTTTTGCCCTTTTAGAGCAGTAGGCAGTGCATCAGTCTCATTAAAATATAGTTATTTTTATGAAACCTGTTATTTTATACTACCATATAATAGGGTGATGATCAATATAAAATTAAAGTTTTAAGTCTTAGTTTCTCATATCAATAACTGTAATATACATAGAAGGGTTTGTTTGTTTGTTTGGTTGGTTGGTTGGGTTTTTTGTGGGGTTTCATTTTTCGGTTTTTCAAGGTAGGGTCTCACTCTAGCCCAGGCTGACCTGGAATTCACTATGTAATCTCAGGGTGGCTCGAACTCATGGTGATCCTCCTACCTTTGCCTCCCGAATGCTGGGATTAGAGGCGTGCGCCACCAGCCCAGTGATTGGTTGGTGTTTTGAGGTAGGGTCTCACTCTAGCCCAGGCTGACCTGGAATTCACTATGTAGTCTCAGGGTGGCCTTGAACTCATGGTGATCTTCCTACCTTTGCCTCTCAAGTGCTGGGATTAAGGGCATGTGCCTCTATGGCCAGCACATAGAAGATTTTTTTAAAAATTTTATTTATTTATTTATTTGAGAGACAGAAAGAGGCAGAGAGAGAGCATGCCAGGGCCTCCAGCCACTGCAAACGAACTCCAGATGCATGTGCCCCCTTGTGCATCTGTCTTACATGGGTCCTAGAGAATCAAACCGGGATCCTTTGGCTTTGCAGGCAAACGTCTTAACTGCTAAGCCATCTCTCCAGCCCCATATAGAAGGTTTTTTGAGATCATCAATAATTTTTAAGCTTGTAAGATGATGTCCTAGATCAAAAAATCTGGACAAGCCCAATGCCAGTAGAGAAACTGAAGCAGAGATCAAGCTGGCTCATACTCCTGGCAGGAGAACAGAACGGGAATTCTTTCTTTTTTTATTCTAGAATGATGGAGGCCCCTGGCTGTGGGCACCTTCACCTCATGCTAGCCCTGTGGCTTTGGAGAGCTGTTGGCACCTCTAGCTCCTCACCAGGAAGCTGAAGGACTAGTGTTAAGACAGTCACGTGAGCTGAACTGTGGCTGTAGCAGGTGCTCTGTGAACTCTTGCTGTGGTTACTACCCACCAGTCAACAACAAAATTACAAAAAAAAAAAAACAAAGAAAAGTAGGGAGATAGTGGGTACCCCAGTGCCTATCCCCAACACTGATGAAGACTCTGCCAGGACTCAAATCCTGTTTCCCCTCTCACCCCCTGCTCTTCCACATCCACCAGGATTCCCAGCCCATGGGCCACAATTTGAGGTCCACGCAGCAGGGCTCTACCTGCCCTGTGTCCCCTCCATCTCTGAGGAAACTACAGATTTCTAGAGCCAGCCCGCCTGCCAGACTCTGTTTCCAAACTGCCTTTCCTCTTTAGCAAGAGGCTCTTGTGTCTGGGACAAAACACCTGACCAGAAGCAGCTTATGGAAGAAAACAGTTTATTCTGGTTTATATGGTGGGGAAGGCATGACAGAGTAGGCGGCTGGGATGTCACGTCTCTACATGAAATAGGGAGGGAGCCGCAAGAGTGAGACACTTAGGAAATGAGACTGGAGAGCCGGGTATGGTGGCACACACCTTTAATCCCAGCACTCGGGAGGCACAGGTAGGGGGATCACCATGAGTTTGAGGACACCATGAGACTTCATAGTGAATTCCAGGTCAGCTTGGGCTAGAGCAAGACCCTACCTCGAAAAAAAAAAAAAAAAAAAAAAAAGTGGTACTGGATTATAAAATCCCAAGGCCCACCTCCAGGCACATCTCTACAGCCAGGCTCCACTTCCCCAAAGCTGCCCCAGCTAGGAATTCTCTTGAAAGTTTAATCACAAACAATTGAGGCTGTGGGGGACATTTTACATTCAAACCCCCACACAATGGGTTTCCTTGCTCTCTTCTTTTTCTCAGCAAGCCTCATGAGACTGTGTTAATCACACTGGTTGACCTTAACCCACCCCACTCTGTTCCTTTGGTTTATGCCCACAGAGGAGTGGGCACTAATTTTAACTTTCTTCCGTAACCAGGATTAAAGTGACCTGCTTGCATAGGACTTTTCGGATATTACCTACACTTTCTTATCAACTGCGCATATAAAACAATAGTCATGCTTTAAGCTCATTTTCATACACCCACCTTGATCTTCATGCTTTGCTATTATCTATATTAGCCAGCTTATGGTTAGACCCACCTTGCTTGGTAACTAATGCTCCATTGTTAAGTAGCATTTCTTAGGTAAGAAAGAGGTCCAGAGAAGTCTAGTGGCTTTTCCAGAGTTGTCCAACTGGTTTCCAGCAGCTTCAGGATTGAGGGAAAGTTTCTGACTCCTAACACCACACACTTGATGGCTCACAACACCAAGAACTTATTCTTTTTTAACTTATTTATTTTTTATTCATTTTTTTAAAGAACTTATTCTCTCATAGTTCTCTAGACTGGAAGAATGAAATGGGCCATGCTCTCTCAAAGGCTCTGAAAGGAAGCTGGAGAGATGGCTTAGAGGTTAAGGTGTTTGCCTGCAAAGCCAAAGGACTTTGGTTTGATACCCCAGGACCCACGTAAGCCAGATGCACAAGGTGGCGCATGCATCTGGAGTTCGTTTGCAGTGGCTAGAGTCCTGGAATGCCCATTCTCTCTCTGTGTCTCTTTCTCAAATAAATAAAACTTTTAAAAAATTTTAAAAGGCTCCGAAAGGGAGGCTCCTTTCTTGCCTTTCCCATGCTCCGGACGGAGCTCCCTTCCCCTGGCTGCCCAGCACCAACCTTGGCCCTCACATGACCTTGTCTTCTTCTCCCTGAATCTCTGCTCAGCTGTCTCTCTGGTATCTTTTTTTTTTTTTTTTTTTTTTTTTTTTTTTTTTTGACAGTCTGTATAATCCAGGCTGGCCTAGAACTTGTAATCTTCCTGCCTCGCCCTTCCGAGTGCTGAGATGACAGGCGTGTACTGTCAAGCCCACGTCCTCTGTTACTTCCTTAGTGTGTGGTGTCTGTGCATTTGTTCGTGTTTGTATGTATGAGGGGATATGTGTGCATGTGTGTGTAAAGGCCAGGGGTCGACATCAAGTGTTTTCCTCAATTGTTCTCCACTTATTTTTAAAATTTATTTTTATTTTATTTATTTGAGAGAGAGAGGCCGATAGAAAGAGAAAGAATGGGCATGCCAGGGTCTTTAGCCACTGCAAACAAACTACAGAAGCATGCACCACCTTGTGCATTTGGCTTACATAGGTCTTGGGAGATCGGAACCTGGGTCCTTTGGCTTTACAGGTGAGTGCCTTAACTGCTAAGCCATCAGTCAAGCCCTCCACTTTATTTTTTTAATTTTTTTAAAAAGTATTTATTTATTTATTTGTAAGCAGAGAGAGAGAGAGAGAAAGAAGAGAGACAGACAGAAAGAGAATGGGCACACCAGGGCCTCCAGCCACTACAAACAAACTCCAGACGCATGTGCTCTTGTGCATCTGGCTAATGTGGGTCCTGGGGAATCGAACCAGGGTCCTTTGGCCTCACAGGCAAATGCCTTAACCGTTAGTCCATCTCTCCAGCCCCTCTCCACTTTATTTATTATTTTTTTAATTTCTTTTATTGACAACTTCTATACTTACATACAAAAAATGCATGATATTTCCCTCCCCTGCCCCCATACCCCTTTAGAACTCCAATCTCCATCATATCCCCTCCCTCTCTCCATTAGTCTCTCTTTTAATTTGATGTCATCATCTTTTTCTTCTATTTTGAGGGTCTTGTGAAGGTATTGCCAGGCACTGCAAGGTCATGGATATCAAGGCCAATTTCTGTCTGGACAGTTGCATTGTAAGGAGTCATACCCTTCCTTTGGCTCTTCCATTCTATCTGCCCCCTCTTCCGCAATGGGCCCTGAGCCTTGGCCTCTCCACTTTATTTTTGAGACAAAGTCTTTCATTGAACTCAGAGCTCACTGATTTACCTAGATTAGTGACTGAGTCCCAGAGATTCTTTGGTCTCTGCCTCCCCCAGCCCTGACATTATAGGTACATACCACAACATCTGACATTATAGGTACAAACCACAACATCTGACATTATAGGCACAAACCACCACATCTGGCTTTTACATGGGGCTGGGATGAGAACTCAGGTCTTCATGCTTAAATAGCAAGCACTTTACTCACTGAGCCATCTCTCCAGCTTCTCCTTGGCTAATTCATTTTTAATCACTTTTTATTGATTTATTCATCTATTAATTTGTGTGTGTGCATGGGTACACATGCCATGACCAATGTATGGAGGCAAAATAAAAACTTCATTAAAAAAAAATGCCATGAGCCGGGTGTGGTAGTGCATGCTTTTAATCCCAGCACTTGGGAGGCAGAGGTAGGAGAATCACCGTGAGTTCGAGGCCACCCTGAGACTACATAGTGAATTCCAGGTCAGCCTGGACCAGGGTGAGACCTTACCTCAAAAAACCAAAAAAAAAAAAAAAAAAAAAAAAAAAAGAAAAAAAAAAGAAAAGAAAAAAGAAAAAAAAAAAAAAAAGAAAAGAAAAGAAATGCTATGGGCCGGAGAGATGGCTTAGCGGTTAAGGCACTTGCCTACAAAGCCTAAAGACCCAGGCTCAATTCTCCAGGTCCCACATAAGCCAGATTCACATGGTGGCGCATGCATCTGGAGTTCATTTGCAATGGCTAGAGACCCTGGCGAGCCCATTCTCTCTCCTTCTCTCTCAAATAAATAAACAAAATAAAAATTAAAAATATATATATCTCAAGCTGAGTTTGAGGCCACTTTGAGACTACATAGTGAATTTGAGGTCAGCCTGGACTACAGTGAGACTCTACCTCTAAAAACCAAAAAAAAAAATCTCAGGCAGGGCTGGAGACATGGCTTAGTGGTTAAGGCACAAAGCCTAAAGACCCAGGCTCAAAAAAAAAAAAAAATCATTTCAATGGCTAGGGCTGGAGCCCATTCTCTCTCCTTCTCTCTCAAATAAATAAACAAAATAAAAATTAAAAATATATATATCTCAAGCTGAGTTTGAGGCCACTTTGGCTACATAGTGAATTTGAGGTCAGCCTTGCCTGCAAAGAAAAAAAAAAATCTCAGGACCTCAGTGGTCGAGGCGCTTGCCCCGGAGTAGTTCGATTCCCCCAGTACAGCCAGATGCACAAGGTGGCACATGCATCTGGAGTTCGTTTGCAGTGGCTGGAGGCCCTGCATACCCATTCTTCCTCTCTCTGTCTCTCTCAAATAAATAAATAAATAGAAATAAAATACTTTTTAAAATATCTCAGGCTGGGCTGGGGAAATGGCTTAGTGGTTAAGGCATTTGCCTGCGAAGCCTAAGGACCCTGGTTTGATTCCCCAGGACCCATGTAAGCCAGATGCATAGGGGCCGCATGTGTCTGGAGTTCATTTGCAGTGGATGGAGACCCTGGCGCACCCATTCTCTCTGCCTCTTCCTCTCTCTCTCTCTCTCAAATAAATAAATAAATAAATAAATAAATAAAATTTTTTTAGCCGGGCGTGGTGGCGCACGCCTTTAATCCCAGCACTCGGGAGGCAGAGAGGTAGGAGGATCGCCGAGAGTTCGAGGCCACCCTGGACCAGAGTGAGACCCTACCTCGCAAAACCAAAAAAAAAAAAAAAAAAAAAAAATCTCAGGCTACGAGGTACATACATTCACATTCAAAACACCACAGCCACTTTTCATTCAGGTTTACGTGGATGCTGGGGAGTTGAATCTGAATTTGCAGGCTTTGACAAGGAAGTGCCTTTAACTGCTGAGCCATGTTCCTAGCCTGTTCTGTTCTGTTAATACTTGTCATTGGACTTAGGTCCAGGAAGAGCTTATCTTGTGAACTTGCACTTCACTCTCCATCTGCAAAGATTTTTTTTTTTTTTTTTTTGAGGTCTCAATCTAGCTCAGACTGACCTGGAACTCACTATGTAGTCTCAGGGTGGCCTTGAACTCACAGTTACCCTCCTACCTCTGCCTCCCCAGTGCTGGGATTAAAAGCATGTGCCACCACACCCAGCTCATCTGCAAAGACTCTTGAGATCCTTTCTCCAAATAAGATAACATTCACAGGCTCAAGTGGTTAGGATATGGATTCTTTATTTAATTATTTGGTTTTTCGAGATAGAGTCTCACTGTAGCCCAGTCTGACCTGAAATTCACTATATAGTCTCAAATTCATGGCGATCCTCCCACCTCTGCTTCCCAAGTGTTGGCATTAAAGGTGTGTGCCACCATGCCCAGCTTGGCTTCATTTTTTTTTTTTTTCGAGGTAGGATTGCACTCTAGCTCAGGCTGACCTGGAATTCACTATGTAGTCTCAGGGTGGCCTTGAACTCACGGTGATCCTCCTACCTCTGCCTCCTGAGTGCTGGGATTAAAGGCGTGTGCCACCACGCCTGGCCTTGGCTTCATTTTTTTTTTTTTTATTTATTTTTTATTTATTTATTTATTTGAGAAAGAGAGAGAGTCAGATACAAAGAGAAAATGGGCATGCCAGGGCCTCTAGCTACTGCAAACGAACTCCAGACACATATGCCACCATATGCATCTGGATTACATGGGTACTGGAGAACTGAACCTGGGTCCTTAGGCTTTGCAGGCAAGTGCCTTAATGGCTAAGCCATCTCTCCAGCCCCTGGCTTCTTTTTTTTTTTTTTTGAAAGGGGTAGACTATAATTCAATTCAGACCACGCTTTAAGGTGTCAATCACTTCCAATACAAGGGAAAGAAGATGAAGGGTTTGAGCCAGTTAGTAGCCTCAAATTCATCTAGCTGAGATCCAGTCCCCACAGGAAGCAAGAGAGATGAAACAGACTTTATGTGCCAACATTCCCAAGTGCCATTTAAATCAAAACGTCTTGTTATGTATAAACTCATCCCCTGTGTTCAATCCATTTCCCTCCCACCAGTGATGTCTCAAGGGAACAACTGAGCTATCAGGAAGAGAGAGCATGATCATTTCTGTCTATACCCTGGAGGAGACGGTACTCATCTTTTATCAAAGGGAAAACGTCTTCCTCATCTTCATGGACGTTTAAGTAGCTGCCCACGTGGTTTGAATTAGGCATCCCCCAGAAACTCGTGTGTTCTGAGTGCTTGGTCCCCAGCTGGTGGCAGTTTTGGAATTGGAGCCCTGCTGGAGGAGGTGTGTTGTTGGGCTTATGGGTGTTATAGCCAGCTTTTTCTTGCCAGTGTTTGGCTCACTCTCCTGCTGCTGTTGTCCATCTGATATTGTCCAGGAGGTGACATGCAGCCTCTGTTCATGCCATCCTTTCCCCTGCCATCATGGATCTTCCTCTCAGGATTGTAAGCCAAAATAAAAACTTCCTTCACACAAGCTGGTTTTGGTCAGGTGCTTTGTGCCCGCAATGAGAAGGTGACCATAACAGAATTAGCACCAGGGAAATGGGGTTGTTGCTGCAATCAATTTGACCATGTGGTTTTTGGTCTTTTGGAACTTCTTTATGGGAGGTATATGGAAGGGTTTGGTACTTTGAACTGGAGAAGACATACAGTACTATACGCAGAGCTTTATGGGTTATTCTGGTGAGAGTTTGAAAATTCTAAATGCAGAGAGAAGTGTGGACTGTTAAGGCTTGGCTTATGAACTTTCAAAGGGGAAGGAGAGAACTTTGTTGTAATGGGGCTACTGGCAGAAAAACTTGTTTCATACTGCCCATGCCCTAAGAATATGATCAGAGTTGAGTTTAAAAGTAATGGACTAGCTGGGCATGTTGGCGCACACCTTTAATCCCAGCACTCAGGAGGCAGAGGTAGGAGGATCGCTGTGAGTTCGAGGCCACCCTGAGACTCCATAGAGAATTCTAGGTCAGCCTGAGCTAGAGTGAGACCCTACCTCAAAAAAACAAAAAAGAGCCGGGCGTGGTGGCGCACGCCTTTAATCCCAGCACTCGGGAGGCAGAGGTAGGAGGATCGCCAAGAGTTCAAGGCCACCCTGAGACTACATAGTTAATTCCAGGTCAGCCAGGACCAGAGTGAGACCCTACCTCGCAAAAAAACCAAAAAAAAAAAAAAAAAGTAATGGCCTGATGTGCTTGGCAGAAGGTATAGAACAGGAAGACATGAAAGAGGCACAGTTTGTCACAGAAAAAATTCAAGCAAATTTGAAGTTAAATGGGCACAGAGACTGGTTTTAGGTTACTTAAGATGCAATCGTTGAGGACATTACCACCATTAAGGGTGGACCAAATGCTTTGCAGTGAGACAATGGAAAAGATATGCCCTGAGAGTGAGTCATGAAAGACTCAAGCTAATAAGAATGCAAATTCAAATTATTATTTTTTTTTTGGTTTTTCAACATAGGGTCTTGCTCTAGCCCAGGCTGACCTTGAATTCACTGTGTAGTCTCAGGCTGGCTTCAAAACACACAGCGATCCTCCTACCTCTGTCTCCCAAGTGCTGGGATTAAAGGTGTGTGCCACCATGCTCAGCAGAATGCAAATTCTTTAGAAAGGAGGAGGCTTGAAGGAAGATTGGTGAAAGAGTATCCTCTCTTCAAGGTCAAGTTTTACTCCCCACTAGATTTACAAATTTGGCTATGCTGCCCACCTGGTACTGGTTTTAGAAGCATGAAAAATGCAGGGAAGTGGGTCATGACGTGCCCATGCTTCCCAGACTCTGAGATGTGGCAATGTGAAGCGGGTTAAATCCCTGAACAGAGACCCAGGAAGGCCATTATATAGAGCTGTGAAGATGGACTGTGGTTTGTAGTATAGACTTGAAGATGTTTTGGATACAGCAGGACTGTAGAACAGCTGCCATGCATCTGGAGTTCATTTGAAGTGGCTAGAGGCCCTGGTGTGTCCACAGCCCGTATCACTCAGCTTGCAAATAAATAAATAAAATACTTGCCAGGCATGGTGGTACATGTCTTTAATCCCAGCACTCGGGAGGCAGAGGTAGGAGGATTGCTGTGAGTTTGAGGCCACCCTGAGAATACTAGTGAATTACATCAGCCTAGGCTAGAGTGAAACCCTACCTTGAAAAACCAAAAGAGAGAGAGAGAGAAATAATGAAAAGGAAATAAAATAAAATAAAATAAAATAAAATAAAATAAAATAAAATAAAATAAAATAAAATAAAATAAAATAAAATTGGTACCGGTGGAGTGGAACCATTACGATTAGAAACCTGACTGTGGCTTTTGGGCTTTTGGAACTGATTTGCAGGAGAAATGGGGAAGGATTTCAAACCTGGCCCTAACAGACATCTTGCAGTGATATAAATAGAGCTTGCTTGGACCATTCTGGTCAGAGTTGAATGACCTGAATGCAGACAGAACTGTAGACTGTGAGGTTTGGCTTAGGAGGGGAAAAAAGAACTTTGTGCAGAGTAGTCTAGAAGCAGCTTGTGTTACAGGCTTGCTGCATTCCGTGTGGGGTTGCATGTCATGGAAATGGACTGATGTGAGCAGATGGATATGGCACAGAAAGAAAAAAAAGTTTCAATATTGCCAGGCATGGTGGTGAATGCCTTTAATCCCAGCACTCGGGAGGCAGAGGTAGAAGGATCACCATGAGTTTGAGGCCACCCTGAGACAACATAGTGAGTTCCAGGTCAGCCTGGACTAGAGTGAAACCCTACCTTGAAAAACAAAAACAAAACAAAACAAAAAAAGTTTCAGGCTGGAGGGAGCACCAGTTCATCTGCAGTTGTATGAGAGATTATTACCACTGGGGGTAGGCCAGCTCTTCTGCACTGGGACAGAAGAAAGACTCCTGACTTTTTTGAAAGTAGGGAGCCTGAAGACTGAAGAGTGTCCTGCTCTTCGAAGTTGGCCAGAAGCTCCTCTGGATTAACAAATCTGGTAGCTCACCTGGGACTATGGAGTATAGCGAATGCAGAAGAGGTCATTGGATTTGCAACATGGTTTTGTTTTTTGGAAATGGCCACTAGGAAGGGTTGTTGGAAGTCCTTGCATGGAGTCCCAATGGAGCCATAAGGATGAACCATGGGTTGCTATGGAGACCTACTAGAGATGCCAGGACTATGGGATGGAGTGCCAAGGAGAGTTGCCAGCACAAGATAGTTTTCTCCAGGTTATGATCAGCCCGGCTGGAGGGGCAGAATTGGAACTTGAGAGACTTCATCACTGGTTACGTGGAGTTACAGGATTTGATGTTTGCCTTGTTTGGCTTTTTGTTTGTTTGTTTTGTTTCTTTCAAGGTAGGGTCTCACCCTAGCCCAGGTTGATCCTGGAACTCACTCTACAGTTCCAGGCTGGCCTGAAACTTACAGTGATCCTCCTACCTCTTCATTAAAGGTGTGTGCCACTCCCAGCCTGCCCTGTTTATTTTATATCTTGTATTGGCTCAGTCTTCCCTTGTGTGCAGTCAGGTTCGCATTGCTGGCAGAAATCACCTGACCAAGAGCAGCTTGTGTGAAAAAAGGGTTTATTTTGGTTTACAGACTCAAGGGGAAGCTCCATGATGGCAGGGGAAAACAATGGCATGAGCAGGGGCTGGACATCACCCCCTGGCCAACATAAGGTGGACAATAGCAGCAGGAGAATGTGCCAAACACTGACAAGAGGAAAGTGGCTATAATACCCATAAACCCACCCCCAACAATACACTGCCTCCAAGAGGTGTTAATTCCCAAATTGCTATCCCATAATTTTTGTCAATCCCAATGATGTTCAAACATCCCCATAATCCAAGGTCTTTTAAAATATTTATTTTTATTTTTATTTTTGGAGAGAGAGACAGATAGAGATAGAGAGGGAGAGGGAGACAGAGATGGGAGCGCCAGCAGTGTCTCAGCTGCTGTGAACGAAATCCAGATGTGTGCGCCCCCTTGTGGGCAAGTGCGGCATTGAGCCCTTGCCTCACTTTGCATCTGGCTAAACGTGGGACCTGGAGATTGGAACCGCTGGACATTGGAACCAGCATTCTTAGGCTTAGCAGGCAGGCGCCTTAGCCACTAAGCCATCTCTCCAGTCCCAATCCAAGGTCTTTTAACTGAGCCATAATAGTAAAAAAATTCCAAAAAACCCATAGTGGCACAGAATAAACATTCACACTGCAAAAGATGGCATTGGGCATAGTAAAGAAATAATCAACCAATACAAGATTTAAACAGGACAAACATCAAACTATAACTCCAAGTCCAACAACTCTAGTCAGTGACAAATCTCCATGTCTGGTAATTCTAACCAGCAACAAGTCTCTGGAGTTCCAATTCTGCCCCTCCAGCTAGGCTACTCACAGTCCTGGAAAACTTCATCCGGGGTCAGCAGCTTTCTTAGCAGCCATCTCATGGTCCCTGCAGCTCCAGTGGGTCTCCATTGCAACCCACGGTTCATCATCACGGCTCCATCAGGTCTCCATGCAGGCATCCAGCAAACCTGCTTCACACTGCCCATGACCGTTTCCAAAACACAAGACCTTGTTGCAAACTCAATGATCCTCTCTTTCCTGCATTTCTTATGCTCCACAATATCAGATAGGGTGACAATTTATCAATCCAGGGGGGAATAAAGCAGACTTTGAAGAACAGAACACTCCTTGAGCATTCAGGCCCCTTCAAAAGAGCTCTATATTCTTCCTGTTGCCCCAGTGCAGGTCAGCTGGCCCAGTCTCAAAGGTTGTAATCTCTCATATAATTGCAGCTGAAAAGGCAGAAGTTTCAGCCCAAAGATTTCATTTCTGTGCCATATCCCTTTGCTCACACCAGTCCATTTCTACGCAAAGCAACCCTGCACAAATTTTCCTGGACATGGGCATAACAGCAAGCCTCTCAAACTGCTTCTAGCCCAGTCCAAGCAAAGCTCTTTCTCACCCTCATAAGCCAAACCTCACAGTCCATAGTTCTTACTGCATTCAGGTCTGAGTTTGACCAGAATAGTCCATCATGCTGTACTTATAGCCCAGGTGTCTCTTAGGCCAAGGTTTCAAATTCTTCCACATTCCTCTTGAAAAGCATCTCCAAAAGACCAAAGCCACACAGTCAGGTGTCTGGCAGCAGTCCCACTCCTCGGTACCAACATTACTGTTGCAGTCAGATTTGCATTGCTGGCAGAAATCACCCGACCAAGAGCAGCTTGTGGGGAAAAAAAAGGGATTTATTTTGGCTTACAGACTTGAGGGGAAGCTCCATGATGGCAGGAGAAAACAATGGCATGAACAGAGGGTGGACATCACCCCCTGGTCAACATAAAGTGGACAATAGCAACAGGAGAGTGTGCCAAACATTGGCAAGGGGAATCTGGCTATAACACCCATAAGCCCGCCCCCAACAATACACTGCCTCCAGGAGGTGTTAATTCCCAAATCTCCATCAGCTGGGAACCTAGCATTCAGAACATCTAAGTTTATGGAGGACACCTGAGTCAAACCACCATACCTTCCTATATGCCCAGTGCCATCTTTTGCAAGGTGAATGTTTATTCTGTGACATTATGTTTTCTGCTTTTATAGCTAACAGTTAAGAGACCTTGGACTATGGGGATGTTTGAACAGTACTGAGATTGATAAAAGAAAAAAAAACTATGGGGACTTTTATTTGTAAGGTTTAGAGACACTTTATTAAATTAAGTGAAGGAAAGAGAAAAAAGTACAGAGAGCTCCTGCCCTGTGGAAGGCAGGAGGGGGTAGGGAGCTCACGTGAGAGCAGGGGTCCCTCCACATCTCAGCTCAGACGGGCTGAGACAAAAGGTGCTTATCAGAGCAGGGACGTGGAGGTGCAGGAGAGGTGAACACCAAAACAGTGGGACTTCTTTTCAATGGAGACTTTTAAAGTTGGACTAAATGCATTGCGTTTTATATCCTGGATGGTTATCAGTTAACTGGAGACAGGAGTAGAGTACAATAGTTTGAATTAGGTGTCCCCCATACACTCTTGTGTTTCAAATGCTTGGTTCCCAGCTGATGGCAAGTTGGGAATTGGAGCCTTGCTGGATGTGTGTTAATTGAAGGCAGGCAAATACTCCTTGCCAGTATTTGGCACACTCTCCTGCAGCTGTTGTCTACCTGATGAGAGTATATTATTGCAGCTAATTTGAAAATAAAAAAAGATTCCATGTTAACTCATTATTCAAAATTACATTGCAATCAATTTGACCATGTGGTTTTTGGTCTTTTGGAACTTCTTTATGGGAGGTATATGGAAGGGTTTGGTACTTTGAACTGGAGAAGACATACAGTACTATATGCAGAGCTTTATGGGTTATTCTGGTGAGAGTTTGAAAATTCTAAAGGGAAGGAGAGAACTTTGTGGACTGTGGCAGAAAAACTTGAACTTTCAATGGAGAGGATGAGAACTTTGTTTGTAATGGGGCTACTGGCAGAAAAACTTTTAATTTCATACTGCCCATGCCCTAAGAATATGATCAGAGTTGAGTTTAAAAGTAATGGACTAGCTGGGCATGTTGGCGCACACCTTTAATCCCAGCACTCAGGAGGCAGAGGTAGGAGGATCGCTGTGAGTTCGAGGCCACCCTGAGACTCCATAGAGAATTCTAGGTCAGCCTGAGCTAGAGTGAGACCCTACCTCAAAAAACCAAAAAAAAAAGTAATGGCCTGATGTGCTTGGCAGAAGGTATAGAACAGAAAGACATGAAAGAGGCACAGTTTGTCACAGAAAAAATTCAAGCAAATTTGAAGTTAAACGGGCACAGAGACTGGTTTTAGGTTACTTAAGATGCAATCGTTGAGGACATTACCACCATTAAGGGTGGACCAAATGCTTTGCAGTGAGACAATGGAAAAGATATGCCCTGAGAGTGAGACATGAAAGACTCAAGCTAATAAGAATGCAAATTCAAATAATTATTATTTTTTTTGGTTTTTCAACATAGGGTCTTGCTCTAGCCCAGGCTGACCTTGAATTCACTGTGAAGTCTCAGGCTGGCTTCAAAACACACAGCGATCCTCCTACCTCTGTCTCCCAAGTGCTGGGATTAAAGGTGTGTGCCACCATGCCCAGCAGAATGCAAATTCTTTAGAAAGGAGGAGGCTTGAAGGAAGATTGGTGAAAGAGTATCCTCTCTTCAAGGTCAAGTTTTACTCCCCACTAGATTTACAAATTTGGCTATGCTGCCCACCTGGTACTGGTTTTAGAAGCATGAAAAATGCAGGAAGTGGGTCATGATGTGCCCATGCTTCCCAGACTCTGAGATGTGGCAATGTGAGCGGGTTTAATCCCTGAACAGAGACCCAGGAAGGCCATTATATAGAGCTGTGAAGATGGACTGTGGTTTGTAGTGTAGACTTGAAGATGTTTTGGATACGCAGGACTGTGGAACAGCTGCCATGCATCTGGAGTTCATTTGAAGTGGCTAGAGGCCCTGGTGTGTCCACAGCCCGTATCACTCAGCTTGCAAATAAATAAATAAAATACTTGCCAGGCATGGTGGTACATGTCTTTAATCCCAGCACTCGGGAGGCAGAGGTAGGAGGATTGCTGTGAGTTTGAGGCCACCCTGAGAATACTAGTGGATTACATCAGCCTGGGCTAGAGTGAAACCCTACCTTGAAAAACCAAAAGAGAGAGAGAGAGAAATAATGAAAAGGAAATAAAATAAAATAAAATAAAATAAAATAAAATAAAATAAAATAAAATAAAATTGGTACCGGTGGAGTGGAACCATTACGATTAGAAACCTGACTGTGGCTTTTGGTCTTTTGGAACTGATTTGCAGGAGAAATGGGGAAGGAATTCAAACCTGGCCCTAACAGACATCTTGCAGCGATATAAATAGAGCTTGCTTGGACCATTCTGGTCAGAATGACCAGTTGAATGACCTGAATGCAGACAGAACTGTAGACTGTGAGGTTTGGCTTAGGAGGGGAAAAAAGAACTTTGTGCAGAGTAGTCTAGAAGCAGCTTGTGTTACAGGCTTGCTGCATTCTGTGTGGGGTTGCATGTCATGGAAATGGACTGATGTGAGCAGATGGATATGGCACAGAAAGAAAAAAAAGTTTCAATATTGCCAGGCATGGTGGTGAATGCCTTTAATCCCAGCACTCGGGAGGCAGAGGTAGAAGGATCACCATGAGTTTGAGGCCACCCTGAGACAACATAGTGAGTTCCAGGTCAGCCTGGACTAGAGTGAAACCCTACCTTGAAAAACAAAAACAAAACAAAACAAAAAAAGTTTCAGGCTGGAGGGAGCACCAGTTCATCTGCAGTTGTATGAGAGATTATTACCACTGGGGGTAGGCCAGCTCTTCTGCACTGGGACAGAAGAAAGACTCCTGACTTTTTTGAAAGTAGGGAGCCTGAAGACTGAAGAGTGTCCTGCTCTTCGAAGTTGGCCAGAAGCTCCTCTGGATTAACAAATCTGGTAGCTCACCTGGGACTATGGAGTATAGCGAATGCAGAAGAGGTCATTGGATTTGCAACATGGTTTTGTTTTTTGGAAATGGCCACTAGGAAGGGTTGTTGGAAGTCCTTGCATGGAGTCCCAATGGAGCCATAAGGATGAACCATGGGTTGCTATGGAGACCTACTAGAGATGCCAGGACTATGGGATGGAGTGCCAAGGAGAGTTGCCAGCACAAGATAGTTTTCTCCAGGTTATGATCAGCCCAGCTGGAGGGGCAGAATTGGAACTCCAGAGACTTCATCACTGGTTACGTGGAGTTACAGGATTTGAGGTTTGCCTTGTTTGGCTTTTTGTTTGTTTGTTTTGTTTCTTTCAAGGTAGGGTCTCACCCTAGCCCAGGTTGATCCTGGAACTCACTCTACAGTTCCAGGCTGGCTTGAAACTTACAGTGATCCTCCTACCTCTGCCTCCCGAGTGCTGGCATTAAAGGTGTGTGCCACTCCCAGCCTGCCCTGTTTATTTTATATCTTGTATTGGCTCAGTCTTCCCTTGTGTGCAGTCAGGTTCGCATTGCTGGCAGAAATCACCTGACCAAGAGCAGCTTGTGTGAAAAAAAGGGTTTATTTTGGTTTACAGACTCAAGGGGAAGCTCCATGATGGCAGGGGAAAACAATGGCATGAGCAGGGGCTGGACATCACCCCCTGGCCAACATAAGGTGGACAATAGCAACAAGAGAATGTGCCAAACACTGACAAGAGGAAAGTGGCTATAATGCCCATAAACCCACCCCCAACAATACACTGCCTCCAAGAGGTGTTAATTCCCAAATTGCTACCCCATAATTTTTGTCAATCCCAATGATGTTCAAACATCCCCATAATCCAAGGTCTTTTAAAATATTTATTTTTATTTTTGGAGAGAGAGACAGATAGAGATAGAGAGGGAGAGGGAGACAGAGATGGGAGCGCCAGCAGTGTCTCAGCTGCTGTGAACGAAATCCAGATGTGTGCGCCCCCTTGTGGGCAAGTGCGGCATTGAGCCCTTGCCTCACTTTGCATCTGGCTAAACGTGGGACCTGGAGATTGGAACCGCTGGACATTGGAACCAGCATTCTTAGGCTTAGCAGGCAGGCGCCTTAGCCACTAAGCCATCTCTCCAGTCCCAATCCAAGGTCTTTTAACTGAGCCATAATAGTAAAAAAAATTCCCCCCAAAACCCATAGTGGCACAGAATAAACATTCACACTGCAAAAGATGGCATTGGGCATAGTAAAGAAATAATCAACCAATACAAGGTTTAAACAGGACAAACATCAAACTCTAACTCCAAGTCCAACAACTCTAGTCAGTGACAAATCTCCATGTCTGGTAATTCTAACCAGCAACAAGTCTCTGGAGTTCCAATTCTGCCCCTCCAGCTAGGCTACTCACAGTCCTGGAAAACTTCATCCGGGGTCAGCAGCTTTCTTAGCAGCCATCTCATGGTCCCTGCAGCTCCAGTGGGTCTCCATTGCAACCCACGGTTCATCATCACGGCTCCATCAGGTCTCCATGCAGGCATCCAGCAAACCTGCTTCACACTGCCCATGACCGTTTCCAAAACACAAGACCTTGTTGCAAACTCAATGATCCTCTCTTTCCTGCATTTCTTATACTCCACAATATCAGATAGGGTGACAATTTATCAATCCAGGGGGGAATAAAGCAGACTTTGAAGAACAGAACACTCCTTGAGCATTCAGGCCCCTTCAAAAGAGCTCTATATTCTTCCTGTTGCCCCAGTGCAGGTCAGCTGGCCCAGTCTCAAAGGTTGTAATCTCTCATATAATTGCAGCTGAAAAGGCAGAAGTTGCAGCCCAAAGATTTCATTTCTGTGCCATATCCCTTTGCTCACACCAGTCCATTTCTACGCAAAGCAACCCTGCACAAATTTTCCTGGACACGGGCATAACAGCAAGCCTCTCACACAAACTGCTTCTAGCCCAGTCCAAGCAAAGCTCTTTCTCACCCTCATAAGCCAAACCTCAGTCCATAGTTCTTACTGCATTCAGGTCTGAGTTTGACCAGAATAGTCCATCACGCTATACTTATAGCCCAGGTGTCTCTTAGGCCAAGGTTTCAAATTCTTCCACATTCCTCTTGAAAAGCATCTCCAAAAAACCAAAGCCACACAGTCAGGTGTCTGGCAGCAATCCCACTCCTCGGTACCAACATTACTGTTGCAGTCAGATTTGCATTGCTGGCAGAAATCACCCGACTAAGAGCAGCTTGTGGGGAAAAAAAGGGGTTTATTTTGGCTTACAGACTTGAGGGGAAGCTCCATGATGGCAGGAGAAAACAATGGCATGAGCAGAGGGTGGACATCACTCCCTGGTCAACATAAAGTGGACAATAGCAACAGGAGAGTGTGCCAAACATTGGCAAGGGGAATCTGGCTATAACACCCATAAGCCCGCCCCCAACAATACACTGCCTCCAGGAGGTGTTAATTCCCAAATCTCCATCAGCTGGGAACCTAGCATTCAGAACATCTAAGTTTATGGAGGACACCTGAGTCAAACCACCATACCTTCCTATATGCCCAGTGCCATCTTTTGCAAGGTGAATGTTTATTCTGTGACATTATGTTTTCTGCTTTTATAGCTAACAGTTAAGAGACCTTGGACTATGGGGATGTTTGAACAGTACTGAGGTTGATAAAAGAAAAAAAAAAACTATGGGGACTTTTATTTTTAAGGTTTAGAGACACTTTATTAGATTAAGTGAAGGAAAGAGAAAAAAGTACAGAGAGCTCCTGCCATGTGGAAGGCAGGAGGGGGTAGGGAGCTCATGTGAGAGCAGGGGTCCCTCCACATCTCAGCTCAGATGGGCTGAGACAAAAGGTGCTTATCAGAGCAGGGATGTGGAGGTGCAGGAGAGGTGAACACCGAAAGAGCGGGACTTCTTTTCAATGGAGACTTTTAAAGTTGGACTAACTGCATTGCGTTTTATATCCTGGATGGTTATCAGTTAACTGGAGACAGGAGTAGAGTACAATAGTTTGAATTAGGTGTCCCCCATACACTCTTGTGTTTCAAATGCTTGGTTCCCAGCTGATGGCAAGTTGGGAATTGGAGCCTTGCTGGAGGAGGTGTGTTGTTGCGGGCAGGCAAATACTCCTTGCCAGTATTTGGCACACCCTCCTGTCACTGTTGTCTACCTGATGTTAGACAGGAGGTGATATCCAACCTCTGCTAATGCCATCCTTTTCCTGCCATCATGGAGCTTCCCCTCAATTCTGTAAGCCAAAATAAGCCCCTTCCTCCCACAAGCTGCTTTTGGTCAAGGGCTTTGTGCCAGTGACAACAAGGCAACAGCAGACGTTTAATTGAGCGATACTGGTCCTGACTTCTCTTGTAACGGAGCCTTCTGCCCTGACTCAGGTCCTGGCCATCCTGATGGACGTCTTCACGGATGTGGAGATCTTCTGTGACATTCTAGAGGCAGCCAACAAGCGTGGCGTGTTCGTCTGTGTGCTCCTGGACCAGGGAGGTGTGGAGCTCTTCCAGGAGATGTGTGACAAAGTCCAGATATCTGACATTCACCTCAAGGTAGGGACCTGATGAGAGACCCAAGGGGACTTTGTATTCATCAGTATTGCCACAGGCTACGTCATGATCACAAACGTCTCCCATCTCAATAGTTCAGTACAATGAAGGCTTGTTTCTTGCTCGGTTCCATGTAGGTGAGACAGCCCTCTTCCATCTAGTAGCTATACCATAAGGAATGAGAGGCCTGGAGAATTCTGCAGGATGTTATTGGGATCTGACTCAGAAGAGCTTTCCATCACTTCCGGCTATCATTCATTGAGCTCTGCTTACATGCATAGGGCCTTTGCAATGGCATGGCGCCATGGATGCCTGGTGAGAGGTACCCCTGCCACCTACTCCTTTCCTCTTCTTGGCTGAGGAAACCTAGTGTGTCCCAGCTCAGAGAAGCCCAAAGGGTCTGCAGGATACAGGTTTAGAACTGCAGGGTCCCGACAAGAAGATGATGTTCTTGAACTTGACTGACGATGCCTCTTCCACTTCCCTCTCCTGACAGGAAGAAAGAAACCTAGACATAAGAGATTAATTAGTCACACAAACTAGAGGGCAATTAATCCAAAATAAAGTGGAAATCCACCTATAACTGTCATGCATAGGCTTAGCTAAACAGCTGATGGATGATCCCCAGGTCTTTTTTTTTTTTTTAAAGATTTTATTTTATTTATTTATTAGAGACAGAGAAGGAGGGAGAGAGAGGGGGAAAATGGGCACACCAAAGCCTCTAGCCACTGCAAACAAACTCCAGGAGCATGTAGCACCATGCGCATCTGGCTTACGTGGGAATTGGAGAATCGAACCTGGGTCCTTAGGCTTCACAGGCATGTGCCTTAACTGCTAAGCCATCGCTCCAGCCGCCCCCCCCCCGGTTCCTTTTAATGACTCCCCTCCAGCTCAGGCATAATAGCCACCGGAGAACCTCCCTGTCAAGGCTCCTCCCTCCCCCTCCATATTAACTGGGAAGCAACTGAGTTCAGATCTCCCTGCTGGTTCCACAGACCACAGCATCACTGACTGCAGGGTCTGCCTGACACTCCCTGGCTCATACCTCCATCTAGCAGGAAGCCATTGAAACAGGTCAAACAGACCTTGCCTTCATGGCCCACCCATGACAGTCACCTTCTCACCACGGGCAATGGATACATCCTTCTGCGATCTCACAGAGAAGCTGGGAAGAGCGTCTGGAGACAATGAGTGTGCCCTTCCTTCCCAGAGCCTGCTGGGCAATAGGGGCCTGACAGTATCCCAGGTCCCTCAGCCTTAGCCTAAGACAGATTCTCACACTTAACCTGCCCTTTCACTTCTCCAGGCTTCCATGGGATCCATTAGAGGGCTGGGTAGAAGAACTTGAGCTGTGGGTACACCATTTCTTGGGATCATGCAGGATCCATTGGGCCTTTACAAAGCTCGGCCATCTTGCTGCACTACACAGACCATCCCTCTGACCAGCTTGGGGTCAAAGACTCATACCGCTAAGGATAATTAAAGGCAAGATCGGATTTACCGCTAAGACAGGCCTCTTATGATCCATGGAGACCGAGACGAGGGGCTTCTTGGGCATGAAACACTTTACGTTATGAACTAATGCCAGGACAATGAAGAAAACTTGGAAAACTCATAGCCAATAGAAAATATATAAATGATCTATAATCCTACCAAGCAGAAGTAAAACCTTGGTGAACGTCCTTCCAACACCCTGTGCAAATTGTCTTAATGTATTGGGACTACTATAACGGACTCCCGTAGACGGGGTAGCTTATCAGCAATCGAAATTTGTTCCTCGCAGATTTGAAACGGGAAATCCTGGATCAAGGTGTCTGCGGGTTCCGTGTTCAGGGCGGGCCTCTCTCGCTGGCTGCCCTGTTCATAAAAGGCTGCTCACAGTGCCCTCCTGGGGCAGAGCTCCCTGGGGTCTCTTACACGAGGGCACTGATCTTCTTGAAGAAACCCCACCCTACTGAGCTAATTCCCACCAAAGGCCCAACTTCCCTAATATCGTCACCCTGGAGATTAGGTGTCACCATAGGGGTGGGGACATACATATTCAGTCTATAACTCAAATGTTTATCTGTAAACACATGATTTAGTAAGTGACACCTTGATTTTATTTTTAATATTTTATTTTATTTATTTATTTATTTGACAGACAGAGAGAAAGAGAGATAATGGGTGCCCCAGGGCCTCCAGCCACTGCAATCGAACTCCAGACATGTGTGCCCCCTTGTGCAGCTGGCTAATGTGGGTTCGTGGGGAGTCAAACCTGGGTCCTTTGGCTTTGCAGGCAAGCACCTTAAATACTAAGCCATCCCTCCAGCCCCAACTTGATTTCATTTTAAAAATTTTTTTAATTAAAGATTTATTTTTATTTATTTGAGACAGAGAGAGGGAGAGAGAGAGAGTGACAATGAGTGCGCCAGGGCCTCTAGACACTGCAAAGGAACTCCAGACACATGCCCACCATGTGCATCTGGCTTACATGGGACCTGGAGAATCGAACTGGGGTCCTTAGGCTTCTCAGGCATGTGCCTTAACTGCTAAGCCAGCCCTTGATTTCATTTTTAACAGAACATTTCCATCCGGAGTGTGGAAGGAGAGGTGTACTGTGCCAAATCAGGCAGGAAATTTGCGGGCCAAATCCAGGAGAAGTTCATCATCTCAGACTGGAGATTTGTCTTGTCTGGATCATACAGGTGAGCACTGGGTTCAGCTCCTGCCAAGGTTTCACAGACGCCAAGGGCTGGTGAAGTACCAACCGGCCCCGGCAACTTCTAGGGTGTCTATGCTCTGTCCAGAGCTGGCGCTCATCACATAGATGGGACAAAAGACAAGAAATCTGTGCTTCTCCTGAGGGGACTTCAGATTAAACAGGCTTTTCCACTGCCTCAGTTTCCCCTGGTATTGCAACAGGGCATAGAATCCTTTTATCCTTCTCAGATCTCTTAGGAATGACAACAAAGTGATGGATTTGTTTTACTGTGTGTGTATACTCTGTTTCACTTTTAAATTTTTATTTATTTATTTTAATTTTTTTTTTTTTAATTTCTGTAGGCAGGGTCTTGCTCTAGCCCAGGCTGACCTGGAATTCACTAAGTAGAGTCAGGGTGGCCTTGAACTAACAACAATCTTCCTACTTCTGCCTCCCAAGTGCTGGGATTAAAGGCGTGCACCACACTCCTGGCTTTATTTTAGGTTGTTTTTTGTTTTTTTTTTTTTTTGCCTCCCCAACTGCTGGGATTAAAGACATGTACAACTATGCCCAGCTTAGTTTTATTTATGAGAGAGAGAGAGTGTGGGAGGGCACACCAGGGCCTCTTGCTGCTACAAAGGCACTCCAGATGCATGTGCCTCTTTGTACATCCAGCTTTACATGGGTTTTAAGGAACTGAACCTGTGCCAGCAGGCTTGCAAACAAGCGTCTTTAACCCCTGAGCCATCTCCCCAGCCTACTTTTACATTTTTGTTATTTTGTTTTTTTTCATATACTTGTGTGGTATACATGCATATGCACAGGCAGGTTTGTATGTGTGTGAGTGCATATGCATATGTGTGGAGGCCAGGGCAATGTAGAGTGTCTTTATCAGTTTCTCTTCACCTTGTTTTTGTTTTTAGTATTTTTTTTTTCAGAGACAGAACTGGCACGCCAGGGCCTCAGCCACTGAAATTGAATTCCAGATGCTTGTGCCACCAGGAGGGCATGTATGACCTTGCACTTGCCTGACTTTTGTGCGTCTGGCTTACATGGGATCTGGAGAGTCAAACATGGGTCCTTAGGCTTCGAAGGCAAGTCATCTCTCCAGCCCCACCTTATTTTTTGTTTTTTTATTTTTGGTTTTTCCAGATAGGGTCTTGCTCTAGCTCAGGCTGACCTGGAATTCACTATGTAGTCTCAGGGTGGCCTCGAACTCACGACAATCCTCCTACCTTTGCCTCCCGAGTGTTTGGATTAAAGGCGTGCACCATCACACCCAGCCCCACCTTACTTTTTGAGACCGTGTCTTGCCTGGAACACAGAGATCACTGATTCGCCTGGACTATCTGCTTTGCAAACCCTAGAGAGCCCCTGGTCTGCTTCACCAGTGCTGGGATTACAGGTGCATACCACCACACCTGACTTTTATGTGAGTGTTGGGGATCTGAACTCAGGTCCTTATGCTTTCATGGCAAGCACTTTACCCACTGAGCATCTCCCCAGTCTATTTTTTATTCCTTTAATACAAGAAATTGAATAAGACTTATTATCTCTTCTGAGCGTGAAGCCAGCTCTTGGTGTTGCATTGTTGCAACTGCCACTTGCCAATGATGATCGTTCTTTCTCTCTTTCAAGAGAGGTGGAGGGAGAGGACGCAGTCTGAATGCCAAAAAAAAAAAGATTTATTAATTAATTCACAATAGACAAGTCTCCTATTTAAATGTGCAGTTCACTTCTTAGCATATTCATAGTGTTGCTTAACCACCATGACAGTCAACTTGAGACCATAAGAAATTCGATAGCTATTAGCGGTCACCCTTTTTTCCCCTCAGCTCAATTAGTAACTGGTTCACTAGGCAGTCATTAATCTACTTCCTGTCTCAATAGGTTTGCCTGTTCTGGGCATTTCATATGACTAGACCCACATGTGTGGTCTTCTGTGGCTGGCTTCTTTCATTTATCAGGATGTCTCCAATGTCTGGTTATACGGACACACCACATTTTATTTTATTTTATTTTATTTTATTTTATTTTATTTTATTTTATTTTATTTATTTATTTATTTATTTATTTATTTTTGGTTTTTTTGAGGTAGGGTCTCACTCTAGCCGAGGCTGACCTGGAATTCACTATGTAGTCTCAGGCTGGCCTTGAACTCACGGCAATCCTCCTACCTCTGCCTCCCCAGTGCTGGGATTAAAGGCGTGCGCCACCACGCTCACCCCCTCCTCCCCCGCTTTACACCACATTTTATTTATCCACTCAGCTGTTCCAGATAGCTACAGTGTTTCCACTTTTCAGCCTTTGTGACTGACACTGATAAAAACACTCAAGTACAACAACTTATTGTGTACACTTGTGTATTTCATTCCCCTGAGTATATGCACAGTGGTAGACTGGGTGACTATAGTAATTCTGTTTCTCCTTTTGATGAACTGATGGAATTTTATTCCGAAGTGGCTACATCATTTTTGTCCTGACCAGCAATATCTGGAGGTTCCAGTTTCTCTGTTCTTAGGCAACACCCGTTATTGGCTGGCCCTTTTGTTCTAGCCATCCCGGGGTTATGAAGTAATACTCTTTCTGGGTCTGATTTGCATTTCTCTGAGAGCTAAGGATGTTGAGCTTTCCTGCTTGCCAACCTTTTTTTTTTTTTTTTTTTTTTTTTTTTTTTTTTTTTTTTTTTTTGGTTTTTCGAGGTAGGGTCTCACTCTAGCTCAGGCTGACCTGTAATTCACTATGTAGTCTCAGGGTGGCCTCGAACTCATGGCAATCCTCCTACCTCTGCCTCCCAAGTGCTGGGATTAAAGGCGTGCACCACCACGCCCGGCTTGCCAGCCTTTTATTTATTTATTTATTTTGGTTTTTCAAGGTAGGGTCTCTTTCTAGTCCAGGCTGACCTGGAACTCATTATGTAGTCTCAGGGTGGCCTTGAAATCACAAAGATCCTCCTACCTCTGCCTCCCAAGTGCTGGGATCAAAGGCGTGTGCCACCACGCCCGGCCTTGTTGGCCTTTTGTACATCTCTGGAGAAATGTCTACTCTGTCCATTTGTTGAGAAACAAGACTCCTGCATCAAGTGTCTGACTATCCACCCATTGCAACAATTGTGGCAGTCAGAGATGCGGTTATACAGGCAGCGGGAGGCAAGAGTAAAATCTCGACCCAGGAGAGATGGCTTAATGGTTCATGCACTTACTTGCAAGCCTGACAGCCCAGAGTCAAATCCCCAGTACCCACGTAAAGCTAGATACACAAAGTGGTGCATGCACCTGGAGTTTGTTTAAGAGGCCCTATCCCCCCATTCTCTTTCTCTCTCCCTGCTTGTAAACAATAAATAAAAAAAATTTTAAGTCTCTATGAGGACTAGAGATATGGCTTAGCAGTTAAGGCACTTGCCAGTGAAGCCTGAGGACCCAGGTTCAATTCCCCAGTACCCATGTAAGCCAGATGCACAAGGTGGCACATGTGTCTGGAGTCCCTTTGCAATGGCTGAAGGCCCTGATGTGCCCATATTTTCTTTTTTTTTTTTTTTGGTTTTCAAGGTAGGGTTTCACTCTAGTCCAGGCTGACTTGGAATTCACTATGTATTCTCAGGGTGGCCTCCAACTCATGGTGATCCTCCTACTTCTGCCTCCCGAGTGCTGGGATTAAAGGTGTGTGCCATCACGCCTGGCTTCTCTTTCAAATAAACATTTTTTTTAAAGTCTCTAGCCAAGGACCAATGAGCATAAAGGGAAAAATAAAACAGAGGGCAAGGGATGGGGAGGGGAGGGCTCTTTCTTTAGCTTTTTAATGCCTTTTAGCTTAAATCCTATTTTTGTGATATTAATATTCCACCTCCAGTTTTCTGTTGGGTCACATTTGTACAGTGGCTTAATCCACTTGAACAGTTATAACAAAATACCATAAGCTGATGGCTTACAAATAGATAAGATGTTTCTATCTCACACTTGTGAGTCTGGGAAGTCCAAGATCAAAGATCATAGTCAACTTGGTACCTGGCAGGGGCCCACTTCCTGTTTCACAGACCACTCTCTTTTCACTGTGTCTACACAGTGACAATGCCTGTGTGCACCCCTGTGTGGCAAAAGGGGTCAGGCAGTTCTCTGCAATCTCTTTTATTGGGGCACCCTCTTGGTTACTTTCATGGTGACCTAATACCTGGTAGAAGCCGCTTGAGGGAGGAAGGAGGCGTCTTGGTTCACAGTACAAGGGCATGCAGTCCATCTTGGCAGGGAAGGCAGGCAGCTGGGGCTCCGTCTGTGGCGCCAGGGGCTGACGGTGCAGCTTGTTGCATCTTGGCGATCATGAAGGAGAGTGAGCGCTTGGGCGAGAAGTACAGCCCTGCTATCACTCTCCACGCCTGGTCCCCTCACTGCAGCACAGCAAGCCCCTTCCTCCCACTAGGCTCCACCTTCTGAAGGTTTCACAACCTCCCACAACAGTGCCATCATTTGGGCACAAAGTGTCCCAGCACATGAGACTATGAGGGACATTTCAGATCCAAATCCAAACAGATGCTGATCTCATTAATGAAAACCCCATCCTGTTGACCAATAATCTCCCACAGGCCTTACCTCCAATGTCATCGCATTGGGAAATAAGGTTCTTCGCATATGATTTTGGGAGAGACATCAACACTGAGTCACAGCACACAGCATCTTCTTTTTCCCAGATAATTTATATGAGTCATATAATAGGTAACATTTATGGTTAGTATTTTTAAATTTTTGTTTGTTTGTTTGTTTGTTTGTTTGTTTGAGAGTGACAGAGAGAGAAAGAGGCAGGTAGAGAGAGAGAGAGAATGGGTGTGCTAAGGCCTCCAGCCACTGCAAACGAACTCCAGATGCATGTGCCACCTTTTGCATCTGGCTTACGTGGGTCCTAGGGAATTGAGCCTCAAACTGGGGTCCTTAGGCTTCACAGGCAAGTGTTTAACTGCTAAGCCATCTCTCCAGGCCCTGTGGTTAGTATTTTTACTTAAAACTGTTTTTGAGCTTCATACCACCTATAACATGCATCGGTATTTCATTCTTTTTCTGGCTAAATAATATTGTATTTATTTCGGTACCAAAATTGGTTCAACCGTTTTATCCATTCCTAGGCATTTTGGTTGTTTCCAGCTTCCGGCAATTATAAGGTCTGGAAGTCCTGCTCTCAGGCACATTCTCTTCTGGATTGGGTTTTTCCTCAGTAGAGGGAAAGGAGGAGGTCGAGCCAATGGCTGGAGAAGTTGACAGATGCTGGAACTTGAGAACTAAGTCACAGAACAGGCGCCCCGTGGGCTCTGTCCCTGCAGTGGCCCCTAAGCCTGATCCACTTGGAAAGGGTCTGAATTTCAATAGAGCAAAGTTATGATGTGTTAAAAAAATTTTTTTTTCTTGCTCCCAAACTCTTGTTTACAAGTTCTGCCCTGAAGCTAATGACTGGGCTGCTTCTTTGGGGCCATTTCATGCCTTCCAGAGCCCACCAGCTGTGACCCAGATAACCAGGGTGAATGAATAACAGCGACTCAAGAAAAGGGACCTTGAAGAATTAAATTTCCCCAGGAGTCTATCAGGAGGGAAGGAAGGAGGGAGGGAGAGACTTAGAGAGAATAGGCTGAAACTCTGACAGAGAAAAGGGGGAACAGGTCTCCCAGGAGTTATGATCACCTGCCATGAAGCTAAATCTACATAAGCAAGCTTCCTGGCCTGGTTTCAGCTCTCCTACAAAATCACAACAGTGCCACAGGAAAGGTAGAGAAAAACCACACACAACAACAAATTTTTATTTTATTTTAAAAAAAAAAATTCTTTTTTTTTTTTTTTTTTTTCAAGGTAGGGTCTCACTCTGGCCCAGGCTGATCTGGAATTCACTATGTAGTCTCAGGGTGGCCTTGAAGTCACGGCAATCCTCCTGCCACTGCCTCCCAGGTGCTAGGATTAAAGAAAGGCATGTGCCACCACACTCGGCTCTTTCTTTTTTTTTTTTTTTTTAAAATAAATTTTATTTATTTATTTGCAAGTAGAGAGAGATAGAAGAGAGGCAGACACAGAAAGAATGGGCCAGGGCCTCCAGCCACTGCAAATGAATTCCAGACGCATTTGCCCCTTGTGCATCTGGCTTACATGGGTCCTGGGGAATTGAACCTGGGTCCTTTGGCTTTGCAGGCAAATTCCTTAACCACTAAGCCACCTCTCCAGCCCCAAGTTAATTTTTTTTTTTTTTTTTTGGTTTTTGTTGTTGTTGTTGCTTTTGTTTTTCTGAGGTAGGGTCTCACTCTAGCTCAGGCTGATCTGGAATTCACTATGTAGTCTCAGGGTGGCCTCAAACTCACAGCAATCCTACCTCTGCCTCCCAAGTGCTGGGGTTAACAGCATGTGCCACCATGCCCATCTTCTTTTGGTTGTTTTTTAAATTTTTATTTATTTATTTATTTATTTGAGAGAGAGGGCACACCAGGGCCTCTAGCCACTGCAAATTAACTCCAGATGCATACGCCCCATGTGCTTTGGCTTATGTGTGTCCTGGAGAATCAAACTGGGATCCTTTGGCTTTGCAGACAAATGCCACTTTCCCACTAAGCCATCTTTCCTGCTCCTTTTTTTTTTTTTTTTTTTTTTTTTGAGGTAGGGTCTCTAGCTCAGGCTGACCTGGAATTCACTCTGTAGTCTCAGGGTGGCCTCGAACTCATGGCAATCCTCCTACCTCTGCCTCCCGAGTGCTGGGACTAAAGGCATGCGCCACTACACCTGGCTTCTTTTGGTTTTTTGAGTCAGGGTCTTACTCTAGTCCAGGCTGACCTGGAATTCACTATGGAGTCTCGGGCTGGCCTTGAACTCACAGCAATCCTCCTACCTCTCTCTTCCTGGTGCCACCACACCCGGCTACAAGAACTTTTTTCTCCTTGTTTTGGTCAACACTGTACATGAATTGTCTCCTAGTTCACTTTCAGCATGTCCACGAGCTACTGGCCTCAGATTCTGAAATCCAGTTAACAGATTTTGGCAAGCCAGATGGAAACATGAACTCTTGACTGTCCACCTCTGTGGCTGGAATATTGGGGCGTCTCAGTAGCTGCTGGGAGCCCATAAATCCTCCCTCTTTCTCAGTGCCTATACATATATCTCATTACTAAATTGGAAACAGGAACAGAATTTGGGGTTTTGACTTGCTTTTCGTTTGAAGAGAACTCTGGTTTTGTGGTTTGGAAAGTCCCTGGTAAGCCCTCAAAGTCAGGACTTGTTTTGTTTTGTTCTGTTCTGGGTGTTCCTGGCACTATTTGTGAGGTTTGAGAAAAACCAGGTACATTTGGAATTCCTGTCACTTACGGGTGGCATTGTGGAATAAAGGTTCCATGTCTGCCGGGCGTGGTGGCGCACGCCTTTAATCCCAGCACTCGGGAGGCAGAGGTAGGAGGATCGCCAAGAGTTCGAGGCCACCCTGAGACTACATAGTTAATTCCAGGTCAGCCTGGACCAGAGTGAGACCCTACCTCGCAAAAAAAAAAAAAAAAAAAAAAAAAAAGATTCCATGTCTGGGGTTTACCTAGTGACTTGACCTGAAGAAACAGTGTTTTTGTTTGTTTGTTTGTTTGTTTGTTTGTTTTGGTTTTTCTAGGTAAGGTCTCGGTCTAACCCAGGCTGACCTGGAATTCACTATGTAGTCTCAGGGTGACTTCTAACTCACGGCGATCCTCCTACCTCTGCCTCCCAAGAACTGGGGTTAAAGGTGTGTACCACCACGCTCGGCTGAAACAGTGGGTTTTAAAAAATGTTTTATTTATTTATTACAGTGTGTTTTTTTAAATGTTTTATTTATTTATTAGGGAGAGAAGCAGGTAAAAAGACAGAGAGAATGGGCATGCCAGAGCCTCTAACCATTGCAAATGGACTCCAGACACATGTGCATTCAGGAGGGTGAGGCAAAAGATCTCTGAGTTCAGGGCTGGGGAAATGGCTTAGCGGTTAAGGCACTTGCCTTCGAAGCCTAAGGACCCAGGTTTGATTCACCAAGACCCGCGTAAGCCAGATGCACAAGGGGGTGCATGTGTCTGGAGTTCGTTTTCAGTGGCTAGAGGCCCTGGTGTGCCCATTCGCTCTTTTTCTCTGCCTCTTCTCTCTCTCTCTCTCTCTCTCAAATAAATAAGTAAAATTGCTTTAAAAATAAAGATCTGTGAGTTCAAAGACAGTCAAGGATATAGCATGAGACCCTATCTCAAAACAAACAAAAAACAATGAAAAAATACATATATATTCAAGTTTATTGTGTTATACATCAGGCAAGGTTTGTTGTGCACTAACAGCAAGTTTGACCAAGTAGGCTGGCCCACATAACTAGGTCTGCTGCACAAAGCTGCCTGACCAGGAATAGTGTGAGGGTTTTATGACACCAGTTCGTCTTTCCACCCTGACCCTATGACCAACCACGGATTTTCTCTTCCCCGGGTAGAAACATAATACAAGGCAAGCCAGATAAAGTCACTTTAAAAAATATGCCTATTGGGGCTGGAGAGATGGCTTAATGGTTAAAGTGCTTGCCTGCAAGGCCAAAGAACCCAGGTTCGATTCCCCAGTACCCACATAAGCCAGATGCACAATGGGACGCAGGCATCTGGAGTTCATTTGCAGTGGCTAGAGGCCCTGGAACACACATTCTTTCTCTCTCTCTCTCTGTCTCCTCTCTATCTCTCTCTTTGTCTACTTGCAAATAAATAAATAAATAAATAAATAAATAAATAAAATTCTTTTTAAAATGTCCATTTATTTATTTGAGAGAAAGAGGCAGACAGAGTAAGGGCACACCAGGGCCTCCTGCCACTGCCAACACACCCCAGACACATGCTCCACTCTGTGCATCTTGCATTATGTGGGTACTGGTGAAGCAAAACCGGGCCATCAGGCTTTGCAAACAAGTGCCTTAAACCACTGAGCCATCTCTCTAGCCCCACTTCCATCTTTAAAAAGAACTCTTAAAGAGAATGGAGTCAGGCCGGAACCTGGCAGTGGGTATTCCAGAGTCAATTTGGGCAGAGTTGCCCATCAAGATCTCCAAGGATTTTTGAATCAAGACAGCACAACAGGAAGGTGGGCAAAAGTGAGCCCAAGACAGTGCAAGCAGCCTGCAGATGGCGTTCAGCATGGCCAGGGACCAGGGGAGTTCCAATCAAGGCCACACTGAGTGCTCATTTGTTAAGCGAGAACTCATGAGCTGAGCGGTCTGGGATGTAAGAGGATTTATCACTGCTAGCCAAAGGAAGCAGAAGGCCATCAGTTTCCCACAGTCTCCATCAGCCCAGTTAGACAGCACTGGCCATGTGACAGCTGGGCCTAGAGCTAAGAGGGCTTTCCCAACCACACGCTGGCAGAGGGAAGTGTAAGGTCTTGCTCTGAATTGGCACTGGCTGTTGAGTGGGCCAGATAATGCAGAGCTGGTGAAAGAGGAGCCACAAGGCCGTCCACAGGAGGAGAGGGGAGCAGGCTTGTTGCTCTGGATTGGTGAGGGCAGCAAGCTTGATGAGGGGATACAGCATGCAGGTCAGATGGGATTGCAGACCGGGTTTTTTGAAGTTTGGTTTTGCTTTTGGTATTGGGGATTGAACCTATGATGGCGCGTGGAAGGCAGGTGTTTTACCACTGTGCTGTAACCACAGCTCTGTTTTTATCTTTCGAGACTAAGTTGTTCAGGCTGTCCTTGAACTCACTCTATAGTCCAGGCTGGCCCTGAACTTTGGCTCTTCCCTGCCTTAGCCTTCCCAGTAGCAGGGAGTATAGGCCAACACAACCAGGTCGGGATCCAGGTAAGATTTTAACTTACATTTAGAAATTTGAAAAGAAAGCTCTTTTGTTAACTGGAAAGGTCCCTTCCATCCTCAGGCCCTTCTAATTAAATTTAGGATCACTCAGATGTTTTCTTCTTATCACTTTTTCTATCTTCTCAACTAGCACAAAAATTAAAAATACACTGATAATACCAAATGTTGCATTTATCAGATCTTTAATTATGCACTGTTGATAGAATTGCAAATTGGGGAATGCAAATGTTCAAGAATTTCTCTTCCCTACCTCGGAAAAAAGAACAAGCCAGGCATAGTGGCGCATGCCTTTAATCCCAGCACTCGGGAGGCAGAGGTAGGAGGATCACCCTGAGTTTGAGGCCGCCCTGAGACTACATAGTGAATTCCAGGTCAGCCTGAGCTAGAGTGAGACCCTACCTCGATAAAAGAAAAAAAAGAGAGAGAGAATTTCTCTTGAAGGCAAGTATTCATCATTTAAAACCCAGCAATTTGGAACTGGAGAGACGGTTCAGTGGAAGCATGAGGGCCTGAGTTCAAAAACCAGGAAAGTGGAGAGTGATCGAGGAAGCTCCCCAACGTCACCCTCTGGTTCCACCTGCTCACATGCACCCACATGCTGAGAAGAGCGTGAAGCTAGATGCAGGTCATGCTCGAGGCTAGCTTTAATTTCAGGTAGTGCTCATGACATTATTTGAAATAAAAATTAAATAACTAAGTGAATTGAATAGGCCGAGAATAGACCTGTGAGGAGAGTGGATAAATTTCAGCTTTTCCCCTGGGTTGGGTGAGCGAAGTCTAAGAGCTAAAGTATGGGATATGCAGGAAGCGTGGGGGCACATGGGCAATGAAGGAGAGAGACATGAAGTGGACTAAGAAGTTGCCAGAGCATCTTCGGACTTGTTTTGTTGAGCAAGGTACACGCCTATGCGGTCTCACCTTGCCTGATTCCAAACAACACAGGGTGATTGGTTTCTCAATCTAGCCAAGTCTCTGTGTTCACCTCCCTCTCTGCCCTGGCTGGCCCCAGCTCAGCCGTGGTGGCTCATCTTTCCGGACTCTGGGCACTCCTGTGTGGGAGGAGAGGTTTAAACAAAGCCTCTTCGTTGTTCCCAGGATCACTCTGACCTGTGTGGGCCCGCCCTGCTTCCCAGAGTAGGGAACCCTACCTGGAGGCTGGGCCAGGACCAGGTAGCAACATAAGCAGGCTGGGGCTGGAAGCTCAGGAGTTTGTCCTGGGAGGCCACTTTCTGCCCAAATCTGGTCCTGCCCTTCTCGGTGATGCTGGTTCTTTCTAGCCCTCCTTCCCCAGTTGCTCCCCACCTGGGTAGGGACTCAGGAATCTCTAGCCTGGTCCTCTTGGTAGAGTGTCTATGTTGTCATTGGCTTTTCAGGAAATTCAGAGGGAGTTTTTTCACTAGTTTTCATTTCATTGGAAGTATAAAATAATTCAATGAAATAAGATAATCATAAGAAGTCAAACATAAATAAAAAAAGTATATAAATACCGTTTTTTTGTTTGTTTGTTTTTTTTTTTTGGTTTTGTGAGGTAGGGTCTCACTAGCTCAGGCTGACCTGAAATTCACTATGTAGTCTCAGGGTGGCCTTGAACTCTTGGCGATCCTCCTACCTCTGCCTCCCGGAGTGCTGTTTTGTTTTTATCTAAAACCTCTAGAAGCTGGGGGTGTGGCTCGGTTAGTAATCTGCTTGCCTAGCATGCATGAAGTAAGTCCTGTGTCCCACCGCTGGGACCACCTAAACCAGGCATGATAGTGTGGGTCTCTAATGCCAGCCCTGGGGAGATGGAAATGGAAGTTCAAGGGCATGCTCAGCTACCAGGAAGTTCAGACCACCCTGGGCTGCATCAGACTCTGCCTCAAAATAAAAATTAAAGCCAGTCTGTAGGGAGAGGGCCAAGGGCTGTTGAGGGTGTTTTCCCGAGGGTGTCCGGTTCATGTTCTCATATATACCACAGCCGCTGACAGTCTGGTTCTTGTGGGCTCGCCCTGCATTCCATTTTCTTTCTTTCCTTTTTTTTTTTTTTTAATATTATTTATTTATTTATTTTTGAGAGAGAGAGGAAGAGGCAGAAAGAGAGAATGGGCATGCCAGGGCCTCCAGCCACTGCAAACGAACTCCAGATGCATGTACCACCTTGTGCATCTGGCTTACATGGGTCCTGGGGAATTGAACTGGGATCCTAAGACTTCACAGGCAAACGCCTTAATCACTAAGCCATTTCCCCAGCCCCTGCCATTTTCTATCACTCAAAGAGTGCTTGCTTGAAGATGGACTTAAGTCTTCATCCAAAAGCCATTAGTTATTTGCTTATTTTCAAGGTCTTGCTGGGTAGCCCAGGCTGGCCTGGCACGTACAGCAATCCTTAGCCTCCTGAGTGCTGGGATGGCAGGCCTGCGCTACTCTGCCTGGTTTGAAGACCACTTTCGATTTCACTGAAACATGTGGGCCTTTCAACTAGCACCCACCTTTTGCAGCTGTCTTTATGGCCATTTTAGGTAGAGCTCTAAGTGGTGGCAGGAGGCAGGTGTCCCAACTCACAGGTGGGAACACTGAGGGTACCCCATGGCGGGTGACTTGTCAGCTCACACCCAGCACCTTTCTGCTCCTCCCCACCCAGGGAGCTTCTAAGAGGACGGTGGGGTGTGGAGGGGTGTGGGGATCTGAGCACCAGCAGGGAGCCTTGAGGCCAGGGGCTCAGGCTGTCATCCCAGTGGTTCACCTGAAGATGTGTCCTGGTCCCTGTGCCTCAGGCTCCAATCAGTAAGAGCCAGGGGCCTAATAACCAAGAAAGAGCTAGGGCTTCTAACAGGATGAACTACCTTAGCCTGTGCAGACCAGTGGTGGCCCAGGGGAGCTCACCAGCTACGTATCCCCGAGGCCCACTCCCAGACTGGCACTGCCATTTTCTCTCCTCCTCCCGTCCAGCTTCTCCTGGCTCTGCGGACACGTGCACCGGAATATCCTCTCCAAGTTCACGGGCCAGGCGGTGGAGCTGTTTGATGAGGAGTTCTGCCACCTCTATGCCTCTTCCAAGCCCGTGATGGGGCTGAAGTCGCCCAGGATGGTCGCCGCCCTCCAGCCCAGGAATGGCCCTGGTGCCCCCAATGGTCACCTCAGTGGCAGCAGCTGCTCCACCAGTGAGCACACGTCCTCTAACCCTTTCAGCAGCCTGTCCACCTGCAGCGACCCCCAGAACCAGAGTATGTCCACGTCCTCCGGGCCGGGCAGCCCCCTGACCCAGAACCCACCCTTGTCCTCCAGGCTTCAACCTTACCACAGTCCCTGGAGAGCCCTGGCCCCACAGGCCCCGTTTGTCCCCAGACCACACGAAGGCCCACTTGCTCCCTACTGCAGCCTCGCTGCGGCCTACAGGCCCACACGGCTGCAGCTCCAGCAGCTTGGCCTGGTGCCCAGGGTGCCCCACACCCGGAGGCCTTTTCTACAGGCCTCACCCCATTTCTGAAGAGAACCTTCTCCCCACACACTGCCCTCCTCAGTACCAGGGCCAAGCATTCCTGAATGTTCTGCCTTAAAAACCATGCCTTTAAGGACCAAGAGCGTTGAATCTAATTTCCTTCCGGCCAAAAGCACAGGAAGAAATACTGTGTACCTTTGAATGTTCTCATCACTCTCTGGGTTTTTCTCTCTGGTTTAGCCTATACAGCCCTTTCTAGAAGGTTCCAGGGAGGAAATGGGGGGAAACGCAAGAACAAAATCTGGTAACAGAGCCTGCCTTCCAAAGGCAGAGTTTTGAGATTAATGCCCCCAAGGCTCCATGTTGTAAAAAGAGGCAGGTGCAGCCCAAGTTTTACAAACAGGTAAGCTGAGGGACCAAGATGTAGCTAAGGGAGAGGTACTTCCTTTTCCCTGGGTGAGGAATGGTGCCCTCCCTAAAGATACAGAAAGGATTCAGGAGAGGGTCTGGGAACATTCTGGATGTTTCTGACAGGAAACACCTTCCCACCAGGAAAAGATAAAACTGGTGGTTCCCTGGGCCCAGTGGATTAGAGTTGAGGCCCGTAACCTGCCTGTGAGCTGTGCAGGGGCCAGTCTGTGACAGGCAGGATGGGACAGGCTGGGAAGGCAGAGGGGGAGTCATTTGCACAAGGTCTTTTAACAGCCTCTGGTTCTGAGCATGAGCTGGCCTGGAGTGCCCCAGCACGTGGGCTGGCCACAGGGGTCTCCAGCTGTCAGGATGGGGAATGGCCATCAACAAGTCCCAGGGCAGCCTCTGGCAGTCTAGAAAATTCACCTGGCCTAGGGAAGCCAACTCCGTTCAGCTCCAGGAGGTGGGAGGGTGAGGGAATGGAAGACTCTTCACAGGCCCATCTCAGAGAATTTGACAGTTAGCTCTGCAGGCAGGATAGCTGTGGGAGGGCAGGACAGTGGGATGTGCCCCAGGCTGGTCCAGTCTGAAGTAAAGAGGTGCAGAGCCCACCACCCCATTGTTTCCACGCCTTCTCCTATCTCCCACAATTTACTGTCTCCGATTCCAACTCATAAGCTCAAGAGGCAGATTGTGCTACTTCAATTGCCAAACTTTATTCACTCTTCACACATGTTAATTAAGCCAAGTCCCTTCCTTCCTTTGTTCTCTCAACTACCTTGATCTCCTATCCCTAACCCCCAGGGGCACTCACCAGTGATTCCACTTGGTCCGTGGGCAGCATCGGGAGTCAGGGCCTTGATCCTCTCTGTGCCGGGCTGCCCAGGGCTCCCACGGGCTGTTTCTCCTCCGCACGGCAGGTATCAACTCAGACAGCCTGTCTCTCTGAGTTGAGTGACAATTTTCTGAGCTTTTGCTGGGGTTCTCATACCCATTTTTTCCCTCAGTCACCCTGGCTGCTGGTAACCACCTTAGGGTTGGCTTATCCACGTATCAGCTTGCAGAGGGTCTCTGGTCAGTCTCTGGCCTTGGCCCCCAGGTTGCCATGGTGACCTTGTCACTGCTGGGTGAGTACCTCTTATCAGAGTGGTCAGTCTCTGGTTGCCATGGTGATCTTGCCATTGCTGAGTGAGTGCCCCATTTTACTTCTAACGATTGCTTCTGATATTCCCCATGACTTCTAACTAGTCTAACAGCCCCGTTTTTCTTCTGACTATTGATCCTAACAAGGCCTGGCTTCCACCGAGTTCTTCCATTTCCATTTCCCCGGTTCTTGACAGGATGTGGCAAGCCCAGGAGCACTCTGCAAGGGATGTTTCCCTTCAGTGCATTCATTCCTCTGTTTTTTTTTTTTTTTTTTTTTTTTTTTGGTTTTTCGAGGTAGGGTCTCACTCTGGTCCAGACTGACCTGGAATTAACTATGTAGTCCCAGGGTGGCCTCGAACTCTCAGCGATCCTCCTACCTCTGCCTCCCAAGTGCTGGGATTAAAGGCATGCGCCACCACGCCCGGCCCTTGTTTTTTTTGTTGTTGTTGTTGTTTTGTTTTGTTTTGTTTTTGTTTTTTGGGTAGAATCTCACTCTAGCTCAGGCTGGAATTTACTATGTAGTCTCAGGGTGGTCTCCTACCAGGCCTCCCCAGTGTTGGGATTAAAGGCCTGAGCCACTAAGTCTGGCTTATTCCTCTGTTCTCACTTGTCCAACACTCCTAGCAACGGACAGGGGCACCCGGGCATGTGTTTCTTTGCTTCTTTTATTTTTTTTCCCCCTTATCCTCATTTTACTTTTTCACATCTTTGTTTCTGATCATTAAAAAAAAAAAAAAAAACACACACACACACACACACACCTTTGGTTCCTGCTGGTTTCTCAGCCCCAGCCTGGAGGCTGCTGTTATCCTGCTGACACTCAAGAGGGTAGAATTACCAGGCCTAGCTGTGTTCTAAATTGGATTTCACGGTGTGCTGAGAAAGTTGTAGGTAGGGAAAACTCTCACCCAACTTTCCTGTCCAGTGGTGCCTGCATGGGCTCAGGCCTGGGGAAAGGAGGCCCAGACTACTCCTCCTCAGCCAGCAGTGTATATTCAAGAATATACTGTTTCTGGGGTAGGCAGATGGCTCAGCCTGCCAACCAGAGTTCAAGGGCCAGACACAAGGGGCTGAAGATACAAGGAGTGTTTGCCTGCAAAGCCAAAGGATCCCGGTTCGATTCTCCAGGACCCACATAAGCCAGATGCACAAGGGGGTGCAGGCATCTGGAGTTTGTTTGCAGTGGCTAGAGGCCCTGGCGTGCCCATTCTCTCTCTCTTTCTCTCTCTCTCTCCCTTTCTCTCAAATAAAATATAAAAAGAGTATATATATATATATATATATATATATATATATATATATATATATATTTTTTTTTTTTTTTTTTTTTGGTTTTTCAAGGTAGGGTCTCACTGTGGTCCAGGCTGACCTGGAATTAGCTATGTAGTTTCAGGGTGGCCTCGAGCTCATGGTGATCCTCCTACCTCTGCCTCCCAAGTGCTGGGATTAAAGGCGTGTGCCACCACGCCCGGCTAGAAAGGAGCTGACCCCGACGTGATATGAACATTTTTTTTAAAGCCAGACACTAAAAAGCCAGACGTGGTGGCGCACACCTTTAATCCCAGCACTTGGGAGGCAGAAGTAGGAGGATCGCCAAGAGTTCAAGGCTACCTGAGACTACATAGTGAATTCCAGGTCAGACTGACCTAGAGTGAGTCCTACCTTGAAAAAAAAAAAAAAAAAAGCCAGACACAAAAATGGCACATCTGTCTGTAACCCCAATGTAGTTAACCCAATAGGAGATGGAGCCAGGAGAACCCTGAAGCTCACAGGGCCAGCTAGTCTGACCCTCCCGACAGTACACACCCTGTCTGAAAGTGGAGAGAAGTTCAACATTAGTACCTTGAGCACTGTCCATGGGCCACACATCAGTCTTGAGGATGCAAAGTCCGTGGGAAGGACCTGCCCATGAAGACCATCAGAAAGAGCGGAAAAGGGCTAGATGGCTTAGTGGTTAAGGTGTTTGTCTGCAAAGCCTAAGGACCCAGTTTCGATTCCCCAGTACCCATGTAAGCCAGATGCACAAAGTGGTGCACACATCTTTTTTTTTTTTTGCAGTGGCTGGAGGCCCTGGCACACCTGTTCTCTCTCTCTGACTCTTTCTCAAATAAATAAATAATTGTTTAAAACAAAGAAAATAGGCTGGAGAGTTGGCTTAGCAGCTAAGGCACTTGCCTGCAAAGCCAAAGGACTTCAGTTCGATTCCCCAGAACCCACAAGAAGGTGTATGCATCTGGAGTTCATTTGCAGTGGCTGGACGCCCTGACGTGCCCATTTTCTCTCTCTCTTTCTTCTTTTTCTCTCAAAATAAGTAAATAAAAATAAAACTATAAAAAATATTAAAACAAAGAAAGCACGAGAGAGTGAAAGAAATGGCAGGATTGCTATGCTCTGGGGAGGGAGCAGTGGAAAAAGTGCTACTGCAGTTAATTTCTCATTGCTGGCACAAAGCACCCAACCAAAAGCAATGGTGGGAGGAAAGACTTTATTTTGGCTTACAGACGCAAGAGAGAGCTCCACGATGGCAGGGAAAGCATGGCATGAGTAGAGGCTGGACGTCACCTCTGTCACAGCAGATGGAGACAGCAGCAGGAGAGTGAGCCAGATTCTAGCAAGGGGAAGCTGGCTATAACACTCATAAACCTGCCCTCAACACACCTTCTCCAGCAAGGCTCCACCTCCTCAAATTTCCACCAGCTGGGGTTCAGGCATTCAGAACATGAGTTTATGGGGGACATCTGATTCAAAGCACCCATGGCCAAGTGTGTCCCCTAAACCAGAGGTTGGAACTCACAGAATATACCTATGGGATTGTGAGCTAGCAAAGACGTGGATGCACTGGTGAGTCCCAGAGCCTCTCTCCCAGACAGGGTCTCTTGGTTCACTGGTCCTCCTACAACGCTGACCTTCTGCACTGTAATAGCCCAGAGGTCAAGGGCATTCAGGAGGACAGCTAGTCCGAGTGCATATCCGGACTCCTCAATGGAGCACTGTAGGCTCTGTGCACGGCCCCCACCCCAGCAGACAAACACTCAGACACCTCAGGACTTGGGCAAATGGGCAGGAAGGGCTGCCTCCACCTTCGCCTGGCTTCCTTGCTTGTCCTGTCATGAAAGCGCCAGAGAAGTGCCTGGGAATGCTTCACTTTCCAGACTCGATCCAAGAAGCTGTTGGACAAAGAGAAACTGTCACTCACTTTCTCAGCTTCCTCCCGAAGAGTGTCTATGTGTCAGAAAAACTGTTGTTAGGAACGTCAGTACTGCAGGCACACACGGCAAGCAGAGATCCAGCCTCCTCTGCCATTCTTCAGTGTATTCTGAGACAAATAGGGCTTCTTTTTTTAAATTTAATTTCATTTTAGTTTTTAATTATTTGAAAGAGGCAGAGAGAAAGGGAGAAAATGGGCACGCGAGGGCCTCCAGCTGCTGCAAACAAACTCCAGATGTATGCTCCACCTTGTGCATCTGGCTTGCATGGGTCCTGGGGAATTGAACCTGGGTCCTTTGGCTTTGCAGGCAAGCGTCTTAACTGCTAAAACATCTCTTCAGCCCCAGACAGGGCTTCCTCTTCTTCTTTTTTTTTTTGTTTTTGTTTTTCAAGGTAAGGTCTCACTCTAGCCCAGGCTGACCTGGAATTCACTATGTAGTCTCAGGGTGGCCTTGAACTCATTGCGATCCTCCTACCTCTGCCTCCCGAGTGCTGCGATTACAGGTGTGCGCGCCTGGCTCAGGACAGGGCTTCTTGAGTACACATCCAGCTTTCTTCTTCAGGGAGAGAAGAAAGATGTGCGAACGAAGAGGCTGAGCAGACCGAAGGTTCCCTAGGAGCTGGCAGCAGTGTGGTGGTACACTGCGCACACAGGACTAAGGGTGGCTTCCTACACCATCCGCCCCCAAGGGTGCCTCTGCAAACTCAGAGATGCCTTCTAAACTGGTGGCCCTGGCTTGGGAACAGATTTCTAGAATCTTCTGCTGAAATGAGTGCTAGGAAAGAAGCCCAAAACTTGGAGCCCTGACTTCCTACCTCACCGGAGAAGCACCAACCAGGCCCCTCCCTGGATCTCTCAGGAGTGTAGAGGAAAGAGCAAGGCAGACCTTGGAGGTCAGGGAACTAAGGAAAGGGCGAGGGGTGAGCAATCCTCTCAGGGCACAGCACACTCCTCCAGCTGCTGCACATAAATACCACAGGTGGGGCGGCTTCAACCACGGGAATTTATCTTCTCAGTTCTGGAGGCTGAAGGCCAAGGTGGAGGTGCCGGCAGGGTGACGCTCTATGGCCTCTATCCTCAGCTTGCAGATGGCTCCTCTCCTGCAGCTTCTCCACTTGGTGTCTGATGTAGCAGGAACAACCTGACTGCAGCATCAAAGGGCGCTCTGACCAGCAAGAGACCCAGCTTTAGCCGGGCTTGGTGGTGCACACCTTTAATCCCAGCACTTGGGAGGCAGAAGTAGGAGGATCGCCGTGAGTTCAAGGCCACCCTGAGACTACATAGTGAATTCCAGGTCAGCCTGAGCTAGTGTGAGACCCTACCTCGAAAAACCAAAAAAAAAAAAAAAAAATAAATAAAAAATAAAAATAAAAAAAGAACAGCTTTCCTTGCTTATCTTTCATCTAATTCCATGCCTCCCCAGCATCAAGATCTGCAGGAAGGACCAGAGAGCTGGCAGTTAAGCCAGTTAAGGCACTTGCCTGCAAAGCCTAAAGACCTGTGTTCAATTCTCCAGTACCCAGGTAAAGCCACATGGACAAGGTCGTGCATGTGTCTGAAATTCATTTGCAGTGACTGGAGGCCCCAGAGTGCCTATTCTCTCTCTGCCTCTTTCTCTTTGAAATAAATACATAATAAAAAAAAATTTTTTTTAAAGATCTGTAGGAAGTGGAAGCAGACTTGGGTGTGGGTTGCAAGGGAGAATATTGACAGCTTGTGTGGGGAAAGCTCAAGATGCCTAGGAATGTGGTGGGAGCCTGAGCCATTACCTAGAGGAGCAGAGTGGGCTGGGCTGCCATGGGGTAGGACCTCACAGACCTCGTGACAACTTTGAGAATGATCTTGGTAAGTCCTGGTTCCAGCCTGAAGACTTGGAGGTGGACAAAATATGAAAGAAGACACGTCACCAGCTCAAATACACAGCAGACTCCCCTTGGGAGAAAGGGCTTAAAAAAAAATATTGCCAGGGCCTCCAGCCACTGCAAATGAACTCCAGATGTGCATCTGGCTTATGTGGGTCCTGGAGAGTCGAACCGGGATCCTTTGGCTTTGCAGGCAAACACCTTAACTACTAAGCCATCTCTCCAGCTAAGAAAGGGCTTTTGAGAGAACAAGAGATGGTAAATCCTCACTGCCGACTTTACAAGATTTGGAATCATCTGGGAAGATGGCCTGTACCATCCCATAGCTGGGACCAACTGAATAAAAAGGAGAAAGCAAGCTGGGCACCAGCATTCATTTCTCTCTGCTTCCTGACTGCAGACACATGCGCAAGCCAGGTGTCTCACGTTCCTGCCGCCACGCCTTCCTTGCCATGATTCACAGTCCCCTCAAACTGAGCCAGAATAATCCTTTTCTTCCTTCAGTCGCTTTCTGTCAAGTATTTGGTCACAGCAGTGAGAACAGGACCACAAGTCACACCCTCACCAGGAGTGCAGACTGTCACACCCGTGGCAGCCACATGCTCATTTCCCAGTGATTCATTGACAGGCAAGAGCATGGGAGTGTGTAAACAAACAGGTCTGAAGACCTTTCTCCGGCATAGTCCTTGCCCAACTCGTCAGCTTCCTCATCTGTGCTGGAAATAAGCAGGATGACTTCTGTGTGATGGAATCCTGCAGTGCCCTCTCCCCCTCTTCATGGCACTAGAGGCTTCAGAGCTCAAGAGGCCTGGTTCTTGCATTGCCATGGCAATTCAGAAAGGTGGTGTGGGCACAAGTGAGGTGTGGGTGGATCCTGTGGAAACCACTGGACCATCAGGTATAGGTGGCAGGTCTGGGAAAGGAGCCAGAGCGCTAAGGTACAAACGAAGTTGGCAAGGGGCTAGGATGCAGTGGGGGCTAGGATGCAGTGGGGGCTAGGATGCAGTGGGGGCTAGGATGCAGTGGGGGCCAGGATGCAGTGGGGGCCAAGGGCTAGTGAAGAACCAGGAACATTTCTAGGAGACCTAGACAAACGGGGAAGGTTCAGCTACAGAAAGCCAACAGGCAGGTGCCGGGATTGCCTTGACTGCACCAGATCTATAGAGTATGAGTCTTTCAGGCAAGTAAGATGCTGATCAATTAATTTAACAATTTTTGTAAGTGTGTGTTCATTTGCGTATAAGCACATGTGTTTAACAGTGTACATTCTCATGTGCATGAGGGGGCCATAGGTCAATGTTTATGTCTTCCTCAATCACTCTCCACCTTATTATTTTTTTTTTTATGAGAGAGAGCAAGAGCACGCACATGAGAGAGAATTGGAGTGCCAGGACCTCCAGCCTACTGCAATCGAACTCCAGACACGTGTGCCACCTTGTGTGCATGTGCAACCTTGCCCACGCATCACCTGGCGCATCTGGCTTACATGGGATCTGGGTGGTCAAATATGGGTTCTTAGGCTTTGTAGGCAAGCACCTTAACCATTCAGCCATCCCTCCAGCCCCATCTTGTCTTTTGATTCAGGGTCTCTCACTGATCCTGGAGTTTACCAATTCAGCTAGACTAGCTAGCCAGCAAGCCCAAGAGATCCTCCTGTCTCCACGTCTCTTGCCCTAGGGTTTCAGGTGTGCACCATAGCACTCAGCTTTTATGTAGGTCCTGAGGATTCAAACTCAGGTGCTTGCGTGGCACTTTACTGACTGAGCTCTTTCTTCAGCCCCCTAATTCAGCAACATTTTAAAAAGTAAGTATTTAATGAAATGTCAGGCCATCTGCCTTGGGGATACAGATGTTCATGATAGCCCCTGACTTTACAAACACCTCTGACCTTGGGGATACAGATGTTCATGATAGCCCCTGACTTTACAAACACCTCTGACCAAGGGCTGGGATCTCTTCCCTCTGCTGAGAAAGACTGAAGACAAGTTGTGAAGGATAACATGGGATGGATAAGGTTTGGCTTCATTATTACATTCACTCGTAAGGACAGCATCCATCCTCAATAATTCCTGAGTAAGACATTAGAGAAAAGATAGCCTCTTCAGCAAATGGTGCTGGGAAAACTGGATAGGTATCTGCAGAAGGATGAAAATAGATCCTTATCTCTCTCCATGCACAAGAGTCAAGTCCAAATGGATAAGGGACCTTAATATCAGACCTGAAACTCTGAAACTGCTAGAGGAAAAAGTAGGGAAAACCCTTCAACATACTGGTATAGGTAAAGACTTTCTGAATATAACCCCAATTGCTCAGGAAATAAAACCACAGATCAACCACTGGGACCTCATGAAATTACAAAGCTTTTGTACAGCAAAGGACATTGTGAATAGCGCAGAGACAACCTACAGAATGGGAGAAAATCTTTGCCAGCTATACATCTGACAGAGGATTAATATTTAGGATATACAAAGAACTCAAAAAATTAAATAATAAGAAATCAAACAACCCAACTTAAAAATGGGCTATGGAACTAAATAGAGAGTTCTCAGGAAAAATACAGATGGCATATAAACATCTAAAAATAAAAGTTCTACATCCCTAGTCATCAGGGAAATGCAGATTAAAACTACATTGAGATTCCATCTCACTCCTGTCAGATTGGCTACCATCATGAAAAAAAATGACCATAATGCTGGCTAGGATGCGAAAAAGAGGAACCCTTCTACACTGTTGGTGGGAATGCAATCTGGTCCAGCCACTGTGGAAATCAGCATGGAAGTTCCTGCGACAGCTAAATATAGATCTACCATATGACCCAGCTATAGCACTCCTAGGCATGTATCCTAAGGACTCGTCTCACTACCTTAGAGATACTTGCTCGACCATGTTTATTGTCACTCTATTCACAATAGCTAGGAAATGGAACCAGCCTAGATGTCCCTTGACTGATGAGTGGATAATGAAGATGTGGCACAATTACACAATGGTGTTCTACTCAGCGGTAAAGAAAAATGAAGTTATGAAATTTGCTGGAAAGTGGGTGGATCTGGAAGGATTATACTCAGTGAAGTAATCCAGGCCCAGAAAGCCAAACGTCACATGTTCTCTCTCATATGTGGATCCTAGCTACAAATGATTAGACTTCTATGTGAGTAGGAATAAAACTCAGTATCAGAAGCCAGTAAGCTAGAAAGGGGATATAAAGGGAATAGAAAGGGGGGGGACTTAATAGGATGGTATTATATATATGTAAGTAGAAGAACAGATTAATGGGGGTGAAAAGGCCTAAGTGAGGTCAGGGGAAGAGACTGAGTAAAGGAACGGTGGAGGGAGGGCTAATCAAAAATCTAAGAGGATATAAATAAGGCATATGGAAACCTACTTTCTGAACAATGGAACACTCAGAAGCAATAGATTGTTACCAGAAAAATTTTCAGTGCCAGGGATGGGATACCTTCCAGTGAGTTGTTGGCCAGGGAGGTCACAGATACCCCCAAAACATTATAGGCCATTGTCAAGGCCCTTGGCTTCCCACCAGGAATAGATGGTAAGACCCTATTGCTGAAGACTCCACATACTTGGGCTGCAAGGTCACTGAGAAAACCTGCTGGAGCTGAGTTGAAAGCCTCCTCCATGTGGACCAGCTGACAGAAGGCTGGGAAAAACTACACTACATGCAGTTCAATGGGAGAGAGAGAAAATACCAGTGAAAATACTCAACAGTGGACACTGCAAGCTCTAAATTTGGGCAGCCAGGCCAAATGAGCCAATGGGTACAATAGTAGCATGTCTGTTATGGGGGAAACCAACGCTCTCTAATTGGACTGGAGGCCCACTCCATAGGAAGGAATACATCCCTGATACTGAAAACCTACAACAGGGGTAGTCATGAGCCTTAGGGGTGTAATGTCTGCTGGTGTCTGGCTAAATGTATATACTATGCTCACCAAACGGCCCAGTAAGTACTTCTCTTAATGTCCACACCCATATATTAATGCTACTCTCACCTTTGGTAAGAGAAGCTTCTCTTCAGATGGTGGTGACCTTGGGATGACTCAGAAGGCACCATAGTGCTGAGAAGGAACAGAGGAGTGCTCAGCACTGAAACATCTCAAACCTACCTTCCAAGGCTCAGGGTCCATTGCGGAAGAGGAGGCAGAAAGAATGCAAGAGCCAAAGGAAGGGTAGGACTCCTTACAATGTGCTCCTCCAGACACAAAATGGCCTGGATATCCATGACCTCACAGTGCCTGACACTACCTACACAAGACCATCATAACAGGAAATGATGATGACATCAAAATAAAGGACTGATTGAGGGGGGAGGGGATATGATGGAGAATGGAGTTTCAAAAGGGAAAGTGGGGAAGGAAGTACCATGGGATATTAGCTACAACTAAGGAACTTGTCAATAAAAAAATTAATTCCTGAGTAAGAGAATGGCCCTTGGTGTGTGTTGATGACGTCAGAGGTGGTGGTTGGTATGGCTAAAGGATGTGACAAGGCTTTACCTGTATGGCACAATACAGGCCTGGTCCTAGCCAGACCGCATGGCAGAAGACAACAGGAAGTGGCTTCTGTAAAAATGGCGTTTTGTGCAGGCTTGATGTGACAACAGTTACAGCCCCATGCTCGCGAGAAGCCTACTATGAGATGTCCTGTCCAGAGACAAGCTGTCATTGGTCACCAAGAGGGGACCGCCCCATACAAGAATTAACAGCCCCTTAAAACCCATGTGCACTTCCTGAATAAATGAGTTTGTGGATTCTCGCTCCACTTTCACCCAACTCCCGGAGTCTGTGTCATGACTCCGCGCTGCTCACCCCAATTCGGCAGAGACCCTATCGTCCCTCCTGAGCTGGCCTTGGGGGGGACCCCAACATCTGGCGCCTGAACAGGGACCCTCTGCCCCGACGTCAGTGTTAGCGAGACACCCCATCCGTGACCCCCTGCCCCATCGGCATCTGGCGAGATGCCCCGTTGAACGTCCCGTGAGCCGGTGAGCAGCCCCTCGGCGTTTGGCAGAACGGCAAAACGCCCAGTTCTTCGAGAAGCCCCCTCGGCGAGTAGCCCCCTCGGCGATGCCTCGTCCTTGAAAGTCCGACGAGCAAAGCGCCCAGTTCTTCATTGGTGAGAAAAACGGCTAACGGTTGCCTGTGGGTGAGCAGGCAGCCCCTTCCCCCTTTCTTCCTTTGTTTGTCCTCCCCTTCCCCCCCCAGTAAGGCACACACTGCCGCACGGCCCTAAGCCTGTGTTGGCCCCTCCCCCCACTAAGCACAAGACACGTGGGTCCTAAACAATCTATCCGTATGTCTCAGCTGGCCCCAGCATTAGGACTTGTGGTTTGCATGATTATCCTCTGGTCTATCATCTTTGATCTGGGTTATTATTTTCTCAGTCTCTTTGATTCAGGAGTGTCCCAGCCCAGCCCCCATCAAACAACACCACGTGGCAATGGGCAACCTCCCTCCCCACCAGAGGACGCCGCAATTGCAAGCTCTTAAGGCCCTCCTTCTGCAATGTGGCTTAAAATTAAAACAAAAAGACCTCCATAGCTTTTGGGATGAAACTCTTGTTTTAGCCCCATGGATCACTCTGGAAAACATTTGGGACACTAACATTTGGTCCCGGGTCCTAGTCCTTGCCAAAAAACGCGAGGTTTATAAAGGGCACACACCCTCTGCTCCAGTCTTTTCTATCCTCCTTGCCATAATCGCCGGCCTTAAAGGCTGCACAGTACAGGAAATCATTTATGCCCATAACAAACAATATGAAGAGGAACCTGAATTGGCTCTTCACAGCTCGTCCCTCCCAGCCCCCTCTTCTGATAACTCGGATGAGGAGGAACTAAAACTTTTAAATGATAATAAGCCGCCACACCAACCCCCTCCTGCTACGGCCACACTTGCAACCACCCCTCCCCCTCATTACCCTTCCAAGGACCTCCCCCCGCTCAGTCCTGGACACACCCAGGTGACTGCCGGTTCCCTGACATGCCCCTTCGCCGCCTTCCCTGTTAACGTAGGGCCGGATGCGACAATCAGGCCGTGGCTCCCCACCCCCCTCTTTGATCTGGCCCTCATCCATAAGGCAGCCCAGGAATCCGGCGTTGATTCTGCTTACTTTGAACAAGTCCTCTTACAATGGGCCATCCATCTTCAGACTTATTATGACTGGTATTCCCTCCTCAAGGCAGTTCTTCTCCCCCCTGAATTCCTCCAATGGAAAGCCGCCTATAGTGACCTGGCGGAATCCCAGGCCCGCCAAAATCTTAGGGATGGAATTCCAATTACCTTGGACATGCTCCTTGGCACAGGACCTTATACACACCCTATATCACAAGCCACAGTAGGCATACATGCCTACTTTGACCAAATTAAATCGTTATTCCTTCAAGGGCTTAAGGCCTTCCTCCCACAGAAGCTGGATACCTATTTTCGTAATCTGGTCCAGGGCGCGTCCGAGGGCTTCACAGATTTCCTCTCTCGTGTGACAGAGTCCATGGACCGACGCACTCCCCCTGGCCCCGCCAGGGACGCTTTAGTTAAGCAACTGGCATGGGAAGGAGCATCCGCAGCAGCGCGTAATGCTATTGCTGCCGTGCGTAATGAGGACCTCCATAAATGGATTGTACCTACCAAAGATATCAATCCTGTGTCTGCCCCCCTCGAGGCCCTGGCCACCTCAAATATGTCCATGTCATTGTGGACACTTACTCTAAGCTTACTTTTGCTATTGCTCTCTCTGGGGAAAAGGCATCCCATGTTATTAAGGCAACAAAAACCGCTATGTTGGTCATGGGTGTGCCCTGGTCAATTAAAACAAACAATGGCCCTGCATACACATCTGCCCAATTCACATCCTTCATGAAATCTTGGGGAATAAAACACTCCCTTGGGATCCCCTACAACCCACAAGGACAGGCCATCGTGGAAAGAACAAACCAGACCCTAAAGGAACTAATTATAAAACAAAAGTCCACTATGTCGCCCAAGGACCCCCACTTGGCCCTAGTGGAAGCTCTTTTCACCCTCAATTTTCTCACCTTTGATGAGGCAGGACTCTCCCCAGCCTACAAACATTGGAGATCCCAACCAACCACGACACCCTTACCCTTAGTCCGCTGGAAAGATCCTCTTACTAATATTTGGAAGGGGCCCCACGCTCCTTTAACGCAGGGCCGAGGGTATGCTTGTGTCTTTCCAGAAACTTCACAGATCCCAGTTTGGATTCCTGCCAGAAACATCTGTTCAGCCACTGACTCAGCGACCAGCCTTGCTAAAGAGGATGATGCCAGACCCCTCAGACTACATACAGGACTTTAAACTTATTTCCCTCCACCAGCCACTGACTCAGAGACCAGCCTTGCTGAAGAAGATGATGCCAGACCCCACAGACTACATATGGGACTTTAAACTTACCCCCCCCCCACCACCTACCTATAAATTCCTTTCCAACTCCTTTGATTACATTGAGCCACCATTAAGGACACTCAATGCTACTGACTATGACGCTAGGGTGAACTCACCCAGCAACCTGTCCTACCCCAGTCCTCTTCAGGCTCTCTAGTTGATTCTCGCTTGCTGGGACTGTCCACATGCCACAGAGCCACGCCCACTTGGCCCTTCCATGCCTCCTAGGCAACAGCCTCATATGTATGGTACAATACAGGTCTAGCCCCTAGCCAGACCTCATGCTAAAAGCCATACCAGGCCATACCCCTCGGGTTTTCTCACCAGGATGGCAGCCAGCCCAGGACGGGTAAGATTCCATGAGATGGGGCAACCTAAGACAGGCACTGTCACATGTGATGATCCCTTGGGGCCTGGGTTCAACCATGGCTTTCCAAAAGCCATACCAGGCCATCCCCCTCGGGTTTTCTCACCTAGGTGACATTTGGCCCATGACGGGTAAGGCTCCATGAGATGGAACAACCTAAGACAGGCACTGTCACGTATGATGATCCCTTGGGGCCTGGGTTCAACAATGGCTTGGCAATAAACCATACCTCTCAGGGTTGCCAATAATAAAAACAAAAAGGAGGATATGTATGGCACAATACAGGCCTGGTCCTAGCCAGACCGCATGGCAGAAGACAACAGGAAGTGGCTTCTGTAAAAATGGCGTTTTGCGCAGGCTTGATGTGACAACAGTTACAGCCCCATGCTCGCGAGAAGCCTCCTACGAGATGTCCTGTCCAGAGACAAGCTGTCATTGGTCACCAAGAGGGGACCGCCCCATACAAGAATTAACAGCCCCTTAAAACCCATGTGCACTTCCTGAATAAACGAGTTTGTGGATTCTCGCTTCCACTTTCACCCAACTCCCGGAGTCTGTGTCATGACTCCACGCTGCTCACCCCAATTCGGCAGAGACCCTATCGTCCCTCCTGAGCTGGCCTTGGGGGGGACCCCAACATTTACCCATCTCTCACAAGGCACTCGGTGCTCTGTCCCAGGCTACCTTTCAGGATGGCTGTGTAGCAACAGGCTTGCAAGGGAGCTAGTGCCTCCCTCTGAGCAAGCGTGCTTACTGCCCACCTAGACTCAGGGACCCTCTCCTGTAACTCGTGGGTAGCTGGAGGCAGCACTGATTGTTGTGTTCATGCGCTCATGTCCAGCCTTCTGGGAACCAGCAGACAAAAGCAGCTTCTCCTGCTTGCTGGGGCCTGCATAATGGAATGCTCTGACTCCGAGACAGGAATGTCTTCTGGCGGCTGACCTGCTGGCTTTCAAGTAGGGTAAAACCTCAGACCCTTGCAGTTCTTGATACACCCTTCTTAGCTTCATCTCACACTTCAATATTCTTGGTCATTCCTGGTGAATGTAAGTTAACTGGGCTCTTGCACTTTAAACATAAAGTTTAAAGCCTCTTGCTATTTTATTATTATTATTATTATTATTATTATTATTATTATTATTATTATTTGAGGTAGGGTCTCACTCTAGCCCAGGCTGACCTAGAATTCACTATGTAGTCTTAGGGTGGCCTTGAACTCACAGCAATCCTCCTACCTCTGCTTCCCAAGTGCTGGGATTAACAGTATGTACCACCACACCCAGTTCACTTGCTGTTTTGAATAAGAAATGCCCCCACAGGCCCACTGTCAAAATCTTGGTTCCCAGCTGGTGGTAAGTGGCAGAAACTTTGGGTGGCAGGGCCTAGCTGGACAAAGTAGGTCAATTGGGTCATGTCTTTGGAAGTTGGTGTATCTTGTCCCAGGCCCCTCTGTGTCTCTTTCTGCTTCCTGACCACCATGGCATGAGCAACTCTGCCCTGCCTCGTCCTCACCATCACAGTGTAATGAGGCCTCTGAAAGCATGGCCAAAAAAATCAACCTTCTCTTAAAGTTATGTCAGGTATTTTGTCACAGCAAAGAAGATGCTAACATACTCCCTTCAGACGCCTTCCCAACAGATAGCATCTAAACAGGCAGAAGCCCCTTAATGAACACTAAGGAGAGGGAGGGGGGGAAATCTGAAAACACAAAATAACAAAACTGAACTTGGAATAACCAAGGAAATAAGCCATTTTTATAAAAAATATAAATAACCATCTTTATTTCACTGTTTTCTATGATTATGCTGGAGATCCCAAGTGAACGAGGACACTGATACACAGCAAGATGTTTTTGTTTTTAAATGGTCTTTTAAGCCAAGATTGGTATCTCTGTGTGGAACTGGTTTTCCAAAGGGCAGAAACGGTCTTTGATCTTTCTAAACCACTTGTCTTCAAATTCTTTGGAGGATGCAGTCACCAAGGCAGCCAAGGCTGCAGGGCCGACACACTTCACCTCTGAGTGAACTTCGTCTTTTATTTTTTCCGGGGTGATATCTTCTCCCATAACCTGCAGCAGGGAAGAATGGGGAGGGGCGGGGAGGAGTGTCCCAGTTAAACAGGCAGCAGACACAGGAGGGAAGAGCACTCACCAGCTGTAAAGACTTTCATACGAAACTCTTGAGCAGCCTGGGGACACTTCCCACACACAGAGCTGTCTACAAGCATTAGAGATGTGAACTTCCCCGTTTCCATTCTCATCCTCCCCTCCTCCCGAGTGAAGGGATCCTGAAGTCCTAACATGGCAGCTGCGCCATCGGGCCTCTTAGGAGCCCAGAGTCGATGTTTTTACACCAAAGATGTAGTGTGTTCATGGGAACGCGGGGGAGATTTTCCCTCCTGGAACAAGGCTGACGTTGAAAGTAGGGACAGAACTAAGTTAGAATGCGATACTGGGGTGGGAGGTACAGATCTAACTTCTGTAAGTTCCCCAGTAAGAATCAAGTAAAGAATCAAGCAGCAAGTTGCTGGGGCTACCTTTGTCCCCAGAAGTGGACTCCAACCCTCCACAGCCATTAGCACATCTACCCAATGAAGGCACAACACTGCTCTCTTCTGGTGACAAGCTCCAAGGAACTCAGGGTCCAGTCCCTCATTAAGACATCACAAGGCTAGGATCTAGGAAACCTTTATCTACCACACTAAGTGATCAGCCCTACCTTTGGGAATGACTGAACTCAAATGAAGTTCCAATACACTTCCTACCATTTGGCATGTAAGGTTATACAGTCATTTAGCAAGAGGTGGTATGGGGATTCAAGGCACACGGATCTGAACCAGATTTCTGTGGCTCCTGCAAAGCTAACATGTAATGAAACCCTAGTTAGAAGCACACCTAAGAATGGCTCCTCATAGATTACACATCGCTTCAGGTAACTGCCAATGAGATGCAGAGTATCTATTAAAGCATCAATATTTCATTAATTCTAAGAAACCTGTTTTTGTATTTCAACATCTCAGAAATCAAGATGTGCTCTTATAACCCCTGATATGTCATGTGTAAATGGCAAATGATTTTTCTTCTATTGGCACATCAATGACATGGTCTCACAACTGATGAATTTTTGGGTTCAATGAAAGTCAGTATTTTTATTAATTTATTTTTGAAAGAGGCAACAAGAGAGAGAGAATGGGCATGCCAAGGCCTTTCAGCAGCTATAAATGAACTCCAGACACATGCACCCCCTTGTGTGCATATGTGACATTGCATGCTTGTGTCACTTTGCATCTGGCTATGTGGAACCTGGAGATTCACACATGCATTCTTAGGCTTCGCAGGCAGACGCCTTAACTGCTAAGCCATCTCTCCAGCCCAAAAGTCAGTATTTTTAAATCTGGGATAAAGAAAAAGAAGTTACTTGGGAAGCTGAGACAGGAGGATTTCAAGTTTGAGACTAGCCTGGGAAAATTGCAAGAGATTGTCATAGTCCATCATCAGCAGAAGTGAGCAACGGTAAGAGTCAAACAAAACAATACCAAAGGAGAGGACAGACCAGTACAATGTCCACAAGCTTCAAAAAATGCACTCTGGGGCTGGAGAGATGGCTTAGCGGCTAAGCGCCTGCCTGCTAAGCCTAAGAATGCTGGTTCCAATGTCCAGCGGTTCCAATCTCCAGGTCCCACGTTTAGCCAGATGCAGTGAGGCAAGGGCGCAATGCCGCACTTGCCCACGAGGGAGCGCACACATCTGGATTTCGTTCACAGCAGCTGAGAGACTGCTGGTGTGCCCATCTCTGTCTCCCTCTCCCTCTCCATCTATCTCTCTCTGTCTCTCTCTCCAAAAATAAAAAAATAAAAAATAATAAAAAATATTTTTAAAAAATGCACTCTGGTGACAGAGAATTTTAAATTTCTGTATCTCAAAAAATCATAAACATAAGAAAATACTGGGCTGGAGAGATGGTTCAGTGGTTAAGGAGCTTGTCTGCAAAGACCCAGGCTCAATTTCCCAGTACCCACTTAAAACCAGAAAAAAGAAAGAAAGAAAGAAAGAAAGAAAGAAAGAAAGAGGGAAAGAGAGAAAGAAGAAAGAAAGAAAAGAGAAGAAAAACTAGGGCTAGAGAGATGGCTCAGTGGTAAAGCCTAATGACCTGGGTTCAATCCCCCAGTACAAAGTAAAGCCATATACACAAAGTGGTGCATGCATCTGGAGTTTGTTTGCAGTGGCTAAAGGCCCTGGCAAGCTCATTCTCTCTCTCTCTCTCTCATTGTCTCTCTCTGCTTATAATAAATAAATAAATAAATAAATAAATAAATAAATAAATAAATAAATAGCAATTTTTGTTTTGTTTTTCAAGGTAGGGTCTTGCTGTAGCCTAGTTGACCTGGAATTTCCTATGTAGTCTCAGGGTGGCCTCAAACTTACAGTGATCCTCCTGCCTCTGCCTCCCAAGTGCTGGGATTAAAGGTGTGTGCCACCAGGCCCAGCATAAAAAATTTTGTGGGAGAGTTTTGTTCTAGTCCAGGATGACCTGGAATTCACTATGTAGTCTCAGTGTAGCCTCTAACTCTTAGTAATCCTTCTACCTCTGCCTTCCACCACCAGCATGGTGGTGCACACCTTTAATCCCAGCCCTTGAAAGGCAGAGGTAGGAGGACTGCCTTGAGTTTGAGGCCACCCTTTGACTACATAGTGAATTCCAGGTCAGCCTGAGCTAGAGTGAGACCCTACCTCAAAAACCAAAAACAAACAAACAAACAAAAACCAAAAAACAAAACAACAACAAAACACCAACAAAACACCAAGCTTAGTAGTTAAATGTGCTTGCTGGGCTGGAGAAACTGCTTAGTGGTTAAGGCACTTGCCTGTGAAGCCTAAGGACCCAGGTTTGATTCCCCAGAACCCATGTAAGCCAGATGCACATAGTGGCAAGCATGTGCAGTTCATTTTCAGTGGCTGGAGGCCCTGACCTGCCCATCCTCTCTCTCTCATAAATAAATAATTAAAAATAAAATATTTTAAAAGCACTTGTTTATAAGGCCTTAGAGCTCTGTGGCTCAATTTTCCAGTACCCACATAAGCCATATACACAAAATGGTGCATGCATCTGGAGTTCATTTGCAGTGACAAGAGGCCCTGGTGTGCCCATTCTCTCCCTCCCTTCTTCCTCTCTCTCTCTCCTTTCTCCTTGCAAATAAATAAATGAGTATTTTTTTTAATTTGAAGAAAGAAAAAAGTTAAGCACAATTAACCATATGACTCATTTATTCCATTCCTAATCTATAACACAAAGAATTAACAGGAACTTAAACACATACATGGTGGCGGTTGAATGTCCTCTATATCCTCACATGTTTTGAATAGTTGATTCCCAGCTGGTAGCAATTTGGGAACATTGTGGAGCCTTTGAAAGGTGAAAGCTTGCTGGAGGAGGTGTGTCATTGGTGGGCAGACCTTGAACTTTATTAGTCCAATCCTCTGGGTATTCAGAGCTAACTCACTCAAACTACTTCCTTCCCACTGATGTGTACACCTTTAATCCTAGCACTCAGGAGTCAGAGGTAGAAGGATTGCTATGAGACACCATAGTGAATTCCACGTCAGCCTGGGCTAGAGTGAGGCCCTACCTCGTGAAACCAAAAAAAAATTTTTTAAGTGGCACAAGCATTTGCAGTGGCAAGGGACCCTAGCATGCATGTGCATGTGTGCACGCATGCACACACACACACATGCAAAAAAAAGGGAAACAAAAGAACTAATTACAGTATGTGTACCTTATTTAAATCCTAATTTACATAAAATAACTATAAACAGAAAAAACCCTGCATACCAACAGAGAATAAAGACTCAGACTTGGACTCAGGTTCAGATTACAAGTCAAATGCAGAAGATACAAAATGAAGTTCACTTTGTAATCCCGACAAGCACCAGACACTCGTCACTTTTTAGAGGCTCCTTGTAGTCATATGCATTGTCCAGGTGGAGAACTGCCATGCCACTCACAGCACGTGGAGGGACACAAAGATGTTTAAGACATGGTCTTGCCAGGCGTGGTGGCGCACACCTTTAATCCCAGCACTAGGGAGGCAGAGGTAGGAGGATCACTGTGAGTTCAAGGCCACCCTGAGACTACATAGTGAATTCCAGGTCAGCCTGAGCTAGAGTGAGACCCTACCTTGGGGGAAAAAAAAAGGTCTTGCTTATTATGGTTTGGATCTTAAATGTCTCTCCAAAATCCTGTGCTAAAGGCCTTGTCACCAGGCTCTTGGGAAGCAGTACAACCTTTAGGAGGTAAATGGAGGTCACTGGAGACATGCTCTTCAGGGGATATGGGGACCCTGGCTGCTTCTCTCTCTCTCTGGTTCCTGTCCACCATAAGGCAAGCAGTTTTACTTGCCTCATGCCCCCCACCACGATGTCCACCTCACTAGAGGCCCAAGGCAGCAGGGTCAAGTGACCAGATTGACTCTAAAAGCATGAACCAACATAAATCTTTTCTCCTTAGGTAAGTTAATTATCTCAGGCATTTTGATACAGACAGTAAGATGATTAACAAACAGCTCAGAAAGATAATCAAGCATCGTTTTACTAGAGCTCAGAGGAAAAAGAAATTACCACAGGTCAATCCCATGGGGGGAGGACCTCAGAGGGAGAACAAGGGAAAGGGAGGAAGCCAGCTGAGCCGGCATTTCCTTCTTTCTGCTTCCTGCCCGTGCATGCAGGGCGAGCAGCTCCCTCGCACTTCTGCCACCATGCTTTCCCCACTGTGATGGACTTCGTTCCTCACCCTGTGAGCCCAAACAAACCCTTCTCCAGCCTGGCCTAGGGTGAGTCCCGCCCCCAAAAAAAAACTAAACTAAACAAAAAAAGGAATTTGAATTAAAGCTTTCCTTAATTTTGTCACATATTTTGTCACAGCCACAAGAAAAGTAACTAATACAACGCAATAGCAAATAAGCAAAAGTATGTCTTGAAAGAATGATGCTAAAGTGCATGTGGATGAGGTGGGTCTGTCTCATGAGGAAGTATTGGAGATGTTGAGTCAAGCAGGTACTGAAAGGAAATAGACACAAAGAGCTTAAATAGATAATGATCTCCATATGCCATCTTAAGACATTTCAACAATGTACTTTACAAAAAGCCAGCCTTAGAAAAAAAAGAAAATGCTACTTATCGTCTCTGGCTGTTGTGGGTCACCTCACTCTTCAGCTGCCTCTCTTGGAGCTTCCTGGACAGCCGAAGGGGCTGTCAGTGGAAAACTGATCTCTTACCAGACAGCCATATGGGGTATGGAAGGTATGTTCTAGGTTCTGCAAAGCAGGTGATCAGCCTTCCCTGGACCTTCCAGAAAGACCCCAGTGCAGAGGTAAGAGGAGGGATGGCCAGCCATTGCTTGGCAGGGCAGAGGCCTGGAAACTAGGTGTAGTTTGAATGAATCCCCCATAGACTCAAGTGTTTTATTAAAGCCTGGCTGCAGGAGGTGTCACTTGGTGGGAGAGGGATCCTGGGGCCCAGCCCAAAGGTGTGTTTGGGAGTGTATCTGAATTCCAGCCTAAAGGTATATAGAGAGGTTTGAGCTCTGCCTGGGTCGCTGATGCTTGCTACTTTTTGGGGGAGTGTGTGTGTGTGTATCTGTCTGTCTGTCTGTGTGTGTGTGTGTGTGTGTGTGTGTGTATGTTGGTCTGGTGTTTGCCTGCTTTAGTTTTTCTCTGTGCTTGGATCTGTGAAGGGAGCCAGCTTCTTCCCCCATCTATGGAACTTCATGTGGATCTGTAAGCTTGAAATAAATAATTTCCTCCCATTAAAAATAAAATAAAATTTAAAAGCTAGCTGGGCGTGGTGGTGCACACCTTTAATCCCAGCACTTGGGAGGCAGAGGTTGGAGAATCACCATGAGTTCAGGGCCACCCTGAGACTACATAATGAATTTCAGGTCAGCCTGGACTAGAGCAAGACCCTACCTTGAAAAACCAAAAGAAAAAAAAAAAAGAAAGAAAAAAAGAAAAAAGAAAAGAAAAGAAAAGAAAAGAATCCAGGTCAGCCTGAGATAGACTGAGACACTACCTCAAAAAAACAAAAAATAAAAATTAAAAAGAGGGCTGGAAGCCGGGCATGGTGGCGCACGCCTTTAATCCCAGTACTCAGGAGGCAGAGGTAGGAGGATCACCGAGAGTTCGAGGCCACCCTGAGACTACATAGTTAATTCCAGGTCAGCCTGGACCAGAGTGAGACCCTACCTTGCAAAACCAAAAAAAAAAAAAAAAAAAAAAAAAGAGGGCTAGAGAGATGGCTTAGTGGTTAAGATGCCTGCCTACTAAGCTTAAGAACCTGGTTCCAATCTCCAGGTCCCACGTTTAGCCAGATGCAAAGTGACGCAAGGGTGCAATGCTGCACTTGTCCACAAGGGGGCACACGCATCTGGATTTCATTCACAGCAGCTGAGAGACTGTTGGCACACCCATTCTCTATCTGTCTCCTTCTCCCTCTCTGTCTTCTCTATGTCTCTCTCCAAAAATAAATAAATAAATAAATAAATAAATAAATAAATTTAAATAAATAAATAAAAATAAAAAAATAAATAAAAAGAAAATGTTGACAAAGGTTTAAGACTGGCATAGCCATAAAAATAGTGACAGGGTGGGACAGAAAGCAAAAACCTGTGGCTGGCCACACAGGCTTTAGGCCCACCTGTGTTTACCACTGACAATCTGACCTCAAGGAGGCATGACCACTCTGTGCCTCAGTCTCAGCTCTGCCTGGCTTTATTGCTGTTAGGAGGACAAAACAAAATTAGAAATTAATTAGCTAATTAACTAACTTAGTACTGAAACAAATCAACCAGGCATTTGTAGGACACGAGAAGCATTGACAGCCCAAGAAATCCAGCCCTGCACTCTAGCACACCACAGAACGATGATAAAGGGACTACTTTGGTGACTGCTGGTTGATCAACAACACAGAAGGAGGAAACGGAAGATCTGCCAAACAGCCATGCTGCTCTGCTCCCCATAAACCAGAGGGGATCTGGGGTCACTCACCTCAGTGAAGAACAGCAAAGCATCTTCCTGGAGGCAGAATCCCTTCATTTTATCTTCAATTTCCTGCTGAGTCCTTAAGTTCTTCTCCAAAGCAAAGGATGTTTGCTGAGACTGGGTGAGCTGAAGCAAAAGCCTGAAAAGCCCAGAATGTCTCAACATGTAGCTTCTCCCAAAGGACGGCAGTGAACAGCTATGTCTTACTCGGAGTAAACAGCACTTTCACTTGTTGGAGACTCATTTTTTTTTCTTAAACAAAAAGTTAAGGACAGCCGGGTGTGGTGGCGCACACCTTTAATCCCAGCACTCAGGAGGCAGAGGTAGGAGAATCACAATGAGTTACAGACCACCCTGAGACTACACAGTTAATTCCAGGTCAGCCTGGGCCAGAGTGAGAGTCTACCCCAAACAAACAAACAAACAAAAAAGGTTAAGGACAAGAGCTGGAGAGATGGCTTAGTAGCTTAGTGGAGAGAACAGGACCCAGGTTCAATTCCCCAGGACCCACATAAGCCAGATGCACAAGGTGGCACATACGTCTGGAGTTCGTTTGCAGTGGCAAGAGGCCCTGGTATGCCCATTCTCTCTCTTTCTACCTGTATCCCTCTCTCAAATAAATAAAAGGTTTTTTTAAATGTTAAGGGCAACATCTCAAAAGAACTTCCTGTGTAGCCAGGTGTGGTGGCCCATGCCTATAATCCCAGAACTCAGGAGAGTAAGGCAGGAGGTTTGTGAGTTTAAGGACAGCCTAGGCTACGAAATAAGGCCATGTCTCAAAGACAAAAACAGAAAGGGCTTCCTGTGGGAGGCAAATATCTGAAAGCAAAAACAAGTGGCTCACTGGTCTGGGAGTAAGATTGTGACCAAGGGTGTATGCGGAAGCAAAAACAATTTAGTGAGAAGACTGAGCTTCCAGCTAGACTCCTGCCACACAGAATCTGGGTTTATTCCTGAGGGGCCAGGGTTCACTGACTCTCCCTTCGCCACAGCGACTGAGCCTCTGCGAGTACTTAGCTGTGCTGGCCCATGTCAGTTCATGTGGCTTCACAGTCTGCCTACTACCTGAGTCCCTGTCTCCATCCTAACATGGTCTCCTTGCTCTTCTTCCTCTTCTGTTGCAAATGTGAAGATTCATCTGATTTCCCTCAGCCTCACTGGTCCTTACAGCTGCATGCAGAAGCACTCGCCCCCACTCCCGCCATTCACTCCCGTCAGATGCTGACAGGGCACGGGACCGGACAGGCTTTAGGTGCTGAGACTTTGGTCAGCAAGCCATCCAGGCGCCTGCCTCATGGAATGCCAGGAGAGAGATCTTTCACAGTTTAAGCATCATAATCCAGGCAGGATGGCTGCAGTGTCTCCTTCAGCAGAGTCGATGGAGGGAGGTCTGGTGCCCCCTCTTCTCCTCACACATACACACCATTCAAGACCTAACTGTGGAGGAGCCTGAGGGAGAATACATGAGAGACAGACCTGGCTGGGAGAGGGAGGCCCTAATACAAGAAGTAGCTTGACGTGTGTGTAACCTAAAAGACCAGCACTGTGGCTAGAACACAGGCAAGAGGGAAGGGGAAAGGGAAAAAAAATAAAAAAAAAAAAAGAAAACAACTGTACTTGAATGGGGTGAAAAGAAAAGCAGGGCTACCATAAATAAGCCTTGCCAGTCATGGAAAGAAATGCTGCTATGGTTTAAATGTCCCTGCAAAGCTCATGCTGAAATTTAATTGCCAGCACAACAGCCCTGAGAGGCAGGACAAGTGTGCTCAGCGCTCAGGTGGTGGACACAGGAATGCCACACTTCCAGCCAGGGATACATAGCAAGAGGCAATCTCAAGAAAAAAGAAAGTGACCAACATTACTGGGCATGCTTGTCATCCTAGCACTGAAGGTGCTTGAAGCAGGAAGACTGCTTTGAGTACCAGGCCAGCCTGGGCTATACAGCGAGACTCCGTTTCAAAACAAACAAGTGATCAGCACAAGCCGCTGTGGTGATGCACTGCTACAAGTCCAGCACCAGGGAGGCCAACACATGAGGACTGTGGGCTGGCCTGAGCTACACTGCAAAACACTGTTTCCAAACAAGAGTGGGGCTGGAAAAGTGGCTCAGCAGTAAAAGGCACTTGCTTGCAAAGCCTGATGGCTGGCCCAGATTTGACCCCCCCAATACTCATGTAAAACCAGATGCACAAAGTGGTGCTTACACCTGGAGTTCATTTGCAGTAGTAAGAGGCCCTTGTGTGCCCATCTTTCTCTATGCTTGCAAATATATAATAAAATGTTTTTCAAAAAGAAAGCCAGATGCACAAGGTGGTGCATATGTCTGGAGTTCATTTGCAGTGGCTGGGGGCCCTGGCATGCCTATTCTTTCTTTTTCTCTCATATATATATATATCTGTTTCTCTCTCCCTAATAAATAAACAAAACATTTTTTAAAAAACATCCAAAAGAGGGCTGGAGATGACCAGCAGTTAAAGGTACTTGCCTGCAAAGCCTGACAGTCTGGGTTAGATTCCCTAGTACCCACATAGCGCCAGATGCACAAAGTGGTGAATGCAGTTGGAGTTCATTTGCAATGGCAGGAGGCCCTGGCATGCCCATTCACACACACACACACACACACACACACACACACACTCTCTCTCTCTCTCTCTCTCTCTCTCTCTCCCCTTTGCAAATAAAATCAATCAATCAATCAATAAAAACAAAAGAGTGATAGTCATAAATGTATCAATTTACCTAAGGACCGGCTCCTGACAACAAGAATGAGCTCAGAGCTGGGGAGATGGCTCTGTGGCTATGGTACTTGTTATACAAGTGTGAGCACCCATGTTTGATTCCCAGAACCTATGTCAAGCCAGACGTTGTAGCATGAGCACCTCTAACTCCAACATGCCTACGGCAAGAAGAGAGGCAAAGACAGGAGAATTCCCCCAGAAGCTTGCAGGCCAGCTAGCCTGGTGAACAAGACTCCACCTGCCTCATTGAAGGTAGGAGGTGAGGAATGACACCCAGAGTTGTATGATGTCCTCCATGTGTGTGCTGTGGCATGTGTGAGACTGTACTTAGACATATGAGCACACACACAAACATATACACAAGGAAGGAAGGAAGGAAGGAAGGAAGGAAGGAAGGAAGGAAGGAAGGGAGGGAGGGAGGGAGGGAGGGAGGGAGGGAGGGAGGGAGGGAGGGGGGGGGGGAGGGAGGAGGGGAGGGGGAGGGGAGGGAGGAGGGAAGAAGGGGAAGAGGAGGAGAAGAAGGAGAAGGAGGAGAAGGGGGAAGGGGAGAAGGAGTGAGGGAGGGAGGGAGAGAGGTAGGGAGGGGAAAGGAAAAGCAAGCTTAGCTAATTAATTTCCTGTCTGGTACTCTCGCTTACCATGTGATACCCTCTACCATGCAGGGAACAAAAAAGAAGGTCCTCACGGAGTCATCAAGGCTGGCACCTTGAGCCTGGGCTTCCTAGCCTCAATATTATGAGAAATAAAATAAATTTCTTCTCTGAGACAGGATCTTGTTATGCAGGTCAGACTGGACTAGAACTCACTACATAGCCCAGGTTAGCCTCAAACTGCTGGCGATCCTCCCACTTCCCCTCCTGAGTGCTGGTATTACAGACACGCACCACCGTTGTTGGTTTTTTTTTTTTTTTTTTTTTTTTTGAGGGTCTTACTAAGGCTGGCCTTGAACATTTGACCCTTCTGCTTCTGCCACCCAAGTAAAGGATGATAGGCATAAGGCACCATGCCCAGCCAATTCATTTTCTTGGTAAGTCACCCAGTCTGTGGAAAGACATACAGGGAATTGGAGTATTGAGGGGAGCCACTGGAGCAGGGAATGGATGAGCAGGACCTGCCACACATGTTTAAAGATCCTGTCTCCTGACCCAACCTGTCCACATCATCTCTGGGAGACGTGACATTGGAGACCCCCTTTCTGTGCTTGCTTTCTTCCCTATCAATGACTTGAAAACCCAGCTTTCTTTTCATTGCAGGTTCATGTTCTTCAACCTCCAGACCTCTGCAGTCAGCCTCGCCACCCCATCCCGTTGGCATTGCCTTTAGCAGTCACAAATGACTGTCTGCTTCTCAAAGCCGCTCTCGACTCTCACTACCATCTCACAGCTGACTTCTCTGGTCACAGTCACGTTCTAATCTACAGCTCCCCTCTTCTAAGCCTGGCTCCTGCTTCCTAATTAGGAGCTCCAGCTGGATGTCCCCCACACACCTGACTCTCAGTACAGCAAGCCAAAGTCGCTCCCTCCATCCCAAATCTGCCCCACTTGTCCTTTCAGACACTTCCGTGCACACAGGGATGGCAGACTCTTCAGAGTCACGACCCTCCTCCTCTCTCCCATCCTTCCCACACGCTCATCTAGTCACCAAGCCACATCTACTCCATGGTGCAAGAACACTCTTTTCTTCTTTTATTACCCTGCACTATCCCAGGCAGGACCCCCATCACCAATTATCCACTCCTTGGGCTCTAAGCTCCAAACGCCTTCTTCCAGCCCATCATGGCACCACAGATCCCCTCTCTGAATCACAGCTCTGATCATACAGCCCCAACTCAAAGCCTTTAAATACTTGCTGGGCCTTCAGTCCAAGTACCAAATCATTAAGATAACACCCTAGCCAGGGGTGATGGCTGAGGCAGGAGGATCACAAGTTCCAGGCCAGCCTGAGCTACATAGTGAGCACTGCCTCAAAAAACCATCAAACATAAAACAATAATGTCTTATGCTAATTATTAAAAAAAACAAATATGGGGCTGGAGTAATGGCTTAGCAGTTAAGGTGCTTGCTTGCAAAGCCTAAGGACCCAGTTTCCATTCTCGAGGGCCCACATAAGACAGATGTATAAGGTGGCACATGTGTCTGGATTTCATTTGTAGTGGCTAGAGGCCCTGGTGCACCCATTCTCTCTGTCTCAAATAAATAAATAAATAAAATATTTTTTAAAAATACAATGAAGCCAGGTACGGTGGCACACACCTTTAATCCCAGCATTGGGGAGGTAGAGGTAGGCGGTTCACCATGAGTTTGAGGCCACCCTGAGACTACATAGTGAATTCCAGGTCAGCCTGGGCTAGAGTGAGACCCTACCTTGAAAAATGAAACAAACAAACAAACAAAAAAACAAATACAATGAAAATACTGATAACTTACATTTACTAAGTACCTGTCACATACCACAGTTTCAATAAGCACGTTAGATAAACTTAATTCTTCTACCTCATGGAGTGGGCATTTTCCACATTCCTCCATGTGCGGAAATGAGGACTCTGGAGCCCAGAGCTTACATAACTTGTAAGCTGGCAAGCAGAGAAGTCCAGGCTCATTGGCTCAACACCAGCCATTTCCTCAAGTTCTTCAAAATGAGACCTGACTCCGGGTCTTACCACCCTACTTCTCTGTCCCCTGGGGTTGTGGTCTACAGCCCACCTCAAGCTCCCACCACATGACAGCTTCTCTACCCCTGTTGGGATGGACACAGGGACAAGGGAGACACTGTTCCAAGCAGGATGGAAGGAAAAGACAGCCCACCCGCAAGGCTGTCCTAGCCTTCCACGTGGACACCATGGCATGCACATCTCTAAACATGGACACACACGTACACAACATACACATACACTCATATACACACATACATTAAAAAAATAACAAAAGCCCATATGACCCTCCTGCCTCAGGCTCCCAAGATGCTGGGCCTTCACCAGCAGCACTGAGGATCTTTAGCACTGCCTTGTGTCCTGTTGTGGTTTTAGTTTCATATCCCTGATCAGCACCAGCCTGGGCCTCCTACATGTTAATAAATAAAATGTGAGACATCCTTAGTTACTGTAATACCAGCAGTAACCATGGACATGCAAGAATCTCAGTGGTATGTTCACTTAGGTCAATAAATGCCCAGGAGGGCAATAGCTGCCTCACATGGTACTTTGAATTTTTGTTTTTTGAGGGATTTTCATATTGATCTCCATGGTGTTGTACCAGTTTATGTTCCCACCAGCAGTGTATAAGGCTTCCCCTTTCTTCTTTCGCCACATACTCTAAAAACGTATTAAAAAATAAATTAATTCCCCAGGACCCACATAAAGTCAGATACACAAGTTGACCCACATAAGGCGGTCCATGCATCTGGAGTTTATTTGCAATGGCTAGAAGCCCTGACCTCTCTGAAGCTCTCTCCCTCTTTCTTTTTATTTATTTTTGAGAGAGACAGAATGGGTAGGCCAGGGCTTCCAGCTGCTGCAAATGAACTCCAGACCCATGTGCCACCTTATGCATCTGGCTTACATGGGTCCTGGAGAATCGAACCCTGGGTCCTTTGGCTTTTCAGATAAGAGCCTCAATCACTAAGCCATCTCTCCAGTCCTCTGTCTGCCTCTTTGTCTCTCAAGTTATAAAAAATATTTTAAAAATAATAAAATAGCCAGGTACAGTGGTGCATGCCTTTAATCCCAGCACTCAGGAGGCAGAGGTAGGAGGACTGCTGTGACTTCGAGGCCACCCTGAGACTACATAGTGAATTCCAGGTCAGCTTGGGTTAGGGCAAAACCCTACCTTGTAAAACCAAAATAAAAAAATAAATAATAAAATAAATCTTTCTTCCCTTTAAAAAAAAAATGACAAAGCAAAACCCTTTCCTGAGCTCACTGCCATGTCCCAGCATATCCTCCCAGGTTACCTGGCTCGAATCAAAGAGGCACAAGCTTTCATCTGCGTCTCCCTCCACACGGCTTCTTTCTTTTTTGCCATCCAGTTCTGAGTATTTTCAGGAGCTTTCTCAGCCTTCTGGCTGTTACTGCAACTTGCTTCCATGGAAAATATGGAGCTCTCAGGCAAGGTTTCATGGAAACACAAAGGACAGTCTTTCCCTGAGTGTAGAAAGGAGCATTTGATAGCTTTGTCATTCAAGGTGCAACTGTTCTGTCCCTGAGATGACACAAATGACACTGAGTGTGCTGGCTCCAGACTCAAGTAAGCCTCTGCCAGTCGGCTCCAGCTCCAAGGATCCAAAGGATGCAAGGAGATCAGTTTTTGCAGGCAGAATATCATTTTCTCCAAGTTCTGCAAACTTGAACAAACAGCAAGCTGGAGGTGGAGCACGGTGGTTAGATGGTCTGTGTTAGTTGCTTTCTTTTCCTGAGCAGGAAAAAAAAAGGCAAAAAAAATTAAGTTGCAAAATGTTTTCCACATAAAAATGAAGGTATCTAAAACCCAAGCTGTATATGCCATGAATTATAAGTATTTTCCAGCACTTAAACAAGTCAATTAAACTAAATATACCTCACAGATTTCATGTTTAAAATCAAAAAGCTAGAGAAATACATACTACCTACAAAATGGTCACCATCCATTCTCAAACATCCTAATGTCATAATAATTCTTACAAGAGTGGTTTGACAAAGTTCACCAAAATGTAAATGTCAGATTAATTTCAACTTTTACTAAAAGCTCGTTGTGATTTAAGGAAGTATGTTTGGGGTGTCATGTTGACACGGGTGAAATTATGATGGTTGATCTTGACTTGTCAATTTGTTTGGCTTGAAAAGCACGTAGGTGTATCTGGGATGGAGTCTCCAGGAAGGACTGACTAAGGAGGAAGACAGGGACAAGGAGAGAGCTGGCTACATGAACACCCTCTCATCTCCTGGCAGCCAAGACGGTCTGACACACATTGCCCCAAGATGCTCTCTGGCCTCACTATAGGCCCAAAAACATGGAGCCCAGGGACTGAAACCTCTTTAACAGAAGCTGAAATAAATCTTTCCTCTCACAAGTTGTCTGTGTCAGGTATTGTCACAACAACGAAGTCTAACACAAATCTTCACTGTCTTCAGTGAGATACTGAAAAAGCAAAAAATAAAAACAGCCAATTTTCTTAGAACCTGGCATAAATTGTTCCATTTTAATATGTGTTGCTTTCTAAAACCCCATAGGTGCTTCTGTCAGGATGTGAACAAACCCATCTGCACATCTGACTCGGCCTGGCCATCGCACAGAGCAGCCCTTGAAGCTCTCAGCGCTTCAGGAGACAATGTAATTGAACCCACATGCCTTCCTTCCCTGCTGCAGCCAAGGCCAATTATTTCTGGCCAGAGGAGACTTCCTGGGTTCCTTCTGACCAGAAAACCCTTCTCCAGTCTCCTCAACTGGAACCACCATCTCTTGCCTAATTTGCCATCTGTAAATGCCCTGGGGTTAGGAAAAACAGGCCTGCCTAGAAAAGGTTAAAGTTTGCAGACAGCAGATGGCAAAGTAACATCACCTTCAAGCTCCTATGACATCTAAGGAGAGCCAGGCCTGCCACAGTACCCATGAAGCTCCTGCCCAGAGCTAAGGGCATGAAACAGGGGCCAAGCTATCCAGCACGCAGCCCAGTGAGCTGTAGACTAGTAAGAGAAACATTCCTTTATTGAGTGCAGAGATGAAACAAAGCCCCACACTTACTTGATGAGAGCACACCTTATTTTATTAGTACTGTTCAGTATCTGTCCTTCCCAAAGCCTACCCCAAAGGTTTTATAAGAGCCTGGTACACAGCACTGCTCCCTGTCCTCCTCGATGTCAGCTACTGAGCAATGGCTTTTATAAAGTCAGACTGGGCCTTTTATGTCTAATCAGGAGAACGTGTCTAGACCATCCCATAGCCAATGTTCCTCTTCTCCATAACTAGCCTGCAGTGCACTGTGTTATTCAAACACATGTTCCTGTTAAGGAAACAACTGTGTTAAAGTGAAGATACCATATGCAGATTATGATTTTCCCCTCCTTTTAAAAACTTCTTGAGATAAGGTATCACAATGTAACCCAGACAGACTGGCCTTAAACTTGTGATCCTCCTGCCTCCGCCTCCTAGGAGCTGGGGTTACAGTCATGTGCCACCATGCGTGGCTCCACACTGATTCTGATAGCACGGTCAGTAAGTGCAAGGCTACTGCTGAGCTGGGCTAGTAAACTAGGTTCTCCTAGTGTGGCTCACGAACTTCTCTTGTACATTAGAGCTACTTAAATGCCCACAGGGAATTCTTCCAGAATACCTCAACTCCTCCTGCAGCAAGATGACAGCAGTGATAGTTACTTGAGGGCTTGCCACACGCCAGGCACTGTTTTAGGTGTTGTACTCGTCTAAGCCTCATGATAATCTTTTTAAATTTATTTTCATATGTGTGTATATGGGAGCACCAGAGCCACTTTCCATTGCAAATGAATGCCAGATGCTTGTATCACTTGTTTGTGTCCACCTTATGTGGGTAGCTTGAGAACTGAACAGGCTGGCAGGTTTTGCAAGCAAGTGCCATCTTCCCAGACTCTATCTTTTATTATTATTATTATTATTATTATTATTATTATTATTAATTTTTTGGAGAGAGACAGAGAGAGAGAGAGGAAGACAGGGATGGGCGCGCAAGCAGTGTCTCAGCTGCTGCGAACGAAATCCAGATGTGTGCGCCCCCTTGTGGGCAAGTGCAGCATTGCGCCCTTGCGTCACTGCATCTGGCTAAACGTGGGACCTGGAGATTGGAACCGCTGGAGATTGGAACCAGTGTTCTTAGGCTTAGGAGGCAGGTGCCTTAACCCCTAAGCCATGTCTCCAGCCCTTTTTTTTTTTTTTTTTTTTTTTTTTTAGTTTTTCAAGATAGGGTCTCACTCCAGCCCAGGCTGACCAGGAATTCACCATGTAATCTCAGGGTGGGCTCGAACTCATGGCGATCCTCCTACCTTTGCCTCTCGAATGTAGGGATTAAAGGCATGTGCCACCATGCCCAGCAGACTCTATCTTTAAAATTTTTTTTAATTTTTTTTTTTTTTTGAGAGAGAGACAGACAGAGACAGGGAGAGGGAGACAGAGAATGGGCACGCCAGCAGTCTCTCAGCTGCTGTGAAGGAAATCCAGATGTGTGCGCCCCCTTGTGGGCAAGTGAGGCATTGCGCCCTTGCGTCACTTTGCATCTGGCTAAATGTGGGACCTGGAGATTGGAACCGGGTTCTTGGGCTTAGCAGGCAGGTGCCTTAACCACTAAGCCATCTCTCCAGCCTAGACTCTATCTTTTAAAAGACTTTTACAGATGAAGCTGGGCATGGTGGTACACGCCTTTAATCCTAGTCCTGGAGAGGCAGAGGTAGGAGGACAGCCGTGAGTTCAAGGCCACCCTATGACTACATAGTTAATTCCAGGACAGCCTGGGCTAGAGTGAGGCCCTATCTCGAAAAACAAAACAAAACAACAACAACAAAAAGACTTTTACAGATGAGGCAGCAGAGTCACAGAAAGGTTAGATAACCAGCCCGAGGTCACGGAGCTAGAAAACAGCAGAGCTGGACCGGAGAGATGGCTTAGCAGTTAAGGCTCATGCCTGCGAAGCCTAAGGACCCCAGTTTGATTCTCCAGGTCCCATGTAAGCTAGATGCATATGGTGGCACATGTGTCTGGAATTTGTTTATAGTGGCAAGAGGCCCTGGCGCACCCATTCTCACTCTCTCTCTCCCTCTCTCTGTCTCAAATAAATAAATAAATAAATAAATATAAAATAAAAAGCAGAGTTATAGTCCTGTAAACTAGAAGTATACATTTACTGTTTATTCTTTTCAACACTACAGACTAACCTGTCCCCTACAGAGTGTGTCAGGACAATAATCACCAAGACAAAACAGACATGTGTCAAAACTAACAACAAAATAAAAGAGTTGGGGCTGGAAAGATGGCTTAGTGGTTAAGGCACTTGCCTGCAAAGCCAAAGGACCCAGGATCAATTCCCCAGGACCCATGTAAGCCAGATGTACAAGGTGGCACATGCATCTGGAGATCATTTGCAGTGGCTGAAGGCCCTGGCATACCCACTCTCTTTCTCTCTCTATCTGCTTCTCTAAGTAAATAAATTAAAAACTTTTTTTAAAAAAAATAAAAATAAAAAGAAGAGCGTCTTCAAGTACAGAAATTTTTTTTTTAACTTTTTATTTTATCTTCTTTTTTTTGGACAGAGACACAGAGAGAGACAGAGAGAGAGAGAGAGAGAGGAAGGGAAGAAGACAGAGATGGGCACGCGAGCAGTTTCTCAGCTGCTGAGAACGAAATCCAGATGCGTGCGCCCCCTTGTGGCCAAGTGCAGCATTGCGTCCTTGCATCACTATACATCTGGCTAAACGTGGGACCTGGAGATTGGACCAGCTGGAGATTGGAACCAGTGTTCTGAGGGTTAGGAGGCAGGCTCCGTAACCCCTAAGCCATCTCTCCAGCCCCAAGTACAGAAATTTAAAGAATGAGGTGAGAGCCACTAGCTCACTGTCTACTTCCACACCAATAGTCCTCCACAGTGGGGTGACAGGAATGTCATTGAACAGCTCTGAAGTCCTGACATGCTGCCTATACCTTCAGACAGGCCTTCTCCTGCCTGTTAACTGAGCTCTGGAGACCCAGTGTGTGCTGACTGGAAACAGACTCTCTCTAAGCCACACAGCCCCTGTCAGTAACCTAGATGCCAGGCCTCCTTCAACAAGGCAGAGGACAAAGTTCAGCAGTGTGTGTGCAATTGAGCTGATGGCAGTGAACAGTGAATGGTGCCTGGAAAGGGCACCGGCAGAGCCACTACAGCCTCTGTCACTAACCTAGATGCCAGGCCTCCTTCAACAAGGCAGAGAACAAAGCTCAGCAGCATGTGTATGATAGAGCTGATAGGAGAGTAGGGTGGGTAGTGCTTGGAAAGGGCCCAAGCTCGTGTTCACTTGCTGAGCAGTGAGACTAGAAATAAGTAGGATTAACCCAAGCTCACCACTCATGCCAGCGCTGCCTAACCAGGGCCATCTACCCACCTGATTAAAAATTAAGCACACTTAGGGACTCCCCAGATGTTCCCTAGGGACCCCTCCCAGTTGTAGCAGGGACATTCTTAGCTCGGGAGCTTTTCTACTTCTGCCCTCTTAAAATAACTTTCATAATTAAAAAGAAAATTAACTCACAATAAGTAGAGAAGGGAAAACAGCGGTTTTCCATCTTTGCGTGGGGGGGGAGGGTATGTGAGGTGTGGTGTGGTATGTGTGCAGGGTATGCATATGTATGTGCCCACAGGGCACACCAAGAGCTTGCCAACTATGGGGTGCACTTGCCTGTGGGAAATGTCGGATGTCTCCCTCCCTCAACTCTAATGCTTATTGTGACTTGAGCTGGAATCTCTTACGGATCCTGGAGTTTCAAAAGTCTCTGCTCGCCACAGGACTGGGCCTCCATGGTCTCACCTAGTTTATTTATGTGGGTCCTAGAGATACAACTCGAGTGGTCTCTAAGGCATCCTCAGGCTCTCATGCTTGCACAGGAAGTACTCCTGACCACTGAGCCATCTCTCCAGCTCTGTTTCCCACCAAGGTTTCCCCACACTGCAAAAGGCTGGTGTTCAGGCTGGAGAGATGGCTTAGTGGTTAAGGCACTTGCCTGCGAAGCCTAAGGACCCAGGTTCGATTCTCCAGGTCCCATGTAAGCCAGATGCACAAGTTGGTGCATGCATCTGGAGTTTGTTTGTGGTGGCTAGAGGCCCATTCTCTCTCTCTAATAAATAAATAAATAAAAATAAATATTAAAAATATTCTTTTAAAAAAAGGCTGGTGTTCTATGCAGTGAGCCCCATTCTGGTGATAGGACTTATTTGCATGTGTGCTTCAAGCTGACCTCTGGGTGGCTACACCCTCAGGGTTCCAGATAGTGCAAGCCATATTAACTCCTAGGGAGGCAAAAATAGGCACCATGAATGGTCATCACAGACTACAGCCAGATGACAGCCCACAGAAATTCCTCAAAACAACGTAAGTAACTTTTGTATGTCTTAACCAGAAATCAGAAACAAGCAGAATCTAGAATTAAAAAAAAAATAAAATAAAATAAAAAACTGCCTCTAGCCTTTTAAACTTCTGCAAATTCTGAGCTGAAGAGAAGACACCAGCTATCAAAAGCACTTCCTGTACAAGCTTAAGGGCTACAACCATCGGTTACCCAATCCTGAAGTAGAGCAGAGACATGAGTAAGAATCACCATAGCCTGTGGGAAAAAAATGACAAGCTCTGGGGTCAATAAGAGATTCCAATTAAGTAAGAACAGGTGGAAGGAAGAGCAATGGAGTGGAACACCCAACATTCTACTCCGACTACCACAGGTAAGCACACAAGGCACACCTGGCACAAACTCGTGCATATACCACACACACAGATGCAAGCAAAAAAATAAAGTAAGGGCTGGAGAGATGGCTTAGTGGTTAAGGTGCTTGCCTGCAAAGCCTAAGGACCCAGATTCGATTTCCCAGGACCCATGTAAAAGCCAGATATAAAAGGTGGCGCTTGTGTGTAGAGTTTGTTTGCAGTGGCCAGAGGCCCTGGTGTGCCCATTCTCATTCTCTTTCTCTCTCTCAAATAAACAAATAAAATATTTTAAAATAAAATAAAGCAAAACACTCACCAAGTTTGCAGCAATCTCCAGTGCTTCCGCATGTCTCCCTAGGTGAGCCAGACACCGGGCCTGGCCTTCTTGAACATCCCTTTTCATGGCAAAATTGGTAGGTGACAATTTTTCAGAGATACAGGAGTACTCCTCCAGTGCTTTCTGGCAAATATTTGTTAAAAAAAAAAAAAGAAAGAAAGAAAGAAAGAAAGAAAGAAAGAGAGGAAAAAAAAGAGATTCAGGGGTCTGGAGAGATGGCTTAGTGGTTAAGTGCTTGCCTGTGAAGCCTAAGGACCCTGGTTTGAGGCTCGATTCCCTGGACCCACGTAAGCCAGATGCATAAGGTGGCGCATGCATCTGGAGTTCATTTGCAGTTGCTGGAGGCCCTGGTGCACCCATTCTCTATCTACCTCTTTCTCTCTCTGTCGCTCTCAAATAAATAAATAATAAGCAAAACAAAAAAATTTTAAAAAAAAGAGATTGAGTATTGGGATGCTTTTTTTCTATGCAGAAAGTCATATGATAATTAACCTCCAATAACAACAAGGGAGACCTAAATATCTGTATATGTGTGTGACAGGTATGCGTGTTGGTGAGTATGTGCATGGTGGCCAGAGGGGACATTGGTGTCTTCCTCAATCTCTCTCCACCTTTTTTTGTTTGTTTTTCATATAGGGTCTCACTGTAGACCAGGCTGACCTGGAACTCACTACGTAGTCTCAGGCTGGCTTTGAACTCAGTGATCCTCTTACCTCTGCCTCTTGATTGCTGGGATTAAAGGAGTGTGCCACCATGCCTGGACTTCTCTACCATTTTTTTAAACATTTATGTATTGCACATGTGCATGGGCTAGGGTCTCTTACCACTGCAAATGAATGCAAGATGCTTTATTGGATTCACAGTTGCATGTGCCACATTGCATCTGGCTTTATGTTTCTACTGGGGGATTGAACCTGGGTTGGCGGGCTTTGTAATAAAGTACCTTTAACTTCTGAGCCATCGCCCCAGCTCTCTATACCTCATTTTTTTTGTTGTTTTTTTTTTGAGACAGGGTCTCTTTGAACCTAGAGCTCACCGATTTGGCTGGACTGGCTGGCCAGGTTGCCTTGGGGATTCTCCTGTCTCTGCCTGTGCAGCTCTGGGACTACAGGCATGTGCCACCAAGCCTAGCTTTTATGTGGGGGCTGGGGATCCAAATTCAGGTCTTCTTGCTTGTGTAGCAAGCACTTTGAAAACTGAACTATCTTCCTAGCTCAAGACCTAATTATTAGTTTTAATTTCATTATTTGTAAGCAGAGAGAGAGAGAGAGAATGGGTATGCCAGGGCCTTTAGCTGCTGCAAATGAACTCCGCTTTTCGATAGAGAAGCTTCTACTTCAGATGGTGTTGACTACTGGGATGACTCAAAAGTCACCATAGTTGATGCAAGTGTACAAGGTCTCACATGTGCACAAAGTGGCATATGCATCTGGGGTTCAAGTGCAGTGGCTAGAGGCCCTGGTGCACCAATTCTCTCTCATAAAAAAAAAAACTTGCAAAAAAGAAAAAGAAAGTTACCATAGTGCTGAGAAGAAATGACACTGGAGTGTTCAGCACTGAGGCATCTTTATCACACCTTCCAAGACCCAGGATCCATTGCGGAAGAGGTGGTGGAAAGAATATAAGAGCCAAAGGAAGGATAGGGCACCTTCCAGTATACTCTTCCAGACACAAAATGGCCTGGATACCCATGACCTCATAGTGCCTGGCACTGCCTGCACAAGATCAAAGATAATGACATCAAAATAAAAGAGACTTATTGTTAAAAAAAAAAAAAAGAAGAAAGAAAGAAAAAAAAGCGGAAAAAAAGAGATTCAGGGGTCTGGAGAGATGGCTTAGTGGTTAAGTGCTTGCCTGTGAAGCCTAAGGACCCTGGTTTGAGGCTCGATTCCCTGGACCCACGTAAGCCAGATGCATAAAGTGGCGCATGCATCTGGAGTTCATTTGCAGTTGCTAGAGGCCCTGGTGCACCCATTCTCTATCTACCTCTTTTTCTATCTGTCACTCTCAAATAAATAAATAATAAGCAAAACAAAAAAAATTAAAAAAAGAGATTGAGTATTGGGATGCTTTTTTTTTCTATGCAGAAAGTCATATGATAATTAACCTCCAATAACAACAAGGGAGACCTAAATATCTGTGTATGTGTGTGATAGGTATGCGTGTTGGTGAGTATGTGCATGGTGGCCAGAGGGACATTGGTGTCTTCCTCAATCTCTCCACCTTTTTTGTTTGTTTTTCATATAGGGTCTCACTGTAGACCAGGCTGACCTGGAACTCACTACGTAGTCTCAGGCTGGCTTTGAACTCAGTGATCCTCTTACCTCTGCCTCTTGATTGCTGGGATTAAAGGAGTGTGCCACCATGCCCGGACTTCTCTACCATTTTTTTAAACATTTATGTATTGCACATGCGCATGGGCTGGGGTCTCTTACCACTGCAAATGAATGCAAGATGCTTTATTGGATTCACAGTTGCACGTGCCACATTGCATCTGGCTTTATGTGACTACTGGGGGATTGAACCTGGGTTGGCGGGCTTTGTAATAAAGTACCTTTAACTTCTGAGCCATCGCCCCAGCTCTCTATACCTCATTTTTTTTTTTTTTTTTTTTTGAGACAGGGTCTCTCTTTGAACCTAGAGCTCACCGATTTGGCTGGACTGGCTGGCCAGGTTGCCTTGGGGATTCTCCTGTCTCTGCCTGTCCAGCTCTGGAACTACAGGCATGTGCCACCAAGCCTAGCTTTTACGTGGGGGCTGGGGATCCAAATTCAGGTCTTCTTGTTTGTGTAGCAAGCACTTTGAAAACTGAACTATCTTCCTAGCTCAAGACCTAATTATTAGTTTTAATTTTATTATTTGTAAGCAGAGAGAGAGAGAGAGAGAGAATGGGTATGCCAGGGCCTTTAGCTGCTGCAAATGAACTCCGCTTTTCGATAGAGAAGCTTCTACTTCAGATGGTGTTGACCACTGGGATGACTCAAAAGTCACCATAGTTGATGCAAGTGCACAAGGTCTCACATGTGCACAAAGTGGCATATGCATCTGGAGTTCAAGTGCAGTGGCTAGAGGCCCTGGTGCACCAATTCTCTCTCTTGCAAAAAGAAAAAAAAAAAATAGTGCTGAGAAGAAATGACACTGGAGTGTTCAGCACTGAGGCATCTTTTTTTTTTTTTTTTTAAATTTATTTATTTATTTATTTATTTTTGGTTTTTCGAGGTAGGGTCTCACTCTGTCCCAAGCTGACCTGGAATTCACTCTGTAGTCACTGAGGCATCTTTATCACACCTTCCAAGGCACAGGATCCATTGCAGAAGAGGTGGTGGAAAGAATATAAGAGCCAAAGGAAGGGTAGGGCACCTTCCAGTATACTCTTCCAGACACAAAATGGCCTGGATACCCATGACCTTATAGTGCCTGGCACTGCCTGCACAAGATCAAAGATAATGACATCAAAATAAAAGAGACTTATTGAGAATAGGAGGGGACATGATAGAGGGTGGATTTGTAAGGGGGAAAGTGAGGGTGGGAAGGGAATTATTATGGCTTATTGTCTCTAATTATGGAAGCTGTCAATAAAAAAGTTTAAAAATAATATATATATATATTCTGGCTGGTTATATATAACAGACTTTGAAAACTGGTTTTATTGGGACCTTGCTATACAATTATTTCATCAATATCTGCATGAAGATGAAATGGGACACTTATATGAAGCAGCCTACCAACCAGTCGTTTGTTCTTCCCTTTTCTTGCATTTTGAGGTGCCTTGCACCTATGACTTTATGAAGGTGTCTAGGCTCAAGACTCACACCAAATGAGGAAATATAGAGACTTGGGGAGGGCTGGAGAGATGGCTCAGTGGTTAAGGCATTTGCCTGTGAAGCCAAAGGATGCAGGTTTGATTCCCCAGTACCCATGTAAGCCAGATGCACAAGGTGGCATGTGTCTGGAGTTCGTTTGCAGCAGCTACAGCCAGATAAATAAAATTAATGAAACGTGCCCAGGCATGGTGGCACATGTCTTTAATCCCAGCACTCAGGAGACAGAGGTAGGAGGATCACCATGAGTTTGAGGCTACCCTGAGAATAGAGTGAATTCCAGGTCAGCCTGGGCTAGAGTGAGATCCTACCTCGAAAAAAAAAAAAAAAAAAAAAAAAAAAATTAAAGAAACCTGGGCAAACTGACTTACAGGGACCCCAAACATACTTTTGTTAGTTACAAGTAACAAGGGCTAGAGCAATGGCTAAAGGTGCTTGCCTGCAAAGCCTGACGGCCCGATTCAATTCTCCAGGACCCACATAAAGCCAGATGTACAAAGTAGCACGTGCATCTTGAGTTTGCAGTGTCAGGAAGCCCTGGTACACCTATACTCACACTCTCAGTCTGCCTCTTTCTCTCTGTTTCTCTCTTTCTCCCCCTCTCAAATAAATAAGTAAAAATATTTTATTTATTTGAGCCCATACAGAACAGTACAGAAAGGTAGGAACATGAATTGTGAAAGTTCAAGTTCGTTTCCACAAACAACATTCATAACTTAGTGCACTACTATTTACAGAGGCCATCACTGATAAGAGCTCACGTCAAGTACCACAATCCTACACGTGTTGACATGTACCTGATACTCCTGCCGTCTGTAGGCCAGGTCCCCTTTGAATTTCTTCACAGTCAGAGCTTCAACTTCATCGCTGCTCTCTGTTTCTTCATCAAACCACTAGCAATCATAAACACAGCAGGCAAGAGAGTGAAGCAATGCTTTCCCTAGAAGCACCTCAAAAAAGACGTCTTCAGAATAAGCTTCAAGGGAAAACACTAGGCAGAAAATGGCTTTATTTGCTGGAGATGTAGCTCAATTGTGTAACATACTTGCATAGCACGCACAAAACCCTGGGTTCAATCCCAGCACCCCACAAAGTGGATGTGGTGGTTCACACAATTCTAGCATTTCATAAGTGAAAGCAGAAGGATCAGAAGTTCAAGGTTATCGTTGGTTATATAGCCACCTGGGATTACCCAATACCCTGTAACTCAGGCTGACCCGGAACTCATGACCCTTTTGCCTGTGCACCCCCAAGTGCTGGGATTACAAGTATGGCCACCACACTGACTAAAGAGTAACAATCTTTTTTCTTCTTCTTCTTCAAGGTAGGGTCTCACTCTAGCTCAGGCTATGCAGCTCACTATGTAGTCTCAGGGAGGCCTTGAACTTACGGCGATCCTCCTACCTCTGCCTCCTGAATGGGAGTAAAGGCGCGTGCCACCACACCCAGCTAAGAGTAACAATCTTAATAATAGCCTAGTTTATACTGTAATTATCACAAGTATAAACACACTATCATTTCTGCGTATGTGCCGTGTGTACATTTGTGTGTAGGTGCACAAGTGCATGGGCCAGAGGCCAACATCATATGTCTTCCTCAATCACTCTATCTTTCTGAGACAAAGTCTCTCACTGGACTTGGAGTTGACTGATTTGGCTAGACTGGCTAGCCAGAAAGCCTCAGGAATCTTCCTGGTTTTACTTCCCCAGATCCAAAGAAATATCTCATATACTCATAATAAAACACACTGGCTGAACAAAGACGATATACCATTAATCCAAATGCAGCTGTCCCATCTCATGTGATAATGAGCTGATATCAAAACTCACCCCCAGCTTCCTCAACCAGTTTCTCTTTACACTGAGCTACCACAGTGGGGAAAGCCAGCAGCCAGCCTTTTCTACTCCCTCAAGGGCCACTCACAAGTACTTGACCCACAATTACCCTCAGTCCTCTACAGCTATCTAGTCATATACTGTTTTTTTTTTTTTTTTTTTTTTTTTTTTTATTAGAAAGAGAGAGAGGGAGAGGGAGAATGGGTACGCCAGGGCCTCTAGCCACTGCAAACAAAGTATTGATGTGTGCACCCCCTTGTGCATCTGGCTTTTAAAGTGGGACCTGGAAAATCGAACTGGGGTCCTTAGGCATGTGCCTTAACCACTAGGCCATCTCACCAGCCCTTTACTCTTTTTTGTTTTGTTTTGTTTTGAGGTAGGGTATCACTCTAGTCCAGACTGACCTGGAATTTACTATGTATTCTCAGGCTGTCCTCGAACTCATGGCGATCCTCCTACCTCTGCCTCCCGAGTGCTGGAATTAAAGGCGTGCGCCACCACGCCCGGCCCTTTACTCTTTTTTTAAGAGAGAGAGAGGCAAAGAGAGAGACAGAGAATAGGTGCACCAGGGCCTCCAGCCAATGCAAATGAACTCCAGATGCATGTGCCCCTTTGTGCATCTGGCTTACATGGGTCCTGGAGAGTCGAACAGGGATCCTTTGGCTTTGCAGGCAAGTGCCTTAATGGCTAAGCCACTTCTCCAGCCCCACATATACTGTTTTAAGTAGCCATTCACAACTTTCTAACAATAATTGATGAGCCTCCATCCAACTGTCATCACCCTACTAGGAAAGGATGGTACAATGCTGGCTTTCATGCACACACATAAAATTTGTTTTGTTTTGTTTTTTTGAGGTAGGGTCTCACTCTAGTCCAGGCTGACCTGGAATTCACTATGTAGTCTCAGGCTGGCCTTGAACTCATGGTAATCCTCCTACCTCTGCCTCCCAAGTGCTAGGATTAAAGGCATGTCCCACCATGCCCGGCTTGGTTTTTTTTGAGGTAGGAGTTTGCTCTTGTCCAGGCTGACCTGGAATTCACTATGTAATCTCAGGATGGCCTTGAACTCACGGCAATCCTCCTACCTCTGCCTCCCCAGAGCTGGGATTAAAGGCGTACACCACCATGCCCGGCTTGTTCTCCCAGGTAACCCACAGGCCTGAAGAATGCAGATAGATGATAGGCAGAGGGAGGAAAGAACCCAGTGAACAAGTGTATTGGCTACTTTGCTGTGGCAAAATACCTGACAGAAGCAACTTGAAGGAAGGAAGGGGGTAGGGAAGGATTTATCCTGGCTCATAGTTTTGGGAATCATGGCACAGCGGCTCGGACATGATGGTGGAGCTCATAGCTGGTCTTTTCTCATATCTTGAGGAATCAGGAGGTACAGCAAATGAGCCTGGCTATGCTCCAAGGCCTGTCCCCAGTGACCTGTCTCTGCAGGACAAGACAAGACCTGCACACATCCTGTGACAGTTCAGAATCAAACCCTGTTCAGGGCAGGAGAGCATGGGGAAGGCAAACAGTGCCAAAGGCTGAAACAGAAGCTTTCTGACCTAAACTCCTAAGTTTTATTCCAGCAGAAACCAAAGTGACTTGAATAAGCCCCTTTGAGCTTGTCTTTCTGTTCTTTTGTTTTTTGGTTTTTCAAGGTACGGTTTCGCTCTAGCCCAGGCTGTCTTGGAATTCACTATGTAGTCTCAAGGTGGCCTCAAATTCACAGCAATCCTCCTACCTCTGCCTCCCGAGTGCTGAGGCTAAAGGGGTGTGTGTGTGTGTGTGTGTGTGTGTGTGTGTGTGTGTGTATTTTTTTTTTAAGAGCATGGGAGAGTCAGATAAAAAATGGGCACTCAAGAGCCTCTAACCACTGCAAATGAACTTCAGACACATGCCCCACCTTGAGCATCTGGCTTACGTGGGTACTGGGGAATTGAACCTGGGTCCAGAGGATTTGCAGGCAAATGCCTTAACCACTAAGCCATCTCTCCAGCCCAAGCAGTGTAGTTTTGTATCCACATAACATACACTATAAGGGACAGCTGTCTGGGTGTTACTTTGTAAGGGTACAGCTCACCACACTCGACAGTATTTTCCTATGCACTGTCTCACTGCATTCCCCAATGACCCTGGACTGTTTGTCACAAGTGACAAATGAGGACCTGACACTTTAAAAACAAGTGGTAAAGCCAGCACTGGAAAGTGACAGTCCTCAAGCAAGCTGACTCCCTGTACTTAGTTCCCATGACTGAATTCAGGAGGTGACTTTAAGACTACAGGTAATGAGAAAATATAACTGAAGTAGAAACACTTCAGTCACTTCCCAGTGCCTGGCATCACTAAGCAGTACCACTGCTGTAAGGAACAAATGAGACAAACATGTAACGGGACGCAGCGCAGAGCTTCCAACATTTCAGGTTGCCAAAAGTATTTGTGCTGGCTGGGGAGATGTGCATCACAATCAGTAATACTGGACTAATTCAAAACTATTCTCGGAATTTCTGTTTTGAACAAAGCTGTTAGGCACTGCAGAAAGTAACAAGTTAGGAACTGTGATGTCATCATTTGGCTCTGTAGGTCTAAGGACTTTATGGGAATGCTGACAAACTAGAAGAGGGGAGAAGGGTAAGACGAAAAGGAAAGAATTGAGAAAAGCCTTCCTGGAGGAAGAGGCAGCATTGAAGGTGTGCGTGAGAAAAGGACATGCGGGACACTGACCATCTGGGCCGGGATGGTGGACAAGGAGTTAGTTCACTGCACAAAGGCAAGCCGGTTTGGGGGATGGAGAAATTGTCCAGTGGTTAAGGTATTTGCCTGCAAAACCTAACAACCCAGTTCGATTCCCCAGTACCACGTAAAGTAAGCCAGATGTACAAACTGGAGCATTTCTCTGGAATTAGTTTGCAGCAGCTGGACCATTCTCTTTCTTTTTTATTTTATTTATTTTTTTGTGAAAGTAAAAATTTTTATTTTGATTGATTTTTTACAATGTATAGTTCAATATAAGGCCAGTTTTTAATGGCAAAAATTTGGTTCCACGGAAAGCCCATAATGCTACAGAGAGCTACAACTTTTCCAGGAAGTAGGTAAACAGCTGGAAGAGAAAGCGAACCAGCTAGCAGCATGGTGACTTAAACCACAGAGCCATAGTCTGCAACTCTAATATTCAAAATGGCACACACATTTATTAGCTGGTGACAGGAGTGAGGAATAAGGAACAAGACGAGGACATGAAATGGAGCACTCTGCATACTGTGAAGATGACAAACAGACCAAATACGAGGGTTCTCAGGATAACCATAGAAAAGGGAACCAAGGTTTTTACTCAAATGCTTTTTAGAGCCTTTCTGTAGATACAAGTATATATATTTATCCAAAAATATGTTTTATACAGATAAATGTTTCTCAATTAAAGTTGGGTCCAAAGCTACAATTATACCGTAAAGCACTGTCTCTTGTTAAGACTATCCACCTGAAATTTCAATTTCTTTAAAGGTTAGTGCATTAGTTTTCCAAATATAATTACCTGACATCTTTTTAATAGATATAAATCAAGTAGGCATTATTTTTTTAAAAGGGTTTGCAGGTAAACAATATTTCTCTAAGATGCTATGCATATTAGACTTACAGCAAGCCCCATTAAGAATATGATTGACAGACATACCAGAAGGGCTCTGTACGCTGGATATTCCTCTTCACAGTAAACATTTTCTGATTGCCAGTTCATATGTGTTGAAAAATGCACAGGAAAGACTACTTCCTAAGGAGTCTTATGTCAGTGACATTCTGATCTAATATATGGCAAGAACTCTGCACATATTTTAACTACTATTTTTCTTATACTGGGGATATAACACAACCACTACCTACAAAATAAAGCACACAATTATTTTGGTAATTGTGGACACTGGACAAACACTTGTGGGCCATGCTCTCTTTCTCTCTCTTCTATCTCACTCAGCTTGAAAATAAGTTAAAATTTTTTTAATTTTTCGAGGTAGGGTCACACTCTAGCTCAGGGTGACCTGGAATTCACTCTGTATTCTCATGCCTTGAACTCATGGCAATTCTTGTACCTCTGCCTCCTGTGTACTGGGATTAAAGGTGTGGGCCACCACACCCAATTTAAGGGTTGGAGACATGGCTTAGCGGATAAGGCGCTCGCCTGCAAAACTAAAGGATGCCGGTTCAATTCCCCACGACCCACGTGAGCCAGCTGCACAAGGTAGCACATGCTTCTGTCATTTGCAGCAGCTGAATGCCCTGGCCCGCCCATCCTCTCTCTCTCAAGTAAATGAAATAAAAATAAATTAAATTTTAAAAAAGCATAGATTTTTTTTTAATTAAAAAAAAAAAAAAACCTAGGATGGCCAGTTTCCGAGCCCCGGGCAGTCCGGGCGAAGCTGGCGGGCATCGAGGCGCCGCGGGCCCGCACGCGCAGAGGCCGAGGCCGCCGTCTCACCTGCGGCTCGCAGCGCTTGGCGGCGTAGGGCGCGGACGGCCCGGGCCGCCGCTCCGGCCTCTCTTCGAACACCGAGTCCTCAAACTCGCCGCCCAGCACCCAGCACTCGGTCTCCATGGCGGGCCGCCCGCCCTCCCTCGGCGGCCAGGCCGGAAGTGCGGGTCGCGGCCGAGCGGGGCATGCTGGGACTGGTAGTCTTTTGCAGGGCCGCTCGCTGACTGGTGGCCGACTTGGGGTCCCCAACGAGAGCTGAGATTTTCAGACTTCGGAGTTTGGCTTCTCCGTGGGACCGGATGGATAGACCGACCTTTACCCGCACTTATCGGAAAGCACGAGCCCCGGGGGAGATGTTTAATCCTAGTAAGAATTTGTAAGCAGTGGCAGAGAGAGAAAATGAGAATGGGCATGCCAGGACCTCCAGCCATTGCAAACGAACTCCAAATCCATGTGCTATTTTGTGTATCTGGCTTTACGTGGGTACTGGGGAATAGAACTTGGGTCATCAAGTTTTGCAGGTAAGCGCTGAGCAATCTCTCCATCCCAGTAAGAACTTTTTTTTTTTTTTTTTGGTTTTCCGAGGTAGGGTCTCACTCTAGCTTAGGCTGACCTGGAATTCACTATGTAATCTCAGGGTGATCTCGAATTCACGATGATCCTCCTACCTCTGCCTCCCGAGTGCTGGGATTAAAGGCGTGCGCCACCACACCCGGTTTAGAAGAACCATTTTTAAACCACTGACAATCTTCCTTGCTTTGTGTTAGACACTTTTTTCATTTTATTTTGTATTTTCTGTCTTCTTTCAACAACATTCTTGTTGAAGACACAGTAATGACCACTTTGCCAGGAAGATACTGGGGTGTTGAAGAGATCAGATAAGCTTGTCAGCTTATATTATTTTTGTGGTTAAAAACAGACGTTCACGTCCATGGAACAGAGATACTACCACCAGTAATGGCCACCAAAAGGCTAAGAAATTGTTGCTGAAGAGGGGTGTGACAATTCTAAGAGCCACAGAGTGGGTAGAAATATTCCAAAGAGAGGTGATATAAGATTATAACCTATGTAAAAAATAATAATTAAGGGCTGAAGGGATGGCTTAGTGGTTAAGGCGTTTGCCTGCAAAGCCAAAGGACCCAGGTTCGATTCCTCAGGACCCATATTAGCCTGATGCACAAGGGGGCGCACGCATCTGGAGTTCGTTTGCAGTGGCTGGAGGCCCTGGTGCACCCACTCTCTCCCCCTCTTTCTCTAGAAATGGCTTAGGAGTTAGGTACCTACTTGCCTGTGAAGCCTAAGGACCCAGGTTTGACTCCCCAGAATCTCCATAAGCCAGCTGCACATGGTGACACATGCATCTGTAGTTCCTCTGCAATGTTGAGAGGCCTTGGGATGCCCATTCTCTCTCCTTTTATCTTAAATAAATAAAAATAATTTTTTCACAGTGATCCTCCTACCTCTGCCTCCTAAATGCTGGGATTAAAGGCTGGTGCACCACAACACTTGGCAAGCCCTTTCTTTTTAAAAGTTTTTAAATATATATACATATATATTAAAATATATTTTATTTATTTGATAGAGAAAGAGACAGGCAAGGAGAGAGAGAATGCATGTGCAAGGGCCTCCAGCAGCTGCAAAAAATTCCAGATGTATGCACCACTTTGTGCATCTGGCTTATGTGAGTCCTGAGGAATCAAATTTGGGTCGTTAAGGCTTTTCAGGCAAACGCCTTAACTGCTAGCATCTCTCCAACCCCCAAAATAAAATACTTTTAAAAATGTATTTAGAAATAAATATATGTATTTAGGAGCCAGGCGTAGTGGCGCATACCTTTAATCCCAGAACTTGGAAGGCAGAGGTAGGAGGATCACCATGAGTTCAAGGCCACCCTGAGACTACATAGTGAAGTCCAGGTCAGCCTGAGCTAGAGTGAGACCCTACCTTGAAAAACAAAAGAAAACAAATTAAAAAACTATATATATATATGTATATATTGCTGGAGAGATAGCTTAGTTGCCTGCAAAGCCAAAGGAACCTGGTTTGATTCCCCAGGACCCATGTAAGTCAGATGCAAGGGGGGGCCCATGCATCTGGAGTTTGTTTGTAGTGGCTGGAGGCCCTGCTACACCCATTCTCTCTCTCTCCCTGCCTGCTTTTTTTTTTTTTTTTTTTTTTTAATTTTAAAAAGTACATAGTGAGAGTACATAGTGAGGGTCAGGTCAGCCTGAGCTAGAATGAAACCTTTCCTTGATAAACCAAAGAGAGAGTTTGAGCACAAGTATTCTATGGAAGTGGATAATGTTGTGTCCAGGAGGCAGATTGTTATTAGGAAAATGTCAGCACCAGGGGTGGAATACATTCCAGACAGTTGTTGGCCAGAGAGGCCCCTGATCCTGATGCCCCCAAAATATTACAGGCTATTGCCAAGATTTTTGGTTGCCCACCAAAACTAAATGGTAAGAGCCGATTAAAGCAGCTTTTTTTGTTTTGTTTTGTTTTGTTTTGTTTTGTTTTGTTTTTCGAGGTAGGGTCTCACTCTAGCTCAGGCTGACCTGGAATTCACTCTGTATTCTCAGGGTAGCCTCGAACTCACAGCGATCCTCCTACCTTGCCTCCCGAGTGCTGGGATTAAGGCAAGCGCTACCACACCCAGCTATAAATGGTAAGATCTTAGTGCTAAAGATTATATGCTTGGGCTACAGGTCATTGAGAAATTAAGCTCTATAGGCTGCAGAGATGGCTTAGAGGTTAAGGTGCTCACCTGCAAAGCCTAAGAACTCATGTACAAATCTCCAGATCCCACACATAAGCCAGACACACAGTAATGCAGTCACACAATATCACACATGCACACAAGGGGGTGCCTGTGTCTGGAGTTCATTTGCAGGGGCTGAAGACCCTGGTGTGCCCATTCTCATCCTCTCTCTCTCCTCTCTCAAATAAATTTTAAAAAAAAATTAAATCATTGGGTGTGGTGGCGCATGCCTTTAATCCCAGCACTGAGGAGGCAGAGGCAGAAGGATCATTGTGAGTTCAAGGCCACCCTGAGACTATAGTAAATTCCAGGTCAGCCTGGTCTACAGTGAAACCCTACCTTGAAAACCAAAAAAAAAAAAAAAAAAAAAAAATTAAATCAAGCTTTAGCTGAGCTGGAAGCCTCTTCACTATTGACTAGATGTCAGAATGCTGGAAAGAGCTGTGCAGCCTGTTAAGGGAGAAAAGTCATCAAAGGTCTGAGCCTATAAGCTTTGTGGTTGGCCAGCCAGACAAATGTACCAACTGGTACAATGGTGGCATCTGTTATGGGGGAAACCAACTACTCTCTGATTACAATTGAGGCCCACTCCACATGCCTGGTACTGAAAACCTACTCAAAAGCCTATGATTGCTGGGTGTGGTGGCACACACCTTTAATCCCAGCACTGGGGAGGCAGAGGTAGGTAGATCACTGCGAGTTCAAGGCCACCCTGAGACTACATAGTGAATTCCAGGTCAGCCTGGGCTAGAGTGAGACCCTACCTTGAAAAACTGAAAAATGAAAAAAACCAAAATAAATAAATAAATAAAAACTTATGGCTGGGGAGGTCATAAGACCTAGGAGAAAAACTGCTACCTACTTTTGTCTAGCTAAATGGATACATTATGCCCACCAACTACCTTCTAAATACTTATGTTTATGTCCATATATTAATGCTACTCTCATGTTTGGTTTTTTAAAAAGCTTCTCTTGCTGGGTGTGGTGGCATACTCCTTTAGTCCCAGCACTTGGAAAGTAAAGGTAGGAGGTTTACCATGAGTTCAAGGCCACCCTGAGACTACCAAGTGAATTCCGGGTCAGCTTGGGCTACAGTGAGACCCTACCTTGAAAAACCAAAAAACAAACAAACAAACAAACAAACAAAAAAAAAAAAAAGCTTCTCTTTTCAGATGGCAGTGATCAATGGGGATAACTAAAAACTCACCAAAGTGCTGAGAAGAAGTAACAGTGTAGTGTTCAGCACTAAAGGAGACATCTTTATCACTTCCTCTAAGGCTCAGGGTCCACTGTGGAAAAGGAGGCAGAAAGAATGTAGGAGCCAAAGGCAGGGGAGGAGTGCTTACAATACTGTCTCTCCAGACACAAAGTGACTGATACTACCTAGAAAGTCCTGCATAGGAGCCAGGCATGGTGGCGCACGCCTTTAATCCCAGCACTCGGGAGGCAAAGGTAGGAGGATCACCATGAGTTCAAGGCCACCCTGAGACTACAGAGTGAATTCCAGGTCAGCCTGGGCTAGAGTGAGACCTACCTCGAAAATGGCTTAGCAGTTAAAGTGCTTACCTGTAGAGACTAACAACAGAGTTCAATTCCAAGTATGCAAGTAAAGCCAGAAGCACAAAGTGGCACACGCATCTAGAGTTCATTTACAGGAGTTAGAGACCCTGGCATACCCATTCTTTCTTTCTCTGGGCCAGGAGCATTAAAGATATACCATTCATGAGCCATGTTTTTTTGTTTTTTGTTTGTTTTTGAGGGAGGGTCTTACTTTAGCCCAGACTGACCTGGAATTCACTGACTTTGAACTCATGTTGATCCTCCTACCTCAGCCTTCTTCAGTGCTGGGATTAAAGACGTGCCACCATGCATAAGAGAGAATGGGCGTGTCAGGGCCTCCAGCCACTGCAAATGAACTCCAGACACATGAGCCACCTTGTGAATTTGGCTTACATGGGTACTGGGGAATCAAACCTGGGTCCTTTGGCTTTGCAAGCAAGTGCCTTAACTGCTAAGCCATCTCTCCAGCCCAAAAAGCACTTTTTATTTATTGATATTTTCATACATGTACATAATTTATTTTGATCATATTTGCTCCTCATTATGCTTATCCTCCCTCCCACTGAAACTCTTTCCAAGTAGGATCCCACATGCTTTCAGATCTTTTTATAAAAATATTTTATTTTTATTTATTTGAGAGAGAAAGAGGGAGAGAGAGAAAAAGAAAGAGACAGAGAGAATGAGTGCCAGGGCCTCCAACTTCTGCAAACAAACTCCAGACACATGCGCCACCTTGTGCATTTGCCTTTACGTGGATACTGGGGAATCAAACCTGGGGTCCTAAGGCTTTGCAGCAAGTGCCTTAACTGCTAAGCCATCTTTCCAGCCTTTTTTTTTTTTTTTGGAGGTTGGGTCTCTCTCTAGGTCAGGCTGACCTGGAACTCACTATGTAGCCTCAGGGTGGCCGGTGGCCTCGAAGTCACAGAGATCCCCCTACCTCTGCCTCTCGAGTGCTGGGATTAAAAGCATGTGTCACCATGCTGGGTGCAGCCCTCTTTTTTAAAAAAAAATTATTTGAACCAGGTATGGTGGTGCATGCCTTTAGTCCCACCACTTGGGAGGTAGAGGCAGGAGGATTGCCATGAGTTTGAGGCCAGCCTGAGACTACACAGTGATTTCCAGGTCAGCCTGGGTTAGAGTGAAACCCTACGCCCAAAAACAACAAACTATATATATATATATATATATAATTATAATTTGAGACAGAGAGAGAGGGAGGGAGGGGAAGAGAGAGAGAAATGAGTGTATGGGCACAACAGGGCCTTTTGTCTCTGCAAACAAGCTCTAGACACATGTGCCACCTTGTGCCACTGGCTAAACATGGGTATTGGGGAACTGTACCCAAGTCAGAAGGCTTTGCAAATGCCTTTAACCACTGAGCCATCTCCCCAGACTTTCTCTTTTTTTTTTTTTTTTTTTTTGGTTTTTCAAGGTAGGGTCTCACTCTAGCCCAGGCTGACCTGGAATTAACTATGTAGTCTCAGGGTGGCCTTGAACTCACAGCAATCCTCCTACCTCTGCCTCCCAAGTGCAAGGAATAAAGGCGTACACCACCACACCTGAGTTCCCATCCATCTTTTTTTCAAGCCAGGGAGTTTCATTGGCCTGCACATCACTACTAGGCTACTAGACTGGTTGGCCAGTGAACCCCAGGGATCCTCCTATTTCCACCTCTCTAGCACTGGGAATACACACTTCATCATGACTAGAATTTTTCTGTAGGCATTGGGGATAAAATTCAAGTCATCATGCTTGGGAGGCAAATACTTTGCCAAATGAACTGTCTTCCCAGCCCAGCAGTGTTACACCAAAAGAAGAAGCAACAACAAAATAAAATTAAACTTCAGAAAAATTAATTACCAAATACAGCCAATACAATGAGAAAACACAACTGTTCTCATTCATAGTGATTATGCTCTATAAAGGTATATTGGAAAACAATGAACAAAGAATGAATAAAAACAAATTTCAAAAACACATTTAAAGCCAGGCATGGTGGTGCATGCCTTTAATCCTAGCACTCAGGAGGCAGAGGTAGGAGGATCGCCATGAGTTCAAGGCCACCCTAAGACTACACAGTGAATTCCAGGTCAGCCTGGACTACAGTGAAACCCTACATTGAAAAACCAAAAAACAAACAACAACAACAAAAAAAAAAACCCACACATTTAATACATTAAATATTTAAAATACTAGAACCCAAGCCAGGCATGGTGGCGCACGCCTTTAATCCCAGCACTCAGGAAGCAGATGTAGGAGGATCGCCATGAGTTCAAGGCCACCCTGAGACTACACAGTGAATTCCAGGTCAGCCTGAGCTAGTGTGAGACCCTACCTCAAAATAAATAAATAAATAAATAAATAAATAAATAAATAAATAAATAAATAATAAAAAATACTAGAACCCAATACACCATAAGCTAATAAAAAATAAGAAAGATGGGTTGGAGAGATGGCTCAGTGGTTAAGGCGCTTGCCTGCAAAGTCCAAGAACTCATGTTCAAATCTGAAGGTCCCACATAGCCAGATGCAGTGATGCAAGTGTGCAATACCACACAGGCACATAAGGGGCACATGCATCTGGAATTCACTTACAGTAGCTGAAGGCCCTGGCGTGCCCATTTTCTCTCTCTCAAAATAAGTAATAATAAAAAAATTAAAGAGAGGGGCTGGAGAGGTGGCTCAGCAGTTAAAGGCACTTGCTTGCAAAGTCTGACAGCCCAATTCAATTCCCCAGTACCCACATAAAGCCAGATGGCGCATACATCTGGAGTTTGTTTGCAGTGGCAGCAGGGCTATGCCAATTCCCTTCCTTTTCTCTCTCTCATTTTGATTCTCTCCCTCTGTTTGCAAATTTAAAAAAAGAAAAGCAAATACTGAACAAGCCAGATATGGTGGTACATGCCGTTAATCCCACCACTTGAGAGACAGAGGCAGAGGGATCAGGAGTTCAAGGTTCTCTTCAGCCACATAGTGAGTCAGAGGCCAGCCTGAATTACTACTTGAGACCCTGTCTCAAAGAACAAAATTAAGCTGGGCATGGTGGTGCACACCTTCAATCCCAGCACCTAGGAGGCAGAGACAGGAGGATCACCATGAGTTCAAAGCTATCTTGAGACTACATAGTGAATTCCAGGTCAGCCTGGGCTAGAGTGAAACCCTACCTTGAAAAAAAGAGAGAGAGAGAGAGAGAGACTTGGAGAAATAGCTCAGTGGTTAAAGGTGCTTGCTTGCTTTCAAAGCCTGCTGACTGAGGTTCAACTCCTCAGCATTCATTTAAAAACAGGCACAAAATTATGGCATAAGCAGCTAGTGTTCGTTTGCAGCAGCAAGAGACTCTGACATGCTCTCCTCAAACACACTACCACCTCATATACACAAGAAATAAAAAAGGGGGGCTAGAGAGATGGTTTAGCAGTTAAGGCATTTGCCAGCAAAGCCAAAAGACCCAGGTTTGATTCCCCAGTACCCACACGAAGCCAGATGCACAAGGTGGCACATGTGTCTGGAGTTCATTTGTGCTGGCTAGAGGCCCTGGTGTACTCATTCTCCTCTCTCTCTCAAATAAATAAATAAAATATAAAAAAAAAAAAAACAGCCAGGGGCGGTGGCACATGCCTCTAATCCCAGCACTCAAGAGACAGAGGTAGAAAGATAGCTGAGTTCAAGACTAGCCTAGGCTAGAGCAAGACCCTACCTTGAAAAACAAATAAATAAAAGTCTTTTAAAAAGTAACTGCTAACCGATTAGAGTCTTTTGAGCCTTGGTCCTTTGATATTTTCATGAGTCAATCAATATATAAATTTACGTATTTCTGTTGAAAGACATTTTAGTCAACAAACATTGTTGATGAATTAGCACTGAATTCATGGCCAACAGCACTAACTCCTGCCAGCATGAAGCATATCTAACACATTTTCTCCATAGGACATATGGCAGACTTCTTGCATTTAGGAAAACTAGACAGCACTTCAGCAGTACATTTGGGAACTATTTTAAACCATGAAATTATCAGCAAAAAAAAAAAAAAAAAAAAAAAAAAAAAAAAACTAAACATGGTACTAGGCTTCAAAAAGGCTGTTTCTTTGCAGCCTGAGTGCTGAGACGTGGCAGAACGTCACCTGCTTGACCTCACTGGGAGTGTGCTCACTTGGCAACTCAGATGTTCTGCTTCCTGTGCATGCGCAGGAATGGCCAAGAAAATGCCACGAATATGTGGGATAACTTTTAATGAGCAGTAACACTTGCAGATACAGAATCCACAAATAATGAAGACAGATTATATTTATCTGATAAGGCTATAATATCCAGATTATATAAAGCACCCCTAAAACTCAACAACAAAGAGGAACCAATAGAAATTCGGCAAAGGACATTAATTTGTCCAAAAAAGAGATATAAGTGGAGGCTAGAGAGATGGCTCAGTGGTTAAGGCATTTTCCTGCAAAGCCTAATGACCCAGTTTTGATTCCCCAGAACCCAAGTAAAGCCAGATGCACAGAGGGCACATGCGTCTGGAGTTTGCAGTGGCTAGAGGCCCTGGCATGTCCATTCTCTCTCTCCTTTCTCTGCTTACAAATAAATATATTAAAACTTTTATATTTTTATCTATTTGAGAGAAAGAGGCAGAGAGAGAATGGGCATGCTAGGGCCTTTAGCTATTGAAAACTCCAGACACATGACCATTCTGTGCATCTGGCTTTACCTGGGTACTGGGAATCCAACCTGGGTCCCTAGGCTTTGCAAGCAAGCACCTTAACTGCTAAGCCATCTCTCCAGCTCTATAAAATATTTTTTTAATGTTATATGGTTAGTAACCACATGAAAAGATGATGTCATTAGGAAAATGCCAACCAAAAGTGCAATGAAATACTTCACACCTACTAAGATGGTTATAATTTTTGTCTCTTACTCTATCTGTATGATTATTCCAATGTATAATAACTTCTGAAACTGAAAAGGTGTGGGCAAAGATGTGGAGAAACGAGAATCCCTGCACATAGCTGATGACATGTAACATGTATAGATGCTGGGAAAATGGCTTGGTGCTTTGGAGATGAGCTTGGTGAGTCCTTAAAAAGTTCAACACCTGGGCATGGTGGTGCATACCTTTAATCTCAGCACTTGGGAAGGAGAGGTAGGAGGATCGCTGTGAGTTCAAGGCTACCCTGAGACTACATAGTGAGTTCCAGGTCAGCCTGGGCTAGAGCGAGACCCTAGCTTGAAAAACAAAAACAAAAAAAGTTAAACATAGCCGGGCGTGGTGGCACACGCCTTTAATCCCAGCACTCGGGAGGCAGAGGTAGGAGGATCGCCAAGAGTTCGAGGCCACCCTGAGACTACATAGTTAATTACAGGTCAGCCTGGACCAGAGTGAGACCCTACCTTGCCAAACAAAACAAAACAAAACAAAACAAAACAAAACAAAAAAAAGTTAAACATAATGTTGGCTGTAGTGGCCTGTGTCTGTAATCCCAGCAATCAGAAATACCAAGGCAGGAGGATTGTGAGTATACTGAGTCTGAGATCAGCCTGGGCTATATATAGCAAGACCCTGTGTCAAAAAAGAAAATGGTTAAGTGTAGAATTACCATGAGTCAGTAGTTTCACTCCTGGATACATACTGTACGAACTGAAACCAGGGACCCAAAGAGACCTTGAAAGGTCAGTGTTCACTGCAGCATTCTTCACACAAACCAAATGTGGAAGCAACCCACATGCCCATCAACAGATGAGTGGGTAACAAACATGGCTAGCACACAGTCGAATGTAAAAGGGGGGAGTTCTGATATACGCTACAGCATGGACAACCTTGAAAATAGTTTGGTAAGTAAAGTAAGCCAGCCACAAAAGGACAAAAATAAATCAAAACCTTATGATTCAGCTTATTTGAAATATCAAGATAGACAAATCCAGACAGAAAGTAGGTCAGAGGTTACCAGGAGCTGGGAAATGGAGACTTATTGCTTAATAATTATAAATTTCTATATGGGGTGATGAAAAATTTTTTTTTGAAATAGTGGGTGATAAGTGTGTAACACTGTGTATATAATTTAATGCCATTAACTGTACACTCAAACTTGGTATAATGGCAGATATTATGCTATATATTTTTGCAAAAATGTTTTTGAAAACTGGCTCAACACAACAGAAAAAGAATCACTGAAAACTACTAATCACTGCTAACTTTTATTTTGTATTCAAGGACACAGTCAACCAGGAGAGAGAGATTCTTTTGCTCTGTCAAATAAATATATTTAAAAGCTAGCAAACATCAGAGCAGAATTTCATCAGGCCTATAAAAGATAATGAAAAAATTATTAACAGTTATTTACAGCTATACAGAGTTAACATATTGCAAGGGAAACATAACATAAATATATCCAAAGGCTTCATTTCTAATATTTGACATTTCAAAATTTGAGAACATTAAAATTACTGTCAAACAAAATTCAGACCACATTAGCAATTGTTTAAAAACAGGAGCAATTTAATCATTATAATACAAAGCTCTTTAAGAAGTTTTTAAATGTGTAAAACAGTTTAGTGCATCCATTGTTACAGTCCTTACATTGCTTCTTGAAAACAAGTTAACAGTAGTATGAAAAAGCCACCACACAGCCAGCCATCTGAATGAAGAAATTGGCTAAACTGTAGTATTTTGGAAATGCTAATAAAGCTATAGTTAAAAAATAAAACATTTATAAAAATGAAAGCAGCATGCATATTCAAGGCTTTTTCTTAACATATTCATTAGATGACAAACATTTAACCAAGAGCTTAATATCTATTATTCATTAAATTAAAAGCTGGCCAAGCACATTACATGTGATCATTCAGAAAAAAAAAATTCTTTAATCCAAATCTAATTAAATTGAACATTTGTATGAAGAAAGCACATTTTGAAAAGTGGTCCTATGATCATCACAAAAGAAAGGGTCCTTCCCAACATGAATTACAGCACGGTCTTTACAGAGTTTATAAATTAATATGAACTTTCAGTCTCTTGATATGGCCTGAGTTAACACTTAATACCCCTATGATTCATACATGAAAAGCTAACTTTTAACTCGTAAGGATTAGTTCAGAATTTTTGTTCTCTCTACTGAAATTACTATACAACATGAAATTTCACTGAAAGATAATTCTTGAAAATTCTGAGTGAGACCCTAATTCTGCCAAACAAAACAAAACAAAACAAACAAAACAAACAAAAAAAAAGTTAAACATAATGTTGGCTGTAGTGGCCTGTGTCTGTAATCCCAGCAATCAGAAATACCAAGGCAGGAGGATTGTGAGTATACTGAGTCTGAGATCAGCCTGGGCTATATATAGCAAGACCCTGTGTCAAAAAAGAAAATGGTTAAGTGTAGAATTACCATGAGTCAGTAGTTTCACTCCTGGATACATACTGTACGAACTGAAACCAGGGACCCAAAGAGACCTTGAAAGGTCAGTGTTCACTGCAGCATTCTTCACACAAACCAAATGTGGAAGCAACCCACATGCCCATCAACAGATGAGTGGGTAACAAACGTGGCTAGCACACAGTCGAATGTAAAAGGGGGGAGTTCTGATATACGCTACAGCATGGACAACCTTGAAAATAGTTTGGTAAGTAAAGTAAGCCAGACACAAAAGGACAAAAAATAAATCAAAACCTTATGATTCAGCTTATTTGAAATATCAAGATAGAAAAATCCAGACAGAAAGTAGGTCAGAGGTTACCAGGAGCTGAGGGAAATGGAGACTTATTGCTTAATAATTATAAATTTCTATATGGGGTGATGAAAAATTTTTGAAATAGTGGGTGATAAGTGTGTAACACTGTGTATATAATTTAATGCCATTAACTGTACACTCAAACTTGGTATAATGGCAGATATTATGCTATATATTTTTTGCAAAAATGTTTTTTGAAAACTGGCTCAACACAACAGAAAAAGAATCACTGAAAACTACTAATCACTGCTAACTTTTATTTTGTATTCAAGGACACAGTCAACCAGGAGAGAGAGATTCTTTTGCTCTGTCAAATAAATATATTTAAAAGCTAGCAAACATCAGAGCAGAATTTCATCAGGCCTATAAAAGATAATGGAAAAAATTATTAACAGTTATTTACAGCTATACAGAGTTAACATATTGCAAGGGAAACATAACATAAATATATCCAAAGGCTTCATTTCTAATATTTGACATTTCAAATTTTGAGAACATTAAAATTACTGTCAAACAAAATTCAGACCACATTAGCAATTGTTTAAAAACAGGAGCAATTTAATCATTATAATACAAAGCTCTTTAAGAAGTTTTTAAATGTGTAAAACAGTTTAGTGCATCCATTGTTACAGTCCTTACATTGCTTCTTGAAAACAAGTTAACAGTAGTATGAAAAAAGCCACCACACAGCCAGCCATCTGAATGAAGAAATTGGCTAAACTGTAGTATTTTGGAAATGCTAATAAAGCTATAGTTAAAAAATAAAACATTTATAAAAATGAAAGCAGCATGCATATTCAAGGCTTTTTCTTAACATATTCATTAGATGACAAACATTTAACCAAGAGCTTAATATCTATTATTCATTAAATTAAAAGCTGGCCAAGCACATTACATGTGATCATTCAGAAAAAAAAAATTCTTTAATCCAAATCTAATTAAATTGAACATTTGTATGAAGAAAGCACATTTTGAAAAGTGGTCCTATGATCATCACAAAAGAAAGGGTCCTTCCCAACATGAATTACAGCACCGGTCTTTACAGAGTTTATAAATTAATATGAACTTTCAGTCTCTTGATATGGCCTGAGTTAACACTTAATACCCCTATGATTCATACATGAAAAGCTAACTTTTAACTCGTAAGGATTAGTTCAGAATTTTTGTTCTCTCTACTGAAATTACTATACAATATGAAATTTCACTGAAAGATAATTCTTGAAAATTCTGATCTGACACCTGTGAGAACATTTCGGATTCCCATGATTATAAGAAAACACTACATATATTTTATTATGTGATTCTTTTTCACATTTTTGGTACAATATTTAAAGTTTAACACTATTCAACTTCTTATGCCAGTTTTTTTTTTTTTCCTCCTTCAGTATTATCTTCAGTTTAATTAAAAACAAATCAGCCAGGCATGATGGCACATGCCTTTAATCCCAGCACTAGGAGGCAGAAGTAGGAAGATTGCTCTGAGTTCGAGGCCAGTTTGGGACTACATAGTGAATTCCAGGTCAGCCTAGGCCAGAGCAACACCCTACCTCAAAAAAAAAAAAAAAAAAAAAAAAAGCAGCAAATCAGCATCTAATGAAAAAAGTCACAAAAGTACTGCAAGTAGAAACAGTGGTGGCCATGAATGTGTTCCATGAAAGAGCCAATCATGAAGGGCCAATGATATAAAATCTTAGTACTCCAATGTGTGCAAGTAGGCCATTCAAACACTAGAATTTTTACAAGTCCATACACAAGTTTTCTTTTCTTTTATTTTGGTTTGGTGCTGGGATTAAAGGCATGTACCACCATGTCCAGCCCAGCCCATGCACAATTTTTAATCTTGGTGCAGGACCTAATAAATAAGATCCAGAAATAAATTAGGGTTTGGTTTCTTCTCATTTCAAACAATTTTTACTCTGTAAAATGTTTGGTCACTCAAAGCTATAAGCTTGATCACATGTCAAAGAGCAGGGCAGTACAGCCCACCTGACTAGACACACAGTAGAGAGAGGCCTAAAAGAAAGAACAAGCTCTAGTGGTCAGCAACCCCTCCTCAGAAAGCCTAAGATTCAGAATGTCTCCACCCTGTCAGAATAAAAATGTACTGTATTAAAATCTGACTTTTTACAAGTAGTTTTATAATTAGTGTTCTATTTACAGCAGAACTTCCGCCAGCTGCAGTAGTTTAACTTTGGCACAACATTAAGTTCCATTTCTTTTGGATATTGGATCCTGTGTTTTGAGAGTGTGTATGCCTCAAAACATTTCAGTATCATCAAAGATTGGGCCCATTCACAGTAAATCAGACATCTTGAGTTGAAGAATTGATTCTCCTTCAACATTTTAAGCAGCTATAAAAGAAAAACATAAAAAAACTGAAACTTTAAAGAAAACCATATTTTAATTTTTACTACTTTTAGAATAAAAATGACAACCAGTTAGCCACAGAAACATATCCTGTGTTCTTTTATTCATCCTGAGATCACTTACCACACACATCTCATTTAATGCATTTTGTGTGTAACTCATATGTATGCGCTATCTTCATGTGCCAGATTTGCTTTTAGGTATTTATCACCTTTCTGTAATCATTTATAAAAAATAATTAGTAGGGAATATATTTCATTGTCAGTATTTGTATCAAATTGTGAAGTCTAAAATCTTGTATTTTTCTGTTTATATGTGAGGCTTGCATTGCACAAAATATATATTCATGTTTGCAATAATTATTTTGACAAGGTTTTGGCAATTATTATTATTTTTTTTTTTAAAGTTTTTATTTTTATTTATTTACTTATTAGAGAAAGAGAAAGGGGAGAGAGACACAAAGAGAGAGGGAGAATGGGCGCATCAGGGCCACCAGCCACTGCAAACAAACTCCAGACGCATGCGCCACCATGTGCATCTGGCTTATGTGGGTACTGGGGAATTGAGCCTTGAACCGGGGTCCTTAGGCTTCACAGGCAAGCGCTTAACAGCTAAGCCATCTCTCCAGCCCCTTGGCAATTATTTTTTAAATAAACTGAAATATATATATATATATATATATATATATAGAGAGAGAGAGAGAGAGAGAGAGAGAGAGAGAGTTCTTTTGTTGTTTGTTTTTCAAGGTAGGGTCTCACTCTAGCTCAAGCTGACTTGTAATTTACTATGTAGTCTCAGGGTTGCCTTGAACTCATGACAATTCTCCTACCTCTGCCTCCTGAGTGCTGGGATTAAAGGCATGCTCAACCACGCCCAGCTTAAACTGAACTATATTTAAATGAAAATTTTTAGGGCTGTAGAGATGGCTTAGCGGTTAAGGCGCCTGCCTCCTAAGCCTAAGAACGCTGGTTCCAATCTCCAGCGGTTCCAATCTCCACGTCCCACGTTTAGCCAGATGCAAAGTGACGCAAGGGCGCAATGCCGCACTTGACCACAAGGGGGCGCATGCATCTGGATTTCGTTCGCAGCAGCTGAGAGGCTGCTGGCGTGCCCATCTCTATCTGCCTTCCTCTCCCTCTCTCTCTTTCTCTGTGTCTCTCTCAAAAAAAAAAATTTTTTTTAGAGGAAACCTATGGAGAATCCCATTGTCAGTGAAATGTTTTTTTTTGTTAAACCAATGATAACATGCAAATTAATATGCTTCATAATTTTAGATTTTGTTATATTTGAAAAGCAAGACATGTATCTATACATACTACAAAAATGCATGTAAAACACATGACATAAACTTTTGAAAACTAGCTTTATGTGAATCTTATGACCACACTCAGTATCCATTATTATTTAAAGTAAGATCCAGGTAAATTGTATGGAAAAGTTCACCCATTTTCAGAAGATTACAAACCTCCCCCGAAAATCACCTGAGAGGGTACAATTCACCACAGCAACAGATGTGTTGACTTAATTTTGCCTTTCTTGTGCTTAGCAAATATAAAAAACATGTCTGATAGTTATTTTATGCATCTGGGTCAGAATAACATCTATCCTGAAGCTTCCTGAAAGGAGAAAGTGGAGGGCTCTTCTTCAGGATAAAGCTGTACAAAGCTCTTTAGCTTCTTGTGACTTCAAATGATTACATTATATTCTATGACCAGAATGAGACTGATACTGTTTATTTAACTAGTTCACCTGTGTTCTACCTTAAGAATATTAGTGAAAAGAAAGCTTGAGAAAGAACTGGTAATGGATATGAAGAGTGCATGGCTCACAGTAAGGTCTCTATAAGTCATTGTTCAATAAACCAGGAAGAAGACATGGAGAATTACAGAAATACTGTGTGGAATAAAAGAACATAAAAGATAGGTTATAGATCTAAGAAACCATGGAAATACAACTGTGCCCATAGGCAAAATAACAATGAGAGTATATGCCTGCTTGATGTTTGATAGCACTGCAGTAGTTTCTGACAAAAAAAAAAAAAAAAAAAAAAAAAAAAGATGCTATTTGGTCTGTGGAGACATATACGACATTTCATGACAACTACACTGTTTTTGAAACAGTGTGTCATTATCCTGGCACACTCCAAAAGAAAGAACAGAAAAGAATACAACTATGTTCCTAAACTCCACAAGTAGTAAGAAATGACATTCCAGGCTAAGGAATATAAATATAGCTCAGTAGTAAAGTGCTTTCTTAGCATGTGCAAGGCCCAAGGTTCAATCCCAGGGCCATCAAAAACTAAATAAATACAGGCTGGAGAGATGGCTTGATGGATAAGGCACTTGCCTGCAAAGCCAAAGGACTCAGGTTTGATTCCCCAGGACCCATGTAAGTCAGATGCACAAGGTAGCACATGCATCTGGAGTTTGTCTGCAGCAGCTGAAGGCTCTAAAGGGCCCATTCTCTCTCTATCTCTCTCTCTCAAATTAAAAAAAAAAAAAAAAAACGAAATAAATGGGCTAATATATTCCTCAGTGGTTAAAGCACCTGTTTATAAAACATGACAGCCTGGGTTCAATTCCCCAGGACCCAGACAAAGCCAAATGCACAAAGTGGTGCATGTATCCAGAGTTTGTTTACAATGGCTAGAGGCCCTGGCACACCCATTCTCTCTTTCTATCTGCCTCTATTTATCTCAAATAAATAAACTAAAAAAAAATTTTTTTAAACTCACCAAAGGTGCCAAGGTGTGGTGTTGCACACCTTTAAAAAAAAAAAAAAAAACTAAATGAATAAGGAAAGAAAGAATTGCAGTCCTAACTCCAAACTAGGAAATCGATTTGCAGCTACAGTAAGATTTTAATTTAACCTATAATCTATTAAAGAACATTTCACATTTAAACCATATTTGTCTGAACTTTTAAGATTATAGAGACTTATTTATTCTATTTTTGATTTTTTTTTGTTGTTGTTGTTTTTCCAGATAGGGTTTTGCTCTAGCCCAGGCTAACCTAAAATTTACTATGTAATTTCAGGGTGGCCTCGAACTCACAGCAATTCTTCTACCTCTGCCTCCAGAGTGCTGGCATTAAAGGCGTACACCACCACGCCTGGCATTTATTTTGTTTTGAAAGAGGGTCTAGCTATATCAGGCTGGCCTTGAACTTACTATGTAGCCCAGGTTGACCTAAAATTTGTAATCCTCCTGCCTCGGCTTCTATGTTATGATTACAGGCATATGCCACCACACCCAGTAAGAATTGTTTTGGTTTTTTTGAGTTAGGGTCTCTCTTTAGCCCAGGCTGACCTGGAATTCACTCAGTAGTTTCAGGGTGACTTTGAACTCACGCGATCCTCCTACCTCTGCCTCCCAAATTCTGGGATTAAAGGTGTGTGCCACCATGCCTGGCTAAGAAAATTTATTTGTTAATCAAACATAGTACTTAGGCTGTTTATGAAAATGTATGTTTTACCAAAGAATAAAAAGGTAGATAACTGAGCTAATTTAACATCAAATCTTTTATTTGCCTTTTGATCTCTGCAAGAGAAATAATTTGTATGGCAGTTTCTCAGAAACAGGTGCCACCTAAGCACATGAGTTTACACAGGGCCTAGAAAAATATTTTTATCTTTTTTTTTTTTTTTGGTTTTTTGAGGTGGGGTCTCACTCTAGCTCAGGCTGACCTGGAATACACTATGTAGTCTCAGGGTGGCCTTGAACTCACTGTGATCCTCCTATCTCTGCCTCCCGAGTGCTGGGATTAAAGGCGTGCACCAGCACGCCCAGCTATTTTTATCTTTTTTTTGTTTGTTTTTCAAGGTAGGGTCTCTCTTTAGCTCAGGCTGACCTGGAATTCACTCAGTAGTCTCAGGTTGGCCTCCAACTTACAACGATCCTCCTACCTCTGTCTCCCGAGTACTGGGATTAAAGGTATGCTCCACCATGCCCAGCTTGATTTTTGTCTTAACAGAAAAAGATATTGAAAGTAATATATAACTCACCTTAAACTCTAGCTAAATATCTAATAAAGTTTTGGGTGCAAGATAACGAAACAGCTCTACTTTCACTTAAGTATTCTAAAACTAAGCAATCCTCACCCTTATGGTCTCTCTCTCCCACTATACTTTTCTTTTTAGTTTTTGTAAACAGACATAAAATGAAGCTTTAGTAATAAGAAATACCTTTTAGTTATCTTTAGTATTTTGTTTCCCTTCTCCCTTCTTATAGATGAATAACTTTCCTTGAAACAAACTAAAAAAACTTTTTGTATGAAAACCAGTTAAGAGTACATTACACACTAGAGAATAGTCATAACAATCAAATCACTTTGTCACCATCCATGCCTAGTGATACTGGTCCTCCTGTGAGGGAAAAGTGTCTGGGGAAAACTATCAAAGGTGAAGGTGACTGCTAAGTAGAAGGCTGTTAAAACACGAGCATGGCCGGTGACCATATACTAAAGTTAAAAAACTTACATTCAGTCATCCGACTTGGAAAGCTTCCGCTTCACATGTCGTGGAGGTTCCCATGTGTCACTATCATCTGTTTCCTCTTCATCGTCTTCCTGATCATCCACAACTTCTTCTTCCTCTTCATTTTCCTCAAATAATTCTATGCCCAGCTCGGATCTTCTCTGTCTTTCTGCAAACCACTCTCTTACCTGCTCATAGCCCATGTGTGATCTGTTGACAAGTTCATCCAGGTCTTGCTCATTGAGAAATCTGTGCTTCAGGTAATAATCCTTAAGTACTGCAGTTCCAGTTTTAAATTTGATGAGGGTCGACACTCTGTCCCAGTGGTTCATCCTTTTGCCTCCTCGAGGCCGCCCGCGAGGTCTTCCTCTCCCTCGCCCTTTGGGTCTACCTCTCCCTCTTTTCCTAAGGGAAGACAGACCATTCATAGCACTGGAATTAGAGCTTTGGTAGTAGTAGTACCATTTCAAGTTTCCATTCTTCCAAGCATAGCGGGTGTCCCCAAACCAACTAACTATGTCTGTCCTGGCCAGCCCACTTTCTTCAGCCAACTTGTCATACTCTTCTGGTGATGGCCACTGTGTTCGGACAAATGCACTTTTAAGCATGTGCAACTGCTCGGGGGTTTTCTTACATATCTTGCCTGTGCTCCCTGACTTAGGTGCGGCTGATTCCTCTCCAGGAGAAGTCTCTCCAGGTTCTTCTTTGGAACTACCAACATTACTTTCATCTGTTTCTATTTTCTCATCCTTTAAAGCTTTGGATTTCTTCTTCTCTGTAAACCAAGCATCAATTTCTCTTCTGGTAAGCTTGGTCTGTGCTCTTAGCCTGTTTAATTCTTCATCTGTAAGTACAGGGCTATTGAGAAAACTTGCCTGAAGGACACGCAACTGCTCTGCCGTTTTCTCTTTAAACTTCTGTGGCGTGAAGTCGGGAAAAGGGTGCCAGGACTGTCTGGGCTGTGAAGGAGCCACAGGTGGGGGCTCTACGATCTCATCACTGGAGTCAATGATGATGGTGCCAGAGGAGTCATTGTTGAGATGTAAGCACTGATTGCTCTTTGAATTTCTCTGGTTGTACCTTGTGTCACTAAACCATTTCTTAATTTCACCTTTTGTCAGACCTGTTGTTTTCATAAGTCTAATGATCTCTGAGTCGTGGGGAAACTGACTTTTAAGGTAACTACCTTTCAGTTCTGCCAGTTGCTCTTTTGTCTTCTTGGCCCGAATGCCAAATGAATCAGGGTTTACTACTGCCACTTCCGGCTTGACATTCTGAGAGGGTGGGACGGTTGCTGTGGCTGGTTTTGTTTCTGCAGTAGGCTGGGCAGCAGGTGCTTGACTTTTCTGGACATTTGTTTGATTTGGAACCCCTGCCACTGTCAAGGCTATGGGTGTTGTTACTGGCAAGGTGTTTGTTCCTACTTGAGTAAGGACCAGACCTGGCTGACCAACTATTTGGCATGTCTGTAAAATAGATGGCAAACCATTGCTCCCTGTGGAAATATGTGTGGGAATGACAGTTATGGTCTGAGGCACAGTATGTACTGTTCCATTGAACTGTTTTCTTCTTGCCTCCTCTACTTCTTCTGGAGTCCAACTAACACCGTGCTTTAGACGCTGGGCTGAAAACCAGATCTTGATCTGTTCCTCTGTGTATTTTGCTTGAGCAGAAAGAACTGTAATTTCTGACATTGTGGGATAAGGAAATTTGTTGTAGGTGTTAAGCAGAAGGGGATTGTTATCCAATGCAGCATTGTAGGAAGGAATGCTATTCACAGGGATTAAGACTTTAGGAATCAAGCTGGAGTTCTGCTGAGCAGACACTGCGGTTATCACCTGTGCCAGTCCAGGAACAGCAGCCGCAGGGACTGCACTGGCCGCATTTGGATGGATTCTGTTTACAAGGGAAGTACCTGTATTGGATTCTGAGGGTGAAGAACTTACATTTTCTATATTTTCTTCTTGATCTGCTTTTATTTCATCCTCTTTCTCCTCAGGAAGCTCCTCAAGGGAGTTATGCTGGACTGTAATCCGTTTGTTTTCCACCCTGTTTTTCATCATTTTCATGATGGGAGTTTTGCTAATGGAGATTCCTGAGGAAGCGTCTGTGGACTCTGCCTGCTCTGCATTCTCCTCTTTGACAAAACTCCCATCAAAGGTCAGGTCATTTACGGTTTGCTCAAAGATTGTCTGGTTGTTACGTTTCACCATAATCAACTTGAAATTCTCTTCTCCTGGGTGGTATTTCATATTATGCTCAGAAAGTGCATCATACCTTTTGGTAAGAAAATTGCATTCAACACACACATAGGATGAATTCAGCACTACATTGGGGTGTTCTGAATCCACATGGAAAGTAAACATATTTAGATCTGGCGTTTGAAAAGTACAGTATTTACATTCATAGCCACCTTCTACTTTTTTATTTTGCTGATTGTCAGAATCCACAGGCTCATGAACTTCATCACTTGAGACACTCTCTGCTCTGGCATTTTCCACGGGAGTAAGAACAGGTGGGCCTTCATCCAAATCTGATATCAACTCAAGGTCTGGATCCTGTTCGCTAGCAAGGACCATGCAAGGTGTGGTTGATTTTCTCTTGCTGGCCATTTTGATGTGTGGAAATCTCAGTGGTGATTTTAAAACACTGAGAGTTACAATTGTTTGGAATTCTTCATTTTAAAACAATGGCTTTGGGTTCTTCAAGTCCACTTTTGTGCTCAAGAAGTCTTGTTAGCAGCTTTTTCATGGTGAGATCAAGTAAAAACCTTATTGTTGGCAGACAACATACTGCTGAACTGCTGAAACTTTTGAAGTATAACTCCAATCACCTACATTAAAATAAATTTAAAATGAATGACTAGGATTTTTAAAAACATTACAGTTATATTTCAGGTATGTTAAACTGTTGCAATAGGCCAGTTATAAAGATCAATACTGCAGGAAGAATCAGGAAAAATATGTCTTCTAAGGATCAAAATGGATTTACGTCTCCAAGTCAACTCACTGAAGGCAATGTAGTACTTATGGGTCAGACCCAAACCTGTTTATTTGGATCTTTTAATCAGCTAGATGTTAGAAGGAAAGAGGAAAGGAGCCTGTTTGGAAAGTACGCTGTAATCAGTATAAAGTAACAATCTATTAGCAAAGAAGGGACTTTAGAAGTATAGAAAGCAGTTACAGATCCTAGAAATTATGGCCACGTCATGTTAGGAATTCAGCCAATCAGCTAGGTCCTCTTCTTCCTGCCTACTGGTCTGTTTCATCAAAGATGAATGATACGAGTTTCAGAAACACTATTCTTGTTTTGTTTTGTAATTTTTTTCTTTTTAAAATATTTTTATTTATTTATTTTTGTAATTTCTTTTCTTTCTGGTTTTTCGAGGTAGGGTGTCACTCTAGCCCAGGCTGACCTGGAATCCACTATGTAGTCTCAGGTTGGCCTTGAACTCATGGCGATCCTTCTATCTCTGCCTCCCAAGTGCTGGGATTAAAGGCATGCACCACCATACCCAGCTCAAATAGTTTTATTTATTTGAGAGAGAGAGAGAGAATATGTATGGGTGCACCGGGGCCTCTTGCCCACTGCAAATGAAATCCAAATGTGTGTGTCACTTTGTGTACCTGGCTTTACATGAGTACAGGGGAATCAAATGCAAGCCAATAGACTTTGCAAGCAAGTACACTTAACTGCTGAGCCATCTCCTCAAGCTCTCAAAAACATTAATTTGGAATCACTCTGTACAGGGCTATCAGAATTTATAAAATATGTCTAGTTTCATTATTGCAAGGATAAGGGTTCCCTAATGCTGAGAGAACAAATTCAAGCTCCTAAGACAAATGCAATTCCCTTTACTCTCTGGCCCCATGCTCACTTCTCTACCTCATCTCTTACACATACATCTGGACTTCATTTGCAGTGGCAAGAGGTCCTGACATGCCCATTCTTTCCCTTCCTCTCTTTCTCTCTCTGCTTGCAAATAAATATTAAAAAGTAAAGAATGTTATTTAAAACATTTTTTAAATTTATTATTTAAGAGTCAGAGAGAGAGAGAAAGAATGGGTGCACCAGAGCCTCCAGCCACTGCAAACAAACTCCAGGCGCATGCACCATCTTGTGCATCTAGCTTACATGGGTACTGGGGAATTGAACCTGGGTCCTTAGGCTTCACAGGCAAGTGCCTTAACCACTAAGCCATCTCTCCAGCCCAATAAAGAATTTTAAAAAGAAGCTAGGGCTGGAGAGATGGCTTAGCGGTTAAGGCTCCTGCCTCCTAAGCCTAAGAACGCTGGTTCCAATCTCCAGCAGTTCCAATCTCCAGGTCCCACGTTTAGCCAGATGCAAAGTGATGCAAGGGTATAATGCAACATTTGACCACAAGGGGGCGCACGCATCTGGATTTTGTTCGCAGCAGCTGAGAGGCTGCTGGCGTGCCCATCTCTATCTGTCTTCCTCTCCCCCCCTCAAAAAAGAAGCTAGTACTCAAGCAGGTAATCACTAAATATCTAATAAACTAATAAATAGGAAAATAGTTCAACAAAACCTAATATGGCCTGTGGGTATCACCATAGACGAAGATAGCTGAAATTCACAATAATATTAAATTACCAGTATGAATTGTTTTCACAAAAATACATTTTATTTGTGTGTGTGTGTGTGTGTGTGTGTGTGTGTGTACATGCTTGTGAAGGCCAGAGGCTGACATTGGGTGTCTTCCTCTACTGTTCTCTAGTTTATTTACTGAGGTAGAGCCTCTCATTTGAACCCAAAGCTCACCATTTGGCCAGCCCAGTAGCCAGCTTGCTCCAGGAATCCTTTGTCCCACCTCCCAAATTCTGGGGTTACATATGGGTTCTCACCACACAGCATTTATGTAGGTGGTGGGATCTGAACTTTGTCTTTCATGCTGTGTGCCAAGCAGTTTATCCTCTAGGCCATAATACATTTTAAAATCACCAAATTGTATACCTGAAATGTGGAGAAATTTTTATAGTATGTGACATCACAATAAAACTATTTTTTAAATTATTTATTTATTTATTTTGGTTTTTTGAGGTAGGGTCTCACTCTGGCCCAGGCTGACCTGGAATTCACTCTGTATTCTCAGGGAGGCCTCGAACTCATGATGATCCTCCTATCTCTGCCTTCCCAGTGCTGGGATTAAAGGCGTGCGCCACCATGCCCGGCTGTTTTAGTAATTTTTAAAAATATATCATCAGCCGAACGTGATGGGGAACGCCTTTAATCCCAGCACTAGAGGAGGCTGAGGTAGGGGGATCACCGTGAGTTCGAGGCCACCCTGAGACTACAAAGTGAATTCTAGGTCAGCCTGAGCTAGAGTGAGACCCTACCTCAAAAATAATAAATAAATAAGAAAATATAAAAGCAGAAGGAAGCCATGCATGGTGCTGGGCGCCACAACCCTTTAAACCCAACACCTACAGAGCCTGAGGTAAGAGGATCACTGTGAGTTCAAGGCCAGGTGGACTACAGAAAAGGAGTTCCAGGTCAGCCTGGGCTAGAGAGAGACCCCACTACAAAAAGAGAGAGAAAAGAAAAAGGAAAAAAAGAACAAAAAGGGTGAACAATTGGGAGGAAGGGAGGGAGAGAACCAGCAAGAGGGAAGTAGAGAATGGCAGAAGGCAGTGGGGAAAGTAAGATAAATAAGAACAAAGTATGACATACATGCATGAAAATGCCATAACAGGGCTTAGGGATTTAGCTCAATGGTACAGAGTTTACCTGGCAAAAGCATGGTCCTGGGTTTGGTCTGTAGCATCAGAAAAAAAGAAAAAAAATGCTATAATCAAACCTATTATTTTGTATGCTATTTAAAGAGTACATTAAAAAAAATAGGTATAGGGCTGGAAAGATTGCTCAGTGGTTAAGGCACTTGTCTGCAAAACCAAAGAACCCAGGTTTGATTCCCCAGGACCCACATAAGCCAGATGCACATGGTGGCAACATGCATGTAGAGTTCGTTTTTAGTGGCTGAAGGCCCTGGTGCACCCATTCTTTCTATCTGCCTCTTCCTCCTTCCCCTCCCTCCCCAAAATAAATTTTAAACAATCAAAAAATAAAAGAGAGACTGAGAGAAGGAGGGGATATTATTGAGAGTAGATTTGTGAAGGGAAAAGTGAGGGAGGCAAGGGGAGGGAACTATCATGGTTTATTGTCTATAGTTATGGAAGCTGTCAATAACAAAATAAAAAAAGAGGCTTTAAGGGCTGGAAAGATGGTTTAGGCGTTAAGGTGTTTGGACCCAGGTTTGATTTCCCTGTACCCACATAAAGCCAGATACACAAGGTGATGCATCTGGAGTTCATTTGCAGTGGCTAGAGGCCCTAATGTGTCTATTCTCTCTCTACCCACTTCTCTCTCTCAAATAAATAATTTTTTTAAAGGAGGCTTTAAGGGCTACAGAGATGGCTCGGTAACAAAGTATGCTTCCTGTGCAAGCATGATAACCTGAGGAGACTTGAGACTGCTGAGTCTCAAGCCCCATACCCACAGCTAGGAGTGCCTATGCACTGTCATCCCAGTCCTATGGAGAGCAGAGAACAGGAAAACAGTGAGGCTCACCAAAACAGCAAGCTCCAAAGTCAGTGAAGAGCCTCCATCTTAAGGAAAGCAAGCAGATGAGCAATGAAGGGACACCTGATGTTCTCCTCTGGCCTCTGTGTCATATCCACACACACACATGCATACACTACATAAATACCATACACACATACTACATCACACCTACTATACATGCATACACCACATAATACACTGCACACATACTTCATACCTACTACACCTTTGTACATACATGCATGTATACATACCAAGTACATACACTACATACATACCACATTATACCACACCACACATACTATACTCTTGCACATACACACACACACACACACACACACACACACAAAGAGGCTTAAAAAAAAGGCTTTTGCTGGGCGTGGTGGTGCACACCTTTAATCCCAGCACTTGGGAGGCAGAGGCAGGAGGATCGCCATGAGTTCAAGGTCAACCTGAGACTACATAGGCAAATTCCAGGTCAGCCTGAGCTAGAGTGAGACCCTACCTCAAAACAAAAACAAAACAAAACAAAACTCACCACAGTGCTGAGAAGTGACAATTCAGCACTAAGTGAGACATCTCTAGTACATCCTCCAAGGCTCAGTGACCACTGTGGAGGAGTTAACAGAAAGAACTGAAGAGCCAAGGAAGGGGAGGAGTGCTCACAATGCTGTCATACAGACACAAAGTGACCTTGACATTCATGACCACATAGTGCCTCACATTACCTACAGAAGACCTGCAGAATATGAGAGAAAAAAATGATGACATTAAATAGAAGACAGACTAGTCAGAAAGGGATTCAGTGGAAGGGCAAAAGAGAGGATGGTGAAAGGGACTATGATCATGGTGCATTGTCTATATTTATGGAAGTTTAGATAGAAGATAGTTTTAAAAAGGCTTCAGTTTAAAAAAATTAATTAACTGCAGCAGAGTGTGGTGGCGCACAGCTTTAATCCCAGCACTCAGGAGGCAGAAGTAGGAGGATCGAGGCCGTGAGTTCGAGGCCACCCTGAGATACAGAGTGAATTCCAGGTCAGCCTGAGCTAGAGTGAGACCTTACCTTGATAAACAAAAAACAAACAAAAAAAAATGCTTCAACCTTGTTTATTTCTGTATCTAAACCATGTAGACCTGTAAAACACTCTTTCCTCTTCTAAAATTGTTTGCTCACTACAACTTACCTTCATGTTCTCCATGATTTTATTAATAAAACTAGAGTCACTATACTATTTAACATATTCTTTTCTTTCTTTTTTGGAGGGTTTTTCGAGATAGGGTCTCACCCTGTCCCAGGCTAATCCGGAATTCACAATGCAGTCCCAGGCTGACTTTGAACTCATAGTGATCCTCGTACCTTGGCCTCCATGCTGGGATTAAAGGCATTCATCACCATGCCTGGCTATTTAACACATTTCTAAAGGAAATATGAGAATGCTCCCAAAGATATGGCCAAATAACTCAATTCTGCATAATATATTTAGCTTTAAAATAGACAAAACACCACCACAAATATCTCCAGGCTTCTTACTATAAAGAAAACTGACCCATTTTAAGGTAGAATAAAACCAAGATCAGAATAATTCATAAAGGCTTCATGGTACAAGGTGAACTATAGGTTTTAGAGGCCCCTCTCTCAATGGTTAGGTATCTGGGAAAAACTACTCAGTTTCAACCTCAGATTCTTCTAGAAATTCATTCAACAACAATTTGTAGAATGTCAACCATGTGCCAGGCACTGTGGTAGGCACTAGGGATGCAGTGATTGTTAGGTGAGGCTGTGCTCAGAACAAAGGACCTAACATGGCAGCCGTGCCCTCTAACAACCCATCACCCACATTCCTGAGCATGATCGGGACCAGCAGTCTCAAGAATCCCCTGCTGGCCAAAGGTTGGCCCCTTCCCTACTTGTGACCTTATAAGGAGACCTCTGCCCCTCCCATCCTTGAAACAGTTACATTCCTCAGCCTGCCCCTGGCTCCTACCTAACACATCATCTTCCCCCCGCCCGAGCCTTTAAAAGACCTCAGTCTTAGGTCCCCGAGAGACCAGTGAACCTCACCCAAGAGCTGTGCCAATAAACCTGAACTAGCTTTACTGATCTGGTCTGATCTGGTTCCTCGCACTGGCCAAGCCTTTCAGTAATGACCATGACAGACTGGCTGTTTCGACAGGCACTAGCAGTGAAGCAAGAAAAAGACGGTCAACAATTACTTAGAGTAACTGTGATCAATGGAACAAGAAAACCATATATAGGCACTGTAAGATAACACTGCAGGAAGCTTCTAGAAAAGCACCTAAGAGCACTTCTGGGGAAGGGAAGGGGATGCCTACCTCAGAGGCTGAAGAAGTGACAGTGCTGTCTGCACCCATGCTGCTTGCAGTAAGACTCTCATTGATGCTGGTTTCCAATCTCTGAAAAATTATTTTGAGAGAATAAGAAATCATTTATTTCTTATATACTTTCTAGCTTGTTTTTTTGGGGGAGGGGGGTTCTGAGGTAGGGTTTCACTCTAGCTCAGACTGACCTATAATAATTCACTGTGTAGTCTCAAGGTGGTCTTGAACTCACGGTGATCCTCTACCTCTGCCTTTGCAGTGCTGGGATTAAGGTGTGCACCACCACGCCTGGCTTTCTAGCTTGTTTTACTCAGCTGACAAGGCACACAAATTTGAGTAAAAAAGCAGAAATAAAAATATTATTATGATCCTATCATGGTAGTACACGCCTTTAATCCCAGCACTCAGGAGGCAGAGGTAGGAGGATCGCTGTGAGTTTGAGGCCACCCTGAGACGACATAGTGAATTCCAGGTCAGCCTGGGCTAGAGTGAGACCCTACCTTGAAAAAGCAAACAAACAAACAAAAAATATATATAATTATGGTGTAGTTAATTAATTTTCCTTGCCATTAAAGTACAATGGGGCTAGGATAATAAAACAGCCATAGACAAATTACTATTGGCTATCAGACATCTTGGACTCTTGTTGAAAGTCAACTACAAATAGCCCAAAATCAATTGGGGGACCTTGCACTATTTACCTGTATAAAATGGTCAGAGGTCAGTTGCACAACTGGGTAGTTAGGTTTCTCTACAATTAAAATAATAAAAAGTATGATCTAAATGTATCAACACAATATATATAATTACTTTTGGAAGCTTTTCAGTTAACCTTTCCAAAGAGAAACATTTTGTTTTGTTTTGTTTTTTGAGGTAGGGTCTCACTCTAGCCCAGGCTGACCTGGAATTCACTCTGTATTCTCAGGGTGGCCTCGAACTCATGGCAATCCTCCTACCTCTGCCTCCTGAGTGCTGGGATTAAAGGTGTGCACCACCACATCCAGCTTGAGAAACATGTTTTTTAAAAGAAAAATGATCATATGAATTCTTATGCTGTTAGTAAAAACAGTAACCAAGGGCTGAAAAAAGGACTTAGAGGTTAAGGCATTTGCTAGCAAAGACAAAGGACCAGGTTTGATTCCCCAGTACCCACGTAAAGCTGGATGCACAAGATGGTGCATGTATCTGGAGTTTGTTTGCAGTGGCTAGAGGTCCTGGAATGCCCATTCTCTATCTGCCACTCTAATAAGTAAATTTAAAAAATAACAGTAATAGGGCTGGAAAGATGGCTTAGCAGTTAAAGCCCTTGCCTGTGGAGCTTAAGGACCCATGTTTGACTCTCCAGTTCCCACGTAAACCAGATGCACAAAGGTGAAGCAAGTGCAAGATCATACATGTCCACTAGGTGGCACAAGCATCTGGAGTTCAATTTCAATGGCTAAGGCCTTGGCACACTGATTCTCTCTCTCTCTCTCTAAAACAAAAAAATAAAGTAACAATAATCACATGCCCTTACTCCCAGCACTGGGGAAGCAGAGGTAGGAGGATCACTGTGAATTCAAGGCCAGCCTGAGACTACATAGTGAATTCCAGATCAGCCTGGGCTACAGCGAGACCCTGCCTCATAAATCCCTCCCCTAAAAAATCTGGAAGCTGGGTGTGTTGGCACATACCCTTAATCCCAGCACTTGGGAGGCAGAGGTAGGAGAATCATGGTGAGTTCAAAGCTACTCTGAGACTAGAGAGTGAGTTCCAGGTCAGCCTGGACTAGAGTGAGACCTTACCTCAAAAAAGAAAAAAAAACTGGTCTGGAGAGATGGCTCAGCAGTTAAGATGCTTACTGCAAAGCCTAACAACTGAGTTCAATTCCCCAGTACCCACAGAAGCCAGATGCACAAAGCAGGGCAAAAATTGAATATTAATTATAATAATTAAGAGGAATATGTGTGCTTGTAGACAAAGACTAGGTGAGAATATAGAAAATACATAAAATGAACTTTTTATATGGCATGGATGGGATTTGTATGTATATATTTACATATTTTCTTTAATACTATTGTAATATTGTTTTATTATAAAAAACAGGCTGCAAGCGAATATGAGAAAAAATGATGACATTAAATAGAAGACAGACTAGTCAGAAGGGATTCAGTGGAAGGGCAAAAGAGAGGATGGTGAAAGGGACTATGATCATGGTGCATTGTCTATATTTATGGAAGTTTAGATAGAAGATAGTTTTAAAAAGGCTTCAGTTTAAAAATTAATTAACTGCAGCAGAGTGTGGTGGCGCACAGCTTTAATCCCAGCACTCAGGAGGCAGAAGTAGGAGGATCGAGGCCGTGAGTTCGAGGCCACCCTGAGATACAGAGTGAATTCCAGGTCAGCCTGAGCTAGAGTGAGACCTTACCTTGATAAACAAACAAACAAACAAAAAAAAATGCTTCAACCTTGTTTATTTCTGTATCTAAACCATGTAGACCTGTAAAACACTCTTTCCTCTTCTAAAATTGTTTGCTCACTACAACTTACCTTCATGTTCTCCATGATTTTATTAATAAAACTAGAGTCACTATACTATTTAACATATTCTTTTCTTTCTTTTTTGGAGGGTTTTTCGAGATAGGGTCTCACCCTGTCCCAGGCTAATCCGGAATTCACAATGCAGTCCCAGGCTGACTTTGAACTCATAGTGATCCTCGTACCTTGGCCTCCATGCTGAGATTAAAGGCATTCATCACCATGCCTGGCTATTTAACACATTTCTAAAGGAAATATGAGAATGCTCCCAAAGATATGGCCAAATGACTCAATTCTGCATAATATATTTAGCTTTAAAATAGACAAAACACCACCACAAATATCTCAGGCTTCTTACTATAAAGAAAACTGACCCATTTTAAGGTAGAATAAAACCAAGATCAGAATAATTCATAAAGGCTTCATGGTACAAGGTGAACTATAGGTTTTAGAGGCCCCTCTCTCAATGGTTAGGTATCTGGGAAAACTACTCAGTTTCAACCTCAGATTCTTCTAGAAATTCATTCAACAACAATTTGTAGAATGTCAACCATGTGCCAGGCACTGTGGTAGGCACTAGGGTGTGCTCAGAACAAAGAGGCCAGCGATGGCGGCTGCACCCTCGGAAGGCCAAGGGTTCCTCACATTCTTCAGCGGGGGAGGGACTTGAGCCAGCGGTCTCAAGACTCCCTCTCCTGACAATGCCAATCCCATACCGCATAGCTTTGACCTCTTAAGGAGGCCCTGCTCCCTCCATCCTTTGAAACAGTTACATTCCCAAGCCTTGCCTGAGTCCTAACACATCATCTTTCCCCACCCAAGCATTTAGATCCCGGGTGCAACTTCCCTGGCCTCGTGCCTCAAGACTGAGTGAACCTTGCCCAAGAGCTGTGCCAATAAACCTGGACTAACTTAGCTAACCTGGTCTGATCTGGTTCCCATATATAGGCACTGTAAGATAACACTGCAGGAAGCTTCTAGAAAAGCACCTAAGAGCACTTCTGGGGAAGGGAAGGGGATGCCTACCTCAGAGGCTGAAGAAGTGACAGTGCTGTCTGCACCCATGCTGCTTGCAGTAAGACTCTCATTGATGCTGGTTTCCAATCTCTGAAAAATTATTTTGAGAGAATAAGAAATCATTTATTTCTTATATACTTTCTAGCTTGTTTTTTTGGGGGAGGGGGGTTCTGAGGTAGGGTTTCACTCTAGCTCAGACTGACCTATAATAATTCACTGTGTAGTCTCAAGGTGGTCTTGAACTCACGGTGATCCTCATACCTCTGCCTTTGCAGTGCTGGGATTAAAGGTGTGCACCACCACGCCTGGCTTTCTAGCTTGTTTTACTCAGCTGACAAGGCACACAAATTTGAGTGAAAAAGCAGAAATAAAAAATATTATTATGATCCTATCATGGTAGTACACGCCTTTAATCCCAGCACTCAGGAGGCAGAGGTAGGAGGATCGCTGTGAGTTTGAGGCCACCCTGAGACTACATAGTGAATTCCAGGTCAGCCTGAGCTAGAGTGAGACCCTACCTTGAAAAAGCAAACAAACAAACAAAAATATATATAATTATGGTGTAGTTAATTAATTTTCCTTGCCATTAAAGTACAATGGGGCTAGGATAATAAAACAGCCATAGACAAATTACTATTGGCTATCAGACATCTTGGACTCTTGTTGAAAGTCAACTACAAATAGCCCAAAATCAATTGGGGACCTTGCACTATTTACCTGTATAAAATGGTCAGAGGTCAGTTGCACAACTAGGTAGTTAGGTTTCTCTACAATTAAAATAATAAAAAGTATGATCTAAATGTATCAGCACAATATATATAATTACTTTGGAAGCTTTTCAGTTAACCTTTCCAAAGAGAAACATTTTGTTTTGTTTTGTTTTTGAGGTAGGGTCTCACTCTCTAGCCCAGGCTGACCTGGAATTCACTCTGTATTCTCAGGGTGGCCTCGAACTCATGGCAATCCTCCTACCTCTGCCTCCTGAGTGCTGGGATTAAGGTGTGCACCACCACATCCAGCTTGAAACATGTTTTTTAAAAGAAAATGATCATATGAATTCTTATGCTGTTAGTAAAAACAGTAACCAAGGGCTGAAAAAGGACTTAGAGGTTAAGGCATTTGCTAGCAAAGACAAAGGACCAAGTTTGATTCCCAGTACCCACGTAAAGCTGGATGCACAAGATGGTGCATGTATCTGGAGTTTGTTTGCAGTGGCTAGAGGTCCTGGAATGCCCATTCTCTATCTGCCGCTCTAATAAGTAAATTTAAAAATAACAGTAATAGGGCTGGAAAGATGGCTTAGCAGTTAAAGCCCTTGCCTGTGAAGCTTAAGGACCCATGTTTGACTCTCCAGTTCCCACGTAAACCAGATGCACAAAGGTGAAGCAAGTGCAAGATCATACATATCCACTAGGTGGCGGCCACCCTGAGATACAGAGTGAATTCCAGGTCAGCCTGAGCTAGAGTGAGACCTTACCTTGATAAACAAACAAACAAAAAAAAAAAAAATGCTTCAACCTTGTTTATTTCTGTATCTAAACCATGTAGACCTGTAAAACACTCTTTCCTCTTCTAAAATTGTTTGCTCACTACAACTTACCTTCATGTTCTCCATGATTTTATTAATAAAACTAGAGTCACTATACTATTTAACATATTCTTTTCTTTCTTTTTTGGAGGGTTTTTCGAGATAGGGTCTCACCCTGTCCCAGGCTAATCCGGAATTCACAATGCAGTCCCAGGCTGACTTTGAACTCATAGTGATCCTCGTACCTTGGCCTCCATGCTGAGATTAAAGGCATTCATCACCATGCCTGGCTATTTAACACATTTCTAAAGGAAATATGAGAATGCTCCCAAAGATATGGCCAAATGACTCAATTCTGCATAATATATTTAGCTTTAAAATAGACAAAACACCACCACAAATATCTCCAGGCTTCTTACTATAAAGAAAACTGACCCATTTTAAGGTAGAATAAAACCAAGATCAGAATAATTCATAAAGGCTTCATGGTACAAGGTGAACTATAGGTTTTAGAGGCCCCTCTCTCAATGGTTAGGTATCTGGGAAAAACTACTCAGTTTCAACCTCAGATTCTTCTAGAAATTCATTCAACAACAATTTGTAGAATGTCAACCATGTGCCAGGCACTGTGGTAGGCACTAGGGATGCAGTGATTGTTAGGTGAGGCTGTGCTCAGAACAAAGGACCTAACATGGCAGCCGTGCCCTCTAACAACCCATCACCCACATTCCTGAGCATGATCGGGACCAGCAGTCTCAAGAATCCCCTGCTGGCCAAAGGTTGGCCCCTTCCCTACTTGTGACCTTATAAGGAGACCTCTGCCCCTCCCATCCTTGAAACAGTTACATTCCTCAGCCTGCCCCTGGCTCCTACCTAACACATCATCTTCTCCGCGCCCAAGCCTTTAAAAGACCTCAGTCTTAGGTCCCCGAGAGACCAGTGAACCTCACCCAAGAGCTGTGCCAATAAACCTGAACTAGCTTTGCTGATCTGGTCTGATCTGGTTCCTCGCACTGGCCAAGCCTTTCAGTAATGACCATGACAGACTGGCTGTTTCGACAGGCACTAGCAGTGAAGCAAGAAAAAGACGGTCAACAATTACTTAGAGTAACTGTGATCAATGGAACAAAAAAACCATATACAGGCACTGTAAGATAACACTGCAGGAAGCTTCCAGAAAAGCACCTAAGAGCACTTCTGGGGAAGGGAAGGAGATGCCTACCTCAGAGGCTGAAGAAGTGACAGTGATGTCTGCACCCATGCTGCTTGCAGTAAGACTCTCATTGATGCTGGTTTCCAATCTCTGAAAAATTATTTTGAGAGAATAAGAAATCATTTATTTCTTATATACTTTCTAGCTTGTTTTTTTTTGGGGAGGGGGGTTCTGAGGTAGGGTTTCACTCTAGCTCAGACTGACCTATAATTCACTGTGTAGTCTCAAGGTGGTCTTGAACTCACGGTGATCCTCCTACCTCTGCCTTTGCAGCGCTGGGATTAAAGGTGTGCACCACCACGCCTGGCTTTCTAGCTTGTTTTACTCAGCTGACAAGGCACACAAATTTGAGTAAAAAAGCAGAAATAAAAAATATTATTATGATCCTATCATGGTAGTACACGCCTTTAATCCCAGCACTCAGGAGGCAGAGGTAGGAGGATCGCTGTGAGTTTGAGGCCACCCTGAGACGACATAGTGAATTCCAGGTCAGCCTGGGCTAGAGTGAGACCCTACCTTGAAAAAGCAAACAAACAAACAAAAATATATATAATTATGGTGTAGTTAATTAATTTTCCTTGCCATTAAAGTACAATGGGGCTAGGATAATAAAACAGCCATAGACAAATTACTATTGGCTATCAGACATCTTGGACTCTTGTTGAAAGTCAACTACAAATAGCCCAAAATCAATTGGGGGACCTTGCACTATTTACCTGTATAAAATGGTCAGAGGTCAGTTGCACAACTGGGTAGTTAGGTTTCTCTACAATTAAAATAATAAAAAGTATGATCTAAATGTATCAGCACAATATATATAATTACTTTTGGAAGCTTTTCAGTTAACCTTTCCAAAGAGAAACATTTTGTTTTGTTTTGTTTTTTGAGGTAGGGTCTCACTCTAGCCCAGGCTGACCTGGAATTCACTCTGTATTCTCAGGGTGGCCTCGAACTCATGGCAATCCTCCTACCTCTGCCTCCTGAGTGCTGGGATTAAAGGTGTGAGCCACCACATCCAGCTTGAGAAACATGTTTTTTAAAAGAAAAATGATCATATGAATTCTTATGCTGTTAGTAAAAACAGTAACCAAGGGCTGAAAAAAGGACTTAGAGGTTAAGGCATTTGCTAGCAAAGACAAAGGACCAAGTTTGATTCCCCAGTACCCACGTAAAGCTGGATGCACAAGATGGTGCATGTATCTGAGTTTGTTTGCAGTGGCTAGAGGTCCTGGAATGCCCATTCTCTATCTGCCGCTCTAATAAGTAAATTTAAAAAATAACAGTAATAGGGCTGGAAAGATGGCTTAGCAGTTAAAGCCCTTGCCTGTGAAGCTTAAGGACCCATGTTTGACTCTCCAGTTCCCACGTAAACCAGATGCACAAAGGTGAAGCAAGTGCAAGATCATACATATCCACTAGGTGGCACAAGCATCTGGAGTTCAATTTCAATGGCTAAGGCCTTGGCACACTGATTCTCTCTCTCTCTCTAAAACAAAAAAATAAAGTAACAATAATCACATGCCCTTACTCCCAGCACTGGGGAAGCAGAGGTAGGAGGATCACTGTGAATTCAAGGCCAGCCTGAGACTACACAGTGAATTCCAGATCAGCCTGGGCTACAGCGAGACCCTGCCTCATAAATCCCTCCCCTAAAAAATCTGGAAGCTGGGTGTGTTGGCACATACCCTTAATCCCAGCACTTGGGAGGCAGAGGTAGGAGAATCATGGTGAGTTCAAAGCTACTCTGAGACTAGAGAGTGAGTTCCAGGTCAGCCTGGACTAGAGTGAGACCTTACCTCAAAAAAGAAAAAAAACTGGTCTGGAGAGATGGCTCAGCAGTTAAGATGCTTACCTGCAAAGCCTAACAACTGAGTTCAATTCCCCAGTACTCACAGAAGCCAGATGCACAAAGCAGGGCAAAAATTGAATATTAATTATAATAATTAAGAGGAATATGTGTGCTTGTAGACAAAGACTAGGTGAGAATATAGAAAATACATAAAATGAACTTTTTATATGACATGGATGGAATTTGTATGTATATATTTACATATTTTCTTTAATACTATTGTAATATTGTTTTATTATAAAAAACAGGCTGCAAGCCAGGCGTAGTGGTACATGCCTTTAATCCCAGCAATCAGGAGGCAGAGGTAGGAGGAGGATCACCATGAGTTCGAGGCCACCCTGAGACTACATAGTGAATTCCAGGTCAGCCTGGACTAGAGTAAGACCCTAACTCAGAAAAAAAAAAAATTCAGGCTGGAAAGATGGCTTAGCAGTTAAGGCACTTGCCTGTGAAGCCTTGTTCAATCTCTCTCCAGATCCCACGTAAGCCAGACGCACAAAGGTGAGGCAAGAACAAGGTTACACATGCCCACTAGGTGGCACAAGTGTCTGGAGTTCAACTGCAGTGGCTGAGGCCCTGGTGTGCCAATTCTCTCTCTCTCTCTAAAATAAAAAATAAAAATAATAAAAAATTCAACAAACCACATTTTTTTGTTCTTTTTGAGACAGGGCCTCACTCTAGCCCAGGCTGACCTGAAATTCACTCAATGGCCACAGACTGGTCTCCAACTCACAGTGATCCTCCTAACTCAGCCTCCTGGGTGCTGGAATTAAAGGCCTATACCACCACACCTGGCCACAACAAACTACTTTTAAGGCCTTAAAATTTCAAACATATCAATATATTTCTATAGTCATTTGCTTCAAGGTGGCTCTTTTATTTTTTGAGACAGGATCTTGATATGTAACTTAGGCTGGCTTCAAACTTACAATTCTCCTGCTTCAGTCATCTCACCCCACCATAAGTGCTATAACAACAATCCTATAGTACCATGCCCAGCTCAACTCAACTTGGGACAGTGTTTTTATCGATTATTTTTATTTTTAAAATAGTTTTTATGGGCTGGAGAGATGGCTTAGCGGTTAAGGCACCTGCCTGCTAAGCCTAAGAACCCAGTTCCAATCTCCAGGTCCCACGTTTAGCTAGATGCAAAGTGATGCAAGGGCGCAATGCCGCACTTGACCACAAGGATGCGCACACATCTGGATTGGATTTCGTTCACAGCAGCTGAGAGACTGCTGGCATGCCCATCTCTATCTGTCTCCTTCTCCCTCTCTGTCTTTCTCTGTGTCTCTCTCCAAAAATAAATAAAAAATAATAAAAAAAATTTTAATAGTTTTTGTTTATTTATTTATTTATACTTTTTTTTTTTTTTGTTTTTCAAGGTAGGGTTTCACTCTAGTCCAGGCTGACCTGCAATTCACTATGTGGTCTCAGGGTGGCCTCGAACTGTCGGCGATCCTCCCAAGTACTGGGATTAAAGGCATGCACTACCACGCCTGGTTGTTATTACTTTTGAGTGACAGAGAAACACACAGAGACAGAGAAAGACAGAGAAAGAGAATGAGGGTAGGCACATCAGGGCTTCCCACTGGTGCAAATGAACTCCAGAATCAAGTGCCACTTTGTGCATCTGGCTTTATGTGGGCACTGAGGAATCAAATCTGGGTTGGCAGGCTTTGAAAGCAAGTACCTCTAACTGCTGAGCCATCTCCCCAGGCCCCTTTTTATTTTTAAGATAAATATGTCACATCGCTGGGCGTGGGGGTGCACGCCTTTAATCTCAGCACTCAGGAGGCAGAGATAGGAGGATCACTGTGAGTTAGAGGCCACTCTGAGACTACATAGTGAATTCCAGGTCAGCCTGAGCTGCAGTGAGACCCGACCTTGAAAAACCAAACTGTGTGTGTGTGTGTGTGTTACATAAAGGTTTCTCCAGGGGTAGCAGGAATCCATTCCTCAGCCTGTATAGCATTCAGGTACATTTCAAGATATTTTTACTGGAGTTAATGCCCTATGCTCTGAGGAGCCTGACAGCTCTAAGCCCTCAAAACCCTCCATATTCCTTAGATGTAGATGTCACCAAGCCAGTCTGTAGGTCTGCATGGCATCCTTAGGGGAGGATGCTTCTCAATCAACTCATGACTCTCAACTCAAGGTAATTACAAAAATTTCTCTACAGAGCCAGGCGTGGTGGCACACATCTTTAATCCCAGCACTCGGGAGAGAGGTAGGAGGATCACTGGGGGTTCAAGGACACCCTGAAGCTACATAGTTAATTCCAGCTCAGCCTGGATCAGAGTGAGACTGTACCTCGAAAAACCAAAAAAAAAAAAAAAAAAAAAAAGGAATTTCTCTACAGAAAGACTTAATGAAAGCAAAATTGAATTCATCACAACATAAAAACTTTGGCAGTTCTCATACAAGTTCTTCTTTTGTGGTCAGAAAGCATATGTTTGGCTTTCCACTGTATCTCTAGGATCCAACAGATAGTATATTGGGCCCAATAATATGTACTACTTAAATAATCTTTAAGGGTCTTGGTATGTAGCTCACTTGGTAGAGTGCTTGTCTCGCAGTCATGAAGCCCTGGGTTTACTCCTATCACCCAACACTGCTTGTAAACTGGTTGTGATAGAACATGTTAATAATCTCAGCACTTATGATATGGAGATATAAGACAGAAGTTCAAAGTCATCCTTGACTACCTAATGAGTGAGAGAACATTCTGAGATATATGAGATCCTGTTTCCAAACAAAATGCCTTTTGAAATATATCTATACTATATATTACAATGTATAATACAATGTATAAATTAGCATTAAATGCTAATTTATAGAAAAACTATTGAAAACAATTTTGCACTGCTTTACAGATTACTTGCGATAGTAAATTCCTTCTGATAAAAATTACCCTGGTCATTATAATATTAAAATATTCTATAATTTAAAGCATTTCATTCATTAAAATATAGCTATCAACATTCAACAAACATTAGCTAATATGCAAAACTCACTAGTAATAATCAGTTTATATACAGTGTCTGTGTGTGTGTGTGTGTGTGTATATATATATATATATATATCTGCTGAATTAAGAGTGAAACAAAGGAGATAAAAACATTTGAAGACCTATGACTGCAATGCAACAGAAGAAAAGGACACAGCTCTTGTATAGTTAGCAAATATAAACTTAAAACTCATGACTTCTGTTCCATGAGAAGCTATAATGATGTCTATTACATTTTTATATCTTATTTTTATTTGAGAGAGAGGCAGAAAGAGGCAGAGAGAGAGAGAGAGAGAGAGAATGGCCATGCCAGGGCTTCCAGCTACTGTAAATGAATTCTAGACACATGCGCCACCTTGTGTTAGCTGGCTTAGGTGGGTGCTGGGAAATCGAACCTGGGTCCTTTGGCTTTCCAGGTAAGTGCCTTAACTACTAAGCCATCTCTTTAGCCCTAGTACATTTTTTTTTCCTGTTTTTTCAAGATAGGGTCTCGCTCTAGCCCAGGCTGACCTGGAATTCACTATGTAACCTCAGGGTGGCCTCAAACTCACAGTCATCCTCCTACCTCTGCCTCTTGAGTGCTGGGATTAAAAGGCATGTGCCACCATGTCCGGCCCCCTATTACATTTTTTAAAAGGATAAAAAGTAACTTTCAATGTATTATGCAAAAAATGTTAGCAGGCTACTTCAAATTCTTTGCTTACTGCTAAAAAAAAAAGCCTAAATTATTTTATAATTAGGCTGAGCCATAACTACACTGAATTTCTAAGCCCCTCCCCATTTTTTGGCTGTCTTCTATTTCAAATTAAAGGATTAACAGATAACAGTATATTGGCCTAGTTAGCCACAAAAGCATGTTATTTTGGTAAGCTTTTATGTGAATACAACTTTGTTTTTACTACCAATTCTGTGTCAAATAAGAATGTTTTACAAGACACTACATTTTTTTAGATCTGTGTTAGTTTTGACCTAATATCACTAAATAAGACTATTCTTCTGGAATTAAAAAAAAAAATTAGTCACACTGAGAATCCTTAGGAATCTACATTCGCAAGTATTCCCTGAGAGTTCTTGGGATTTTATATTCCATTTAGTTTCACTTCTTCCTCTGAGTCAGAGTTCTATTTAGTCAGCAGAAAATATGTATTTTCATAGTTGTACTCAAAGTAAAAGTTACAAATCTACTAAGATCACAGAATGTTTAAAATATTAGAAACAGGGCTGGAGAGATAGCTTAGTGGTTAAGGCGCCTGCCTGTGAAGCCTAAGAAAGCCCACTCGATTCTCCAGGCCCCACGTTTAGCTAGACGCAAAAGTGATGCAAGGATACAATGCTGCACTTGCCCACAAGGGGGCGCACACATCTGGAGTTCGTTCATAGCAACTGAAAGGCTGCTGGTGCACCCATTCTCTCTCTCTCTCTCTCTCTCTGTCTCCCTCAAGTTAAAAAAAATAGTAGAAACAAAGAATAATAGAATCCAATTAAAACAAGAGGTATCTACTATGTTTAAACAGAGATAGACACAGAAGACAGGCAGGCAGATATGCAGAAAGATACAGTAGCCTTCACCTACTTAAGGCATTTTCATTTAATATATGGTCATTAAAAGAGAGACTGAGCTGGGTGTGGTGGTGTACACCTTTAATCCCAGCACTCGGGAGGCATGAGTTTGAGGCCACCCTGAGACTACATAGTTAGTTCCAGGTCAGCCTGGGCCAGAGTGAGACCCTACCTCGAAAAACAAAACAAAAAAGAGAGAGAGAGAGAGACTGATTGAGAGATGGAGGGGAAAAAAATAAAAAATATGGACATTTTTTGAAACAATAGTCAAGTTCTTAAAAATATTAAATTAGGGCTGGAGTAATGGCTTAGCGGTTAAGGCATTTGCCTGCGAAGCCAAAGGACCCAGGTTTAATTCCCTAGGACCCACGTAAGCCAGATGCACAAGGGGCACATGCATCTGAAGTTCGTTTACAGTGGCTAGAAGCCCTGGTGCACCCATTCTCTCTATGTCTGTCTCTCTTCTATCTCTCTATCTCTGCTTGCAAATAAATAAATAAAATTTTTAAAATATATATTAAATTAGGGGCTGGAGAGATGGCTCAGCAGTTAATGGTATTTGCTTATAAAGCCTAATGGTCCAGCTTCTATTCCCCAGCACCTACATAAAGCCAGATATACAAAATGGCACATGCATCTGGAGTTCATTAGCACCATGGCAAGAGATCCCTGGCACACACATAGACGTTCTCTCTGTGTCTGCCTCTTTTTCTCTTCCTTAAATATATATATTTGTTGTTGTTGTGTCTTGAGGTACAGTTTACTCTGGCCCAGGCTGACCTGGAATTCATTATGTAGTCTCAGAGTGGCCTTAAACTTATAGCGATCCTCCTACCTCTGCCTCTTGAGTGCTGGAATTAAAGGCATGTGCCACCATGCCCAGCCTCAAACAAATAAATATTTATTTTATTTATTTGTAAGCCAACAGAGATAGAGAGAAGAGAGACAAACAAAATGGGCAGGCTAGCTACTGCAAATAAACTCCAGATGCATGTGCCTCTTTGTGCATCTGGCTTACAAGGGTACTGGGGAATCGAACCCAGGTTGTTAGGCTTTGCAGACAAGGACCTTAAGTGCTGAGCCATCTCTCCAGCTCAAATAAATATTTTTTAAAATATTAAATTAGGGCCAGGTGTGGTGTCGCATGGTTTTGTTTCTTTGGTTTTTGTTTTGTTTTGGTTTTGGTTTTGGTTTTTTGAGGCAGGGTATCACTCTAGCTCAGGCTGACCTGGAATTTACTATGTAGTCTCAGGGTAGCCTCGCTTGCAAATAAATAAATAAAAATAAAAATCCCGAGTGCTGGGATTAAAGGCATGCGCCACCATGCCTGGCTTAATCCCAACATTTGGAGGCTAAGGTAGGAGGATCGCTATGAGTTCAAGGCCAGCAGGAGACTACATAGTGAATTCCAGGTCAGCTTGGGCTACATGCTTCTTAGTAGCTTCTAGAATCATTTACAATAACAACTTGGGGCTAGACAAATGGCTCAGTCAGTAAAATGCTTGCCTTATAAACAGAGGGCCATCCCCAATACCCATATAAAATTCCAAGTGGAAGCCAGGTGTGGTGGCGCACGCCTTTAATCCCAGCACTCGGGAGGCAGAGGTAGGAGGATTGCCGAGAGTTCAAGGCTACCCTGAGACTACATAGTTAATTCCAGGTCAGCCTGGACCAGAGTGAGACCCTACCTTGCAAACCCACACTGGAAATGAAGACAGGAGGATTTCTGAAGCTGGCTGGCTTGGTAGTCTAGGCTACTCAGTGAACTCCAGAGTGGTGAGAAACCCTACCTCAAAAGGAGTGGACAGCCTTTCTGAGAATTGACACCTGAAACTGGCCTCTGTGAATACCTGCACACACATCTGCACTCACACACATGTGCATCCACATACACATTCATTAAAATTATATAACTAGCCAGGCATGGCGATGCATACCTTTAATCCCAGCACTTAAGAGGCAGAGGTAGGAGGATCGCCATGAGTTCGAGACCACTCTGAGAATACATAGTGAATTCCAGGTCAGCCTGAGCCAGAGTGAGACCCTACCTCGAAAAACAAAAAAAAAAAAAAAATTATATAACTGAATATAAATAATTCAGATATAATATATAATCTAATATCTATTATATAACCCAATTAACTAGATAAATTATGAAAGAATGTAAAATATAGTCAAATATTTTAATATTGGTATTGTTAACAAAGTATTTTATTATTAATATCCTGATTTGTAAAATTGTAACTACTATTAGTAGTTTATATATTGAAAACATACTTTCAGGTATTTGTATTCTTTACCCATGTCTTGAGGTAGGTTTATTTATTTTATTTTTTAAATTTTTTGCTTGTGTGTATGGTATGTCACCCAAAATGCTTGTCTGTGGAAGCTAGAGTGGATAGTTGGATGTGTATATACAGTGGTATGGTGTGTGATGTGGCATCTAGGTCTTGTGGAATCCAATGTGCTCACCTGTGGTGACTGGAATAGAAAGTCAGGTGTCCTGTTCCATTGCTCTTCCACCCATTCTTGTTTGAGCCAGAGTCTTTTTTTTTTTTTTAAAGAAAATTTTCCTTTTTTAAATTTTTTAAACATATTTTATCTATTTATTTATTTGATAGAGAGAAAGAGACAGAGAGAGAGAATGGCCACACCAGGGTCTCCAGCCACTGCAAATGAACTCCAGACGTGTGTGCGCCCCTTGTGCATCTGACTTACGTGGTCCTGGAGAACTGAACCAGGATCCTTTGGCTTTGCAGGCAAACGCCTTAACCACTAAGCCATCTCTCCAGCCCCAGAGTCTTTTTTTTTTTTTTTTTTTTTTTTTTTTTTCGAGGTAGGGTCTCACACTCTGGTCCAGGCTGACCTGGAATTCACTATGTAGTCTCAGGGTGGCCTCGAACTCTCGGCGATCCTCCTACCTCTGCCTCCCCAGTGCTGGGATTAAAGGTGTGCACCACCACGCCCGGCACCCGGAGAATTTTTTTAATGTATTCAAGTGTGTGTATGCACGTACATGTGTGCATGCACAGAAATGAACATCAGATATTTGCTTGTGCCACTTTTTTTTTTTTTTTGCATCTGGCTTTGCAACAAGTGCCTTTAACCACTAAGCCATCTTCCCAACCACAAATTATTAATTTATATGATTTATTTATTTTTGCCCATGTATGTAGGATCTCTTCACTGCTGCAAAGAATACCAGATGCTTGCACCATGTTTTGTATCTAGCTTAGATGAATGGCTTGGGAATTGAAACTGGGCTGATAAGCTCTGCAAGCAAGCACTTTTTTTTTTTGTTTTTTGTTTTTTCGAGGTAGGGTCTCGCTCTAGTGCAGGCTGACCTGGAATTCACCATGTAGTCTCAGGGTGGCCTTGAACTCATGGCGATCCCCCTACCTCTACCTCCCAAGTGCTGGGATTAAAGGCGTGCGCCACCACACCCGGCAAGCAAGCACTTTTAACCACTGAGCCATCTTCTGAGCTTGACGTAAATCTCACTGAGCCCAGAGCTAGCTGTTTTTTCATGAGTGCCAGAATGTCTCTGTTCTCATAAGGCTGGGGTTACAGGTGTGCATGGCCATACCCAGCTGTTTAATGTGGGGTTCTGGAGATTCAAACTCAGAAGGTATCAGGCTCCCTCCAGCCCTCATGCTTGTGAGGAAGTGCATTTAATTACTGAGCCATCTTCCAGCACAGACTGAATTTATCTCTAGGCAAGTGTCCTAGCACGGTGCTATATTCCCAGCCCTTGGAGCATTTACAAAATATTTGTTCCTTTTTGTTTATTTATGCATGTGCATATGTTTATGATTTTGCTAGAGTCTCCTGCCACTGCAAACACACTCCAGATGCTTGTGACACTTTTTGCTTCTGGCTTCACATACGTGCTAGGGAATAGAATATGGTCCAGTAGGCTTTGCAAGCCTTTAACTGCTGAGCCATCTCTTTAGCTTCCTGAAGCTTTTTTTTTTTTTTTTTTTTTTTTTTTGAGATAGCGTCTTACTCTAGCCCAGGCTGGCCTCAAACTCATAGTGATCCTCTTACCTCAGCCTCCTAAGATGCTGGAATTAAAGGAGTGCGCTACCACACCCAACTACCCAACTAAGCATCGTTTTTTTTTTTTTTTTTGTTTTGTTTTAATATTGGAAAGTTAAGCCAGGTGTGGTAGAGCACACTTTTAATCCCAGCAGTTGAGAGACAAAGGTAGGAGGATTACCATGAGTTCAAGGCCAGTCTGGGACTACAAAGTAAATTCCAGTAGCCTGGGCTTCAGTGAGACCCTACCTGAGATGGCTCAGAGTGGTTAAGGTGCTGCCTACAAAACCTAATGGCCCAAGTTCAATTCTCTAGTACCCACATAAAGCCAGATGCACAAAGTGGTGCATGCATATGGAGATGGAGCCTCGTTTGCAGCAGCTATAGGCCCTGCCATGCCCATTTTCTTTGTCTCTGTCTCTCTGTCTGTCTGTCTCTCTGTCTCTCTCTCTCCCTCTCTCTCTGCTTGCAAATAAATAAAAATAGGGGCTGGAGAGAATGTTCAGTGTTTAAGGCACTTGCCTGCAAAGCCCAATGGTCCAGGTTCCATTCCCCAGTACCCACATAAAGCCATATGCACAAGGTGGCACATGCCTCTGGAGTTTGTTTGCAGTGACTAAAGGCCCTGACACACCTATTCTCTCTGCCTCTTTCTCTCATAAATAAATAAATAAATGAATAAATAAGTAAATAAACAAACAAATAAATAAAAATTTAAAAAACAGTCTCACTTTGAGATAACCTCCCACACTAAAGGCCCTGTCCTAATGCTGAACCTTTGTCTTGTTTACTGCTGTTATCACAATATCTAGTACAGTGCCTGGTACATAGCAGGCTTCAGCAAATATTCATTGAAAAATCAATTATAAATATCCCACATGAGATCTATCATGACTTATGATACCTTTCCCTTACAATTAAAGCCATAAATATTCACATAGTAGTTAAAGCTTGAATGCCCATTTTTTCTTAAGAAGTTTTAAGCGTGAACTGCTGTCTTTTACAAGTTCGGTACTCCAACCCTTGAGGCATGGAGCCAGCTCCTAACAAGCAGCTGCTTTCTTTCTTTCCTCTTTCTTTCTTTCCTCTTTCTTTCTCTCTCTCTCTCTCTCTCTTTCTTTCTTTCTTTCTTTCTTTCTTTCTTTCTTTCTTTCTTTCTTTGAGACAGAAAGAGAGAGAATGGGTGTTCCAGGGCATCCAGCCACTGCAAATGAACTCCAGATGCATGTGCCATTGCTTATGTGGGTCCTGGGGAATTGAACTTGGGTCCTTTGGCTTTGCAGGCAAGTGCCTTAATTGCTAAACCATCTCTCCAGCCCTTTTTTTAAAATAATTTTTTTATCTATTAGCCAGAGAAAGAAGAGAATGGGCAACCACTGCAGACAAACTCCAGACACACGTGACACCATGTGCATCTGGCTTACATAGGATCTGGAAAATCAAACCTGAATCCTTAGGTTGTGTAGGCAAGCGCCTTAACCACTCTAGCTGTTTTCTAAGGAAAGCTTATAAAAGCCAAATCTAGTATCACAGAACCTAAAGTGAGTTCATTCACATTGTACCATTTCTTAATAATGAAACACATACTTGCCATGGCTTCCTCAGCATTCTGTTCGTTAAAATGGAAGGGAACCCCTTCAAATTAGGCGTTAGCTCAGGCCATCATTACCAACAGTCCCAAAGTAGCTAGCAGTCTTTGCCTACAAAAGAAAAAGGTACTATTACTTTATTAGTCTATTTATCATTTATACTTGCTGAGAAAATTTTAGTTTATGCCTTGGCATTTCAAAAACTACATGTGATTTTGGGGAGAACATTATTTTCTCATAGAAAGAAAAATCAATGATAAACTCAATATTGATAGAAAATATTAAATCTCAAATACATTTAAAACATATTATACTGAACAACATAACTATACTTCTGAATAAAATTTCCAAAATGTTGCCATCATAAACTGTGTGGCAGAAAGAAATTAAGGCAAGAAGGGCCTATTTTGGCTCACAGCTTCATGGTGGGGAAGACATGGCAGCACTTGAGGCAGCACGTGTGTGAAACAGCATGCTCATCTATGGATGGATCAGGAAATACAGAGCCCAGACAGGAAGTGAAGCTATGATACAATCCACAAGATGTGCCTCTCAGAGGGTCACACCTCCAGCTAGGCCCCACCTCCTAATGGTTCCACAACCTCTCAAAATAGTTCAATTAGTTGAGAACCAAGTATTCAAGCACATGAACCTGTGGGGGCATTTCACATTCCAATCATAAGTTTTTCACTAGAAAGCTACTACTAGATGGTATTTCAGTTGGTGTGTTGTGAAGTATTACTAGTATGTAATCAAAATATTAAAATTGCTGGGCGTGGTGGCGCACGCCTTTAATCACAGCACTTGGGAGGCAGAGGTGGGAGGATTGCTGTGAGTTTGAAGGCACCCTGAGACTATACAGTGAATTCCAGGTCAGCCTGAGCTAAAGTGAGACCCTACCTCAGAAAAAGCAAAAACAAAAACAAAATTAAAATTCATTCTCTGAAAATTCAGACTGTCTAAAAATATCTGGTACATTAACCACAGTAGCTAAACCACTCAGAAAAAAATTAATTAAAAACTATTACTATTTTCTTATTAGAAAAACAGTAAAGGGGAAAGTGGGGAGGGAGGGAAGTACCTTGGGATATTGTCTACAATTAAGGAAGCTGTCAATAAAAAAATTCAAAAAGAAGAAAAGGAAAAACAGTAATATTGTGAAAGCATTTTATTCCTTTTTGATGTGTATATATAGTATGTGCAGTGTGTGTGTGATGTATGTATGTATACATGTGTGCAGATGTTCATGCACACAGACACATGTCAAGTGTCCTCCTCTTCTCACTCTTCTATTTTATACTGAACCTGGAATCTTTCAGTTTGACTGGCCGACCACTAAGCCCCAGCAATCCTGTTTCTGCACCCTCCTCCAGCACTGGGGTTAGGGTTACAGGCATGTGTGACCATGACTGGCTTTTATTTTATTTTAATTATTATTTTATATATATATTTTTTATTTTTATTTATTTATTTTTTTTTGGTTTTTCAAGGTAGGGTTTCACTCTAGTCCAGGCTGACTTGAAATTCACTATGTAGTCTCAGGGTGGCCTTGAACTCATGGTGATCTCCTACCTCTGCCTTCCTAGTGCTGGGATTATACGCATGCGCCACCACACTCGGCTTTTTTTAATATATTTTTATTTTATTTATTTATTGGAGAGAGAGAGTGTATGTGTGTATATGGGTATGCCAGGGCCTCAAGCTACTGCAAACAAACTCCAAACACATGCACCACCTTGTGCATCTGGCTTACATGGACACTGGGGAATCAAACCTGGGTCCTTAGGCTTCACAGGCAAGTGCCTTAACCACTAAGCTATCTCTCTAGCCTATGACTGGTTTATTATTTGGGTGCTGGGGAGCAAACTCAGGTCCTTATGCTTGTTTGCACAGTACATGCTCTTACCCATTGAACTATCTCCCCATCTGTGCTTTTAAAGCACAGATTAGGGTCAGATTAGAATTAGGGTCTGGAGAGATGGCTCAGATGGCTCAGTGGTTAATGGTGCTTGTTTACAAAGCCTGTCGGTACTGATTCCCCAGTACCCACATAAAGCCATATGCGCCAGGTAGTACATGCAAGTGGACTTTGTTTGCAGTAGCACCAGGAGGAGGCCTTGAGGTGCCCATATTCACTCACTCTTGCTCTTCATAAATAAAAATATTTAAAATAAAATACAGAGAATGAGTAATGAGTTTATTAAAATACCTTACTTTTAAAAAAACATTATTTGTACATGTGTATGTGTTTATACCAGGGTCTCTTGCCATTGCAAACAAATGCCCAGCTTTACATGGTGGGGAGGGACAGATGAACCCAGGACAATAGGCTTTGTAAGCACGTGTCTTTAAGCACAGAGCCATGATCTTCCCACCCTCTACCCAATATTACATACAAGTTTATGAAGAGCTCTCTATCAAAACATGCTCTAGTAAAACTTCTAATTTGAGCAAAAGCATAGGCTGAATAACACTATATTCATGGAAAGTAAAGATCATTTTCCTAGCTGGTGGTGGTGCATACCTTTAATCCCAGCACTTGGGAAGCAGAGGTAGGAGGATCGCCGAGAGTTCAAGGCCACCCTGAGACTACATAGTGAATTCCAGGTCAGCCTGAGCTAGAGTGAGACCCTACCTTGAAAAACCAAAAAAGATCATTTTCCTGGTAGGCCCAACATCTTGTTTCTGTGGCCCAGGATTCTCTATATTCTTCTACACCTTACCTATCTATCTACAGGATATGAACTACAAGAGAAGATAGGAAACAGCTGCCAAAGAGAAGTTATTTTCTAAAATGAATTATTAATGTTATAGGAAATGTTATTGGTAACCTATTTCAATCCATTCTTAGATCACACAGTAAATGCCAGATGTTTTATGAAGCAAGTGTCTCTTGAGACAAGCTGCCAAGACACGGAAGGACACAAAGCAAGCAGAGGAGCAACAGATGAGCTCTCTGACACTTCTGAGTAAAATCTTGCTTGCCTAAGGCTATTCCAATGCCTGATACTGGGATTCCTTTACAATATTTCTCTCAAATTCATAGTACTTTTACAACCTTAGGATGAATTGATTACAGAAATAAAAGAGCTAGGGTTGGAGAGATGGCTTGGTGGTTAAGACGCATGCCTATGAAGCCTAAGGACCCAGGTTCTACTCTCCAGGTCCCACATAAGCCAGCTGTACAATGTGGCTCATGCGTCTGGAGTTCCTCTGCAGTGGCTAGAGGCCATGGTGTGCCCATTCTCTCCCTCCTGTATGGCACAATGCAGGTCTGGCCCTAGCCAGAATGCATGCTAAAAGAAACCAGACCACACCCCTCGGGTTTTCTCACTAGGATGGCGGGTAATCAATGACGGGTAAGACTCCATGAGATGGGGCAACCTAAGACAGGCACCATCGCATGTGATTATCCCTTGGGGCCTGGGTTCAACAATGGCTTAGCAAAGAACCATAACTCCCAGGGTTGCCAATAATAAAAACAAAAAGGAGGATATGTATGGCGCAATGCAGGTCTGGCCCTAGTCAGGCCTGGTGTGACAACAGCTACAGTCCCATGCTAGCGAGAAACCTGCTACGCGATGATCTGTCTGGAGACAGGCTGTCATTGGTCACAAAAAGGGGACCACCCCATACAATGATTAGCCAGCCAAACCCCTTAAAACCCCCTACACTTTGTGGCAGCTCACCCTCTGCTGCTTCCACCCAACTCCTGGAGACTGTTTCGTGACTCCGCACCTCTCACCCCCAACTCAGCAGACACCCTGCCGTCCCTCCTGGGCTGGCCCTAGGGGGGGACCCCAAAACCCTCCTCTGTCTCTTAATAAATAAATAAATAAGAAATTAAAGAGCTAGCTCATCTCAACCATAATTAAAAAAAAAAAAAGAACATGCCAGTGTGGTGCTTACAAAGCCTATACGCCTTTAATCCCAGCACTCAGGAGACAGAGGTAGGAGGATCACCATGAGTTTGAGGCCACCCTGAGAATACATAGTGAATTCCAGGTCAGCCTGAGCTAGAACAAGACCCTGCCTCAAAACAAACAAACAAACAAACAAACACCTTGTTCTAACAGTAGCTATATTATACAGACCCAGGAATCTGGATAAGAGGGCTCTGGAACACAGGAACACATTGGATTCAAATCCCTGCACTGCCACTCACTACCTGTTTGGCTTTAGACAAGAGACTTTACCTGCCTAGACCTTGCTTCTCCTCTATAAAATGGAGCAAACAACAGTGTTTAGTTAATAGGGTTGTTTTTTTGTTGTTATTGTTGTTTTTTTTTCCTTTGGTTTTTCAGGTAGGGGTCTCACTCTAGCTCAGGTTGACCTGGAATTCACTCTGTAGTCTCAGGGTGGCTTTGAACGGACAGCAATCCTCCTACCTCTGCCTCCTGAGTGCTGGGATTAAAGGTGTGCACCACCATGCCCAGCTAATAGGGTGTTTTGAGGATTAAAAGAAGTAATGTGTTTAAAGTTTTGACACTGTTCCCTGATTGTTAGTAAGAACCTAATTAGTGAATGCTGGATTGTTTTCCTGATTTTATTTAAAGTATTACCTTCAAGTTTATATATAACAAAGGAAAGAACTTTTGTTCAAATAACAACTTATAAGATATTTCTAAAATCTGGGTAACAAGAAATAAATTTTATTTCCCAAGCCGGGTGTGGTGGTACACACCTTTAATCCTAGCACTCGGGAGGCAGAGGCAGGAGGATCGCTGTGAGTTCGAGGCCACCTTGAGACTACATAGTGAGTTCCAGGTCAGCCTGGGCTAAAGTGAAATCCTATCTCAAAAAACAGAAACAAACAAAAAAATTATTTCCCATCTGAACTCTGAACTTCAAACATATTAAAGCATGCTGGAACAAGTTGACTTTAACAAGCTGACAAGCAATAGGCCATAATTTAATCCCCTGTACTATACACACTCTGACCTAATTGCACAATGAATCATCACTAGATGACACGTTAAGGAGTATTTTAGAATTAACAAATCTCTCACATAAATAATCTTACAGTAATGAGGAAAAGTTAGTTCCAGAATCAGCATGGACTACAGTGAGAACCTACCTCAAGGAGGGAAGGAAGGAAGAAGGAAAGGAAGGAGAGAAGAAGGGAGGGAGAAAAGGAGGGAGGGAAGGAAGTAAAAAGGAAGGAAGAAAGATCACAAGGCTAAGGAGATGGCTCAGTGATTAAAGGCTCTTGCTTGCAAACCTGCCAACCTGGGTTCAATTCACTAGCAACACACATAAAGCCAACCAGGTATTCATTTGAGGTGACAAGAGACCCTGGCACACCCATAGATATACACAAATAAATATTAAAAAAAAAAAAAGAAAGAAATAGCCAGGTGTGGTAGCACACACCTTTAATCTCAGGACTCCAGAGGCAGAGGTAGAAGGACTATTATGAGTTCAAGGCCAGCTAGTCTGGACTAGAGTGAAATCCTACCTTGAAAAAAGAAGAAAAAAACGAAAAAAGAAAACAAAAGAAATCATATGGGAAATATAAAGTCTTGGAAAATGTAATGACAGCTGTTATTTTAAATGATAATTACATACATATGGCTTTAATACTCTAAGCTTCATAGATAAGCTCTGATAATACTACTTTTAAAATTCTAAATTAAGGGCTGGAAAACGGGCTTACCAGTTAAGGCACTTGCCTGCAAAGCCAAAGGATCCAGGTTCGATTCCCCCAGGACCCACATAAGCCAGAGGCACAAGGTGGTACATGCATCTGAGTTTGTTTGTAGCAGCTGCAGGCCCTAGTGTACCCATTCTCTCCATTTCCCTCTCTCCCTTCAAATAAATAAATAAATTCTAAATTCAAAACTAAAAATAAAAACTCTGCATTAAAAGTAATTTATGAGCCGGGCGTGGGGGCGCATGCCTTTAATCCCAGCACTCGGGAGGCAGAGGTAGGAGGATAGCCACGAGTTCGAGTCCACCCTGAGACTACATAGTGAATTCTAGGTCAGCCTGAGCCAGAGTGAGACCCTACCTTGTAAAACCAAAAAAATAAAAAAAATTTTAAAAATAATTTATGAGAAGCCGGGTGTGGTGATACACACCTTTTAATCCCGAAACTTGGGAGGCAGAAGTAGGAGGATTGTCATGATTTCAAGGCCACCCTGAGATTACATAGTGAATTCCAGGTCAGACTGAGCTAGAGTGAGACCCTACCTCAAAAACCAAAAAATAGGGCTGGAGAGATGGCTTAGCGGTTAAGGCGCCTGCCTCCTAAAGCCTAAAGAACGCCAGTTCCAATCTCCAGGTCCCACGTTTGGCCAGATGCAAAGTGACACAAGGGCACAATGCCGCACTTGACCACAAGGGGGTGCATGCATCTGGATTTTGTTCGCAGCAGCTGAGAGGCTGCTGGCACACCCATCTCTATCTGTCTTCCTCTCTCTCTCTCTCTCTGTCTCTCTCCAAAAAAACAAAACAAAACAAAACAAAACAAAACAAAACAGCACCAAAAAATAGAGCCGGGCATGGTGGCACACCCATCTGGAGTCCATTTGTAGTGCATAAATCTGGAGTCTGTTTAGAGTGGCTGAAGACCTTGGTGCACCCATTCTTTCTCTATCTGTGCCTCTCTTTCTCTCTCAAAAAATAAATAAAAATAAATTTTAAAAATATATAAGCATAAGCAGGGCTTGGTGGCGCATGCTTTAAATCCCATGTGATTATCCCTTGGGGCCTGGGTTCAACAATGGCTTAGCAAAGAACCATACCTCCCAGGGTTGCCAATAATAAAAACAAAAAGGAGGATATGTATGGCGCAATGCAGGTCTGGCCCTAGTCAGGCCTGGTGTGACAACAGCTACAGTCCCATGCTAGCAAGAAACCTGCTACGAGATGATCTGTCTGGAGACAGGCTGTCATTGGTCACAAAAAGGGGACCACCCCATACAATGATTAGCCAGCCAAACCCCTTAAAACCCTCTACACTTTGTGGCAGCTCACCCTCTGCTGCTTCCACCCAACTCCTGGAGACTGTTTCGTGACTCCGCACCTCTCACCCCCAACTCAGCAGACACCCTGCCGTCCCTCCTGGGCTGGCCCTAGGGGGGGACCCCAAAACCCTCCTCTGTCTCTTAATAAATAAATAAGAAATTAAAGAGCTAGCTCATCTCAACCATAATTTAAAAAAAAAGAACATGCCAGTGTGGTGCTTACAAAGTCTATACGCCTTTAATCCCAGCACTCAGGAGACAGAGGTAGGAGGATCACCATGAGTTTGAGGCCACCCTGAGAATACATAGTGAATTCCAGGTCAGCCTGAGCTAGAACAAGACCCTGCCTCAAAACAAACAAACAAACAAAAAAAACACCTTGTTCTAACAGTAGCTATATTATACAGACCCAGGAATCTGGATAAGAGGGCTCTGGAACACAGGAACACATTGGATTCAAATCCCTGCACTGCCACTCACTACCTGTTTGGCTTTAGACAAGAGACTTTACCTGCCTAGACCTTGCTTCTCCTCTATAAAATGGAGCAAACAACAGTGTTTAGTTAATAGGGTTGTTTTTTTGTTGTTATTGTTGGTTTTTTTTTCCTTTGGTTTTTCAGGTAGGGGTCTCACTCTAGCTCAGGTTGACCTGGAATTCACTCTGTAGTCTCAGGGTGGCTTTGAACGGACAGCAATCCTCCTACCTCTGCCTCCTGAGTGCTGGGATTAAAGGTGTGCACCACCATGCCCAGCTAATAGGGTGTTTTGAGGATTAAAACAAGTAATGTGTTTAAAGTTTTGACACTGTTCCCCGGTTGTTAGTAAGAACCTAATTAGTGAATGCTGGATTGTTTTCCTGATTTTATTTAAAGTATTACCTTCAAGTTTATATATAACAAAGGAAAGAACTTTTGTTCAAAGAATAACAACTTATAAAATATTTCTAAAATCTGGGTGACAAGAAATAAATTTTATTTCCCAAGCCGGGTGTGGTGGTACACACCTTTAATCCTAGCACTCGGGAGGCAGAGGCAGGAGGATCGCTGTGAGTTCGAGGCCACCTTGAGAGTACATAGTGAGTTCCAGGTCAGCCTGGGCTAAAGTGAAATCCTATCTCAAAAAACAGAAACAAACAAAAAAATTATTTCCCATCTGAACTCTGAACTTCAAACATATTAAAGCATGCTGGAACAAGTTGACTTTAACAAGCTGACAAGCAATAGGCCATAATTTAATCCCCTGTACTATACACACTCTGACCTAATTGCACAATGAATCATCACTAGATGACACGTTAAGGAGTATTTTAGAATTAACAAATCTCTCACATAAATAATCTTACAGTAATGAGGAAAAGTTAGTTCCAGAATCAGCATGGACTACAGTGAGAACCTACCTCAAGGAGGGAAGGAAGGAAGAAGGAAAGGAAGGAAGGAAGGAGAGAAGAAGGGAAGGAGAAAAGGAGGGAGGGAAGGAAGTAAAAAGGAAGGAAGAAAGATCACAAGGCTAAGGAGATGGCTCAGTGATTAAAGGCTCTTGCTTGCAAACCTGCCAACCTGGGTTCAATTCACTAGCAACACACATAAAGCCAACCAGGTATTCATTTGAGGTGACAAGAGACCCTGGCACACCCATAGATATACACAAATAAATATTTTTAAAAAAAAAAGAAAGAAAGAAATAGCCAGGTGTGGTGGCACACACCTTTAATCTCAGCACTCCAGAGGCAGAGGTAGAAGGACTATTATGAGTTCAAGGCCAGCTAGTCTGGACTAGAGTGAAATCCTACCTTGAAAAAAGAAGAAAAAAAACGAAAAAAGAAAACAAAAGAAATCATATGGGAAATATAAAGTCTTGGAAAATGTAATGACAGCTGTTATTTTAAATGATAATTACATACATATGGCTTTAATACTCTAAGCTTCATAGATAAGCTCTGATAATAATACTTTTAAAATTCTAAATTAAGGGCTGGAAAAACGGCTTACCAGTTAAGGCACTTGCCTGCAAAGCCAAAGGACCCAGGTTCGATTCCCCAGGACCCACATAAGCCAGAGGCACAAGGTGGTACATGCATCTGGAGTTTGTTTGTAGCAGCTGCAGGCCCTAGTGTACCCATTCTCTCCATTTCCCTCTCTCCCTTCAAATAAATAAATAAATTCTAAATTCAAAACTAAAAATAAAAACTCTGCATTAAAAGTAATTTATGAGCCGGGCGTGGGGGCGCATGCCTTTAATCCCAGCACTCGGGAGGCAGAGGTAGGAGGATAGCCACGAGTTCGAGTCCACCCTGAGACTACATAGTGAATTCTAGGTCAGCCTGAGCCAGAGTGAGACCCTACCTTGTAAAACCAAAAAAATAAAAAAATTTAAAAATAATTTATGAGAAGCCGGGTGTGGTGATACACACCTTTTAATCCCGAAACTTGGGAGGCAGAAGTAGGAGGATTGTCATGATTTCAAGGCCACCCTGAGATTACATAGTGAATTCCAGGTCAGACTGAGCTAGAGTGAGACCCTACCTCAAAAACCAAAAAATAGGGCTGGAGAGATGGCTTAGCGGTTAAGGCGCCTGCCTCCTAAAGCCTAAAGAACGCCAGTTCCAATCTCCAGGTCCCACGTTTGGCCAGATGCAAAGTGACACAAGGGCACAATGCCGCACTTGACCACAAGGGGGTGCACGCATCTGGATTTTGTTCGCAGCAGCTGAGAGGCTGCTGGCACACCCATCTCTATCTGTCTTCCTCTCTCTCTCTGTCTCTCTCCAAAAAAACAAAACAAAACAAAACAAAACAGCACCAAAAAATAGAGCCGGGCATGGTGGCACACCCATCTGGAGTCCATTTGTAGTGCATAAATCTGGAGTCTGTTTACAGTGGCTGAAGACCTTGGTGCACCCATTCTTTCTCTATCTGTGCCTCTCTTTCTCTCTCAAAAAATAAATAAAAATAAATTTTAAAAATATATAAGCATAAGCAGGGCTTGGTGGCGCATGCTTTAAATCCCAGCACTCAAAAGGCAGAGGTAGGAGGATCATCGTGAGTTCGAGGCCAGCCTGATACTACATTATGAATTCCAGGCCAGTCTGAGCTAGACTGACACCCTACCTCAAAAAACAAAAACAAAACAAAAAATACAAGCATGAAAACAAAATAAATAAATAAATACAAGCATGGGGCTGGAGAGATGGCTCAGCAATTAAGGTACTTGCCTATAAAGCCCAAGGACCCAAGTTTGACTCCCCAGTACCCACATAAAGCCAGCTGCACAAGGTGGCACATGTGTCTGGGGTTTGTTTGCATTGACTGAAGGCCCTGGCGTGCCCATTCTCTCTATCTGCTTTTCTCCCTCTCTCAAACAAATAAAGAAAGAGAAGAGAAGAGAAGAAAAGAAAGAAAAAGAAAAAGAAAACATGGCTAGAGAAATGGCTTAGCAGTTAAGGCGTTTGCCTGCAAAGCCAAAGGATCCCAGTTCAATTCTCCAGGACCCATGTAAGCCAGATGCAAAAGGGCACATGCATCTGGAGTTTGTTTGCAGTGGCTAGAGGCCCTGGCGTGCTCATTCTCTCAGTGTTTGCCTCTCTTCTATCTCTCTCTGTGCTTGCAAATAAATAAATAACATTTTAAAATATTTTTTTAAAAGAAAAGAAATAAACAAGTCAAGTGTGTTGCCTCATGCCTGGAATCCTTGGGAAGCACTTGGAAAGCTGAGGTAAGAGTTACTGTGAGTTGGAGACAAACTTGTGCTACATTATAAATTTGAGGCTAGCCTGGATTATATGAGACCTGTAAAAAAAGCAAAAAATAGAGATGAAGAGATGGCTTAGTGGTTAAGGTGTTTGCCTGTAAGTCCAAAGGATTCACGTTCAATTCCCATTATCCACGTAAAGCCAGAGGCACAAGGTGGCGCATGCATCTAGAGTTTGTCTGCAATGACTAGAGGCCCTAGTGTGCCTGTTTCTCTATCTGCCTCTTTCTCTCTCTCAAATAAATAAATAAAAATAAAAATACATTTTTTTAAAAGGCTGGCCATGGTGGTGCACACCTTTAATCCCAGCACTTAGGAGGCAGAGACAGGAGGACTGATGTGTGTTTGAGGCCAGTCTGGGACTACAGAGTGAGTTCCAGGTCAGCCTGGGGTTAGAATGAGACCTACCTCAAAAAAAAAAAAAAAAAAAAAGGCAAAACTACATAAATAACATTCGGTAAACATATGAACATCTGTTTATTCATGCCTACAGATACATCAGAGCAACCAGGATACAATAAATATTTAAGTAATAGATTAGAAATACTAGCTGTTATTTAGAGGTAATTCCATTACCAGTGTGTTAAAGATAAATATAATTTTTTTGTTTGTTTTTTAGGTGGGGTCTTACTATAGCCCAAGCTGACCTGGAATTCACTATGTAGCCTCAGGTTCATCTCAAAATTCATGGTGGTCCTCCTACCTTTGCCTCTAGAATGCTGGTATTAAAGACATGTGCCACCATGTCCAGTGTTTAAATTATTTTTGAAATTAGACAGGGTGATTTTAAAAGATTTTATGTTTTTGTTGGTTTTTATTTTTATTTTTTTGGTTTTTTGAGGTAGGGTCTCACTGTAGCAAAGGCTGACCTGCAATTCATTATGTAGTCTCAGGGTGGCCTTGAACTCATGGCAATCCTCCTACCTCTGCCTCCTCAGTGCTGAGATTAAAGACATGCACCACCATGCCAGGCTTATTTTTATTTTAGAGAGCGCACGCGTGAGAGAGAGGGCGGGAGAGAGAGAGAGAATTGGTGCACCAGGGCCTCCCTCAGCCACTGCAATGAAACTCCAGACATTTGTGCCACCTAGTGGGCATTTGCGACCTTGAGCTTGCCTCATCTTTGTGAGACTGGCTTATGTGGGATCTGGAGAGTTGAACATGGGTACTTAGGCTTTGCAGGCAAGTGCCTTAACTGCTAAGCCATCTCTCCAACCCTGTTTTTTATTTTATTTGAGAGAGAGAAAGAAGAGAGAAAGGTAGATAGAAAGAATGGACACACCAGGGCCTTTAGCCACTGCAAATGAACTCCAGATGCATACACAACCTTATGCATCTGGCTTTACATGGGTCTTGGGGAATTGAACCTGGGTCCTTTGGCTTTGCAGACAAGTTCCTTAACCACTAAGCCATCTCTCCAGCCCAAGACTTTAAGTTTGAAAAACTAAAATTTAAAAGTAAATATGTTTACTGTAATGTAAACAGTTATGATAATTTTAAAATACATCTAATACTGGCTATTGCCATAAACAGTACAATTCCAAGCAGCCTCCTGAATAATTCCAGGTCAGCCTGGGCTACAACTGGACCCTACCTCAAAAAAATGGGCTGGAAGCCAGGCGCATACCTTTAATCCCAGCACTCAGGAGGTAGAGGTAGGAGGATCACCATGAGTTCAAGGCCACCCTGACACTACATAGTTAACTCCAGGTCAGCCTGGGCCAGAGTGAGACCCTACCTCAAAAAAAAAAAAAAAAAAAAAAAAAGGAGGCTGGAGAGATGGCTTAGCACTTAAGGCATTTACCTGTAAAGCCTAAAGAGCCAGGTTCGATCCCCAGTACCCATGTAAGCCAGGCCAAATGCACAAGGGGCCGCATGCGCCTGGAGTTCTCTTGCAGTGGCTGGATGCCCAGGCCCTCCCAGTCTCTCTCTCTGCGCCTCTCTGTCTCTTTTTCTTTCTCTCAAAATGGATAAATAAATAATTTTTTAAAAATCTAGCTTAGCCGGGCATGGTGGCACATGCCTTTAATCCCTGAGAAGCAGAGTGTGGTAGTTTGAATATATGTCCCTCAATATATTCAGTATTTAATTAGTTATAGTTTGCATCTGCAATCACCTTGCTAGAGGCAGTGTCACTGGGGGCTGGTCTTAAGGTGTTGGTGGTGGGTTTGAGATTCCATTGTAAAGATATGCAAAGGGTGCCTAGCAGGAGTTCCTGAAGTGTGCTGTGTGACTATTTGGCTGTAGTTTTACTCAGCGTGCTGTGTAGCTGGCGGCTTGGTTTTTCTCTCTTGACTGGTCCTGTGAGAGCAGGCCACTTCTCCTGCCATTATGGAACTTCCCCTGGATCTGTAAGCTTCAATAAATAATATCCCTTACTCCATAATTGTGCCTGGTCTGGAAGTTCATCTCAGCGAACCTGAAGCTGTCTGCTACACAGAGGTAGGTGGATCACCGTGAGTTCGAGGCCACCCTGAGACTACATAGCGAATTCCAGGTCAGCCTGGGCTAGAGCAAGACCCTACCTCAACCAAAAAAAAAAAAAAAACTACCTTAGGTACTTAACTTGCAAGGTTTGGGGCACAAATACACACTGCTGCAACAGAAATTTTTTTTTAAAGGCGTATATCCTCAACTGCATGTGTAATCAATTTAATTATTTCAAGAACACTTTCATTGAAGTATTATGCCATACCTTACAGCATACTAAGTCGTATGTATCACAAAGAAAATGACTGTTGCAGTCAGGTTCGCATTGCTGGCAGAAATCACCCAACCAAGAGCAGCTTTTGGGAAAAAAAGGTTTATTTTGGCTTACAGTCGAGGGAAAGCTCCATGGTGGCAGGGGAAAATGATGGCATGAGCAGAGGGTGGACATCACCTCCTGGCCAATATAAGGTGGACAATAGCCACAGGAGAGTATGCCAAACAGTGGCGAGGGGAAATTGGCTATAACACCCATAAGCCCGCCCCCAACAATACACTGCCTCCAAGAAGCATTAATTTCCAAATTTCCATCAGCTGGGAACAACACCTAAGTTTATGAGGGACACCTGAATCACACCACCACATTCTGACCCCCAGCCCCCAATAAACTGATAACCATACATGATATAAAATACAATGCATAGTATTTATTTTATTTTGTTTTTGTTTTTTGTTTTTTTTTTTTTTTTTTTTTTGAGGTAGGGTCTCACTCTAGCCCAGGCTGACCTGGAATTCACTATATAATCACAGGGTGGCCTCGAACTCACAGTGATCCTCCTACCTCTGCCTCCCCAGTGCTGGTATTAAAGGCGTGCGCCACCACGCCCAGCTCCAATGCATAGTTTTTATCAATCCTAATCATTTTCAAACATCCCCACAATCCAAGGTCTTTTAACTGAGCCATAATACCAACCCCCCCCAAAAAAAAAAACCCATATGGCACAGAACAAACATTCAGACTGCAAAAGATGGCATTGGGCCAGGTGTAGTAGCACACGCCTTTAATCCCAGAACTCAGGAAGCAGAGGTAGGAGGATCACCAAGAGTTCAAGGCTACCCTGAAACTACATAGTGAATTCCAGGTTAGCCTAGGCTAAAGTGAGACGCTTCTTCAAAAAAAAAAAAAAAAAGATGGGCGTGGTGACGCATGCCTTTAATACCAGCACTGGGGAGGCAGAGGTAGGAGGATCACTGTGAGTTCGAGGCCACCCTGTGATTATATGGGCATAGCAAAGAAATATTCAATCAATACAAGATTTAAAATAACCAGGGCAAACATCAAACTCTGTAGCTCCAAGTCCAACAACTCTAGCCAGTGACAAATCTCCAAGTCTCATAATCCTAACCAGCAACAAGTCTCTGGAGTTCCAATTCCACTCCCGTAGCTAGGCTACTCACAGTCCTGGAAAATTTCATTTGGGGCCAGCAACTTTCCTTAGCAGCCGTCTCGTGGTCCCGGCATCTTTACTGGGTCTCCACTGCAACCCACAGTTCATCCTCATGGCTCCACAGGGTCTCCAGGCAGGCATTCAGCAAACCTGTTCCACACTGCCCATGGCCATTTCCAAAACATAAGACCATGTTGCAAATTCAATGACCCTCTCTTTCCTGCATTGTTTCTACTCCATAATACCAGGTGGGGTGCCAATTTGTTAATCCAGGGGGAAATAAAGCAGACTTTGAAGAAAAGGACACTCCTTCAGCATTCTGACCCCTTCAAAAGACTGCATTCTTTCTGTTGTCCCAATGCAGGTCAGCTGGCCCAATCTCAATGGTTGTAATCTCTCAATTGCAGCTGAACAGGCAGCAGTTTTGGCCTAAAGATTTCATTTCTGTGCCATATCTCTCTGCTCACATCAGTCTGTTTCTACGCAAAGCAACCCTGCACAAATTCTTAGGACACGGGCATAACAGAGATCATCTCACACAAATTGCTTGTAGCCCAGTCCAGGCAAAGCTCTTTCTCATCCTCACAAGCCAAACCTCACAGTCCATAGTTCTTACTGGACTTACATTCAGGTCTTTCAACCATGACCAGAATAGTTCATCAAACTGTATTACAGCACTGCAAGGCATCTCTTAGGCCAAGGTTCCACATTCCACTTGAAAATCAGCTCCAAAAGGCCAAAGCCAGACGTCAGGTGTCTAGCATAAATGACATACACCACTTCTCAGGACCAACTTTACTGTTGCAGTCAGGTTCTCACTGCTGTCAGAAATCACCCAACCAAGAGCAGCTTGTGGGAAAAAAAAAAAGGGGGGGGGTTATTTTGGCTTACAGACTCAAAGGGAAGTTCCATAATGGCAGGGGAAAACAATGGCATGAGCAGAAGGTGGACATCAGCCCCTGGCCAATATAAGGTGGACAATAACAACAGGAGAGTGCGCCAAACACTCGCAAGGGGAAACTGGCTGTAACACCCATAAGCCCGCCCCCAACAATACACTGCCTCCAGGAGGTGTCAATTCCCAAATCTCCATCAGCTGGGAACCTAGCATTCAGAACACCTAAGTTTATGGGGGACACCTGAATCAAACCACCACAGGGACTAAGCACAGTTTTTACTAAAAAACAGTGAAAAAGAATGTATGACAATAAAGAAGACATCATCACATCACCTTTCGATCTGAATGTGAAACATACGAAATGGAGAAAAGTCCTCAAAATGAGCCACCTCAGCTATGCTATTAATTTCATTAATAAAATCACTGCAAAGCTCTATTCCTATTCATTAAGGAAAAACCTTTCAGGTATCATTAACGGTGAGATCATCCAAGCACTACTGTGTTTCAATGAGTTGGCAAACAAAGAGAATTAAAAAATAATTAATAATTTGTGCATGGTGTTCTATAGTAAAGACTGAATTTTACAGACTTGATAAGAAAATGTAAAATTAATTAATAATATATTTATATTCTTCTGTGCTCAAAAAACATACTGCATTTCAGACAGTCAGTAAAAAATTATTTTAAAATATTTAAAGGTGAAGTCATTGCAACATCAATCACATACTGCCCTCAAATCCAGTGAGATCATGAGCTCAGCTATAAGGGAAATAAAGCTACTAATGAGCGTCTTCCTCACAGACACATTTATGTTTTCAGCCTTAGCATATTTTCAAACCATCTGGCATCAGTGCCTCTCTGGTTCACCAGCAGAATCTGTTCAAAATGGAACATAAAACTAGAGCTACATGCATTTGGGAGAAAGCAAAGAACTACACACACATAGAACACTGTTCCAATGTGAACGCCTAAGCTAGTTTACACTTGAACTTTAAAACATTTCCACTGAAGCTATTAAAGCTTTTGAAAACACAAGAATGGATCAAGAAATCTGTATGAATTATAGCATTAGTTATTCAAGTTACTATTTTTTTTCTCATTTTAATTCGGTGATGAGGTATTTCTACAAAAATTCATTAACAAATGGAATGCCATATGGTTTTCATATTAAAACTATCTAAGAGTGCTTAGGTGTGGTGGTGTACAGCTGCATTCCCAACACTCAGGAGGCAGGAGGATTGCCATGAATTCAAGTTGGCATGGGCTACATACTCAAACTATATCTCAAAAATAAATAAATAAATAAAAGTATGCATTTTGCTTTGCTTAAAATTAGTCTGTGTACCCTTAAAATGCTTGGAGGGGCCGGACGTGGTGGTGCATGCTTTTAATCCCAGCACCCCGGGAGGCAAAGGTAGGAGGATCACTGTGAGTTCAAGACCACCCTGAGACTACATAGTGAGTTCCTGGTCAGCCTGAGATAAAGTGAGACCTTACCTCGAAAAACCAAAAAAAAAAAAAAAAAAAAAATGCTTGGAGGAAGAAGACTAAGAGGAAAAAATATTCATGAACGCCCTTTTTCTTTTATACCTATTACCAAATTACTGTCATCAACACACTCACATTCATTTCCCTTGTTTAAAAGTAGGAGTTTGTTTGCTACTTTAGAAATTAAAATAATCTAAGATTATACTAGGGCCAAAAGCCTTATTAGAACCAGTTTTTGCTAATTCTCACTACCAGTTTAAAAACAAATGACTTTTTCAGGGCAATTTTCCGGAAACAAAGATAATTCAAGGAGCACCACAAGCGAAAGCTTTTAGACAAAGACTGAGAAACAATGACCAAGACCAACAATTAGAAGCGACCTCCAAGAGAGCTGAGGCCTCAAGTTACATGGATTTCATCTTTTTCTTTCTTTCTTTTTTTTTTTTTAAAGAGAGCCGTTGGTGACTGATAAGTGCTGTGGGATTCTGGTTCTAATCCACCCTCTCCCCTGCATTCTTTAGTCACCCCCATTCCAGTTTCCTAATTCCTTGCCCTGGGTCTCTTATTGATGCCTGTCCCAGAGGCTGGATCCCAGAGCCCAGGATATCAAATGCAGCTATATTTTTCTTCTCTTTCCTCTCTGTGCTCCTGGGGGAAGACGGAAGAGCGCAGATGCACAAAGAGAACAGAATGTCAAGTCCCTTGACTTGGAACTTTGGTGGAACTCCATGGGAAGCGACATGTGCTGGGGCTCACTGCCCTTTCATTCCCCTCGAGGAGTCAGCAGATCGTCCCTTTTAGGCCCCAAGGCTTCGAGGTTTCTCTGGACCATTTCTCAAACCCCATACACACACCCCCAAGTCCTCCCTGCACTTGAATCAACTTCTCCCCTAAAACCCGGGGCTCCCCCAGCCTCCTGACATAGTTCTTAGGGATTTCACTCGGGTGTCTTCCCTGAGTGGGGTCCGGGAGGGTTTCCCGAGGATCCGATCGCGCAGTCCGGGGCGCCCAGCTCCAGCCGAGACTTCCCCCGCCCGACTTTTCGCAAAGGCTGCGTGGCGTCCCCACGGCGCCCCCCCGGAGGGCAGCGCTCCCGACCTCCCCAGGGACCCGCGGTGCTCTCGGGGGGACACCCCGTCTTCAATTCCCATCCACAACCCCAACTTGCTCAGTCCTTTCCGAAGCCAGGACTGCGGCTCTCCTCCTCCGGACACTCCCCCCCCGCAAAAAAAAACACACAGAAAGTCCCCGAGAGTGCCTAGGACCCCGGGGGGGAGGATCTGTCCCCGGGCGGTCACGACGGCGGGCTGGCGGGCTCCGTCCGTCCTAAGGGTTCTCTGTCCCGGGTCCTGCCCGCCGCCAGCCGTGCCCACGCCGCTCGCTCTTCCACGCCCGCCGCGGGTTCGAGCTCAGGCTCGGCTGGTTTCTCACACGTAGCCTCGGCGACCCTCGTCCCCGGCTGCGTAGCTAGCAGCTTACCTGCTGCACGGGCCGCCGCGCCACTCAGCGCCCCGCCGCCGCCGCCATCTTGCATTTCAAACCGATTGCACTTTCCACGGAGTACACTCTGACCTGTGAACCCTAACCCCGGAACCAGTCCGCGAGCTGGCGCCGAGGCTGGAGTGAGGGGGGGGGAGCCCGGAGCGTCGCGAGCGCCGCGGAGCTCCGGGAGCTGCGAGTCCCGGAGTGCGAGGAGAGGTGCGTGCGTGCGTGCGTGCGTGGGTGCGTGCCTCAGCGTGTGCGGGAGGCCGCGGGGAGAGAGGCGGTGGGGACGGGGCTCTCCGAGGCACGCATACACACACCCCCCAGCGCCACGCTGTGAGGAGGTGGGAAGCCCGCCGATCCGCTGACACGCGACCCCCGGACAGCTAAGCCAGATCCCCCAGGCCCCGCGGGAGGCGGGAGCCTCCACGCCCCCTGTCAAGAGAGGCCACGCCCCCATCCGGAGAAGCCACGCCTTCCTCGGCGCGGCCCCGCCCCTCTCGCTGTCGTCAGGAAGCCCGCCTCCATCCCGCGTTCCTCGAGAGCTCCGCCCTCCTACTGTCACTGCCCGCGGATCCTGGAGGTAGGCACGCGGTCTTCACCGGCTCCATCCGCTCTTCGGCCGGACTGATAAAACCACGCCCCCTGTCTCTGGAAGCCCCGCCCCTGTCTCTGGAAGCCCCGCCCCTGTCTCTGGGAGCCCCGCCCCCGGGGCTCCGTCTGGATTCCAGCCGCACGCCCCACCCCCTGTCAGCGGCCGGGCGCCTCTGTCAAGTGCAGCTCCACCTCCTCCCGCCCCGACTTCAAAAGTTCAAGGCCTCCTCCCCCTCCACCCCTGACGTGGAGACGGAGCCCCGCTTCCCCCGCGAGTCTCTCACTCTTCCACGGGGCTGTCGCCCAAGCCCTGGTCCTGTTTGAACCCCTTGGCCTCAGGGTGCCCGAGCACCCACAGCCAGGCCAGTCCCAGGACCCGGGCTTGGGGGCGTCACCGCCTCCTCCCACCTCCCATTCCATGCAGCTCCCGTCACCCACTCCCCCCCCCATCCCTCATTGTTAAAGTGACAAAAGCAAAAAGAAACGACTGGGCCCTGTTCTTGGACGGCCCTAGCGTGTGAGAGAGAGAGCTCTTTGGCGCCTTGATGTTTAGTCTCCGCCCCATCCCAGTCCCGGACCCTTTGTGCTTTCACAGTGCCGCTCACTAAGCCCCATGGATCCTAAAATATGCCATTGCTGCTGAAATCATCGTACGCCGGTTTCTTGCACTTGCATCCTAAAATTCTAGAACTTAGGTATGCTAAGCATACAGATCTCACCAGTAGACATACTGAACCCTGTCCTGTTCCGACCCCAGTGCTTACAACAGTTTAACAGCACGTTGGTGACTTGAAGTTAAATTCAGAATGTGAAATTGTTTCATTAAATAATTCAAGAAATCAATGTGATGATCTAGTAATATAAGGGCAAAAAGAGAAAATAGTTTATAATAAAATGTTATACTAACATCAATTAAAATAATAAAATGGAGCTGGAGAAGATGGCTTAACAGTTCAGGCGCTTGCCTGCAAAGCCAAAGGACCCTGGTTCAATTCCCCAGGACCCACGTAAGCCAGATGCTCAAGGGGGTGGGTGTGTTTGGAGTTCCTTTGCAGTGGCTATAGGCCCTGGGGCACCCATTCTCATTGTCTCTCTCTACCTTTTTCTCTCGGGCGCAAATAAATAAATATCAATTTAAAAAAAAAAATAAAATGGGGTGTTTTACAATGTGTTTAAGTACTTTGGCTCTTCATAAAAGAACTACAAGACATAAAGTTCCCCACAAAGTTTCAAACACTCCCCTGGACACAGTACTGTGCCCTCTGAGAACCTCTGCTTAGAACTTACCTCTGAGGAAAGCAAGTATTTCAAATTCAGAAATTCATTCTTCTGTTTATGCAGTTTTTTTTTTTTTGTTTGTTTGTTTTTTTGTGAAGTAAGATTTCACTGTAACCCAGGCTGACCGGGAATTATTGTGTATTCTCAGGGTGGCCTCAAACTCAAGGCAATCCTCCTACCTCTGCCTCCCAAGGCCTGGGATTAAAGGTGTGAGCCACTATTCCTGGCTCAGCCACATGTTTTTAGACAAGGTCTCTCTTTGTCCTGGAGCTCACCAATTAGGCTGGATTGGCTGGCTAGCCAGCCCCAGGGATCTTCTGTCTGCCTGTCCAACAGTGGGATTACACATCACCGGTATTTTACACAGGTTCTAAGAATCCCACTCAGGTTTTCATGTTTGTGAGACAAACAGACTGAGCTATCTCCTTAGCTTCCTAACCATTAACTTTCTGAGCACTGTATGTGCCAGGCACTGTGGGAGATACAAATCTAAGTTAGGCTATCCAGCTGTCCACTGGTATCAAACAGGGATTGTTCTAGAAACCTCCAGGATATTAAAATGAGAGGTGATCAAGTCCCTTATATAATTAGTATAACATTTGTACATTATATACATTCTCCTATGTAATCTAGATCATTTGTAATACCTAGTACATTGTAAATATCATGTAAATAGCCGTTATACCGTATAGTTTATGGGATAGTGATTTTAAAAAGTTGACACATGTTCAGTAGAGATGCAGATTTGTGTGTATGTATCTGTGTATGTTAGCATGTGTGGGCACTCATATAGAGGTCAGAGAACAACTTTGGGGTGTTTGTCATCTTCCGTCTTGTTTGAAACAAGGTCTCTCTTGTTCAATGCAACTAACACCTGTGAGATTTGGGATTCTCCTGTTTCCCCTTCTATTGCCATAGATACATTAGAATTACAGGTGCATGCATCACTGCATCTGGCTGTATGTGGGTTCAGGGGATCCAAACTCCAATTGTCAGGCTTATAGAGCAAGTTCTGTTACCCACTGATCCATCTCTCCAGCCTCAAAATGCAATTTTTTCTGACCATTTTTAATCCATAGAGGGTTGGCTCATGGATATGGAAATTGTGGACTCAGAAGGCTGACTGTATTCTCTCTTCCAGGAACTTCTAGCCTCGAGCTCAAGCAAAAGCAAGAGTAGGTGGTGCACACCTTTAATCCCAGCACTGAGAGGCAGAGGTAGGAGGATCGCTGTGAGTTCGAGGCCACCCTGAGACTACATAATGAATTCCAGGTCAGCCTGGGCTAGAGCGAAACCCTACCACAAAACAAAGTATCAGTGTGAAAGCTGAAATCAGGCTTTTATAGAGCAATCTTTTCAGGACATGAACTGATGAATCCAAACTTCACTTCTTCCCACTTTCCCTTTGTTTTTCCTTTTCCTCCTCCCCCTCTTTTGCACTGCTCTGCAGTCTCCTCCTCTCTGTACAAGCAGTTAGGCTGGTTTACTGTCTAACGCCTGCAGCCCAGAATCCTCCCAATTGCAGGCCACACCCACAGTGCATTTCTGTCCAGGAAGACCATTTCAATAGCACAGTGCTGAGAACAGTGTCTAGAGCTGACGTGCTGCCAATTATCTGGTATCACTGTACAAAGCGAGACTGTTACCACCACTTGAAAAAGAAAAACCCCAACTGTAGACTTGAGCAATATGCATATATGTTTAGCATAGCAGATTGTGCCAGCCCACATAAATCTGTTTAGAGGCGACGTTTACACTGTAACTTGTTTTTATTAAAATAAACTCATTTAGGAAAATTGTAAATATGGCTGATTTTTAACAGCTGCATGGCTACAGAAGTAAGTTTTTAACCATGGACTGGAATGGTTAGAAGTCTAGAGTTTTTTTTGTGTGCATATGCTTTGTGGACCCTGGTTCAATTCTCCAGGTCCCACATAAGCCAGATGCGCATGTTGGGGCATGTGTCTGGAGTTTATTTGCAGTGGCTAGAGGCCCTGGCCGCCCATACTCACTCTGTCTCTCCCCCCTCTCTGTCTCTAATAAATAAATAAAAATAAAATCTTTAAAATATATATAAATAAATAAATAAAACTGCACTTTTGGCCTTCAGAGACTTTCCTACCTTTGGAACAGTGAAAAAATATTTGTAGGACATGAAGAACTGAAGAACTTTGAATAAAAAGTTCTACATGCAGCCGGGCATGGTGGCGCACACCTTTAATCCTAGCACTTGGGAGGTAGAGGTAGGAGGATCTCCATGAGTTCGAGGCCACCCTGAGACTACAGAGTGAATACCAGGTCAGCCTGAGCTAGAGTGAGACCCTACCTCAGAAAAAAAAAAAAAAAGTTCTACATGCCAGACCATCTGAAGAACAGGCTTCCAACAACACTTTCTCTCCCTGTTATTATTTTTCCTTTTTCTATCTTTTATGAAAAGTTATTTTTTTAAAAAAAAAAACATGATACCATGAAACAGACCAGCTAAAAAGACATCAAACTAAAGGCTTTAAACCTTTGACTATAGTTAAGTGAACCTGAGAATTTAGCCTTTATGAAAAGGTCTCACAATTTTCTCTAATGTCTACTTCACAAGGTGAACAAGACTGTTTCTACTAAAGGTAGTTCAGGCTGAACAAACTTTCAAAGTCCATGTTGGGTTGAGTCCTTGCTGATTTCTCTTACTACTTGCTCTGTAGAAATAATAAATAAGCTGGGCACAATGGCGCATGCCTTTAATCCCAGCACTCGGGAGGCAGAGGTAGGAGGATCACCGTGAGAACACAGAGTGAATTCCAGGTCAGCCTGGGCTAGAGCAAGACCTCACCTCAAAAAAACAAAAACAAAAAGATAATAAGCAAATAATAAATAACAACAGTAAAAGCAAGTCAATGTTCTTTGTACTTGTAAGACACCCTTACCACTCCATCCTTCCTATTTCTGAATCTAGCATAGGAGCATAGATGACTAAGACACAAGAATATACAGAAAAAAGGGCTGGAGAGATGGCTTAGTGGTTAAGGCATTTGTCTGCAAAACCAAAAGGACATTGGTTCAATTGCCCAGGACCCACGTAAGCCAGATGCACAAGGTGGCGCATGCATCTGGAGTTTGTTTGCAGTGGCTAGAAGCCCTGGTGCACCCATTCTCTCTTTCTCTCTCTGTCTCTCTCTCTCTCTCACTCTGCCTCTTTCCCTCTCTCAAATAAATAAATAAAAATAAAATATTTAAAAAAGAATATATATAAAAAAAAAAAAAAAACCCTATTTCCCAGTACTGAGTCAAGGAATAACACTTTGATAGACTAGATTTTAACCATAGTGTCACCTGGGTTGCTCACTCATTGGTGTGTAAATCCATTTCCACCCCAAAAAAATTCAGTGACTGTGTCAGCACTATGCAGGACTGGAGGACAACATGACAGTGTGTTTTTAAGTTTAAATCTGTGAGTAGCTGGACCTGGTGACACATGCCTTTAATCTCAGCATGTAAGAGGTTGAGGCAGGAGGACTACAACAGTTCAAGGCCAACCTGATCTACAGAGTAATTTCTAGGCCAACCTGTGCTACAGAGTGAGACCCTGCCACAAGAAAACTGAAGCAAAACAAACAAAAACTTCTTAGGACCCAACACTAGCAGATCACACAATGAGGAAGCAACATGAGAATGAGGATGCAATGATTTACTGTTTCAAAGCCCCAGTAGAGGAAGCTGAGTAGCAGTCCTTAAACTTTAAGGTACATGAAAATTACTGGGAAACTATGTTTAAAAAAAACTCTGGGCCTTTAATCCTGGAGGCAGATAGGAGGGCGTGAGTTCAAGGCCACCCTGAGACTACATAGTTAATTCCAGGTCAGCCTGGGCCAGAGTGAGTGAAAAAAAAAAAAAAAAAAAAACTCTGGGCTGGAGAGATGGCTTAGTGGTTAAAGTGCTTGCCAGCAAAGCCAAAGGACCCAGGTTCAGTTCCCCAGTTCCCACATAAAGCCAGATGTACATGGTGGTACATGTGTCTGGAGTTCATTTGTAGTGGTTGGAGGCCCTGGCACACCCATTCTCTCTTTCTCTCTTTCTGTCTCTAATGAATAAATAAAAACAAAACTTTAATAAGAAATCTTTGTTAAAAAAATACAAAAGATTCTCAAACCCCATTCCTGGTAGGAGATGTGAATTTAGTGGGTCAGGTATGAGGTGGCGGGTGGCGAATCTTTTTTGTTTGTTTGTTTTTCTAGGTAGGGTTTCACTCTAGCTCAGGCTGACCTGGAAATCACTCTGTATTCTCAGGGTGGCCTTGAACTCACAGCGATCCTCCTACCTCTGCCTCCCAAGTGCTGGGATTAAAGGCATGCACCACCATGCCCGGTGCGAATCTACTTTTGATGTGAGTGAGTGAGCTGAAAGCCTCACTGAGAAATACTGCTCATGATTAAAGAAGAATGTATGGCATTCTTATAAAATTAAACTGAGGATTACAAGCTACAAAAAAGTCAATATATCTGAAAAGACATATCTATTCCCCAAACCATCAGTAACATGGCCATCAACCCTAGGAAGGAAATTGTACTTCAGACTCTAAGAACTCTCAGACCCATTACCACTTGTGATTTTCAAGGAAACCTCATGGCTCATTAAACCCTGGGCACTTTAGAATGATTATCCCACTTTGTACTCCTGGTGTCTCTGAGGTGGCTGATGTTCACAGGCAACATAGAAGGGAGCTGAGTTTTGGAGAGGTTAACGTGCCCAAGGTGAATAAACTGGGTTTTGAATCCATCCTGATCAGTCCTGCAACCTAATGAAGTAGCTGAATGCACTGTTTCCATGAAGGCAAGTCTTGCATTGGCTAAGCTACAGTGTGCATAGGATCAGAACACATTCGTGGGCACTGAGGTTAAATGCTTATGGTTCAAGCCTCAGATCCTTTGTCTCTTGTTAGCTGTAGCAAGCAATTGTTGCTGCTTAATAAACCCACCGAAACTGTCATCCAAGTACTAAGTGTATGGCCATGGGGATAGCTCAGTGAGAGAGTGTCTCCTAGGATGCAAGAGCCCTGCGTCTGATCCCAGCACTTCAAACAAAAGACTAAACAGTGGTGGCACAAGCCTTTAGTCCCAGCGCTCGGGAAGCTGAGGTAGGAGAATCATCGTGAGTTCCAGACCAGGGCCACAGAGTGACTTCCAGGTCAACCTGGATTAGAGTAAGACCCTGCCTTGAAACATACACAGAGAGCAAGAGAGAGAGAGAGATTAAGCAGTTCTTTAGCTCACCAGACTACCAGACGGCGAGGCAGCTGGGTGATTCTGCTGATCTGGACCAGTTTGGGTGGTCCTTACAGGACCTGATCATGTGTCTGTGGTCAGCAGGTGAGTTGTCTGGGGGCTGCATTCACATAAGTGGGATATCTAGGATGGCTTCAGTCACACTTGCAGTGTTGGCTAGCTGTTGATCCCAAGCGTGACTGGCCATGAACCTCATCTTTCAGTGGGATAGCCTGCAGTCATTCCAATGTAACCACAGGGGTCCAAGTGAGAAGCAGGCTTCAAGTCTCCCTAAAGCCCAGGGCTGACACATTTAACAATTTTGCCATATTCTGTTGGCTAATGGCAATCACAAAGCAGCCCAGATTCCACTTCTGAGAACAGCTGCATAGTCATACTGCAAGAATGCGATTATAGGGTTAGGGAGATGGCGCAGGGGTTAAAAGCACTTGCTGCACAACTCTGACGACAGGGCTTCAGACCCCCAGAACCCACACAAAACCAGAAGGAAGTAGCACATGCATCGGTAATCCCAATGTGTTTACAAGAACGGGAGGCCCAGTCAGAGAATCCCAAAGCTCCCAGGCCAGTCAGCCTGGTATTCACAGCAACAAAACAGTAAGAGAGACCCTGTCTCAAATAAGGTGGAAGGCAAGGAGCAACAGTCTGAGGTTATCCTCGGATCTCCATGCATGTATTCATACAAACACACATACCATACACACCCACCCACCCCCACACACGCACGCAAGAAAAAAATATATATATACTTATGCCCATTCTGTCATCAAATTCACCACACTATGTGACCAATGGCAGATTTCTTGACCTGTCTACATGGTTTTTTAAAAATATTTATTTATTTGAAAGAAAAAGACAGATAGAATGAGAATGGGCATGCCAGGACCTCAAGGCCCTGCAGACAAACTCCAGACACATGCACTACTTTGTGCATCTGGCTTTATGTGGGTACTAGGGAATCAAATGTGGGTCTTTTGGCTTTGCCAACAAGTGCCTTAACTGCTAAGCCATTTCTCTTTCTTTCTTTCTTTCTTTCTTTTTTTTTTTTTTTTTTTTTTTTTTTTTTGTTTTTTGAAGTAGGGTCTCACTCTAGCTCAGGCTGACCTGGAATTCACTTTGTAGTCTCAGGGTGGCCTCAAACTCACAGTGATCCTCTTCACCTCTGCCTCCCAGAGTGCTGGGATTAAAGGCATGCACCACCATACCCGGCTTGCTAAACCATTTCTCCAGCCCCTGTCTACATGATTTTACTCATCTGTAAAATGAAGATAACAGTACAGCTGCTGGACCCTATCGCAAAGGGTTGATAGTTCCTGCAAGGGCCTGACGTCATCTAATTTCTCAGGAAACATTAGCCATGCTGATGCTAATGATGTCCTCTAGGGTTCCTCCAGCCTGACAGTCTTACAAATTTGCTTAGACAAGAGATAAGGCTGAATGTATGTGTTCCCTCCAGGAAGAATATTCATCCACACATTCCCTTGCTCTTCACTTTCTTCCAGCTGATATTTCCCTGGGTGTGAGAGATGGAAACCTTTGCACACTAGCTCACTGCAGGAGCCCCTGCATGCCCACTCCATCCATCCTCAACTCTCCTAACTCCTTTTTTTTTTTGAAGTAGGGTCTCACTCTAGCCCAGGCTAACCTGGAACTCACTATGTAGTCTCGGTGGCTTTGAACACATGGCAATCCTCCTACCTCTGTCTCCCTCCTGCTGGGATGAAAGGCGTGCACCACCATGCCTGGCTCTAACTCCCTTTAAGGCTCTCTCCCTCCAGGTGATGATGAAGGTGCCACCACCATGCCTACCCCTCAATTCCCTGGCTCTTCACTTTCTTCCCCCAGCTGAGAGATGGAAATATAGCTCACCAGGTGATGGTCCATCCATCCTCAATGAAGTAGGGCCAGCCCAGGCTAACCTGGAACTCACTATGAGTCAGGTGGCTTTGAACACATGGCAATCCTCCTACCTCTGTCTCCCTCCTGCTGGGATGAAAGGCGTGCACCACCATGCCTGGCTCTAACTCCCTTTAAGGCTCTAGAATATAGTCCAGGTGATGGTTCAGACATGAAGTACCCCCTCAACTGGTCCCCAGCTGGTGGTGGTATTGAAGGGTGATTGACTCATGAAGGTGCCGACTTCTTCAGTGGCTTTGCTCCTGAATGGGTGAGCCGGGCTGGAGGAAGTCGATCACTGAGGAATGCCTTTGAAAGGTATATATATATATATATTTTTAATTTCCTTTCTTTATTTATTTTTGTTTTGTTTTGTTTTGGTTTTTTGAGGTAGGGTTTCACTCTAGCTCAGGCTGACCTGAAATTCACTATGTAGTCTCAGGGCGATCCTCCTTCTTCTGCCTCCCAAGTGCTGGGATTAAAGACGTGCACCACCATGCCCAGCTTAATTTTGTTTATTTTTATTTATTTATTTATTTATTTGAGAGCAACAAAGAGAAAGAGGATGGGTACACTAGGACCTCCAGCCACTGCAAATGAACTCCAGAAGCACGTGCCACCTTGTGCATCTGGCTTACATGGGTACTGGGGAATCAAGCCTCGAACCAGGGTCCTTAGGCTTCACAGGCAAGCGCTTAACCACTAAGCCATCTCTTCAGCCCTGAAAGGTATCTTTGTCTAAGGTCTCCCACTCCCTGGTCCCCGCCACTTCCTGACTGTCATGAAGTGAGCGATCTCCTCTGCCCATGCTGCCTCCATTAGGATATAATGCCTCGCCATAGGTTCAAAAGCAGCGGTGCCAGCAGACCATGGTCTGCACCAAAATAGACCTTTTCTTTTTCAAGTTGTTACTCTTGGGTATGTATCACAGCTAAAGAAAAGTACTTAACCCTCCCAGCCAAGTGACCAATGATTCTGGGTGGGTTTTTTTTTTTTTTTGTGTGTGTGTGTGTGTGTGTGTGTGTGTGTGTGTGTGTGTGTTTGAGGCAGAGTCTCACTCTAGTTCAGGCTGACCTGGAATTCACTATGTAGTCTCAGGCTGGCCTCGAACTCATGGCGATCCTCCTACCTCTGCCTCCTGAGTGCTAGGATTAAAGGCATGCACTACCATGCCCGGCTGGTTGGTTGGATTTTTGAAGTAGGGTCTCACTCTAGCCCAGATTGGTCTGGATTCACTATGTAGTCTCAGGCTGACCTCAAACTCACAGTAATCCTCCTACCTCAAGTCTCCCAAGTGCTGGGATTAAAGGCGTGCACCACCACACGTGGCATGACTCTGTTTTTTAGTGCTAAATGTCACGTGTCTCAGTGTGCCAACTCCAAAATCTAAAAAGAGAACCTCAGTAGTCCAATACATCTTTTCTTCAAAGGTTAGCTTAGGAGCTGGGTATGGTGGCACACACCTTTAATCCCAGCACTTGGGAGGCAGAGGTAGGAGGATCACCGAGAGTTCGAGGCCACCCCAAGACTACAAAGTGAATTCCAGGTCAGCCCGAGCTAGAGTGAGACCCTACCTCAAAACAAAACAAAGTTAGCTTAGGGCTGGGGATATAACTCAGTGGTAGAATGCTTGCCTAGCATGCATAAGGCCCTGGGTTCAATTCCCAGCACCACAAAATAAAGAAAAAAAAAGAGTTGGTGTAGTTTCAGTGCTTTAATTTCAGTGCTCTGAAATCTAAGGTAGGAGGATCATGGTTAATTCAAGGCCAGCCTGGGGCTACAGAGTGAGTTCCAGGTCAGCCTGAGCTAAAGTGAGACTACCTAAAAAAAAAAAAAAAAAGAAAGAAAGAAAAAGAAAGAGTTCAGTCTGCTACAGCATGAGAGTCAGGCACTCTTAGGAGAAAGGACAGCATGTGTGGGCATCAGAGGCCATGAGCAAGGGCAGCTCCTTCAGAAGGTCCTTCAAAACCCTTAGATCCATCTTCCCGGTGCACATTTTTTAAATATTTATTTTGCATGTATATGTGTGTGGTATGTGTGGGTGCACATGTGTGTGAGTGGATGGGCGTGCAGTGCATGTAGGGGTTCATGTGTGTGGAGGCCAGAAGTCAAAGCTGGATGTATTCTTCAATTGCTCGCCACCTGAAGCTCAGCAATTCAGCTAGACTAGCGAGCCGCAAGCCCCAGAGGTCCCATCTCTGCCTCCCCAGCACTGGGGTTCCATGTGCACGCTGCCACACCTGGATCTTTTGTTACATGGCTACTGGGAGTCCAAACCTAAGTCCTTGTGCTTGTACAATGAGCACTTTCCCAACAGAGCCATCTGCCCAGCTGTCTGAACATTCCTTGATCAAATGAGACACTGTGTCAATTTCACCAAGTGTCCAGCACATGCTAACACTCACACAGGTGTATTATGCTAGGACTTCCATTAAGAAAACAAATACAGGCTGGAGGAACAGCTTAGCGGTTAAGGCATTTGTCTGCAAAGCCAAAAGACCCAGGTTCGATTCCCCAGGACCCACATTATCCAGCTGCTCAAAGTGGTGCATGCATCTTGGAGTTCATTTGCAGAGGCTGGAGGCCCTGGTGTGTCCATTCTCTCTCTCTCTCTCTGTCATCTCTCTCTGCTTGCAAATAAATAATATAAAAAACATACCACAAGGGGCTGGAGTGATGTCTTAGTAGTTAAGGTGCTTGCCTATAAAGTGTTAAGGACCCAGATTCAATTCCCCAGTACCCACATAAGCCAGATGCACAAGGTGGCCCATGTGTTTGGAGTTCATTTACAGTGGCTGGAAGCGTGGTACACCCATTCACTCACTCTCGCTCTTTCTCTGTCTCTCTCAAATAAATAAATAAAATGTTTTTTTTTTTTTAATACCACAGGGTTCAAGTGCAGTGGTCATGGTCCGCACAGTTCTGAGGGCTGGAAATCAAGGGTCAAGGTACTGATAGAGTTGGTTCCTTTGGAGGACTGTGAGGGAAGGACTTTTCTTGCTCCAGGCCTCTAGCCCCAGCATATAGATGGCTGCCTTCTCTCCATCTTCACATCATTTCAGCTCTGTGTCTGTGTTCAAATTTCTCCTTTGCTAAGAATGCCAATCACATAGTAATGATTAGGGCCTGTCTTAATGATCTCATTTTAATTCATTATCTCTATAAAGATCCTAACTATGATCACATACTATGGTGCTGGGACATAGAAGTTCAACCTGTAAATTCTGGGGGAGACACGAGTTCAGCTCATGACAATAGGAAAATAGCCATTACTATCAACAGTGCATGGAGTGTCTGATAGGGTTTTTTTTTTTTTTTTTTTAGCCATAGGGTCTACTATCAGGCTGACCTGGAAGTGTCTCATGGGAGTACCTCTGCCTCCCAGTGCTGGGTTTTAATGCTGCAATCTGATGGGGGTTTTAATGCTGCAATATCAAGGGGCTTATCTACATCTCTGTCTCAGGGAGTAGCCTTCAGTGCCTCAGAGGATCTAGTAATTTTTAAAAATATTTTGTTTTTATTTATTTATTTGAGAGAGAGAAAGAGGCAGAGAGAGAGAGAGAATGGGTACACCAGGGCTTCCAGCCACTGCAAACAAATTCTAGACTCATGTGCCACCTTGTGCATCTGGGTTACGTGGGTCCTAGGGAATTGAACTGAGGTCCTTTGGCTTTGCAGGCAAGCGCCTTAACCACTCTCCAACTCTAGTAATTATTTATTGACTCTGTGTTGGGATTCCAGATTTACCTTTTTTGTTTTGTTTTGTTTTGGTCTTTTGAGGTAAGGTCTTACTCTAGCTCAGGCTGACCTGGAATTCACTCTGTAGTCTCAGGGTTGGTCTCGAACTCACGGCAATTCTTCTACTTCTGCCTCCTGAGTGCTGGGGTTAAGGGTGTGCACCATCACGCCCAGCTTCAAGGTTTAACTTTTAACCTGCTGTGCATCTGCCTGCTGCATGGTGCTGATCTCCAACCATAGATACAGCAGATAATACACAATATATACATATATATGTTTTCTGCTATTCTGTTTAACAAGGCTGACATATTGGCCATAATTTTTCTGCCACCCCTGCAGGATCCAACTTTTACTCTAATTCTTCCCTATCTTCTCTCTCAAGTACAAACTCCTTGATGATTGGCTTCTAGAAAGAATCCCTAGGTGTACTCTCTTTAAGCTCCCTAATTAGTTACCTACCTCTTGCCTACAACCTTGTTTTAAAAAAATTATTAGAACCAGCTGGGCGTGGTGGCACACGCCTTTAATCCTAGCACTGGGCAGGCAGAAGGAGGCCAAACTGGGACTACATAGTGAATTCCAGGTCATCCTGGGCTAGAGTGAAACCTTGCCTTGAAAAAAACAACTACAAAAAAAAAATTATTAGAGAGAATGGGAGTGCCAGGACTTCCTGCTACTAGAAATGAACTCCAGACATATGTGCCACTTTGTGCATCTGGCTTTACCTGGGTCCTGGAGAAATAAACCTTGGACTGGCAGGCTTTGCAAGCAAGTACCTATAAGCCACTGAACCCAGTCCTTGCCTACAACCTTGACGGTAGATAGATGTACCTTCCCTGAGATATACTCACTTCAAGTTCCTTAATTAGCTACTTCTATTTGAACCTTCACCTATAACCTTGAAAGTGAACAGATGTACTTTTCCTAATGAAAGAGGAGCACTCCTCTGGGTTCTAGTGATTCTAACCCGCCTGGAGTTCCCACCCTGTGAGGCAGCCCAAAGACAATTTTGTTTGAGAGAATACTTGTCTGCAATTCTGTCAACTTCATGTCTGAAATTTATAAATAGACCTTTTTGAAAAGCCCAACTCCATGAACAAGTAGTGATATTTGGTACTTTTTAAGGATTTTTATATTATGAAACCGTTGTAAGTATTTACTTATTTATTTTTATTTCTTTTGAGACATGGTCTCACTGTGTAACCCACGCTAGACTTGAACTCCTGGTTCACTGCTGCCCAGTGCTGGGACTATGAACATGAGTCACTGTACCTGGCTAGCCTTTATTCTATATTATGTAGAATAGAATTGCTTAAGGCAATGTTTTGCAACCCTGGTTAGACAATAGAATGTCCTGGTGCTTAAAAGGAAAAAGAAAATCTAAGCCCTGGCCTCTCTCCCAGTGAATCTGACTTATTTGGTACAGGGAAGAAGATACACATGGTGTTTTTGTTTTTTTTACTTTGCGGGGGTGGGTTCGAGGTAGGGTCTCACTCTAGCCAAGGCTGACCTGGAATTCTCTATGTAGTTTCAGGCTGGCCTTGCCCTCATGGAAATCCTCCTACCTCTGCCTCCTGATGCTGGGATTAAAGGCCACCACACCCAATTGTCTTTTTTTTTTTTTAAAGAAAAGCTTTCAAAATAACTCTAAAACACAGTCAGTACTGAGACCCACTGGCCTCAGGCAGAGAGGGAAGGCAGCCCACTCTTGAGGTCCCTCCACCTGACAGGCTCTGTGGTCCAGGCTTTACTATATAATTTAATGTTTTCCCCCCAGAATAATGCTATGAATAGTAGTATTCATATTCTATTTTGTAGGTAAGAAAACTGACCATCAAGAAGACTGATAAATTTAGAGGCAGAAGTTCAAACGTCCTGCCTGAGGCTGATGGGGCCAGTGCACCACATTTTTTTGTTTTGCTTATTTTAAATATATTTTATTTATTTATTTGAAAGAGAGAAAGAGGCAGAGAGAGAGAATGGGTGGGCCAGGGCCTCCAGCCACTGCAAATGAACTCCAGATGCATGTGCCACCTTGGGCATCTAGCTTACGTGAGAACTGGAGAATGGAACCGGGATCCTTTGGCTTTGCAGGCAAACGCCTTAACCGCTAAGCCATCTCTCTAGCCCCATACCACGTTTTTGATACTGCTGTAAACAAATCTCACAGACTTACCTGCATATGAATGTTTCCATGCTAGGGTCAGTGAATGTCATGTCAACATCCTACCTCCACTGTCAGGCGATCCAGGCTATACTGCTGTGACAAGGCAAGACTCAGCACATTATTTCTACCTATCATGGATTGTTAGTGCTCCAGGACTCTACAGAGCAGTTCCCTTCCAAGTGGTGTCCCAGGCATCTAGGCTGCTTCTTCATGTTACCCTACACAGAAAATGTGGGAAACAAGGAGATATTTTGGTAGGGGTGATGTCTCTATTGTGCTACATTATCAAACAGAATATTTTTAAAATTTTTCTTTATTTATTTATGAGAGAGAAAGAGTATGGGCATGCCAGGACCTCCCGCCATTGCAAATGAACTCCAGATGCATGCACACTTTGTGCATGTGGCTTCACATGGGTAATGGGGAATCAAGCCTGGGCCATCAAGATTTGCAAGCAAGTGCCTTTAACCTCAGAGCTCTCTCTCCAGGCTCCTGAATCTTTTTTGGAGAATGTGTCCAAGATTGAAACCTATGTTTGACTCCATTGGCCTTTCCTTCCTACCATACATAGTCCACATAGTGCCATGGAGGGCAAAGAAAGTGTAGGCAAACTCTACTGAGATGTAATGCAAGTAGATGTTTAAAAGTAGATGTTAAAAGTAGATGCGTTTATGGCTTAGCAGTTAAGGCACTTGCCTGCAAAACCTAAAGACCTGGGTTCGACTCCCCAATACTCACATAAAGCCAGATGCACAGAGTGGTGCATGCATCTGGAGTTTGTTTGTTGTGGCAAGAGGCCCTGGCATGCCTATTTTCTTTTTCCTTGCAAATTAATTAATTAATTTTTTTTTTTTTGGTTTTTCGAGGTAGGGTGTCACTCTAGCTCAGGCTGACCTGGAATTCACTATGTAGTCTCAGGCTGGCCTTGAACTCATGGCAATCCTCCCACCTCTGCCTCGCTAGTGCTAGGATTAAAGGCGTGCGCCACCACACCCGGCTAATTAATTAATTTTTTTTTTTTTTTTTTTTTAATATTTATTGACAAGTTTTGTTTATGGGCTTTAGAACTCCACTCTCCATCATATGAGATGGCTCCATTAGTGGTTAATATGGTGTCAGCTTTTACTTTTAATTAAGCCAAAGTTTGTTTATGGGTTCAGATGGCCCCAGTGCAAAGCCTAACATCAATTCCCCAGTACCCACATAAAGCCAGATGCACAAGGTGGCACATGTGTCTAGAGCTTGGTTGCAGTGGCTAGAGGCTCTGGTGCACCCATCTTCTCTCTATCTGCCTCTCTCTCTCTCTCTCATTAATAAATAAATAAAATATATTTAAAAATAAATAAATAAAAAACAAACAAATCAGAGCCAGGCGTGGCACACGCTTTTAATCCCAGCACTCAGGAGACAGAGGTAGGAGGATCGCCATGAGTTCAAGGCCACCCTGAGACCACATAGTGAATTCTAGGTCAGCCTGAGCTAGAGTGAGACCCTACCTTGAAAAACACACAAAAAAAATGTTTAAATTTAGATTAGAGCCGGGCGTGGTGGCGCATGCCTTTAATCCCAGCACTTGGGAGGCAGAGGTAGGAGGATCGCCTTGAGTTCAAGGCCACCCTGAGACTACATAGTTAATTCCAGGTCAGCCTGGGCCAGAGTGAGACCCTACCTCGAAAAACCAAAAAAAGAAAAAAAATTAGATTAGGGAGTGGGGAGATGGCTCAGCAGTTAAGGCACTTGCCTGCAAAGCCTAAACACCCAGGTTCGATTCCCCAGTACCCAAATAAAGCCAGATGCACAGCGGCACATGCATCTGGATTGATTTGCAGTGGCTGGAGACCCTGGTAGGCCCATTCGCTCTCTTTCTTTCTGGCTGTCTCTCTCTGCTTGCAAGTAAATAAATAAATTTAGATTAGAGGGTGGGGAGAGGGCCTACAGGTTAAAGGTGCTTGCTTACAAAGCATTCAGGCCCCGGGTTCAATTTCCCAGTACTCACATAAAGCCAAACCTGCAAAGTAGTGCATGTGTCTGGAGCTCATTTGCAACTGCAAGAAGCCCTAGCACACCCATATTGTCTTTCTAAAATAAATAAATGAATAATTTCTTTTTAAAAACTCAAAATTTAGAGCCAGGCATGGTGGCACACGCCTTTAATCCAAGCACTCAGGAGGCAGAGGTAGGAGGATCGCTGAGAGTTCAAGGCCACCCTGAGACTATATAGTTAATTCCAGGTCAGCCTGGACCAGAGTGAGACCCTACCTCGCAAAAAAAAAAAAAAAAAAAAAAAAAAAAAAAAACCTCAAAATTTAGATTAGATGCCATTTGACTTATTTTACTATATTATAAACTCCTTACAGAGGCAAACACATATATCATTCTTACTTATTTGTTTATTTGTTTTTGCTTGTTTTTTTGAGGTAGGGTCTCGCTCTGCCCTGGCTGACCTGTATTCACTATATAGTCTCAGGCTGGCGATCCTCCTACCTCTGCCTCCCACGTGCTGGGATTAATGGCATTCACCACCACGCCCGGCTTCTCATTCTTATTTTTATCTCTCCTAGTGTCTTCCACATAGTAGAAAGTCTTCAACAATAGTTTATACCAGCAAATATTGATTGACTGAGATTGATATAACCCTACCCTTATGGTTATAATTAAAATACCCAAATAAGAACTGTGTTGGTGTTATGTCTTGTCATTTGTAAAATGATTTTAGCTACCGTGAATTCATCTTAATTATGAATGTTATAAGTTGAAAATATGAGCCTATTAGCTTGATTTCTCATTAAGTTACATTCTCAATTTGTAATCTACTCACACATTTCTTTCTCTTCTTGTTTCTAGGCTAGATAAGTGGTATACAGCTTATAAGAAGTAAGGTAATATAAAACTATGCTTATATGACACACACATCCAGTGATTAAACCCCTTCTTTTAGTTCACTAACCCTGTATGTCCTTGAACTTGCAATCCTCCTGCCTCAGCCTTCTGAGTGCTAGGATCACAGGCATGATCTACCACACCTAGCCTTAATAACTTTCACGAATAATATTTACCCAAAGACAGTTGAGGGACAAGTATAAAAATTTAAGAAATACATAAATTTTCAGTTTAGACATTCAGTTTAAAATATGTTTCTGATGTTTTAGGTCAGCCTTTAAATATTTCTGATACCATAACTTCTCAAATTACTAACAGTAATTTTCAAATTTTATAAAACATTTTAAAATTTTTTTGTTTATTTATTTATTTGAGAATGATAAAGAAAAGGGGAGAGAGAGAATAGGCACATCAGGGCCTCCAGCCACTGCAAACGAACTCCAGATAATTGCACCACCTCGTGCATCTGGCTTATGTGGGTACTGGGGAATCGAGCCTCAGACTGGATTTAGGCTTCACAGGAAAGTGCTTAACCGCTAAGCCATCTCTCTAGCCCTATAAAACATTTTTAACAAAGGAGTATAAACATTGCAGATACTTTTTAAAATACAGAAGAGAGCCAGGTGTGGTGGCGCACGCCTTTAACCCCAGCACTTGGGAGGCAGAGGTAGGAGGATCGCCATGAGTTCGAGGCCACCCTGAGAATACAGAGTAAATTCCAGGTTAGCCTGGGCTAGAGTGAGACCCTACCTTGAAAAACCAAAAAATAAAATAAAATAAAATAAAATAAAACACAGAAGAGAATTGCATTTGTGTTTTCCCCTTCCTAGCCATTATTAGCATTTTAGTATATTTGCAAATTGGTTATTTTTAGATGAAAGAAAATGTTAGGTTATCTCTGTTTCTTCTCCTGCAAGGTTATTTGGTCTAAGAATATTAGGAAACTGTCTTTTTTGGATAGACATTTTTAGCTAGCTAGCATTTTGGTGATTATATTTCATGCCACAGCTGTGGGGTGAAGGTTCAAAAGAAACCAGGGTATTCATTTTGAGAGGTGGTGGTAATTTACATTTTTCTCCCTACTGGGGTGGGGAGACTGGAAAAATTTAAGGAAGAAACAGAAAAACACATATGCTGTGGTCTTAAATATAAAAAAAAAAACATGTAAACTGAGTGAAAAAAATAATTACAGAGCATAAGATTGGTGGTAACTTATTTTTCTTCCTAAATAATTAAAGCAAAAGCTTGTCTTTTTTAAAGACTCTGATTTTCCTAAATATTCAACACAGCAAATAGCTATAATTAAGATTCACTACACGTAATCAGTTTCCAAATTATTTCATGAATACATTATCTATTGCAACGAGTCCCTTTTTAATTCCCCAAGTCAATCTTCAAGCCAGTTGAAGTTTCACAATGGTCTTTTAAGCCAGTATTTGTAGCTTATAATGTCTACATGTCCAGGGTACCCACGTCCGGCTCTCTTTGATGCATAAAGTGTTTTAGTCCCATCTCTTTTGGGCATTTAAATCATTTTGATTCAGCATGTGCTCTGAAGGTAGAAGTATTCCAAGAGCCCTCTCACTGCATGTTAAGTGCTGTTCTCTGACTCTCAGCCAGAGCTCCAATGTTGGCAGACTCGATTGCTCAAATGTAGGGATTCCATTTCCAACTTTTGCATAATAAAGTTACACAGCTTAAACACATTGTCCTCTTAAAAACAGAATAAAAATACAGCATTTCTATAAAATAAAACAATATTTACAATAGGAAGAAGTTTGAAATAAAAGTGTTATGTCATCACAATAAAATATTGAGGTCATCAGAAATGGTTTGTAAGGTTCAGTAGCTGAGTACAACTGAAGTGTACTCTACATAGGCTCATGTTTAGAATGCTTGGTCCTTAGCTGGCAGTGCTATTTCCAGACGTTCTGGAGGCTTTGGGAGATGGGTATTAGCTCAAGGAGGAGAGTCGCTGGAGGCATATCTCTGGCCCCTTCCTGACTTGTGAACAGTTGCCCTCCACCAAATGCTCCCACCACGAACAACATGAACTGAACCCTCTAAAACTATGAGCCAAAATAAATATTTCCTTCCTTAAGTTGTTTCTGCCAGGTCTTTTGGTCACAGTGTTGCAAAAGTAACTAACACACTGAAAGCTAAACTCAACACATATATAGAGACATTAATTAACAGAAACTTACAGTGTTTGTTGGAGCATTTCATATTTTTCTCCTTTTATTTTATAAATGAAGAGTCCTGGGTTGGAGTGTTCTAGACCCTGAGAAAAGGATTGCTTAAGCAAATGGTTTAATTTGACAGGTGGTGCTGTGCCTTGAGGTGTAGGCAGGGAAGTGGGGACACAGGAAAGAGAAAGGAGAAAGCCATCCAAGAGGACACTTTCCAGCAGGGCTTGAACTTGGAGAGCTGTTCTACCAGAGGTGAGTAAATGGTTGATGCCACCATCTTCTATCTCTTTCTAGCTGCCAAGTGTTCACAGGAGTGTGGGCTCACTGTCGCCTCAAGCCTGTCTCCGGCTCAATCATGCCAAACCCTCAGATGGCCACTTACAGATGCTTCCAGGAGGTTGCCATTGGCCAGTTCTGCAATGCTAACTGCCAAAGGCAGGTGAGAGGGCCATCTGTAATGTCTGTTCAAGGGATGTGATAAAGATCATGGGTTTCTGAGCTGGGGACATGGCTCAGCAGATGATGCACTTGCCACATGTGGTGGTTTAAAAATGAGATGTCCCCTATAACCTCATGTGTTTTGAGACCTAGTTCCTAGTTGGTGGCACTTTGGGGAGGGTTATGGAGCCTTTGGGAGAGAGAGCCTTGCTGGAGGAAGTGTGTCACTGCGTGTGAGCCTTAGGGTGTTATCGCTCAGGCCCTCTTGCCATACTCAGCTCATTCTTGCTATTTCCTCCATGCCAGCATGAAGATGTGGCACCAGCTGGCTGCTCCTACTATTCTTTCCTGTCATGATGAAACTTCCTTTCAAAACTGTAAGCTAAAAAGCCGGGCGTGGTGGTGCACACCTTTAATCCCAGCACTTGGGAGGCAGAGGTAGGAGGATTGCCATGAGTTCGAGGCCACCCTGGGACTACATAGTGAATTCCAGGTTAGGTTGCTCCAGAGTGAGACCCTACCTAGAAAAACCAGTAAACCAGAAATGAACTCTTGCCTCCCATAAGCAGCTTCTGGTTGGGCATTTTGTCCCAGCTTTGAGAAAGAAACTGATGCACCATGCCACATGAGTGCTTGAGTTCTGATCCCCTGAACCCACGTAAACCTGGACACTGTAGTGCAAGAATCTGTAATCCCAGCATTCCTACAGGGATAAGGAAGGTGAAAACATGAGAATTCCTAACACCAGAACTTGTCCTCTGACCTCCACATACATCCTGCCGCATATATGCCCACATTCACACACATAAACACACACACACGAACATGAATTTCAGATCATACAGTTTGAGTCATTCTTCTTTCTCTTATGTGTGACATTGGGAAAACAATAGTCTCAGCCTTGATTTCTTTACTTGTAAGATGAAAGTAATATGTAAACCTATGTACTAGGCCTTGTAGTGCCTTTGTCAGGATGAATGAAATACGGTGTGTGAGTGTAAACTACAGATATGAATCGTAAAACTGACTCAAACTCACATTAGAGATTCTGTCAGTGAAATGGGGCTCTGTTACCTTGTGACAAACCACCCAGCATTGACTGCTGAGCTCACATCTCTTTATAACCGGAGTTTTACATAGTGTTGATTAAATTATGCACACTGGGCTGCTAGTCAGAGGTGAGGTCGACATTGGGACCAATCTATTTCTCTTTTTAGAATTGTTTTATATTTTTTACTTATTTCTTTGTGTGTTGTGTGTGTGAATTTTTTTCTGTTTTTTTTTTCCTTTTTTCTTTTTATTTATTATTATTATTATTATTATTGTTATTAATTTTTTTTTTTTTTTGGTTTTTCAAGGTAGGGTCTTACTCTAGCTCAGGCTGACCTAGAATTCACTATGTAATTTCAGGGTGGCCTCAAACTCACAGCGATCCTCCTACCTCTGCCTCCCAAGTGCTGCGATTAAAGGTGTGCACCACCAAACCCGGCTTCTTTTTTTTTTTTTTTTTTTTTTAAATTGTATTTATTTATTTGAGAGAGAGAGAATGGGCATACCAGGGCCTCCAGCCACTGCAAATGAACTCCAGACCTGTGCCACTTTGTGCATCTGGCTTTATGAGAATACTGGGGAATTGAACCTGGGTCATTAGGCTTTGTAAGTAAATGCCTTAACCACTGAACCATCTTTCCAGTCTGCCAATCTATTTCTTCTTGGAGGGGGGTGGCCGCCTTTTGAAACAGGGTCTCATGTATCCTAAACTTGCCTCAAACTCACTGTGTAGGCTGAGGATGACCTTGAATTTCTGACCCTCCTGCCTCTACTACACGAGCATTTAATTACGGGCATGTGCCAGTGTGTCTGGTTTATTTGATGATGGGAATGAGGCCAAGCCGTGTGCATGTTAGGCAAGCACACTGCCAACCTAGTTATATCCCAGCCAGGGAGTTTGAAATTTCGAACAGAGACTCACCAAGTCTGGGCGATCTGGCTTTGCTGAGTCACACCAATGACAACTATTTGAAGAACCCCTGCCAAGGGCTTGGAACAGCCCTGGCTCTCTTCCACCGACTTTTAGTTTTTCCAACTATCTATGAGGTAATTCACAGCCTTTCCAAAATGTGCCTTTCTGCTGAAGTTAGTGAGAGAGAGATTTGTGTTACTTTCAACTTCAGAATTTAAACCAAATAAACACCATCTGTTCCTAACTCGACAATTTAACTGAGAGCTGCTGTCTTCCTTTGTTACTATTCATATATGAATATAGTATTTCTTGGTATTTCGTACTTGTTCCCAGCACCAGTTAAAAACCAAAACAAAATCCTACAACTTTCCAGTTCTTTCTGCAGTCCTTTTGCAGACTGACTATGTGAGGCTTAGACTATACAATTAGATGGCATTCAATTGCACGAGAAAGCTTACTATGTAAACAATGAACTGTAAGCAAACCAAACCAAAATTTTGTTCTTTTGTAGCTTTGGAATGAGATAAGTCTCGCACTTCTAAAAATACAACAAAGATGGTCTTACATTTCATATTAAATAGATCCCACTTTGCTTTTTAATTTTTTTTTTTTTTTTTTTTTTTAGAACCAGGGTCTTCTTGTAACATCCAGACTGGCCTCAGACTCCTAATCTTTTCTCTCTCTTTTTTTTTTTTTTTTTTTTTTTGAGGTAGGATCTCACTCTAGTCCAGGCTGATCTGGAATTCACTATGTAGTGTCAGGGTGGCCTCGAACTCATGGCAATCCTCCTACCTCTGCCTCCCGAGTGCTGGGATTAAAGGTGCGCGCCACCACGCCCGGCTTTTATCAGACTCCTAATCTTGCTGCTTTAGCCTCTCTGGTGCTGCAATTCAAGTGCACACCACTGTGGCTGGCCCCTATATGTTTCTCTGAAGTTTGGTCTTCCCTTCACCACAGCCTCTGTGTGCTTCTGTTTCCTACTAACCTCCTATTTTTCTATTTGCTACTCTTTTTTATTTTTATTTAGTTTTTTGAGGTAGGGTCTTGCTCTAGCCCAAGCTGATTTGGAATTCACTATGTAGTCTCAGGCTGGCATCGAACTCACAGCGATCCTTCTACCTATGCCTCCTGAGTGCTGGTATTAAAGGCGTATGTCACCATGCCAGGCTTATTTCCAATTAATTAGTTAATTTTTCAGTTATTTTTTGTTATTTGCGAGGAGAAGGAGAAAGAGAGAATGGTTGTACCAGATCCTCCAGTCACTGCAAATGAACTCCTGATGCACGCACCACGTTGTGCACCTGGCTTAAGTGGGTTCTGGGGCACCACTGAGCCAGCCTTATTTCCCATTTTTTTTTTTTTTTTTAGAAGAGGAAGAGAGACAGAGAAAGGAGAGAGAGAGAATTGGCATGCCAGGGCCTCAGCCATTGCAATTGAACTCCAGATGCTTGTGCCACCTACTGGGCATATGCAACCTCGTGCTTGCCTCACCTTTGTGTGTCTGGCTAACGTGGGATCTGGAGAGTTGAACATGGGTCCTTAGGCTTCACAGGCAAGCACCTTAACCACTAAGCCATCTCTCCAGCCTTCCTATTGTTTCTTTTAAAAAAATATTTATGTATTTGAGAAAGAGAGAGAATATGAGCCTGCCAGGACCTTTAGCCACTGTAAATGAACTCCAAACACCTGTGCCACCTTGTGTATCTGGCTTATGTGGGTCCTGGGGAATTGAACCCAGGTTATTGGGCTTTGTAGGTAAGTGCCTTAACCACTGAGCCATCTCTCTAGCCCTTATTTCCTATTCTTTTTTTTTTTTTTTTTTTGAGGCAAACCCAATAGACTGGCCTTTTTTTTAATGCAAGAGAGGTGGGGAGAGAATTGGTGCACGAGGGCAATCAAACTCCAGATGCATGCACCATCTGTGGGGGCCTCCAGTCTAATTAGAGAGTGGTTGCTTTCCACAATAACAGACATGTCACTATTGCACACATTTGCTCATTTGGTCTGGCTGGCCCAACTGTAGGCTTGCAGTGTCCACTGTTGTTTATCTCCACTGATGACTTCCCTCTCTCTCTCATGGAGCTGCATGCAGCGTAGCTTACTCCAGCTTTCTGTCAGGTTGTCTACAGGGAGGAGGTTTCAGATCAGCTCCAGCAAGATTTCTCAGTGACCTTGCAAACCTAGCATGTGGAGTCTTCAGCAAGAGTCTTATCATCTATTCCTGGTGGGAAACCAAGAGTCTTGGCAATAGTCTGTAATGTTTTGGGGGTGTCAGGGACCTCCCTGGCCAACAACTGACCAGAAGGTATTATTTCCTATTCTTAATCTTCTGCTCTCCTTACCTGATGTTTATTTTCAGCTAAGGACTTATTGTGGTAGGTGCTGGATCTATAAATCATAAAACAAAACAAACTAGATGATTCCTAACCTTAAAAAGCCCATAATCTGAGCTAGCTGTAGTTCCATCATTTGAAAGGCTAATGCAGGAGGATTTCACTAAATTCAAGGCCACATTGGGGTACATAGTAAGTTCCAGTTCAGCCTTGGAAATATAATGTGACCTGGATTTTTAAAAAAAATATCAAAACTAAATCTCAGCACTTGGGAGGCAGAGGTAGGATGATTGCCATGAGTTCAAGGCCACCCTGAGACTACATAGTGAATTTCAGGTCAGCCTGGGCTAGAGTGAGACCCTAGCTTGAAAAACCAAAAAAATAAATAAATAAGGGGGGGTGGGAAAATGGCTTAGCGGTTAAGGCACCTGCCTGCAAAGCCAAAGGGACTAGTTTGATTCCCCAGGACCCACATAAGCCAGATGCACAAGGTGGCGCATGTGTCTGGAGTTCATTTGCAATGGCTGGAGGCCCTGGCACACCCATTCTCTCTCTATCTGTCTCTCTTTCTCTCTCTCAAATAGATAAATAAATAAATAAATAAATAAATATTTTAAAAATCATTTAAAATAAAAGATCAAAACTAGAACAGAATAAGACTCTCTGATTTATTAAGACTAATAATTAACAAACATTTTAAATTATTTAAAAGTTGGGATGGGAGATAGCCACTGGTAAAGTGCCTGCCTTATAGCATGAGGACCTGAGTGCAATCTCTAGTACCAAAAAAATAAAATAAAAAGAGTTGTTGGCCAGGGAGGTCACAGATACCCCCAAAACATTATAGGCCATTGCCAAGGCCCTTGGTTTCCCACCAGGAATAGATGGTAAGACCCTATTGCTGAAGACTCCACATACTTGGGCGGCAAGGTCACTGAGAAATCCTGCTGGACCTGAGCTGAAAGCCTCCTCCATGTGGACCAGCTGACAAAAAGCTGGGAAAAACTACACTACATGCAGTTCAATGGGAGAGAGAGAAATCACCAGTGAAGATACTCAGCAGTGAACACTGCAAGCTTTAAATTTGGGCAGCCAGGTCAAATGAGCCAATGGGTGCAATAGTGGCATGTCTGTTATGGGGGGAAAAACACTCTCTCATTAGACTGGAGGCCTGCTCCATGGGAGGGAATATATCCCTGATACTGAAAACCTACAACAGGGGTAGTCATGAGCCCTAGGGGTGTAACGTCTGCTGGTGTCTGGCTACATGTATACACTATGCTAACCAAACTGCCCAGTAAGCACTTCTCTTAATATCCATACCCATATATTAATGCTACTCTCACTCCCTTTTTGGATGGTGGTGACATTGGGATGACTCAGAAGGCACCATGGTGCTGAGAAGAAGGGACAGAGGAGTGCTCAGCACTGAAACATCTCTAACACACCTTCCAAGGCTCAGCGTCCATTGTGGAAGAGGTGGCAGAAAGAATGTAAGAGCAAAGGAAGAGTAGGACTCCTTACAACGTGCTCCTCCAGACACAAATTGGCCTGGATATCCATGACCTCACAGTGCCTGACACTACCTACCTGCACAAGGCCATCATAATAGGAGGAAAAGATCATGACATCAAAATGAAAAGAGAGATTGATTGAGACGGGGAGGGGATATGATGGAGAGTGGAGTTTCAAAGGGGAAAGTGGGGGGAGGGAGGGAAGTACCATGGGATATTGTCTACAATTAAGGAAGTTGTCAGTTAAAAAAAATAACTTAAAAAATGATGGGGGCCTGGAGAGATGGCTGAGTGGCTAAGGTGCTTGTCTGCAAACACAGAGAACCCAGGTTTGTGTCTGGAGTTTGTTTGTAGTGACTGGAGGCCCTGGCGTGCCCATTCTCTGACTCTGTGTTGCCTCTCTCTCTTTTAAATAAATAAAATGTTTTATTTATTTATGAGAGAAAGAGACAGAGAGAGAGAGAGAGTGAAAATGGGCATACCAGGGTCTCCAGCCACTGCAAATGAACTCCAGACACATGCTCTACCCTGTGCATCTGGCTTACGTGGGTACTGGGACATTGAACCTGGTCCTTAGGCTTCACAAGCAAGCACATTAACCGCTATTCAATCTCTCCAGCCCCAATAAATAAAATATTTTTTAATGTGGGGTACAAAGTTGAAGAGATTGCTCAATGGTTAGGGCACTTGCCTGCGAAGCCTAAGGACCCAGGTTCCAGTCTCCAGGTTCCACATAAAGCCAGATGCACAAGGTGGTACATGTGTCTGGAGTTCATTTGCAGTGGCTGGAGGCCCTGGTGTGCCCATATTACCTCTCTCTCTGTCTCTAATAAATAAACATAAGAAATTTTCAAAAAACAGTGTGGCACTGGGGAGAAGGAGGATCCTGATGGCTCACTGGCCAGTCAGTCTAGCCTAATTGGTGAGCTCCAGGCCATTGAGAGACCTCAAAATCACACTGAAGTCCTCTGGTCTTCACACGCATGTGTATACACAGGTGTTTACATCTCACATACACAAGTGTGCACAGACATAACACATGCACAAAAAAAATTAATACAATCAGAATACATTTATATAAAAGTTGGATGTGGCAATTCTGGGAGATAGAGGCAGAAGGATCAGGAGGTGAAAGTCAGGCTCAGCTATATGATAGTTTAGGGTAAGCCTGGGCTACATGAAACTGAAGAAACCAAAGAATAAAATGGGAAATCTCAGATTGCAAGGGTCAGGGAAACTTCTCCAGTACAGTGACTGTGCTGAGAAGTGATGGATCCGGAGTTAGACACGTTTGGGTGGAAGGAAAAGCCCATTCTCTCTCTTACTCACCTGTCTCTCTCTGTTTCTCAAAGAAATATATAAAAATAATATATATATTTTCTTTTTCTTTTTGGTTTTTCGAGGTAGGATCTCACTGTAGCTCAGGCTGGCCTGGAATTCACTCTGTAGTCACAGGGTGGCCTTGAATTCATGGAGATCTCCCTACCTCTGCCTCCCGAGTGCTGGGATTAAAGGTGTGCACCACCACTCTAGGCTGACCTGGAATCCACTATGTAGGGTGGCCTTTGAACTCACGGTGATCCACTTACCTCTGCCTCCTGAGTGCTGGGATTAAAGTATGTGCCACCACTCCCGGCTGCGTATGCCTTTAATCCCAGCACTTGGGAGACAGAGGTAGGAGGATTGCTTTGAGTTCAAGACCACCCTCTCTCTGTCTCTAATAAATAAATAAAAAATAAAATCTTTTTTAAAAATCTCCAATCCATTGCTAAGATTTATAAATTAGTTAGCTGGGATTAAGGGCTAGGAGCCCATTGCTGTGATACATGGTCAGCTTTTCAGGAATAAAAAGCATGAAGAAAGGGCTTGAGATGATCTGAAGGGAAACACGGTCTCTTGTTGGCTCAGCGTGGCTCTTTGCTCCTGAATCCACTTTCATTCTTGGTTCAGGTGAGAAGTCTGTGTCCTTAACATCATAGGCAAAGCCTGTCAAGTCCTGGAGCACTGTGGGATGGGTTTTGAAAAATATCCACGTGCCGCACAAGCATGCAGACTTGAGCTTAGATTCCCAGCAGCCACTTAAAACGCTGGTGCATGGTAAGTTAGTTTGACTAATCTAAATATCAGCAAGGGCCTGAAGAGGAGAGAATGAAAGGTCGTCTGTTCTGGTTCCCTCCACCTGAGGCTGCCCAGAACCATTGACAACAGATCACTGCTTTGCTCAAGGTGGCAAACTACACAGAATTTCTTTCCCATTCCAGCCACCACCCCAACACCTTATCCATGACAACCTTGGGATGACAGCAAGCCCCCATTTACCACTTGTCATTCCCTTACACTCATGAGATTTCCCGGACTTATCCTATTTTGCAGTGTCTCCCTAACATCAAGTGGAACTGTGACGAAACAGGCAAGACAGAAGGTGCCAGCATCTTCACAAACTACAACCAGTCTGAATTCCTGCCAACCTAAAGCAGGTTAGTGGGCTGCGGATTGCTCAAAAAATAGAACATTAGATAGCATCCAAAACAAATGATCTATAATAAACATGGGGAAAAATAGTAAAAATATTAAGTGTAAAAAGGAAGCTCCAGACGTTATCACACATGTAGTAGCTTTCTTAACATACTTTCGATAATGTTAAAAGGAGATCCAGGCGTAGTGAGGCACACCTTTAATCCCAGCACTTGGGAGGTAGAGGTAGGAGGATCACTGAGAGTTCAAGGCCACCCTGAGACTACCTAGTGAATTCCAGGTCAGCCTGATCTAGTGAGACCCTGCCTAGAAAATCAAAACAAACCAAAAAAAGGTGATATTAATATTTGGAAGAATACACAGATGCAATAATTGACATAAAATGGGAAGGAAATAATGAATGATTCAGGATATTAGTTATCTTGGTCTATAGTAGCAATAGACAAGCAAATATGGTATATGCTGGGTGAAGATTTTTTTTTTTGGTTTTTGGTCTTTGGAAGTAAGGTCTTGCTGTATGTAATTCAGGCTGACCTGGAATTCAATCTATATTCTCAGGCTGGCTTTGAACTCACAGCAATCCTCCTACCTCTGCCTCCCGAGTGCTGGGATTAAAGGTGTGTGCCATCACGCCTGGCTTTCATGTAGATTCTTATAGTCTTAATTTTCCTTTTGAGATTTCTTAAAATTATTTTTATTTTTATTTTTAGAGAGAGACAGAGAGAGAGGGAGAGGGAGACAGATAGAGAATGGGTGCGCCAGCAGTCTCTCAGCTGCTGTGAACAAAATCCAGATGCACGCGCCCCCTTGTGGTCAAGTGCGGCATTGCACCCTTGCGTCACTTTGCATCTGGCTAAACGTGAGACCTGGAGATTGGAACCGGGCTCTTGGGCTTAGGAGGCAGGCGCCTTAACCGCTAAGCCATCTCTCCAGCCCATCCTTTTGACATTTTTAATATTTTTGCCAACTTTATACATACCTTATCTCCCTCCCACCTTCACTGAACCCCTTCTTCCCAACAATTCCCCCTCTAACTTTCATTTTTTTTTTTTTTTTGATCCAGTTTTATTAGGGTTTCTCCCGTGAGCATAATGGCAGGTTATTACCAAGCACAGGCAGTAACTGGCCAGTGGCTTCACCACTGAAGAAAATAACTCATCCTCCCCCAGCGACCATTAACTGCCAAAAGGTCCTCTGAGAACAGTGTGGCCTCACGCCCTCCTTCATGATGGATTTTTTTTTTGGGGGGGGTTTTCTGAGGTAGGGTCTCACTCTAGGTCAGGCTGACCTGAAGTTCACTATGTAGTCTCAGGGTGGCCTCGAACTCATGGCAAACCTCCTATCTCTGCCTCCTGAGTGCTAGGATTAAAGGCGTGTGCCACCACGCCCGGCCATGATGTAATTTTGACAGGCCCAGCTTTGTGCAGTCATGTCATGTCCAAAAGATAAGCATTTCACAGTATTCTTCCCCATTTTCCAGCTTTTTCCTTTAGCTCCCTCTTTGGCAATATGCTTCGAGTCTTAAAGTCTGGTGTGGTGTGTGTGTACATGCACACACCTACTCATGTGTATGCAGGGGCCAAAGACGAACATCGAGTAATCCCTGGATTGCTCGTCTGCTTGTATCCTTGAGATGAATCTTACTGAGTTTGGAGCCTGCCATTCTCATTTTGTATGCATAAAATAAGCACTGAAGACTGTTCCCTACTGTGTTCAACTCAGACCTGAAATTAGCAACTTTTCTCTTTCCGAGTGCTGGGGTAAAAAGTTGTGCGCCACCACACCCAGCTGGTTTTTTTTTTTGTTGTTGTTGTTGTTGTTTTTTTAAAAGTATTTTACAGCTTGAGATATGGTTTAGTGGTTAAGGCATTTGCCTGCAAAGCCAAAGGATCCTGGTTCGACTCTCCAGGACCCACATAAGCCAGACACACAAGGGGGCATCTGTTCGTCTGCAGTGGCTGGAGGCCCTGGGGCACCCATCCTCTCTCTCAAATAAATAAATAAATAAATAAATAAATAAATAAATAAATAAAATATTAAGGCTGGAGAGATGGCTTAGCGGTTAAGGCATTTGCCTACAAAACCAAAGGATCCCGGTTTGACTCTCCCATTCTCTGTCTGCCTTTCTCTTTCGCTTTCTCAAGTAAATAAATAAATAAATAAAAATTAAAAATATATATTTAAAATTTTTTAAAGTATTTACTTATTCAAGAGAGAGGGAGATAGAGAGAATGGGCACATCAGGGCCTCTGACCACTGCAAACAAACTCCAGATGCATGTGCCACCTTGTGCATCAGGCTTACATAGCTACTGGGGAATCAAATTTGGGTCCTTAGACTTCACTAAGCCATCTCTCCAGCCCTCTGGAATTATGTACTTTCAGCGTGTCCTTGAACTCAAGGTGATCCTCCTACCCTCTGCATCCCAAGTGCTGGGAATAAAGACGTGCACCACTATGGCAAAGCCAAAAGACCCAGGTTTGATTCCCCAGGACCCACTGAGCCAGATGCACAAGATGGCACATGTGCCTGGAGTTCTTTTGTAGTGGCTAGATGGCCCGGGTGTGCCCATTTTTGTTTTCCTCTCTCAAACAAATAAGAGTTCATTTCACTATCACCTGAGAACAAAGCAGAAATCTAGTTCTCTTTGAAGTAATCCAGATGCAGTTCAGGACATGAACAACAATCTCCTAAAGTTGTCATGAACAAGGGTCCTTCTGTTCCTACTTTCAGGAACCAGCGCCCAAATTCCATCTTTAAGGAAACCTCATAATCTAAGATGGCTTTTGGATTTCCAGCCAATATCGTGTGCGCGCACACACATACATACTTTCCCTCAGATGGGAGTTAAGAGAAAGCAAGACAACATGCTTTCACCTCTTCCCTTCCAGTTATTTAAAAAAACATTTTATTTATTTGAAGGGGCGACACCAGGTCCTTTTACTGCTGCAAACAAACTCCAGATGCATGTGCCACTTTGCGTATCCATGTTCACTTAGGTACTGGGGAATCAAACCTGGGCTGCCAGGCTTTGTAAGCAAGTGTCCTTAACCACTGAACCATCTCCCCAGCACCCTTTGTTAGAAACTGCAAACACTTCCCTTTGAAGCTCATTGGCTTGAACTTAGTCAAATGACACATTTTGCTGCAAGGGAAGCAAGAAACAATTTCCTAGCTGAAAACACTGCTACAGCTACAATGAACAAAACGATGAAATTTCAGGAGGTCCCCCTCATCTAAGGCAGGTCTTAACCTACAATATATCCAGCATGGTGTAGTCTTTCTGTTGCATCATTTGAACAACAAAATGCCAATGGTGTGTGTTGTACAGGAATGGCGGAGAAAACATGAATGTGAAATAAACCCGATCCTACCGTGCACCTCTAGGGATTACTAACAGAATCAGCTAAAACACATTCTCAAGGTATTTCTCCCAGAGAACAGTGAAAGGGAGTGTTGCAGACAGTTCCACTTTTCTGGGATGAACTTCCAAAGCAAGCAGGTTATGGGAGGAAGGGATTTATTTCTAGCTTACAGACCAGGGGCGGGAGGTCCATCAGTGACAAAAGGAGCTGCTGCCATACAGCCAAGCTGAGAGAGACAATCAATCTACCAGTAAGCACCAAAAAGCAGCAAGCACAAACTGGCAGCAAGCATAAAATTCTGCCAGAGGGGTGCAGAGATGACTGAGCGGTAAAGGAGCTTGCCTGAAAAGCCTAAGGACACAGGTTTGATTCCCCAATACCCACGTAAATTCAGATGCACAAAGTGGTATATACATCTGGAGTTTGTTTGTAGTGGCTGGAGGCCCTGGTGTACCCATTCTCTCTGTCTCTCCTCTCTCTGTGCTTGCAAATAATTTTTTTTTGTTTTTGGTTTTTCGAGGTAGGGTCTCACTCTAGTACAGGCTGACCTGGAATTCACTATGTAGTCTCAGGGTGGCCTTGAACTCACGGTGATCCTCCTACCTCTGCCTCCCAAGTGCTGGGATTAAAGGCGTGTGCCACCATACCCAGCTAAATTATTATTATTATTTTTTTTTTCTTTTTGGTTTTTCGAGGTAGGGTCTCACTCTAGTTCAGGCTGACCTGGAATTCACTCTGTATTCTCAGGGTGGCCTCGAACTCACGGCGATCCTCCTACCTCTGCCTCCCAAGTGCTGGGATTAAAGGCGTGCACCACCATGCCCGGCTTTTTAAAAAAAAACCTTTAATCCCAGCACTCAGGAGGCAGAGGTAGGAGAAACACCATGAGTTCAAGGCCACCTTGAGATAACACAGTGAATTTCAGGTCGGCCTGGGCTAGCGCAAGACCCTACCTAAAAAACAAAATAAAACAAAAAAACAACTCCAGAGCTGACTGCTGTGCACAACTTTGGCCTGGAATTCAGATCCACCCCAAAACATACCTCCTCCAGCTAGTCAGCTGGACACCCAAATTACAAGCTTTAATAAAACACCTGAGGACTGGAGAGATGGCTTAGTGGTTAAAGGCACTTGGTTTTAAAGCCTAAGGACTCAGGTTCAATTCCCAAGTACCCACATAAACCAGATGTACAAGGTGGCACATGTGTCTCGAGTTTGTTGGCAGTGGCTAAAGGCCTTGGTGTGCCCATTCTCTCTCTACCTCTTTCTTTCTTTTTTAAAATTATTTTAATTATTTTTGGAGAGAGACAGACAGAAAGGGAGAGGGAGACATATAGAGATGGGTGCGCCAGCAGTCTCTCAGCTGCTGTGAATGAAATCCAGATGCATACGCCCCTTGTGGGCAAGTGTGGCATTGTGCCCTTGCATCACTGCATCTGGCTAAACGTGGGACCTGGAGATTGGAACCGGGTTCTTAAGCTTAGCAGGCAGGCGCCTTAACCACTAAGCCATGTCTCCAGCCCTCTCTACCTCTTTCTCTCAATAAAACAAATAAATATTTTAAAAAATAAGTAAGAGCAAGGCATGGTGACACACACTTTTAATCCTAGCACTCAGGAGGCAGAGGTAGGAGGATCACTGGGTTCAAGTCTACCCTGAGACTCCATAGTGAATTCCAGGTCAGCCTGGGCTAGAGCGAGACTCTACCTAAAAATAATAAATAAATAAATAAATAAATAAATAAATAAATAAATAAATAAATAATAAAATACCTGAGCATCTATGGGGAGCAAAGAATTTTTCAGTGGGGAAACTGCATCAGGCCAGGCATGGTGATGCATGCCTTTAATCCCAAGCACTTGGGAGGCAGAGGTAGGAGGATCGCCATGAGTTCAATGCCACCCTGAGACTACATATATAATTCCAGGTCAGCATGAGCTAGAGTGACACTCTTACCTTGAAAAAAAAAAAAAGAAAAAGAAAAAGAAACTCTGCATCAGCCAATGATCCATGTCAACTAATGGCCAATCAACTCAGGTTTCATAGTCTGCAACTGATCTGATTACTTTCATATATGACTTTCCAAGAGCCCATGATCCTGGTCTGCTTGAGAGAAACATCAGATGAATTTCAAGGGCATCTAGAACATACCATTCCCACCATGATTTCTCTAGGTAAAACAAATAGCACTCAATATTGAGGCACTGAGTTTAAAAATTCTGCCTCTTTCTTTGTCATATAACTGAATAAATACACACACATTTTTTTGTTTGTTTGTTTTACGAGATAGGGTCTCACTCTGGCCCAGGCTGACCTGGAATTAACTATGTAGTCTCAGGATGGCCTTGAACTCACGGTGATCCTCCTACCTCTGCCTCCCGAATGCTGGGATTAAAGGCGTGCACCACCACACCCGGCTTTATACACACACTTTTTTTCACACATATATTTTTAAAAATTTCATTTGAGAGAATGAACACATCAGGGCCTCCAGCTGCTGCAAATGAACTCCTGATGAATGCACCACTTTGTGCATCTGGCTTTACGTGGGTTCTAGGGAATTGAACCCTGGTCATTAAGCTTTGTAGGCAAACGCCTTTAACCACTGAGCCATCTTTCCAGCCCTTCATATTTTATTTATTTATTTACTTATTTATTTGACAGAGAAAGATGGAGGGAGGGGGGGGAGAGAGACAAACAGAATGGGTGTGCCAGGGCCTCCAGCCTCTGCAAATGAACTCCAGACACATACGCCCCCTTGTGCATCTGGGTAAAATGGGTCCTGGGGAATCAAACCTGGGTCCTTTAACTTTGCAGGCAAACACCTTAACCGCTAAGACATCCCTCCAGCCTCCCTCAATATTTTTGAATATGACATGAGAACAATGATCTAACTTCACTTTTGCATATGGACATCCAGTTGTACAAGCATCATTTAAGAGTCTGTCCTTCTTTTCAAAACTTGGGCACTCTTGTTGAAAATCAATGGACCAGATATAAAGCCTCATTTCTGGCCTCCCAATTCTATTCAATGGGTCTGTAGGGTGAAGTTTCCCTTTCCTTTTTGCCTCCCCACAGGCTGTACAGTAATGATGCAGCCTACTAATCACTGCGTGAAACATTCAAAACTGTGAACCAAAAGGAATCTTTCCTTTTCTCAAGACCTTTTGTCATGGCAATAGAAATGATGAAAATTAAACTCTTTCCTTTTTGGATTATTTATTGTTCAGTTATAAAACACAGCTTTTAAACCGGGCGTGGTGGCGCACGCCTTTAATCCCAGTACTAGGGAGGCAGAGGTAGGAGGATCGCCAAGAGTTTGAGGCCAGCCTGAGACTACATAATGAATTCCAAGTCAGCATGAGCTAGAGACCCTTCCTTGAAAAACCAAACCAAAACAAACAAACAAACAAACAAAACAGCTTTTTTGGGGGGTGGCACCCTAGCACTTAGGAGGCAGAGGTAGGAAGATAACTGTGAGTTTGAGGCCACCCTGAGACTACATAGTGAATTCCAGGTCAGCCTGGGCTAGGGTGAGACCCTTACCTTGAAAAACAACAAAACAAGTAAAAACAGCAAAAACCCCAGCTTTTACTTTCTTTCTGCTTTGCTGAATTTACTTAATGAATCTACCAGCTTTTAAAATTTTTCTTATGATTTCCTAAGATCATATAGCTGGGTATGGTGGCATATGCCTTTAGTATTAGCACTTGGGAAGCTGAGGTAGGAGAACCACAATGAGTTTGAAGTCAGCCTGGTGCTAGAGTTCAAGGTCAGCCCAAGTCAGAGATCCTATCTTGAAAATAAACAAAAAAAAAATTTTCTTCCTTTATAATATGGATGAATTTTTCTTGCTTATTGCTTTAAATAGTTTTTCAAAAAATTTTTTTTGTTCATTTTTTATTTGAGAGAGACAGAGAGAGAATGGATGCACCAAGGCCTCCAGCCACTGCAAACAATCTCCAGATGCATGCGCCACCTTATACATCTGGCTTACGTGGGTACTGAGGAATCTAGCCCGGAACCAGGTCCTTAGGCTTAACCACTAAGCCATCTCTCCTGCCCAATTATATCTTTTTGTTTGTTTTTCAAGGTAGGGTTTCACTCTAGCCAGGATGACCTGGAATTCACTCTGTATTCTCATGCTGGCCTCAAACTCAATTATCCTCCTACCTCTGCCTCCCAAGTGCTGGGATTAAAGGTGTGCGCCACCACACCCAGCATTTTTTTCCCCCCCGGAAGTAGGGTCTTCCTCTAGCCCAGGCTGACCTGGAATTCACTATGTAGTCTCAGGGTGGCCTCCCGAGTGCTGGGATTAAAGGTGTGTGTCACCACGCCCAGCTCCAACTATATATTTTATTTACTGATTTGCAAGTAGAGACAGAGAGAATGGATGTGCACACCACCATATGAAAGCATTCTAGTATCAATAACAACTTAAACTGTATGTCTCGATTGAGCAATTTATTTTACTTTTTGGTTTTTTGAGGTAGGTCTCACTCTAGCCCAGGCTGACCTGGAACTATGTAGTTTCAGAATGGCCTCGAACTCAGTTATCCTATCTTTGCCTCCTAAGTGCTGGGATTAAAGGCGTTGTGCCACAATACCTGGCTCCAGCCGCTACAAACTCCAGATGTATTCACCACTTTGTGCTTTTGGCTTTGCAGGCAAGCGACTTAACCGCAATCTCTCCAGCCCTACAAGTTATTTTTTCAAGGGCTGAATCCTAACCATTAGACCACGAGAGAAGGTAATTTTTTTTTTTTTTTTGAGATGGAGGTCTGGTTGTCCAGGCTGGGCTTAAGTGATCCTCCTGCCTCAGACCCCCAACTTGGGCCAACAAGCATATGCCACATCAGTACCATTTTAAGTTATGCACAGTAATTACAGAAAAGAGCTTTACAACTGTTTTGCACTGAATTTGTGTGTGCAAAGTATGTGTGGTATATGCAGTGGATGTGCTGATGTGCCAGCATATAGGTACCTGTAGTGACCAGAGAACACCAGGCATCCTCCACCATCACTCAGTTTTTCCTTACGACAGAATCTGATTCTGGAACTTACTGTTCATGAACACTAGCAATTGTTTCTACTCCCCAGAGAACTCAGGCTACTAGCATGCATGGCCATGCCCAACTATTTACATGTGTTGTTCTGGAGATTTGAACTTGGGTGGTCTTGGACCTCCCCATCCCATGCCAGGTCCTCATAATTGCATATGAAGTATACTTAACCCCCATTTCTTCAGCCCTTGTTTCTTTTTATTTGAATTTTCAGGGTAGGGTCTCATTTTAACCCAGGCTAACCTGGAATTCACTATATAGTCTCAAAGTGGCCTTGAACTCATGATGATCCTACCTCTGCCTCTGGAGTGCTGAGATTAAAGGTGTGTGCCACCATGCTAGGCTGTTTTTGAGGCAGGTTTTTGCAGTGTAGTGTTGCTTGGCCCAGAACTGTATAGACCAATTTGGCTTTGAACTAGAGAATACTGCCTCTGCCTCCTAAGTAATAGGATTACAGATGAGTGCCACCATGCCTGGCTGAATTATCTTTAATGTTTTAAAATTCTAAAGAATTTGAAACTGAATTTTCATCTTTAACATCTATTACACAAAATGAAATCCTACTACTATACAAAGGACGAGTATGCATTACTATGTATCTTTTTCAAAACTTTTTTTTTTTTTTTTTTTTTTTGAGGTAGGGTCTCACTCAGGCCCAGGCTGACCTGGAATTAACTATGTAGTCTCAGGGTGGCCTTGAACTTACAGCGATCTTCCTACCTCTGCCTCCCGAGTGCTGGGATTAAAGGCGTGCGCCACCACGCCCGGCAAAACTTTCTAATTTTTGTTTTTGAGAGATAGAATGAGCATGCCAGAGCCTCCAGCCATTGCAAACTCCAGATGCATGTACCCACCATGTGCATCAGCTTATGTAAGTACTAAGGAATTGAACATGGGTCCATAGGCTTCATAGATAAAAACACCTTCTATCTCCAGAACCCCACCCCTTTGGAGACTTTCTCGTGTAGCCCAGATAGCCTTAAACTCAACAGATGTAGCTGAAGCTGAACTTAAATTCCTACTCCTCCTACCTCAGCCTGCTGAGTGCAAGGATTATAGGTGTGCACCACATCCTAGTTTGTATCTCCAGCAATATACACATATTTAAATGTTATCAGTACTTGGCATTTTTTATGAATTATTTACATAAGGCAGCATCTACTAAGGTATTCAAATTAGTGAATTTTAGAAAGCTTTAACTATCCAGTTAAATAAAGCAAAAGGTGGCTCTTTTTTCTTTTTCTTTTTTGAAAGCAGTGTCTCATATTCTAGTCCAGGCTGGCCTCAAACTCACAGCTATCCTCTTACCTCAGCCTCATGAGTGCTGGGATTAAAGGTGTGCACCACCACACCTGGTTTAATTTTGAATTGCATTGAACTCCTGAACCTTTTTGACAACTTCTATAAATATAAACAATATATCATGGTGATAATCCCCTCCCACAACTCTCCCTTCTCCCCTTCCTTAATCATACAACCTCCGTTTAATTCCTTCTTTCCAACAAGTTGAACTCCAGAATCCTGATGTGTGCGTTGGTGATAGAGCATATGCTTAGCATGGATTAGACCCTGGGTTCAATCCTCCCTCTGCCATCCCAAGCAACAAAAGCCCACAACCTCACTTTAGATTACTATTCTTTATTCTTCTGAGATGTTTCCAACAGAAGCTGTATTTTAAACATTACACTTGGATGTCCCTCCTAAAAATATTATATGGTGGCAAATGATTTTTAGCTTTAAGAAATGTTTTGGTATCACTAATACAAAATTTATATTATATCATATATATGGATATAAAAGGCATCAATAGAAAATAGCCTAAACACAATTTGAAAGATACAAACAGTCTCAAAATATAAAAACTTGGTGCTGTAAGATATTTAAACAAGTAGATATTAATATAGCTGTGCATATAATTAAAAATGTAAAGTGAAAATTTTTAAATATTATTCCAAATTGAAACTATAAGAATATTTATATAAAAACATTAATTTGGATATTTAAGTACAGAATAATGGAGGTCCTCTTGCAAATCATGACTCAAATTGTGGCTTTGAAGTGAATGGGCAAGGGAAACCAAAGGCAGATGGGAAAAGGGCATTATGGAAATCAAGAGGGAGGGAGGGAAAGAAGACAAAAGGAATGGCAAAGATACATGGATAGGTTTCTGATGATATGTTTAGAAAAACTAAAAGTGCTTAATAAAAAAAACAATGTTGCTAATTATTTTTAAGTGCCATAAAACAACAGTTATCAAAATAGCTTTATTAAGATCTGGCCAAACTTCAACTATTACAATTACCATAGGTGCTTTGTGGAAACAAGTTTCTAATATTTATCAGTTATCTTACACATGTACATAAATATCAGAAAATTTAAATACTTTTATTTTACTGTTTTATTCTTTTCCTCTTGTATCAGTGATGCAGACACGTCAGAAGTTAAACAGAAACAGGATATAAACACTTGATGCAATGGCATCATGATCTGGCACAGCTGAAGTGTTCTACTTCTTGCTCCATTTTCTATGCAAAGGGCAGAAAGAAAAACATCAAGTTTCAGTAAGAAAAAAACTAAAAACATAACTTTACTGCTGATTTATTTATTTATTTATTGGTTTTTTTGAGGTCAGGTTTCACTGTAGTCCAGGCTGACCTGGAATTAGTCTCAGGGTGGCCTCGAACTCCCAGTGATCCTCCTACCTCTGCCTCCCAAGTGCTGGGATTAAAGGCATGCGTCACCACGCCCGGCCTGATTTATTTATTTACTATTTATTTATTTATTTGAGAGGAAAAGAGAATGGGCATGCCAGGGCCTCTGGCCACCGACAATGAACTCCAGATGCATGTGCCATCATGTGCATATGGCTTATGTGGGACCTGGAGAAGGAAACCTAGATCTTTAGGCTTCACAGGCATGCGCCTTAACCACTAAGCCATCTCTCCAGCCCTATTTTATTTTTTATTTTTATTTATTTATTTTTTATTTATTTATTTGAGAGAGAGAGAGAGAGACAGAAATAGGCAGGTAGAGAGAGAGAGAGAGAGAGGGACAGAAATAGGCAGAGAGAGAGAGAGAGAGAGAGAGAGAGAGAGAGAGAGAGAGAGAGAATGGGTGCGCCAGGGCCTCCAGCCACTGCAAACGAACTCCAGATGCATGCACCCCCCTTGTGCATCTGGCTTACGTGGGTCCTGGAGAATCAAGCCTCGAACCGGGGTCCTTAGGCTTCATAGGCAAGCGTTTAACTGCTAAGCCATCTCTCCAGTCCCTATTTATTTATTTTTTAAATATTTTATTATTTTATTTATTTAGTTGAGATAGAGAGAGAGAGAGAATATGGGTGCACCAGGGCTTCCTGCCACTGCAAAAGAACTCTAGATGTATGCGCCATGTTGTGCATCTGGCTTACATGGGTCCTGGGGAATGGAACCAAGGTCCTTTGGCTTTGCAGGCAAGTACCTTAACTGCTAAACCATCTCTCCAGCCCTATTTTTAATTTTTCGTTTTTTGAGTTTAAGGTCTCACTCTAGCCTAGGCTGACCTGGAATTCACTATGCAGTCTCAGGCTGGCCTTGAATTCATGGTGATCCTCTTACCTCTGCCTCCCAAGTACTGGGATTAAAGGCATGTGCCACCATGCCCGGCTCTACTGCTGATGTTTTATTTTTTGTTTATTTATTTATTTGAGAGCAGGAAAGAGGGAGGGAGGGAGGCAATCAAGGAAGGAGAGAGGGAGAATGGGACCTCCATGCTTGGCTGGATATTAAGCTGGGTGTGGTGATGCATGCTTTTAATCCCAGCACTTGGGAAGCAGAGGTAGGAGGATCGCTGTGAGTTCGAGGCCACCCTGGGCTAGAGCAAGACCCTACCTCGAAAAAAAAAAAAAAAAATACTACTACTATCCATAAACATATCTAATTCATGTTGCTGTTCAACTTATATTTACTTTTTTTAAAAAACAATGGGCTTTAACAAACAATTGTATTTTTTAAAAATATTTTATTTTTATTTATTTGACAGAGAAAGAGGCAGAGAGTGAAAGAAAAAGAATGGGTGTGCCAGAGCCTTCAGCCGCTACAAACGAACTCCAGATGCATGCGCCACTTTGTGTGTATGGCTTACATGGGTCCTGGGGAATTGAACCTGTGTCCTTTGGCTTTGTAGGCAAGTGCCTTTACTGCTAAGCCATCTCTCCAACCCTGAACTTATATTTATTTCTGATACTTAAAATTTTTTTTTTCGCTGGGCATGGTGGTGCAGACCTTTTATCCCAGCACTTGGGAGGCAGAGGTAGGAGGATTGCTGTGAGTTGGAGGCCACCCTGAGAATACATAGTGAATTCCAGGTCAGCCTGAGCTAGAGTGAGACCCTGCCTTATAAAACCAAAAAAATAAAAATAAAAAATTTTCTATTTTTGAGACCGGGGAGAGGTGCATATATCATGCCATTCAAAGCACTTTAGTTTTACTCACACTATGGTTCCATGTTTATTATAAAGAAAAACTAATGAAGCTCCAGATTTAAAATTAACTCTACTGAACCTAGTCATAATTCATAACCCACATATTAAAGATGGCTTTTAATTGAACACATTGCATATTGGTCATATTCCCATTGGGTTCTATGTTCCTTCTCCCTTGCCTCCCATTCTACCAAGGAGCATCCTCAGTGGGGTTATTGGTTTTCATTATGGGATTGTGAATGCAGTCTCTGTGTTGTTTTGTTTTTGTGAGACAAAATCTCAGATAACCGAAGCTGGCCTTGAACTATGCAGTCAAGAATGACCCCAAACTATTGATGTTCCAGCCTCTGCCTCCCAAGTGCTGGGATTACAGGCATGCACCAGTACCTAGCCTGCTCTTTTCTTACAATCAGTTCAACACATGTTCTATGCATCAAATATATGCTTACTTCTAATACAGGATAAAAAGAGAAAAAAGTCAACTGAAAGTTTACCTGAATAAGAGCTGTTTTATCATAGTCCCTTCGATGCTGATAAATACACTGGCTGATTACTGCATACAAATTTTCCAGTTGAAATATATTATATTTCTGACTTTTGTTAACAACAGTCTTCAAAAGAGCCTAAAAGAAAATGAGTGTTTACATATATGAGATAAATTCCTTGCAACAAGATATTTGATTCTCAAAGCTTAGGGAACTATTACCAGAGTGGGCAGACTAAGCTATTGATAAGACCTTATAATTAATTCAATTATGTGAACTAAATAGATACCACAAAAGTAGCATGTTTCACCACCACTTTAGAGAGTTTTCCTATCTGAAGACTGAAATGGTAGGCTCACTGGATTTCTGTTTTAACTTTTTTGTATGAGCCACCTATGCCTGGCTTGATTCCTATAATTCTATTTACTTACTTAAAAAGAAAAAAAATTTTGTTGGTTTTTGAGGTAGCTTCTCGATCTAGCCCAGGTAACCTGGAATTCACTATAGTCTAAGGCTGGCCTTGAACTCACAGTGATCCTTATACCTCTCATCCTCTTGAGAGCTGGTGTGCCACTCCGCCCGACACTTAATTGTTTTGTGTGGAGGCTAGAGGAAACCTTGGGTGTCCTCTGGAACACTGTCCATGTTATTTCTCTTTCCTTTCTCCTTTTTCTTCCCACCTCCCTTTCTTCTTTGGAGACACTGATCTGGAACTAGCCAAGTAGGCCAAGTTGGATGACCTGCAAGTCCCAAGGATTCTCCTGTCTCCATCTCCCTAGTGCTGCGATTACAGGAGCACACCATCATTCCTCAATTTCTTTTTTTTTTTTTGTATTTCCAAGGGAGGGTCTCACTCTAGCCCAGGGTGACCTAGAATTCACTATGTAGTCTCAGGGTGGCCTCAAACTCACAGCAATCATCCTACCTCTGCCTCCCGAATGCCTGGGCTAGAGTGAGACACTACCTTGAAACACCAAAAAGCTCAGACTATAAAAAAATGTCTCTGAGGCCAAAATAAAATAGGTATATTAGAACTGGGATGTGAAAAAAACAAAAAACATAAAAATAAAATAAAATTTCAACCTCAGTAGAGTACCGGGAATACAGGTGTGTGGAGCTATTTTCTGTTTCCTACTGCAGACAATGGAAGGAGAAGAAAAGGGCAAGGAGGCTAAGAGGAAGAAAATGTTTAGCATCTTGTGTAATCCCTAGTAGCCAGTGTGTCACTACCATCCAGTGTTTGGAGATTACTAATGTGCCTCCTGACAGCATTGTGATTTCAATGTACATACATTTAACCGCTCATGGTCCACAACAAGCGAGGGTGTAGGCTGAGAGAGAATTGCCAGAGCCTTCTCCACACTGATGAGCTGCTGTTGCTCTACCTGGGAACGTCTAGCTCGAGTCATTCGCAGAATACACATTTCTAAAATAAAAAGTCAAGTAACTATTATTTCGTTCATAGACACATACCCGAGACTTTTCTGTTATATACCTACTTGATAGAACCATGACAAGAACAAGAACACACACTTCTTGTCTAATCAAGCACCTGGCTTGTTCTTTATTTTTTTGAGGCAAGCTCAACAGACTGGCCTTTCTTTTGGGGGGAGAGGGGGAGGATTGGCGCAACAGGGCCACCAGGCACTGTAATCGAACTTGAGCGCTTGCTTCACCTTGAAGCACCTGTCTTTCTAAATAGTGGCCTTCAAAAAAAAAAGAAAAAGAAACACACTCTGACTCCAAATATTATAAAGCCAGAAGATTGACAATTAAAGTATCCATATTAAAAGTGTGGGTGTAGATCTAAATAAAGTACCCTGATTTTCTTAGGAAAGACATAATTTAGGTCATGGTATCTGTAAGCATTCACAGGACAACTGATCTCAAAGACACCCTTCAAAAAGGTTTAGCCTAAGTCTCAGTAATTTATTCAATATTTCATCAACATAAATTTTTTTATTTTTATTTTTTTATTTTTTATTTTTTTAGTTTTAGGGTTTCACTCTAGCCCAGGCTGACCTGGAATTCACTATGTAGTCTCAGGGTGGCCTCGAACTCATGGTGATCCTCCTACCTCTGCCTCCCAAGTGCTGGGAGTAAAGGCGTGCACCACCACGCCCGGCTCTCCCTCTCAAATAAATAAAATAAATAAATAAATAAATTTCTTTTAAAAAAAGAATCAATCTAAATGGAAAACTTAGGGAGCAAAATCACTAGAATAAATATAAACAGACTATAATTCACTATAAGGGAGAAAAGAATAATGGTAGATAAAATCTGTTCTCTATCATTATGAATCTTTATACTAGGGCTGCAGATGGCTTAGCAGTTAAGCGCTTGCCTGTGAAGCCTAAGGACCCTGGTTCAAGGCTTGATTCTCCAGTACCCACATAAACCAGATGCACAAGGTGGCGCATGCATCTGGAGTTCATTTGCAGTGACTGGAGGCCCTGGTGTGCCCCATTCCCTCCCTTTCTCTCTCTGCCTCTCTGTTGCTCTCAAATAAATTGAAAATAACCAAAACATAAAAAAAGGAATCTTATACTACTTACCTTGCTTAAAAACAAAAGAAAAGGGGGGGCAGGAATGGGAAACAGCCCTTGCCATGCAAGCTTAAGCCTGAACATAATGCCCAGCACCCACGTGAAAGACAGGCCTAGCTTGTAATCTGTAACCTAGTCTTGTGCATAGTGGAGACAGAACGGCTAGGGCTCCCTGGTTCACCAGTCTATCTAGAAGTTCCGAGCACAGTGAGAGACTGTCAGCAAGTTTTGTGGAAAAGCAATGGAGGAGGATGCCTGAAGCTCTCCTCTGGCCTTTGTGTGCAAGTGCACAGGGCACATATATCTACACATATGTGCACAACACACACACACCACATTCAAAAAGGTAAAAGAGTATCCTGTGAAAAAAAATTTTTTTTGTTTTTCAATTTAGGGTTTCACGCTAGTCCAGGCTAATCCAGAATTCACTATGTAGTCTCAGGGTAGCCTTGAACTCACGGTGATCCTCCTACCTCTGTTTCCCAAGTGCTGGGATTAAAGGCATACACCACCATGCCCGGCTCCTGTCAAGTATTTTAAGCTGCACGTAGCTACATAGATTATTTTATTCAGTCCTCAAAATCTCCAACCATCCAGCAACTATCTACCTAATCTTATAGACTGCCCAAGATCACAAGATGCCAGACAATGAACTACAGGTTCAGATACACGAGTGTTCAATGCCAAAGTACACTTATGACAACAGTGATTAAATAAGTATAATGCTAGATTTTTCTACCTAGCTAACACCCGTACTTATAAAAACAGCAAAAAAGAACATACTGATGTGTAATTGAACTTTGAAGTGAGACTTGCCTTGTGCTTCCCTTTCATCAGGCATGTCTAAGGCCTGAGAGCTGGAAGCTTCTTCGCTGCAATGCTCTGTTTTCGGTTCCGTACTTTCTATAGTCTTCCTCGATTCTTCAAGTTCATTCTCAATCATGGAAGTATCTGAATTATTTCCCAAGTCTATTTTGCTTTCAGAGGCACTTTGCTGCTTCTCATTGTCCTCCACTGAAGATTCACCCGTGTTTCCAGGCTCATGATGGTCTAGGACTGCAGCCTGCACCTCCTCCCCATCACTCCTGGTCTGCTCTTCCTGAGCATTCTGGCTCTCGTCTTTTGCCTGTGAAATTCTTCTTCGCTTTGCTTTGGACCCTATGTTCCATTTTGATTTTTTATGAATTTTTCTCTTCAAATGAGCTTTAAGGGGTTAGGAATAAAATAAATTTTATTTTAATTTTTATTTATTTATTTATTTTTTATATATTTTTTTTGGTTTTTCGAGGTAGGGTCTCACTCTGGTCCAGGCTGACCTGGAATTCACTATGTAGTCTCAGGGTGGCCTTGAACTCTCGGTGATCCTCCTACCTCTGCCTCCCAAGTGCTGGGATTAAAGGCGTGCGCCACCACGCCCGGCTCCAATGACTTTTTAAATACTAAGATAGAAGATAGCATACAAGTAAACCCTCCATGAGATAAAGAGGTTGAGAAACCACAGTTGGATTTTTTTCCTTTTTGGTTTTTCAAGGTAGGGTCTCACTCTAGCCCAGGCAGACCTGTAATTCATTATGTAGTTTCAGGGTAGCCTTGAATTCACGGTGATATTCCTACTTCTACCTCCCAAGTGCTGAGAGTAAAGGTGTGCTCACCTCACTTGGCTCACAGTTGTTTTAATGTGGCTGGACTAACGATCCACAAGTAGAGTACTGGTAGAAGATGTAGAAGTAGGAAGGGTCTAGATCATAAAATGACACCCCCATCAGGCTCACTCTAGCCCAGGCTGACCTTGAACTCACACAGATCCTCCCTACCTCAGTCCTGGGATTAAAGGCACACACCATCACAATGAGCTAAAATAGCCTATTGATCTAAAAAGACAATATTTGAAAAATATTGAATAACTTGAAAAACCATAGAAAAGAGGAGGATCTGCTTATTTATATTTTGGGTGGAAGTAGGTAATAAAGAATCCCGGTGAGTCTTAAACACCTGTAACAGAAGTTCCTTCAAATTGGTGTGGTGATGCATGCCAAAGTCTCAGCACCAGAAGGCTGAAGAAAAAGGACTGCTATGAGTTCAATGTCACAGCCAGGTCTAGAAAGACTGTTTTACAAAACCAAACAAACAAAAAAAGTTTCTTCAAATTAGAATATATGTACAACAGAGTAAGTTGAAGAAAGGAAAATTTACAAGCATATAGGTTTATTTAAACTTTTGATTATTTAAAGCATGTATCACAAATATCCATAAAGAAATTTTTTGAAGCTGTTAAAATCTGTATCCAGGCCAGGCGTGGTGGTACACGCTTTTAATCCCAGCACTTGAGAAGCAGAGGTAGGAGGATCGCTATGAGTTCAAGGCCACCCTGAAACTACATAGTGAATTCCAGGTCAGCCTGGACTAGAGTGAAACCCTACCTTGAAGCCTCCCCCCAAAAATCTGTATCCAAAAAAGTGTGCCTGCGTTTGAGAAATTTCATGTCCAATATTCTGTCTCTGGGGCTGCGTGAGCCCTAACCCATCTGTAGATACTAATGACATGGTGCAATGTCAAAAGTATGGATGCCCTTTAAATGTAGTTTAATCATTTCGCTGTTGCTTAATAACCCCAAACCTTTTCATTCTACCATAGATAAGCATTTGAATTACTTCCATGAACATTTTTGTTCATGTCTTTTGGTAGACTATATGCAATCCTATTGAGTATGTATCCAGGCATTTCTTTTGTTAGGAGTTAATCTCTAAACCCTCAATTTACGGGTAATTTAGAGTTGATGTGACAAAGAATTCTGGTATTGAAGGCCTCTTGCTGAATCTTTTTCCATCCTCTATTCCCTAGCTGCCTTCCTTCAATTAAAAGAGCTTTACTTCAAATCTATTAACACAATGGACAAACCAGTAATAAAGTTAGAGAACATTCTAATCTCAGAAACACACACATGCTAACAAGGCAATGAAAAATGAGGCAGAGCCTCATATACATACATAAAGCTTAAATTTGCATTAAAGCCTGCCAAGGAAGGTAGGCCTCAGGAAAGCTCACAGGTTTAGGAAGTGGTATTCAGGAGATTTACACGCTAACAATAAGGGGAACTGGAAATAGCAAACAGACCAAGATTAATAGGAAACAAAAATCAGTTACATGGCTGGAGAGATGGCTTAGCGATTTAGGCACTTGCGTGCAAAGCCTAAGGACCAAGGTTAAATTCCTCAGTACCCACAAAAGCCAGGTGCACAAGGTGGCACATGCATCTGGAGCTTGTTTGCAGTGGCTAGAGGCCCTCACCCGCCCATTCTCTCTCTCTCTCTCAAATAAATAAAAATATTTTTAAAATATCAGTTACAGCCGGGCGTGGTGACACATGCCTTTAATCCCAGCACTCGGGACGCAGAGGTAGGAGGACTGCTATGAGTTTGAGGCCACCCTGAGACTACATAGTAAATTCCAGGTCAGCCTGAGCTAGGGTGAGACCCTACCTCAAAAAAAAAAAAAAAAAAAAAAAAAAAAAAAAAAAAAAAAAGTGTAGTGGTGCACGTCTTTAATCCCAGCACTCAGGAGGCAGAGGTAGGTGGATCACCGAGAGTTCAAGGCCACCCTGAGACTACATAGTGATTCCAGTTCAGCCTGAACTAGAGTGAAATCCTAACTCGAAAAACCAAAAATAAAATTTAAAAAAGAATGTAAATTTGCTTTAATATTAATCAAATATTCAATTTACTATATTAACTAAAACAAGTGAAAGCCAGGTGGGGTGGCACATACCTTTAATCCCAGCACCCGGAAGGCAGAGGTAGGAAGATCACTTTGAGTTCAAGGCCAGCCTGGGCTATAGTAAGACCCTACTTCAAACAAAAATAAGGGCTGGAGAGAGAGATGGCTTAGCAGTTAAAAGTATTTTCCTGCGAAGCCCAAGGACCAAGGTTCAATTCCCTAGTACCCACATAAGCGCGCCTGGAGTTTGTTTGGAGTGGTTAGAGGCCCTGATGTGCTTATTTTCTCTCTCAAATAAATAAATAAATAAAAATAAAATATAACTGCATGCAGTTCAATGGGAGAGAGAGAAAACACCAGTGAAGATACTCAGCAATGAACACTGCAAGCTTTAAATTTGGCCAGCCAGGACAAATGAGCCAATGGGTGCAACAGTGGCATGTCTTATGGGGAAACCAACTGCTCTCTAATTGGACTGGAGGCCCGCTCCATGGGAGAGAACATATCCCTGATACTGAAAACCTACAACAGGGGTAGTCATGAACCCTAGGGGTGTAACGTCTGTTGGTGTCTAGCTAAATGTACATACTATGCTCACAAAACTGCCCAGTAAGCACTTCTCTTAATGTCCATACCCATATATTAATGCTACTCTCACTTTTGTTTAAAGAAGCTTCTCTTTTCAGATGGCGGCAACCTTGGAATGACTCAGAAGGCATCATGGTGCTGAGAAGAAGGGACAGAGGAGTGCTCAGCAGTGAAACATCTTTAACACACCTTCCAAGGCTCAGGGTCCATTGCGGAAGAGGGGGCGGAAAGAATGTAAGAGCCAAAGGAAGGGTAGGACTCTTACAACATGCTCCTCCAGACACAAAAATGGCCTGGATATCCATGACCTCACAGTGCCAGACACTACCTACACAAGATCATCATGATAGGAGGAAAAGATCATGACATCAAAATTAAAAGAGACTGATGAGAGGGGGAGGGGAAATGATGGAGAGTGAAGTTTCAAAGAGGAAAATGGGGGGAGGGAAGTACGATGGGAAATTTCTACAATTAAGGAAGCTGTCAATAAAATAAATAAAATATTTAAAACAAACAAACAAAAAACCCCAAAAGACAAGTGAAATAGAAAAATAGTAGAATAAACATGAGAGCCAGGCATGGTGATATATGCCTTTAACCCCAGCACTTGGAGGCAGAGGTAGGTGGATTGCCGTGAGTTCAAGGCCACCCTGTGTGTCTACATAATGAATTCCATGTCAGCCTGGGCTGGAGTGAGATCCAACCTTGAAAAACCAACAAAGTTAGAATTTTAGGAATGAAAGATTACCTAAGAATACATACCAGGTGTACTGCAAGCCACAGGAGCACTGGGTGCCTTTAGCTTTTCAGTCTGCTCTTGATCTGACTTTTTATCGCCGACCAGAGTAGCACTTTGCTTTGGCATCACGTGATAGTAGGATGGTGCATATTTGGAGGAGCTGCAACCTTATAAACAAACAGGCAGGAAAACCAGTAAGGACTCCCCAGTCTCAAGCTCACAGGATGAGCCCCAAGAACTCATGCTCAGCATCTTCCTCAGAGGACAAGCCATTGCCTACCTCTTTTCTTTCTGGATTCTTGAATTTCTTCACATAGCCGCTCAAAATCTTCATCAAGTTCTTCTTTAATTATTGCATAAGCAGTATCCCTTAAAGCACAGGCTCTGTGTCTAATAAGACGATCTGAGAAGCAAAGAACAAATACCATTCTTAACTTTCTCACTTTATAATTTTCTGAAAGTAAATAACATACTGGGTGAAGATCATAGCTATTAAAATTCCTTTACCTTTACCACAAATAGTTAAAGTGACTAGAATTGTGTCATTCTGTTTAGTGTTCATCTAATGTCCTGGGATATTTGATTCAATATGGCAGACTACACCCAGACAATTCTATTGCTGTGTTCTATTAAGATTTCTCTGAAACATCAAAAAAACGAGTTATGGCATAGCTCTCCAGTATGCTTTATATCTCACCACTTGGGAGACAGACACACAGACAGAAGGATGGGTTCAGAGTTATCCCTGACTACAGAGCAACTTTAAGGCCAGTATGGGTTTCAGAAGACCCTGTCTCAAAAAAATAAAAACAGGGCTGCAGAGATGGCTTAGCGGTTAAGTGCTTGCCTGTGAAGCCTAAGGACCCCGGTTCGAGGCTCGATTCCCCAGGACTCACATAAGCTACATGCACAAGGTGGCACATGCATCTGGAGTTCATTTGCAGTGGTTGGAGGCCCTGGTGTGCCCATTCTCTTTCTTTGTCTGTTGCTCTCAAATAAATAAGAAAGAACAGAAGAAGAAAAGATGAGGAAGAGGAAGAAGAACAGCTAAAGGAACCCTCAATGGCTGGAGAGATGGCTAAACAGTTAAGACACTTGCCTGCAAAGCCTAAAGACCCAGGTTGAATTCCCCAATATCCATGTGAGCCAGATGCACATGATGGTGCATGTGTGTGAAGGTTGTTCGAAGTGACTAGAGGCCCTGGCATGCTCATTCTCTCCCTCTCTTATAAATAAATAAAATAGTTTTTAAAAAGGAACCCTTAGTAGTTTTCCCTAAATATATTACTGAGGCAAGTACTATGATTTTTGGAATAAGGACTGAGACAGGTAATGATGGCATACGTATATAATTTAAGTACTTTTGGAGGCAGAAGCAGGGAGAGTACCACAGGTTTGAGGCCAGCGAGGGCTGTAAGTTAGACCAAGTCTCAAAAATAAAACAAGGCCAAAAAACAACAACAACAAAAAAAAAAAACCACCCACACTGGAGTCAGGCATGGTGGTGCACACACGCCTTTAAGCCCAGCACCCAGGAAGCACAGGTAGGGGGATCATCATGAGTTCAAGGACACCCTGGGAGTACAGAGTTCCAGGCCAGCCTGGCCTAAAGTGAGATTTTTCTTTTAAGTTTTTTTTTTCATATTTTATTTATTTGAGAGAGAGAGAGATACAGAAATAGGCAGGTAGAGAGAGAGAGAGAGAGAGAGAGAATAGGCACGCCAGGGCCTCCAGCCACTGCAAATGAACTCCAGATGCATGCACCCCCTTGTCCATCTGGCTTACGTAGGTCCTGGAGAATCGAGCCTTGAACCGGGATCCTTAAGGCTTCACAGGCAAGCGCTTAACTGCTAAGATATCTCTCCAGCCCTAGAGTGAAATTTTACCTAGGGAAAAAAAACAAACTGAAAAACAGAACAAAAAAATAACATAACGGAAGCCGGGCGTGGTGGCGCACGCCTTTAATCCCAGCACTCGGGAGGCAGAGGTAGGAGAATTGCTGTGAGTTCAAGGCCACCCTGAGACTACATAGTGAATTCCAGGTCAGCCTGAGCTAAAGTGAGACCCTACCTCGAAAAAAATAATAATAGGAGACCCTACCTTGAAAAACCAAAAAAAAAAAAAAAAAAAAAAAAAAAAAAAGAAAGAAAGAAAGAAAGAAAAAAAGAAAAAAAATAATAAAAATAACATAGTGGAGCTGGGCGTGGTGGCACACACCTTTAATCCCAGCACTCGGGAGGCAGAGGTAGGAGGATCACCGTGAGTTCGAGGCCACCCTGAGAATACAGAGTGAATTCCAGGTCAGCCTGGGCCAGAGTGAGACCCTACCTCGAAAAAACAAAATAAATAAATAAATAAATAAATAAATAAATAAATAAATAAATAAAAATTTTTAAAACTTAAGAAAAAAAATTTTTTTGCTGGGGAGGTGGGAGTAGTTCCAAGGGAGGTGACTCAGCAGTTAAAGGAGCTAGTATGCAAAGCCTACCATCCCAGGTTCAATTTTCCAGTATACAAATAAAGCCAGATGCAAAGTGGTATATGCAACTGTAGTTTGTTTGCAGAGGCGAGAGGGTCTGACGCATCCATTCTCTCTCTCATTACACATAAATAAAAAGATATATTTTTAAAAATTTTTAAATTCTTTTAAAAAAATTTTTTATTTAGGGCTGGAGGGATGGCTTGGCGGTTAAGCTGCTTGCATGCAATGCCAGAGGAACCAGTTCAACTCCAACAGGACCCAAGAAAGCCAGATGCACAAGGTAGTATATTTACTGTAGCTAGAGTCCCTGGTGCACCCATTATCTCTGTCTGTCTGTCTGTCTGTCTGTCTCTCTCACTCTCTCTCAAAGAAATAAATAAAGATTTTAAAATTTTTATTTATTTGAGAGGGAAAGACAGAGGGAAAGAGGTAGACAGAGAGAGAGAGAGAATGGGCGCACCAGGGCCCCCAGCCACTGCAAACGAACTCCAGATGGATGCACTACCTTGTACATCAGCTTACATGGGTCCTGGGGAATCGAGCCTCAAACCAGGGTCCCTAGGCTTCACAGGCAAGGGCTTAACCACCAAGCCATCTCTCCAGCCACCCTCCCTTTTAAAATTTTTTCAAATAATATATATATATTAAAATAAAATTTGAAAACCTATTTTTTTCTCCACTTTGAGAAAGTTATACAAAATAAGCAATCTATTTTATATCTCATTAGAGGACATATGTCATTTCTAACATTCAGAAATTTCGGAGTGCTTGCTCTGGTAGCAAAATCTAAAACTGGAATGATAGAGAAGATTAGCATGGTGCCTACAGATGGAGGACATGCAAATTTGTGAATTTGTGATCCAAAGCAAACAAACAAAAAAAAGAAGTTCAGGAGTGAAACAAACCTGTGTTCAATGCCTCTGCCCTTTCCTGGCAGTGTGACTTTGAACAAGGTCTGAATCTTTCTAAACTTCACTATTTTGTCATCTGTAGGATGGGTTAAGGTTGTTGTGAAGATTAAATGGCATTGACTGTAAAATATTTATACTATAGCAATTGACATTAGAAAAAACAAAACACAAACCAACCCTCATTAGGTATTAGTAGTCCCCACACTGCCCCGAAAAGAAATTCACTAGTGCTCACCTCCGGGATCTCTATCTGGATTGTATTCTAAAGCATTACTACAGATTAGATCAATATCCCTCAAATAGTCTTTCACAGTCAGATATTTATGTAAGTCAATTTTACTGATTACAGATGAAAGGTCCATTGGTTGCTTTATTACAGTAACATAATCAGGAACCTAAAATTCAAGCAAATGACCAAATCACTAATTAACTCTACATATAGAAAACATTTGACTTAAGATATTCTGCCAAGGCAATACAGGGAAAATAGAACAACAGATTAAAAATACTATATGTGGCACTATAAAAGGTTATTTCTGCTTTATATTGACTCCTGTCTTTGGGCAGCCGCATTGCTTTATCCCTAAATCCTATTATCTTTGCCCATGCCACCCATCCATCCCTGCCTTTTAAACAACTGACCCTGCTAAGCAGAGTGATGCAGGCCTATAAACCTAGTACTCAGGAGGCTGAGGCAGAGTAGTAAGCTCGAGGGTAGTCTGAGCTATGTGGTAACTTCCTGGATAGCATACACTTCAGAGCAACAACCAAAACCAACTCTCTGTTCCATTTTAATTCTGTGCAACACGGCATTAAAACATTTTCAGAGTCTGGGCATGGTAGCACACACCTTTAATCCCAGCACTCAGAAGGCAAGAGGTAGGTTCAGTGAATTTGAAGCCACCCTGAGACTATACAGTGAACACCAGGTCAGCCTGGGCATAGGGAGACCCTTACCTTGAAGAACAAAACAAAACAAAACAAAACAACAATAATGAAAAAAAAACTTTTGGTATGCCTGGATGGGTGGAGAAGTTAACTGTGTATTCTCTGCAAGAAGGGAAAATGTATCAGGAGCTCTTAAAAGTCTCTCATGGGGCTGGAGAGATGGCTTAGCAGTTAAGGCATTTGCCTGCAAAACCAAAGGATCCTGGGTCGATTCCCCAGGACCCACGTAAGCCAGATGAACAAGAGGGTGCATGCATCTGGAGTTCGTTTAGAGTGACTAGAGGCCCTGGCGCACCCACTCTCTCTCAAAATAAAATATATTTTTAAAAAAAAGTCTCTTGGGCTTAAGACACTACATCAGTACGTTTCCATATGGAGAAAAGTTCAGAGTAGTGCAGGGAACTGTATGAACTATTTAGATATACTGATTTTAAAGCATTATGGCTTAGAACACATTTGACCCAAAGATCAAATTAATACCTCATCAAGGTCAACAGGCTTAGTGAAGACTCGGAATCGTTTATCAATAGCAAGCCTATGTGTGACATTTCTTAAGAAAATCCGCAGTTCTCTAAATGTGTCTTCTTCTTGTTCTTCCAGCTGTTTAACTTCTTCTGCTGTCAATGGCCTTGGCTCAGGTGGTGGTGCAATCGGGAGTACCTCCAAGGCCTGCAAAACTTCATACAAATGGAAGATTTTCATTACTATCCACTGCAATACTGAGGGTGACAAATGATTCAATGGAAATTGTATCAGGCTCTGAAAGACTAGCCTGACATCTATGAGGAATCTAATAATTTAGTGAAGTAATGTTATCAGTTCTACTACCCAGTCCTCTCCAAAAATAACTGGTAGCATGTAATTTGGTACACTTAGCTCCCTAAATTACTGTTTCATGTTAAAGTGAATCGAGACATTATTAAGTGGATATGGAGGAAAGAAAAAAGAAAAATATATCAAAATAGGACTAGTTGGAAAAGGGATTATATAGAAAGGCATTGGGGGTGGAGGACAAAACAGGAGGGGATTATGATCCAAACACATTATATACAAAAATTATCAATAAAAAGCTATTTAAACTTTGAAATCAGGCTAGGCATGGTGGTTCATGCCTGTAATCCCAGTACTTGGGAGACAGGGTGAGTTCCAGGTCAGCACAGGCTAGACTGAGACCCTACCTTGAAAAAGCAAACACTTTTGAAAATTTTTAAGAAAAAAACCTAACCATTAAAATGTATTTATTAGGGCTGGAGAGATGGCTTAGTAGGTAAGGTGCATGCCTGCAAAGCCTAAGGACCCTGGATGCACGTGGTGGTGCATGCATCTGGAGTTTGTTTGCAGAGACTAGAGGCCCTGGCGTGTCCATTCTCACTCACTCTCTAATAAATAAATAAATTTTTAAAAAAAGTGTTTATTAGTTTTGAGTGAAAAATTATGTTTCAAACCACACCCAGCAAAGAAATAATTTTTAAAAATATTTTATTTATTTGTAAGAAGAGAGTGAGCGAACGAGAGAGAGTGAATGAATATGAATGGGTGTGCCAGGGCCTCCAGCCGCTGCAAATGAACTCCAGATGCATGTGCCACTTTGTACATTTGGCTTTACGTGGGTACTAGACAATTGAACCTGGGTCACTAGGCTTTGTAGGCAAATGCTTTAGCCACTGAGCCATCTCCCCAGCCCCAAATTAAAATTTTAAAATATTTAGTTTTCTTTAAACAGATATACATTGCATATTAGGGGTTGGAAATGGAATGTGAGAGATTTGCCAAAAAAAGCTGGCAACTTAAGGAAAGGGTAAAAGATATTATAATAGCCAGGCATGGTGGCACATGCCCTAAATCCTAGCACTTAGGAGGCAGAGGTAGGAGGATCGCTAGAGCAACAACTACCTTGAAAAACAAACAAAAAACCTATAACATTCTAATGTTCTATTAGCTGCATGAAAAAGTTAAGTAGTTCTTTAAGCAGAAAAGAAGGATCAAGCTAGATGTACAGAGAGGGAGAGGGAGACAGAGATGGGCACACCAGCAGTCTCTCAGCTGCTATGAACGAAATCCAGATGCGTGTGCCCCCTTGTGGGAAAGTGCGGCATTGCGTCCTTGTCTCACTTTGCATCTGGCTAAACGGGGGACCTGGAGATTGGAACCGCTGGACATTGGAACCAGCGTTCTTAGGCTTAGCAGGCAGGCACCTTAGCCGCTAAGCCATCTCTCCAGCCCTTGTTTTGTTTTTTGAGGTAGGGTCTCACTCTAACTCAGGCTGACCTGGAATTCACTCTAGTCTCAAGGTAGCCTCCAACTCATGGCCATCTAGCTTAGGCTAGAGAGAGATACCCTTATCTTGGAAAACAAACAAAAGAAAACAAAAGACAGAGCTTTGTAACAAAGAAGTGGTAGTGGTATGGGTAAGAAGAATACAGCACTAAAAATAAGCTTGGAAGGACAGACTGGAACTATCCAGTATAATACTCTTGTGTGCCTCGAGAACTCTATTTTTCAGGAAGCATACATTTTCTTTTAAAGCAGTATGAGTTTCAATCTCACAACTAAGGTTTTTTTTTTTTTTTAAATGAATGAAGTTTGAGTCTGGGCTATTAAACATGTCAACAACATTAATTGATATTTTAGTCCTACTTTCTTACAACTTCTGCCTATTAACTGTAAAATCATTAACTTGGGGGCTGAAAAGATGGCTCAGTGGTTAAAACTGTTAACTAACCTGCTTTCTTTTTTGATACAGGAGGCTTAGCAGCTTGTTTTAGAATTAAATCTTCAAAAAATTTTGTTCGTTCTTCTTTACCCGGTAACTGTACATTAAAAATTTCTCCATAATCATGCGTAAACAATTCTTGTACCTTCAAAACGAAAATAAACACAACACACACACACACATATTTTAAACAAAAATTAAAATTTAGTAATTAAGTTTTTTAAATTAAGCTGGATTTATGATGTAAAAATCACGTATCTAGATTAACTGAATAAAATAAAATCGTTAAGAACAAAAAATCCCCACTATAGTAGAGCAACTGACAAAACACTATCTTAAAGGGCTTATTGAGGTCATTTAATTCACTATATAACCTAAAGTGAGAGGTAAAGATTGAGAAAGGAGTGACTGTTCATAAACATTAATGAGTAAAGGCTGAAAAGTCAAAGTGCTGGCTGGATGTGGAGAAACTGAAAACCTGGTGGACTGTTGGCAGGAATGTAGAATGGTGCAGCTACTAGCCAAACAGTATGGTAGATTTTTAACTCACAAAACCTACAATACAGACAACCCAAATGTTATTACCAGATCAATCAATAAACAAGTAAAGCAGGTACACAGAACAGAATTATATGGCTAAAAATGAACAATATGTGGGCTAAATATGAGATTGTTCAGTGGTTAAGTATGCTGGGCAGGGCAACAACATCTCTAACCCCAGTCCCATAGAGGTGCAGAGACCCTAGAATAATAGGAGCTTATGGAAAAATGGCAAGCTCTGGGATCAGTGAGAGACTCTAGTACAAATAAGAATGGGTGGAACAGGACACCTAATGTTCCCCTCTGGCTGCCACAGGAAAGTGCCTGGGCCAAGTTTAGGGATGGCTTCGGTATTCCAGTGAAATCCTGAAAATGTTATCATTAAATACATAAAACTGACAGTAATATGCTTACTATCTGCAGTCTATTGAAACAAAAGTGGAAAAAAGTGCCTGACCTCATAGTGATACAAAAGCAAAGCAGGCCAGCGTGGGGGTGCACGCCTTTAATCCCAGCACTCAGGAGACAGAAATAGAAGGATTGCTATGAATTCAAAGCCACCCTGAGACTACATAATGTATTCCAGGTCAACCTGGACTAGAGCAAGACCCTACCTTGGGGGAACCTCCCCCAAGAAAAAAAAAGGAAAGCAGGGAAGTGGAAGAGAGTGAAGGAAGAGGAGCTGCTGTTAACTGATAAAAGTCTCATCAAGGGCTGGAGAGATGGCTTAGCAGTTAAGGTGCCTGCCTGTGAAACCTAGGACCGCTCATTTGAACGCAAAGAGGGCACAGGCAACTGGAGTTCATTCACAGCAGCTGAGAGGCTGCTGACGCGCCCATTGTCTGTCTCTCTCTCTCTCTCTCTCTTTCTTGCTCTTAAAAAAAAAGTCTCATCAAGCAAGATCTCAGTGGTGATATTTAGACAGAAACCTGGACAAAAATAAAAGAACAAACCAGGCACACAGGTAAGATATTCCAGGATAAACGAACACAAGTCTCTGATTATTAGTAAATGTTTAGATTTGCACAAGACTGCAGAATAATTTGGCATTATCAAAATTACAAAAGCAGGGGCCTGGAGAGATGGCTTAGCAGTTGCCTGTGAAGCCTAAGGACCCAGTTCAAGGCTTGATTCACCAGGACCCACGTAAGCCAGTTGCACAAGGTGGCGCATCAATCTGGAGTTCATTTACAGTGGCTGGAGGCCCTGACGCACCCATTCTCCCCCCCCCCCGCCTCTTTCTCTCTTGTCTGTTGCTCTCAAATAAATAAATAAATAAATAAATAAATAAATAAATAAATAAATAAATAAAACAAATGCAGCCAGGAGCACTCAGCAGGCAGAGGTAGGAGGATCACAGAGTTCAAGGCCATCTTGAGACCACATAAGTGAATTTGAGACCAGCAAGAGCAAAACCCTACCTCGAAAAAAGAAAAAAAATTACAGATGTAAGCCAGGTGAGGTGGCTCATACCTATAATCCCAAAACTTAGGAGGCTGAGTGAGGTAGAAGGATAGCTATGAGTTCAAGACCAGGCTAGGTTACAGAGTGAATTCCAGGTCAGTCTGGACTAGAATGAGACCCTGTCTCAAAACAAAGGGAGGGAGGGGAGGAAAAAAAGAAAAATGAAATATAAGAGGCTGAGGAAGAATGATTCCCATGAATTCACAGCCAGCTTGGGATAGATAGTGTCTTCCAGGCAAGCTGGGCTACAGAATGAAATCCTGTCAAAAAAGTAAATGGAGCCATGTGTGGTAGCTCATACATATACTTTCAACATTGGGAAGACTGAAGTAGGAGGACAGCCAAGAGTTTGAGGCCAATCTAAACTACATAGTGAGTCCATTGTCAGACTGGACTAAAGTGAGATGTTGCCTCAAACCACCACTACCACAACCACATTATTTTGTAACTCAGAGCTAAAATCTCAATAGTAATGCTCATCATACATGATAAAATGAAAAAATGGTCTTCAATGGAACAAACCAACTGGGAAACAACCATAAGACCTATTAGCAGGGTTTTAGATTAATAGATTCCAACACATTAAAAGACCATGAAGGGGGCTGGAGAGATGGCTTAGCGGTTAAGGCGCCTGCCTCCTAAGCCTAAGAACGCTGGTTCCAATCTCCAGCAGTTCCAATCTCCAGGTCCCACATTTAGCCAGATGCAAAGTGACACAAGGGCGCGCACACATATGGATTTCGTTCGCAGCAGCTGAGCGGCTGCTGGCGCGCCCATCTCTATCTGTCTTCCTCTCCCTGTCTCTCTCTCTCTCAAAAAAAAAAAAAAAAAAAAAAAAAAAGACCATGAAGGGCTGGAGAGATGGCTTAGCAGTAAGACACTTACTTGCCTGTGAAGCCAAAGGACCCAGGTTCGATCCCCTAGTACCCACGTAAATCAGATGCAGATGGCACATGCATCTGGAGTTCATCTGCAATGGCTGGAGGCCGGATTGCCCATTCCCCTTTTCTATGTGCCCCCCCCCTAAAATAAGTAAATAAATAAATAAAGTTAAAAGATAATGAAAACACCATGCAGGTTTTTTTTTCTTGATATAGGCGCTCATTCTAGCCCGGGCTGACCTGGAATTCTCACTCTGTAGGCTCAGGATGGCCTCAAACTCACAGTGACCCTCCTACCTTGGCCTTCCAAGTACTGGGATTAAAGGTGTGCACCACCACATGCAGCCCGCTATGCTGTTCTTAAAGATTAGGTGATAAATAAGCCAGAATAGGATGCATAATGTAATGCCATTTTCCTAAGAGGAAAAAAGGACCATCACCTTACCACACACATATCATCATCCTATCCTATGGCACAAGCCACATAGTTAACTATGGTAGAGCTGGTGAGAAATGTTTTCCTTATTGCTTAATTTACTTCTGTAGAACTTGAAATTTTAATGCAAGTTATTTTTACTTTCACACAAACAACTCTCCTTTTAAAGGATATTCATTCTTCCCCCCATAAATTACCTCTTCTGGCAGTGCAAAATAGGCTTTGTCTGAAGTTGCAAGTAGTAAGACTGGGGCAAATGAAGGAATGTTCTGTAATAATGTGATAAATGTGGCTTTGAGTGTTGGTCCAACTATTTCCCACCACAAGTGGATATGTGGAACATAGACTATACTCGGGGCTGTTCTCTTTGCTTCACGAATCATCTAATATAAAAGAAAAACAGTACATTCAGTTTTAGTCATCACATCAATAATACTAGCTCCATTAGCTTGCAAAAAATGTTCATCAGAATTATATAAAACCTTCACATTTTTTCAAATGTTTTTCCTTTCCAAAAATCCTAGAAGTTTCTTTGTTTTTGTTTTATTAAGTCTCATTTTGGAGAAAATAATTGCTTCAGGCAATACAGTTGAAGAAATCTAGATTACTCTATCATGATAACTAAAGTTAAACAATATACATGCATTTTATATTTTTATAGTTATAATAAAAAAGCAAGTATGTCCATTCTTTCTCAAATAATAAATAAAATTTTTTTTAAAAGGCTGGAGAGATGGCTTAGCAATTAAGGCCAAGCCTAAGGAGCCAGGTTTAATTTCCCAGTACCCACATAAACCATATGCACAAGGTGGCACATGCATCTGGAGTTTATGTGCAGTGGCTAGAGGCTCTGGAATGCCCATTCTCTCTTTTTCTCTCTCAAATAAGTAAATAAATTTTTTTTTAAAAAATGTAAATATAGGTCTGGAAAGGTGGCTCAGTGGCTAAGGAGCTTGCCTGCAAAGCCTAACAACTGGGGTTCAATTCTCCAGTACCCACACAAAGCCAGATGTACAGAGTAGTGCATGCATCTGGAATTTGTAGTGGCTAGAGGCCCCGGCATGCCCATTTTTCAATCTCTCTCTGCTTTTAAATAAATAAAATATTGGGAAGGAGAGATGGCTTAGCGGTTAAGGTACTTGCCTATGAAGCCTAAGGACCCAGGTTCAATTCTCCCCAGGACCCAGGTAAATCAGATGCACAAGGTGGTGCATGCATCTAGAGCTCATTTGTAGTGGCTAGACGCCCTGGCACACCCACTCACTATCTGCCTCTCTTTCACAAACAAAATATTAAAAAGTAAATATAGTAAAAAAGAGCAAAATATCTGAAAACTGAGGCACAGTCTTTGTTTGAAGTACTTACAGTTCTTTCAACAGGCAAATTATCTCCTTTTGCAAACAGAAAAAAAATGAGGCAGAGATCTAATAACTTTCCTAAAGTCATAGAGATATTATGTACTTCATGTGGGATGTAAGACTATACTCTAATGATTAAACAATTAAAATTATGCATAGTTCTATCTTACATATCTAGTTAATATCAGAAAGACAAAAAAAATACAAAAATAACAGGACAAATAAAATGCAAAAATAACAAAACCAAAAAAAAAAAAAAAGTGAGGCAATTCCAGATCTTATCTCTAGCAGACTAACTAGTTTACCTAACAGCTTATTTCTTTGGGAAACAAATTACCTGAGCACATGTTTCTTCAGGGGATGTAGCACTGACTCCAAAAAGTACAGGAATGTCTAATGTATACACAGTAAGTTTTTCCAATGCATGGATGACAGCTGGTGCCAAGTGAGAAGCCTGTCCAAATCCTGGTTCTCCCACTATCAATATTCTTGGCCGAAAAGACATAGGTTGGTAACAGGCATTTCTGAAAGAATTACTAAGTTATGTTTTGGACAAAAGTTTGTTTTCCTTAAATTACTAGTTACAAGCCTTTTTTTGAAGTCTTTTCTACTTTACTAGCCAATCATAACATGGTTCATATAGTTTCTACCTCAAAATGACTTCCACCAATTTTTAGGAATACTTTATATAGTGACAACTGCAACAATAAATTTCTGGTATTTCAAATTAAATAAAAAGCTAGTTTTTAGTAACTTTTACCTGCTCAACCAAATCTCACTTATTTTTAGGGAATTTTCATACCAAAGTATTTACTTATTGTAATTTGAATGCAAAATGTGCCCCACAGACTCCCATGTTTAAATTCCCAATCCTCAGCTGGTAATGCTGTTGGGAAGGCTATGGAATCTTTAGGAGGTAGAGCCTTGCTGGAGAAGTACCATGGGGGAAGGTCCACCAGCTTGGCTCCAAGCACAATGTGTCCTCTCAACTTCTTCCTTGCTAATGTGATGCCAGCTTTGCTGTTCCTGCAATACTTTCCCCACCATGAGTTTCTTCCCCTCCAAACTGTGAGGCAAAATAAAACCTTTCCTTCCTTAAGCAGTTCTGGTTGGGTATTTTGTCCAAGCAACAATAAAGTATACTTGCCCCCCCAAAAAAAAAAAAAAAAAAAAAAAAGTGTACCTATTCAAATGCAGAAAATTTTCTCTTGTCTTATTCAAGGATTTTGGAGAAGGTCCATTTTCAAACACTGATGGTACATCATCATCACTGAACGCCACGTCACTTTCCAGAAGAGGACAAGAAATATCTGTAGAATAAAGACACTGTATATTAGTGATTTTTCTTTGTGTAATACTTCAGCTCTTCCAGTTCAACTCAATCAAATTTTATACCTGAGTCTAAAGCTTTGTTTGTTCCAATTTCTGCATGTGGAAATACCTTCTGTAAGGCTTCTAAGATCAAGTGAACAGTGCTTTGCAGAAGCGGTTTCACAATGGGAGACAGTGCCTGCCCAGGTGATGCCACAGCTCTCTGGGAGGCTGGTATCATCTTTTGCATAGCTACTTCAAAATCCTTAGCTGAGATATTAATTGAAGAGAGATCCAACTGTAGCTTCTCACTAGTCGTGTAGATCTGTGGGTAACGTCGACGTAGTGCACATAAAGCAGCTTCAGCACACACTGACTTAATATCTGCTCCACAGTACCCTAACCAAAGCAACAGGGAAAAGTAAACATAACTCCAAAACTCCCAGCGTGTCATAATTAAAGGAGAATTCAAAAACTTAGCCTGAAGGCCATCCGGAGACTGCAGAGTGAGTTCGAGGTGAGCTTGGGCTATAGTAAGACCCTACCTCCAAAATGCAATTAGCCTAGTCATATAGTAGTACAAATATTTAGAAGCTACAAGACTAAAATTTCTCACTGACAAAATGAACTTCAATAGAGGTATTAAACACCAACAAATTAGTAACTTATGAAATATATAAGCACTATGTAAAAGATAAGGTTAAGAGCAAGAATTTTTAAATGACACTATTTTCAAATACTACTTTGTCATTTACTACCGTATCTTTGGAGACTCACTTATGCTCAGCTGATGTTACAATTACCACAATAGTCACCCTACTGCCTAATCACAGGGCTAACGTGAAAACCATATGTGAAGAATACTTGTCAATTATGTCACGTCTACATTGATCTTAAATTGCCACAGTAGCCAGTTTGACAAATATGGGGAATTTTGTTGTATTAATTTTTTTTTCTAGGTAGGGTCTCACTCTAGCTCAGGCTGACCTGGAATTCATTAAGTAGTCTCAGGGTGGCCTCAAATTCAAGGCGATCCTATCTCTGCCTCCCGAGTGCTGGGATTAAAGACGTGCACAACCATGGCCGGCTTAATTTTTTAACTTTTATTTACTTACTTACGGGGGGGGGGGGAGCGAATGGGCACGCCAAGGCCTCCAACCACTGCAAACTCTAGATACATGTGCCTCCTATACATATGACTCTGACTTAAGTGGGTCCTGGAGGAATCAAACCTGGGTCCTTTTGCTTTGAAGGCAAGCACCTTAACCAATAAACCAGCTCTCCAGCCTCCCCCACTTAAATTTGAGAGAGGGAGGACAAGGCAGAGAATGGGCGTGCCAGGGCCCTTTTAGCCACTGTGAATGAACTCCAGATGCGTGCGCCCCTTGTGTACATGTGAGATGTTGCACACTTGCGTCACTTTTGCATCTGGCTAAATGTGGGAACTGGTGATTTGAACAAGTGTTCTTAACGATTAAGCCATCTTTCCAGCTGAGCCCTGTTGTTTTAATTGAGACAGGGTATCACTATGTAGTTCCTGCTGGCCTAGTACTCACCATATAGGCCAGGAAGTCTCAAACTATGGCAATCCATTTGCCTTAAGACTCCTGAGCGCTGGAATTACAGACATGTGTCATCATACCTAGACAAATATCTGTATTTAATGTTCTGGAGTTTGGAGATGAAAACTTGCCACAAATAAGAAATGAGATACAAGCCGGGTGTGGTGGCACTCGGGGCAAATGTAGGGGGATCACTGTAAGTTCAAGACCAGCCTGAGACTACACAGTGAATTACAGGTCAGCCTGGGCTAGAGTGAGACCCTACCTGGCGGGGGGGGGGGGGGGGGGGGGCGGGGAGGGAGGAGGGGGCTACAAACAAATGAAGTAAATATTAATAAAGGAAGAAATTCTGAAATAAGGTCTTGCTATGTAGCCCAGGATGGCCTCAAAATTGCAATCATATTGTCTTCATGTTCTAAGTGTCAGGATTATAGATGTGTGCCACCATGCCTAGCTACTCTTGTGTTTCTTTAAACATAACTTGAGGTAGAAATAAAACTTGTACCATTTTTGAAATGAACATAACATTTCTTGTAATTGTTTAACACAATGTTTACCAACACAGTTTTCGGCTAGTTCTTCTAGAAATGAGTCCAAAGGTTTGGGGTTCCAATCTCTTGTATGAATCTTCAGAATTTCTTTTCGAGCCTATAAATAAAACCAATTTGAATTCTTTACAACTATAATAAAGTATTCTTTGGATCAAATTAATCTTGATTTAAACCTTTTTGGATTATCAAAATTTTAGGGCTGGAGAGATAGATGGCTTAGCAGTTAAGACGCTTGCCTGCAAAGCCAAAGGACCCAGGTTCGATTCCCCAGGACACACATAAGCCAGATGCACAAGGTGGGGCATGCATCTGGAGTTCGTTTGCAGTGGATGGATGATCTGGCATGCCCATTCATTCTGTCACTTTCTCACAAACAAAAATAAAAAAGTTTTAAAAGTAATCAATACTTATAAATCATAATAAAATGAGGGAAATGTTATTTCTGTAAGCATTTAAGGAAATTCATTTGTTAAACAGGTTTGCATTCAGTGCTTGTTATAGTCATCATTATGTAAACGAAAGAAATTAAATAATGAAGTATTGTTTGTTATGAAGTATATTAAGACATTTTCAACAGTTTTAAAGGTTTACTGATATTTTCTTACTTCTGAAAAGTTTTTAAGTGACTTTACTCTAAGTAATTAGAATTAAATGATAGTATTCAAGAAAAGGTCCAAGCTAGTAAACTTGTTAAATAAAGAATGATTGTCCATTACACCACTGAAATGAAACACTCATTCCAAGGCTGTGTGTGCTTAAAGGAATTTTAAAGTAATTAGGAAGACCAGTTAACATACAAAGAAAATATATTATCCCGAGTTCTTTTGAGTACTGCAATACAAAACAAGCTTGAAATTTTTATTGTATTAAGATTTGTTAATAAGAAAAAGCAACATGATGCTAAAATTTAAGTAATATTAAATTCTTACATCTTTATCAGGGAGGCTAAAAAGAAACTCTCTGTCAAAGCGACCAGGCCTTCGCAAAGCAGGGTCTATGGAATCTAGTCTATTGGTAGCACCAATGACCACAATTTCTCCTCTGTTGTCCAAACCATCCATAAGAGCTAGCAGGGTGGAAACAATTGAACTAAATGTAAAAACAAAAAAGAAAATTAATACTACAGACACAGCATATCACTAATATTTCTTTACTAAATCAATACATTAAGCATGCAAGTAAAATTTTCTCACATAAAAAAAAATCTATGAAGTATAAATGATATATAGAAATTGAAATCAAGGACTAGGGATATAGCTCAGGGAACTTTAAAGTTACAAACAAAAGATATATCATCATAAAATACTAGAAGGCCAGGCATGGCGGCACACGCCTTTAATCCCAGCACTTGGATGGCAGAGATAGCAGAATTGCCATGAGTTCGAGGCTACCTTGAGATTACAAAGTAAATTCCAGGTCAGCCTTGGCTAGAGTGAGACCCTACCACGTTAAACTAACAAACTAAATAAATAAAAATACTAGTAGTTCCATGTAGGACAAATTATCTAAAATTTATGGGGAGACTGGGGAAATTGCTCCAGTGGTTAATGTTGCTTGCTTGCTTGCAAAACTTTCCAACCCAGGTTTAACTCCCCAGCCAGCCATATAAAGTCTGGCAGACATTCATTTGAAGTGGCAAGAGACCCTGGAACATGTTTAAGTACATACACATGTGCAAATAATTAAAAATAAAAATCAGGGTCTGGAGAGACTGCTTAGTGTTTAAGGCGCTTGCCTGTGAAGCCAGAGGTCCCAGGTTCAATTCCCCAGGAACCATGTAACCAGATGCACAAGGTGGTACATGCATCTGGAGTTTGTTTGCAGTGGCTGAAAGACCTGGCACACCCGTTCTCTCTCTCACACACACACAAAAAAAAAAAAAAAGTTTAAAAAATCAGGGGATGGTGAGATGGCTCAGCGATTAAAGTGATTGCCTGAAAAGCCTTATGAACTGGGTTCAATTTCCCAGTACTCCAAATCTGGCTTTATGTGGATAAGTTTGCAGAGGCTAGAGGACCTGGACCTGGCGTGCCCATTCTCTCTCCTTGCATATAAATAAAGAGTTAAATAAATGTTAAGATAACCTACAAAAAAGTCATTCAGCTTCAATAAATATAAGGATTACTTTTTCTACCCAACTGCTTTTTTGTTGTTGTTTTTTGGTTTCTTGAGGTAGAGTCACACTCTCACCCAGACTGACCTGGAATTAACTAGTCTCAGGGTAGCCTCAAACTCATGGCGATCCTCCTACCTCTGCCTCCCGAGTGCTGGGATTAAAGGTGTGCGCCACCACACCTGGCTTTTTTCCCAACTGCTTTTTGCAAGCAGAGACAAGACAGACACAAAAAACAGAAAGAATGAATAGGCACGTTCAGGGACTCTATCCACTGCAAACAGACTCCAGACACAAGCACTACTTTGTGCATTTGGCTGTAAGTGGGTACTGGGGAATCAAATCTGGGCCATTAAGCTTTGCAGGCAAGTGCCTTAACCATTAAGCCCTCTCTCCAAACTCCAACTGCTTTTACAAAGAAAAAGAAAAAAAATAGACTGACTCAGCAGTTAGGCCCACTTCCAGATCCATCAGTTAGCAGCTGGGTATGACCATGTGTACCTGTAACCCAAATATTGAAAGGAAGTGGACAACTGAGAACTTCTGACGCCCCACAGTCTCCAGAACCACTAAAGAGACTATGGGTGGAACATGGTGGCTGTGGTGGTTTGATTCAGGTGTCCCCCATAAACTTAGGTATTCTGAATACTAGGTTCCCAGCTGATGGGAGATTTGGGAATTGACACCTCCTGGAGGCAGTGTGTTGCTGGGGGCAAGCTTATGGGTATTACAGCCAGCTTCCCCTTTGCCAGTGTTTGGCACACCCTCTGCTCATGCCATCATTTCCCCCTACCATCATGGAGCTTTCCCTCGAGTCTGTAAGCTAATAAACCCTTTTACCCCAAAAGTTGCTGTAAGTCAGATAATTTTTGCCAGCAATGCAAACCTGATTGCAACAGTGGCACAATCCTTTAATCCCAAGCACTCAGAAGGCAGAAGTATGAGGATCATTGTGAGTTCAAGGCCACCCTGAGACTACATAGTGAATTCCAGGTCAGCCTGAGCTACAGTGAGACCCTACCTTGAAAAACAAAAACAAGGGGCTGGAGAGATGGCTAAGCAGTTAAGGTGCATGCCTGCAAAGCCTAAGGACCCAGGTTCAATTCTCCAGATCCTACATAAGCCAGATGCACAAGGTGGAACAAGCATCTGGAGTGCGTTTGCAGTGGCTAGAGGTCCTGGTGCACCCATTCTCTCTCTCTCTCTTTTTTTTTTTTTCTTTTTGGTTTTTGCGAGGTAGGGTCTCACTCTGGTCCAGGCTGACCTGGAATTAACTATGTAGTCTCAGAGTGGCCTCGAACTCCGCGATCCTCCTACCTCTGCCTCCTGAGTGCTGGGATTAAAGGCGTGCGCCACCACACCCGGCTCCATTCTCTCTTTATCTGCCTCTTTCTCTCTCATATAAATAAACAAAATCTTTTTTAAAAAAACAAAAACAAAACAGTCTCACCATGGGAAGTTGGAGAGTGGACTCTCAAGCAGTCTTGATGCCTTGGTGTCTCAGCACTAAATCTGTAGGTATGCACCTGGCCGTGTCAGCTCTCTGTGACTCCAGTATGCTTTGATTGCCTTTTGCTTTCAGGTGTTACCAAAGGTGGCATTCTGCCATCTCTAGAGACACCTAGCTACTACTACATTACAAATGCTTCCAAGTCTCTTTAGTGACCAGAGTTAAAAATCAGCTTCATTCTTATTTAAATAAAATCCATTCTGAGTGTCTGTTGTTATTTCTAATTCAAATTAAAGCATTTTGGGTTCTTTGGGATACAAAGTCTTTGGTATATAGCCCATGATGGCTTCAAATTCATTATTACCCTAGCTTGCAATGAATTTATGGCGATCCTCCTGCCTCAACCTCCTGAGTTCTGTGATTATAGGTATTTGCCATCATTCCTAACTAAAAATTTAGGGCTCTAATTTAACAGCTTTATTTTGTATTTGTATCATATTACATACATGAAATTATTTGTGTTCTTTATAACATTACTGCTAAGACAGAGAACAGTTTAAGCTTAAATTTTTTTTCTATGAGATATGGGTATCATACTTCAGGATGGCATTTAACTTGTAACCCTGCAGCCTAATCTCCTAAGTGCTGAGACAGCAGGTGTGTATGCTACAGTCACTGGCTAGTTTGTATGTACTAGATTTTTTGTTTGGTTTGGTTTTTGAGTACTGGGCCTTCTGCATGTTAGGCACCTGCTCTACCAATGAGCCATACATACCTCCAGCCTGATGTACTAAATTCTATAAAAACAAAAAATTTTCTGCCATATTGTAAAAATTTCTGGGGGAAAAATTATGTACTAGTTTTCTTTAAAAATATATGTATATATATTTGAAATGAAGTGTTCCTACTTACTAATAAAATTACATGTTTTTGCCAAAATTCCTATCTTTATAGAATTATCCACAACTTCGTCTGAAAATAATGACAATATTGTATATTCAGTCTTATGCTAGACCAGTCATGTTTCCAAGAGCTTGCCCTCACTAGCCTATGAATGTGTACTTGCACCACGAGTAAAATCTTCTCTAACCAAGATTGTCAAACTATATTGAGAGTATCCTGACTTCTTTTTTTTTGTTTTTAGAGGTAGGGTCACACGCTAGCCCAAGCCGACCTAGAATTCACTATTTAGTCTTAGGGTGGCCTTGAACTCACGGAGATCCTCCTTCCTCTGCCTCTCAAGTGCTGGGATTAAATGCATGTGCCACCATGCCTGGCTTCTGCTTTTTTTTTTCCTTTTGGTACTATATATTAAGGTTCTATTAACTAAAAAGGGAAACTACTGGTTTGTAAAGTCCTTTCACTATTTAACATTCAATACAGCTCAGGATATTTAAGAAATGTAGAAATACTAATAAGCAAGTATTACCTGTGAATTTGATCTTGTCTGCTTGACCGTACTGGAGCCAGACCATCAATTTCATCAAAGAAAATAATTGACGGGCGCATCTGATATGCCTAAAAGAAGTTCCAGTGGTTCTATGTTATCACAAAAAGCTTCAAAAATGTAGATTTTATATAAAACATTTAAATTCATTTTCTTTCAAGTATTCTATAAGAATTTAATTTATAAAGTGGCCAACACATTTATGACCTCACAGCAACTGTTGTTATCTGTACAAGACCTACACAGAACTGGGCCAATCAACATGTTATGGATGGTGGAAAGCGGCAAAAACACAGATGACATCAAAAAAGATGAGAGCTGGAAAGATGACTGCAGTTAAGGTACTTGCTTACAAAGTCTAAGGACCTGGGTTAGAGTCCCCAGTACCCACATGAAGCCAGATGCATAAAATGGTGCATGCATCTGGAGTTTGTTTACAGTGGCTAGAAGCCGTTGCATGCCTATTAATCTGTAGCTGTCTCTTTCTTTCCCTCTTTCTCTAATATTTAAAAAAAGAAGAACTAGTTGAAAAGAAGAAAGGACCAGGAGGATGGGTACATTGTATGGAGGTTGTCAATTTTTTTTTCGAGGTAGGGTCTCACTCTGGCCCAGGCTGACCTGGAATTAACTATGTAGTCCCAGGGGGGCCTTGAACTCACAGCAATCCTCCTATCTCTGCCACCCTAATATTGGGATTAAAGGCATGCGCCACCACGCACAGCTCCAGCTTGTTGTTTTTAAAAGTAGGGTTTTGTTCTAGCCCAGGCTTACCTGGAATTCATTATGTAATCTCAGGATGGCTTCTAACTCTCAGAGATCCTCCTACCTTTGCTTCCCAAGCGCTGAAATTAATAGTGTGTGCCTGGCTAATAATTTATGTTTTTGTTTGTTTGTTTGTTTGTTTTCTAGGTAGGGTCTCACTCTGGCCCAGAGTGACCCGGAATTAACTAGTCTCAGAGTAGCCTCAAACTCATGGCAATCCTCCTACCTTGCCTGACGAGTGCTGGGATTAAAGGCATGTGCCACTATGCCCAGCTATAATTTATGTTTTATACAAAAGAATAATTTAGACATCCAACTATAATACATTTCAATCTATTCTTATTCAGTCATTCTTAGCAGAATTTATAATTTATAAATCTAAATTCTAACAAGTATGTTTTCAGAACTCTAAGTTATAGCAACATACAGTTAGTTCATTTTACACATTTTCAACTAGAAATTTCTAAAGCACTTCAAAGGTTACACACCTTGGATTTCATACAACTATAGTTACTAGAACACACAAAAAAACATCTATTAAAGACTAACCTAGGGCTGGGGAGATGGCTCAGCCATTAAAGGTACTTGCTTGCAAAACCCTGCCAGCCCCAGTTTGAATCTGCAGTGCCGGATGCACAAAGTGGCATATGAATCTGGAGTTTGTTTGAAGTGGCAAGAGGCCCAGGCATGCCCATCCTCTTTCCCGACTTACAAACAAATTAAATACATACATACATACATACATACATACATACATACATACATACACACACACACACACACACATAATACATAAATAGACAAAGAACAGAGAAGAGTGGCACAGTCTTCCTCCATGTCAGAATGGAAAAAATTAGTTAGCAAGATGCCATACTTGTGGCACACACCTTTAACCTCAGTACTTGGGAGGCAGAGGTAGGAGGATTGCTATGAGTTCAAGGCCACCCTGAAACTACATAGTAAATTCCAGGTCAGCCTGGACAAGAGCAAGACCCTACCTAGAAAAACAAAACAAAAATCTATTTCTGTAAACATAAAATAAAGAACCTTAGTTCCAAAGAGATACATAAACAAATGGTATAAATGCATTATCTTACAATATATTGTCAATACAGAAACTGAGAGCTATTCTACGGCAGAACTTTATTCTGATTCCATACTGTTATATAACTCACTACTGAACTGCAAGGGACAAGATCATCTCTCTCTCAGTAGGCGTGAGCTCTAACACTCCAAATAAGTTAATTTCAGGGCTCGAGAAAAGACTTAGTCTTTATTTATTTATTTATTTATTTTATTTTATTTTATTTTTTGAGGTAGGGTCTCACTCTGGCTCAGGCTGACCTGGAATTCATTTTGTAATCTCAGGGTGGCCTCGAACTCTGGCGATCCTCCTACCTCTGCCTCCCGAGTGCTGGGATTAAAGGTGTGCGCCACCACGCCCGGCCCAAGACTTAGTCTTTAAGGCACTTGCCTAAAAAGCGAAAAGACCCAGGTTCAATTCCCCAGGACCCATGTAAGCCAGATGCACAAGGTGGTGCAGGTACCTGGAATTTGTTTGCAATTGCTGGAAGCCCTGGCATACCCACTCTCTCTCTTTAAAATAAATAAATATTAAATGAATTTTTAAAAATGTTAGCTTCAATTATTACTACCCTGAGACATGGTCCCCTCAGTACCTCATAGGGACTGACTGAGGCCTTCATGAATCCACAATGAATACCATAACCCCACTGAGGAGGGCCACCAGGATAATGGAACCTGGGGTGAAGGGATATAAGAATATATCCTTTTATTATATAAAATCAAATTTAAAAAAATTAAATTATTTCTATCTTCTTACTATAAAGCTGTTGGCCTTACGTACTATCTTGACATATAAAAAAACCATACATATGAGTAATCTTCCTAAACTATATATTTATGCAATTCTACTGAGTTCATTCCTATGAAAATTAAACGAAAATTGAACCTGTACACACATACATATATATTAATGCAAAGACACATACATCTGCATAAATTATAAAACTACATAGGTAAATTTTAATATCATACCTGGTCAAATAGTAATCGTAGCTGTCTTTCAGATTCCCCTACCCATTTACTCAGACAATCAGCACCTTTTCTCATGAAAAATGCGACTCTCTTATCTCCTTGACTGCATTCATTGGCAAGTGCTCTAGCAACCAAAGTTTTTCCAGTTCCAGGTGGACCATAAAATAAACAACCTCTGTAAAATGTTAAAATGTTTCAGTTGTAGGTCAAACAACAGACTATAAAAAAAACAACAAAGTAGGCACCATTTTCTTTAGTGAATTAAAAAAATATTTAAAATAGCTAAAATAGTTTCATTCCACGATGTACAAGTTAAAACCTGAGAGTTAATACTGATACTATAGGGGCTGGAGGATAGCCCAGTGGTAAACAGGCACTTGCTTGCAAACCTGATGGCCTGGGTTCTATGCTCCACATAAAGCCAGATGCACAAAGTAGAGCACACATCAGGAATTTGTTTACAGTAGCAAGAGGCCCTGGTGTGCCAATTCTCCCTCTCTCTCTCTCTCTCTCTCTCTCTGCTTGCAAACATTTAAAAAAAAGAAACAACCCAGGTCGAGAGATGCTTAGCAGTTAAGGTGCTTGCCTACAAAGCCAAAGGACATACCTTCGATTCCCCAAAACCCACGTAAGCCAGATGCACAAGGTGGCGGATGTGTCTGGATGACCTGGCACACCCATTCTGTGTCCCTCCCCCACTTTTTCTTAGATAAATAAATAAAAGTAATTTTTAGTTTTGTTTTCTTTGTTGAGGGAGGGTCTCCCTCTAGTCCAGGCTGACCTTGAATTCACTATGTAGTCTCAGGGTACCCTCGAACTCACAGCAATTCTCCTACCTGTGCCTCCTTAGTGCTGGGATTAAAGGCATGTGCCACCACGCCCGGCCAATAAAAGTAATAAAAAAATTAAAAAAAACCAACATATAAATAAACCATAAAGAAATTTACTTCAATCCCAGCACTCGGAAAGCTGAAGGCCAGCCTAAGATTATAGGGTTCCAAGTCAGCCTGGGCTAGAGTGACAGCCTATCTCAACCACACTCCCAAATTAGTTAATTCATTAATCAAACAAAGTTATCACTATTGGAGGTGAGCTTTGGGCTACAGAGACCCTTCCTGGAATAGGCTGGGGGACAGTTAAGATATATATTAATGTTTCTGTTATTGGTGATTGCAGCAGACAGCTTCAGGTTCGCTAAGATGAACTTCCAGACCAGGCACAGTTATGGAGGAAGGGATATTTATTGAAGCTTACAGATCCAGGGGAAGTTCCGTAATGGCAGGAAGAGCGGCCTGCTCTCACAGGACCAGTCAAGAGAGCAAAGCCTCCAGCCACACAGCACACTGAGCAAGCTACAGCCCAAAAGCCACAGCACACTATAGGAACTCCTATTAGGAACACTTTGCATATCTTTACAATGGAATCTCAAACCACCACCACACCTTAAGACCAGCCCCCAGTGACATTGCCTCTAGCAAGGTGATTGCAGATGCAAACTATAACTAATAAAACACCGAATATATTGGGGGACATATATTCAAACTACCACAGTGATCTAGAGAAAAAATTATGTAAGGAAAATGGAATCAGGAGCTAGGGTTCTAAAAGGTGTAATCAGGAAAGAACTATAACAAACAATAGTGGTGTAGCTCCAAATATGGCTACAAAAAAGAAAGTACAATTGGATTACCTGGGGGGTTGAATTTTAAACTTTTCAAACACTTCTGGATACAGTAATGGAAACACTACCATCTCTTTTAGAGCTGCAATGTGACTGGAGAGGCCACCAACACTATCAAATCGTACCTGGTAATGACAGAGAATACAGATCTGAGTCAAAATTAAAATGTTACCTATGTTTAGGGCTGCAGAAATAGCTTAGCAGTTAAGGTGTTTGCCTGCAAAGCCAAAGGATTCCAGTTCAATTCCCCAGAACCCACATAAGCCAGATGCACGAGGGGTTTGTCTGCAGTGGCTGGAGGCCCTGGTGCGCCCATTTTCTTTCTCTGCCTCTTCCTTTCTCTCAAATAAATAGTTACCTATGTTTAAGCATCAACCATTATCAACTAATTAACAGCTGTATTTTAATTGTGGCTCAAGTTTTTGGAGCTGGGCATGGTAGCTCATGCCTTTAATCCCAGCACTTGGGAGGCAGAGGTAGGATTGTTGTCAGAGTTTGAGGGCACCCTGAGACTTCACAGTGAATTCCAGGTCAGTCTGAGCTGCAATGATATCCTACCTTAGAAAACCACATTTTAAAAAAAAAGTTTTTTGAAAAGATATATAAAGATTAAAGTTTCCAACCAGGCATGGTTTGAAACATTAGGAGGGTTGCCATGAGTTCCAGGCCACCCTTAGACTAGATAGTAAATTCCAGGTCAGCCTGGGCTACTGTGAAACCCTACCTAGAAAAACAAAAAGATTAAAGTTTCCTTCAATAAGGGGAAAAATAAAAGATGAACAAAATTATAGTTCAAGTCAAGGACAAAATTCAAACTACTCACTGAAGAATCGAGTTGCATTGGATCAACATCAGCAAGGCTTGCTCCAATTTTCATTCGATCTTTACAAATTCCTCTTATTTCGTCTTTCCGAAAATTTAGTGGTAGGCACCTGTTTTAAAAAACAAAAAACTGGACTGGTTAAGGCACTTGCCTACAAAGCCAAAGGATGAAGGCTAGATTCCCCAGGACCCACGTAAGCCAGATGCACAAGGTGGCACATGCATCTGGAGTTAGTTTGCAGTGGCTGGAGGCCCTAGCATGACCACTCTGCTTCTTTCTCTCAAATAAATAAAATTAAAAAAAAACAAAAAACAAAAACCAAGCAGGGCATGGTGGTGCACACCTTTAATCCCAGCACTAGGGAGGCAGAGGTAGGAGGATTGCCATGAGGTCAAGGCCACGCTCAGACTCCACAGTGAATTCCAGGTCAGCCTGGGCTAGAGTGTGACCCTACCTCAACAAAACAAAACAAAAACAAACAAAAAACTACCAAAAAACATGGGCTGCATTGATGGTTTAGAGGTTAAGATGCTTCACTGCAAAGCTTAAGGGCTTGGTTTGATTCCCCAGGACCCACATAAGTCAGATGCACAAGGTGGAGCATGCATCTGGAGTTTGTTTATAGGGGTGAAAAACTGGTGTGCCCATTCTTCCCCCCCCTTAAATCAAAAAAATATATATTTAAAACAAAATATTGCCATCAATAAACCCTCCTTTCCAAATTACATGCTAGAAAATTATTTTTCTTTTTTTTAATTTTATTTTTAGTTTTAGTTTTTTTTGAGGTAGGATCTCCGTCTAGCCCAGGATGATCTGGAATACACTATGTAGTCTCAGGGTGGCCTTGAACTCATGGAAATCCTCCTAGCTCTGCCTCCCTAGAGCTGGGATTAAAGACGTGTGCCACCATACCCGGGAGGGAAAGGTAGGAGGATCGCCGAGAATTCAAGGCCACCCTGAAACTACATAAGTGAATTCCAGGTCAGCCTGAGCTACAGTGAGACCCCATCTGGGAAAATGAAAACAAGAACCAAAAAGAAGAAAAAAAGAAAAACACAAAAAATAGAAATACTTCTATACCATTGAGGGCTTTGGAGAATGTTCAATGGGTAAGAGTGCTTGCTGTGTAAACATGAGGACTTGAGTTCAAGGCCAACATGTAAAAGCCAGCCATGGCTGCATAGGTCTGAAATCCAGTGCTTGGAGAAGAAAGGAAAAGGAGAGGATCTTTGGTGTTCTCTGGTCAGCTACTCTACCCAAAGAAAGGGAAGTCCAGGTCCAGTGAGAGACTCGGGAAAGTGATGGTGGAATACACCCAACATCTTCCTTTGGTGCCTCTGCACGTGGGTCCACACATATACACACAGATAAAAAATCTCTCAAATGATTAAAATGTCATCAGCACCAGTTGGGTATGGTGGCATAAGTCTTTATTCCCAGGACTTGGAAGGCAGAGGTTGGATGTTCACGGTGAGTTCGAGGCCACCTTGAGACTACATAGTGAATTCCAGGTCAGCCTAGACTACAGTGAGACTCTACTTTGGAAAAAAATAATTTTCATGTTTCAAATTCTGGAGTGCTTGGGACTATGAACATACACTACCATGCCCAGACTATAATCAAGTATTTTCAAAACCTGAGATACTTTACATTCTCCTTTTGTATTCAGAAATCTAAGTATATATCTTATACAAAGATTTACAATGTATCTCAATACAGACTAAATACATTTCAAGGGCTTAGCAAACATACATGGCTAGTGTGTCTATTAGACAGGGCAGACTTAAGAGCTGAAACTGAGGGCTTGGTGGTTAAGGTGCTTGCTGGCAAAGGCACCAGGCTTGATTCCCTAGTACCCACGTAAAGCCGGATGTACAAGGTAGTGCATGTGACTGGAGTTTGTGGCTAGAGACCCTGGTGTGCCCGTGCTCATTCTATGTATGTATGTGTATGTGTGTGTGTATATATAAAATGCCTTTTCTCTCAGATAAATAGACAAAATATTTCTTTTTTTAAAGATTTTATTTCCATTTTTATTTACTGACTAAAAGACAGGAAGAGAGAGGAAGAGAGAATGGGCACGCCAGGACTCTAGCCACTGCAAACTCCATGTGCATGCGCCACCATGTGCATCTGACTTATGTGGGATCTGGAGAATTGAACCTAGGTCCTTAGGCTTCACAGGCATGCGCCTTAACTGCTAAGCCATTTCACCAGCCCCTAAATATTTATTTTAAAAAATACCTGAAATTGAAAAAAAAGCAGCAGCAGGGGGGCTGGAGAGATGGCTCAGCGATTAAGGTACTTGCCTGTAAAGCCTAAGGACCCAGGTTTAATTTCCCTCTACTCAGATAAAGGCAGATGCACAAAGTGGCACATGCATCTGGGGATCATTTGCAGAGGCTAAAGGCCTGCCTATTCTGTCCATGTCTTTTTCTCTCTGATTACAAATAAGTAATACTAACCAACCCCCACTACCCCCCAAAAAAAGCCATTCCCTTGTTGGTATTCACCAACCACCATTAAGAGCTACATAATGGCCAGCCATGGTGGCGCACACAGCACTCAGGAGACAGAGGTAGGAGGATTGCTGTGAGTTCAAGGCCACTCTGAGAATAAATAGTGAATTCCAGGTCAGCCTGGGCCAGAGACAGTGAGACCCTACCTCGAAAAACAAAGAAAACAGAGGGGCGGGGGGGAAGAGAACGCGCTATATAATGATTTGGCAAGAAACCATAACCATATGTTATATTTTTGGTTTCACTGTGGACTAATGAGAGTAATAAGCCAAGCTGTACTTATTATTCCTATATTAGTGGGCTGGAGTTGGCTCAGAAGTTAAGGCACTTGGCTACAAAGCCTAATGACCTGGGTTCAATTCCCCAGTATTCACATAAAAAAATGCACAAGGTGGTGCATACATTTGGAGTTCATTTGTAGTGGTTGGAGGCCCTGACATACCTTTTTTGTTTTGTTCCTTATGATTTTTTTTTTTTTTTTTTTTGGTTTTCAAGGTAGAGTCTCACTCTAGCCCAGGCTGACCTGGAATTCACTATGTAGTCTCAGGGTGGCCTTGAACTCAAAGCGATCCTCCTACTTCTGCCTCCCGAGTACTGGGATTAAAGGTGTGCACCACCATACCTGGCTATGATTTATTCTTTTTTGTTTATTTTTATTTATTTGAGAGAAAGACAGAAAAGAGGCAGACAGATAAACTGGGTGCGCCAGGGATTTCAGCCACTGCAAACCAGCTCCAGATGCATGCACCATCTTATGCATCTGGCTTACGTGCATCCTGGAGAATCAAACAAAGGTCCTCAAACTTCACAGGCAAATGCTTAACTGCTCAGCCATCTCTCCAGCCCTCATTTTTATTTTTGCTTTGTTCTGAAGGTCTCACTACACAGCCAAGGTTGGCCTACGACTCTCAAAGCTTACTTCAGCAGCTTCCTGAATGCTGGGATTCCAGGTGTAAGCCTCCATACTTGGCTCAGTACTCACCTATTAATAGCTCTATTTCGGTTCCTTTTTCTTCTCCTCTCAAAGTGCTCATCTTCAGAAGATGATGATGAAGTAGAGTCACTGCTGTGGATTGCATGCCTTCGCCTAAGTAGAGAGGGAAATAGAAATCATGAGGGTGACCAGATTTTTAAAAAAAGAAGCATAGGATATAAGCATCAGAAATGACTCAAAAAGGCTTATGAGAAAATTCAACATATTTGTTGAACCACCGAAGTAAGCTTTGTGAGCTAATCTTTTGAAGGTACTAAAAGGACTTACAAAACTGAAAGGAGGGCTGGAGAGATGGCTTAGCGGTTAAGTGCTTGCCTGTGAAGCCTAAGGACCCTGGCTTGAGTCTCGATTTCCCAGTATCCACGTAAGCCAGATGCACAAGGTGACACATGCATCTGGAATTCATTTGCACTGGCTGGAGGCCCTGGTGCACCCATTCTCTCTCTCTCTCTCTCTCTCTGCCTCTTTGCCTGTCGCTCTCAGATAAATAAATCAAAATAAACAACAACAAAAAAAAACCCAACCCTGGAAGGGAGTAAAAGACAAAAAAGCTGTAGTAGAGCTGCTCATCAATAAGAATGCACAGTGACTTCTTAAATTTTATAGAAATAAGTACTCTTCAAAAAGAAAAGACATAGCCGGGCGTGGTGGCGCACGCCTTTAATCCCAGCACTCGGGAGGCAGAGGTAGGAGGATCGCCGAGAGTTCAAGGCCACCCTGAGACTGCATAGTTAATTCCAGGTCAGCCTGAATCAGTGTGAGACCCTACCTCGCAAAAAACAAACAAACAAACAAACAAAAAAAGACATACAGAACATCAGAATTGTTAAGACTTTGCTGGGCGTGATGGCTCATGCCTTTAATCCCAGAACTTGGGATACAGGGGAGGACTGCCGAGAGTTGGAAGCCACTCTGCGTCTATGTGGTTTCCGGTTGGCCTCCAAAGACATTTCAATATTATACTGATAAAAATTTGACATCAGTGGGCTGGGAGTGGCTCAGCAGTTCAGCTCTTTTTGCTTGCTTGCAAGACCTAATGGCCCAGGTTCAATTCTCCAGTACTCACATAATGCCAGATGCAGACTGATACATGCATCTGGCCTTTGCAGTGCCAAGAGGCTCTGGTATGTCCATTCTCTCTCCTTGCAAATAAGCAAAAATATATTACAGAAATGGGAACCGGAGAGGTAGCTCAGCACTTAAGGTGCTGGCATACAATGCCTAATGACCTGGGTTCAATTCCCCAGGACTTACATAAAGCCAGATGCAGAAAGTGGTACATTCATTTGCAGTGGCTTAAGGCCCTACTCACCCATTCTCTCTCTTTTTGTAAATAAATAATTGGATGTTTTATATATTATTTTGAGAGAGGGGGAGGGAAAGAATGGGCACACCAGGGCCTCCTGCCACTGCAAACCAACTCCAGACATGTGCCACCTTATGCATCTGGCTTACATGAGTCCTTGAGAATCAAACCTGGGTCTTTTGGCTTTGCAGGCAAATGACTTTACCACTAAACCATCTACCCCCCCCTTTTTTGTTGTTGTTTTGGTTTTTCGAAGAAGGCTCTCGCTATAGCCCAGGATGACCTGGAATTCACTATTAGTCTCAGGGTGGCCCAGAACTCATGGCTATCTTCCTACCTCTGCTTCCTGAGTGTGGGGATTAAAGGCATGGACCACCATGCCCAGCTCCCTTAATTTTTCTTGTTTTTTTAAATTTTTTTTATTATATTTTATTTATTTTTGGAGAGAGAGACAGAGATAGAGAGGGAAAGGGAGACAGAGATGGGGCACCAGCAGTCTATCAGCTGCTGTGAACGAAATCCAGATGTGTGCGCCCCCTTGTGGGCAAGTGCGGCATTGCGCCCTTGCATCACTTTGCATCTGGCTAAACGTGGGACCTGGAGATTGGAACAGCTGGACATTGGAACCAGCGTTCTTAGGCTTAGCAGGCAGGCACCTTAGCCGCTAAGCCATCTCTCCAGCCCATTTCTTGCTTTTTTTTAAAAGAAGAAATGTCTTTCAAAAGCCACTTGTCTTAAAACAGGCACCTTTATTAAAAATCAATTCGGGCTGGAGAGATAGCTTAACAGTTAAGGCGCCTGCCCACTAAGCCTTAAGAATACCTATTCGATTTTCCAGGTCCCACATTTAGCCAGATACAAAGTTACATAAGGGTGCAATGCCGCACCCATCTGGATTTCATTCACAGCGGCTGAGAGGCTGCTAGCACACCCATTCTCTGTCTCTCTCTCTCCCCTACCCCCCCCAAAAAAAATAATTCATCAAGCTGGGCATGGTGGCGCATGCTTTTAATCCCAGCACTTGGGAGGCAGAGGTAGGTGAATCACTGTGAGTTCAAGGCCACCCTGAGACTACAGAGTGAATTCCAGGTCAGCCTGTACTAAAGTGAGACCCTACCTCGAAAAACCAAAAAAATAACAACAAAAAAAAAAATAAATTCATCATATGAGAAGGTCTATTTCTGTATTCTCTATTGTATCAATTCCATTATACCAAGTTGCATTGATTACTGTAGTTTTTTTTTTTGGGGGGGGGAGGAAGACAGATGGGCACACCAGCAGCCTCTGAGCTGCTGCGAACAAAATCCAGATGTATGCACCTCCTTGTGGTCAAGTGCGGCATTGCGCCCCTTTTGCATCTGGCTAAACGTGGGACCTGGAGATTGGAATCAGCGTTCTTAGGCTTAGGAGGCAGGCGCCTTAACTGCTAAGCCATCTCTTCAGCCCTAATTACTACACTTTTATAATAACTTTACAAGGCAGGATAGATTTTCCAGTTTGTACTTAACTTTTTTAAAACATTTTTATTTACTTATTAGAGACAGAGAGAGGGAGGGAGAGGGAGAAAGGATGCACCAGGGCCTAGTCACTGCAAGCGAACTCTGGACGCATGCGCCCCCTTGTGCATCTGGCTTACATGGGACCTGGAGAATCGAACCAGGGTCTTTTGGCTCCGCAGGAATGTGCCTTAACCGCTATGCCATCTCTCCAAACCTTGTACTTAAAATTTTTTTAGCTAGGTGTGGGGGCACATGCCTTTAATCCCTACACTAAGGAGGTAGAGTTAAGAGGACTGCCATGAGTTCAAGACCACCCTGAGGATACATAGTTAATTCCAGGTCAGCCTGGGCTACATACAGTGAGACTCTACCTTGAAAACCAAAAAAAAAAAAAAAAAGAAAAGAAAAGAAAAGTTTTAAAAACTATTTTATTTACTTTAGGAAAGAGAAAAAATGAGTGTTCTAAGGTATTTGCCACTGCAAACAAGCTCCAGACTTGTGCCACATTGTACATCTGGTTTTATGTGGGTACTAGGGAATTGAACCAGGCTTTGCTTTCAACATGCACTTTCAACCACTGAGCCCTCTCCAGCCCCTTAAGAAATCTTACACCAGGAAAGAAATCACCAATATTGAAATGTCAATTAATTTAAAAATGGTGATGCAAGCCGGGCATGGTGGCGCACGCCTTTAATCCCAGCACTTGGGAGGCAGAAGTAGGAGGATTGCCGTGAGGTCGAGGCCACCCTGGTCAGCCTGGACCAGAGTGAAACCCTACCTCGGAAAAAAAAAAAAAAAAAAAGATGATAATGCATTAGTTTTTGTCTCCTTCCTCCCTTCCTTTTCATTCATTTAGAAGTAGAGAGAAAGAGAATGGGGTACCTCTTGAATACTACAAATGAACTCCAAATGCATGTGTCACTTTGTACTTCTGGCTTTACTTGGGTTCTGAGGAATCAAAAACCCAGGCTATCAAGCTTTGTGAGCAAGCCTCTGTAAGTACTAGGCAATCTTCCAGCCCAGGGTGACCGTAACCTCACTCTGTAGCCAAGGCTGGCCTCAAACTCCCTAGTGCTGGATAAAGATATGTACCACCACACATGGCTAACACATCACTTTTTATTTTAATTAATTTGAAAGCAAGAGAGAGAGAGAGAATAGGCGCACCAGGGCTTCTAGCAGTTGCAAAACGAACTCTAGACACACGCACCACTTTGTGCATCTGGTTTTATGTGGGCATTGAGGAATTGAACAGGGTCATTAGGCTTTGCAGGCAAGTGCCTTAACCACTGAGACATCTCTCCAGCCCATATTTTATTTTTAATTTACTTATTTGATTCAGGGAAAATGGGTACACCATGGCCGCTAGCAACTGTAAACAAACTCCAGACAAATGTGCCACCTTGTACATCTGGCTTTATGTGGTACAGCAAACAACTTCAGGATCTCTGAGATGAACTTCCAAAACCAGGCACTTTTGGAGGAAGGGATATTTATCGACGCTTACAGATCCAGGGGAAGTTCCACAATGGCAGAAGAAGCTGGTCTCCTTTCACAGGTCCAAGCAGAGAGAGAAGCCACAAGCCAAACCACACAGTGTACTTTAAGAACTCCAGGGGGAACTAGCACTTGGCCTATCTTTAGATTGGAATGATTTGCCCAGTGATACCTCCTCAAGCCAGGTGGCTGCAAATCCAAACTACAACATGTAGGTACTGGGGAAATCAAACACAGGGTCTTTAGGCTTTGCAGGCAAGTTCCGTAACTGCTAAGCCAACTCGCTAGCCAACATATGACTTTTAAATACTATGAAAAGCAGTTAAAAATAATGTCGGAAAGGGGAGGGAAGACTAATCAAAATCTAAGAGGATATAAATAGGTCATATGGAAACCTACTTTTCTGGATAATCAAACACTCAGAAGCCATAGATTGTTACTAGAAAAATTTCAGTGCCAGGGATGGGATACCTTCCAGTAAATTGTTGGCCAGGGAGGTCACAGATAATCCCAAAACATTATAGGCCATTGCCAAGGCCCTTGGTTACCCACTAGGAATAGATGGTTAAGACCCTATTGCTGAAGACTACACATACTTGGGCTGCAAGGTCACTGAGAAATCCTGCTGGAGCTGAGCTGAAAGCCTCCTCCATGTGGACCAGCTGACAGAAAGTTGGAAAAAGCTGTGCTGCATGTAGGTCAATGGGATAGAGAGAAAACACCAGTGAAGATACTCAACAGTGGACACTGCAAGCTTTAAATTTGGCCAGCCAGGCCAAATGAGCCAATGAGTGCAAGCAATAGAGGCATGTCTGTTATGGGGGAAACCAACCACTCTCTCATTGGACTGGAGGTCCACTCCATAGAAGGGAATACATTACTGATACTGAAAACCTACAACAGGGGTAGTCATGAGCCCTAGTGTAACATCTGCTGGTGCCTGGCTAAATGTATATACTGTGCTCACCAAACTGCCCAGTAAGCATTTCTCTTAATGCCCATACCCATATAATAATGCTACTCTCACTTTTGGTTAGAGAAGCTTCTCTTTTCAGATGGCGGTGACCTTGGGATGACTCAGAAGGCACTATAGTGCTGAGAAGAAGGGACAGAGGAGTGCTCAGCACTGAAACATCTCTTACACACCTTCCAAGGCTCAGAGTCCATAGTGGAAGAGGGAGCGGAAAGTATGTAAGAGCCAAAGCAAGGGTAGGACTCCTTACAACGTGCTCCTCCAGACACAAAATGGCCTGGATATCCGTGACCTCACAGTGCCTGACACACCTATACAAGACCATCAAAATAGGAGGAAAAGATGATGACATCAAAAGACTGACTGAGAGGGGGATATGATGGAGAGTGGAGTTTCAAAGGGGAAAGTGGGTGGGGGGAAATTACCATGGAATATTATCTACAATTAAGGAACTTGTCAATAGAAAAAATAAAATAATAATAATAATAATGTCAGGCCCAACTAGCCTTCATATTGCTGGGAAGACCTATTAGAGATGCCAGAGGACAATAGTCACCAATAGCATGAATAAGCAGGGTACTCTGCAGACTATGAAATCAACCTCCCAGACAAGTACACACTTGTGCCGGGCGTGATGGATCGCAATGAGTTCAAAGCCACCCTGTGAATTCCAGGTCACCAGAGGTAAGAGGATTGCCGTGAGTTCAAGGCTACCCTGAGACTACAAAATGAATTCCAGGACAGCCTGAACTAGAGTGAGACCATGCCACGAAAAAACAAAACAAAACACACTTGTGCAATAGTGGCATGTAGCTTTTCTACAGGTAACCAACTTTCAGGATAGAGTAGGCTGGCACACCAAAAATCCCCTAAATATCTTTGCATACCCCTTTAATCCAAATTGTCCTCACACTTCCTTGATGACTTTAACAGATAACAAAGAAAACAGAAGAGAGCCTAGATCTATCGATAAGACAAGAGAGACAACCACCCACCATGGGACACTCCACCTCTACCACATCTGTCAGGGCCCAGGAGAAATTGCAGAGGAAACGATGTTATGAATACTGCTCTTAATGCCAGTCTGACAAGCAGCCTCAGGTTGATGGTGACAGAAACATATACTAATTATGGTCCCTTGCAACCTCATAGAGACTGACTGAGGCCTTCATGACCCCAGTGATTACAAAAACCCTGGTGAAGAGGGCCCCCAGGGTAACAGGAGTTAGGGTAAGAAGGTAATAGTTTATATATAATTATATACATACACACATACATACATATACATATATATACATATGTATATATACACATATATGTGTGTGTATGTATGTGTATATATATGTATATATATATACACGTGCGCGCGCACACACACACACACACATATATATGAAATAAAATATAAAAATAAGTCAGGCGAGGTGGCACATGCCTTTAATCCCAGCACTCGGGAGGCAGAGGTAGGAGGATTGCCCTGAGTTTTTGAGTCCACCCTGAGACTACATAGTGAATTCCAGGTCAGCCTGAGCTAGAGTGAGACTACCTCGAAAACCCACCCCCCCTTCAAAATATATATGTATGTATACAAAGTCAAGAGATGGAAATAAAGGGCATAAAAATAGGAAAGAAAGAAATCAAAGAAATAAGGTACAATTGGAGATTATAAAGCCAGATTCTAAAAGACAACTAAAAACAGTCAGGATGTGTACAGGTACAGTATTCAGACATTTGGTGTATGTGCTTGGCTGAGGAGCCAATGGGGCGAAGCTGCCATCTGTGGGATTATGACTGAACGCCTCTAAGTCAGAATCCCGCCCAGGCAGAACAATATGGCAGCGCCAAAGGAGCCTCAGTTGGCCTCGGATAGCTGGGTCCCTGTCAGTCCCCGCCAGCGCAGTGACCATGCTTGTTGGGACCAGTGTCTGGTGTGCAGAGGAGCCCTTTATCCCAGGAAACGGGGCGCAGTCAGAAAGGGGGCCGCCCTCTCGCCCATCACGAAACACATGTTTGTGTGGAACCTGGCGCTAAACCATTCGTAGACGACCTGCTTCTGGGTCAGGGTTTCATATGTAACAGAGCAGCTCCCTCGTGGTGATCTATTGAAAGTCAGCCTTCAACACAAGGGTTTGAAATGAAAAAAATAATAATTATAAAATAAGAAAAGAAAAGAAAAAAAAGAAAAGAAAAGAAAGAAAAACATAGTATGACCGGGTGTGGTGGCACATGCCTTTGATCCCAGCACCTGGGAGGCAGAGGTAAGAGGACTGCCAAAGTTCAAGGCCACCGTGAGACTACATAGTGAATTCCAGGTCAGCTTGAGCTATAGCAAAACCATACCTTGAAAAACAAAACAATACAACCACAGTATGAAACCTATGCATTTTCTTACAAAATGATAAAAATATTATGAATTAAGTTCAGACTTGAATAGCATTAATTACAAAGCCAAGTGCTATAAATACACACAAAAAAGCTTTTGATTATTTCTTTTGATAGTTGCAAAAGATGGGGAAAACAAAGATTCAGGCTAGGAAAACCTTTAGTCATTCTATTGGCTTAGGACCTAAAACCTTTTCTGAGTTAGATTATAATCATGGTATGTCAAAAAACAGAATTTACAATTTATTAATCTGCGTAATCCAGGCCCAGAATCTGCCTAAAACAAAGAAACAGAAAAAACTATGAAAACTACATCTCCTATTACACATGTAGAAAAATGAACATTTGTCTGAGTATGATCATCCACATGCTTTAAGATAGAAACAGTAACATAGGTGCCTGCAGCATGGGCGCAGACAACTCTAGAGATGGTGCTGCCTACTACCTATGCTGCAGTGGTAACCTCTGTAACTACATTTATAAAAATCTGAATTTTCAAAACCAAATGGCCCCCAAGTTTTTGACCAAGAGTTAGTAAAACCAAAAATAAGTGAGGAAACGGTCCTCAATTCATCTATGTACCCAAGAACAGCTTCTAAGTAAAATTAGTACAAGCCTGCAATTGTAAATTGAAGACTAACATTAACAATATTATAGAACTCGATTATATTCACAGAAGACAAATTTTATAATTAACAAAAAAGGAGTAACATTTACCGACTCTTTCCTGTACCTGCTTGATATATTATTTCATTTATTTCATACCATCTATTGCCCCAACAAGTTACTGAACTCAAGGCCTTGAACATACTAGGCAAATATTCTACCTATAACCCTAGACCTCTCATTTAATCTTAATTAAAATTCTGGACAACATACATTATTAGTAGGCTCATTTTATAGTGAGGGCCAATGAGGTTCAAGGGTTAAATAACTTGCTCAAAATTCTGATGGCGTCACAGAATCTACAATCTATTCCAAAAATCCACATTGTATAAACTACTATACTGGTAATTTCTAGTTTATTACACAAACCAGTAAAAAGTTATAAACAAACAAAACCTTGTAGACCAACATAAGGTATTGTTTTGGATATGAAGAATCCCCCCAAAAGGCTTATCTATGAAGGCTTGTCCCCAGCTGGTAGCACTACTGAGAGGTGACTGGATCATGAGGGTGCTGACCTCATCAATGGACTAGTCCATTGATGAGATCATAATTGAAGGGGCTACTAGAAGGCAGAGGCCAGTTAAAGGAAGTACATCATTGGTGGTGTGGCTTTGGTGGTATATTGTTTTGTTTTGGTTTCCTAGGTAGTCTTACTGTAGTCCCAGATTGACCTCAAACTACAGAGATCTTCCTGCCTCTGCCTCCAGAGTGTTGGGGATAAAGATGTGCTCACCATACCCAGAGGAAGTGAGTATTTTATTATAGTTTAGACAGGGTTTTCATACTGTGCAGTTGGCCTTGAATTTTCTGAGGAACCAAAACTGGCCTTAAACTCCTGATTTTCCTGCCTCCCACAAGTATTTGGAATCACTTCTTGCTGTAAGGGTGCATCTTGTTCCTGACTGCCATGAGGTGAGTAGCTTCCTCTGCTTCATGGCTTGGTCTCTATGACATTCTACTTCAACAAAGATATCAAAGCAATGAAGTCAGCTAACTATGGCTTGAAACTTCTGAAACTGAGTGAAATTAAACTTTTCGTCTATTAAACTGTTTCTCTCAGGTACTTTATAATAGCAACAAAAACTAACATCTTTCCAGTGTTTGACTCACAAAGTAGAATATTAATGCAAGACATTTTTAAATGCTCTGCAAATATTAGGTTATTCAATCCTCACAATGCTATTATCCCTACTTGGTAATCAAGACCAAATAACAACAAAACCCACTAAGCACAGGGAGGTTAATTAACATGCCAAGGGTCTTTAATACACAGAAGAGCTGAGTTCTAAACCTATACACAGTCAATGGTTCAGGTTCAAAGTGATTAGTGCACACTACATACCCACCTGTGCTGGTTTGAATGTAAAATGGCCCTCTTAACTTCTTAACACTTAGTAGCCAGTAGGTGACACTATTTATGAAGCCTCTGGGAGGTACAGCCTTGTTAGAGCAAGTGAGCCTTGGAGTTTAGCCCAGCCCCACTTGCCATACTCAGCTCACTCCTCCCTGCTTATTTGAAGATGTAATGCCTGAATGTCTGCTCCTGCTATGTTTTCCCCACCATGATGAAGTTTCTCCTCGAAACCAAAGCTGGAAATAAGTTGTTTCTTGTTAGGTGTTTGGTCCCAGCAACAAGAAAGTAACTGCCATAACACATCAACTCTTTTTGTCCTACGACAGCTAAACAATGAAAAGTTTGGCATGGGGGCTGGAGAGATGGCTTAGCAGTTAAAGCGTTTGCCTGCAAAGCCAAAGGATCCCAGTTCAATTCTTCAGTACTCACGTTAGCCAGATGTACAAGGTGGCACATGCATCTGGAGTTCGTTTGCAGTGGCTGGATGCCCTGGCATGCCCATTTTCTCCCTCTCTCAAATAAATAAAAACATATTTTTTAAAAAGGGGGGGGGCCTGGAGAGATGGCTTAGAGGTTTGGGCGCCAGCTTGCTAAGCCTAAGAACCCCGGTTCCAATCTCCAGGTCCCACGTTTAGCCAGATGCAAAGTGACACAATGCCACACTTGCCCACAAGGGGGCGCACACATCTGGACTTCGTTCACAGCAGCTAAGAGGCTGCTGGCGGCGCCCATTCTGTCTCCCTCTCCCTCTGTCTCTCTCTCCAAAATAAAAATAAATAAATAAATTTAAAAAAAGGAAAAAGAAAAATTTGGCATGGACAAGAACTTTGAACATAACTAGATCTTCCAATTCTTGCTAGTTTTAGTTCTCTGACAATAAAGATTATTTTAGAAGATGTGTTAAGCAATTGTACTATTATGTTACCATGTTTTATTTTTATTTTATTTTATTTTATTTATTTTGGTTTTTCAAAGTAGGGTCTCACTAGCTCAGGCTCACCTGGAATTCACTATGTACTCTCAGGGTGGCCTTGAACTCAGGGCAATCCTCCTACTTCTTCTTCCGAGTGCTGGGATTAAAGGAGTGTGCCACCACGTCCGGTTTCCTATCTCTCTCTCTCTTAAATTTTACTTATTTATTTGAGAGAAAGCAGAGAGAAATACAGACAGAGAGGGAATGGGTGTGTCAGGGCCTCCGGCCACTGCAAACCAATTCCAGACACATGTGCTACCTTGTGCATTTGGCTTACATGGGTCCTAAGGAACCTAGGTCCTTTGTGGGTAGGTCTCAAAAACTTTTAAGCATGAACAAACGAATAAACCTTGAGTTATTAGAAGCCAGCAATAATAAGAAAAAGAATTCTGTTTAATGACAGCATTCCTGCCAGAAGTGGTGGCTTATGCCTGTAATCCCAGCCTAGACAGGAGGGCCTGGTGTGGTGGCACATGCCTTTAATTCAAGTGTTCAAGAGGCTGAGGTAGAAGGATCACTGTTAGTTCGAGGCCACCCTGAGACTACAAAGTGAATTCCAGGTCAGCCTGGGCTAGAATGAGACCTCACAACAAAAATTTAAAAGGGGGTGGGGGGCCACTGGAGATGGCTCAGCACTTAAGATGCATGCCTAAGGACCTGGGTTTGATTCCCCACAAAGAGCCAGATGCACAAAGTGGTGCATGTGTCTAGAGTTCATTCCTAATGGCTAGAGGCCCTGGCACACCCATTCATTCTCTCTCTCAAATATTTAAAAGAAACAAATAAAAAAGAAAAAAAAAACAATGGGAGCTCCAGATTCAGTGACTCACGGAAATTAAGGCAAAAGTGATAGAAAAAGACACCACCGTAAGTCTTCCTCTGGACTGCATAGTGTGCACGTGAGGTGCAGAAATCTGCACATACTTGTGCATATGCCATGTACATATACCACATCATACATACATGTACAGTAAATGAAAGAGATAAGGAGAAAAAAGAGAAGAACAAATGAATAAACAAGGGCAAGAATCTGAAGAATTTTTACAGCCACTGTGCTTGGTACCTGTAGCAATCAAACACTTATTAAATAAAAGGGAGGAGGGGGAATTCCTGCATTGAGGGGCTCCTCAATGGCAATCTCCTTTAATTCCAGCACTTGGAAGGTTGAGGTAGGAGATCACTGAGTCTGATGCCAGCCTGGGCTACACAGTGAATTCTGGAGATCCTATGGGGGGGAAGGGGGGGAGTGCAAGAATTACCTTGTTCAAAATGTGTAATATGAGCTGGGTGTGGTGGCGCGTGCTTTTAATCCCAGCACTCAGGAGGCAGAGGTAGGAGGATTGCTGTGAGTTCAAGGACACCCTGAGAATACAGAGTGAATTCCAGGGCTACAGTGAGACCCTATCTCGGAAAACAAACAAACAACAAACAAACAAACAAACAAACAAAAAGACCTTTGTCTCAAAAAAAGAAAACAAAATGTATAATATGGGTTTTAAGGCCAGGCATGGTGGCACACACCTTAATCCCAGCACTCAGAGGCAGAGGTAGGAGGATGGTCATGAGTTTAAAGCCATCTTGGGCTATAGCAAGACCTATCTCAAAAATGAAAATAAATTTTAAAAGCTGTAACAGGCTAGACAGATGGCTTAGTAGTTAAGACAGTAACCTGAAAAGCCAGATACACAAGGTACCACATGCATCTGGAGACCATCTGCAGTGGCTAGGGGGCTCTGGTGCACCTATTCTCTCCCTCTCTCTCTCTCTATATATATATATGTATACACACACACACGTGTGTGTGTGTGTGTGTGTGTGTGTGTGTGTGTATGCATATATAATAAATTATTTAAAAAGTTAGAATATAGGTTTTAGCTATAGAGAGCATTCAACTCAGAAACATGAGCCTACTCAAATAACAGAAAAAAATTGAATGTCAAAGCAACTACTAGACTCTTACTTGTACTGGATCTTCTGTAATCAAGATTGCTGCCCTGGCCAGGCATGGTGGTGCACGCCTTTAATACCAGCACTCGGGAGGCAGAGGTAGGAGGATCACTGTGAGTTCAAGGCCACCCTGAGCCTACATAGTTAATTCCAGGTCAGCCTGGACCAGAGTGAAACCCTACCTCGAAAAACCAAAAAAAAAAAAAAAAAAAAAAAGATTGCTGCCCTGATCCTATGGCTTGGTGATGGTAGATTTCAGGGGGACACTATAGTTTTACTAGGAAGATGAAGCTTTTAACAGTACTTTTCTTTTAGTCCTGAGAATTGATTGTAGAGTTTCACACAAGCTATGTAAATACAACACTCTACATCAGCTGCAGCTCTTCCCCCCACCCCCCAGAGCTTTATTCTTTTCTCCTGTTTCTCTAGTACTGGGGACCGAACCCAGGGCTTCTCTCTATCACGGAACCACATTCCCAATCCCGGAGGAGGATAGGTCTCCCCTACCCCGCCTGCACTGTTGTGGATTGAACCTACTGTTGCATATATCCCAGAAAGGGTCTTAAAGTTGCCCAAGTTGACCTTGAACTTTCACTCTTCCTTCATCAGCCCTGAGTAACTAGGATTAGGCGCCTGTGGCAGCAGGCCAAGATTTTAACAGTATTCTAAAGTTGATGAGAATACAGGCATTGCAGGCTCCTTTCTCATGTAATGATCTAGAGAAGCCCTGCAAGGAGGTGTCGGCCTTCCTCAACCTTCATCCTTATGGGTTAGGTGAAAACAGATGGAGAAGAAATTTAGAATGTAAATTCGTGACTATGACAAAATTAAAACACCCAGGGAGAGAAGTATAATTCTTATTTTCCCTACAATAATCTTTCAGCACTTAGAAAGGTGTCGTCTTAAGTCAGGCATGGTGGTGTACACCTTTAAACCCAGCACTCAGGAGGCAGAGGTAGGATGTTCGCTATTAGTTCAAGGCCACCCTGAGACTACATAGTGAATCTCAGGTAAGCCTGAGCCAGAGTGAAACCCTACCTCAAAAAAAGAAAAAAAAAGAAAAAAAAAGAAAGATGTCATCTTTACAAGTAAAATAAGAAAAAGCAAAAGAGAAAGAATAGGAAAAAGTTATCTGATCTTGTTTTATCATGGAAGATGGCTTTCCCAGATTGGTTAAAGTGAAAATAAATTAAAAAAAAACAAAACAGGCAAACAAAAACCATTTACAAAAATACATTCAGTACTCAGGATAGGAAAATGAATGAAAATTTGACAAATAAGCAACAACTGTTGCCATGTAGAAGAAAAAGAAACCCTTTAAATAAAAAACCACCAGGTGTTTCTTAGGATTTAAGGGCAATAAAGTATAAATTAGATTAAGGAAAAATAACCAGTCTTTCAAGTCCAGAAGCTGTGAACTTAATGATTAACATGGCAGAAGAATACGCTTGTGTCAGTAAGACTATATTCTACATGTGAACACCAAATAAAACAACCTGTTTAAGATACTTAACCCAGAGCCTAGAGATCAATATACCCTCTGCAAATGATAGCTCTATCATTCAAGCATAGAATGATGGAATAAACTACCTTACCAAGGCAGTTACCAACTTCTTACTAATGAAAGCAAAAATGAGTAGTAACAGATACTGGGGGTTGGGACACAAAAGGCATACAGCAAAGCTCTCTCCAACAGGAAATTAGAGAATTCTATCCTAACACACTCAATCCAAAGACTCTAGAATCCTGCTGTAACACAGCCATAATTACGCTATCATAAATTGATCACTATTTCAAAATCCAACCTGTTCATTCTTTTACAGTAAGGACTTCTTGGTCCTGTAGATGATAGTCGATATCTTCGTCTTGCAGGAGAAGCAGAGCCTCTATAAAACATGTTGGGCTTTCTCTGGTGACGAGGTTCTAAAAGAAATATATGTATATGGTACATATAAAAAAACTTGTAGAGAGGTATTTTTGCTCTTTAAATACTTAAAAGTGAAGCCTTCTAAGAAACTGCTAGGATCTATAAAATATTTTACTATTCCTATCATTTGTCTTTTGCGTTGAGGTTGAAATTATATACAGTACAGATTGCAACCAACTAAAATATACAATGGCGTTCTATTTATACAAAGTGACAAAAGAAATCTGTAATATGAAATAAAATGGGTGCTTTATTGGTTGTAGGGGGCACATGCCTTTAATCCTAGCACTTAGGAAGGAGGCTGAGGTAGGAGGATTCCTATGAGTTTGAAACCAGTCTCAGACTAATTTCAGGTCAGCATGGACTTGAACAAGACCCTACCTAGAAACTCCCCCTCCAAAAAAGAAAAAAAGTGCTTTGTTAGTGCAGTAGGTAGTCTATCAGTCTCATAAAATAAAGATAAGAAATTTCAAAATAGTTCATTTATTTGCTTTGTTCAAGACTAATATCTATTATTTTTTGTTTACATTTATTTATTTGAGTGACAGACACACAAAGAGAGAAAGAGGCAGACAGAATGGGTGCACCAGGGCCTCCCGCCACTGCAAATGAACCCCAGATGCTTGTACCACCTTATGCATCTGGCATATGTAGGTCCTGGGGAAATCGAGCGGGGTTCTTAGGCTTCACAGGCAAGCACTTAACTGCTAAGCCATCTCTCCAGCCCAAGACTAATATTTAACTAACTCTCTTTATGAGAAATGACAACAGAATAAACTATCATATCACTACTTATCTAATTTAGGATAAATTATAGTATGAAAGCTGCATGTAAGGGCTCAGAACTGTAATCTTAGCACTTGGGAGACTGAGGCCAGAGGATCTCCACAAGTTATGAGGTTAGACTGGGCTACATAGCAAGTTCTAGTACAGCCAAGGCCATACAAGATTCTGACTCAGAACAACAAAAATAGCTGGTTATGGGAGTACACGCTTTTAATCCCAGCACTTGGAAGGCTGGAGGTAGGAAGATCACAGTGAGTTTGAGCCACCCTGAGACTACATGGTGAATTCTGGGTCAGCCTGGGCTAGAACCAAGACACTACCTCAAAAAACAAAAAACCAAACAAACAAACAAACAAACAAACAAACAAACAAAAAAGGACTAGAGAGATGGCTCAGCAGTTAAGGTGCTTGCTTATAAAACTTGACACCCCAGGCTTGATTCCTCAGTACCCACATTAGCCAGATGCACAAAACACTGTATATGTCTTCTGTGGCTAGAGGCCCTGGCGCACCCATACTCGGTCTCAAATTAAAAAAAAAAAAAAAAAGAAAAAGAAAACAGACAAATAAATATATTTCTTTAGGGCTGGAGAGATGGCTCACTAGTTAAAGTGCTTGCCCACAAAGCCTAAAAACCCTGGTTTGATTCCACAGTACCCACATAAAGCCAGATGCACAAGGTGGCACACATTCATTTACAGGGACTAGAGGCTCTGGCGTGCCCATTCTCCCTAACCCCCCTCAAATAAATAAATAAAAACATTTTAAAAACATATTTTTGGAAAAAAATATATTTTTGCCTGGTCTGCTAGTAAATGCCTTTAATCTCAGCACTTGTGAGGCAAAGGTAGGAGGATTACCATGAGTTGGAGGCCTCCCTGAGACTACACAGTGAATTCCAGGCCTACTTGGAATATAGTAGAACCTACCTCAAAAAAAAAAACACACACACACACATTTTTCAAAAATATAAAATAGTCTTGGGGCTGGAGAGATGGCTTAGCGGTTAAGCTCTTGCCTATGAAGCCTAAGGACCCCGGTTCGAGGCTCAATTCTCCAGGACCCACGAAAGCCAGATGCACAAGGTGGCGCAAGCATCTGGAGTTCGTTTGCAGTGGCTGGAGGCCCTGGAGTGCCTGTTCTCTCTCCCTCTCTCTCTACCTGCCTATTTCTGTACCTCTCTCTCTCTCAAATAAATAAATAAATAATAAAATATTTAAAAAAAAAAAATATATATATATATACATAATAGTCTTGAGTATTTAACAAAAAGAAAACATGAGAAATAGTTTTGACAGAACAAAAAAGGTGGGAAAGAGAACTCAGTGGTTAAAGGTGCTTGCTTGTAAAGCCTGACTGCCTGTGTTCGAATCCACCATACCCAGGTAAAGTCACATGCACAAAGTGGCACATGTGTCTGGATTTCATTTCCAGTGGCAGGACACCCTGGCATGCCATTCTGCTCTCTCCTTGTAAATAAAGTAAATTTTATAAATAAAAATATTTTTTAAAAAGGGAAAAGAAGCCAGGCATGGTCGCATATCTCTTTAATCCCAGCACTAGAGAAGCAGAGGTAGGAGTGCTATGAGGATTTGAGGCAACCTCTGAGACTACATAGTGAATTCCAGATCAGCCTGGACTAGAGTGAGACCCTACCTCAAAAAACCAAAACAGGGGCTGGAGAGATGGCTTAGTGGTTAAGCGCTTGCTTGTGAAGCCTAAGGACCCCAGTTCGAGGCTCGGTTTCCCAGTACCCACGTAAGCCAGATGCACAAGATGGCACATGCATCTGGAGTTCGTTTGCAGTGGCTGGAGGCCCTGGTGAGCCCATTCTCTGTCTACCTCTTTCTCTGTTGCTCTCAAATAAATAAATAAAAATTTAAAAAACAGACAGTAAAGTTAATATAAATACATCTTTCTCCTGACAAAGTACAAGTAGCACTTACTTTCCAATGGAGCCTCATAGTAAACAGCTGCTTTTCTCTGTCTTAGATAGTATCGTTTCTGGTTATCTCCTTCTACGTCTTCACCATCTTCACCTTCATCTTCGTCTTCACCATCATCTTCACCATCATCTTCATCTTCACCTTCATCTTCATCATCATCATCATCTTCTTCCTGCTCTTCACCCTCTTCAGATGATTCTACAATTAAGAAACAATGCCAGGGGCTGGAGAGATGGCTCAGCAGTTAAGGTACTTGTCTGCAAAGCCTGATGACCCAGGTTCAATTCCCCAGTACCCATGTAAAGCCAGAAGAAACAATGCCAGGAGCTGGAGAGATGGCTTACGGGTTAAAGGCTTTGCTTGCAAAGCCAAAGGACCTCGGTTCTGTTCCCCAGGACTCACATAAGCCAGGTGCACAAGGTAGCGTATGCATCTGGAGTTTGTTTGCAGTGTCTGGAGGCACCGGTGTGCCCATTCTTTCTCTCTCTCTCTCTCTCTCTCTCTCTCTCAAATAAATAAAACATTTTTTTTAAATACCAGTATACCCACCAAACTGTTTACCATTTTTAACATAGAAAGTTGAAAAATGGACCTTTTAAGTTTATCTACTCTTAGGTTATTCTAAAAACTTGCAGTCCTTCTGCAACATTACTTTTTTTGTTTGCTTGTGTTTTTTTGGTTTTTTGATTTTTCAAGGCAGGATCTTACTGTAGCCCAGGCTGACCTGGAATTCATTCTGTATTTCTCAGAGTGGCCTGGAACTCATGGCAATCCTCCTACCTCTACCTCCCAAGTGCTGGGATTAAAGTAGTGTGCCACCACACCCAGCTGCAACATTACCTTTTTATTTAAATTAATTTTATTTATTATTTAGAGAGAGAGGGTGCGACAGGGCCTCTAACCACTGCAAACAAACTCCAGACGCATGTGCCACCATGTGCATCTGGCTTATGTGGGACCTGGAGAATCAAACCGGGGTCCTTAGGCTTCACAGGCATGCGCCTTAACTGCTAATCCATCCCGCCAGCACCAACATTACTTTTTAAATGAACTTAAAATTACTGAATCAGGCTGGATAAATGTTTCAGTGGGTAAGAATGCTTTGTGTATAAGGATGAAGACCTGCGCTCACTTTGCAGCAGACCATGCAGAAAGCGGAGGGAGCATGGCCATACATGCCTGTGACTTCAGGGCCACAGAGAAGAGACAGATGGCTGGGGCTCCCTGGTCAGCCAATCTAACAAAAAACAGGGAACTCCATACTTTCAGTGAGAGAGTGTCTCAGTGAAATTAGGTGAAGAGTGAGAGAATAGTCACCAGATGTTCGTCTCTGACTGCCACATGCAGGGACACAGAGCATGCATATCTATACACACGTGCATACACCACACAAACTATACTACACACCAACACTAACAAAAAAACTTTAAAATATTTTAAATTATGTAATTAAAAATTAGAGCAGCTGGGCGTGGTGATGCATGCCTTTAATCTCAGCACTCGGGAGGCAGAGGTAGGAGGATCGCCATGAGTTTGAGGCCACTCTGAGAGTACATAGTGAATTCAGCCAGGTCAGCCTGGGCTAGAGTGAAACCCTACCTCGAAAAACAAAAACAAAAACAAAAAAGAAAGTTAGAAAAAGCTGGGCGTGGTGGCGCACCCTTTTAATCCCCCCACTAGGGAGGCAGAGGTTGGATGATCACTGTGAGTTTGAGGCCACCCCAAGACTATACAGTAAATTCTAGGTCAGCCTGAGCTAGAGTGAAACCCTACCTTGAAAAACCAAAACTATATAAATAAATAAGAACTAAAACTTAGAGAAAGGCATGCCAGGCATGGTGGGAGGGAGAAGTAGGCCATGAATGTGAGGCTGCCCTAAAATTACATATTCATTTCTGGCCACCCTGGGCTAGAGTGAGACCCTAACTCAATAAACCAAAATTAGAGAAAAGCAAAAAGGAATATGAAATGTACTATTAGGAAACATTAAGTTAAAGTTTAGAATGTTCCTGGGAATTTCACTAGTATAGGCACTATACTTATAATCTTCAAATTAGGGCTGGAGAGATGGTTTAGCAATTAAGGAACTCGCTTGCAAAGCCTAAGGCCAGATACACTAGGTGGTGCATGCATCTGGAGTTTGTTTGCAGTGGCTGGAGGCTCTGGAGTGCCAATTCTCTCTATCTGCCTCTCTCTCTCAAATAAATAAATAATTTTTTTAAAAACTTCAAGTTAATGTAACACATTGGCAAGTTTTAACATCTCCTTAACAATATTTTCCCTTTAAACTTAATTCCACCTACTCCTTTTTGGCTATAGAATTATATGCTGCACAATTCAAATAACCTACTTATGATAATGGTAGCACGTATTTTTCAAACATTTAAAATGCATTCCAGAAAACTGGTTAGGGGTTGGGAAGGTGGCTTAGTGGTTAAAGGTGCTTGCTTGCAAGCCTGCTGGTCCATGGTTCAATTCTCCAGCACTCACATAAAGCTGTATACAAAAGTGGCTGGCATATGCACCTGAAGTTCACAAGTGTCTGAAGTTTGTTTCCACCAGCAAGAAACCCTGGCTTGTAAGTCCCCACCCCCCACCCCACACGCAAATATAAAGAAAAAAATGTTTAAGGAGGTATGCTTCATTGCAAATCCTGCCAGCCCAGATACAACTCCCCAGCCAAAAGCCAGATGCAAAAAGTGGTGTTTGAAGTGGCAAGAGATCCTGTATGCCAGAGTAACAAATTTTAAGAAAAAAGCTACTAAGTCTCAAATGAAATAGTAAAAATTACTAACCTTTTCAAACTTAAAATCAGATATACTACGCACTAACTACAGTTGTATTATCAAGCAAACCAATATTATTGCTTTACAACTGACATTTGCTTTTCTCTGACAAAGCACTTGACAGGTTAAGGTAGGAGGATCACTGTGAGTTTGTGAATTCTAGATTAGCCTGGGCTACAATGAGACCCTACCTCCAAAAAAAAAAAGCTGGGCATGGTGATTCACACCTTTAATCCCAGCACTCAGAAGGCAGAGGTAGGAGGATCACTGAGAGTTCAAGGCCACCCTGAGAATACATAAGGGAATTCCAGGTCAGACTGGGCTGGAGTGAGACTCTACCTCGAAAAACCAGGAATGGGGGGAACACGATCATTTTAAGCTCTCCCTGGTCTCCACTTCTAAAATGTAACACACTACCATAAATGTCACCTTTTGAATACAGTTATTTCCTACTACATAAAAAGCACTTAAATTCAAACCAAAAAACTAAAATTAATTACATATTTACCCACACTGTCTTCTTGGTTGTCAGTAGTTTCTTCATCAGCTTGTTGAATGCCATTTTGTTTTCTTCTTGTGTACATATTAAGATTGCTCTGCAAATATTTAAATAAAAGTCATTAGCATTCAGTGTACATTCATATAAAAATGCAGTTAAGACCTCTTCAATCCTAAGATGCAATTATACATTCTTCCAACTATAGCCAAAATTACTCACTGGTCAAACAAATGTTGGATAAAGTGATAATTAGCCCTAAAGGGACTATGCAGAAAAGAAAAAAAACAAAATAGAATGGGAGATTGACAACACCCACTAATGAAAGAATATATTTACTTCTTTTGTTTCATCAAACGCTTCCAAGGCTTCAAGTTTTTTTATTCGCCGTCTACGCATCTTCTTCATATCATCCATTTTTTGAAGTACAGCTTCAGCAGTGCTTTAAAAACAGTGATCACAATATTTCACTAAAAAGCACTGATTTATTTTTATAAAATTTTCAAAATTTTCTTTCCAAGAATTTTTCAACAGTTACAGAATCAATACAATGACCTCTAATGACCATTTTCATTTATGATCTACCCAAACCAAATACATTAAAATGTTCAGATAGCTCAGTAGTACAGCACTTGCCGAACATGCACAAAGGAGTAGGCGGTATCTCAGTTGGTTAAAGATATATGCTTGCAAAGCCTGCCCAATTCTCTAGCCACCCATGTAAAAAAACTAGATGTAGGACTAAAGGGATGGCTCAGTGGTTAAAGGCACTGGCTTGTAAACCTTGATGGCGTGGTTTAATTCCTTAGTATCCATGTAAAGCTAGATGCACAAAGTGGTACATGTCTGGAATTTGTTTACAGTGACAGAAGGCCTTGGCATGCCCTATACTCAATCTCTGTCTGCCTTTCTGTCTCAAATAAATAAATTAATACATTAATAAATTAATTGCTTGGTATAGTGGCACACATCTTTAGTCCTAGAACTCAGGAGGAAGAGGTAAGAGGATTGCTATGATTTATTTGGAAGCCAACATGTGACTACTGAGTTCCATGTCAGCCTGGGCTAGACTGAAACCCTACCTTGAAAATAATAAAGCTAGTTGGCGGATGTGGTAGCACACGCCTTTAATCCCAGCACTAGGAAGGCAGAGGTAGGAGGATTGCCATGAGTTCGAGGCCACCTTGAGACTACATAGGGAATTCCAGGTCAGCCTGGGCTAGAGTGAGACCCTACTTCAAAAAATCAAAAAAGAAAGAATAAAATAAAATAAAGCTGGGAGTGGTTGTGCATAAATTTAGTCCCAGCACTTGGAAGGTAGAGGTATGAAGACAGTTGTGAGTTTGAGGCCACCTGGAGACTACATAGTGAATTCCAGATCACCCTGGACTAGAGAGAACCAACCTCAAAACAAAACAAAAACCTATGAAGTTGGGGGAGAAAAGTTCAAATTTCATGATAGCCACCCAATCAAGTTTGGTTCAGATAAAGCATTTTGATGTATGGAATGTTTACTTACTTAGTTATTAGTTTGTCAAATAGCACAGACTGGTTCACAGTGCTGTATCGACTTCTAATCCTACAACTACGGCGAACTTCACCATCTCCATTCTCTTCATGCAAGTGTTCTGTACTTTTAGCAATGTTTCTTGTCCTCAGTGAGTGAGTAATTGGAATCACTTTATCTTCATAGACATGTACATAAATAAACAGAAAGATTTCAAATAAGAGTACTTACAAAAATAATTAGTAAAGGTACAGCTAAACAGATACTTTCATGTAACAAAACGATGGTATCTGAAATTTATCTTTTTTTCTTTTTTGGTTTTTCAAGGTAGGGTCTCACTCTGGCCCAGGCTGACCTGGAATTCACTGTGTTGTCTCCGGGTGGCCTCGAACTCATGGCGATTTTTTTAAAAGATAAATTTCATCGGGTGTGGTAGCGCACGCCTTTAATCCCAGCACTCAGGAGGCAGAGGTAGGAGGATCACCGTGAGTTCAAGGCCACCCTGAGACTACATAGTGAATTCCAGGCCAGCCTGGGCCAGTGTGAAACTCTACCTCGAAAAACCAAAAAAAAAAAAAAAAAAAAAAAAATTTAAGCCAGATGTGGTGGCGAGTGCCTTAAATCCCAGTACTCGGAGGCAGAGGTAGGAGGATCGCCGAGAGTTCGAGGCCACATAGTGAATTCCAGGTCAGACTGAGCCCCTACCTCGAAAAACTAAAAATTTACTCATTTATTTGACAGAAACAAGGCAGGGGAGATGAAGAGAATATGGGTATGCCAGGGCTCCAGCCACTGCAAACAAACTCCGGATGATGTGCCACCTTGTGTATCTGGCTAACATGGGTTCTAGAGAATCAAACCTGGGTCCTTTGGCTTTGCAGGCAAGCGCCTTAACTGTTAAGCCATCCCTCCAGACTGAAATTTATCTTTTAAAAACATTATAGAAAGCCGGGCGTGGTGGCGCACGCCTTTAATCCCAGCACTCGGGAGGCAGAGGTAGGAGGATTGCCAAGAGTTCGAGGCCACCCTGAGACTACATAGTGAATTCCAGGTCAGCCTGGACCAGAGTGAAACCCTACCTCGAAAAACAAAAAAAAAAAAAAAAAAAAAAACATTATAGAAAGCCAGGCGTGGTGGCACACGCCTTTGATCCCAGCACTCAGGAGGCAGAGGTAGGAGGATTGCCATGAGTTCAAGGCCACCCTGAGACTACAGAGCTAACTCCAGGTCAGCCTGGACCAGAGTGAGACCCTACCTTGAAAAAAAAAAAAAAAAAAAAAAAAAAAAAAAATTTACAGAGCCAAAAAACAAACAAACAAAAAAAATTGGCTAGGAGTGGTGGCACACAACCTTTAATCCAAGCACTTGGGAGGCAGAGGTAGAAGGATTGCAATAAGTTCAAGGACACCTTGAGACTACATAGTGAATTCCAGGTCAACCTGGGCTAGAGTGAGATCCTAACTTGAAAAACAAAAAGAAACAAACAAAAAAATAGAGGGCTGGAGAGATTTCGGGTTGGAGGGATGGCTTAGCGATTAAGGCATTTGCCTGCAAAGCCAAAGGACCCAGGTTCAATTCTCCAGGACCCATGTAAGTCAGATGCACAAGGAGACGCATGCATCTGGAGTTCGTCTGCAGTGGCTAGAGGCTCTGGTACACCCATTCTGTTTCTCTGCCTATTTCTCTCTCTCTCTCATAAGTAAAAATATTTAAAAACAAAAACAAAAATAAAAAACCTTGGGAAGTTTGCCTGCGAAGCTAAAGGACCCAGGTTCAATTCCCCAGAACCCACATAAGCCAGATGCACAAGGGGGCACATGCATCTGGAACTGGTTTGCAGTGGCAGGAGGCCCTGGCGCACCCACTCTCTCTCTCCCTGCCTATTTCTTTCTCTCAAAGAAAAATAAAATATTTTTTAAAAAATTTTAAAAGCCATTATTGGGATGGAGAGATGGCTTAACACTTAAAGCACTTGCCTGTGCAGCCTATGAAGCTTACATTCAATTCGCCAGAACACACGCAAGCCAGATGCACATGGTGGTGCATGTGTCTAGAGTTCATCTGCAGTGACTAGAGGCCCTGGTGTACCCATCTCTCTCTCAAATAAATTTTTTTTTAAATACTGCCTAGCAATATGGGCAGCACTCAAGAGTAGTTATGCTGAGTGGAAAAAACACCTTTAGATAATGCAAATTTATCTACAGTGACAGGAAACAGATTGGCAGCTACTTGTGAATGAAGATAAGGAAGAGAAATAAGAAGCAAGAGAGATTACAACTCTTGTAACTGGGAGCTATAGTCATTTTCACTATCTTATTGCAGTGACCATAAGAATAGACTCTAAAGCCAGGCGTGGTGGTGCACGCCTTTAATCCCAGCACTTGGGAGGCAGAGGTAGGAGGATCACCGTGAGTTCAAGGCCACCCTGAGACTACACAGTTACTTCCAGGTCAGCCTGAGCCAGAGTGACACCCTACCTCGAAAAAACAAAAAAAAAAAAAAAAAAAAAAAGAATAGACTCTTTCTTTTTAAATGTACTTCAGTGAACCTGCAAACAGTTTTTTGTTTTAGTTTTTGAGGTACGGTGTCACTCTAGCCCAGGCTGATCTAGCATCCTATAGTCCCTCTGGCCTCCTAAATGTTGGGATTAAAAGTATGCTTCACAACACCTCATCCCCTATAAAAATTTTAATTACATCTTAAAAATCTGAAAAGCAGGGCTAGAGAGATGCCTTAGCAGTTAATACGCTTGCCTGCAAAGCCAACTCTCCATGGTCAACTCTCCAGATCACATGTAAACCAGACACACAAAAGTGAGGCGAGCATAAGGTCACAAATGCCCAATAGGTGGCACAAGCATCTGGAGTCTGATTACAGTGGCTGAGGCCCTGGCACGCCAATTCTCTCCCCCTAGCTCTCTATCTCTAAAATAAAAAAGAAAAAATCTGGGGCTGGAGATATGGCTTAGTAGTTAAACACTTGCCTATGAAGCCTAAGGACCCCGGTTCGAGGCTCAATTCTCCAGGACCCACGTAAGCCAGATGCACAAGGTGGCACACCCATATGGAGTTCATTTGCAGTGGCTGGAGGCCCTGGTGCACCCATTCTCTCTCTACCTGCCTATTTCTGTATCTATCTCTCACTTTCTCAAATACACAAATAAAAAATAAAATATTTAAAAAAAAAAAAAAAAGAAAAAATCTGAAACACAGACTGGAGAGATGGCTCAGCATTTAAGGCGTTTGCCTACAAAATCTAAAAACCTGAGTTCAATTCTCCAGTACCCAACAAAGCCATATGCACAAAATGGTGCATGCATCTGGACTTCTTTCAAAGGACTGAAGGCTCTGGTGCACAGATTCTCTCTCTGCTTGCAAAAAAAGTAAATAAATTTTAAAAAAATCTGAGGGCTGGAGAGATGGCTTAGCGGTTAAGGCGCATGCCTGTGAAGCCTAAGGACCCAGGTTTGGTTCTCCAGGTCCTACATAAGCCAGATTCAAGAGGTGGCGCATGTGTCTGGAGGACTTTTGCAATGGTTACAGGCCTTGGTGCGCCCATTCTCACTCCCTCTCCCTCCGTCTCAAATAAATAAATAAATAAATAAATAAATAAATAAATAAATAAATAAATAAATAAATGAATAAATGAATAAATAAAAAATAAATAAATAAAACTTAAAAATCTGAAATACCAAGCTGACTCAGTGGCCTGCCGCCTGGGTTTGATTTCCCAATACCCATGTAAAGCCAGATATACAAAGTGTTGGGTGTGTCTGGAGTTCTTTTACAATGGTAAGAGGTCCTGTTATGCCCATACACACCCTACCTTTCCTGTTTTTGCTAATAGATAATGCTTAAAAAATCTGAAATGCCATTAACATAACTTACCTTCTTTGCACTCTTCTTTTTTTTTATCAGCCTGCTGTCTAGCCAACTGCCTATATGAAAAAAATATATTAAATTCAAAATAATTGACATACTTTTAAATTCTATATTCTGGTAACAAAGTCTAGAAAATAGATATTTTAAAATCTAAGAAACAATGACAATATCTATGGTTACTTTCCTTCTCCTTTCACTTTTTGTTGTTACTGTTTTTTGAGGCAGGATCTTGCTCTAGCCCAGCTGACTTGGAATTCACTATGTAGTCATCTCAGGGTGGCCTCAAACTCACGGTTATCCTTCTACCTGTCTCCTGAGTGCTGGGATTAAAGGCTGCCTGGCTTTCTTTTTTGATTTGCTCAAGCAGGTTCTCTGTCAAGCACTGGCTGACTGGGAACTCACTCCATAGTTAGAATGCCTTGAACTCAGGGTGATTCTACCTCCCAAGCACTGGGACTACAGGCAAGTACCACCATGCCCAACTAATGCTTACTTTATTTTTGTTTTTTGAGGTAGGGTCTTACTCTAGCCCAAGCTGACCTGGAATTCACTATGTAGTCTCAGGGTGGCCTTGAACTCATGGACATGCTCCTACCTCTGTCTCCCAAGTGCTGGGATTAAAGCCATGCACCACCAGCCATATACCACCATGCCCAGCTAATGCTTACTTTTAAGTTATGGCTAAACAAAGTTTCTTTTGAGATTCAATGACTAATTTTTAAAATTTTTATTTATTTGCATGCACACATGTTGTGTGTTGTACAGATAAACTGGTCATTTGTTGCTGAAAACAAATGCCTGTCTTAACTTTATGTGGGTGGTTAGGGAATTGAATTGGAACTGTCAGGCTTTATAAGCAAATGTCCTTAATCACTGAGACATCTCCCCAGCCCCCCCTTTGTTTTTCATACATGGTCTCAAATTGAACTTATGACTTACAACTTTACTCATGGCAATACTCCTGCCTCACATTTCTGTGAGGCATTTCTGGCATGAACAACCATGCCAGGTTTGCATTAGTTCATAGCCAAACAAAACTAATAAAGTCAGAGTATATTACTATAAATAAATGAAATCCTTAGTGTAAATATTTAGCCAATTGAAAGGGACTTCATACCTGGTCATCCAGGCCCAATACAGCAATTGTGGTATTTCTGTTATAGGGGAAACCAACTGCTCTCTGACTGGATCTTAGGCCCAGATGTTTAGTACTAAAACCTAATCAAAAACCTATGGCTAGCCGGGCGTGGTGGCTCACGCCTTTAATCCCAGCACTTGGGAGGCAGAGGTAGGAGGATTGCCGTGAGTTCGAGGCCACCCTGAGACTACATAGTGAATTCCAGGTCAGCCTGAACTAGAGTGAGACCCTACCTCGGAAAAAAAAAAAAAACCTATGGCAAGCAGGGCATGGTGGCACACGCCTTTAATCCCAGCACTCAGGAGGTAGGAGGATCGCCATGAGTTCAAGGCCACCCTGAGCTAGAGTGAGACCCCACCTTGGGGGGGAACTATGGCAGGGGCTGGAAAAATGGCTTAGCAGTTAAGCGCTTGCTTGTGAAACCTAAGGAAGCTGGTTTGAGGCTCGATTCCTTAGTACCTACGTAAGCCAAATGCACAAGATGTTGCGTGCATCTGGAGTTTGTTTGCAGTGGCCAGAGGCCCTGGTGCACCCTCTCTCTCTCTCTCTCTCTCTCTCTCTCTCTGCACCTCTTTTTCTGTCTGTTGTTCTCAAATAAATAAATAATTTTAAAAAAAAATTTTTTTTAAGCCTATAACAGAGGAGGTCCTAAGCTCTAGGGAGTAAACTACTTTTGTTGTTTGGTTTAATGGATGGATATATGATGCCCACCAAACTATCCCCTAAATACTTAGGTTTATGCTATATATTAATGAGTCTCTCACTTCTGGTTAGGGAAGCTGCTCTTTTCAGAAGGCAGTGGCGACTGAGGAGACTCAAAGCTTGAAGTGCTCCTAAGGAGTGACAGTGGAGTGTACAACTGAAGCATCTCTATCACATTCTCCAAGACTCAAAGACTATGGCTTGAAGAGGTGGCAGAAAAAAATATAAAAGACAGGCTGGATGCACGCCTTTAATTCCAGCACTCAGGAGGCAGAGGCAGGACTGCCATGAGTTCATGAGACTCATAGTGAATTCCAGGTCAGCCTGGGCTACAGCGAGACCCTACCTCAAAGACCAAAAAAAATGTAAGAGCAAAGGAAAGGGGAGGAGTGCTTTGCAACACTGTCATCCAGACCAAAAAAGTGGTTGTGACATGTATAACATCACAGTGGCTGATGCTACCTACAAAAGACATGCATAAAAGAGGGTAAAAAAAAAAAAAAAGACATCAAAATAGACCAGGAACCCTAGTCAAGAGCCCAGTATCAAAGAAAATATGCAGAAACCACAATCATTGTACAGCTACTCAAATCTTGCTGTAGCTTTCTAATATTCTTGGTTATCTGGTTTTGTAGACCCAAGATGATGAAAAACAGATGAAATAGGAAAGCAATGACTACAGTATAACATGCTGGCAACAATGTAAAGAGCAAGAACAAGGAAAAGTACATGAAGCAAGACTCAAGTACTATAGGTCATCTTATATAAACCTTAGACAACTATCCTAATGTTGCCATTGACAAAATAATAATATTTATAGTAATGATGAGAATATAGAAAAATGCTTTTTACGTAAGACTTTTTCTCCACAGAAGACATACAAACAACTTGTTGGCCTTCTTTCAGGAGTGAATGAATCACATGTATTAAAGTCAGGTTCTATTTTTCTCTCATAAGCTTAAAATAATTTAGCTAGTACTGCCTGGTGCCAGTTCAATTATACACAAAATTGTAGGGCCTGCAATTTTCTGCAAAAGCAAATCAAATGTTTATTTTTTCTTGATATGGAAAATAATTTTTAAATTCTCATAAATAAAAACTTTGAGTTTCAAACACTTGATTTTGACCTGGCCATAGTTTATAGGACTATAATCCTAGCACTTGGGAGGTAGACACAGAATCAGGAGTTTGAGGCTAACCTCAAGTATAGGACACCACCTCAAAAAATGCAAGGGTGGGGCTTAAGAGAGGCTTGCTTATCAGTTAAGTCAGTTGCCTGCAAAACCTAAGGACCCAGGTTTGATTCCCCAGGACCCATCTAAGCCAGATGCATACGGTGGCACATGCATCTAAAGTTCATTTGCATGGGCAAGACTCCCCAATGGGCCCACTCTCTCTCTCTCTCAAATAAACTTTTTTTTAAAAAACATGCAAGGTGGGCTGGAGAGATGGCTTAGCGGTTAAGGCGCCTGCCTCCTAAGCCTAAGAACGCTGGTTCCAATCTCCAGCAGTTCCAATTTCCAGGTCCCACGTTTAGCCAGATGCAAAGTGACGCAAGGGTGCAATGCCACACTTGACCACAAGGGGGCACACACATCTGGATTTCTTTCGCAGCAGCTGAGAGGTTGCTGGCGTGCCCATCTCTATCTGTCTTCCTCTCCCTCTCTCTCTGTGTCTCTCTCTCAAAAAAAAAAAAAAAAAAAAAAACTTTGAAAGAAGGAAGGAAAAGGGGGAGAGAAGACAGAGCCTTCTATTTTCTAAACCATGTACCCACTACCCATTTTAAAACTGGAAACTGACAGCATTACAACTGAGAGCACATCGTAGTTAATGTGTCGGCAGTTTTTTCTTCTTTTTTTTTTTTTTGCTTTTATTTTTAGGTTTTATTTTTATTTACTTGAAAGAGAAAGAGGTAGACAGAGAGAAAATGGGCGTACCAGGGCCTCTAACCACTGTAAATGAACTCCAGATGCATTGTGCCACCTTGTGTACCTAGCTTATGTGAGAACTGAGGAATTGAATCTGGGTCCTTAGGCTTTGCAGGCAAACGCCTAAACCACTAAGCCATCTCTCCAGCCTTTTTTTTTTTTGGTTTTTCAAAGTAGGGTTTCACTCTAGCCCAAGCTGACCTGGAATTCACTATGTAGTCTCAGGGTAGCCTCGAACTCATGGTGATCCTCCTACCTCTGCCTCCCAAGTGCTGGGATTAAAGGCATGCGCCACCACGCCCGGCTTTTTTTCTTTTTTGAGGTAGGATCTCACTCATGCCCAGGCTAACTTGAAATGTGCTATGTAGTCCAGGCTAAACTCAAACTCACAGCAAGCCTCCTACCTCTGCATCCCAAATGCTGGGATTAGAGATATGCACCACAATGCCCAATTGTTTTTTTCCTTCTGTTTTTGGTGTCGCATAAAACCATGTGTTTAAAGGCTGGTGAGACGGCTCAGCAGTTAAAGCACTTGCCAGCAAAGCCTAACAATCAGAGTTCAATTCCCCAGTACCCACGTGAGGTCAGATACACAAAGTGGCGCACACATCTAGAGTGTGTTTGCAGTGGCTAGAGGCCCTGGAGCACCCATTCTTTCTATCTCTCTCTCTGTTTGCAAATAAATAAATAAAATTATTTTTTTAAGTGTTTAGTAGTTGACACAATGGATTCTATGAAACACAACAGTAAATATTACACAAATAATTGCCAAGTGAAAAATTTAAAAATACATAATAGCCAAGCACAGTGGTGCATGCCTCTAATCCTCACACTCATTAGGCAGAGGTTGGGAGGATCTCTATGAGTTCAAGGCCACCCTGAGATTACACAGTGAATTCCAGGTCAGCCTGGACTAGCGCAAGACACTCAAAAAAATAAATAAAAAGAAAAATAAATAAATAGCCAGACATGGTGGCACACGCCTTTAATCCCAGCACATGGGAGGCAGATTTAGAAGGATCACCATGAGTTCAAGGGCAGCCTGAAACTACATAGTGAATTCCAGGTCAGCCTGTGTTAGTGAGACCCTAAAAGACTGATTAAGGCTGGAGAGAAGGCCTAGCAGTTAAGGTGCTTGCTTATAAGCCTGACTGCCCAAGTTCAAATCCCAAATATCCACATACAGCCAGATACACAAAGTAGCACATGCATCTGGAGTTCGTTTGCAATGTCAAAAGGCCCTGGTTGGGCTGGAGAGATGGCTTAGTGGTTAAGGCACCTGCCTGCTAAGCCTAAGAACGCTGGTTCCAATCTCCAGGTCCCACGTTTAGCCAGATGCAGTGACGCAAGGGTGCAATGCCGCACTTGACCACAAGGGGGCGAAGGCATCTGGATTTCGTTCGCAGCAGCTATCTGTCTTCCTCTCCCTTTCTCTCTGTCTCCCCCCCCCCCAAAAAAAAGACCCTGGTACATCCATTCTCATTCTCTCTCTCCCTCTCTGCCTGAAAATAATAAATTTAAAAAATAATAATAAACAGACTAATTAAATAACTGAAAAATAAGAAAAGCCCAAACTTAAAAGAACATAATTTATTATTTGCAAAGTATGCTATATAAAACAAGAAAACTATTTAAGAATAGAAAGATTCTAGTTTTCTAAATTATAACTACTTATTTATATGAAGACAATGTGAAAAAAGTACATCAAATAAATTTTATTGTAATTGGGGTATTACTCTATTTTTGATAACCCAAACTGCAGAAAAAGTGAAGGTTAACTAATCTCTAGTACCATGAATCTAGCCAAGTACCTACTCTACTGAAATGGATGCTAAAGCACAATGGAATTCATGCCAGCTACCTCAGGGTTTGAAAGCAATGAAACTTAATAATGTAGAAAACATCCAGTCCTGTTAGACTAGTAGAATTTTTAAAAATATACCCTCAAGCCAGGCATGGTGGCACACACCTTTAATCCCAGCACTCGGGAGGCAGAGGTAGGTGAACCACCATGAGTTCAAGGCACCCTGAGACGACTACATAGTGAATTCCAGGTAAGCCTGGGCTAGAATGAGACCCTACCTCAAACAAAAACAAACAAACAAACAAACAAAAAAACCCACAAAACCTCAAAACCACATATTCTGGAAGACTGCTTTAGAAGCACATATATAGAAATTCACAAACCACTCAAAATCGATGAAAAACTTGAGAGCAAGCAAACAAACAAACAAACAGAACTAACATTGTGAATGAAGGCTTTGTTTAGACTGTGATGCAGAACCATATTTTATAAGCCAACTGCAGTCCCAAAAGGACTTTTCTTAGTGGAACTGATCCTGCTCTAACCAAAGTTTTCAGCTCCACTCATATATAATGCAGTTCTGTTTTTGAAAAGGAACTTAAAAATAGGCCAGGCATTTTGGTTCACGCCTTTAATCCCAGCACTTGGGAAGCCAACGTAGGAGGATGACCATGAATTCAAGGCCATCCTGAGACTACAGAGTGAATTCCAGGTCAGCCTGGGCTAGAGTGAGACCCTACCTTGGGATTAAAAAGAAAAAAAAAGAATAAAAATTACATAACTAAAGTTTATTAATACTTACTTGCAGCATTTCACTTCAAATAAATGACAGTTTACAGAAGTGAAATTCTGAAAACTGGTGAAAACAAACTATTTATTTACTTATTTTTGTTATTTGAGATGGATTTCATAGCCCAGGATAACCAGGAATTGTTTATGCAGTCCAGGCAGGCCTTTAACTCCTGATCCTATCTTTACCTCAGAAGTATTAAGATTATAGGTGTGTACCAGGACCAAAACTACACTTTAAAATGTACCAAAATATTTTGTTACATCACTTGAAATCATGCAGTATTAATACATTAAAATTTTCCACTAAACTTAAATGGAAAAAAGATTAAATGAGAATATTTTATTATTGCTTTAAAACCATTTTGAATTAGTAGTCAATCTTGCATTACCTTGTAAAATGCCTGCTGTTAGAGTGTTTCTCTGTTCTTTCCATATTCTTATCAAAACTAGAATCTGAAGAAGTCTGTGCATTTTTTCTCAAAGACCTTAAAGAATGTTGCTGGTGGTAGATTTCAATTTTCTTAACCGACAATCCATCCTTAAGAAAAATAAAGACAGCTTAAGATAAATTTTAATTCCTTAGCATTTTTTTTTTATTACAAGTGAGTAACAGTCACTTTTAGAGCAATAGAAGTTGATGTTTAAGCCGGGCGTGGTGGCACACACTTTTCATCCCAGCACTTAGGAGGCAGAGGTAGGAGGATCACGGAGACTTCAAGACTACCTTGAGACTCCATAGTGAATTCCAGGTCAGCCTGAGCTAGAGTAAGACTCTACCTCGGAAACCAAAAAAAAAAAAAAAAAAAGAGTTTAATGTTTTATTTATTTGAGAGAGAGAGAGAGAATGGGTGCACCAGGGCCTCCAGCCACTGCAAACGAACTCCAAATGCATGCACCACCTTGTTCACCTGGCTTACGTGGGTACTGGGGTATTGAGCTTTGAACGGGGGTCCTTAGGCTATACAGGCAAGTGCTTAACTGCTAAGCTATCTCTCCAGCCCAAGAGCTGATTTTTTTTTTTTTTGATTTTGCAAGGTAGGGTCTCACTCTGGCCCAGGCTGACCTGGAATAGTCTCAGGGTGGCCTCGAACTCTTGGTGATCCTTCTACCTCTGCCTCCCGAGTGCTGGGATTAAAGGCGTGCGCCACCATGCCCGGCTTGATATTTAAAATATATAATCAAGCCAGGTGTGGTGGTGCACGCCTTTAATCCCAGCACTCGGGAGGCAGAGGTAGAAGGATCACCAAGAGTTCGAGGCCACCCTGAGACTACATAGACAGATAAAGACAGAAAATGGGCATGCCAGTCTCTAGTCACTGCAAACGAACTACAGAAACATGCGCTACTTTGTGCATCTGGCTTATGTGGGTACTGAGGAATCAAACCTAAATCCTTAGGCTCCACAGGCAAAAGCCATCTCTCCAGCCCTAAATTTAAAAAAAAAAAAAAAAATGAGCTGGGCATGGTGGCACTCACCTTTAATCCCAACACTGGGTAGGCAGAAGTAGGATCACCATGAGTTCGAGGCCACCCTGAGACTACATAGTGAATTCGAGGTCAGCCTGAGCTAGTGAGACCCTACCTCAAAGAAAGAAAGAAAAGAAAAGAAAAGAAAAGAAAAGAAAAGAAAAGAAAAGAAAAGAAAAGAAAAGAAAAGAAAAGAGAAAAGAAAAAAGAAAAGAAAAGAAAGAGAGAAAGAAAAATTAAAACAACTACGTATCTATTACATGCTAATAGCTGGGAAAGTACTGGAAATATACTACCAACAAAAAGTCAAAATCCTGGGGCTAGAGAGATGGCTTAGCGGTTAAACGCTTGCCTATGGAGCTTAAGGACCCCGGTTCGAGGCTTGATTCTCCAGGACCCACATAAGCCAGATGCACAAGGGGGTGCATGCATCTGGAGTTCGTTTGCAGTGGCTGGAGGCCCTGGCGCACCCATTCATTCTCTCTCTCTCTCTCTCTCTCTCTCTACCTGCCTATTTCTGTATCTCTCTCTCTCAAATAAATAAACAAATAATAAAATATTAAAAAAAAAAAAGTCAAAATCCTGAGCCAGGCGTGGTGGCACATGACTTTAATCCCAGCACTTGGGATGCAGAGGTAGGAGGATAGCCAGAGTTCAAGGCCACCCTGAGATTACAGAATTCCAGATCAACCTGAGCTAGAGTGAGACCCTACCTCTAAAAAAACAAAACAAAAACTTCAAAATCCCAAGCCTGACTTAGGAGGGTATACAGACACATAAAATAGTAAAATTATACAATATGCTACAGTAGTAATTGCTAGAACAGAAAGGGTCAAAGGTTGTGCAGAGGCTTGAAACTTTGACTAAGACATGTTTACACTCCCCAGATGCCTGCCCATTTCTGCACCTGATTGAGGTCCTGAAAATTAGGACCTCGTGTCTTTTTAACTCAATTACAATTTCAGAGATTGACAGAACTCATTCCTTTTGGAAGCTCAGTAACCAATGATGCAACTACAAGACTTAACTAATTTCATGTAGCGACCTTAAAACAAGACTAATGTTATCTGAACTAAAGTAAACATTGCCCTGTCACTCCCACCAAACGCCCTCCCCTTAGGACTCTCATTCCAAGCTTCTAAGGGATTCTCCAGTCCCACTCCTACATGTACCACTGCGATAAGACTGTTATTACCTACTGCCTTAAGTTGTGTACAGCTTCCTCTCCCTCCCCAATCTTTTTGTGAAAGCTGTCTCCTCCACCTATTAAAATCTTTTATCGTGAGAGGTGGGGAGAAAAGATGGAGCTTCTCTCCCAGAGCACTAACTCTGCCTATCCTTAATGCCCAGCAGTACTTGACACCTCTAAGGAGCATTTCTTTCAAGAGGGCGTTTTGTATCCCTTGCCGACTTCTCCTATGGACACTTTGAGCCGCCAACATGTGACAGGAGGAAAAGGTTTGGGGAAGCAGAAAAACCCAAGTTCCGATTTTAGATCTGCCACTTTTGTGAGCCCGTCCCGTCACCTGTCCCAGAGATGCCATCACTGTGCATTCATTCTCAATGAAGTGCACACGAGCTGCTGTTGGTGTTCACCATGCCACATTATGCAATCTTGCTATTTTATTCGCTGAGCTCTTATTACGGAACCTCTCCGGATCGTAAATGGAGGCCAGAGAACCCAAGTTACCCGTCTATCCCCGTGGCCCCCTAATATGCCTCCTTCCACGCAATGCATTTTCGGGATCAGCACCTGCGTGTGGCCTTGCGCGGACCGGCGTGGGCGGGGGAGGAGGAGGGCAGGCCGGGGAACCACCCCGCGCCCGGCCAGGCCCGGCTCGGCCCCACGGGGGCACTCAGCTCCGGCGGGCCTCGGTTTTCCTCTAGCGTCCAAAGAAAAAGGTGGCGACCAAACTACAAACTACTCACCGGCTCCATCCCTTCGCCCCGACCCCCAGCACCCCGAGCGGACCGGGTCACCGGCACCCTTCTTCCATCTCTTCCGCTTGCACGACCGGCGCCCCCTCCCCCACTTCGCCGCCGCCTCCAACCGCACGGCGCACGCGGCTCTCCCCTCCACGCCCCGAGGACAGCGGGCCTCGGGCCATCGGTTCCCGGCCGCAGCGTGGGCTAGTGGGTTCCCAGCCCCAGGCCCAGCTCGCTACTCACGGCCGCCGCGGTTGCGGGGACGACGGGCTTGTCCGCGGCGCTGGCCGAGCGGAGCCGCCTCCGGGCGCTGCTGCACGGCAGGCTGAGGAAGTCGTTCGACAGGTCCAAGGAGTCCGTCGCGGACGAAGTCGCCGAGCGGCTGTGCAGCTCCAGGCTGCTGCGGAGAACCACCATGGTCCCCGACTGCAAAGACTAACAACCCCCCACGCACACTCACACACCGCCTCCCCCGCGCCCCGGCCCCGAGCGCTAGGCTGCCGAGCGGGCTCCACAGCGCTCCGAATTCTGGCGCCACAAGCTGCGCGCCAGCGACCCGAGCGCGCGCGCGCGCGGGATCCCTCCGCCGCAGGCCCCGCCCACTCCGCGCCCGGCCGGTCGGCCTGTCCCTTCCCACTAGGGGTGAACCCCGAAACGGGACACGCAGACGTGGAGTGGAACTCACACTAACGACGTCGAGCGCTCGGGAGGAACATGCGAGGAGAAGGCCGACTTCTTTTAACCTTGGGTAGTTCCGGCTCGCGGAGGGAGACGGCGGCGGGGGGCAGCGGTGCAGAGTCCTGTTTGGAATTTTGGCGCGTGGACACGGAGAGGGGAGCGCTGATTGGCTGGAGGCCCCTCCGCCCGCCCCCTTCGGCTACCTGCCCGCTACTTCCCGCCATCAAGGATTCAAACGCAAAATGCGTAGCCCTTAACCTGAGGAAACTTTAAAAGTGCTTAGCTCTTTGACAGGTTTGGGACTTTAGGCCTTATCAGGGGTTTGTTTGCGGATTTTTAAAAAATTAACAAAATGAGGGCTGGAGAGATGACTCGATGGCCGTCAAGGCGCTGCCTGCAAAGCTTAACGACCCTGGTTCAGTTCCCCAGTATCCACTTAAATAGATATGCACAGTGTGTTGCCGGGCGTGGTGGCGCACGCCTTTAATCCCAGCACTCGGGAGGCAGAGGTAGGAGGATCGCCGAGAGTTCGAGGCCACTCTGAGACTACATAGTGAATTCCAGGTCAGCCTGGACCAGAAGTGAGACCCTACCTCGAAAAACCAAAAAAAAAAAAAAAGATATGCACATTGTGGCACATACGTCTGGAGTTTGTTTGCAGGTCTCTCTCTTCCCCCTCTCTGCCTCTTTCTCAAATAAATAAATTAATTAAATAACTTTAAAAAGAAGCAGAGAAATTGGGGTACATAGAGACTTGCAGGGAGGATGGAATATGTAGACATGGGCAGAAAGTAGAGCCTGGGCAAGAGGCAAGGAACAGATTCTCCATGAGAGCCTCCATGACGCTCCACAAGAACTGGCTGACTTGGATTTCAGACTTCTGGCATTCTGTGAGAGAAAATTACATATAATTTGCAAGGGAAGAGAGAAACAATGGTTGCCTCAGGGCCTCTTGCCATTGCTAGTGCACTCCAGATGATGCAAGCATTACTTTAATGGGTCTTGCTTCACAAGAGCGCTGAGGAATTGACCTCTGGTTGGCAAGCTTTGCAAACAAGTACCTTAAACCACTGAGCTGACTCCCTAGCTCCAACGATTTTTAACAGGCACTTTATAGTAATTTCTTGTATATTGGCAGCCCTAGGAAAAGAACATAGTTGAGCTAGTGTTGGATCTTGTCAGTCATTTGGGATGGGGGCAACAATTTGGAACAAAAAGCAGCAGTAGAAATGGGTTCTTGCAACCAGGCGTGGTGTTGCCTGCCTTTAATCCCAGTACTGGGGAGACAGGTAGGAGGATCACTGTGAGTTCAAGGCCAGCCTAGGACTACAGAGTGAGTTCCAGGTCAGCCTGGGCTAGAGTGAGAACCTACCTTGAAAAAAAAATAAAAAAGGAAAGAAAGAAACGGTCTCTTGCTCACAACCTCTGTTACTTAAAGGTCCACGTGTTCTAACTTTGTGTGTGACAGAAACAAGGCTGAACTAAGATCCAATTACAACTCCATTACCTCACTTGGGATGAGGTCATAGGTCTGTTCTTTCTCCTTATTGAGAATTTTAATAAATGAACATACTGTTATTTCCCTTCTTTTTGTTTTTGTTTTTCGAGGTAGTGTTTTTCGAGGTGTGTGTGGGTATTTATAGGTAAACACATGCCATAATACATATGTGGAGGTCAAAGGACAACCTTGGAGTCTTGGTTGTCTCCTTCCACCTTGTCTGAGACAGGTCTCTCTTGTTTGCCCCTGGATCATTAGACTAGCCGGCTCCTAAGCATTGGGGTTCTCCTGACTCTTGTTTCCACTGTTCTAGGCCCATTGGGATTATACATGGGTGCACCACTTTGCATCTAGCTTTATGTGGGTACTAGGGCTCTGAAGTCTCAGTTTTATACAAATAATACATGTGTGTTGTTTAGCATTTTCTTTTTCTTTTTTTTTATTTTTGGTTTTTCGAGGTAGGGTCTCACTCTAGCTCAGGCTGACCTGGAATTCATTATGTAGTCTCAGGGTGGCCTTGAACTCATCCTCCTACCTCTGCTTCCCGAGTGCTGGGATTAAAGGTGTGCACCACCATGCCCAGCTTTAATTATTAATTTTTTAATATTTTATTTTTATTTATTTATTTGAGAGAGAGAGAATGGGCATGCCAGGGCCTCCAACCACTGCAAATGAACTCCAGACATATGTGCCACCTGTGCAGCTGGCTTAGGTGGGTTTGAGGAATCGAACCAGGGTCCTTTGGCTTCGCAGGCATGCGCCTTCACCATGGCTTAAGGCGCATGCCTGCGAAGCCAAAGAATGCTTGTTCAAATCTCCAAGTCTCATGTTTAGCCAGATGCAAAATTGATGTGAGGATGCAATGTCGCACATGTGCACAAGAGGGTACATGTGTCTGGAGTTCATTCACAGCACCTGAAAATACCTTGGCATGCCCATTCTTTCTCTGCCTCTTTCTCTCTTTCTCTCTCAAATTAAAAAAAAAAAAAATCCTCCTACCTCTGCCTCCCAAGTGCTGGGATTAAAGGGGTGGCTCTTTTCCAAACATATATAAAGAGAAAGAACTGCTTGAGGAAGGGGTGGCACACCCTTTAATCTTTTTTTTTTTTAATTTTTATTTATTTATTTGAGAGAGCAAGAGAGGGAAAGAGGCAGACACCCAGAGATAGATAGAATGGGCACACCAGGGCCTCTAGCTATTGTAAACAAACTCCAGATGCATGTGCCCCTTGTGCATCTGGCTTACGTGGGTCCTGGAGAATTGAATCAGGATCCTTTGGCTTCGCAGGCAAACGCCTTAACTGCTAAGCCATTTCTCCAGCCCCCCCTCCCCCAATCTTTAATCGAAGCACTCAGGAGGCTGAAGTAGGACACAGCCAAGAGTTGGAGGCCAGCCGGGCGTGGTGGCGCACGCCTTTAATCTCAGCACTTGGGAGGCAGAGGTAGGAGGATCGCTGAGAGTTCGAGGCCACCCTGAGACTACACAGTTAATTCCAGGTCAGCCTGGACCAGAGTGAAACCCCACCTCGAAAAACCGAAAAACAAAACAAAACAAAACAACAACAACAAAAAAAACCAAAACCAAAAATAAAAATAAAAACAACAAAACAAAACAAGAACTGCTTGAGAGAAGACAATGTGCAAACAGCCAACCTGCCTTCATATTGTGCAGTGCACTCCAGGGATGTTTCTGTGAGTTGTCACCTGTGCTGGAGTAGGGGTTTTGGTGACACAGTTGCCCTTGATGTGTGTTCCTGCGAATAAACCTTCACCCATACTCCTGTAAGTAACCTCAACACAGTCAGTGTTCTATGTGGGAGTAAACACTTCCACTTTCGTTCAGGAAATTAACATAACAGCATGTAAAAAATACAAGCAGAGCTGGGCGTGGTGGCGCACGCCTTTAATCCCAGCACTCGGGAGGCAGAGGTAGGAGGATCACGGTGAGTTTGAGGCCACCCTGAGAATACAAAGTGTCAGCCTGAGCCAGAGGGAGAACCTTACCTCCAAAAACAAAATAAAAAAATTTAAAAAAATTACAAGCAACATAGAAATATAAAACAAGATAGGTACAGGGCTGTAGAGATGTTTTAGCAATTAAGAGTACTTCCTGTGCAAGTGTGAGGGCCTGAGGAGACCTGAAAGACCGATTAAGTTCCATCCACAGAGTCTACCTAAACAGTTGGGCATAGCTTCAGTCCTATAGGGGAGCCAAGACCCGAGAATCCCTTGATGTTGCAGCACTCGGGAGGCAGAGGGAGGAGAATCGCTGTGAGTTCAAGGCCACCCTGAGACTACATAGTGAATTCCAGGTCAGCCTGCGAGACCCTACCTTGGCAAAACAAAAAACAAAACAAGAACAAGAAAAGAAAAAAAATGCAATGAGGGCTGGCAAGATGACTCAGTGGTTAAGGTGCTTGCCTACAAGGCCTAAAGACTCGGGTTTGATTCCTCAGTACCCACATAAAGTCAGATGCAGAGTGGCACATGCATTTGGAGTTCGTTTGCAGTAACTGGAGGCCCTGGCATGCCCACTCTCCCTCTCTCTCTGTCTCTCTTCTACCTCTCTCTGCTTACAAATAAATAAACTAAAAATAAAAAAAAGAAACAACTGGGGCTGGAGAGATGGCTTAGCAGTTAAGGCACATGCCTGTAAAGCCTAAGGACCTCTGTTTCAATTCTCCAGATCCCAAGTAAGCCAGATGCACAAGGTGGCGCATGCATCTGGAGTTTGTTTGCAGTGGCTTAGAGGCCCTGGCGTGCCCATTTCTCACTCTTCCTCTCTCTTCCCCAAATAAATAAATAAATAAATAAATAAATAAATAAATAAATAAATAAATAAAAATAAATAAGAAAAAATAAATAAGAAAAATTGAGCCCGGTGTGGTGGCACACACCTTTAATCCTAGCCTCTCTCTCTCTTCTTCTTTTTTTTTTTTTTTTTTTTTTTTGAGGTAGGGTCTCACTTTAGCTCAGGCTGACCTGGAATTTTCACTCTGTATTCTCAGGGTGGTCTCGAACTCACAGCGATCCTTCTACCTCTGCCTCCCAAGAGCTGGGATTAGCCGGGTGTGGTAGCACATGCCTTTAATCCCAGCACTCTGGAGGCAGGGTTAGGAGGATCGCTGTGAGTTCTGAATCTGGTCTCAAACTCACAGCGATCCTCCTACCTCTGCCTCCCAAGGGCTGGGATTAGCCAGGTGTGGTGGCACATGCCTTTAATCCCAGCACTCTGGAGGCAGGGATAGGAGGATCACCGTGAGTTCTGAGCTCGAGGCCACCCTGAGAATACAGAGTGAAAATTCCAGGTCAGCCTGAGCTAAAGTGAGACCCTACCTGGAAAAAGAAAACAAGAAAAAAATTGTAATGACATGGGAAGAGGGGCACACACAGGTTCTGTTTCTGAGATCTGGTCTGCCTTTCCTGCTGAGAAAAGACAAGGGGACTGGAGTTCAGATGGCTTCAGTCACCACTGATAAGAGGCCAAGGGCCCATCAAGTTAACTTCACTCTTTAGCACTCCCTCTCATTCCTAGGTCTAGAAAAAGAACTCCCCCCATAAACTTTGTTTCCTAAGAGAAATTGCTTAACTTTTAACCTTATTTACAACTTTTATTCTTTGAATAATGTTAGAGAAAAAGGAGGGGTGGTTTCCTGGCAACCTTCAGTAGTGTAACTTGAGAGCCACCAAGATAGCACATACATAGCTAATGCTAAGAATTCACTCACTTTCCAGAAACCCACACTTGTCCTGTCAGGTGTGCTTTTCTTTCTTTTTCTCTCTCTTTTTAAAAAATGTATTTACTTGAGCCAGGCATGGTGGCACACGCCTTTAATCCCAGCACTCGGGAGGCAGAGGTAGGAGGATTGCCATGAGTTCAAGGCCACCCTGAAACTCCATAGTGAATTCCAGGTCAGCCTGAGCTAGAGTGAAACCCTACCTCGAAAAATCAAAAAAACAAACAAAAACACAAACACATGCATATATATATATATTTACTTGAGGGAGAGGAGAGATTGGGCATGCCAGGGCTTTCAGCTGTTGCAAACAAACTCCAGATACAAGTGCTACCTTGTGCATCTGGCTTATGTGGGTCCTGGGGAATTGAACCTGGGTCTTTTGGCTTTGCAGACAAGAGCCTAAGCCATCTCTCCAGCCTTCTCTCTCTCTCTCTCTTTTTAAAAAATATTTTTATTTATTTGAGAGAGACAGAAACAGGCAGGTAGAGAGAGAGAGAGAGACAGAGGGAGAGAGGGAGAGAATGGGTGCACCACAGCCTCCAGCCACTACAAACAAACTTCAGATGCATGGCCCCTTTGTGCATCTGACTTACGTGGTTCCCGGGGAATCCAACCTGGGTCCTTTGGCTTTGCAGGCAAGAGCCTTAACTGCTAGGCCATCCCTCCAGCCCTCTTTTTCTCTTTCTTGTTGCACCTTTCTTTCTAGCTTTTTTTTTTCCCTCTGACTTTCGAGGTAGGGTTTCACTCTGGTCTAGGCTGACCTGAAATTAACTATGTAGTCTCAGGGTGGTCTCAAACTCATGGTGATCCTCCTACCTCTGCCTCCTGAGTGCTAGGGTTAAAGGCGTGCACCACCATGCCCAGCTCTTTCTACCTTTTAATGAAGTTTCCAATTGTTTCATAAATCAACTAGCTCTTCCTGAAATCCATTTCTGCTTTGAAGCCAAGAATCTTTTAAAATTTTTTAAATATATGTGCTGCCAAAGAGAGCACAAGAATCTTTTAAAATGTTTTTTAATATTTATTTTATTATTATTATTATTTTTTTTTTTTTTTTTTTTTTTGGTTTTTCGAGGTAGAGTCTCACTCTAGCCCAGGCTAACCTGGAATTCACTCTATTCTCAGGGTGGCCTCAAACTCATGGTGATTCTCCTACCTCTGCCTCCCGAGTACTGGGATTAAAGGCGTGCACTACCACACCCGGTTTAATTTTTATTTTTTGAGAGAGGGTCAGAGTTAGAGAGAGACAGAGACAGAGAATGGGTGCGCCAGCCTCTCAGCTGCTGTGAACAAACTCCAGACACATGCACCCCCTTGTGGGCAAATGTGGCATTGTGCCCTTGCATCACTTTGCATCTGGCTAAAAGTCATAGGTTTAGCAGGCAGGCACCTTAACTGCTAAGCCATCTCTCCAGCCCTTAATATTGATTTTTTAAAACTTATTTAAGAAAGCCGGGCGTGGTGGCGCACACCTTTAATCCCAGCACTCGGGAGGCAGAGGTAGGAGGATCGCTGAGAGTTCAAGGCCACCCTGAGACTACATAGTTAATTCCAGGTCAGCCTGGACCAGAGTGAGACCCTACCTCACAAAAACCAAAAAAAAAAAAACTTATTTAAGAGAAAGAGGCAGATAGAGACACACACACAGAGAGAGAGAAAATGGGCATGCCAGGGCCTTCAGCCCCTGCAAATGAACTCTAGACATGTGCACCACTTTGTGTGCACACGCAACCTGTGCGCATGCATCACCTTGTGCATCTGGCTCACCTGGATCCTGGGGAATCGAACATGGGTTTCTTGGCTCTGCCGGCAAGTGCTTTAACCACTAAGCCATTTCTCCAGCCCAAGAATTTTTTTTTTTTTTTTTTTCCAAAATAAGGTCTCACTCTAGCCCAGGCTGACCTGGAATTCACTATGTAGTCTCAGGCTGGCCTCGAACTCACAGCGATCCTCCTACCTCTGCCTCCCCAATGCTGAGATTAAAAGCATGCACCACCATGCCCGGCTCAAGAATCTTTTTTTTTTTTTTTTTTATTAAAATTGAAATTTTTATTTTTTGGGGGTGTGCTGAATGGAGGTCTCTGAACAGGGAATTCCTCAGGCTGCTAATGAGGGAAATAGGTGGTCAGTCAGGATGGCCCAAAGAGGGAACAAGTGCCTGTCTGCTCCAGCAGAACCAGAGATCAGCATCTGATCCAGCCTGTCCAATCAGCCTTCTCCTCCCTACTCCACCAGCCTGGCCCAGACCAATCAGCCCTCTCTCTCCCTACTGCAGAGCCAGCCCATAGCTCAGAACAATCAGCTCTCTCTGGCTCACCTGAGCTTGATAAAGCCCACCACAATAAGATTATAAATAAATCTTTACCAGGTGGGCAAGGTCTCTTGGTGGCTTTTCACTTCTCCTGAACTTCCAGGTCCCTGCTCTGGTAAGTCCCCTTTGTTTCAGCCCAGCTGAGCTAAAGGGGTGGGGGGTGACCCCTACTCCCACATGTACTCCCTACCCCTTCTGCCTTCCACATGGCAGGAGCTCTCTGTACTTTCCTACTCTGTTTCTAAATCTAATTTAATTTAAAGCGCAAACCTTTTGAGAAAATCCCTTTTCCCAGGCCCACATTCAACTCCCACATGGGCTGTCAGACCCTGGGTGTATCCATTCCCCTTTCCTTTGTGTGTGGACTCTCCCTTATTCCTGACTTCCCTGAATAAATGTAAAAAGTTTATAAAACTATCCTTCTCAGTCTGGTTTTTTTTTCTCCAATTCTTTGTTAAAAACAGAAATTGTGGATTTGGAGTTTAAGGACTTTTCCTGAACCTCCCCAAACCCTGTTATACTAAAAGAGGGAAAGATTAGAGCCCTTAGTAACTGGGGGTGTAACCTTGGGTATACAAACACAGATTAAGTAGAAGTTGAATAGAAAGAAAGCATTCATCACAAAACATAAGGCCCCTGTACATGTACCTTAAGCTAAGGAAAAGTAGCCAAGGAAAAACAAACCTGAAATTGAATCCAGCCACCTTGAAGAAGGTGTTGGCTGGCTAGCAGAACAGTAGTAGTGTGGAGAAGGTGGGGTAAATATAGTTTTGGACAAAAAGGTTAACCTTACCCTAATGTGGTTGGGGATAGGTTGCAATCAGCAACCAGTAACAGACAGATATATGGGAACTCTGGAAAGGAGCTGAGTGCCCAAAGATTCCCCATAGTGCCTGGGCAAGGGTAGGTGTGGGAAGCCAGGGAGGAACCACTGCTCACTGTGTGACCCTGCTGACCAGTGACTACATGCAGGCGAAGGCTGCAAGGCCAGAGAGAATAAATTCTGGGCCTGTGACTGGAGGTGATACCATGGAAGGTTCTCATGATCACACCTGTAGGTCTTCTGATCTCGCAAAAACTGCAGAGAGCCTCTTCTAGATGTGACAGCCCTGCTTAATCACTTGAAAATTTATTTAGGACTGGAGAGATGGTTTAGCGGTGAAGGCACATGCCTGTGAAGCCTAAGGACCCTGGTTTGATTCTACAGGTCCTACGTAAGCCAGATGCACATGGTGGCGCATGTGTCTGGAGTTCTTTTGCAATGGCTAGAGGCCCTGGCGTGCTCATTCTCACTCTCTCCCCCTTTCTGTCTCTATTAAATACAAATCTTAAAAAAAAATTGTTTATTTATTTGAGAGGGGGAAGGAAGAGGGAGAGAGTGGGCATGCTAGGGCCTCCAGCCACTGCATGTCCCACAGGCTTATGTGGGTCTTGGGGAACCAAACCTGGGTCCTTTGGTTTTGAAGGCAAGTGCCTTAACTGCCAAGCCATATCTCCGGGCCTTTGCTTGCTTAAGAAAAAGGAGGTCAGGCTGGAGAGATGGCTTAGCGGTTAAGGAGTATGCCTGCGAAGCCTAAGGACCCCAGTTCAATTCTCCAGGTCCCACGTCAGCCAGATGCACATGGTGGCACATGCGTCTGGAGTTCATTTGCAGTGGCTGGTGCGCCCATTGTCTCTCTCTCTCTGTCTCAAATAAATAAATAACTAAATAAATAAATAAAATCTTAAAAGAAAAAGGAGGTCTAGTGAATTGTGTTGGTTAGCATAGAGCCTCTGTTGAGGTGTGTATTCTGAGCTGAGGCAATACATTGTAACTGGCACAGGTTTGATCTTTAGGGCTTTGGAACTCATGAGGCGGAAGACTGTGGGTGGTCAAGAAAGCAACCCAGGGGCTGGAGAGATAGCTTAGGGGTTAAGGCGCCTGCCTCCTAAGCCTAAGAACACTGCTTCCAATCTCCAGGTCCCACGTTTAGCCAGATGCAAAGTGATGCAAGGGCGTAATGCCGCACTTGACCACAAGGGGGCGCACACATCTGCATTTCATTCGCAGCAGCTGAGACACTGCTGCAAGCCCATCTGTCTTCCTCTCCCCCCTCTGTCTCTCTCTGTGTCTCTCTCCAACAAAATAATAGAAAATAAAAAAAAAGAAAGCAACCCAGGAATTTCAATTTTTGTAAGAGGAAGTTCCCTGATCAGTTACACATGCCCACTGTAAACACAGGAAATTCAGAAGATTATATAGAAAGTGTAATGTGAAAGTTCACCACATCCTGCATTTGCTAGGGATAAATACTTTTAATAATTTGGTCTTTCCTTCCAGACTGTTAGCAACTAAAAATATGATTACACGATATCATGTAGGTTCTTTAAAAATTTTTTTTTGTTTGTTTTTTTGAGGTAGGGTCTCACTCTAGCTCAGGCTGACCTGGAATCCACTATGTAGTCTCAGGGTGGCCTCAAACTCATGGTGATCCTTCTACCTCTGCCTCCCGGGTGCTGGGACTAAAGGCCTGCGCCACCACGCCCGGCTTTTTTTTTTTTTTTTTTTTTTTTAAACAGGGTCTTGGGGTTGGGGAGATGGCTTAGAGGGAAGAGCCAGGTAAACATGAAGGACTGAGTTCAATCCCCAGCACTCACCTAAAAAGCTGGGTGCGGCCACGATGCCCATAACCCATCTTGTGAGAGATGTGTCAAGAGATGGAAAAATTGCTGTGGTTCCTGGGTCAGTGAGATTATTTCAAGGAAACATTCGTTCCTGTGCAGGGGGCATATACTTCTGCACACACATGCATGCAGTATGCATACACCCCCCCCCCCCATAAAAAAGAGTATATAGCCCTGGCTGGTCTCATGTCACGACAATCCTGTCTCAGCCTCTCACATGCTGGGAATTTAGGAGTGGGCACATACCTAGCTAAATTTCTTTCTTTCTTTTTTTTTTGTTTTTTTATGAAGTAGGGTCTCACTCTAACCCAGGCTGACTTGGAATTAACTATATAGTCTCAGGGTGGCTTCGAACTCAGGGCGATCCTCCTACCTCTGCCTCCTGAGTGCTGGGATTAAAGACATGTGCCACCACACCAGGCCTAAATTTCTTTTTTTTAAGTAGATCAGCATATTTTTCGGGTACAATATACGCAGACTTCCAAAAAAAGTTAAATTAGTCTTGATGTGGTCCTATTTGGACTTGCTACCTCTTTCATGAACAAGCCTGATTTAGTGCTCATTCTGTTCCTCCACTAGAGCAATCTCAATGAGGGGCACCCAGAAAAGCACCCGTACTCTAGTAATTTCCACTTTAGTTTTTTTTTTTTTGGGGGGGGTAGGCTCGCTGTAGCCCAAGTCGGCCTCGAACTCACAGCCATCCTCCCACCTCTGTAAAGGGTGAGACCACTAAAGGGCCGGTCTGCAACTTCCACCTTAAGGGGACTGGGTGCACAGGACTTCCGGCCCATCCAGCCCCACGCTCCACCTGCTACCCGGAATCACGCGTCCACATCCAGCTTCCACCCAGCCCGCCGGGCTCCGCCCACCCGGAACACGCCCTCAATCCTCCCCCAAGTCCCCGCCCACCCGGGACTGTCAATCCTCCCGCCAGGGCCCCTCCCACCCGGGACTATCAGTCCTCCACCCAGGTCCCCGCCCACCCGGGACTGTCAGTCCTTCCCCCAAGTCCCCGCCCACCCGGGACTGTCAGTCCTCCCCCCAAGTCCCCGCCCACCCGGGACTGTCAGTCCTTCACCCAGGTCCCCGCCCACCCGGGACTGTCAGTCCTCCCCCAAGTCCCCGCCCACCCGGGACTGTCAATCCTCCCCCCAGGGCCCCGCCCACCCGGGACTGTCAGTCCTCCCCCCAGGGTCCCGCCCACTCGGGACTGTCAGTCCTCCCCCCCAGGGCCCCGCCCACTCGGGACTGTCAGTCCTCCCCCCCAGGGCCCCGCCCACCCGGGTCTGTCAGCCCTCCACCCAGGGCTCCGCCCACCTGGGACTGGCGCGGTCTCTCCTCTTAGGCCCGCCCATTGGCCCAGATGGCTCCGCCCACCGGAAAACCTGTCTTCCTTCGCCCCGCCCACCCCGGTGCCTTGACTCCACCGCCCGGAAACTACCCACCCCAGGCTCCGCCCACCCCGCCGGGGCCCAGGGCGCCAACCGCTGCCTGCTGGGTCCTTCGTGCGGGTGGGCCGGGGCCATGGAGCGGGTTTTCCTCGCAGCCTCGTCGGCGAACTACCAGCCGGCCTGCCCCACCCGCGACGCCTGCGTCTACAACAGCTGTTACTGGTGAGGCTGCGGCCCGGGCCCCGGGGCTGTGCTGGCCGGGTCCGCCGGGGTCTGGTTGAGCGAGAAGAGGGAGCGGGGACGCCCTCCCGGGGTCTTTAGTGAGCGGACGGATGGGCGCCGGGGACGCGTGGGAACCGGCTGCTCTGGCCCGGTGGGTGGGGCGCAGTCAGAGTAGCTCAGGTCATTTGAAGAGGAGAGAGAATTTGGAATCATTTCCCCAAAGTCACTCAGCTGTGTATGGCCGGGAACCCAGTCCATGTGCTGCTGCATTCCATGACCCTAACCACTGTGCTGTCCGTGATAATAAATGGGTGCATTTGGGGTTAGGGAGATGATGGCTCAGTGGATAAAGCGCTTCCCGTGCAAACGTGAGGACCACAGTTAGGATCCGCAGCGTCCACATAAATGCGGAGGGCCATGGTGACTTGCCTGTAAGTCATAGCGCAGGAGGGATGACCAAGGATACCTAGTGCAAGCTGGCTAGCTCCGGTTCAAAGAAGAGACCTTCTGTGAACAAATAAGGTAGAGAGGGATTGAGGAAGACATCAACCTCTGACCCCCACACTCTTAGGAACTGGCTCACATGCAAAAAAGAATACTGGATATATTTGCCTAACACTTGGTCTATGCCAAGCATTGTTTTGGGTGGTTTATGTAATTGACTCATTTGTGCTCCACAGTAACCCAAGAGGTAGGTATTGTTCCAACCCTATTTTTTTAAAATATATTTTATTTTTATTTATTTATTTGAAAGAGAGAGAGAATGGGTGCACCAGGGCCTCCAGCTACTGCAAACGAACTCCAGATGCGAGCGACCCCTTGTGCACCTGGCTTATTGTAATGCCTGCGCTACCACCAAGACCCAGAGCTGGGCGAGGTGCCGAGGATCGAAAAGACAATCACTGGGTCATTCGTTCTTCAAGAATGCCATTTATTGAAGCCCGAGGGCAATATATATACAGCCTTACAGCACGTGGAAAAGCACCAGGGTCAGAAGTTCATGTTCTCTAAACAAGAGCCACCTGGGGCTCTTGCTGTTAGGCCATAAAATAGGAGTGGAACAAGATGTTTTTAGACAAACAATCCTTGGTCATGTCAGTCAAGCAGGGCAGCAGGCTCCCGGGGAGGGAGGGTGGACCCCCACAGCTTATGTGGGTCCTGGGGAGTCGAACCTGGCTCCTTTGGCTTTGCAGGCAAGTGCCTTAATCGCCAAGCCATCTCTCCAGCCCTAACCCTGGTTTTAAAGATGAGAACACTGAAGGGTACAAGTAATTTGCCTAAGGCTTCACGACTGGAGAGTGAAGGAATAGGGGTGTACAGGCAGTGTAGCCCTGGAGGCATCACTGTTCCCCCGTACTACGCTGCCTCTGTAGCGCAGACCACCACCCCAGTCTTGATCCTTTTCACTCCACACTTCCCTTTCCTCAGTTAGACTTCTTCCCCTGATTCATGAAAAATTTCAGAGCCATGTAAAACTACCCCTTCGCACTTCTCCAATGCCACTAAACACTGAACATTTATTCAGCTCTGAGCGCATGTGAGGCCCATGGCCTTTGCTTCAGTCCATGCTTTGGAGACATTCTTCGTTTTGCCAGTGCCAAGACTATAGTTTGCCCTAGATCAAGCCTCTACTAAGTGGTGGTGGTATGGAACCTCTGTGTGATGGCTGGAGTGCTTGCTCTCTGCTGTACACATTTCTCTTCTGTCTGGCTCCTAGGTTCTATTAATTCTCAACCTCAACATCTATCCATCATGTCATTCACTCAGTCATTGTTTATTAGGTACTGTTGCAGTCAGGTTTGCATTGCTGGCGGAAATCCTGACCAAGAGCAGCTTGTGGGAAAAAAGATTTATTTTGGGGCTGGAAAGATGGCTTAGTGGTTAAGTGCTTGCCTGTGAAGTCTAAGGACCCCAGTTCGAGGCTTGGTTTCCCAGTACCCACGTAAGCCAGATGTACATGGTGGCACACACGTCTGGAGTTCGTTTGCAGTGGCTAGAGGCCCTGGCATGCCCATTCTCATATTCTCCCCGTCTCTAATAAGTAAATTTAAAAAAAAGGTTTATTTTGGCTTACAGACTTGAGGGGAAGCTCCACAATGGCAGGGGAAAACGATGGCATGAGCAGAGGGTTGACATCACCCCTTGGCCAAATAAGGTAGACAATAGCAACAGGAGAGTATGCCAAACACTGGCATGGGGAAATTGGCTGTAACACCCATAAGCCTGCCCCCAACAATACATTGCCTCCAGGAGGCTTTAATTTCCAGTTGCCATCAGTTGGGGAGACTAGCATCAAGAACACCTAAGTTTATGGGGGACACCTGAATCAAGCCACTACAGGTATTCAGAGTGAGTAAGGCTCTGGGGACAGAGTGGTGAACAAAGTCGATAAATTCCCTGGCATTATCTCATGTTTCATACATTTCAATGAGAGAGGAGGAAGCAGACAAGATAAGGAGCCCATGTTTGTATAGTGGTGAGCATGAGCAAAACAGGACAAGGGGAAAGTTTATTATTAGGATATTAAAGGAACACATTGTTAAGATGATATTGAACAGAGATCTGAAGACGAGGTGGATAAGAGCTTTGGATATTGAAAGGTCATTTCAGGCAAGGAGAAGAGCAAGTGCAGAGGCTGTGAGAAGGAAGCATGGGGCTGATGTTCTAGGAGCAGCACGCAGGCTGGTGTGATGGAGTGGAGCAATCTGATGGAAGAGTGACAAGAGATGACATCTCTTCAATAAATGGTCTCCTTTTAGTTCCTTCAGCTGCAGCCAGGCCCTCTGCCATCATGGGGCTTAGTCTAGTTGATTCCTACTAGATAGGCCTATTTGCCTAACTCTTACCCAGTTAAGTCCTTATCTCGGCCGGCTTCACACTGCTCAAAGCTGTCCTGAGGGGCTAGAGAGATGGTTCAGTGGTTAAAGGTGCTTGGTGGCAAAGCCTGATGGGCCTGGGTTTGATTCCCCAACACTCACATAAAGCCAAATTCACAAAGTGGTGTATGCATCAGCAGCAGCATGAAGCCTGGAGCACCTACACTCACGTGCTCTATTTCTCTCTCCCATAAATATATTTTTACAAAAGCCGTCCTAAATTTGAATGTGCTGAAAAGTCAGCTGAGAGCTTTTTGAGGTTGGGTCTCACTCTAGCCCAGGCTGACTTGGAATTTACTCTGTAGTTCTAGGCTGGCCTTGAACTCACAGTGATCCTCTTACATTTGCTTCCTGAGTGCTGGGATTAAAAGTGTGTGCCACCCCGCCTGGCTATCGGGGAGCTTTAAAAAGAAATTTTATTATTTATTTATTTGAGAGAGAAAGAGACAGATGGGGGGAGAGAGGGAGGGAGGGAAAGAGGGAGAGAATAGGCCTGCTAGAGCCTCTAGCCACTGCTAATGAACTCCAGATGCACACATCTCCCTGTGCATCTGGCTTACATGGGTACTGGGAAATCAAACCTGAGTCCTTAGGCTTCACAGGCAAATGCCTTAACCGCTAAGCCATCTCTTCAGCCCTCTGAGAACTTTTAAAACCTGTAGATCTTAGTGTTCTTCCCCTGAGGGTCTGAACTTGGAAACTGCACAGTGGAGGGGTCAAAGGTCACTCTTTTGGTCATATTTTAAGGGATGTAGTAAGCACAGAAGACAAAGTCCATCCCCCGAGTATCTTAGGCTGTCTGGTTTATTTGTCCAAGGCCTCTGTTGAGTCCTCCCGCCTCATTTGAACCTGCCACCTCTGCTCCACTGGCGGGTTTCTCAGCCTTTCTGTTGACATGTTGAATATGAGACTTCTTTGTCCCATGGGTTGTAGGAGTGTGGAGTATTCCTTGTAAGACACCTAGTAGATGCTATTACCTGGAAGAATAACTGATAGATGCCATCATTGCTCTCTCCCTTCTTGTGACAACCAAAACTATCTATAGACATTGCTAAATGTCCTACTTGAGACAAATCCCAGAGCTGTACCTCATCTGAGCATGTCAAACAAACACTACTAGTTCTGTTTTTGCAGATCCTTTTGTTTTTTTTGAGGCAGGGTCTCACTGTAGCCAAGGCTGGCTCAACTCTAGTCCCAACTGGCCTCCACCTCAAGGCCATCCTTAGCCTTCCAAATGCTAGGATTATAGGCATGAGCAGCCATGATCAGCTTCTGAAGATTCTTTTAACTTGAAATAAAAGCTTCCTCTGGCTTCCACTAGATATCACTTATCTTTTTCAGACTCACTTAATGATGTTACTGGTAGCCGAGATTTCTGTGGGACTGTGTGGTTTTGTAGGTTTTTTTTTTTTTTTTTTTTTTTGTGTGTGTGTGTGTGTATGTGTAACTGTGCATGTGGAGATCAGAGGACAACTGCAGGGCACCAATCCTATGCTTCCACTTTGTGTTGAGCAGCTGGCCTGTTAGCTTCTGGATTCTCCTGGCGCCACCTCCTATTGTCTTCAGCTTGTTGGGTTTACAGATGTCTGCACCACTTCGTTTACAAGGGTTCTGGGGATCCAGACTCCGGCTTGCAGGCCTGCAGAGCAAGCGTCTTTAACTACTAAGCTAGTTCCTCAGCCCTCAGAGTTCCCCTCATCCCCAGTGCCACCCAGGGACTTGTGTCTACCTAGCATGCCATTGAGTCACTTACCTCCTCCCTCTTCACCCAACCCCACACTTCTGATTAAATATTAAAAAAAAAAAAATTTTTTTTTTTTTGGTTTTTCGAGGCAGGGTCTCACTCTATCTAGCCCAGGCTGACCTGGAATTCCCTGTATAGTCTCAGGCTGGCCTCGAAACTCACGGGTCCTCCTACCTCTGCTTCCCATGTGCTGAGATTAAAGACATACAGCCACTGTGCCCGACCTTTTTGTTTTTGTTTTTCTTTTTTGGTAAATATTTAATTAAAATATGTTTTGTATTTTTCTTCTTCTTTTTTTTTTTTTTTTTGGTTTTTCGAGGTAGGGTCTCACTCTGGTCCAGGCTGACCTGGAATTAACTATGTAGTCTCAGGGTGGCCTCGAACTCACAGTGATCCTCCTATCTCTGCCTCCCGAGTGCTGGGATTAAAGGCGTGCGCCACCACGCCCGGCTGTTTTGTATTTTTCAAATGTTAGTGAGCATGCTGTGTCCCCTCTGTCTGCTCTCAGCTGAGCTCAGCATGACACTTTGGCTGCTTTGTTAGTCTTTTTGCTACCAAAAATGATGAGCTGGTAGCCAGGGGACATTATTATCACTACTCCCTATTTTATTTTCCAATTACCAGTTCAGTAGGTGCCAGAACTCCTAACAAATCCATAGCACTCTCTGTTTCTCTGTGGTTCCTAGTATTTCCAAGTACAAGGACTTTAATGGCAAATGTTTCTTGAGGGGCTGAAGATGTGGCTCAGTGGGTAGAGTTCCTGCTTAGTATGCACAAAGCCCTGAGTTTGATTCCTGGCACCACATAAACTAGTCACCCCTATAATCCCAACACTAGGAAAGTGGAGGCAAGAGGATCAGAAGTTCAACGTCCTCTTCAGCTGCATATTAGTTTGAGGCCAGTCTGGGCTACATGAGACACCATATTTCAAAAAATCAGCTGGGGGCTGGAGAGATGGCATAGGGGTTAAGGCGCCTGCCTCCTAAGCCTAAGAACACTGGTTCCAATCTCCAGCGGTTCCAATCTCCAGGTCCCATGTTTAGCCAGATGCAAAGTGACGCAAGGGCGCAATGCCACACTTGACCACAAGGGGGTGCACACATCTGGATTTCGTTCGCAGCAGCTGAGACACTGCTGGCGCGCTCATCTCTGTCTTCCTCTCCCTCTCTCTCTCTGTCTCTCCAAAAAAATAATAAAAAATTTTAAAAATTAAAAAAAAATCAGCTGGGTGTGGAGGCACATGCCTTTAATCCCAGCACTTGGGAGGCAGAGGTTGGAAGATCACTGTGAGTTCAAGGCCACTCTGAGACTACATAGTGAATTCCAGGTCAGCCTGGTCAGGAGCCAAACCCTTGAAAAACCAAAAACAAAACAAAAATAAAATATTTTTTAAGAAATATTTTATTTTTATTTATTGAGAGAGAGATACAGAAATAGGCAGGGAGAGAGAGAGAGAGAATGGGCATGCCAGGGCCTCCAGCCACTGCAAACGAACTCCAGATGTGTGTGCCCCTTGTGCATCTGGCTTACATGGGTCTTGGGGAATTGAACCTGGGTCCTTTGGCTTTGCAGGCAAGTGTCTTAACCACTAGGCCATCTCTCCAGCCCAAATCAAATCTTTTAAAAAATAATTTCATGAGCTGGACTTGGTGATTCATGCCAGTACTCAGTAAGATGAGGCAGGAGGATTGCCTCAAATTTGAGGCCTGCCTGGTCTATAGAGGGAGATCCTGTCTCAACAAAACAAAACAAAAATTCTACAAGATTCTTCCACATATTAGGTTTGCTCTTAAAAAAAAAATAATAAAAGGGCACTCTTGGTTTTAAATGCTCCCCCCCCCCCCCGTGTAACATTCACACATGGCTGAGAATAATAGGCAGTGTGTGTTCACACCATAGTATGTGTTCAGCCTACTAATGGAGCTGTAGGCTTCTGAGCTCTGTATTAACACAGCCTCCCTGTAGGTTGCAGGTTGAAACTGCTTTCTGTACCATGCCATCTTCTGGTATCCCTCAAATTAATAATTCCTCTGTGCTTTCTTACTTTTATTTTTTTTCTTCGAAAGTCGATTCTCACTCTAGTCCAGGCTGACCTAGAATTCACTCTGCAGTCTCAGGGTGGCCTCGAACTCATAGTGATCCTCCTCCCCAGTGCTGGGATTAAGGGTGTGCACCACCATGCCCAGCTCCTCTGTGCTTTCTTTTTTTAAAATATATTTATTTATTTATTTGACAGAGAAAGAGGGAGAGAGAGAGAGAATGTGTGCGCTAGGGCCTCCAGCCACTGCAAACGAACTCCAGATGCATGCGCCCCCTTATGCATCTAGCTAACGTGGGTCTTGGGGAATCGAACACAGGTCCTTTGGCTTTGCAGGCAAATGCCTTAACCACTAGGCCATCCCTCCAGCCCTCTCTGTGCTTTCTTTTTGCACCTTAAAAAATTATGTATACACACACACACACACAATTTATTTGCAAGTAGAGAGAGACAGAGTGGGTACATCAGGGCCTCCTGCCACTGCAAATGAATTCCAGATGAATGTGTCACTTTGTGCATTTGGCTTTGCGTGGGTCCTGGGGACTAGAACTCAGGCTGTCAGGCTTTACAGGCAAGTGTCTTTAACCATGGAGCCATCTTTCCAGCCCCGCTTTTTGCATCTTTTATCACCTAGGATGCTTGCTACTTTTGAACCCTAATGCCTCTGTGGTTGTTTGAAAGTAAAGTGTCCCCCAGAGCCGCAGGTGCTTTGACTGTGGTTCCAGCTTGTGGCAGTTTGGGAGGTAGAGCCTTGCTGGAGATGTGCCACCGGGCAAACCTGGGGCTTAAAAGCCCAGCTCCAGGACTGTGACTTCCATCTTGCCTGCCAGTACCTCCCCACCTTGGTAAAGCTTCCCTGGAGACTGTAAGTTGAAATAAATCCTTTCCTCCGTCAGCTGCTGGGGTGGCAGGTGGTGTTTTGTCCCAGCAGGGAGGAGGTAACTGTGACACTGCTCATCAGAGTGCTTTAACTTACCACCACATCCTCTCAGCAGTAAGCAACCATTTGTACCTTATAGGTGCTTGAAGATGTCTGTGGTAAATTTTTCAAAATTTCCTAGGCCAGACAGACAGATGTCTTCTTAAGACGTAGAGAAAGGCAGAGGTAGGAGGATCTCTGAGTTTGAGGGCAGCCTGGGACTACAGAGTGAGTTCCAGGTCAGCCTGGGCTAGTCTGAGACGCCACTTCAAAAAAACAAAAGTTAGATGAAAGTTTGAAGGGTGTGCTCAGAGCAGGGGACCTAAAGAACTGCTCCTCTGTTTACATCACACCTGACAGGAATCTGGGGTCTTTGTGAAGAGGGAAACAGCATGGTGTTCTCCCGATGAACAAATACCCTACACTATCTGTCTCTTTTGTTCTCTATGTGGCTTCCAGGAAGAACGAGTGGTACAGGGCTCAGTACTGGGGGAGAAAGCTGTGGTACTGAGTTGAGGAGGTATCTGTCCAGTCTGTATATGCGCCTAGAAATCATGACTTCCAATCTCTCTTTTTTTCAAGCATCAGTTTCTTTAACATTTTTTAAAATATATAATTAATTAATTTATTTATTTGAGAGAGAGAAAGATGTAGACATAGAGTGAGAGGATGGGCACGCTGGGGCCTCCAGCCACTGCAAACGAACTCCAAATGCATGTGCCTCCATGTGTATCTGGCTTACATGGGTCCTGGGGAATCAAACCGGGGTCCGTTGGCTTTGTAGGCAAGCACCTTAACTGCTAAGCCATCTTCTCCAGCCCATTTCATTTTATTTTTTTATTTTTTATTTTTTTGGTGTTTCGAGGTACAGTGTCACTCTAGCTCAGGCCAACCTGGAATTCACTATGTAGTCTCAGGGTGGCCTCGAACTCACGGTGATCCTCCTACCTCTGCCTCCCAAGTGCAGGGATTAAAGGCGTGCACCACCACGCCTGGCTTCTTCTCCAGCCCATTAAAAAAAAAAAATTATTTCTTTATATGTGTGTGTCCCATGGCATGTGGAGGTCAGAGGACAACTTTGTGGTGTCTGTGTTCCACCTTTGAAAGTTAGGCCCTGATCCTTGGGTTTTCCTGGCTCTGCCTCCGAATGTTGTAAAATACTTTGGGATCACAGATGCATGACCATTTTGTAGTGTGCTTTACATGGTTCTGTGAATTTAACCTGAGCCACCAGACTTTGCAAGCTAGTGCCTTTAGCCTCTGAGTGATCTCCATAGCCCATGAATCTCTCTTTAAGAAAAAAAAAGTTTCAGCTATTGTATGCTATTTGTTGTATTGAAACAGTACATTTTTTGTCATATTGAAGTAGTCAATAGCACTTTTACTTTTTAGATTTCTTAGTTTTTTTTTAAAATTATTTTTATTTATTTCCAAGCAGAGAGAGAAGCAGACAGAAGAGAGACAGAGAATGGGTAAGCAAGCAGAGAAGTAACAGAGAGATCCTTCTTGTACCCTTCCCAAACCAGCAGGAATAGGAACAGCCACAAACGAAGATTTCTTGTATCACAGTTTTATTGAGCACACTTGGTTAACAGATGAGTTGATGGCGGAGGGCGGGGGCCCAAATCTGCAGCTGCTTTTATAGAGTGTACTGCTACAAGGCGTTTACTGATTGGTTGCGACCAGCTTGCCATCACCAGGTGCCACGGGATAGGCTTGGGACAGGTTGCGTCAAGCGCATGCGCATACCTTAGACACGGTTGGCGCCAAGGCACTGTCTAATATGGAGGAGCCAGCGCCATCTTGTAATGGCGACTGCTTACGGCTCCCTGCAGTTCCCCCTTCTTGTTTAAACGCAACAGGCGAGGGTAGAGGTCTGATCTCTGATGCTCGAGAGGACATTGTGATGACCCCAGACCTAGTGGCCAGCCAGGCTGGTGTCACACCCGTCTAGTACCTTTTCTCAGAGATGGGATTACAGTACCAACCCATATGCAATCAGACATGCCCTCCATGAAGCTGCTAAGAGCTCGCCCCACGTGCAGTACTTTGTCTCGCATCCTGAGCGTGATGAATGCCGTGCTCCCAACACCAATCCTCTGCCCATCCTTGTGCAATGGGCACTTCAAGCCCTAAGGGTGCAAGGGCCAGGGGAAACTAGGTGCTCTTTAGGGCCGACAGCCAAATCTGTCTGTGGGGGGAGGACCCACACTCCAATGCAGCTAGTGCCTGAGAAATGACCACCTTGTCCCGCCTGGTCTGGGCTCGCAGGCGGCAGATCAACCATAGACACAGCAGACATCCTCCTATACAGCAAGCAGCAAACAGTCCCACCCCAACAGCAAAACCAATGGAGACACATCCGTACAGGAACCATTGACCCCACACAGCACCCACTTTGAAAATGGATTAATTCTGGAATCTTGAAGAAAGAGTCCCTCTGACCATGCCCCTGACCTAGGCGGGGGACCCCTCATAGCTGGTGATATGGTGAAGAGATGATTTGCATCAGCCCAGGCGACCGAAGTGCTCTGGCACTCTGACCATGGCCAGAGTTCCCCTTCAAACCAGGCAAAACTCTGCTGACAAAGTCTTATACAAGAGTCATCAGTCTGATTCCACTGCAAAGTAAAACAAAGAGTTGGTCCTCCTGAAGGGAAAGGGGAGGCCTAGTTCCTTATTCGTGGTGAAGAAACATTGGAAACACAGACGCTTGATGAGGAACTGGCATCGGCTTCGGGAAGGCTGACAAAATTGTTCTGCTTTCCTGAGGAAGGATGGACTGTTCTCATCAACCGGCTTGGAACCCAGTGGAGCGATTCCTGGTCCTGTGGAAAAACACAAACAGCTCCCCTGGATCTTAACAAGATCCGGTCCTTTCCATTTGTTATCTAGGACATCTTTCCACATCACTACTTTCCTGGGTTCCTGGGCCACAGCTTGACTGTGTCTGTCAGCTGCAGACTTATCATTATTGTCCAAAATTAAAAAATTAAGGGTGAAGAGGCTAGGGGTTGCATCTTCTGTTATCCCCCTCTTTTGTTTAAATAAGATGGCTTTGATACTTTTATTGGCTCTCTCCATAATGCCTTGGCCTTGTGGGTTATAAGGCAGGCCAGTGGTGTGGGCAACTTGCATCTGCGCACAAAAGGGTGAAAACCAGTAGATGTATATGCCGGGCCATTATCAGCTTTTAGATGGTGCCCAGGCTTCCAGGCAGTGGGTTTTACATGAGAAGCCTTTTCATCCGCCAACGGCGAGGCGAAGATAACTCCCGAGCAAGTATCTACTGAGACATGTAAATATTTTAACCTTTCAAACTCAGGGAGATGAGTTACATCCATTTGCCAAAGATCACCAGGACGGAAGCCTCGGGGATTAACACCCACATGAGGGGAGGGCAGAAAAGTAGTCTCAGCCTGACCTTGAACAATGATCCTCTCACCTCTGCCTCCTGAGGGCTAAGATTAAAGGTGTGTGCCACCACACCCGGCTGTTTAGCAATTTTAAGGCACTCAAAACCCTTGATAGACATTTTAACCTCACATTTGAAATTTTTTTGCTTCTAGCTGCAAGTTAAGAACCTGACAAAGCTACCTCAACCCAGTGAATCTCCATCTCTGGCTTTGAGACCCAACAATCATTTTAAAAATTCTAGAGGCTGGTGCTATAGCTTAATGACAATGCACTTGCCTACCATTCATCCTTCAAAGTCCTGGGTGTAATTCCTAGCCCAGTATAAAAAACAAACAGAACTCCTCTTATGAGGACTTAACATTACAATGCTAATCTCTAAATTTAATAGCCTGCATTTTCTTCCCCTTTCCCAAAATATTTCTGTATAAACAATGGTTATACTTCTAAGATTTCTGGATATACACTTATCCCTAACAAAATCAAAACAGAAGTAATCTAACATCACATTTTGAAAATTATGACTTTAGGCATGAGCACATTTAAATAAAAAGGAATAGAGTGCTTGCCTTCAACAGCACATTTATAAAAAGAAAAGGAGCCTAGAGTGGTAGCTCATGCCTTTAATCCCAATACTTGGAAGCCTGAGGCAGAAAGATCACTGTGAGTTTGAGGCCAGTCTGGAAGACACAGTGAATTCCAGGTTAGCCTGGGCTAAAGTGACACCCCACCTCTAAAAACAAAACAAAACAACAACAAAAGTTTCAAGGTAGGGTCTCGCACTAGCCCAGGCTGACCTGGAATTCACTATTTAGTCTCAGGGTGGGTTTGAACTCACAGCGATCCTCCTGTCTCAGCCTCCCGAGTAGCTGGGACTACAGGCACGTGCCACCGCGCCCGGCCCTACCTCATTTTTGACCTTTTTGTGATCTATGTATACAGAACTTTATTCATCCCCAGCAGAGGGCGCCGAGGCGGCAACAAATGTGCCTGCCAGCCCCCGCCCCTGCGGATCACCTCTGGTTGAACTTTTTTTTTTTTTTTTTTTTAAATATCTCCTCCTCCTGTTGTGATTTAGATTCTGAACTACTTTCATTATCTGCCTCCAGCCACTGTTTACATGGGTACTGGAGAATTGAGCCTCGAATCAGGGTCCTTAGGCTCTACAGGCAAGTGTTTAACAATTAAGGCATTTTTTTATCTTTATGTTAATGGGAAGGCAGCGAAGGGTGGGACAATGGTGTGTAGGATATAGCCATATAGACTTGAAAAACAGGTTTTTTTTTTACCTCTAGCAGGGCAATATGAATGTCTCCAGCTGTTTTTTTTAATTTTTAAAAGTAAATACTTTGGGCCCCGTGGGACACTTAGTTCCTCATGGCGGACCGCCCGCCTGTTCCTAAGATATTTTTAAAGCAAGTTGACAAAAGTGACCAAAAATGACGCCTGGAGGAGCGGGCGAGGCGCAGCCAGTGAGGCTCGGGGCAGTGCTCGGGCCGGGGCTGGAGCCGCAGCTTAGGATGTCGGCCTGAGCCACCAGACTTTGCAAGCTAGTGCCTTTAGCCTCTGAGTGATCTCCATAGCCCATGAATCTCTCTTTAAGAAAAAAAAAGTTTCAGCTATTGTATGCTATTTGTTGTATTGAAACAGTACATTTTTTGTCATATTGAAGTAGTCAATAGCACTTTTACTTTTTAGATTTCTTAGTTTTTTTTTAAAATTATTTTTATTTATTTGCAAGCAGAGAGAGAGAGGTAGACAGAAGAGAGACAGAGAATGGGCACTCTAGGGCCTCCAGCCACTGCAAGTGAAACCCAGATGCATGAGCCACTTTCTGCATCTGGCTTTACATGGGTCCTGGTGAGCATTTTAACTGCTGAGCCATCTCTCCAGCATGATTTCTTAGTTTTTTTTTTTTTTTAGAGAGAAAACAACAACAACAAAACAACCTATAGAAAAATGTAGATGTTGTGTGTGGTGGGTCTTTTTTTTTTGTTTTTTGTTTTTTGATTTTTTGAGGTAGTGTTTCACTCTAGTCCAGTCCAGGCTGACCTGGAATTCACTCTGTAGTCTCAGGTAGGCCTTGAACTCACAAGGATCCTTCTACCTCTGCCTCCCAAGTGCTGGGATAAAAGGCATGCACCACCATGCCCGCTGACACACATCTTTTAATTTCAGCACTTGGGAGACTGACATAGGAGGGTCACCATGAGTTGGAGGCCAACCTAGGGCTACAGTTCCAGGTCATCCTGGGGCTAGAGTGAGACTCTGCCTCAAAAAACCAAACCAAACAAAAACAAAACAAAAAAAAGATGTAGCTATCTAATTTCCATATTTTAAGTTTAATCATGTGAAGCTTTGAGATGGGTAGACAAAGCCAAGGCCTGTGAAATGAAACCATGTGAATTTCCATAAAATAGAAGCAGTCTGGCATGCTGCGTATGCCTTCGTTTGCAGGTAACGAAGTGTAGATGACTGGGAATTTGGCTTGACAGACTGAGTTCCATGCCAGGAGCACAGTGTTGGTAAAGCAAAGGTGTGTGTGATTCATGAGTCAAAGCCAGGAGCCAAGAGGCTGAGTGTGAATACAGTTGCAGCACCCAAGCTTGTTTGTGCTCGGGAGAGTAGTTGAGTTACTGCTTAGTTCCATGTGCAGGGTATCGCCTCAACAGGCTCTGACCTCTGCTTCAAGTAGCCAAAGGCCTGGCATACAGGAAGATTCATCTGGGACAGAGGTGTAGGAAGAGAGTTTTTTTTTTTTTTTTTTTTTTTTTTTTTTTCCTGAGGTAGGGTCTTGCTGTAGCCTGAGCTGACCTGCAATTCACTCTGTAATCTCAGGGTGGCCTCGAATTTACAGTGATCAGATGGATTTTTCTTCATTAAGAACTTTCTAGAAGCCCAGACCTCTTTCTTACTGGAGCAACTTGGGATATCTCACCCATAGGAGCACCTCCAGAATTGCTTAGCATAGCATAAAACTATTCCTGAGCCTTCCTAGCCAGGCCCCCTCCTACTCAAGACATCCATGCATCCTATCTTATTCCTAAGGTGAATATGGAACCAATGTTAACTAGGATTCATGGTGTCTGAGCCAGATGTGGTGGCTCATACCTTTAATCCCAGCCCTGGTAGGAGGATCACCATGAGTTCAAGGCCAGCCTGGGCTAAGAGTGAGATACTGCCTTAAAAAAATAAAATAAAATTATTTATTGGGGTGCTCTAAGTCTCTCTCTTTCTTTTCTTTTCTTCTCTCTCTCTCTTTTTTTTTTTGAGGTAGGATCTCTAGCTCAAGCTGACCTGGAGTTCACTATGTAATCTCAGGGTGGCTTCAAACTCATGGCGATCCTCCTACCTCTGCCTTCTGAATGCTGAGATTAAAGGCATGCGCCACCACGTCCGGCTTTATTGGGGTGCTCTAAAACAAACTCCAGATGCATGTATCACTTTATGCATCTGGCTTTATGTGGATACTGGTGTTAGGATTTGCAAGCAAGCTCCATTAACTGCTGTGCCATCTCTCTAGCCCTGCTTTATTTGTTATAAACCTTTCTGCACAGATAGGCCTGTGGGAGGTAATGAGCTTTATGTTCAGAGAGGTTTGTGCATACATATATTACCTAGTAGCTTGTTGATGGTCTTTTAGAGGAGTCTCAACTGTCAGCCAGCTGTTGGATGTAGAGGTGTTTAAAAGTCACATCTTCATCAGCCTTTTTTCTAAAATATATATTATTTTTTTTCCCCGAGGTAGGGTCTCACTCTAGCTCAGGCTGACCTGTAATTCACTATGTAGTCTCAGGGTGGCCTCAAACTCACAGCAATCCTCCTACCTCTGCCTCCCGAGTGCTGGGATTAAATTTTTATGTAAGTAATTTATGTGCTAGTTCCTGTCTGTCTTTCTTTCCTCCTTCCTTTCCCTCTTCCCTCCCTCCCTCTCTTCTCCCTTCCTTCTTCCCTCCCTCCTTCCCTCCCTCCCTCCCTCCCTCCCTTCCTTCCTTCATTCCTTTCTTTCTTTCTTTTTTGGTCTGTGTGTGTTTCAGTGCTGAGGACTGAACCCAGGGCCTTGCGCATGCATGGCACAGCCACCTGGAGGTCACAGGACAATGTTCAGATCAGACTTTCCCTTACACTTAGTTTTTTGAGGCAAGAATTCTTATTGTTCACAATTCCATTCTTGAGCTTCCAGGAAATCCTCATATCTTTGCCTCCTTTCTTTTTTTTTTTTAAATAGTTTATTTTTTATTTATTTATCTGAGAGAGAGATAGATACAGAAATAGGCAGTTAGAGAGAGAGAGTGGGCGCGCCAGGGCCTCCAGCCACTGCAAACGAACTCCAGATGTGTGCGCCCCCTTGTGCATCTGGCTTAAGTGGGTCCTGGAGAATCAAGCCTCTAACCAGGGTCCTTAGGCTTCACAGGCAAGCGTTTATCTGCTAAGCCATCTCTCCAGCCTTTGCCTCCTTTCTTGCCATAAGCACACTGAGGTTACAGAAGCCCTTCTCATGTGAGGTCTGGGGATTAAACTCGCTCACTGAGAGTTGTGGAACATTTTATCTTCTGAGCCATCTCCTTAGCCCCAGTGTGTTCACTTTTATTATTATTTGTGCATGTGTGCACTTGTATATGGGAGCACATACATGTGTGTGAGCATGCATTGTGGGCTACAGATCAATTTCAGGTGTCTTCCTCAATTGCTCTACACCTTATTTTTGAAACAAGGTCTTTATTACTTTATTGTTGCTATAACTAAATACTTTACAGGAAGCTGTTTAAGGAAGGAAGGGTTTATTTTGACTTTCAGGGGATAGTTTCCATTATGGCACAGAGGCATGGTAGCAAGGAGTGGGAGGCTAGCTGGTCACATAGCTGTCAGAGGCAGGAAGCTTAGAACAAGAGATTGAGCCTGGCTAGAAAAGCTCAAGATCTTCCTCCAGAAGGCTCCATCTTTAAATGTTCTACTTCCTTTCCAACTAGCATTACCAGCTAGGGACCAAGTGTTTAAACACAAGTCTATGGGAGGCATTTAAAAAATATTTATTTGTGAGCAGAGAGAGAGCGAGAGAGCGATAGATAGATGATTAGATAGATAGGAAAAAAGACTGAACAAGTGTACCAGGGCCTCTTGCCACTGCAAACAAACTCCAAACGCATGTATCACTTTGTGCATCTGGCTTTATGTGGATACTGGGGAATTGAACCGGGGCCAACAGGCTTTATAAGCAAGTGCCTTTAACTGCTGAGCCATCTCCCTAGCCCAAGAAAATTTTACATTCAGACCACAACAGGGTCTGTCATGGAACTTAGATCTCACTACCTCAGCTAGACTGCTGGCAGGCAATCCCTAGGAAATCTTCCTGTCTCTGCCTCCCCAGCACTGAGATGACAGGCACATGCCCCCGCTCCTGGAGTTTTACTTGGCTACTGGGGATCTGAACTCAGGTCCTCATGCTTGTGTGGCAAATACTTAACCAGCTGAGCCATCTCTCCATCCCTGATATGTGTTCACTTTCACTTATGTTGATCAAACAGTTGTTTTGTTTTAGTGAAGAAAATATTTGGAAGCTCTGTGAATACATCAAAACCCACAGCCAATACCCTTTGGAAGAGTGCTATGCCGTCTTCATATCAAATGAGAAGAAGATGGTAAGTTGATAAGTGGTTGTGGAAAGCAAGCAAAGACCTAGGATTACCTCAGGAACTAGGCAGCTTGTGTGTAGTAGTACTTTTATTTATTTTTTTTACATTTTAACAGATTTTTCTGTTTTCTTTGAGGTAAGGTCTCACTCTAGCCCAGGCTGACCTGGAATTCACTATGTAGTCTCAGGCTGGCCTCGAACTCACAGTGATCTTCCTACCTCTGTCTCCAGAGTGCTGCAATTAAAGGCGTGAGCCACCACGCCCAACATTTAACAGCATCTTAAAAGGCGTTTTTCTATTAGGTTATTATTTTTTCCTTACTGGGCACTGTTGAATTAGAAAAGTTTAGTCTTTAACTTGTATAGGTAAGGAACTACTATGTGATGGTGTATTCACACATTTAGTTCCTCCCCTCCCTCCCTCCCTCCCTCCCTCTCTCCCTCTCTCCCTCTCTGCTTCTCTCCCTTGCTCCCTCCCTGCTTCCCTCCCTCCCTTCCTCCTTTCTTTTTGAGATAGAGTCTCAAATTGTAGGTCTGCCTGGTCTGGAACTTACTATATAGACAAGCTGACTAAAATTTATGGTGGTTCTCCTGTCTCTCAAGTGCTAGGATTGCAGGTGCATGTCACCATGCACAATAGCCCAACAGGTCCTTTGTCATTAGGTATTACTTATTGTCTTTTTTTTTTTTTCAGTAGGGAGAGAGAGAAAGAGGGTGTGCAGGGTATTACTTTGTAACCCAGACTGGCCTTGAACTTGCAGTGATTCTACCACCACTGTCTCCTGAGTGCTCGAATTACAGGTGTGTGCCACCATGCTGGGCCTAGAGCTTTTTCTCTTTTTCTTTTAACATTTAACTTATTTTGGTGTTTTGCGTATGTGTGTGGGGGGGGTTCACTTGTGCATATGAGTGTGCCTGCACTTCAATGCATGTACACGTTGGAAGCACGGGTTGATCTTGGGTGATCTTCCTCGATCACTCTCCACCTGTATTACTGAGGCAGGGTCTCTCACTTGAACACAGCTTGCCAAGTTGACTAGTCTAGCTAGGTAGCTTGCCCTGTCTTTCTGCAAGGTGCTGGGATTGTAGGTGGGCCACAGCACCCACTCTGCACTTACGGGTGGTGAAGATCCAACTTGGATGCACGCTTTTTGCCCTTTGAGCTATTGCCATGCCCAACTTAGAGCTTTTGTTATTTATTTAATTTAATTCAATTTAATTCGGTTTGTTCTTTAACATTTTCATACATGTACATTTGAAAAGTATTTTATTTACTTACTTCAGAGAGAGAGACAAAGGCAGATAGAGAAAGAAAGAATGGGTGTGCCAGGGCCTCTAGCTGCTGCATACGAACTCCAGATGCACGTGCCACCTTGTGCATCTGGCTTTACGTGTGTCCTTGGGAATCAAACTTGGGTCATTTGACTTTGCAGGCAAACACTTTAACCACTAAGCCATCTTCCCAGCCCATACATACACATTTTGATCACATTTACCTCACATTACCCTTTCTTATTTCCCTCAGTCCCACTGTGTATACATTCTCATCACTGACCAGTGGCTATGCCACAAAAGAGAATGACTTTCCCTTCTCAGACAATCATTAACTGCCATTACCTCCTCAGAGAGGGGGTGGCCTGGAGCTCTTTTAATTGCATAGATTGGAGCATAGATTGAAGTAAAGATTTGTCTGTGTAGTTTAAGCCAGGCATGGTGGCTCACGCCTTTAATCCCAGCACTTGGAGGCAGAGGTAGGGGGATTGCTGTGAATTTGAGGCCACCCTGAGACTACATAGTGAATTCCAGGTCAGCCTGCGCTAGAGTAAGATTCTCCTTCGAAAAACAAAACAAAACAAAAAGAAAAAATATTTGTGTAGTTTAAACAGAACTGTAGTAAACCAACATGAAGAATAAGAATAAGAAAAAGTAAATTCTTTTTATTTTATAAAAGCACTTTTCAGGCATTATCTCATTTGGTCCTTTTCTTTTTTTCTTTTTTTTTTTGGTTTTGCGAGGTAGGGTCTCACTCTGGTCCAGGCTGACCTGGAATTAACTATGTAGTCTCAGGGTGGCCTCAAATTCTTGGTGATCCTCCTACCTCTGCCTCCCGCATGCTGGGATTAAAGGCGTGTGCCACCACGCCCAGCATCATTTGGCCTTTTTAAAAAAAGTATGCGGTGTGTATGCATGTGATGTATGCATATATGTGTGCAGGCACACATTCCTTGCACACACATGTGGAGGCTAGAGGAAGATGTTGAATGTCTCTATAGCTCTTCTGCCTAATCTGCTTGAAAAAGCGTTTCTCATGGAACCTGGAGCTAACGCCATTTTTCTGTCAAGACTGGCTGATCAGTGAGCCCCAGTGATCTTCCTGCACTTCCACTACATCAGCGCTGGTGTCACAGCCGTGTACAGCCACACCTGGCTTGTTACATGTGTGAGGATTTGGACTCAGGTCCTCATGGTTGCTCAGTCTGTGCTGTAACTCAGTAAGCAATCTCCTCAGCCTAACTGGTCATGATAGAAGCCCTGTGAAATACGCAAGGTTTGGACAGCATTCTGCATTTTATTTTATTTTATTTCAATTAGTTTATTATGTGTGTGTGTGTAGGTGCACTCATGCAATGCCATGTGTGTGGAGGTCATAGGACAACTTTTGGGTTAGTCCTTGCCTGTCTTCCTCATTTTAGACAGGAGTTCTCGCTTTGGAATATCATTCTGTTCTTTGCTGCACTCACCCTGCGCTCCCACACTTCCAGGGTGTTCTCTTACCTCCGCCTCTCATTTTGCGGGCAGTATGTTGGGATTACAGAAGCCTACTGTGCCTTCCAGAATTTTATGTGGGGTCTGGGATTGAATTTGGAATTTTCAGTTAGAGGAGTGAGAGTTTTATCCACTAAGCTGTCTCCTCAGCCCTCTTTTTTTTTTTTTTGGAGGCAGGGTCTCATTATAGCCTAGGCTGGCCTCAAACTCGCAGGACTCCTCTTACCTCAGCCTCCTAAGTGCCTGGGATTAAAGGCAAAAGGCATTTGGGACCTGCCCAGCTCTTCTTTTTTCTTTTAAAGATTACATGGGTACTGAGGAATCAAACTCAGGTTTTTAGGCTTTGCAGGCCTTAACTGCTGAGCCATCTCTCCAGCCCTTCCTCTTCCTTCTTTCTTCTTCATCTCATGTAGCCAGGGCTGGCCTTGAACACTTGAGCAGCTGATTCTTCTGCCTCTATCTCCCAAATGCTGAGATTGTAAGTATATGCTACTATTTTCCAGCTAATGTTTTCCATTTTATAGGTGAAGTAAAAATTCAGAGTGAAGCCAGGCATGATGGGGCACACCTTTAATCCCAGTACTTGGGAGGTAGAGGTAGGAGGATTGCTGAGAGTTCAAGGCCACTCTGAAACTACATAGTGAATTCTAGGTCAGCCTGGGCTAGAGTGAGACCCTACCTCAAAAAACAACACCAACAAAAAAATTAAAGTGATCCATGAATAATTAAGTGGGAAAGCAAGACTTGAACCTGTCAGGCCTTCTGATTCCTAGACAAGATCCCTTTGCATCCTCCAAAGAACACTATACAATATGTTACAAAATTTATTTTATTGTTTGCTTGTTTGTGTGCATGCATGTTTATGTGTAATGTGGGGTGTGTGGGAGAGGAGAGAGAGAGAGAGAGAGAGAGAGAGAGAGAGAGAGACAGACAGACACACGGACGGTGTGGTGTATGCATGGTTATGTACCCTTTTGGTGCCCCGTATGCTCATTCACCTATGGCAGAAGTTATTGGCCTGGAGTGACTGGAATATCCTGTTCCACCACTCTTCAGCCTCGTCTTTTCTTTTTTTCCCCCCTGAGGTAGGGTCTTACTCTAGCCCAGGCTGACTTGGAACTCACTCAACTCACTCTGTAGTTCCAGTCTGGCCTTGAACTCATGGCCATCCTCCTACCTCTGCCTCCCCAGTGCTAAGATTAAAGGTGTGCACCACCATGACTAGCCCTGGTCTTGTTTTTGAGCCAGAGTCTCTTTACTGATTCTGGAGCTTGTGGGGCTCTGATGAGTCTCAGATCTGTGCCTCTATATAGGATTGGGGTTACAGGTTACCTGGCTACACCTAGCTGTTGTACAAGGAATCTGGAGGTTTGAACTCAGGCCCTCATGCTTATACAGGAAGTACACTTAACCACTGACCCATCTCTCCAGCTCCTCTCGTGAACTTTTATTGTTGAGGATACTTGCATTTGGAAGGATTTGAATGTCCTCTTCTTCATTCCTTGTTTCACCTCAATACTGGTTGCTTATTTCTCATCAGCATATTCCTTTCAAGAATCTAGTTATGAATGTGCTGTATTTTGTAGGTGCCTATCTGGAAACAGCAGGCAAGACCCGGGAATGGACCTGTGATCTGGGTAAGATGGCCACCTTGAAAGACTCCCATGCATCGTTCCTTGTGGCCCCTGAGTGACATGCATGTTGTGATAAAGCAGAATTGAAAGGATGCAAGACAAAGACTATAACAGTTATAAACACATGGACCTTTTGAGAATAGATGCTACTTGAAGAAATATGACATGTGGCCTCACCACAGGCCCAAGTGATCATGGACCTCAGACACTGAGCACAAAGTAAACTTTGCCTTCAAGGCCTGTCCCCAGTAACCCAGTTCTACTAGCTAGGCCCCAAGTTCCAATGGTTCCACAGCCACCCCAAACAGCTGGGGACCAGGTGTTCAACACACAAGCCTATGGGGGACATTTCATAAATAAAAATTTTGAAAAATGTTTTTTTTTGTTTTTGGTTTTCTGAGGTAGGGTCTCGTTATAGCTCAGGCTAACCTGAAATTCACTATGTAGTCTCAGGGTGGCCTCAAACTCAAGGCAATCCTCCTACTTCTGCCTCCCAAGTGCTGGGATTAAAGGTGTGCACCACCATGCCCAGCAAAAATATGTTTCTTATTGCCTCTAGGAGGCTTCAGTTCCCAAATTGCCACAGCTGAGAACCTAGCATATAGAACACCTTAGTTTGTGTGTGTGTGTTTGTTTTTGGAGGTTGGGCTGAACTGGAATTCACTCTGTAGTCTCAAGTTGGCCTCGAACTCATGGCAGTCCTCCTACCTCTGCCTCCCAAGTGCTGGGATTAAAGGTGTGCGCTACCACACCTGGCAGGAACACCTAAGTTTATGGGGGACACCTGAAACAAACCACCACATTCCACTCCAGACCCACCCAAAACTGATAACTATCCATGATGTAAAATGCAATGCATTCAGTCCAACTGTGAAATTCCCCATGGTTTTTGTTAATCCCAGTGATATTGAAACATTTCCATAGTCCAAGGTCTTTTAACTGAGCTGTAATATCCCAACACCCCCCCCCCCCAAAAAAAAAGCACATAATGGCACAGAGTAAACACACTGCAAAACATGACATTGAGCTTAGCAAAGAAATACTCAACAAACAGGGCAAACATCAAACTCTGTAGCTCCAAGTCTGACAACTTTAACCAGTGACAAGTCTTCAAGTCTCATAATTCTAACCAGTGACAAGTCTCTGGAGTTCCACTTCCTCCCCTCCAGCTAGGCTAATCACAGTCCTGGAAAACTTCATCTGGTGCTGGTAGCATACCTTGGCAGGCATCACACAGTTCTGGCATCTCCATTGGGTTTCCACTGAAACCCATGGTTCATCCTCATGGCTCTGTGGGCCTCCATGCAGGTAATCTACCAAGTTTGCCTCACACTACCCATGGCCATTTCCAAAAATCAAAACTTGCAAATTCAATGATCATCTCTTTCCTGTATTTGTTATACTCCATACTACCAGGTGGGCTGCCATCTTGTTAATCCAGGGGAGAATAAAGCAGACTTTGAAAAACAGGACACTCCTTCAGCATTCAGGCCCCCTTCAAAAGAGAGTCTACATTCTTGTTTTCCCAATCTCAATAGTTGTAATCTCAAACAATTGCAGTTGAAGGGACATCAGTTTTGGCCTAAAGGTTTCATTTCTTTCTGTGCCATATCCTTCTGCTCACTCCAGTTAATTTCTACACAGTGCAACCCCACACAAGTTGGTAGGACATGGGCATAACAGCAAGCCTCTCACACAAACTGCTTCTAGCCCAGTCCAGGCAAAGTTCTTTCTCACCCTCATAAGCCAATTCTTACAGTCCATAGTTCTTACTGCATTTAGGTCTTTCACCTCCGACCTGAATGGTCCATGAAGCTGTACTTACAACACTACAAGGAGTCTCATAGGTTAAGATTTCAAATCAATCCACATTCCTCTTGCAAATCACTTCCAAAAGGCCAAAGGCCATACAGGTTTCTAGCAGTACCATTCTCAGTACGAATTTTACTGTTGCAGTCAGCTCTTGTTGCTGGCAGAAAACACCAGACCAAGAGCAGCTTGGCTGGGTATGGTGGCACATGCCTTTAATCCCAGCACTCAGGAGGCCGAGGTAGGAGGATTGCTGTGAGTTCGAGGCCACCCTGAGACTACAGAGTGAATTCCAGGTCAGCCTGGGCTAGAGTAAGACCCTACCTCGAAAAACAAAAAAAAAAAAAAAAAAAGTGCAGCTTGTGGGAGGGAAGGGTTTATTTTAATTTACCAACTCGAGGGGAAGCTCTGTGATAGCTGGGGAAATGATGGCATGAGCATCATCTGCTCGTGGCCAACATCAGGTGGACAATAGCAACAGGACAGTGTGACAAAACTGGCAAGGGGAAGCTAGCTATAATACCCATAAGCCCACTCTCAACAATAAACTGCTTCAATTCCCAAATTGCCACCTAGCATTCAGAACACATAAGCTTATGGGGGGGACACCTGAATCAAACCACCACAAACATTGTCATTATTGACTTGATCATTTCCCTGTCAGTGGATATTTTCTGTTTTCAGGGTTTTGTGTTGGATTTATTTTACATTGTTATCAAGAAGAGGGCAGCGTTAGTCTTGTAGCTGTTTTTATGCTAATGTCTGCATTGGTCCTGGAACCTTGGAACTAGCCATCCTAGAATAACCAGGCTAACTTCAGTGGTTTTCACTTCTAGGATTACCATGTTGTTCTGCTTCACGTGTCAGGTGAAGGACAGAGCTTCATTTACGATCTTGATACAGTTTTGCCATTTCCCTGCCCTTTTGATATTTACCTAGAAGATGCCCTTAAGTCCGACGATGATATTCACCCGCAGTATAGGAGGTGAGGAAATTCTCTAATGAGGTACTGTTTTCTGAAGTTAGACCTTGGTGATTATCCAGTGATCTGTCATCCCTCCTCCCTCCCTCCATAGAAAACCTCTCACTGTCACCCTTCCCTCCCACTCTCCACTTCTCCCCTGTCCCTTCTTCCTCTCACTGTCACCCTTCCCTCCCACTCTCCACTTCTCCCCCCGTCCCTTCTTTCTCTCACTGTCACCCTTCCCTCCCACTCTCCACTTCTCCCCCTGTCCCTTCTTCTTTTTGTTTTTTTAATTTTTATTGACTTTTAATCTTACATACCAAAAAAAACCCCACCTGATATTTCCCTCCCCTCCCCCATTCCACTTTAGAACTCCGGTCTCCATCATATCCCCTCCCTTTCTCCATTAGTCTCTCTCCTAATTTGATGACATCATCTTTCTCTTCTATTTTGAGGGTCTTGCAAAGGTATTGCTAGGCACTGCAAGATCATGGATATCGAGGCCAATTTCTGTCTGGGCAGCTGCATAGTAAGAGGTCATATCCTTCCTTTGGCTCTTCCATTCTATCCGCCCCCTCTTCCGCAATGGTCCCTGAGCCACTGGAGGATGTGACAGGGGTGTTTCAGCGCTAGGCACTCCTCCATCCCTTCTTCTCAGCACTATGTTGCCTTTTGTGTCATCCCAGTGGTCATCACCATCTGAAAAGAGAAGCTTCTCTAGCCAGAAGTGAGAATAGCGTTAATATGTGGACATGAACATTTAGTGTAGTGTCCCCAGGGCAGCTTGGTGGGAATAATATATACATTTAGTCAGACATGAGCAGGCTTATACCCCCAAGGCTCATGACCTCACCTACCATAGACTTTTACTTAGGTTTTTCAGTACCGGGTATGTATTCCCTCCCGTAGAGAGGGCCTTCAGTCCAATTATGGAGCACTTGGTTACCCCAAGAGTAGACACGCCACTATTGCACCCGTTCAGTCATTGGGCCTGTCTGGCCAAGCTTGAATATTCAGCATCCACTATTTTCACTGTTGATGGCTTCTGTCTCCCATACGCTGCGTGCAGTGCAGCTTTTTCCAGCTTTCAGTTGGCTGGTCTACAGGGAGAAGGTTTTCTGCTCAGCACCAGCTTGCTTTCTCAGTGTCCTTGCCTCTCAGGCATGAGATGTCTTCAGCAATAGGGTCTTACTATCTATTTCTCTCCCCTGTCCCTTCTTGCTCTCACTGTCACCCTTCCCTCCCACTCTCCACTTCTCCCCCATCCCTTCTTCCTCTCACTGTCATCCTTCCCTCCCACTCTCCACTTCTCCCTCTGTCCCTTCTTCCTCTCACTGTCACCCTTCCCTCCCACTCTCCACTTCTCCCCCATCCCTTCTTCCTCTCACTGTCATCCTTCTCTCCCACTCTCCACTTCTCCCTCTGTCCCTTCTTCCTCTCACTGTCACCCTTCCCTCCCACTCTCCATTTTTCCCCCATCCCTCTTCTTCTCACTGTCATCCTTCCCTCCCATTCTCCACTTCTCCCCCGTCCCTTCTTCCTCTCACTGTCACCCTTCCCTCCCATTCTCCACTTCTCCCCCATCCCTGCTTCCTCTCACTGTACTCCTTCCCTCCCACTCTCCACTTCTCCCCCTGTCCCTGCTTCCTTTCCTTACCTTCACTGATATGCTTGCTACACATGACAAGAGTATCTTAAAGCTTAGAGCGCCCCATTTTGTAAAAGTTTGGGCATCTTTTAAACCTTTTCATGATGAGATGGCCTGAGTTTTCTTTCAGACAGGTTGGGATTTCTGTCATACTCTTGTTTGATAGGTGTATGTAACTTATGATTACAAAATTGAGAAAGTTACAACATCAGAAAACCCTGTTCTTTGCCCCTGATGCGCAGTTGAGTAAATAAGGGCAACTAGGGAGATCTGTCTCTGTACTTTTTTTGTTTTAAAATTTTATTTATTAGTTGCAAGCAGAAAGAGAGAGAGAGAATGAGAATGGGCACCCCAAGGCCTCTGCCTGCTGTATACAAGCTCTGGATGCATGCATCACTTTGCACACCTTGCTTTTCGTGTGTGCTGTGTAATCGAACTCTGGTTGTTAGCTTTTTTTTTTTTTTTTTTTTCCTGAGGTAGAGTCTCACTCTAGCCCAGGCTGAGCTTGTATTCACTATGTAGTCTCAGGGTGTCCTTGAACTCATGTCAAACGTCCTACCTCTGCCTCCCTAGTGCTGGGATTAAAGGCGTGCGCCACCACACCTGGTTGTTAGCTTTTGCAGGCAAGTGCCTTAATCACTGAACCATCTCTCCAGCTCTTGTTTCTGTACTTTCAGTGCTTTGAATTTCAGTGAATTCTTCCACTCAACTTTATTAAGTAGCTAATAAATCCATGTGTGTGTGCATTACTACCAGCACATAAATGCATAGTAGTTTTGTGCATCTTGTAAAAAGTGAATTCATATAAAAGTGAATTGTGAATTAGAGTTTCAACTGTGACATATCCCTGATAAAGTATGTGTTGATTTATTTGTAGGAAATTTAGAGTGGTCCGTGCAGACTCCTACTTGAAACATTTTGCTTCTGACCGATCTCACATGAAAGACTCCAGTGGCAACTGGAAAGAGACTCCTCCAGCGTATCCCTGCATCGAAACCAGAGGTGAGCCCTGAGTGCCGTGCTTTCCCTGAGTCCTTCTTTAGGCGAAACTCCCTGAGTAGCAAGGGTTAAGAGGGTGCACGAGTTAGTTCTGTGGGCTTCACAGACAACAGAACTGCAAGAGCTAAGAACTCCTGGGAGGCAGGGTGCTAAGGGAGCAGAGCTGCGACACTGGCAAACTGCTTGAGTATTGGATGCACCTGTCGTCAGGCCTCTGGGCCTGAGATCGGCACGTGTGTGCATTGAACAGTGGGACCAGTTGCACCTTGTCGTGGTGGGGTTTCATGTGCTGGTAAAAGAAATCTCCAGTGCATCCTTACAGTGTGTGAAATGTTATTTCATCAACCTTGTATTAAAACCTGCGTCACCAGAAGGTTTTATCATACCACTTACTCATTTGTGTGCTGGGCAGCAGTTCAGTTGAAAATTTGCTGGAATTTAAAAAGATAGAGGGTTTTTCAAACCATTACATATGCGTCTGAAACATTATTTAGGACTGTAAGTCATTCCTACATTCCATTTGCTGGTGAGGACGTCCCAACACATGGTTCAGGCAGTCTGCAGGAAAGAGCGCTGAAGGCTGTGCAGGAGGTCATAGCAGTGAGGGTTGAAGTATCACTAGCTCACTGAGGAAGGAAGTAAGAAATATCTTTGGCATATTTGAAGGGGTAAACACTTCAAGACTGAGTCTTCTTTCCTCCCTCCCTCTCTTTTTTTTTATAATTTATTTTTTATTTATATTATTCTAATTTTACATTCATAATGGTGACTCCATTATCCTCTTTCCTATCCTCCCTCTTCCAAAGGGACCCTCATCAATGTGGGTCATGCATTGTGGGGGTAATCAAGAGTTATGGGGGATAGGCCAAGGCTCTGTGCATAATGCCCCAACTTGTGACTCTAACATTCTTTCCGCCCCCCTCCTCCATGAATTTCCCTGAGCCACATTGGGGTCATTTTAGTTCTATTTCAGTGATGAGGTTTTGGGAGCCTCTGTGTCTCTGGGTATCTGGTTTAGTAGCAGTTGGATGTTCTCTGTGTTTATCTCCTTCAGCCTTTTTCTGGTGTCGTGATCCCTAACAACGCTGTACTCTTGCTCTATGGTTTCAGCTGGGGCCCTGGTGAGGTGTGATTAGCTGATCCTCCCTTCAGGTTTGTTGTCCATCTGAAAAAGATAAGCAAATTCTCCAAGGAGAAAGAAGTTAGTACTAGATAGATGGGATGGCCATAGATATTTTGGAGGGAATTTTATATGTGTAGGCCCTCTTCTAGCCCACATTTGGTGGTATCTTGATCTTGGAGACTGAGCTCATTTTTTGTACATGGTTTTGACTTATTTCTCAGTTCCAGCAATGAGTTCCATTCCACTGAGTGGATCTGTTAGCCAAATCAAGAGCAGTTGGTTACCCACCATGGCTGATTGCCACTACTGCACTTCTATGAGCATTAGGTCGTTTCCTGCTGGGTAGCTTAGACTGAGAGTTGTTTGGACAGATGTTGGCCATTTTCCCCCAGTTGCTCATGTAACACCCTCTGGCACTAGACTAGCTAACTGTCTGGGGACTGACCCTCTTCCAGATTCTGGCCAGGTCTCTCCATGTTTGGTCTCACATGCATATGCTGTCTTTGACAGTAGGGTCTTACCATTCCTTCCTTCTTTTCTTTTCTTCTCTTCTCTTCTTTTTTTTCAAGGTAGGGTCTCGTTGTAGCTCAGGCTGACCTGGAATTCACTATGTTGTCTCAGGGTAGCCTTGAACTCACGGCAATCCTCCTACCTCTGCCTCCCGAGTGCTGGGATTAAAGGTGTATGTCACCACACCTGGCTCAAGATTGAGTTTTGAGGCTCTCTGTAAAAAACTCAGGGTTTTGTGCATGCTTATTAGGTGCCACTGCTCATTTTATGACAGGCTTTGGCCTTTCTTGAAGATTTAATTTGTGCCATACCTCAATGAGGCCAGCTTTATTTTCCTCATTGATAGACTGGTAAAATGAAGTGTGCGAGGTTAGGCTATGTGTGAGGGTACACAGGTAGAAAGCTCAAGGTGAATCAGCACACTTCTAATTTTTCAAGTTTTTTTTTTTTTGCCTTGAATGTGGTTAGTTCTTCAGAGGTCTACTAAACTTGTGATTGAATCTAAAAGGAATCTAGTCTGAGGTGTAAGGTAAATGTGTTGGCTTATCATGTAAGTATTTTTCCAAATTGTAGTATTCCGTCACATAATTTATTTGAATTCTGTCTTTTTTTTTGGTGGGGGTGGGTGGGTTTTCAAGGTAGGGTCTTGCTTTAGCCCAGGCTGACCTGGAATTCACTGTGTAATCTTAGGGTGGCCACAAACTCCCAGTAATCCTCCTACCTTGACATCCCAAGTACTGGGATTAAAGCTGTGTACCACCACACTGGCCTTGAATTCTGTCTTTATTGAATGAATTTATTAGATGTTAGGATAAATGTGAATGATTTTTAGGTGGCATGGGTTTCATAAATAAAGAGGGTCTAAAGAAAGAAAAAAATAACTTAAGACAAACATTAATGAGCGTTTAAAAATATATTTTATTTTTATGTATTTATTTGACAGAGAGAAAGAGGCAGAAGAGAGAGAATGGGCACACCAGGGCCTCCAGCCACTGCAAACGAACTCCAGATGCATGTGTCCCCTTGTACATCTGGCTTACGTGGGTCCTGGGGTGTTGAACCTGGGTTCTTTGGCTTTGCAGGCAAGTGCCTTAACTGCTAAGCTATCTCTCCAGCCCATAATGAGCGTTTTTTAAAATACATGTATTGGGTTGGAAAATGGCTTAGAGGTTCATGGTACTTGCTTGCAAAGCCTGATGGCTTAGGTTTAATTCCCCAGATTTAAAGTCACATTTCCACATGAAGTAGATGCACAAAATGACATGCTGGAGTTTGTTTGCAGTGGTAGGATGCCCTGGCATACCCATTCTCATGCTCTTTCTTTTTTAAAAAAAGTCTTTTATTTATTTATTTATTTATTTATTTATTTATTTATTTATTTATTTATTTATTTATTTATTTTCAAGGTGGGGGAGAGGGAGAGAATGGGCATGCCAGGGCTTCCAGCCACTGCAGACGAGCTCCAGACACATGTGTTACTTTTTTTTTTTTTTTTTTTTTTTTTTTTTTTGCGAGGTAGGGTCTCACTCTGGTCCAGGCTGACCTGGAATTAACTATGTAGTCTCAGGGTGGCCTCGAACTCTCGGCGATCCTCCTACCTCTGCCTCCCGAGTGCTGGGATTAAAGGCGTGCGCCACCACGCCCGGCTACATGTGTTACTTTTAAATACAACTTTACAAAGGTGTTGGGGAATTGAACCCAGGCCAGTAGGCTTTGCAAGCATCTTTAAGTGCTGAGCCATTTCTCCAGTCCCTATATTAAAAAAAATTATTGGGCTGGAGAGATGGCTTAGTGGTTAAGGCGGCTGCCTGCCAAGCCTAAGAACGCCCTTTCGATTCTCCAGGTCCCACATTTAGCCAGACGCGAGTGACACAAGGGCGCAATGCCGCACTTGCCCACAAGGGGTGCATGCGGCTGAGAGGCCACTGGCACACCCATTCTCTCTCTCAAAAAAATTATTTATTTATTTATTTTTGAGCAGAAAGAGAGACGCCAGGGCCTTTTGCAACTTCATGAATTCCAGATGCATGCACCACTTTGTGCATCTGGCTTATGTGGGCACTGGGGAATTGAACCAGGATTGCGAAGCCTTATAAGCGAGCACTTTTATCTGCTAAGCCATGTCTTTAGCCCCCGCCCCCATTAAAAATTTTTTTTTCCTTTTTTTGAGGTAGGGTCTCACTCTACCCCAGGCTACCTGGAACTAACTCTGTAGTCCCAGACTGGCCTTGAATTCACAGCCATCCTCCTACCTGGACCTTTCCAATACTGGGATTAAAAGGTGTGTGCCACCACGCCTGGCATTCATACAACTTTTTGTTTTTGTTTTTGTTTTTGTTTTTGTTTTGTGGGTTTTTTTCAAGGTAGGGTGTCACTCTAGCCCAGGCTGACTTGGAATTCACTATGTAGCGTCAGGGTGGCCTCAAATTCATGGTGATCCTCCTACCTCTGCCTCCCGAGTGCTGGGACTAAAGGTGTGCACCACCACACCTGGCTCAACTTTTTTTTTTCTTTGAATTACTGAACTTTAATTGTGTCCCTACTACATAACCCAGGAAAGTAAGTCACTCCCCCTCCCCAAGAAAAAACACCAATAGCCGGGCGTGGTGGCGCACGCCTTTAATCCCAGCACTCGGGAGGCAGAGGTAGGAGGATCGCGGTGAGTTCAAGACTACCCTGAGACTACATAGTTAATTCCAGGTCAGCCTGGACCAGAGTGAGACCCTACCTCAAAAAAACCAAAACAACAACAACAACAACAACAACAACAAAAAACCCAAAAAACACCAATAAGTACACAAGGGATGGAGCAACTTTTTCCATGACCAACATGACAGCTATTCTTCCAAGTTCCTTCCCCAAACGCCCCCTCTCCTCTCTTCTCCTCTCCCCTCCCCTCCCCTCAGCGTGTTCCAGGCTATGACTGCACTTGGTAACTTCTAAACTGTGTTCAGAAGGAACACAAGCCTTACCAACTTTAAACTCAGACAATGGAGGCATATCAAATTAAAATACCAGTATCAGGGGAGACCATGTTGGTAGCACTGAGGATCACCACTTTGTCTCAACTTTTTATTTTGAAATAATTTTAGGCCTCTACAAAGTTTGCTAAGCAGGACAGTGAGTTCTTACATAACTTCCCCTCAGATTCCCTTATTGTCACATATTATATAGCTACAGACCTAATTACCAAGGCCAGAAAGATGATAATGATAGAGTGATGCAAATACAGTATTCAGTTGTTATGTCTCCTTCATCTCCTCCAGTTTGTGACAGTCCCTTATTGCCCTTGTCTTTGACAACATTTATATTTATGCTTATGAAAGCTACTGGTCATTTATTTGGTAGTAGTCTCTCTGGGTTGGTGTCACATTTTACCATGAATAGATTCATATTTATTTGAGCTAAGAAGACCAAGGGCATGATCTTGAACCCTTGTCCATTTGAATAATTTCTCCTGTTTTTAGACTTTTGAATGTATTTGTTGCTGCTATCCCAAAATTACATTTTTAGCAATTTTTTTTTTCATATATTTTTCTAGACTCCAAAATGAACCTGAATGACTTCATCAGCATGGACCCTGAAGTAGGATGGGGATCTGTCTACACTCTGCCTGAGTTTGCACATCGGTTTAGCAGTAAAAACTACTGAATTTGACATCAGAGCGAGGAGCTGGGGTGTGAATAAGCCATCCTTCAGTTTAAGTTTAGGACAGCAAACATTATAGCACAAGTAGCTTACAGGTACATTTTTCTTTTCTAATTTAATTGTGTAGAAACACAAGTGAACACAAATATAAGTGAATGAAATAAACCCGTTTTCAGATTGAGGATCTAGCACTCAGTAGCCAGCAGCACACACTTAAATAAAATAAAACCTTTCTTAGTGGACTTCATGTACAGTGTACAGTCACTGTGATACTCCTGTGGGTCATTTATTCAAATGTGACAGTGAATGCCAGTGATCATTCTTATTAAGGTAAAAGTATGGGGGTTAGGGAGAGGGCTCAGTGGTTAAGGGTACTTGCTTGCAAAGCCTGCTGGCCGGGATTTAAGTCCCAGTACCCATGTAAAGCCAGATGCAAAAAAATGTTGCATGCGTCTAGAGTTCATTTGCAGTGGCAAGAAGCCCTAGTGTGCCTATATAGACACACACACACACACACACACACACACACACACACACAAATAAAAGGATTAAAAAAAAAAGAAGTGAGGACCTAGAGCCAGCTTAGCTCCTTTCGTCTGGTCTCTGTTTTGTTTCTCAGGCTATACTGTAAGCTCTTTGTGGCTCTGAGAGAATCTCCACTGCCCACAAGAGGTGCCCACAATGTTTTTAGACAGCCCTACTGTTTGGATAGGGACAATGTTGTGAGCTGAATCAGCAATAAGTATTAGTCTTTTTGGACTATAATGTTTAAAAAAGTTGCAGGTCTTTCAGGCTGTTACTTGGCATATGCATATATATATATATATATATATATATATATATATATATATATATGGTTTTAAATAAAATTGACTTAAAATTAACTTTTTGTGGTATTCTTTTCAGGGGTTGGGTAGGTACTGGAAGTTGAATCCAGGGCCTCACACACATGTGGCAAGTTCTCTACCCTTGAGCTACACTCCACCCCTGTGTGTCATTCTTGATCTGAAATACCTAAGAATGTCTCAGTGCTAGATGAGAGCCTTTGCTTTCAAATACAGTGGGCCATTGTGTACATCAGCCTTCTTGACAATGTCTTACAAGTTTGGCTGTAATCATATGATTTCAAATAAAAAATTTTGGCATGAAAGCAACACAAGCTGTCATTCCTGTTGACATGGTTCTGTGTAAAAATAAAAACTTATGTTTTTTTAAAGAAGAGTCTTGGTATTTCTTGTTCAATTCAGCTGGTCCTGAACTCAAGACTAGGCATTCTTCCTGTCTCAGCCTACTGCGTACTGGAATTACAAGCATACACCCCCTCACCTGACCTAATGAGCAACTTCTTATAACAAAGAACTCTATGCCTTTGTTAAATGAATTTTCTGCTTGTTAAGAAGCTGATTTAAGCCGGGTGTGGTGGTGAACGCCTTTAGTCCCGGCACTTGGGAGGCAGAGGTAAGAGGATCACCAGGAGCTCAAGGCCACTCTGAGACTACATAGTGAATTCCAGCTCAGCCTGGGCTAGAGTGAGACCCTATCTTGAAAAACAAAAGACAAACAAAAAAGGTTAACAGGTGTCCTGCCGTGTGCTGTGTAGTCATTTCTTCAGACGTCTGCTCTGTTAGTCTAAGGGGACGCCACTGCCCCATGGGTGCAGCTGTTCAGGAAGATGCTTGAGGGAAGGGAATGTGCTTTTGTTTAAAAACAGTGCAGTTTCTTAAGTTATCTTGTGATTTAAAGCAATAAGGACCCCACACTGAGATATCTTCCTGGCATTTCAGTTTGGTCATTTAGAAATTTGATAGCTTACATGAAGAGGATAAGCTTTGGCAGACCGTCCTTCTGCAATGCTTTATCCTGAGCGGAAAGTGTCAGAGGGCCCAGAGGATTGTAATCTGATGTACAGATTGTATTTTTGGAGATTGGTTTTATTTCTTTTTGGTCTCTTTTTATGAGCATGTGTCCAATCTGGCTTTCAAAAATATGTCTAGGGCTGGAGAGATGGCTTAGCAGCTAAGGCGCCTGCCTGCTAAGCCTAAGAATGCTGATTCTAATCTCCAGCAGTTCCAATCTCCAGGTCCCACTTTTAGCCAGATGCAGTGAGGGAAGGGTGCAATGCTGCACTTTCCCACAAGGGGGCGCACACATCTAGATTTCGTTCACAGCAGCTGAGAGACTGCTGGCGCGCCTACTTCTGCCTCCCTCTCCCTCTGTATCTCTCTCTGTCTCTCTCTCCAAAAATAAAAAATATGTCTAGCACAGACAAGATAATGTCTTTGTAGATGTTTGGACTTTCCAGGCACCTTGTCTTGAAATTGAAAACACATTACTTCTAGCCAGTTTAGGGAGAAAGGTTTTATAGTTTCAGACTTTCCCGTGCTCATAATCTGAACTCCTCGGTAGCAACAGAAGACATCTGTTGTTTTTGTTTTTAAACTGCCCAGCATTCCTAAAGTGCCCTCATAATTCTCCTTTACACATAGAGTCCTATAGGCAGATCACCTGAGGCAGGTGAGACTTAAGCCCTACCCTGGATAAGCTTAACCATGACCATCAGTGTGTCTGCATTTGTTATGCTGATGTTCAGAGAGAAGTCTCCCTTCATTGAGATTGCTAGCTGGAGGCCCAGAGGCCTGGACCACAGCATGGAGACAGGCAGAGCTGAGAGCTGTGCAGGTCCCAAGAGCATTCCTGAGCTTAGGTCTGTGCTTGAAGTCAGCCCCACTTTCTACACTTCCTGTTTCTATAAACCAGAGGAAAGTGAGTTGAGTTCTGGTAGGGCAGAGCTGCCTGTAACACCTCTAAGCCCACCCCCAACATACCTCCTCCAGCAAGGGTACACTTCCCGAATTGCCTCCAGCTGGGGGCCAAGCTTTCAGACACATGAGTTTATGGGGCACATCCTATTGAAACCACCAGTCAGTGCTAGTGATGGAATCGAGGGCCTTATAAGTACTGGGCAGATGTACTACCATTGAGCCATACTTCCATCCCCTTGGTTTAATTTTTAATTCCTTAAAAATAGGTGGTGCAGGGCTGGAGAGATGGCTTAGCGGTTAAGGCACTTGCCTGTGAAGCCTAAGCCATGTTCAGCTCCAAAGAACCCGTGTAAACCAGATGCACAAGGTGACACGTGCAAGGTTGCGCAAGCGCACAAGGTGGCACACGTGACTGGAGTTAATTGCGGTGGCTGGAGGCCCTGGTGCACTAATTCTCTCTGTTTCTCTCATTAAAAAAAAAATAGGTGGTACATATATACTATATAAATTTGAAATGTATAGGGGCTAGAGTGATGGCTCAGTATAAGGCACTTGCCTGAAAAGCCTAATGACCCAAGTTTGGTTCCCCAGTGTCCACGTAAAGCCAGATGCACAATGGCACACACATCTGGAGTTTGTTTGCAGAAGCTGGAGGTCCTAGCATGCCTGTTAATTCTCTTATTTGTCTCACTTCTCTCTCTCTCTTTGCTTGCAAATATATATATATATATATATTTTGAGGTAGTATTTTGCTCTAGCCCAGACTGACCTGGAATTAGTCTCAGTTTGGCCTCGAACTCTCAATGATCCTCCTACCTCAGCCTCCCAAGTGCTAGGATTAAAGACGTATGCCACCATGCCTGGCAATAAAAAATTTTTTTAATGTATAAAAGAGAGGGCTGGAGAGATGTCTCACCAGTTAAGGTGCTTGTCTGCAAGGCCTAACAAACCAGTTTCAGTTCTCCAGTATCCACATAAACCCAGATGCACAAAGTGGTGCATGTATCTGAAGTTCGTTCTCAGCGGCTAGATGCCCTGGAACACCCATTCTTTCTCTCTTCTCTCTGTCTCTCTTTGTTGGCAAATAAATAAAATGTATAGAAGAGTAGATGGGTCCACCAGGTGTGGCAGATTTCATCTATAACCTCGTCATGTGGGATCTGAAGCAGGAGAATCCCAAGTTTGTTTATTTTTTAATTTTGTTTTTGAGGTAGGGTCTCACTCTAGTCCAGGCTGCCCTGGAACTCACTCTAGTCTCAAGCTGGCTTCAAACTCACAATGCTTTTCCTACTTCTGCCTTCCAAGTGCTGGGATTAAAGGCATGTGCCACCATGCCTGGCCCAAGTTTGAAGACAGCTTGGGTTACACAGTGAAACCCTAAAAAAAAAATAAATAAATTTAAAAAAAAAAAAAAAAAGCATGTGATGAAAAGTAAGGTTCCTTTCTCTTTGTTCTCCAATTTTCTGCTTTCCCTACCCAGAAACGACTTGAGTTTTCTAGCTTCTGTGTGCATGTATGTAAGGACATTTTCTGGAGAAAGGATCCATAGCCCATATCACCTCTTTATTAACTTGAAAATATGCATTATATTTTTAAAAATATTTTATTTATTTATTTGAGAGAAAGAGAGAATGGGCACACCAGGGCCTCTAGCTACTGCAATCAAACTCCAGACACATGCACCCCCTTATGCATCTGGCTTACGTGGGTCCTGGGGAACCATACCTGGCTCCTTAGGCTTTGCAGGCAAGCGCCTTAACCGCTAGGCCATTTCTGCAGCCCTCATTGTGTTTTTTTTTGTACTGAGGGCCTACCAGTAACTACTGGTAATGAAAGAAAGCATGGCGCCTGCCCTTTCATAGCTTCCAGACTAGTGATGGAGACAGACATCCATGCATTCTCCACAAAGCAGTAGTGATCTTCTGAAATTATAGCTGAGAGCCTCTTTCCCATCTTAAATAACTGCTCTACAGTGGCTTCAATATGTCCTTAAGCTACAATCCCGTCTTTACCTTGGCCATGGCCTGTGTGGTTGGGATGGGCTGTATCTGATTTCAGTTCTGACACTCCAGTCCCATTCCCATCCCTCCTCTCCCTTGAGTCTCTGTTTCTGAGGAGGGTGAGCTTATTTTTTTCCTCTGGGGGACTCACCTATTTATCCAACAGTCCTTCTGTGGTAGTTTGAATTTATCAAAATTTATCAATTTGTTTTCAATTTTATTCATTTATTTTGCAAGCAGAGAGACAAAGAGATAGAGAGATAGAAGAGAGACAGAGAGAGAATGGGCACATCAGGGACTGTAGCCACTGCAAACAAACTCCAGATGCATGTGCCTCTGTATCTGGCTTACCTGGGTCCTGGGGAATTGAACCTGGGTCCTTTGGTTTCACAGGCAAATGCCTTAACTGCTAAGCCATCTCTCCAGCCCCAAACTTAAATATTTTATTAAAGCTGTAACTTGGATTTCGAGCCATGTGTCTGGGAAGAGGTGTCACTGTGGGCAGATCTTGGGGTCCAGCCCTAAGGCGCTCCTGGAGGTGGATCTGAATTCCATCCTAAGGTAGGCAAGAGTGTCTGCTCTCTGCCTGGGTTCTCTGCTGTTGGAGTGTGCTTGCTGTGGCGCTGCTGGTGGTTTCTCTCTTCTTTGTGTGGATCTGTGAAAAGGGCCCAGCTTCTTCCACCATTATGGAACTTCCCCTGGATCGATAAGCCTAAAATAAATCCTGTCTGGTCTGGAAGTTCATCCCAGCGGCATGTAGCTCACACGACACCTTTCCCATCTCGTCTGCTGAAATTGTTTGATGTTTAGGCCTCAGCTCCACGTCCCTCAAACCTTCACTGACGGCTTATCTAAAGCAGACTGGCCCCAATGTCAAATGACATTTTTCTTTTTCTCTTTTTCTCTTTTTCTCTTTTTCTTTTTCTTTTCTCTTCTTTCTTTTCTTTCCTTTCCTTTCCTCTCCTCTCCTCTCCTCTCCTCTCCTCTCCTCTCCTCTCCTCTCCTCTCTCTCCTCTCCTCCCTCCCTCCCCCTCCCCTCCCCTCCCCTCCCCCTCCCCTCCCCTTCCCTTCCCTTCCCTTCCCTTCCCTTGCCCTCCCCTCCCCTCCCCTCCCCTGCCCTCCCCTCCCCTCCCCTCCCCCTTTCTTTCTTTCTTTCTTTCTTTCTTTCTTTCTTTCTTTCTTTCTTTCTTTCTTTCTCTCCCTCTCTTCCTTCCTTCCTTCCTTCCTTCCTTCCTTCCTTCCTTCCTTCCTTCCTTCCTTCCTTCCTTCTTTCTTTCTTTCTTTCTTTCTTTCTTTCTTTCTTTCTTTCTTTCTTTCTGCCTCATAGCTGTTGTCGGAAATGACCCATGACAACTGGGCACTTGTTAGTCTGAGGAGCTGTTTAACCTCCCTGAGCCTGGGTGGCCTCACCTAATAAAGTTTTTTGAGGTACAAATGAGAGAGAGAGAGAGGGAGAGAAAGTAGGGTATGGGATGCTCAACAAATATTCATTTCTGTCTTTAAAAAAAAGCTCTTGTGCTAGCCAGGTGTGGCAGTGCACGCCTTTAATCCCAGCACTTGGTTTTTATTTTTATTTATTTATTTGCAAACAAAGAGAGAGAGAGAGAGATAGAAGAGAGGCAGTCAGAGAGAGAATGTGCACACCAGGCCCTCTAGCCATTGCAAACGAACTCCAGATGCATGTGTCCCTTGTGCATCTGGCTTACATGGGTCCTGGAGAATTGAACTGGGATCCTTTGGCTTCACAGGCAAATGCCTTAGCCATTAAGCCATTTCTCTAGTCCTCTGTTCCTTTTTTTCAGTTTTTGTCTTTTAAAAAAATTTTTTTTTAATTAAATTTTTTTTATTGTTTTATTTATTTTTGGAGAGAGAGACAGACAGAGAGGGAGAGGGAGACAGATAGAGATGGGCGCGCCAGCAGTCTCTCAGCTGCTGTGAACGAAATCCAGATGCGTGTGCCCCCTTGTGGGCAAGTGTGGCATTGCGCCCTTGTGTCACTTTGCATCTGGCTAAACGTGGGACCTGGAGATTGGAACCCGGTTCTCAGGCTTAGCAGGCAGCGCCTTAACCACTAAGCCATCTCTCCAGCCCGGGTTTTGTCTTTTTGAGGTAGGGTCTCACTCTAGCTCACTCTATTCCTTTTTTTAAAGATTATGCCTTGAAAGCTGGGCTTGGTGGTGCATGCCTTTAATCCCAACACTCGGGAGGCAGAGGTAGGAGGATCACCATGAGTTTGAGGCACCCTGAAAATACTACATAGTGAATTCCAGGTCAGCCTGAGCTAGAGTGAGACCCTACCTTGAAAAACCAAAAAAAAACAAAAGATTATGCTTCAGATGCAAAGTGATGCAAGGGTGCAATGCCACACTTGTCCACAAGGGGGCACATGCATCTAGATTTTGTTCACAGCAGCTGAGAGACCGCTGGCGTGCCCATTCTCTATCTGTTTCCCTCTCCCTCTCTCTCTGTCTGTTTCTCTCTGTGTCTCTCTCCAAAAAAATAAAAATTAAATAAATAAAAGATTATGCTTCAGGGCTGGAGAGATGGCTTAGCGGTTAAGGTACTCAGCTGCAAAGCCAAAGGACCCATGTTCAATTCCCCAGGACTTACGTAAGCCAGATGCACAAGGTGGCACATGTAGCTTAGCAGTTAAGGTGCTTGGCTGCAAAGCCAAAGGACCCAGGTTTGATTCCCAGGACCCATATACGCCAGATGCACAAGGTGGTGCATGTGTCTGGAGTTTGTTTTCTATAGCTGGAGGTCCTGATGCATACATTCTCTCTCTCAAATAAATAAATAAATTTAGAGCTGGGTTTGGTGGCACATGCCTTTAACCCTAGCACTTGGGAGGCAGAGGTAGGAGGATTGCCAAGTGTTTGAGGCCACCCTGAGAATACAGAGTGAATTCCAGGTCAGCCTGAGGTAGAGAGAGACCCTACCTTGAAAAACCAAAAAATAAATAAATAAATGTAAAAGTAACTAAATACAAAAAAAAAATAAAATAAATTATTTTTTAAAAAAGATTATGGCTCAAACAGAGTCCTCAGGCTTTAACTCCAAGCCCGACTCTTCTGGAAATCACATTACAAATGACTCCTGAAGGCAGCAAAGAATACCACAAGTTGAGGGCTGGAGAGATGGCTTAGTGGTTAAGGCACCTGCCTGCTAAGTCTAAGAACGCTGGTTCCAATCTCCAGGTTCCACGTTTAGCCAGATGCAGTGACGCAAGGGCGCAATGCCGCACTTGCCCACAAGGGGGTGCACACATCTGGATTCGTTCACAGCAGCTGAGAGACTGCTGGCGCGCCCTTCTCTCTCTCTCTCCCTTTCCCTGTCTGTCTGTCTGTCTCTCTATCTCTCTGTGTCTCTCTCCAAAAATAAATAAAATAAAAAAAATTTTTTAAAAAGTAAAAGAATACCACGAGTTGAGAGAATTGGTTTTACTTTGCCACTCTTGGCAAGCATCTAGTTCTAGTACTTGGTTACAAACGTAAGTGGGCAGGCCCTTGTGTCTGATATTTCCAATGAGAATTCATGTTATGTTTTCTGTTTTCCTTTAAGCTGACCACATGGTCTAGCCCCACAGGGTGAGCTCTTTGACCCTTTCAGTCTAAGGAGAATGTGGTTTTTATCTATGAGCTACATATAGCAGATGTCTGTTGGAGCCTGACTTTTTTTTTCTGGTTGTGGTGGCACCAACTTTATGAGAGAGTGAGAGAGAGAGAGAATAGGTACACCAGGGTCTCCAGTCACTGCACTCGAACTCCAGACGCATGTGCCACCTTGTGTGCTTGCATCTCCTTGTGCATCTGGCTCATGTGGGATCTGGAGAGTTGAACATGGGTCCTTAGGCTTTGCAGTCAAGTGCCTTAACCACTAAGCCATTTCTCCAGCCTGAGCCTGAGTTAAAAAAAAATTTTTTTTTGAGGTAGGCTGACCTGGAATTTACTATTGTAAATTACTATTACTATACTGTATTACTATATGTATTCTCAGGGTAGCCTCAAACTCATGGCAGTCCTTCTACCTCTGCCTTCTGAGTGCTGGAATTACAGGCGTGCACCACCACACCCCTGAGCCTGCTTTTTAAAAATTTTTTAAATTTTTTTTATTGACAACTTCTATACTTACATACAAAAAATGCATGATATTTCCCTCCCCTGCCCCCATACCCCTTTAGAACTCCAATCTCCATCATATCCCTTCCCTCTCTCCATTAGTCTCTCTTTTAATTTGATGTCATCATCTTCTTCTTCTATTATGAGGGTCTTGTGAAGGTATTGCTAGGCACTGCAAGGTCATGGATATCGAGGCCAATTTCTGTCTGGGCAGTTGCATTGTAAGGAGTCGTACCCTTCCTTTGGCTCTTACATTTTACCCACCCCCCCTCTTCCACAATGGGCCCTGAGCCTTGGAGGGTGTGACAGAGATGTTTCAGTGCTGGGTACTCCTCCATCCCTTCTTCTCAGCACTATGTTGCCTTTTGGGTCATCCCAGTGGTCATTGCCATCTGAAAAGAGAAGCTTCTCTAACCAGAAGTGAGAGTAGCATTAATATGTGAATATGAACATTAAGTGTAGTGCTTTCAGGGCAGCTTAGTGGGAATAATATATACATTTAGCCAGACAAGAGCAGGCTTTATACCCCTAAGGCTCATGACCTCTCCTGCCATAGACATTTGCTTAGGTTTTTCAGTACCAGGTATGTATTCCCTCCCGTAGAGAGGGCCTTCAGTCCAATTATGGAGCAGTTGGTAACCCCAAGAGCAGACATGCCACTAATGCACCTGTTCAGTCATTTGGCCTGTATGGCCAAACTTGAATATTCAGTGTTCACTGTTTTCACTGCTGATGACTTCTGTGTCCCATACGGCTGCATGCAGTGCAGCTTTTCCCAGCTTTCTGTTGGCTGGTCTACAGGGAGAAGGTTTTCTGCTCAGCTCCAGCTTGCTTTCTCAGTGACCTTGCCTCTCGGGCAAGAGATGTCTTCAGCAATAGGGTCTTATTATCTGTTTCTCAAGGGAAACCAAGGAGCCTGCTTTTAATTACAGCCATTTTGTTATTAAGGAAACAGCTCTGGCAAAATTTCATGTACAGTCAGTAGGCAATCCTGAGGTTTTCATGAGGACCCAGAGGTTTAGAGCAATTTTGAGGAAGAACATGAAACAAATTAATACATCACACTGTTCTGGCATATATGGTTTTAAAAATATTTTATCTTTTATTTATTTATTTGAGAGAGAGGAAGAGAGATACAGAAATAGGCAGGTAGAGAGAGAGAGAGAGAGAATGGGTGCGCCAGGGCCTCCAGCCATTGCCAAAGAACTCCAGATGTGTGCGCCCCCTTGTGCATCTGGCTTACATGGGTCCTGGAGAATCAAGCCTCGAACTGGGGTCTTTAAGCTTCACAGGCATCTCTCCAGCCACCCCCCCTTTAAGAAAATATTTTAGCATGTACTTTTTTTACAACCATGAGTGATGGGTGAGTCATTCCATTCAAGGCCCACTGGACACAGCTGGGTGTGAACTCCTTGGGACCAGATGCTGAGGAAATCTTGATCCTGTCACTCAGATTACAGAAAGAAAATAAAAGCCAGATTTTAGCCCCAGATATCCCATTATACCTGGACATTTGCTTAATCTTCCTGAGCCTGGGTTGATTCACCTAATAAAGTTATTTTGAGGTTCAAAATGAGACTGTGAGGGGGAGGGAAAGAAGGGAGAAGCAGAGATTGAGATTCGTGGTCTGAAAGATAAAATGTTTTAAATATGCAGCTCTTATCCCATACCCAGGATGTTCTAGTCAGCCTTTTGTTTTGTTTTGTTTTGTTTTGTTTTGTTTTGTTTGTTTTTTTTTTTGAGGTAAGGTCTCACTCTAGCTCAGGCTGACCTGGAATTCACTGTGTAGTCTCAGGGTAGCCTGAACTCACAGCGGTCCTCCTACCTCTGCCTCCCGAGTACTGGGATTAAAGGCGTCCAACGCCATGCTCGGCAACCAGTGAGCCCTTCTAAGTGCTTTGTATATGAACCATTTAATCTTCAAAACACAGCACAATCTAGATACTGTCATTCTCTCCACGCTACCTGTTAGAAAACCAAAACACAGTAAGGTAAAGTCACTTACCTGAAGCCACACAACTGGTGAGTGCTGGAGACAGAATTCAAATCCAGACCTTTCTGCTCCAGGGCCTACTTTACTGTCCATTTCCCCCAACTCCCAGCTGTTCTGTATTGTAGGGGAGACATTGTCATGAACCTCGCCATGGCCTGGGCCTAGAGTCCTTCAGAGCTGCCCACAGGAAGAAACTTACCTTGGACTTAGTACAAGGAACCTCTCTCTGTGGTCTTCATCCTCTGAACAGATGATTTCTTGGAGAGTTTGGATTCCTTAGAGCTTCTGATCCCATGAGTATACATCAAACAAACGCTATCATTTGCAGACTGTATCATTGTTCTTGCTACCTGGACCTTAAAGGGATTTTGTTATGGTTTGCATCTGAAATGGCCCCCAAAGGCCATGTGCCAGAAGGTGTGCTGCTGTTAGAAGGTGGTGTAGCTATTGGGAGGTGGACCTAGTTGAGTACGACTTTGGGAGCATGTCTACAAAAAAGTTTCCTTATTTATAGGAGAAGAAGAGAGAGAAAAAGATGCCTCTTGCTGCTATGAATGTACTCCAGATGCACGTCACTTTGTGCATCTGGCTTTATGTGGGTTCTGGGGAATTGAACCCAGGCCAACTGAGACCAGTAGGCTTTGCAAACAAGCGCCTTTAACCACAGAATCATTTCCTTAGCCCCTAAATTTGAGTTTTAAAATATGCCTTCATAAGGTCCTGATGTGTCCATTCTCTCTCTCTGTCTGCCTCTTTCTCTCATAAATAAATTAATTAATTAAAAAATATGCGTTCAAAGCTGGGTGTGGTGGTGCACGCCTTTAATCCCAGCACTCGGGAGGCAGAGGCAGGAGGATCGCCGAGAGTTCGAGGCCACCCTGAGACTACATAGTTAATTCCAGGTCAGCCTGGACCAGAGTGAGACCCTACCTCGAAAAAAAAAAAAAAAAAAAAAAAAAAAAAAAAAAAAGCCTTCATAATTTTTATGGTACTGAGGATTGGACCTATGACTTTATGCATATTAGGAACTCTATCACTGAACTATATTCCTAGAGTTCTTTAACTTCTTCTTCTTCTTCTTCTTTTTTGGTTTTTCGAGGTCTCACTCTGGCCCAGGCTGACCTGGAATTAACTATGTAGTCTCAGGGTGGCCTCGAACTCACAGCAATCCTCCTACCTCTGCCTCCCGAGTGCTGGGATTATGGGATTAAAGGTGTGCGCCACCACACCCGGCTTGAGTTCTTTAACTTATAAAAATTAAAAAAAAATTATGGGCTGGAGAGACGGCTTAGTGGTTACGGCATTTGCCTGCAAAGCCAAAGGATCCCGGTTCAATTCTCCAGGACCCACGTGAGCCAGATGCACAAGGGGGCGCATGCATCTGGAGTTTGTTTGCAGTGGCTGGAGGTCCTGGCGTGCCTACTCTCTCTCTCTCCCTCCCCCTCCTTCCTCCCTCTTTCTCTCTCAGATAAATAAATATATAAAAATTTAAAAAATATTACTTATTTGAGAGAGAGAGAGAGAGAAAATATGGACACACCAGGGTCTCATGCCACTGCAAATGAACTCCAGATGCATGTGCCATGGTGTTTCTGGCTTTACAAAGGGCCCTAGGGGATTGAACCTGGTCCATCAGGCTTTGTAAGAAAGTGCCTTTAATCACTGAGAAATCTCTCCAGTCCCTTTAAATTTTTTAAAAAAAATGTTTACTTATTTTTTTAAATATATTTTATTTATGTATTTGAGAGATAGAAAGAGGCAGAGAGAGATTGAGAGAGAGAGAGAGAGTGGGCATGCCAGGGCCTCCAGCCACTGCAAACTCCTGACGCATGTGCCCCTTTATCATCTGGTTTACGTGGGTCCTGGAGAGTTGAACCTGGATCCTTTGGCTTTGCAGGCAAACGCCTTAACCACTAAGCAATCTCTCCAGCCCCCTTTTCTAAAATTTTGAGACAAGATCTTATTAAGTTAACCAAGTTGGCCTTGAACTCACTCTGTAGTTCATACATACTATTCTTAAATTTTGAGATATCCTGTCTCAGCCTCCTATGTAGCTGGGATTACAAGCTTGTGCCACCAGGCCTTACATAAAAATATGTTTTTTTCTTTTTTTTTTTTTTGGTTTTTCGAGGTAGGGTCTCAGTCTGGCCCAGGCTGACCTGGAATTAACTATGTAGTCTCAGGGTGGCCTCGAACTCTCAGCGATCCTCCTACCTCTGCCTCCCGAGTGCTGGGATTAAAGGCGTGCGCCACCACGCCCGGCTCTAAAAATATATTTTAAAAGGGAAAAAAAATCTAAATTTATTTGCTTATATTTGTATAGAATGCTTCAAAAGAATATCCCCTGTCCAAAAGAAATGAGTAATAATGGTTGTGTCAGGCAAAGAAAAGTGGATACCTGGTGTTAGAGAAGAGAGAGAAATTTCATTGTACCACCATTTGTGTGTGTGTGTGTGTGTGTGTGTGTGTGTGTGTTTTCTAGGTAGGGTCTCACTCTGGCCCAGGCTGACCTGGAATTCACTATGTAGGCTCAGGGTGGCCTCGAACTCACGGCAATCCTCCTACCTCTGCCTCCCAAGTGCTGGGATTAAAGGCGTGTGCCACCACACCCGGCTTCATTTGTGTTTTTTTTTGTTTGTTTGTTTTGGCCTTGTACTCTTTTTTTGTTTTGTTTTGTTTGTTTGTTTGTTTGTTTGTTTGTTTTTTCGAGGTAGGGTCTCACTCTAGTTCAGGCTGACCTGGAGTTCACTCTGTATTCTCAGGTTGGCCTTGAACTCATGGCAATCCTCCTACCTCTGCCTCCCGAGTGCTGGGATTAAAGGCGTGTGCCACCACACCTGGCAGCTCCATTTGTGTTTTTAAGAGTTGCAAGGCCAGTGAACATCTCTTCTTTCTTCCTTCTTGTTCTCATCCTCATCTTTCTTCTCTCTCATGGTTCTCATGGTTAGCATCATGGCTGGCTTCCCTACTAGAATCTGGCTGAGTCAATCACAACCTCATAGCATAGTAACTATGGCCTTGATATTTTTGTGACTAAAGACCCCCAACAAGAGTGGTGCCTTTCAGACTTGATGCTTGCTGAAAGGAAGGAAGTCAGAGCAAGAGGAAGAGTGAGGAAGGAGAGAGAAGAGTAGCAGGTGCATAAAATTGGTGTTGGTATGAGTGTGTTAGTTTGAATGTATGTCCCCCATTTACTCACCTATTAAACTTGCAACTCGGATCTCTAGCCATCTGGCTGGAGGAGCTGTCCCTGGGGGCCGATTCTGGAGTCCAGCCCTAAGGTGTCTCCGGGGAGCGGTCTAAATCCCAGCCCAAAGGTGTAAGAGAGCAGTGTGAGCTCTGGCAGTGAGCTTGCTGCTTTTTGGTGTTTGCTGGCTGTTTGGTGGTTTCTCTCTGCTTGGATCCGAGAAAGGGAGCCAGCTTCTTCTGCCATTGATGGGACTCCCCCCGGATCTGTAAGCTTGAAATAAACTCCTTCCTCCCATGAACTGTCTGTTTGGAAATCCCAGCAGTGTTGGAACTGCTTATGACTGTGTGTGTGTGTGTGTGTGTGTGTGTGTGTGAGAGAGAGAGAGAGAGAGAGAGAGAGGGAGAGAGAGAAAGAGAGATCAGATCTCAAGAGTGACCTGCCTTGGTGAGGAGGTCAAGGTTTGTATTTCAAAGTCCAAAAAAACAAAACAAAACAAAACAACAACAACAACAAAAAAAAAACACCCAACCCAGCAGGCCCACAGGTGAGCAGAGAAGATAATGAGAAGAATCCATTTTTGTGTGTGTGTGAGAAAAGGAATTCTACTGATTTTTTTTTTTTTCTTTTTCAAGGTAGGGTCTCACTCTAGGCCAGGCTGACCTGGAATTCACTATGTAGTCTCATGGTGGCCTTGAATTCATGGCAATCCTCCTACCTCTGTCTCCCGAGTGCTGGGATTAAAGGCGTGCGCCACTACACCTGGATGAAAAATTCTTTTTCAGTGCATGTATTTCTCTTTTTTATTTGAGAGAGAGAGGAAGAGACAGGGAGAGAATGGGTGCACCAGGGTCTTTCAGCCACTGTGAACGATGTCCAGATGCATGTGCCCCCTTGTGTGCATGTGCAACATTGCACGTTTGTGTCACTTTTGTGTCTGGCTATATGTGGGACCTGGAGTTCTGAACAAGCATTCTTAGGCTTTGCAGACAGGTGCCTTAACTGCTAAGCCATCTCTCCAGCCCACATGTATCTCTTTTATTTTGTGTATTTTTTTTTATTTGAGAGAGACACAGAGGAAGAGAGAGAGGGGAAGAGACAGAGAGTTAATGGGCACACCAGGGCCTTTTCAGGCGCTGTGAACAAACTCCAGATTCGTGCACCCCCTTGTGTGCATGTGCAACATTGTGTGCTTGTGTTACCTTTGCCAAACGTGGGACCTGGAGATTTGAACAAGCATTCTTAGGCTTCACAGGCAGGCACCTTAACTGCTAAGCTCTCTTTCCAGCCCCCACATGTATCTCTTAATGGAATGGAAGTGTTTTATATTTGTTTTTAATATCAAGCTAGATTTTTAAAAAACTTTGTAGGAAGAATGATTAAAGGAATTCCATCACAGAGCAATGCCTACAAATTAGATGCTAGAGGGCAGTAAATTTTGAACTATACAGAGCATTTGGATTCCCAAGGACCTCTATCAAAACAAGCCTCCTTAGCCGGGCGTGGTTGCGCACACCTTTAATCCCAGCACTCGGGAGGCAGAGGTAGGAGGATCGTTGTGAGTTCGAGGCCACCCTGAGACTACATAGTTAATTCCAGGTCAGCCTGAGCTAGAGTGAGACCCTGCCTCGAAAAGCCAAAAAACAACAACAACAAAAAGCCTCCTCAAGACAAGCTAATAGATATGCTGGGAATGGTGGCACATGCCTATAATCCTGGCACTTGGGTGGTGGGGGTAGGAGGATCTGGAGTTCAAAGTCATCTTTGGCTCTATATTGACGCAGAGGCTACAAGAGACCTTGTCTTACCTGCCACATCCCCCCCCCCGAAAAGAAACAAACAGAAAAACACAACAAGAAAATAAGGATATGGAAACATAAGATCTATGAGATACTAATAAGAGATTACATGCTTGTTGGGCTGTGTGCCGAGACTCCTTGTCTTGGACTGCAATGATTTTATTTGACCTCTCAGGTCACCTTTGATCCAGGCCCAGCTATTACTCCCACTTCACTGTTGGTTAGGGTTGACAGTGAATATATTAAAAGTGTGACTTTTGGGCTTAGGGAGATGGTTCAGTAGTTCAGAGTGCTTGGTTGGAAAGCCTACCAGCCTGGGTTCAATAAGAACTTAGCCCTTTAAAGAGGACTCCCAGCTCATAAGCAGGCACTGTAGGATGTCGGCCAGAGTTCTTTGTTGCCAAAGCTTATGCCCTTCACTGGCAAGGCTAATGGTATGTTCCCAGACCTCAACCCTTCCCCAGTCAGAACCTCCCCTTTGCCCAGAACTGAGAATCAAGTTTTGACCTAATGGAAATTTAACTGGGGGTCTAAAATGATGCTGTTGGTTTGGGTTGACAGTGAATATATTAAAAAGTGTGACTTTTGGGCTTAGGGAGATGGTTCGGTAGTTCAGAGTGCTTGGTTGGAAAGCCTACCAGCCTGGGTTCAATTCCCTAGCACACATGTAAAGCCAGATGTATAAAGTAGCACTTGCATCTGGCGCTCTGTTTGCAGTGGCAAGAAGCTATGGTATACCCCATGCTCTTTCTCTGCTCACAGAAAAGTGTGACTGGTTTTTTTTTTTTTGTTAGTTTTTTTTTTTTTTTTTTTTTGAGACAGTGTTTCACTCTGTAGCCTAGAATGGCCAGCAATTCCTGCTCTTCTATCTTCTGCCTCCCAAGTGTTGGGATTATAGACATGTACCACTCCGCCTGGCAAAAGGGTGACACTTGGATTGCCTTCTTTGAAAGTCTCAGGGCCTTGCTCACCAACTGTGGAGTGTGGTTTGAAATTCATCTCGAATGCCTTGTTGCTTTCTTGGCACACAAGGGGGAGCATGTCACCTAGGAATGAGAATACTGACGGGTGAGCATCCCTGCCACGGGCAGGGAATCTTGCTCTTTTTTTTTTTCTTCTCTGAAAAGAAGTCATGAAACATCACCTATAACATTAAAGTAGAGTTTCCTAAGAACAAAGTCATTAAAGTCATTCTTCCTAATCACAGTATTCTCATGTCTAACACTGTGAACGATGTCCAGATGCATGTGCCCCCTTGTGTGCATGTGCAACATTGCACGCTTGTGTCACTTTTGTGTCTGGCTATATGTGGGACCTGGAGTTCTGAACAAGCATTCTTAGGCTTTGCAGACAGGTGCCTTAACTGCTAAGCCATCTCTCCAGCCCACATGTATCTCTTTTTTTTTTGTATTTTTTTTTTTATTTGAGAGAGACACAGAGGAAGAGAGAGAGGGGAAGAGACAGAGAGTTAATGGGCACACCAGGGCCTTTTCAGGCGCTGTGAACAAACCAGATTCGTGCACCCCCTTGTGTGCATGTGCAACATTGTGTGCTTGTGTTACCTTTGCCAAACGTGGGACCTGGAGATTTGAACAAGCATTCTTAGGCTTCACAGGCAGGCACCTTAACTGCTAAGCTCTCTTTCCAGCCCCCACATGTATCTCTTAATGGAATGGAAGTGTTTTATATTTGTTTTTAATATCAAGCTAGATTTTTAAAAACTTTGTAGGAAGAATGATTAAAGGAATTCCATCACAGAGCAATGCCTACAAATTAGATGCTAGAGGGCAGTAAATTTTGAACTATACAGAGCATTTGGATTCCCAAGGACCTCTATCAAAACAAGCCTCCTTAGCCGGGCGTGGTTGCGCACACCTTTAATCCCAGCACTCGGGAGGCAGAGGTAGGAGGATCGTTGTGAGTTGAGGCCACCCTGAGACTACATAGTTAATTCCAGGTCAGCCTGAGCTAGAGTGAGACCCTGCCTCGAAAAGCCAAAAACAACAACAACAAAAAGCCTCCTCAAGACAAGCTAATAGATATGCTGGGAATGGTGGCACATGCCTATAATCCTGGCACTTGGGTGGTGGGGTAGGAGGATCTGGAGTTCAAAGTCATCTTTGGCTCTATATTGACGCAGAGGCTACAAGAGACCTTGTCTTACCTGCCACATCCCCCCCCCCTAAAAGAAACAAACAGAAAAACACAACAAGAAAATAAGGATATGGAAACATAAGATCTATGAGATACTAATAAGAGATTACATGCTTGTTGGGCTGTGTGCCGAGACTCCTTGTCTTGGACTGCAATGATTTTATTTGACCTCTCAGGTCACCTTTGATCCAGGCCCAGCTATTACTCCCACTTCACTGTTGGTTAGGGTTGACAGTGAATATATTAAAAAGTGTGACTTTTGGGCTTAGGGAGATGGTTCAGTAGTTCAGAGTGCTTGGTTGGAAAGCCTACCAGCCTGGGTTCAATAAGAACTTAGCCCTTTAAAGAGGACTCCCAGCTCATAAGCAGGCACTGTAGGATGTCGGCCAGAGTTCTTTGTTGCCAAAGCTTATGCCCTTCACTGGCAAGGCTAATGGTATGTTCCCAGACCTCAACCCTTCCCCAGTCAGAACCTCCCCTTTGCCCAGAACTGAGAATCAAGTTTTGACCTAATGGAAATTTAACTGGGGGTCTAAAATGATGCTGTTGGTTTGGGTTGACAGTGAATATATTAAAAAGTGTGACTTTTGGGCTTAGGGAGATGGTTCGGTAGTTCAGAGTGCTTGGTTGGAAAGCCTACCAGCCTGGGTTCAATTCCCTAGTACACATGTAAAGCCAGATGTATAAAGTAGCACTTGCATCTGGCGCTCTGTTTGCAGTGGCAAGAAGCTATGGTATACCCCATGCTCTTTCTCTGCTCACAGAAAAGTGTGACTGTTTTTTTTTTTTTTTGTTAGTTATTTTTTTTTTTTTTTGAGACAGTGTTTCACTCTGTAGCCTAGAATGGCCAGCAATTCCTGCTCTTCTATCTTCTGCCTCCCAAGTGTTGGGATTATAGACATGTACCACTCAGCCTGGCAAAAGGGTGACACTTGGATTGCCTTCTTTGAAAGTCTCAGGGCCTTGCTCACCAACTGTGGAGTGTGGTTTGAAATTCATCTCGAATGCCTTGTTGCTTTCTTGGCACACAAGGGGGAGCATGTCACCTAGGAATGAGAATACTGACGGGTGAGCATCCCTGCCACGGGCAGGGAATCTTGCTCTCTTTTTTTTTTTTCTTCTCTGAAAAGAAGTCATGAAACATCACCTATAACATTAAAGTAGAGTTTCCTAAGAACAAAGTCATTAAAGTCATTCTTCCTAATCACAGTATTCTCATGTCTAAGGAATTTAACACTGATGCAAAAGTATGGTCATTTTCCTGGAGTATTTTGCTAGTATACAATGTTCAGTTTGTACTGGCTATTTAAACATGATTTATGACACGTTTCTCTTTGGTTGTTGGTCCTGTCATAAATAGAATCCAGCAGTAAGTATGACTTTTGCCTTTTTCAGTCTTGGCTCAGACTCCAGTTCAGTAGGTACTGAAATCAAGTGAGTGCGACAGTGACTGTCCTGCAGGAAATCCACCAGGTGTCACAGTTGAGGTTTTCTGGAGAGGCTGTGGTAGAGACTTTTTTTTTTGATGTAGGGTCTGGCTCTAGCCCAGGCTGTTCTGGAATTCACTATGGGGTCTCAGGGTGGCCTCAAACTCAAGGCGATCCTCCTACCTCTGCCTCCCGAGTGCTGGGGTTAAAGGCGTGTGCCACCACACCAGGCTGTGGTAGAGATTTGTATAGAGGAGGGTGTCGGACACATCCTAGTATCAGCAGCAGTGGGAGAAATACAGAGCAGGAGGAGCCAGTTGATACTGAGCAGCAACGAAGTCACTGTAATGTCTCAGCCAGTTCCTGGGATGTCCTGGAGCTGGCATAGTCTTTGGGATCATCTCTTGTTGAGGCAGGAAGCAGGGTCTTTACAGCTCTACAGGAACCAGTCCCTGGATGTAAGTTGCCAGTGGGACGGAGATGTGACCTTTAAGATAGAGTAACTTTCAGACACGTGAGGTTGGAATGAGAGCCTCAGAAGAGCCTCAGACCTGAAGGGGAGATGTGGGTGGGGCCTACAGGATCTACCACAGGAAATGCTCATGCCTGCTGCTGCCAAGTCTTGGCTGTCTGCAGCTGGATTAATGGATCACATCAATCACAGTGGGCAAGAGAGAAGAAGGGTGAGAAGTGGCACTAGGGAATCCAGGGGGAAGAGGCAGTGTATGATGGGAGCTTCCATAGTGTGTCAGTTACTTATTTATTTATTTATTTATTTATTTATTTATTTATTTATTTATTTATTTATGACAGAGAGGGAGAGAGGGGGAGAGAGAGAATGGTCACGCCAGGGCCTCTAGCCATTGCAAACGAACTCCAGACGCATGTGCCACCATGTGCATCTGGCTTACGTGGGACCTGGAGAATTGAACCTGGGTCCTTAGGCTTTACAGGCATGTGTCTTAACTGCTAAGCCATCTCTCCAGCCCTGTCAGTTACTTTCTTGTTGCCAGGACAAAAGATCCAACCAGAGGGACGAGTCCATCATGGTGGGGAGGTATGGCAGGAGTGGGAGGCTGGTGTCACATCTTCACATCAGCAGGGAGGAAGCAGAGAGAAGTGACAGCTGCTGCTCAGCCAGCTCTCTCCGTTTTATACAATTCAGGACCCCATCTTATTTGGAATGGTGAGGCCCACAGTTGAGGTGGGTCTTCCCCCTTTAATTAACCTAATCAAGATTATCCCTCACAGACCTGCACAGAGGCACACCGCATGTAATCCCTCACAGGTGATTCTAGGTCCTTTCAAGTTGACAATCAATATAAACCATCCCACACTGAACTTGAAATACACCTTCTACAGTCGAGAGCAAAGAAAGCTGTCTAGAATGGCTATGGCAACGGGACATGGGACTGGGTTTGGTCCTGTGCTCCCAGGGTTTGCTTGGGTAAATGATGAGAGTATTTCCTGGGGCTCAAGTGTGGGTCCCTTGGGAGGGACTTTTTTGTTGTTGTTGTTGTTGTTTTTGAGGTAGGGTCTCACTCTGGTCCAGGCTGACCTGGAATTCACTATGTAGTCTCAGGGTGGCCTCGAACTCACGGCAATCCTCCTACCTCTGCCTCCCAAGTGCTGGGATTAAAGGCGTGTGCCACCACGCCCGGCCTCGGAGGGACGTTTTTATGACTCAGAAGTTGTAAAAATCTAAGAGTTCTCATGTGCCCTTCATCTGGCTGCCCCCAATGATAACATCTTGTGTGAGCACAGAGCATTTTCAAAACTAGGAAATGAATTGAACAAGACTTCTCTACATTATCATCAGTTTTCACATGTCATAAAATCTTAACATATTAGTATAGACTTGTGGAATCACCACTACACCAGAACATCATTACTAGGCTCCATAATGTGATGGCTAATTTTTTATTTTTATTTATTTAAAAATAGGTATATTTGGGCCAGAGAGATGGTTTAGCAGTTAAGGTGCTTGCCTGCAAAGCCAAAGGACCTCGGTTTGATTCCCCAGGACCCACGTAAGCCAGACACACAAGGGGGTGCACGCATCTGGAGTTCATTTGCAGTGGCTGGAGGCCCTGATGTACCCATTATCTCTGTCTCTCTCTCTCTGCATCTTTCTCTCTCAAATAAAATAAATAAATAAAAATTTAAAAAATAGTTTTTTTTTTTTTATGGCGGCGGGGGTGGGGGAGGAATGGGCATACTAGGGCCCCTAACCACTGCAAATGAACTCCAGATGCATGTGCCACCATGTGCATCTGCCTTATTTGAGTACTGGGGAATTGAACCCAGGTTGTTAGGCTTTGCAGGCAAGCACTTTAACCGCTAAGCCATCTCTCCAGCCCCATGATGGCTCATTTTGATTACCAATTGGATTGGATTTAAAATCACATAGGAGGGGCTAGAGAGATGGCTTAGGGGTTAAGGCACCTGCCTCCTAAGCCTAAGAACGCTGGCTCCAATCTCCAGTGGTTCCAATCTCCAGGTCCCACATTTAGCCAGATGCAAACTGACACAAGGGCGCAATGCCGCACTTGACCACAAGGGGGCACACACATCTGGATTTCGTTTGCAGCAGCTGAGAGACTGTTGGCGTGCCCATCTCTATCTGTCTCCTCCCTCTCTCTCTCTCTCTCTCTCTGTCTCTCCAAAAAAAAAAAAAAAAAAAAAAAAATTAAAATCACATAGGAGACCAGACTCTGAGCATCTCTGTGAGGGTGTTTCCACTCTGGATGTGGATGGCTTCATTCTGTGGGCTAGAGTTCTGGACTGAGTAAAAAGGAGAAAGCAAGGGGACCACCAGCATTTCTCCTTTGGGCTTCTACTGTGGGCACATGTGACCAGACACCTCATGCTGCCGCTGCCATGTCTTCCCTACCATGATGGGCTGAGCCCTTCAACCATAAGTCAGAGTAAACCTTCCTGAAATGACTACCAAGAAACTCTCTCACAGAACAGCTCTGTCTAGTCTTGCTGCCGGCCCTAGCTCCTGGCAACCACTGAACTGTTCTCCACGTCTAGATATTGTCATTTTTTGAAAAAAAATATATTTTATTTACTTATTTGCTAGAGAGAAAGATACACAGAGAGAGAGAGAGGGAGAGAATGGGCACGCCAGGGCCTCCAGCCACAGAAACGGACTCCAGATACATGAGCTCCCTTGTGCATCTGGCTTACGTGGGTCCTGGAGAAACGAACCAGGATCCTTTGGCTTTGCAGGCAAACACCTTAACCACTAAGCCATCTCTCCAGCCCCTTAGATATTGTCATTTTGAGAGTGTTCTATAAATGGAATCGTGTAGCATGTAACTTTTTGAGATTGACTCTTATAACTTGGCGTAGCATCCTTCGATTCTATCCATGTTATTGCACATGTCAATATCTCATTATATATATATATATGTGGAGAGAGAGGGAGAGAGAGAGCAGTTGTATACCTGTACACAGTTCATTTATCCAGTTTTGAGTAGGAGTCATTTGGTTCTGCCCAAGACCCCCTCTAGGATCCTGGGTGAGGGGCAGCCAAACAGTGAAGTCTGAATGGGGAGGATTGCTCCAATCAAGCTGAGAATGGAATTCTCTCCTATGTCCCGAGAGTGGTCCTCAAAGGTGGGAATTGCTAAAGATCCCGTGTAAAGCACTCCATGCGAGAGGCAGCTTTATATGGCTGCAAAGCCAGAGAGCAGCAAGTCGGCTTACCACAGCGCCAGCCAGAAGCCAATTCAAGCCGCTGGAAGTTGCACACACCTCCTTTCTTCCTCTTGGGCATGGGGTCCAAGACAGCAGCTGGCGGGTGGAACAGGATTAGGAGCAGAGCAGAGAGGAGCTATGTGAGAACGCCAATGTTCCCCTGGGACTGCCAGCTCCTGCTAAGATGGGGAGAAGTCGTTTGTATGTAAACTAGGTTTTCCACTAATGTAATAAACTAACAGATTGGATTCTCTATAATGACCATGTTTGTGACTTAATGTGACAACCAGACTGTTATTACCTAAAAAGGGACCATAGCAGGAAAGGCACTATAATCACCTTCATCCAGGATTAGGGACAAACTTCTTTTCTCCTATGGCTCCCTCCTCCCTGTCAAACAACAACAAACCCAACTGAATAAATGGAAGATAAAAACACCAAAGTGTGTGTTTTGATTATGTCAACACAGCAGTTACATAAATAACTTGGAAAAAATATCTTCTATACAAAAACCTCCTTTTTTCTTTCATAGTATGATTTTCCTAGACTAGTAAATTCCTGAAAATGGGATAAATATTCAAAGGGCATTGACATTTTTATGATTCTCAAAATATATTGCTAAATTGCTTTCCTAAAGGTTTATAACAGTTATATTCCCACCAGATACAGTATGAATGTATTACATAGTCAATGGTACAAGACAGTATCATAAGATAGTTAGTGTAATGGAGTTTAAATATTATTTTGATGTTTTAAAAACTTTTAAAAATGTTTATTTGCAAGGGGGGCTGGGCGTGGTGGCGCACGCCTTTAATCCCAGCACTCGGGAGGCAGAGGTAGGAGGATCGCTGAGAGTTCGAGGCCACCCTGAGATTACCTAGTGAATTCCAGGTCAGCCTGAGCCAAAGTGAGACCCTACCTCGAAAAACCAAAAAAAAAAAAAAAAAAAGTTTATTTGCAAGGGAAGAGAGCATGAAAGAGGCACAGTGAGAGAGAGAGAGAGAGAAAGAGAGACAGAGAGAGAAATAGGCACACCAGGGCCTCTAGCCACTGACAATGAACTTCAGACGAATGTGCCACCTTCTGTATCTGGCTTTTATTTGGGTACTGGGGAATCCAACCTGTGTCCTTTGGCCTTGCAGGAAAGTAACCACTAAGCCATCTCTCCAGCCCCCAAAATTCTACTGGAGATATGGCTTAGTGGTTAAGGCATTTGCTTGCAAAGCCCAAGGACTGGGGTTTGATTTCCCAGGACCCACATAAGCCAGCTGCACAAGGTGGTACACGTGTCTAGAGTTCATTTGCAGTGTAGAGGCCCTGGTATGCCCATTCTCTCTTTCTCTCCCTTTCTCACTGCCTCTTTCCTGCTCTTTCAAATAAATGAAAAATTAAAAATATTTTTAAAATTCTACTTTTGTACATCATGGAATACTCTTCTTGGAAGTATTAATAGGGTTATGCTGATAAAAAAAGGTTTTGTGAGCTGGGAGTGATGGCACACACCTTTAATTCTAGTACTTGGGAGGCAGAGGCAGGAGGATCACCGTGAGTTCGAGGCCACCCTGAAACTACATAGTGAATTCCAGATCAGCCTGAGCTAGAGTGAGACCCTACCTTGAAAAACCAGGAAAAAAAGGGCTTTGTGGTCCAATAAGTTTGGAAAACTTGGCATCTTAGATCCCCTCACATTTGTATAATACTATGGCTTATTAAAGGAATTTTTAAGTGTGTTTTTAGGGGTTGGGGGGATGGCTCAATTGGTAAGATGCTTGCTTTACAGACATGAAGATCTGAGTTTGGCTCCCAAAATGCACATAGAAAACTGGGCATGGCAGTGTACGTGTAATCCTGTGCTAAGGAGGCAGAGGCAGAGGCAGGTCCATCCCCAGGGCTCACTGGCCAGCAAGCCTGGGCTACTTGGTGAACTCCTGGCTAGTGAGATAGCCAGTCTCAAAAGAAAGTAGCAACTGAGGAATGCTACATCCATATGCACACATGCATATGCACACACGAACACATACATACGCACAAGCACATGAATAAAACGTGTTTTCTAGAAAAATTATATATTCACAACAAAATAATTGGGCTGGTGGTTAAGACATTCACCTGAAAAACTTAAGAAAGCAGGTTTGATTCCCCAGATCCCACATAAGCCAGATGTACATGGTGGCGCATGCGTGTCTAGAATTCATTTGCAGTGGTTAGAGGTCCTGGCATGCCCATTCTTTCTCTTTCTCTCTCTGTCATAAATAAATAAATGAAAACAAAATAGTTACCAGATTATCTAATGGGGCAGAAGATACAAGAAGAGCAAAAAGTAAACATATAGTCCCAAGCAGCATATAGTTTCCAGGTGATCTACTTCCCCATCTAGTCCCCACCTCCTACCTTTCAACACTTCTCAATAATGCCATCGTATTATGAACCCGTCAGGGGATTAGCCCACTGATCAGATCAGAGCCTTCACAGTGGACACCTGGAGATGCACTTTACTAATCCCCTGGGCACCTCTCATAATGCTTACAAGATCTGTGTCCATACGCATATGGTGCTACACAGATTTACCAGTGTTGGTCTGTGTGATAACATGAAATATTTTCACATCCTTTCTTAAGAAAAGCTACTTCAGCCAGGTGTGGTGGCGCACACCTTTAATCCCAGCACTTGAGAGGCAGAGGTAGGAGGATCACTGTGAGTTCAAGGCCACCCTGAGAAAACAGAGTGAATTCCAGCTCAGCCTGGGCTTAAGTGAGACCCTACCTCCTACCTCAAAAAACAAAACAAAACAAAACAAAACAAAACAAAACAAAACAAAACAAAACAAAACAAAACAAAGCTACTTCAGGGCTGGAGAGCTGGCTTAGTGGTTAAGGCACTTGCCTGCAAAGCCTATGGACCCAGGTTCAGTTCCGCAGTACCCACATAAGCCAAAATCACATGGTGGCACATGTATCTGGAGGTCATTTGCAGTGGCTAGAGGCCCTGGTGTCCCATTCTCTGTCTCTCAAATAAATAAATGCATAAAATATTAAAAAAAGAAAAGCCACTTCAAATGACTTAAAACTTAGGGGGAGGGCTGGGGATCAACTCAGTTGGTAGAGTATTTGCTTAGCGTGCATAAAGCCCTGGGTTAGGTCCCCAGCATTACATAGGACTGGGCATGGTGGTGCATGCCTGTAATCAAGAGAAATAAGAGTTTAAGAACATTTTCAGCTCCATATGAGTTTGAGGTCAGCCTGGGCTACAACATGAGACCTTGTCTTAAAGATAAATAATAAATAAAAATAAATATTAAGGTGGACTGCATGAACTTTATCAAGGGGCAAATATACTTTTAGGGGAAAAAGATGTCGATTTACTGAAAAAGAAAAAGAAAAACAAAACCAACAATGGAGGCAAAACATTCTGCTTTAAAAGTAGTCATTTCTGTGGGCAAAGGTAGAAACCTACAATCTTTCCTTTACCACAGTATTTCATATTTAAACCTGTTATTTTTAACCTGATGGTAGGACTCACAGCTAATGCTTATGAGAGCTGTGTCTAGACAGTTGAGAAAAACAGGAAATGAGTTACATTGTCACTGCTTCAGAAAAATTAACCTAATGTCTTCCTGCTCCAAACTAAGCCTGCTTTAAAAAAAAGAAAAAAAAAAAAAACATTCATTTTCTCTGGAGAATTTTGGGGCATTCAAGGAACGATAATAATCCAGACCCTCTTTCAGGGAGCACAGATAGCTATTTTGGTAGCAAAGGAAATGAGAACACGAGTTTACCATGCTTGGACCATCAACTGAACGCAGCTGCTTGGAGGAGCCTGTTTGCTGACTTCCGAATTCCAGGATGTGCTTGTTCTCAGCCTCTGATTTGTGTGCTCCTGGAGGGCTTGGTGACTCGTTCTCTGTCTGTACTGGACACGATGTGATGCTGTGGAGGTGAAGGGGCCCCCAGAAGAGGAAGCGGTGACAAGGAAACTCATGTATCGGGGACACATTCTATGTTAATCACATCATATTCATGATCTCATTTAATTCCTTGCCACAGTCTCCAGGTGTGCTTGCCACTGCGTCCGAACTTTCTTGCAGAAATGGAAGTGCAGAGAAGTTAAAGGTGTTTGTGAGAGAAGCAGCAACGAACCCCTGAATCCAAATTATTATGATTTTAGATCCTCTATTCTTGCCTGGCATAACAATTCAAGAGAGGAAAGATTTATGTTGGTTTATGGTTTCATGGGCATCAATTCGTTGAGGACAAGCATGACAGACAGGAAGCAGAAACAGAAAGAGGCCAGTTGGGCGCTGTGTGTAGGCAGTCCCAGCTACTTGGGAGGCTGAGGTAGGATAGCTGGTGTCCAGGAGTTATGGGCTATCCTGAGCTATGCCGATCGGGTGTCCATACTAAGTTCTGCATCAATAAGGTGACCTTCCAGGAGAGGGGGACCACCAGGTTGCCTAAGGAGGGGTGAACCAGCCCAGACTGGAAACGGAGCAGGTCAGAAAGAGGCCAGGACAATATAAACCCCACACATAGACACATCTACAATGAATTACTTCCCCAACTCCTCCCACCTTCCCCTTTCACCATCTCAGTAATGCCATCATATTGTGAATCCATCAAGGGATCAATCCACGTATGAGGTCAGATTTTATTAAAGTTTATTTATTTTATTTATTTGAGAGAGAGAGAGAGAGAGAGAGAGAGAGAGAGAGAGAGAATGGGTGCACCAGGGCCTCTAGCCATTGCAAACAAACTCCAGACACCTACATGTGCATCTGGCTAAATGGATCCTGGGGAAATGAATCTGGGTCCTTAGGCTTTGCAGGCCAGCGCCTTAACTGCTAAGCCATCTCTCCAGTCCAGAGTCTCCTTTATCTAATGGTCTCTGGAAACCTCATAACAGACACCTTGGGGTGTGCTTTACTAATCTCCTAGGCGCCTCTCAATCTGATCAAGTTGATAATTGTAATTAACCATCACAGTTGGTTGTGAAAATAAAACAAAATGATGCGTGTGGCAAGTTTATCAGAGTCCCTAGCCCACAACAAGCATCACAATTCATTTCAATTGATGTTGATGTAGATGAAATGATGTTGTTCTTTGCTGTTAAGGAGATGACACTCCTCTTCCTCATCCTGCTGTAAGACACACCTGCTCAGTGCTCCTAAGTATCTATTGAAATCAGTAATGGTGGTGAGCATTTGTGTTTATTTTATTTATTTATTAGAGACAGAGAGAAGGAGACAGAGAGAAAGAGAAAGAGTGAGAATGGGCATACCAGGGCCTCTAAGCCACTGCAAATGAACTCCAGACGCATGTGCCACCATGTGCATCTGGTTTACGTGGGACCTGGAGATTCGAACTGGGGTCCTTAGGGTTCGCAGGCATGCACCTTAACCACTAAGCCATCTCTCCAGCCCAGAATTGGTGTTTAAGTGAGCTTATTACATGTAGTATCACAGTGGGGCTGAAGATATAACCCTGGTGACAATCAGATTAAAGAGTTTTTTTAAAAATATTTTATTTATTTATTTGCAAGGAGAGAGATATAAACAGAGAAAGAAAGAGAGAGAGAGAGAGAGAGAGAGGAAGAAAGAAAGAGAGAGAGTCAGTGAGTATGAGTGAACCAGGTCCTTTAGCCACTGTAAACAAACTCCAGACACATGTGCCATCCCGTGCATCTGGCTTACATGGGTACTGGGGAATTGAACCCGGGTTGTTAGGTTTTCCAGGCAACTGCCTTAACCTCTGTGCCATCTCTCCAGGCCAGATTACACAGTTTTTAAGTAAGTAAAGGGGCCGGCTCACACTGAGACAAAGTCTATGGTATTGGTATTATTAGCCATTGCTTCTTACAGACTAAGACATGACCTCACATAGCACAAATAATAAATATTCTACTAAAAACCTGCCTTGTAAAGAATCATTTGACAGCTGTAGAAACACCATATGAGACAAGACATAATCCTTTTGATCATGCAACTTATACTCCACTGGGGAAAACATATATATATATATATTTTGAGGTAGGGTCTCACTCTAACCCAAGCTGACCTGGAAATCACTCTGTAGCCCTAGGCTGGCCACAAATTCAAAGTGATCCTCCTACCTTAGCCTCCAGAGTGCTGGGATTAAAGATGTGCACTACTGGGCTGGAGAGATGGCTTAGCGGTTAAGGCGCTTGCCTGCAAAGCCAAAGGACCTTAGTTTGATTCCCCAGGACCCACATAAGCCTGATGCACAAGGTGGAGCATGCATCTGGAATTCGTTTGCAGGGCGCGAAGCCCTGGCGTGCCCATTACTCTCTCTCTCTTTCTCCCTGTGTTTCTCTCTCTCAAATAAATAAATAAAAATAATTAAAAAAATTTTTAAATTTAAGCCGGGCGTGGTGGCGCACGCCTTTAATCCCAGCACTCGGGAGGCAGAGGTAGGAGGATCACCGAGAGTTCGAGGCCACCCTGAGACTACATAGTTAATTCCAGGTCAGCCTGGACCAGAGTGAGACCCTACGTCGCAAAACCAAAAAAAAAAAAAATATTTTTTTAATTTAAAAAAATTTTAAAAAGGTGTACACTACTACACCTGGCTTGTATTATATATTTGAAGCTTAACAAATGAAATAGTTACAAATTATGTGAATGACCTTTGTATAGGGTTACAATATAAAAGGATGGATTTGGGATATGAGGAAGAGGAGAAGGAGGTCAGCTCCTACTTTGCATGGTGTAGTCAGTAAGACATCCTTGAGTAAGTGACATTTGAAACGTGACGATAGAAAGCCTAGAAAGGATGCTGTACAGGCACAGGCACGGAGGTGGGGCCGAGCTTGACAAGTCCAAGGACCTGACAGAAGATGAGTGTGGCGGTGTACAGCAGGATGGGGTGAGCAGGAAAGAGACAGGGCAAACTCACGGGGAGCCTTATTAGTTCTTGGTAGAAATGTGAGTTTTTTTTGAAGCTTAGTGGAAGTCATCTAAGTGTGACAAATAAGTACTATCTGGGACATTACCATGTCTGGGACATGGCAATCTGATTTGCTGTTGTGTGGAGAACAACTACATGGAATACGAGGCTATTGGAGTTCCTTGTACCTATGAAAAAAAAAAAGGATGGTGGCTTAGACTAAAGCAGCACCTATGGAAAGAAAGAAGTGGGTACATTTGAGAATTGATAAGACCTGATCTACAGTGATTGAGTATGGGTGGGGGTGTTGTAGTCAGTTCCATGTTGCTGGGACAAACATCCAACAAGACACAGTCTATGGAGGAACAGGTTTATTTCAGGCTTGCAGATCCAGGGAAAGTTCCATCGATGGTGGAAGAAGTTGCTTACTTCTGTAGATCCAAGCAGAGAGAAACTACCAGCAGATAGCACCACAAGCAAGCCCAAACCACCAGAGCTCAAATGTTCTCTCCACACCTTTGGGCTGGAATCCAGATCCACCCCCAAACCTACCTTAGGGCTGGACTCCAGGAGCCACCCCCAGTAACACTTCCTTTATCCAGATAGCTGGAAACCAATTTACATGTTTAATCAAAAAAAAAAAAATCCTCTTTATCTCTATCTGCCTCTTTCTCTCAAATAAATAAATAGCTAAAAAATACTCATCTAGGGGTTGGAGAGATGGCTTAGCAAAGCCAAAGGACCCTGGTTCCAATTCCCAGGACCCACATAAGCCAGATGCACAAAGTGGTCCATGCATCTGGAGTTTGCAGCAGCTGGAGGCCCTGGTGTGCCCATTCTTTTTCTATCTGCCTCTTTCTCTCAAATAAATGAATAAATGAATGAATAAATAAAAATGTTAAAAAATTTTCAATAGAACACCTGAGTCCAAGGGGCCATACATTTATACTATTACATTCAAACTACCACAGAGGGTCAGGAAAAAGGGAAAATTAAGAGTTACTCTTAGATTTTATTTCGGGAGAGTCTTAAGGGCAGCACAGTAGATAAATATACAAAGCCCTCACTGTCTGAGCCAGTTTTCATAAGGTTCTATTTCAATAACAACCCCAATTTGCTGTAGTCTATACAAACAAAGCTTATTTTTCTTCCTTCCTTCCTTATTTTATTTTATTTATTATTATTATTTGCTTTTTAGAGGTAGGGTCTCACTGTAGCCCAGGCTGACCTGGAATTCACTCTGTGTTCTTAGTGCCTCAAACACATGGTGATCCTTCTACCTCTGCCTCCCGAGTTCTGGGATTAAAGGCGTGTGCCACCATGCCCAGCTATTTTATTATTTATTTATTTATTTTGATTTTTCAAGATTGGGTCTCACTCTAGTCCAGGATGACCTGGAATTCACTTTGTAATCTCAGGGTGGCCTTGAACTCATGGTGATCCTCCTACCTCTGCCTCCTGAGTGCTGAGATTAAAGGCATGTGCCACCACGCCCAGCTTATTTTGTTTTTTTTTTTGAGGTAGACTCTCACTCTCTAGTCCAGGCAGACCTGGAATTCACTATGTAGTCTCAGGGTGGCCTTGAACTCACCAGCGATCCTCCTACCTCTGCCTCCAGAGTGCTGGATTAAAGGCGTGTGCCACCATGCCCAGCTCTTCTTTCATTTAAAAATATATTTTTTTATTTTAGAGAGAGATATATATAGAGAGAGAGGGGGAAGAGTTGGCATGCCAGGGCCTCAGCCATTGCAATCGAACTTCAGACACTTGCACCACCTAGTGGGCATGTGTGACCATGTGCTTGCTTCACCTTTGTGTGTCTACACAGTGAATTCCATGTCAGCCTGAGCTAGAGTGAGACCCTACCTCGAAAAAAACAACAACAACAACAAAAACTAAAAATCTTTTTCCATCATCCATGACAGCATATTTATGGTCTCATATGGTGCAGGTAGCAGCAACCACTGTAAGGTCATGAATGTGACACCACTTTGTGTCCAGAAGACAGCATTCCAAAGCACTTCTTCCCATCCTCTGGTTTTTACATTCTTTCTACCACCTCTTCTGCAGTGTCCCCTGAGCCTTGGCACTTGTGATAGACATGCTTCATTTGGTGCTGAGAACTTAAATGCCACTCTTTCCCCCAAAAGTATCTTTGGTTTTGAGTCTCTTCAGTGTAGTTACCACCATATGCAAAAAGAAGCTTCTCTGACCCAAAGTGAGACCAGGGCTGGAGAGATGGCTTAGCAGTTAAGTCGTTTGCCTGCAAAGCCAAAGATCCCAGTTTGTTCTCCAGGATCCATGTAAACCAGATGCACAAGGGGGTGATGCATCTGGAGTTTATTTGTAGTGTCTGGAGGCCATGGCAAGCCCATTCTCTCCATTCTCTCTTTTTCTCTCAAATAAATAAATAAATAAAAAATATTAAAAAAAGTGAGACCAGAACTAATCTATTGTTGCATACATAAATATTTCGAGGGCAATTTGATGGGTACAACATAACCATTTAGACAAAAAACCATAGTAATTTCCCATGTTTTTTTTTTTTTTTTTTTTAAACTGTTTTCAGTACCAGCCTTGAATGCTCTCCTGCATAGCAGACCTTAAGTCCAACTAAAGGTGATCACCCCTGTGCCAGTCACACCACGATTGCACTGGTGGGCACACCTTGCCTGGTTGGCTGGTTTTGTAGTTTGTAAGGTCATCTTCTGTGGGTCTTGCATTTTAATGTTCTAGAATGTTTTCAGACCAGGCAAAGGAACAGCAAAGGGTTTAGAACTCATCAGAGAACACTCAGAGGAATTGAGTATGTTTAGTGCAAAGAAGAAAGTCTTAGGGCAGAATGCCTGAGTGCTGTTTTCACATATGAGAATGGTGTGTGTGTGAGAGTGAATTAGAGTCATGCACTGTGGTTCCTGGGGGTAGTTATCACAGAGTAGGAGATGTATGTGCCGCCTGGAGAAGAGCTTCCTTCATGAGCTGTTGTGAGCAGTGAGCTCCTTGTCATTAGCAGAGCCTGGATGACCTTCCGTTAATAATGGCAGAACCAAAAAGAACTGTCTTTAAGTAGGGAAGGATGCCTCACCACCATGGCTCGTCCAATGGTTTATATATCATGTAAGCTTTGTTTAGCTGGTACCATAATGACCTCCAACATAGCTCTTTTTTTTTTGGGGGGGGGGGTTTTGCAAGGTAGGGTTTCACTCTGGTCCAGGCTGACCTGGAATTAACTATGTAGTCTCAGGGTGGCCTCAAACTCTCAGTGATCCTCCTACCTCTGCCTCCCAAGTGCTGGGATTAAAGTCATGAGCCACCACGCCCGGCAACATAGCTCTTTTTAAAAACAAAATCTTTAATTTTTATTTATTTGATAAAAGAGAGAAAGGCAGATAGAGAAAGAGAGAATGAGCACACCAGAGATTCTAGCCATTGCAAACAAACTCCAGACACATGTGCCCCCTTGTGCATCTGGCTTATGTGGATCCTGGGGTATAGAACCTGGGTCCTTTGGCTTTGCAGGCAAGTGCCTTAACCACTAAGCCATCTCTCCAGCCCAGACATAGCTCTTATACCTTGTGCCTTCATTTCACAAGCAATAATATTCTTCAGATGTCTTCGGGGGCTTCTTTTGCCCTCAGACATCTCCTCCAAACCTGAGTGGCCAGCAGCGTGACAACCCGAGACTACCACGGTTCCTGGAACTTACTTCAGCTTTCCTCTCCCACACGGAGTCTTTTGCTTCTCCTTCTCCCTGGAATAGGATTGGTGTATCTCCACCAGGAGTCTGTGTTTCATTGCATCAAAGATACTGGGGATTGTAAGATAGGGCCTGTGGTAGTTTGAATAGATGGCCCCCAAAATATTCAGTGTTTTATTAGTTCGTAGTTTGCATCTGCAGCCAAGTGGCTGGAGGCAGTGTCACTGGGCGGATCTTAAGATGTGGTGATGGGTTTGAGATTTCAATCTAAAGATATGCAAAGTGTGCCTAGCTGGAGTTCCTGAAGTGTGCTGAGCTGTGTGGCTTTTGGCTATTGGCTTCTCTCTGTCTGGTCCTGTAAGAGCAGGCCAGCTGCTTCTGCCATTATGGAACTTCCCCTGGATCTGTAAGCTTCAATAAATATCCCTTCCGCCATAACTTTGCCTGATCTGGAAGTTCATCTCAGCGAGCCTGAAGCTGTCTGCTACAGGGCCCAAATGCAAAGATATTGAAAATGAAAAGAAGAGCTCATTTTAGAACTGGCGAGATGTGTGGAATTAAAAGCTGAGATTGGTAACCCACCACGAGGGCACTAGACACAGCAGTCAATTAGTGCGGCAGAGAGAAGCAAGCTTTGGGATTTGACGCCCGGATGCACAATAAGGATCTGTGAACATGCCTTTTTACAGTTCTCAAGTTTAACCCTTGCTGTTGTTGACTTAATAACTTGTTTTGTTTTGATGGACTTGTGTGGTTAGGAATTTCGTAGGAGCCTTTCCGTTTGACAAGTGCTACTTAGATGCAAACAAGCGCCTTAACGACCTGATCCGTGTCCCCAGCCCAAGTGCTACTTAGAACGGGACGGTGCTATTTATGCGTCACGGCCATGCTGAGGTTAGGGGCAGCCTATTTAATAAAAATAGATGTTTTGTGTGGACCTTGGCAGGGACTTCCGTTTCCATGAGCTTTCCTGGACTTCTGGAGAGAACTTGGATTTCACAGGTAGATGGCGCTGTTGCCCATGTTTTCCTCCCCAGCCTCAGGCCTGCCAAGAGGTTTTCTCTTTTAGGAGTGAGACGATGATATAAACAGTGCAGGCAAGCAGAGGTGACCCAGGTCCCACTTTGAGGACCCGAAATTCACTTTTGGAGGATGTGGCATCCAAATCTAGTTAGCAGTCCAGCTCAGGGGCAGGGCTTGTTCTCCTCAGAGGAGCTGGGTGCATGGTTGGAGGACCAAAATGCCAGGGTGGCCCTTAGTCATACCAGCCAACAAGCTTGTGTCCACCAGGACCCTAGGATGAAATTGGATTGGAAAATTCATATGAATGTTTTTGAAAAGTCCAGGGCCAGGGCCAGATTTTTGAGTCGCAAGTTATTTTAGGCTAACATTTTATCAGTTGCTGTTTTGGAAAAAGTCCTTGCAAGCCTTTGCATTCCCAGAAGGGCCTGTTTCTCACCCCTGCAACCCACAGGGTTGTGTTTGAATGAATCCCACTTCCACGTGCACTCCTGAGCAAGCTGAGTGTCTTCCCTGTGCCTCAGCTTCCTCCTCTGCAAAATGAGAGCAGTAAATAGCACCTGCTTCGCAGAATTATCGAGAAAAACCCAGCATAACTCTTTGGAATATGTGTGATGTATGAACATGTGGACATATGAGTACATAGCATGTGGGTGGAGGTCAGACAGCATCTTCCGGTGTTTGTTCTCACCTTCTACCACCTTTGAGGCAGGGTCTCTCATTGTACACTGCTGAGTTTCACAGGCTAGCTGGCTTGTGAGCTTCTGGAAAATTCTCCTATCTCTGCCGCCCTTCTAGATGCAGATGTACTGGGATTATAGGTGCCAAGTGCAGTGCTGGTTTTCATGTGGGGGTCTGGGGACCTGAACTCAGGTACGTACACTTGTGTACCAAACTGAACCCTTTTAATGCTTAGAACAGTACTTACCATTCTCTGTGCCAGGTGCTTTTCCAAATAAAATAACTTGGTGCGGCATTGGTGGTATAGTGGTGAGCATAGCTGCCTTCCAAATAAAATAACTCATTCAGGGCTGGAAAGATGGCTCAGTGGTTAAAGAGCTTGTCCGCAAAGCCCAAGGGCCTGGGTTCAATCCCCCAGTACTCATGTAAAGCCAAATGCACAAAGGGGAACATGTATCTGGTGTTCATTTGCAGCAGCTAGAGGCCCTGGCATGCCTATTCTTTCCCCCACCCCTCTCTGTTTGTCTCACTCTGTTTGCAAATAAATAAAAAGTATTTAGGGCTGAAGAGATGGCTTAGCAGTTAAGGTGCTTGCCTGCGAAACCTAAGGACTCAGGTTCAATTCCCCAGTACCCATGTAAAGCCAGACACACAAGGTGCATGCATCTGGAGTTCATTTGCAGTGGCTGTAGGCCCTGGCATGCCTCTTTCTCTCTTTCTCTCTCTCAAACAAATAAAAAATATTTAAAAATTTATTATTGACAAATTCCATAATTATAGACAATAAACCATGATAATTTCCTTCCCCCTTCCCCTTCACAACTTCACTCTCCATCATATACCCTCCCCCTCTCAATTAGTCTCTTTTATTTTGATGTCATCATCTTTTCCTTCTGTTATACTGGTCTTGTGTAGGTAGTGCCAGGCACTGCGAGGTCATGGATGTCCACGCCATTTTGTGTCTGGAAGAGTGCATTGTAAGGAGTCCTACCTTTCCTTTGGCTCTTACAGTCTTTTTGACACCTCTTCCGAAATGGACCCTAGCCTTGAAGGTGTGATAGAGATGTTTCAGTGCTGAGCACTCCTCTGTCACTTCTTCTCAGCACTATGGTGCCTTTTGAGTCATCCCAGAGGTCACTGCCATCTGAAAAGCGAAGCTTCTCTAACCAAAAATAAATTTTTTTAAAAAAGTAAGGACTGGAGAAATAGCTTAGTGGTTAAGGCACTTGCCTGAGAAGTCTAAGGACCCAGGTTTGATTCCCCAGAACCCATGTAAGCCAGATGCACCTGGGCACACATGCACCTGGAGTTCATTTGCAGTGGCTAGAGGCCCTAGGGCACCCATTTTCTCCCTCTCTCATAAATAAATAAACAAAAAAATTTAAAAAAGTAAGCAAAGATCTCTGGGCATGGTGGCACACGCCTTTAATCCCAGCGCTTGGGAGGGAGGCTGAGGTAGAAGGATCACTAAGAGTTCAAGGCCACCCTGAGACTACTTAGTGAATTCCAGGTCAGCCTGATCTACAGCAAGCTCCTACCTCGAAAAACAAGACAGCAACAGCAACAAAAATAAGCAAAGAATAACATTGTGGGGGCTAATGGTTGGCTGTTTTTCTTTTCTTTCCCAGAGCACAAAAGGCAAAATAAAATAGAAAGTAGACCAATAACAATAGCTATTTCCATAAAACTTATTCCATCTCAAATAACCACATGGAAAGTATCTAATCCCACAAAACACATTGACTCAGCTGCTCCTCCCAGCAAGGGTAGGTGACAAACATCGTTGTCATACCCATTTTGCAGATGAGGGCACTGAGGCAGGGCAAGGTGTGGCACACTGAATGAGCTAGGAGGGATGGGCTGCCTCCACAGTTAGCTTTCAATGCTTTGTTGCTTCTTGGAAGGAAGTAGAGACTCTTTAAATAGTTTTGAAGTGAAGAAAGGAGAGCAAAATAAATATAGTTAAGACAATCGAGTGCAGGTTTAACAAGTCCAGGAAGGGAGAGTCACAGCACATTTTTATGTAGGTCAGGAATGACTCTGTTGTCACTCTCTTTGTCATCTGCCAAGTATGATTTCTCAGGATGTGGTGGCTGGCTGCCTGCCTTTTGTGGCCACTAAAATCTGCTCTCCCTCATCCTTTCCTCTGTGTCTATAGACTTTCTTCACCCTTGTTCTCTTTCTAGGAGCATGATTCAGGGTTCTCCAGAGAGACAAGTGGTGGGCTGTGTCTCTATCTGTCCGTGCAGAAATAAATACACAATGTTTTCTTGTGTGTGTGTGTGTGTGTATATATATATATATATATATATATATATATCTTTATTTTGATATAATTTTATTCTTTTTTATTTTTAAAGATTTTATTTTCATTTATTTATTTTTTGGGGGGGTTTCTATGTAGGGTCTCAATGTTTAGTCTCAGGCTGGCCTTGAACTCACGGCGATCCCCTTAACTTTGCCTCCCAAGTGCTGGGATTAAAAGCGTGCGCCACCACGCCCAGCTCATTTATTTATTTATTTATTTATTTATTTTTTTTTTTTTTTTTTTGGTTTTGCGAGGTAGGGTCTCACTCTGGTCCAGGCTGACCTGGAATTAACTATGTAGTCTCAGGGTGGCCTCGAACTCTTGGCGATCCTCCTACCTCTGCCTCCCGAGTGCTGGGATTAAAGGCGTGCACCACCACGCCCAGCTATTTATTATTTTTTTAATTATTTTTTTATCGATAACTTCTATACTTGCATACAAAAAATGCATGATATTTCCCTCCCCTGCCCACATACCCCTTTAGAACTCCAATCTCCATCATATCCCTTCCCTCTCTCCATTAGCCTCTCTTTTAATTTGATGTCATCATTTTATAATTTTATTCTTTAGACTAAAATTCTCAAAGTAAAATTTTACTCCTTCAGATAAATCTTGGGGCTGGGGAGATGGCTCAGTGGGTAAAATGCTTGCTATGCAAACATTGAGAGCCTGAGTTTGGGTCCCCAGAACCCATGTAAAAACTAGGCTTGGGAAGTAGTGGTATGTCATTAATCCCAGCACGGGAGGCAGAGGGGAGGATGGAGACCCTGAGGAGATTCCAGGTCAGCCTGGACCAGAGTGAGACCCTACCTTGCAAAACCAAAAAAAAAAAAAAAAAAACTAGGCTTGGTAGTATATGTCATTAATCCTTAGGGAGGTGGAGATGGGAGGATCCCTGGGACTTGCTGACTGGCTGGTTTAGTCAAATTGGTGAGCTCTGGGTTCAGTGAGTGAGCCTGTCTCAAAAAAAAATAAGGTAGAATGCCGGGCGTGGTGGCGCCCGCCTTTAATCCCAGCACTCGGGAGGCAGAGGTAGGAGGATCGCCATGAGTTCGAGGCCACCCTGAGACTACATAGTGAATTCCAGGTCAGCCTGTGCTAGAATGAGACCCTAGCTCGAAAAACCAAAAAAAAAAAAAAAAAAAAAAAAAAAAAAAAAAAAAAAGGAGAAGAAGTAAAACTTTAAATTCTTTCTCTGTCGTTTCTGCTTTGGGAGAGTTGAAAGCATGGGTGTGTTGTGGTAGCTGAGTGTCTCTTTTTGCATTACTTGGTTGTGACTTGGGTGTTTGTGCAGATGGATGTTTTTCTCCCTCTTTTATTCCTCCTTTCCCCCTCTAGCTACTCTATTTGGCTGTTGCTTTTGTCTTCTGTAGTTCTGTTAGTTTCACATATTCTTTTTTTAAAAAAATTTATTTTTATTTATTTACTAGCAATGTACAGACAGAGAGAGAAAGAGACAGAGACAGAGAGAGAGAGAGAGAGAGAGAGAGAGAGAATGGGAGCACCAGGGCCTCCAGCCACTGCAAATGAACTCCAGATGCATGCACCACCTTGTGCATCTGGCTTACGTGGGTTCTGGTGAATCAAGCCTCGAACCGGGGTCCTTAGGCTTCACAGGCAAACGCTTAACTGCTAAACCATCTCTCCAGCTCAGTTTCACATATTTCTATGAGGTTTTTAGGAGATAGGCCCAATGTTAAGTCCTAAAGTTTCCATGGTAGGTTTGATTTTGCTCAACTGAATGGTAACCTTTTGTGCTACCATTCTACGTCATTTGGATAACTTAACAATTAATCCAGATATTAATGCCAATGTACTGTTAGAATAGCTTGGCTACTAGGGCTTTAACATCCATATTCAAAAACAAGCCGGACAAGCCGGGCGTGGTGGCGCACGCCTTTAATCCCAGCACTTGGGAGGAAGAGGTAGGAGGATCGCCGTGAGTTCGAGGCCACCCTGAGACTACATAGTTAATTCCAGGTCAGCCTGGGCCAGAGTGAGACCCTACCTCGAAAAACCAAAAAAAAAAAAAAAAAAAAAAAAAAAAAAAAAAAAAAAACAAGCCGGACGTGGTGGCACATGCTTTTAAGTCCAGTACTTGGGAGGCAGAGGTAGGTGGATTGCTGTGAGTTTGAGGGCACCCTGAGACTATATAGTGAATTACAGGTCAGCCTGGGCTAGAGTGGACCTTACTTTGGAAAAACAAAACAACAAAAACCAAAAATCAAAACCAAAACAAAACAACAACCAACCAACAAAACAAGGGGCTAGGGAGATGGCTCAGCAGTTAAAAGTGCTTGTAAAACCTGCTGGCATGGGTTTGACTCCCTAGTACCCACATAAAATCAGATGCACAAAGTAGCACATGCATCTTGAGTTGGTTTGCAGAGGCAAGAGGTCCTGGCATGCCCATATTCACTCTCTCTCATAAATAAATAAAAACACCACTACCACCAATATAAAGTAAGAGAACTATAAAAGCCAAATCACTAGGGCTAAAAGAAGCTGAGAGAGTGAGAAGACAGAGAAAAGGAAGGAGAAAAGACTAGCAAGAAACAAATTAAAGTAATCCAACAACATGTTTATCTCTATTGATAATTGTTATTGCATTTCAAGTTCATGATGGCCTACTGGGTCAGGAGGAGGCCACAAGGTGTCTTCTTTGTTAATTTCACAGTCATCAGTTATGCTTTTTAGTCCTTTCATCACACTTTCGTGCACATAAGCCCCTTTTCTGATCATGACATCATTTTGGTTATTGCTGTTGTTGGTGTATATTAGTTTCATGTCAGGTCAGACTCAAACTCCAGGAGTGCTTGACAAAACTTGCCTTTGTGATCCACATAGTAAAGTAACCCAGATACTATACTTGGTTTTCAAAGGACAATCAAGGCCTAACTTTAGGAACAGACCATATTACCTTGTCTGCGCTTGTACTGATGTAGAACATGGTGGGTGAATGCAACAAAACAAAACAAAACAAAACAAAACAAAACAAAACAAAACAAAACAAAAAAACAACCTCGCTGTTTAATGCAGACACACCTGCTCATTCGTGTTTATTGAAGCACTTGGCCATGGCCAAGTTGTGGACTCAGTCTGTGTACCCAGTAATTGATAAATGGACAAAGAAAATGTGGTCTATACACACAGTGGCATTTTTTGTTTATTTTTATTTATTTATTTGAGAGTGACAGAGAGAGAGAGAGAGAGAGAGAGAGAATGGGCATGCCAGGGCTTCCAGCCACTGCAAACGAACTCCAGATGCATGCGTCCCTTTGTGCATCTGGCTTACATGGATCTTGGGGAACTGAGCCTTGAACCGGGGTCTTTAGGCTTCACAGGCAAGTGTCTAATTGCTAAGCCATCTCTCCAGGCCCCATAGTGGCATTTTTATTCAGCTATAAAGAAAAACAAAAATATGTCATTTTCAGGAAAATGGATGGAATTGGAAGCCATCATAAGCGAAGTAAGTCAGATCCAGTAAGAGAAACATCACGTTTTCACCTAGGTTTTACATATTATATGTATCCATTTACCCACACATGTACATGACATAAAGATAGAAGGGGGCTGTTTGGGAAAGGGAGGACTAGGAATGGAGGTAGGGAGACAGGAGAAGGTAAGTAATCAAAATTCATAATATACTTGAACAAAACTGCCATTATGAGACCAATCTTGGGAGCTGGGGAGATGGCTTAGTGGTTAATGATGCTTGCTTGTAAGCTGGTCAGAGTTCCATTCCCCAGCACCAGGTAAAGCCAGCCCCCACATGAAGAAGCATGTGTCTATAATCCCAGTGGGCATGGAGCCAGGAGAATCTGCAGCTCATGGACCAGTTAGACTGGTGCACACACAGCACAGCACTGAAAACAAGGGAGACCTTGTCTCAAGTAAGATAGAAGGAGAGGCAAACACCTCGAGGTGGTCCTCAGACCTCCACACATACACTGTGACATGTGCATGACCCTACACGCACACATAATACACATATCCACACATAATAAAAACCTCATTTTTTGGGGGGGATATTTCTGAGGTAGGGTTTCACTCTAGTCCAGGCTGACCTGGAATTCACTATGGAGTCTCAGGGTGGCCTCGAACTCATGGTGATCCTCCTACCTCTGCCTTCTGAGTGCTTTGATTAAAGGCGTGCGCCACCACACCCGGCTTCCCATTTCTTTCTTTCTTTTTTCTTTTTTTGTGGTGGTTTGAATTAGGTGTCTCCCATAAACTCATGCGTGCTGCATGCTTGGTTCCCAGCTGTGGAAATTTGGGAGATGGCGCCTGGTTGGAGGAGGTGTGTTGCTGGGGGTGAACCCTGAGGTTTATTAACCCCTAGCTTGCCAGTGTTAATTTGGCTCACCCTTCTGCTGCTGTTTTCCACCTGCTGTGGCAGAGGTGATGTCCAGCTTCTGCTCATGCCATGTTGTCCCCTGCCATCATGAAGCTTCCCCTTAAGACTAATCCAAAATAAAAAACTTGGGCTGAGGAAATGGCTTAGCGGTTAAGGCATTTGACTGCGAAGCCTAAGGACCCTGGTTTGATTCCCCAGGACCCACGTAAGCCAGATGCACAAAGGGGCGCATATGTCTAGAGTTCATTTGCAGTGGCTGGAGGCCCTGGTGTGCCCATTCTCTCTTTCCCTCTATCTCCTTCTTCCCCTCTCAAATAAATAAATAATAGAATATTTTTTTAAAAAAACCAAAAAACACCATCCCATGCACTGCTTTTAAAAAATGAGATGGCTTAGCGGTTAAGGCGCCTGCCTCCTAAGCCTAAGAACTCAGGTTCCAATCTCCAGCGGTTCCAATCTCCAGGTCCCACGTTTAGCCAGATGCAAAGGGGCACAATGCCGCACTTGACCACAAGGGGGGCATGCATCTGGATTTCATTCGCAGCAGCTGAGAGGCTGCTGGCGTGCCCATCTCTATCTGTCTTCCTCTCCCTCTCTCTCTGTCTCTCTCTGTGTCTCTCTCCCCTACCCCCAAAATGTTTATTATGGGCTGAAGGGATGGCTTAGCAGTTAAGGTGTTTGCCTGCAAAGCCAAAGGACCCAGGTTCAATTCCCCAGGACCCACATTAGCCAGATGCACAAGGGGGCACATGTATCTCGAGTTTGTTTGCAGTGGCTAAAGGCCATGGTGAGCCCATTCTCTCTCTCTCTCCCTCTTTCTCTGTCAAATAAAATATAAAAATGTTTATTATTATTATTATTATTATTATTATTAACAAGATGTTTCATATGGATTCATCATGTATTGGTACCTTCTTTTCCCTCGTCCCTGCCCCCATTCTGTAGGGGAACCTCTTCAGGGGGGTTGCAGGTATTTTCCATGGGGTTGTGGTTTATGTGTTGTGGGAGCAGCAGTCAGTTATTTTTTGGGGGAGGGAATGCCTCTGGGCATGATGTCTCAATCTGTGGCTCTTACAATCTCCCCACCCACCCATCTTCCATAAAATTCCCTGAGCCGTGGTGGGTGAGTTTTAAGTCTACTTCAGAGATGAGCTCTCAGGAGCCTCTGGATCTCTGCTTCGGTAGGTGTTCAGTGTCCTCAGGGTCTGTCTCCTGCACCCTGGTGCTGATTATCAGGAACAGCATGGAAAGCAGCACTCTTGCTCGTCTCCCCAATTCCTCTATGGTTTCAGCCCATCAGCTGCTTTTGGTTGGGTGTTTTGACCCAGCAATGAGAAAGTAACTACAACATATCTCCAACCTTTTTTTTTTTTTTTTTTTTTTTTTGAGGTAGGATTTTGCTCTAGTCCAAGCTGGCTTAGAATTCACTATGTAGTCTCAGGTTGGCCTCGAACTCATGGAGATCCTCCTACCTCTGCCTTTGGAGTGTTGGGTTTAAAGGCATGTGCCACCATGCCAGGCTCAAAACTTTTTTTTTTTAATGCCTTGTTGCTGAAGTAGGCTGTGAAGACAGTAGTGTAGAGTCTTGCCCAGCTTAGGGAAGTGGCCATGCAGAGGGCTGGTGAGAATTTGTCTGCGGTGGCAGAGCTGGTAGAGAAAAGCTTTGTGGGGGTGGGCTGCTGGGCATGTGCCCAGGAGTCTGCCAGAGAAGCTATAGTCATTTCTTGTTTCTGCTGGAATAAATCATCGCATATTCAGTGCTTCAAACAGAGAAGAATCTTTCTTTCAGAGCTGAGAAACTCAGGTCCAAGACAAACCTCGCTGAGGGGTTGTGTCCCCTTTTGGAAGCTCAGGGCCAAAGCCCTTCCTTGCCTTTCCGGGTCAGGATACTGTTCCCATTCCTTTGCATGTGGTCCCTTCCTCCATCTTCAAGGCCAGCAATGGCAGCCTGGGTTCTTCTCATAGTGCATATGTGTGAACTTTCTGTCTCCCACATTTTTTTTTGAAAAATTATTTATTTATTTATTTGAGAGCAAGAGCGAGGGTGAGAAAGAGAGAGAGAGAAAGGGCATGCCAGGGCATCCAGCTGCTGCAAATGAACTCCAGATGTATGTGCCACCTTGTGCATCTGGCTTACGTGGGACCTGGGGAATCGAACCTGGGTCCTTTGGCTTTGCAGGCAAGCTCCTTAACTACTAAGCCATCCCTCCAGCCCACCTTCCACTTTTTTTTTTTTTTGGTTTTTCGAGGTAGGGTTTCCCTTTGGTCCAGGCTGACCTGGAATTAACTATGTAGTCTCAGGGTGGCCTCGAACTCTCGGCGATCCTCCTACCTCTGCCTCCCGAGTGCTGGGATTAAAGGCGTGCGCCACCATGCCCGGCTCCCCCTTCCACTTTTAAGGACCCTAATCCTGACACTGGATCCACTTAGCCCGGGAGAATCTTTCCATTTTCAGGCACTAAGCCACGTTTGCAATTTCTCCTTTCTTTACCGTGTAGCATAACGTATTTATAAATTGTGGAGACTGGGATATGTACATCTGTAGGCCACCAATAGTAGCCTTAATGTTTCAACTTAAAATAAATAACTAGAATTAGTGTATGACTTTAAATTGAAAGAAAAAAAGATACTGGTGGTTTTTAAAGAAATAAAATGTACTTAAGCTTAATTTATTAATTTGTAAATTATAAATTAATTTACTTAGGAGTGTTTGGCTCATTAAGGGTGTAAGTGTATCTCAGTAAGTCTTTAAGGTGTTTTTAAAAAGCAGTTATACTAGATTTATGATTGGAGTGCTAGAATTATTAAGTTTCAATTATAAATTTATTTAGATTCATAATTACAGCTTTAAATTAACATTTTTTGAATAAATTTGTAAGACTTATTTTGTAAAGGAACTTTGATCTGTTCCATTTGAGCTTTATTAACAGCAATCAAATGTCCTCTTATATGCTATTAAAATTTATTAGGCTTAAAAATAATTTACTAGACTTGTCAATGGAATATCAGGACTCATTAGCTGAATGCAAATGTTAATGAAAAGTAGGTCTCTAGGGCCATTACTTAACTAAGTAATGGGAATGTTAAGTCAGGGGACCATAAAAATTCTGTTCATGGGCTGGAGAGATGGCTTAGTGGTTAAGCAATTGCCTATGAAGCCTAAGGACCCCAGTTTGAGGCTCGATTCTCCAGGACCCATGTAAGCCAGATACACAAGGGGGCGTATGCATCTGGAGTTCGTTTGCAGTGGCTGGAGGCCCTGGTGTGCCCATTCTCTCTCTCTCTACCTGCCTATTTCTGCATCTCTCTCACTCTCAAATAAATAAACAAAAATAAAATATTTAAAAAATTCTGTTCATGCCTATAAATAACTTCTTGCTGATTCTTCTTTTTGTTAAGGGTTAGTATGCGGTTATGATTCTTCCAAGCCCATTGAATGAATGTCTGCGCGGCTTTGTTTTTATTCTGCGCTAAGGTCTTGTTATGCAGTCCAAGAACTCACCCAGTCCAGGCTAGGCTCAAATTTGAGATCCTTCGGCTTCAGCCTCATAAAGCTGGGATTGCAAGAGTTCACCACCATGCCTGATTTGGCTCATGCATTTACTCAGCTCCGGTACTGTGCTAAGTAGAGGCTGCCACCACAAGTAAGATGACCATAACAAAGCCCATGGGCAAAGGGTTGTGGGAGATGAGATTTATTCCATTTGGGAAGGTGTTAGCGAGGAGGGGGGCCTTCCAGAGCAACAGGTGCTAACTAGACAGGGGTTAGTGGACGAACATTTTAGCAAAGAATACAGAATACTTACGGAAGGTGATATTTTGTGATCCTGGTGGTTTTAAATGATCTCCAGAGGCTGGGAAGGTGGCTTAGTGGGTAAAGTGCTAACCTCACAAGCACGAGAATCTGAGTTTGGATCCCCAATTCCCATGTAAAATGCTGGGCATGGTGGTATATGCCACTAATCTTAGCTCTGGGGAGTCAGAGATAGGGAATTTCTGGGATTTGCTGGCTAGCTAGTCTAGCCAAATCAGTTCAGCAAGAGATGCTGTCTTTAAAAAGAAAGTGTAGTGGGCTGGAGAGATAGCTTAGTGGTTAAGACAGCTGGCTGTAAAGCCTAAGGACCCAAGTTCGATTCCCCAGTACCCATGTAGGCCAGATGTACAAGGTGGTGTATGTGTTTGGAGTTTGTTTTCAGTGGCTAGAGGCCCTGACACACCCACTCTCCCTCTCTCCCCCCCTCTCAAATAAATAAGTAAATAATAAATAAATAAATAAATAAATAAAATATTAGAAAAAATAAGGTGGAGATAGAAAGATCCTCATCATAGACTTGTGGCCTCCACATACATGTGAACATATGCCCACCTGCACATGTGCTTACCCACATATAAACATACCACACATATGTAAAAATAATCTCTAACTTCTCTCATGTACCTTTATGCCATTTTCTTATGGAGAATTAGTGGTAGGATCTGGGGGTGTTTCAGAGTGAAAAGTATCAAGAAAGAGTTTCACAAGTAAGCAAGCTGCTTAAGTCACAGCCAATTGAGCATACGCAGTTCCTAACCCAATTCTCAACTCGTGTTGCTCAGGAAGTAATAATAATTAACATGAGTTCCTCTTGTCCTTTGTCATGAGTTCCTCTTGTGTGCCTGGTTCTAGGCATTTTACATGTATTAATTCATTAACCCTCTTGTGGTTTGAATGTGAAAAGTCCCCCATAGGCTCATGAGTTTGAACATTCCTGTCCCCCTCTGGTGGTTCTGTTCTGGAAGGTTGGAGCCTTATTAGAGGAAGCCACTAGGGGTGGGCTTTGAGGTTTAAATAGCCTGGCTCCACTTCCAGTCACTCTGCTTCTTGACTGTAATCACCATGTGACTCACACCCCAGTCACCAAGCCTCCCCTGACATCATGGACTGTATCCCCTCTTAAACTGTAGGCCAAAATAAACCCTTCATCCTTTATTTTGCTTCTAGTCAGGTACTTTGGTACAATAAGGAAAGTAACTGACACACTTCCTCTTGATAAAGTGTAGGTGCTCTCAGCGTCACCACTGAGTCCAGGAGATTGTGACAGTGTGGTTAAGTAAGGTGAGAAAGGTCACACTGCAGGTAAGCGTCAGGTCCGTGACTTGAAACTCACACAAGTGGTTCATTTTTCTAGAATGTTTTTACTCTCATTCTTCGGAGGCTTCTGAACTCTCAGGTCTCAGCTTCCTCAGATAGGAAGTGCTCAGCCTGCCACAGACAGTCCCCTGGCTTATCCCCTTTTACAACACTTCTTACAAGCTATTTTTGTCTCCTTGGTTCTTTTTACTTTTTTATCTTTCTGACTACAATCCAAATTCCATTAAGGCAGAGACCCTTTCTGTCTTGTTCACCGCCTGATTCTCACTGCCCTACGTAGGTCTAGCATATAGTAGCTGTTTTATAAACATTTGTTGATGAATAAACAGTACTGACTTCACTTTCTTCCAATCATTCTACTATACAAACAACATATGGAAATACCCCACTTAAACAAAATGCTGTATTTTGGACCCTGGTTGGTATTTAGCCACAAGCTTATTCTTTCCATGTATTACCAGAAATTTTCCAATCTTGGTAACTGATTTCTGGGAGACAGAATATAATTCTCCAAGGCACAAGACAAACACATTCATTCTGATAAAAAGCCAACTTGGATTGACACACACACAAGACACCAAGGGTGTGTTGATGGAAAACATTTATTGCAATTCAGTGTCAAAAAAATTTTTTTTTTTTTACAAAAATATGCCACTGTCTGGTACAAACAACTTTAAAAAAGTCAGTTTATCATGCAAGAAAAGTGTGCAAATAATTTATAGAGGCCTCAGATCACACAATATTAAATAAACATCTTTGTATGTAATTGGTCTAACCATATAGTTTCAGTTACAATGTTCAACCCACTCTAGTATTTTTCATTACAAAGTACAGTAAAGCTTCTAAGCCCAGACAAACTATAACATACACCCTCTTAGACCAGAGTGATTGACACTTGATAAGATAAAGGCTCCCAAGTGTAGAACAAGTCTTGGAGCCTTTTTTTTTTTTTTTTTTTTTTTTTTACAGCCTTGTGCATCGTTAAACAAACATGTCTATACCCAAAGACAGAACAAGTCACGTTCAAATTCCAGAAGTAATCCTGTATGTAGCACATTGAAGCAGTCATCCAGCCATTTTTGGCCAAACAAGAGGGCCTAGGTTTAGAGCGATTTCTTGGGAAGCTTTGCTTCCTGAATCCAAGGACACTTGGAAAAAGGCCCAGCAGCGAAGTCATGGGTGTCACCATCCCTTATCCTTGCTGCCCCACGGGACAAACTCTTTACTTACTGAAAATGAGGTTGAAAAGTAAGCTTCCACCGGATGGAGACTCTCTGGATCTTGCAGCTGGTGCTGGAGGAAGAGGAGAGGGGATGGATGGCTTAAATGTACCTCTTAGTCTCAGGGGAGAAGAAAGACCTACTTGGTAACCAGCCAACCAGAATGCAAGCTGCTGCTCAACCTTTGTCTATTTTTATAAGGTCCATGTTTGGAATTAAAATGTTAAGGAGCCAAGAGAAAGATGAATTTGTCGAACCATGCGGCATGCTTTTCTGTTGCAGTAGTGTTTATCTCTGGGACAGGGTCTTGCTGTACAGTCCAGGTTGGAACTCGTGATTCTCCTGCCTCCACTTCGTGAGTGTTAGGATTACAGGCCTGTGTCACTGCGCCCAGCATGACTGTTACTTTACAGCAAGAAGACTGTACACTTGAAGACTCTACTCACAGCAGTCAGGTAATGTGCCAGTAAGAACCAGGGACTTAAAAGGTTTGGAAAACTTAGTGACCCATCCCATGGTGCTCTTCCCTCCCTCCCACAGTAACGGTCCTTTACTGTGCCATGAGATGCCTGAAGGTGGTGGACTTGCAGCCCTGGCTCAAGAAGCCCCATGTTTCTGTTCAGCTCCACCACTGAGTGCCAGGGGGTGCTGAGGCACATCCTGTGTGGATTCTGGACAGGGGTTCCTCATCCTGAAGGCAGGAGTCTCGAGAGTCCACCCTCTGCTCACAACCCTTCCTAGTCTACAGTCTGGGGAGGGAGTTTCTTTCATTTGGAAAACCACAGGGGTTTTATCCTTTTCAAAAACACAGAGGAGAAAACATCCACAGAAACCATTTAGTTCAAAGGAATTACGACCTTATTTGCTGAAGCCATCAAGGGCCCAGGATATATCCAAGAGTAACGTCTCTGCATTTGCTCTACAGCGTCACGTGTTTCTGCATCTGCTTTAAGAGCTTAATAGGTTTCAGGCCAGCATCCAGCCAGAGGAGATAATTCCCAGACTCAGAGAGTTGGAAACAGATTAAAAAAAAAATAATAACAAAACAACAACAACAACAAAAAAACACCACCACCAAAATAACAGATGTCAACGTAGAAAATGATGATAGAGTTTAGCTGAAAAATGCACACATAAAATTTCAGTTAAGTGGCACATGTGAGAGGGAGTGCACATTGCTGTAAAGTGCTAACCCCTCAGGCTACTTGATGGGAAGTCAATTGAAAGCGGATATAAAGAACAAATTAATGAGTAACCATATCAGCATTAGAATTGGAGGTGTAAGTGTCAACAATTCAGTTAAAACTTGGAGAATAAATGAACCATAAGGCAAAGGACTATGACATTTTCATACACACGTAACCTTTTAAATCTAAATTCTTAAAACTTAATAAATTAAAATTTACAATTAAAAAAATTTCAGTTAAAAAACTCACACAATAGTGTTTACATAGCAAGATGTTATTGCCCTACAGCCTGGCAGAAAACTATAAACCCAGGTGCGTGCTTTGTAATAAACACTGCTGACCACGGAGGACGATATGAGAATGGCATGAACACCTGCACTGATTTACCTCCAGGAGAATCATAGCACTGGCTTGGACAAATCAAACTGCACGCTCTTCCTTTTCCTTATAAAAACACCAGAAACAAGGAGCCCACACTCCTCACGGGAAGCGCTGTGAGTCCGCAAAGATGAGAACAAAGGACAACCACCAGCTGGCTGCACAGTTTCTAGTAGACCTGCCCTCATGTTGAGTTTCTGCAATGTAAACCCCATCTCCTCATCACAGATACCCCCAAAACATTATAGGCCATTGCTGAGGTCCTTGGTTTCCCACCAGGAATAGAAGAATAGAATAGAATAGAAAGTAAGACCTTATTGCTGAAGACTGCACATACTTGGGCCGCAAGTTTACTGAGAAATCCTGCTGGAGCTGAGCTGAAAGGCTCCTCCATGTGGACCAGCTGACAGAAAGTTGGAAAAAGCTACACTGCATGCAGGTCAATGGGAGAGAGAAAACACCAGTGAAGGTACTCAACAGTGAACACTGCAAGCTTTAAATTTGGCCAGCCAGGCCAAATGAGCCAACGGGTGCAATAGTGGCATGTCTGTTATGGAGGAAACCAACTGCTCTCTAATTGGACTGGAGGCCCGCTCCAAGGGAGGGAACTTATCCCTGATACTGAAAATGTATGACAGGGGTAGTCATGAGCCCTAAGGGTGTAATGTCTGCTGGAGTCTCACTAAATGTATATACTATGCTCACCAAACTGCCCAGTAACCACTTCTCTTAATGTCCACAACCATATATTAATGCTATTCTCACTTTTGATTAGAGAAGCTTCTCTTTTCAGATGGTGGCAACCTTGGGATGACTCAGCAGGCACCATGGTGCTGAGAAGAAGGGACAGAGGAGTGCTCAGCACTGAAACGTCTTAAACCCACCTTCCAAGGCTCAGGATCCATTGCGGAAGAGGGGGCGGAAAGAATGTAAGAGCCAAAAGAAGGGTAGGAGTCCTTACAACGTGCTCCTCCAGACACAAAAGGGTTTGGATATCCATAACCTCACAGTGCCTGACACTACCTACATATGACCATCATAATAGGAGGAAAAGATCATGACATCAAACTGAAAAGAGAGACTGATTGAGAGGGGGAGGGAATATGATGGAGAGTGAAGTTTCAAAGGGGAAATTGGGGGGAGGGAGGGAAATAACATGAGATATTGTCTACAATTAAAGAAGTTGTCAATAAAATTAAAATAATAAAAAAATGCACCTCCTCATTTAATATCAAATTCGATCAACAGTAATCAGACATCACTTCATGACAGTCTGGAGATTTTTGCTTGTGTACTTCTGTTCTTTTTTGCTGTCTCTCCTTCCCATTCAACTGATTTGCCAGCTCAAAGCAGCAGGGTATGACATGATTTAGTTGAAAATGTCATGGATTTTTTTTTCCTGGTTCTTGATATTACAATGAGCACTCCTAGACTTCACATATTCTTCTTTTCTCAGGAGGATAGATCTAGGCTGATTGTCCTTGACCCTTTGAGTTAGCATCCCCTTGGATTTACTCATCAGGTTTGGGCAGGAGCCTTTCCTTCTCTAGACATCAGAATTACTTCCTAATGAACTTCAGTTTCTAGTTTACACAGTGCACAGTATGGAGCATACAGCGTCTTCTCTCTCCTAGCAAGTCCCGTAGCTGTGCCCTTCTGGCTTCTGCACCAGTACTTCTGAGATTCTGGGATTCTTAGTTTTAGTGTTGTAGGGCTAGTAGTAGGGTGGATTTGCCAAAAGGAATTTTAGGAGAAAGAATTATTATTATTATTTGGTTTTTCAAGATAGGGTCTTGCTCTAGCCCAGGCTGACCTGGAATTCACTATGTAGTCTCAGGGTGGCCTCGAACTCTCAGTGATCCTCCTACCTCCTGCCTCCTGGGATTTAAGGTATGCATTACCACACCTGGTTTTCTTTTCTTTTCTTTTGTTTTCTTTTCTTTTTGAGGTAGGGTCTCACTCTAGCTCAGGCTGACTTGGAATTAACTATGTGGTCTCAGGGTGGCCTTGAACTCATGTTAATCTTCCTACGTCTGCCTCCCAAGTGCTGGGATTAAAGGCTTGTGCCACCACGCCTGGCCCAGAATGATCTTTTTAACTCCCTTTTTATGTGAGCCTTTGGAGATGGCCTAACAGATGTCTTGCCTGTTTTGTGCTCTCCATTGTCTCCCACAAGCCATAGTATCAAGAATACACAATTTCTATTCTGCTCCCTCACCCTTCTCCACCTGCCATTTCCTTCCTCATTCTCTCGTCCCAGTGAAAGAGACCCATAAATGTTCATTTCTTTTTCATCCATAAAAAGTGTCTTTAACTGTGTCACAGACCATATCCAATAACACCAAATGACATGGAGAGTCTGAAGGTAAACATTTCAGAAAGCCACGGCCCCATCCCTTGGTGCTGGGGACATTTTTCACAGATGTAAGTTGTTGCCTGGGGCATGACGTGTGACTGTCATACTGACACTCGCAATGACACTGGTTTACTAGTTCTGTGCTGACAGTCTGAAGATGTTCCTGGAACTTTAACCCCCAAAATACCAACGGCTCTCCATCTCTTAAACAGCAAGACAGAGAAAAGTCCACATGTTGGCAGAAAAATGTGAAAGTCCCTGATCCCCCAACTCTAAAAATGTTACTTAGGGCTTTCTGAAGCAATGGCAGATCCAGCTCCACCCCACACCTTCAAGGAAGGTGAGTTTTTTTGTTTGTTTGTTTTTCGAGGTAGGGTTTTCACTCTAGTCCAGGCTGACTTGGAATTAACTGTCTAGTCTCCGGGTGGCCTTGAACTCATGGCGATCCTCCTACCTCTGCCTCCCGAGTGCTGGGACTAAAGGCGTGTGCCACCATGCCAGGTTTGGAAGGTGAGATTTGAAAGAATCTAATATTTATGGGAAAAGTGACTTTTTATGTAATAGTCTAGGTCCTGCATTCTTTTTTTTTAAGATTTATTTTTATTTATTAGAGAGAGAGAGAGAGAGGGAAAGAGAGAGAGCGAGAGTGAGAATGGGCGTGCCAGGACCTCTAGCCACTGCAAACGAACTCCAGACGCTGTCGAATCGAACCCGGGTCCTTAGGCTTCACTGGCATATGCCTTAACAGCTAAGCCATCTCTCCAGACCAGGCCCTGCATTCTTAATGTAAAATAGATTCTGGGGAGAAGTGTGAAAGAACCAAAAAAAAACCATAAAAAAAAACCACCATCAAACAAACAAACAAACAAACAACACCCCTTAAGCGGTCATAATGCTTGTAGCATTATAATCAAAATCTTTTTTTTTATTAAAAGGAAAATTTAAATTTAATTTCCCCCAGGGATGCTGAACAAGGAAATCCCGAGAGGTCCTAGAGCTCCCACCAGCATGCACTGTGGGAGCACCGCAGAACCCTCTTCTCAGAGTGCTCGCTTGTGTGTGGACTGTGTGCTATTGAAGGAAGGCCGTGGCGAGGCGCTCACTCACTAGCTGTCTTTGCTTGGATGCGGGTATGCTCAGCCATCTTCCCCTCCTTGGAGGGTCACCCCAAGCATCTGTGTCACTGTCCGTCAACATGAACATAGACCAAATCCCTATTTCTGTTCCACTTATTTGCCAAGGGCATGCAGAGTGGCAACTTTATTTGGGACCCCCCCCCAAAAGAAAGAAAGAATACAACTGCAAATATATGTACATTGTAAAAAGCAACATTCTATAAAAAGTAAAAAATGAAAACATTTCCCCCACCCCAGGAATATCTGACAGTTAACTCAATTAGTTCTCAGATTTCCTTTCTTTATTCACCTCAACAGATCTCCTGTGATATTTATGTCTTAGCTCTCTCTGTGTTAACCAGCCAGCCCCGAAACAGGTTTAGGATGAATTCATCTCTCTGTTTGGCTGGTTTATTTGAAATCATGCTTGCAAAAAGTCCTAGCTCAGGATGACTCAAGTTTGATGCTGGACCTACAAAAAAGCACTTCAGTTCATTCCTCTGCCAAGGGGCACGGCAGCTGGCAGAATGTTTAACTGGCTGGTTATGTAAAATTTGTCTCTCAAGCCTTGCACTTGGGCTCTAATCCGTTCACAGACATCTGCTTTATCCATGAAGATACCCAAGAAAGCCCGGCCAAGCCTGGAAGGTAAACCGGAAGAGGGAAGTTAAAACGGAAGCGTGAAGTCCTCACGTCCACCAGATGCCTAATGCTATCTTTCCAGCGGCAGGACTTCTGGTGGGACTGTTCTTAATCGACCTTCTGTTTCCCTAAATAAGTGGCAACACGAAAAAAAAAAAATACAGGTAATTTGAGGAAAGAAGAAACTCCAGAGAAGGTCTTATTTGCCTAAGAAGGAAGTCTGACCCAGGAAGAAAGTTGCTTTTAATAACATTCTTCCCATCTTAAATCACTTTTTATACAGATGAAAAACTTACAAGGAACACAGACATTGCCTGCTAGGTCGTGCACGCTGTCAGAGAGCACTCTATGCTTTCAGAGGTAGACCACTGTGTGGCGTCTTCATAGGAGAAGGTCTTATGCCCACGTAGGTTCAAGGTGGGTGGCACTTCCTTGCCTTCTTCAAACAAGCCCAGGATTCAAACTAAAGCCCAAGGCTTTCTCTCATGTAGCATTTCCTCTTCCTCCTCATTTTTGTCTTCACAAAATTCTACATTGTAAACAAAGAAGATTCTATCTTGCATTTGAGTTTAGCTTTTTTTCTTCCTAGAGAACTACAAAGGAGTTTCCATGAACATCAAGAGAATTCCATTTTCATGGCTGACACATACTTCTTGCCCTTATAGTCTTGCTGGCAAGTTGTTAGGGGGGGAAAAGTTTATTTACAGCTATTTCTGCTTTTCCGTACCAGTTCGAATGTGAAGGTCACATTTGTAAATCCCCATTGGCAACTGCACCTCTCCCCTCCAACATCCTCTGACTTCTGTCAGAAGTTTCAAGCCAATGTTTGAAATGTACACTATTTACAAATGAAGTGTCCAAACTCCCAGCCATCCAATCAGAAGGGGACCTTGTGAAGTGCTGTCATGTGCCGGGATTCAGAACTTGAACAAGTTGATAAAGTCCTGGGGTGAAAGGGAGATGGAGCAGCTCTCTGGGTTGTTGGCTGTGCACGGATGGTCAGTGCCCTGGAAAGTTAAGAGTGTTCTGGTCAGACTTGAGTTCTCAGAGGCAGCTGACTATAATTTGGGCTCTACAAGGCGGTGCCCAACTTCAAAACAATTCTCCATCAAGAGTGCCACAGCCACTGGGGGTTAGGGAGACTGGGACTTTGGTAGGGAAAGTATTTGCCTTGTAAGCATGAAGACCTGAGTTTGGGTCCCCAGTACCCATATAAAAATGCTGGGTGTGGTGGTACGTGCCTGTAATCCCACCACTGGAGAGGCAGAGACAGGAGGATCCCTAGGACTCACAAACCAAGGAGAGATCCTGTCCCCAAAAAAAAAAAAAAAAAAAAAAAAAAAAAAAGCAGCTGGGTGTGGTGGTGAACACCTTTAATCCTAGCACTCAGGAGGCTGAGGCAGGAGGATCACTGTGAGTTCAAGGCCAGCCTGAGACTACACAGTGAATTTCAGGTCAGTCTTGGCTAGAGTGAAACCCTACCTCAAAACAACAACAAAAAAAGTGGATGGTGGTCCTGAGGATAAGAATATGGGGATGAATGGGTTTCAGAGACAAGTCAGCATAAGGGGGCCAAGGAAGTGAAGGTCTTGGAGTCTCTCTTTTCTGTCAGTTTTATCACTCTCGGGCTGGGGGCTGAGACAGCAGAAGAATAGGAAAACATGGGAAAGGATGTGGCCTCTCACTGCCAGCACTGTCGCCTCTCAGGACTGGGTTCATTGTCTGTGGCAGTCACCTGTGAGACTCGTACCTTCCAAGAAAGAATGTGGCAGTGTTTGCAAAGCTGCAGGGTGTCTCCATACTGCTCTTTCCTCGGGTAGCATCGGACAAGCTTAAAATACATCTTCTTCCAATCCAGCTGCCCTTTGTCTGACAAGATTAACCGCTTGCGAATCTACAAATCAAGCAAGTAAGAGTAATTTCAGAAGCGATCACAGAAAGGATAGTGTAGGGTTTTCTGGTTCTAAGAAGTTCTGTTCCCACTTTCTTCACCCTCCTACCTCCACACCCTGTTTTTTTTTTTTTTCCCTTTCAGATCTATGCCTTACAGTAGCCAGGGAGAAAAACTGTCATGATATTAATCAGTATATTTGTACCTCTTCCTATGTACTCAGTAGCTTTTAACCAGCCTGTGAAAGAAACAGGCAGCTTTACCAGTGCTACTACAGCGCCTGGGGAGAGTCCTTTAAAGTTGAGGTCACCATCTGTGGTAGTTTGATTCAGGTGTTCCCCCATAAACTTAGGTGTTTTGAATGCTAGGTTCCCAGCTGATGGAGATCTGGGAATTAATACCTCCAGCAAGATGCAGTTACCGGGCACTGTGTTTGTTTTACATTGAAATACCAGTGGCTTCATGAAGAGAACCACTTGAACTCACACATCTATACAAAAAAATTGGAAAAAGTTCAAGGTGACTTATTTCAGCCACAGAACAAAATGCACAAATTTGGATATACCACTTAATTATTTGTAGCCTTAGTCTCTTCATCTGTTTAAAGTGGGCTTGATAATGCCCCATGTTTCTTGGGCTGGGACAAAAAAAATAAAAAAAGGACATAAAAGTGCTTGAACTATAAAGCACCATAAAATGTGCTCTTTTTGAAAGAAAAGATATATGCCAATTTGTGAATATTGGGGATACATTGTAAAATATGATTCATTGGGTTAATAAAAAGAAATCTAGGGCTGGAGAGATGGCTTAGAGATTAAGGTGCATGCCTGTGAAGCCCAAGGACCCAGGTTCGATTCTCCAGGTCCCACGTAAGCCAGATGCACATGGTGGCACATACATCTGGAGTTTGTTTGCAGTGGCTAGAGGCCCTGGTGTGCCCTTTCTCACTCTTTCTCTCTCTCCCCCTCTCTCTGTCTCTAATAAATAAATAAATGAAAGTAAAATCTTAAAAAAAAATCTAAAGAACAGCAACAACAAACCACAAAGCAAAACCCTCACATACTCGTTTCCTTACATAGATTATTGTTTCCCAGTCAAAGCAGACAGCCCGCCTCATGCTAGAGAAGGGTGGGAACATAGACTGGAGCCGAGCAGGTCGCTAGGCCCCACTGACCTGCCGCTCGGAGAAATGGTACTGGCAGAGTTTCTTCCACAGCAGCCGGTCCTCGCTGAGCACGTGCAGGTCAGGAGCTGCCTGGCCCAGGCTGACCAGGTCGCGCCCATCGCTGAGCCTCTGCATGATGTTCAGTTGTAAGCACAAAGGCAGGTCGGTGAAGGTGAGGCCTTTGAAGGCAGGCTGTAGAGGGAAAGGCAATGATAAGCTGGGAGGTCCAGAGAGGAGCCATTCTCCAGGGGACTCCCTCTGAAGAGGCCACTGTCCCCTCATCCTCTGCTCTCAAGCAGGTTTATCAACCAGAAACCAAAACCAGTGGTGCTTCTGGTCCTACATACAGAAGAGGGATTTGTGGCTGAGCATCTTGGACAACAGCGTGGAGTGGCTTGTGGGGACTGCTGCCAAAGGGGTCTCCCTGTGTCTCACAAAACCTACAATCTAGAAGATTCTCTGAACCACACATGATGGCTGCTTGTGCTTCACACACTTCACTGCTCAACTGTGTCACTACCTTCCCAAAGGGCCCCTGCCTTGGAGGGAGAGCTCAGTCTGTCACCCGTCTCACTGCTCTTGTGTGTGTGTGACTGAGGTTCCCTCCACTCAGGGGTACTCATTGGCACCCAAATACATGTGGGTAATACCCTCGCCCTTTCGCCTCGCCTGTCCCTCAGATCCACTTCAAGCCCAGTTCCTCTGACCAGCCTTTTCTGCTTATGCAACTCCCTTAAGCCTCATTCATTGTTTGTATTTACTTAGAACTCCTATGATCTCCTTCAAACTATCTGCAACATCCCCTTTTCTGTTACACAGCACAATTTAAAGAAACCCCGAGTGGAACATTCCTTCCAGAACTCAAGCTCTGTGAAGGTGGGGACTTTTATATTGTTCCACTACTGTGTGTCCTTGGTGGCCAAAGAGTACTCAGCACGTAAGCAGGCACTCAATAAATAAAATATGTCAAAGAGAACAATGTTTGTGTATGAGTGTTGTGTGTATATGTGTGCACATATTGAGAATAGCTGGGCCAGAACCCTTTGATCTAAGTTTCACTATCAATTGAGGGAGCTCTATTCAAACCTGGGGCTCCATAGAACATTTTAGAGACTGCTGATATATGGATATTATATTTTCAATTTTAAGCTTCTAAAGTAAGAAACTTCTACAACATCCCCAATGTTTATATTTGAATCTTTTATCATCTTACATTTTCATGAGCTCAACATACTTCATGCAGACCTACAGCCTTGAAGGCAGGACCTAACTTGTATGACTTGCAGAATAACCCGACACAAACAGCTATCTTAGCACTTACTATGGCCTGGCGCTGAGCTGCTACAATGAGTTCTCCCCAAAACTAAACAAGAGGCTCAGGAACTGTACCTTAAATGCTGTCACAGAGGGAAACAGAAAATGCCAGGGAACAGTTTGCACAAAGGGGTTCCTTTGCTAAACATCTTGAACAGCCACCGGATGCTGCATTCAGAAGTCAACCTACCCCTTGGGTCTATGGTTCCCTGCCCTGGCTAGTTCTAGGTGCTTCTTGGTTTTGGACCACTGATATTTTTAGTTCAATGTTCTTTCATATCTGAGAGGTCCCAGGAAAAAGAATACAGCATAAAGAAATCTTTCCTTAGCTCACGGGAAATATCCTGGGGATGGGTATTATTTCTCTCATCAAGATTTTGGGGAGATAAATTGCAGGAAGCACAACAAAGCCTAAACACACGGTGGGGGAGGCTCCCAGGGGTCTCTTAGGCTTTGCACTTACTTGTGTACCCTGTGAGGCAAGTCAGGTGGGATTCGTGGGAGGGTGGGAAATGGCAAGGGGCCGTGAGAAGGGGGGGACTGTTGACAAGAATGGGTGGAACATGGGACGGACAGGCAGTAGACCTGGATGCTAGGTATCATAGGGCAGTCTGGGTTTAGGTTTCCCTTGGTCCTGAATGCCTGGGTTTCGAAGACAGCAGATCCCTCTAGCTCAAACCGTCTTGGACTCGCAGTGACTTGGCCCCCTCGTTTGGTCAGAAGTGTCTGTGACTTGACAATTTCTCCGGCTCACTTCCACCCTGGCCTGTGGGGCTCAGCTTTCAATTGTTTGCAACATTCAGGACTTTGAGGTGACTGCAGCAAGCCTGTAACCTATTTGTCGTTTATCATCTGCTGCTGATCATATGAGCTAATAAAACTGCCATGAGCTTTGCTTTTTGCTTCCAGCACTTCAAAGCCTCTACTTTTTTGGTTAAAACTCCTAGGCCAATTATTACATTAACTCCTATTAAAGGCAAGTCGGCTTGGCAGAGTTCGCTCTGTCAGATTTTCAAACCTGAACGTTTCCAAAATCCTTGCCCAGACCCCATGCCAAGCTCTGACTCCTGATAAATGGTTAACTGCTTGCATACCTTCTTCTTTTTGAATATAAACATGTAAAAAGAAAAATATGTCATCATGCTTCTCCAGTCAGGCATGTGGCTAAAATCCATTTAGGTCTACCTCACCCTTCACTTTCCAAAACACTACTTGCCCACAGAAAGATAATTATATTTCATTTCTCCTCTACAAACCAATTCTCTTAATTTTTCCCTTCATCCTTCATTATATGAATTACATTTGCCAATAAAAATTGGCTCCAAAGAATTCGATATGAAGAGTCTGAAGGAAAACAAGATTATATGCTGGGAAGATATGGACAGAACTTTGGCAAACAGAAAATATTCATTATAAAAATCACCTTAATATTTTCATGGAATAGCATATTTCTGTTTGAGACAAACTGCTGAAAAATATGTTTGATTATAGTACAGACTGAAGTAATTAAATTAGAGCTTGTTCTCTCTCTTTCATCCCTCTCTTCTTCTTTCCTCTCATCTCCTCTCTTCTGCAGAACTGGGATTGTTTTTCCTTTTTGTTGGAGACAGGGTCTCATTTAGTCCATTCTGGTTTTTAACTCAATATATAGCCAAAGTCTGCCTTGAACTCCTGATCCTCCTGCCTCCAGATTCCCAAGAGCTGGGGTTATACGTATGCTCTACTTTGCCCTGTCAGAGATGGGAATTTATGTGAAGTGCTCTGGGATCATGGGGTTTCACATAGCTCTCAGAGTCTTATAGAGCTGAAGCAGAGGCTGTCATAGAGAAAAGTGGATGCCAATGTGGCCTTTGCACGGTTCTGTGGAGACTCTACCTAAAGCAGTATGGAGTCCTCAGCAAAATCACACTCTGCCCTCCGTGTCCTGGGGTTCTGCATCCTTGCATTCAACCACAGATGGAAAATACTCAGAAAAAAAATGCATCTGGGGTTGGAGAGATGGCTTAGAGTTTAAGGCGCTTGCCTGCGAAGCTTAAGGACCCTGGTTTGATTCTCCAGGTTCCTCGTAAGCCAGATGCACATGGTGGCACATGCATCTGGAGTTCATTTGCAGTGGCTAGAGGCCCTGGCGCTCCCACTTTCACACACACACACACACACACACACACACACACACACACTCTCTCTCTCTCTCTCCCCCCTGTCTGTCTCTAATAAATAAATAAATAAAAATAAAATCTTAAAAAAAAATATATATATAGGGCTGGGTGTGGTGGTGCACACCTGTAATCCTAGCACTCGGGAGGCAGAGGTAGGAGGATCACCATGAGTTCAAGGCCACCTTGAGACTACAGAGTGAATTCCCGGTTATCCTGGGCTACAGCAAGACCCTACATTGAAAAACCAAAAAAAAAAAAAAAAAATCTACACTCTTTTCCTTGTCCTATGCATACAGCCTTGATTATGCATTGAAAGTGGTCTAAAGGAGGTGCGAGGTGCAGAGGAGGATGTGTGGAGTTTGTGCAATCACTATGCCCTTTTGTACAAGGTACTGGAGCATCCATAGGCTTTTGTATCTTCAGGGTGCCCTGGCACCAGTCCACTGCAGATACCGAGGAGGACTGTATTCTTAACTACTCAGTCTAATTTCTCTCATTTACATAATGAGGAAATGTGTATCTCACAGCGTTGCTGGGGAGAGCAGATGAGATAATGCTTAGAAGTACTTAGCCCAGTCAATTAGTGCCCAGTAAATTTTAACCACTCATCTTAATTACAGTTATTCACTGGATGAGTTAATTAACACATGTGAAAGACATAGTGTGTGTGCACAGGCAAGCCCCTGATAGTAATAACACCTAACACGTTTATATTACATACTATGCACCAGGCACCGTTCCAGCTGCTGTCTATACACTAATGTATGGATTTACATACCGATGCGAACTCTCACACAGGGCTATGAGGTGGGCACCCCGTCCCTATCTTCCAAATGAGGAAAGAGGAATGGAGAGAACAGAGTTAGATCATGCACTTTCCTCAGAGGGTTTATAAACCAGCGGATGGAGATGGAGGAGAGAGTGCATGAGAGCCTTTCAGATGGTTCTGAAGACCATCATGTGGTAGGCGCTTTAATAATTCGGGTGGCCAGGAAAGGTGGCAGGCTAAGAAGCCCCAAGGCAGTGTGGAGAGGAGTGGGGCTCTGCTGGACCACCTTGAGGAGAACGGAGAGGAAGTTCTGTGTTGAATCCCTTCTGCATAGGATTTCACTAGATTAAAAAGTTTTCTTTCTGTAAAAGCTGGGTCAGTGGATTCATAGTTGGAAGAAAGCTAGATGGGAGAAAAGTTTGGAAAGCACTGGTGTTCAGCATGTTTGGCCATTTTAGGGTTAGTCCAGAGTTCTGACTTCAGCTCTAGCCTATCTGCAGTGTCACTGGGCTTCTTTATCTCCCCACTCCATCCCCATCCCATGAAGGGTAACAGTAACTACCATGGCTGTCTACCAAGAGTGTGTGAGGACCAATAAGGAGGGGTTTGGGAGAGTAAATCCCTGGAGGTGCAAGAAATAGGAGCAGAATGGGAGCCAAAAGGGCCTCCTATGAGGTGGCCAGAGGGAGAAGGGCAAGCTCTGGGTAAGTGTGGGCATCCAAACGGATGTTCCAGAGTTGCTGGAGGGAAGTTGCCCTTAGAACACATAGGACTTGTTCATGTCTATCACTGGCTGGGCAATCCCTTCCTGGGACTAAGACAGGACGTATTAAGTCCAGGTCACAGAGCATCCTAGAAATTAAGTAGGAGTTCTAAGTGGGTTTTCTGTGTAGAAGAATGGAAATTTTTTTTTTTTTTGGTTTTTTGAGGTAGGGTCTCGCTCTAGCTCAGGCTGACCTGGAATTAACTATGTAGTCTCAGGGTGGCCTCAAACTCCACGATCCTCCTACCTCTGCCTCCCGAGTGCTGGGATTAAAGGTGTGCGCCACCATGCCTGGCTGGAAATTTGGTTTTAAATTTACATGGTCAAATTATGCCTACATTTCAGAGATGCCAATGGGGTGTTTTCAGAGTAAGTCAGGTTATTCACAATAAATGTTTGATTATCTTGGAATAATCAAATAATCGGGGTAGTTTCTCAAAGATGACCTGCATTTATACTCTTCCCTAGGTGTACACGTATGCGCATGCACATGCGTATGTGGGTGTGCGCAAGTGGGGGTGTTGCAGCCCAAGCGACTCTAAGGAAGTCACATAACTCTGAGGTTTCTAATATTTCCCCTGACTCAGAGCTTGAGAAATCAAGTCACAGAGAAGTCCCTAACAGGGAGACAAATGATGCTGCATTCGAAAACTTCACATAGCAGGCTACTTCTTTACAAGAGGCGTATGTGTGTGGGTAGCTGCATGCTAACCTTCTCCTGTACACAGTGCAGCTCCCAGCTTTATCAGCGTGGGTCCCAGGGAGGAAGCCACTTCACCAGCCCCGTGGGTGATTAGATAAAGCAAGCAAAGTGCTGCGTGAGCTTCCTGAATGTGTCAGTCCCTAGTGAGCCCTGAGAGATTACGCCCCCTTGTGTGCCTTAGTCTTCCCTGCTCACCATTGAGAGGACACGATTTCAGAGGTGAGCTAAATTCGAAAGCCAAAAGAAATGATAAATTATATATCAGTCATTTCTTTTGCCTTTCAAATCTGTTATCTCCACACCTTGCTGGCAACAGGGATGTTCTTGCTTTGGGTGAGAACTGATCATCATTTTCCAGTCCTGAATCCAAGGCTTCCTTTGTTGTAACTACCAACAAGCAGAACTAGAATTGTGAAAGGCTGGTTGGTACCTGTTTCCCAAGCCATTGCCTTCCTAGTCTATTGTATTCAAGGCAGCATCCCAGGCTGTAAACAGCTGACTCTTTATCAGGAAGTGGGAGAGAGATGATGAACCCTTACTGAAGACTTCAGGAGGACAGCCAGCATCCCTATTCCCCTCCCCCCTGAAAACCACCTTCCCATTTTTCCATGATGTTTCCATTGGCTGTCAACTTTTACTTTCTTTGGCCAAGTTCTTCTTTCCACCTCCCTTTATCAGAAAGCCCCCAGGCCACACACAGCCCTAGGATAAAGTATAAAATCAGAAAGACCAGGATGGACTTGAAGCCCTGGTTGGCTGCCAGCATCTGAGCAGTGCAGGCGACAGCCTGGAGGAACCCAGCTTCCGCTCACCCTGGTGATCTGGATGTTGTTCAGCTGCTGCTGCCAGTGCAGGATGGTCTCCATCCGATACACCCACATGTTGATGTTGCCCACCAGCACAGACTTGCCGACTCTTTGGACCAGTGTACATAAGGATGTGTAGAGGGTCTGCAGCAGTTCCCTTATGAGTCTTATGTTTTGCTGGTCTTCAAGGACTTGAGTGGGAAAGAAAAAAAAACCATGTTAGAATACTGAAAGTGTGCATGTTACAATGAAAGTGTGTACGTTTCAAATGGACTTTTCTTCATCTCCATCCTCTCCTGTTACCTCTGGGGATACAGTTTTCTTTCTCACTGGTGTTTGTTCTGCACTTGGCCAAGCCTCTGCACTCAGGCGAATGGGTAGAGTTTCCATTATCTAGGTCCCTCTTTGTTCTCTCCTCCCCGGGCTTCTACAAAGCCCCTTTCTCTTTCCGTTGTTGCGTCAGCGCCAATGTCCACCGGATCAGAAAGCTGCTTCTTTTGTTCAGCAGTGACCAGTGACATCTTTCAGATGGTCAGTGGAAGAACCACAGTTCTGGGCCTTGGAATTCTGGGCTGTAATCCATCTGTCTTATCTTTGGGGTTGGGGGTAATTATAGGTAAATCATTTCTAGTCCCTGTGTGTACAATAGCCCAGAGATCTGAGATTCCCTCTGGCTCAAACAGTCTAGCTATGACTATGCTCTGCCTCTATTCAGCTTCGTTTCTGAGGGTCCAAAGCAAAGGGTGGGACTTGCCTCCTCACTGGGAAGCCATCCAGACTTTAAGCAGGGCAAAATTATCATCCTAAAGAAAGGGCAGGAGGGCCACGTATGAGTGGAACCCTTTTCTGACCTGAGATCTGGCACCCCTGGAATGCCATCATGGCTATACATGTGTACTCACTCCCACTGCTTTCTCTCTAGTAATGTGGTACTTGATCAGGAAATCCACCTGCCCGTTCCCACACCTATAAAAAGGGGTGAGGGAGCGAGAGAAGCTCACCTTTCAGCACTACTTTTTCCAAAATGTTCATGAAGTTCTTTTGGGCGATGCCACTCAGGGATGTGAGCTGTGACTTTGCTATCAGTTCCAACAGCTGTGGATAAAAATAGAAGTTGCCGGCTTAGGATACAGAGATATTTTTCTCCTCTAATCTTCACTTTTGAGTCACATGACATGTAGTTGTAGACTGACAGGAGAGAGAGAGATAAATGGCAGGCAGGGCCACCGGGCAATCAAAAAGCAGATGCTCAAAGTGAAAGACAAATGGAGGGAATTCAAAACCGAGGAGTCAGACAGAATATTTAATTTTTTTTTTTTTAACCTACAAAGAGTTGTGGCTTCAGCCAGGGTGAATCCATTTTACTTGAGAAAGGGGAGCTGACAGTATTCTGAAGGGAACAAAAACCTCCTGTGACCTGTGAATGCTGGGACTCGGCATTATCACCCCCAGTGGGAACTGCTTTGCCCCCACTTGAACTTCATTCCCCCTCCCAGCACTCACTGCTTCCAAGACACTGCAAAGCTCATGCGGCAACCACACGCATGTTGGGAGGAAGTGGGATCATTTCTATATATCAACTGTTTCTGTATGTTCAATAAATCTGTCTAGGGTTGGAGAGATGGCTTAGTGATTAAGGCACTTGCCTGCAAAGCCAAAGGACCAAGGTTTGATTCCCCAGTACCTATGAGGGGCCAGATGCACAGGGTGGTGCATGTACTTGGGAGTTTGTTTGCAGTGACTAGAGACCCTGGCGTGCTTATTCTTTATCTCTGTATCTACATATTTCTCTCTCTCTCTCAAATAAGTAAATAAATAAATATTTAATTTTTTAAATTTATTTGCAAGCAGAGAGAGAGAGAGAGACAGAGAGATAGAGAAAGATAGAAGAGAGATAGAGAGAGAATAGGAATGCCAGGGTATGTAGCCACTGCAAATGACCTCCAGATATATGCATCACCCTGTGCATCTGGCTTTACTTGGGTACTGGAGAATCAAATCCCGAATGTCAGGCTCCACAGGCAAACACCCTAACCACTGAGCAATCTCTCCAGCCCAAATAAAGTATTTTAAAGCATAAATCTGGCTCTATTAGAATCTCTCATGGCACTCATCTTCCCGTTAAAAAAGGCCAATCACAGAGAAAGAGAAAAATTAAAGGATCTATGTCTATTTCTCTCTAGAGGCTCAGATGAGGGTCCCTGGAGCTGATCGCTGTGATGAAGTCCCAGTTTGATCACTTATTAGCTCTGTGATCATGAGCATTTCACCTTTTTTTTTTTTTTTTATTTTGCTGTTTCTATTTCTTCATTTCTATGATACTCAGCAGCCTCAAAGTTGCTTCAAAGGACGAAATGGACATATAGCCTGTGGTAGTTTGAATGGGAAATAGTCCCCACAGCCTGAAGTGTTTTGAATACTTAGTCCTTAGCTGGGGCAATTTGGGAGGTGGAGCCTTGCTCAAGGATGTGTGTTACAGCCAACTCCCTGTTGCCAGAGCTCAGCTCAGTCTTGCTGTTTTCTGCCAGCTTCTATGGCAAGAAGTGATGCCCAGCTTCTACCGTCCTTTCCTTGCCATGAAAAAGCTTCCTGTGGAGACTGTAAGTCAAAACAAACCGGTTCCTCCCATCAGTTACTTTTGGTGTTTTGTCCCAGCAATGCAAAGGCAGCTACAACAAAGCTCTTCACATAGGGCCTGGAAAAATCAAGTGCTAAGGAAAGATTTATTTGCTTGTTGAAGGGCTATGTTCATTCCTACTACCTTCGTTATTGCCAAATAAAAGGAAAAGAAATAAAGAAAACAGCAGTTGGCATTCAATCTTCCTTCTATAGAAAAATTCGGTCAGATGTGGCATGATCTTAAAAAATAAGCAAAGATAGCCGGGCGTGGTGGCGCATGCCTTTAATCCCAGCACTCGGGAGGCAGAGGTAGGAGGATCGCCGAGAGTTTGAGGCCACCCTGAGACTACATAGTTAATTCCAGGTCAGCCTGGATCAGACTGAGACCCTACCTCGCAAAACCAAAAAAAAGCAAAATGAGACTTCAGACAGCAAGAGGTCTCTGAGGGCATCTTGTTCAGCCCATTTCTCAGATGAGCAAGGTGAGGCTCAAGAGTGTAACTTAGGACTCTTATGAGTCCTCTTACTGAGAGGACTCAGCAATGTCTTCCCCAACCTAGGAGAGCACACACTTCATGTTTCCAAGGTTAGCATGTCAATGGGTCGCTATAAAGTCAAACCAATTAATTTCATCAAAATGGAGGCAAACCAAGCCCCCACTAGACTCAGGCTTAATAACCTAGACTTAGAAAACCAAGGTCTTTCACTTCTTGGACTCTGTGCCCCTAGAAGGCTTTCCGCGAGTATTTCGTCTGGTCAGGTCCTGACCAGGCTTTATCTCAGGTCCATAAACGATGGACTGCCATCTCGTGTTGGGTCCTGGAATCAAGGCGGAAGGAAGAAAGAAATGCAATGCAGTGCAAACACCAGGGCTGCAAGATCAAAACAGAAGAAAACAAATGAAAAAGAAATAAAATAAAAACTGACCCACAGAGGAAAAGTACAGTAGGATCAATGCCCCAGCAGTTTAGGGCACCTCTGCTTCCCAGGCATTTCTTTCTTTTTTTTTTTTTTTCCTTGGTTTTTCGAAGTAGGGTTTTGCTCTAGCTCAGGCTGACCTGGAATTACTATGAAGCTTCAGTGTGACCTCGAACTCATGGCAATCCTCCTACCTCTGACTCCCGAGTGTTGGGAATAAAGGCGTGTGCCACCACACCTGGCTAGGCATTTCTTTATAGACACCTTCTGTCCCCACTGAGCCCTTTCAGTCCCTGGCAAACCTCCTATGGACTGAACATAATTTTACTTGAAACTGGGGGCCAAAAAAAAATGCCTAAACCCTAAATGTTTTTCCTGCCTGGCACTGTATCTTTCACGTGTGCAGGGGCAGGTGCGCCTATCTGGCAATGTTGCTCTGTTATGATTAGTGTTAACGACCTAAGACTGGGAGTCAGGAGCTGACAAAGAGATGTGAGTGGCCATGGGCAAACACTAGTTAACCTACCACACAGGGTTGTTTTGCCATCAACGATCATGTGTTAGTCAAGAGAGCAGTGAAATGGCACAAAAGGAACGTCTAAAGTAAACCTTCCATCTTCTCCCAGACCAAGAGCAGGATCCAGAAGGCAAGAGCTGATGGTTTATTAATACCCAGAGCCTCACATGACCATCATAAAGAAAGATGAAAGAAAACAAAAACCGAAGCCTGCTCATGCAGGGCAGATGCTGGGCACTGACTCATCGCAGAGTGGGAGGTGGGCAGGGGCAGGAGGAGGGCAGAAGGCTCTTGGTTAGAAATCTAACCAGAATCCAGGTTCCATGTGAACCACCAGCTCCTGGGGGTGTCTGTCTTAATCTTAACAGCCAGAACTCTCTGCAGGCTATGACTGTACACTGAAGAAACTTCTGCAGGTTGTGGCTGTGCACTTAAGGGGAAATAAAAAGCCTTTTGGGGGTTGGAGAGATGGCTCAGCAGTTAAGTCACTTGTCTGCAAAGCCTAAGGACCCGGCTTCAATTCCCCAGGACCCACATAAAGCCCAGATGCACAAGGTGGCGCAGGCTTCTGGAGTTTGTTTGCGGTGGCTGGAGGCCCTGGTGCGCCCATTCTCTCTTTCAAAAATAATTTTTTTTTTTTTTTTTTTTGGTTTTTCGAGGTAGGGTCTCACTCTAGCTCAGGCTGACCTAAAATTCACTATGTATTCTCAGGGTGGCCTCGAACTCACGGCAATCCTCCTACCTCTGCCTCCCAAGTGCTGGGATTAAAGGCGTGCGCCACCATGCCCAGCTAATAAAAATTTTTTTAAAAAAGCTTTTTGGGCTGATTGAAATGATTTTCCTTGATTGAGGTGGGGAAGTAAAAGAGTGACAAAATTTTGTGCCTGGCGGCAGGGTGACACATAGCTGTATTCTGTTTCAGCCTATCTGAAGGAAAGTCCCTGTTTTTACAGAGAGGCAGCTGTGGAGCCCTGGAAGAGGAGATCCGGATTCTCTGGCCAGGTGACCTTTACAACTGTCATTCATTTAACAAGTGTCTCTGAGTGTCCACTCTATCCTAACACTGAGGTGACAGGCATATGATGGTAAAACACATGACCCTAGACTCATGCAGTTTTCTGTCTAGTCATCTAGCCTGGTTTTTTTTTTTTTTTTTTTTTTTTTTTTTGGTTTTTCAAAGTAGAATCTCACTCTGGCCCAGGCTGACCTGGAATTCACTCTGTAGTCTCAGGCTGCCTTGAACTCATGGCAATTCTCCTACCTCTGCCTCCTGAGTGCTGGGATTAAAGGCGTGTGCCACCACACCTGGCCTGTTTCTTCATCTTTAAAATGCCAATAAAAAAACTACCAACAGGATTGTTAAAAGAACCAAGTGAGACATGTATGTAAAAATTCACTGCAAAGATCAAAGATCAAATTCTTATTAAGTTACTGTCCCCAATTCTAGTCTTTAAGGGCAGTTTAAAGTTGACATCTGGGGTTGCCAAACTTCTGTAAAGTGCCAGATAGTAAGTTTTTTAAAGCTGGTGGGTCAAATGGTCATTGTGGTAACACAGCTCTGCAGTTGCAGAGCAAAAGCAGCCAGAGACAATATTTAAATGAATGTGCATGTGTGAGCGTGTGCCAATAAAACTTTATTTGCAAAAGCAGGTGGAGGGCCAGATGAGAAGCTGGGGCCATTTCTGGTACATATCATTTGAGTTTAAGAGTGCAGGCTCCACAGTCAAATTGTCTGCTTCAGTTTCCCATTTATAAGCGATGCATAACAATAGTACCTACTTCAGAGCTGCTGTGCAGATCCAGTGTGTTGCTGAAGCACTCACAATGTGCCTGGTACCAAGAATATACTTAGTAGATGATTATCATTAGTTTTCATAATACTGCAGAGAACATGACTAGGTAAAATCCTGTCAGGTAGAAAATAGTGTTAACAGGGTGAAGCACAGCTTGTTTAAGACCCTGTATTTGAACTGTATGTGCTGTCAATTAAGTGCTTACAGATTTTTTTTATGTTTTTGAGGCATTTAACATTGCTCTCTACCCGTTGATAAGAGTCAATGTGAATGCAATTTATGACTTGCATAGCTGCACCTACCCTCAAGTCCTATTTTACTGGCAGGAAAGGGTGTTTACTATGTGCCAGAGACTAAGCACTTCATCCTTATCTTGTTTCATCCTCCAGGATGAATGAACCAATGAGGTAGGTTCTCTACCTCACAAATGAAGATACTGAGGTCCAGTGAAGTTAAGCAGCAGTAGCAAATGGAGGAATTAAGGCTTGAGTCCAGATATGTTTAACAGTGAATATGTATTTTTTAAACTGGACATGTGTGTGTGTATATATATATATATATATATATATATATATATATATATATATAATATTTTATTTATTTATTTATTTATTTGAGAGGAAGGGAGGGAAATAAGATTTTATTTATTTATTTATTTGACTGAGGAAGGGCTGGGACCTTAAGGTTTTGCAGGAGAGCCTTAACCACTGCCATCAGGCCCTGAATAAGTTTTTGGGTACTGGGTCTCACTCTAGTCCAGGCTGACCTGGAATTAAGGTCTTTGGGTGGCAAGCGATCCTCCTACCTCTGCCCACTGGGATTAAGCGTGCGCCATCTCGCCCGGCCCTGAATATGTATTTTTATAAGCACAAGGACCTCAGTTGTGAAATCCAATCCACTTAGCATGTAGGGCCAAATTTTACTCTGAAAATAATAACAATACTGTGGGTTGTTGTGGTCTGGGGAAAGTCTGAAAGTTTTATATCAATTCTGTGTGGTAATGAGTAATCAGCTTTTGATGTTAAGGAGAAATAATGCCAGAAGTGTTAGTAGCATATTCAGGAAGGGGCAATAGCTTTGATTAGCCAAGGGGTCAACCTCCTGCATCAGCACGTCTCTACCATCCAGAACCAGTCGGTGGTGTTGTATGGGACCATTAATGAAGAGGATGGAATCTGTCCATTTCTTCTCTGTGGACAGAGCTATGTGCCCATGCCAGTAGGTTTGTATCTAGCAATTTGTTTACCGAGACAACGGAGCCAATTGGATTCTTGGCTCTTAGTCACAAGAGGAGGAAAATGTCTTGTTTGGAAATGGCTGTTTTCTGTTGGGCAAATTTTAGCCCAGGTGCCAGTAATTTGTGGCTGTGTTGAAGGAGAGACAAGGGTAAAGGGGAAGAGGGAGGAGGGTTCTGGGCTGTTCCTGAATGCCACCATGTCATCACTGAGTGGGCAGTGTGGGATCTACCATGGTGTGCAGGGACTCACAGGGCAGAGAATGGGGCCGTGCCACTGGAGGGAGGTGTGGTCACCACATGCCCAAACCGCATCCTGTCCTTCAGTTCTGGCTCATCGTGGTTGGAGAGACAGAATGGCAAGCACTGCTGCGTAGCAAATCTCAGGCAGCAAGTCACCCACAGTTTGGTGTGATATGGGGAGGGTGACTGGGCAGAAGAGACATCCCTGCCATTGCCCTTCACTCAAAAGCAGCTTCTTCTCCTCTCACCAGTTCACCCTGGCACAGCATTCATATTTTAAAAAGTGTATCGGGGCTGGAGAGATGGCTTAGCAGTTAAGCGCTTGCCTGTGAAGCTTAAGGACCCCGGTTCAAGGCTCGATTCCCCAGTACCCATGTAAGCCAGATGCACAAGGTGGCACATGCATCTGGAGTTCGTTTGCAGTGGCTGGAGGCCCTGGTGTGCCCAGTCTCTCTCTATCTGTCACTTTCTATCTCTCTCTCTCTCAAATAAATAAATAAAATAAAAATTAAAAAAGTGTATCAGTTATTGTCACTTGCCTGCTTGAAATTCTCAAATGGTTTCTCTTTGCACTTAGAAATGCCCCCAAGCTCTTGAACCTGGTGCCTATCTTTCCCTAGCCTCCTTCTGCACAGTGGGCCCAAATACATTATGCCCTAGCTACTTTTATTATATTTTATTCATGAGAGAGAGAGAGAGAGAGAGAAAGAGAGAGAGGGAAAAAGAGAGCGAGAGAGAATGGTTATGCCAGGGCTCCTAGCCACTGCAGACGAACTCCAGACACATGCTCCACCTTGTGCATCTGGCTTACTTGGATACTGGGGAATCGAACCATTAGGCTTTACATGTAAGCACCTTAACTGCTAAGCCATCTCTCAAGCCCCAAAGTCTCCCTTTTTTTTTTTTTTTTTTTTTTTTTTTTTTGGTTTTTTGAGGTAGAGTCTCACTTTAGCTCAGGCTGACCTGGAATTCACTATGTAGTCTCAGGGTGGCCTCGAACTCACGGCAATCCTCCTACCTCTGCCTCCCAAGTGCTGGGATTAAAGGTGTGCGCCAACCACGCCAGGCTCAAAGTCTCCCTTTTATTCCTTGAATAGGCCAAGTTCATTTCCACCTCTGGACCTCTGCTTCTTGTTCATGTTCACATGTTCACATGCCACATGTTCAGCTCAGTCCCATCCCTTAGGTCTCCATTCAATTGTCACCCGCCTGGAGCTCAGAGGGACCTTTTCTAATATCTTCCATGAAAACACTTCCCAGCCTCTTGATCTTCCTGGCCCCTCCCTGCTCCCTTTATTGTAGTTACACAGAACTTCACATGCTTGCTGTTTCTACAGGAGATCTGTCTCAAGACCCCTGGGGCGTTTACCACTCTGCCCCCATCTGGCACATTCCCCAAGCACCCAACACATATTTAGAATCAAGGGATACTATATCTGGAAGGGACCTGTGAATCAGGCAGCTTAAATTTCCAGAGACTTCGGATGAGGCCAGTCCTGATGGTCAATCAGGCAATCAAGGTCAATGGCAGATCATCTAAATCTTCAGGCTGGTATTCCCATGGGAACTGGTGCTAGCATGATGCTCTAGGAGGAGCACAGGGGTCTAGGAGAAAGTTACCTATCATGAAAATATATCTCACACACTTTCCAGAAGGGCAAGCAGTTTGAGCTCCAGAGGAATATTAACAACTGGGCTTTTACTAGTATCAACAAAGACAGCGGCTTCCCCTGCCTGTGAGTTTAAAAGGTTAAAACCATGTGGTGGTTAACCATTGATATTGTTGCCCAAGCATAGGATATTGCTAAGAACATAGGGCTGGAGAGACGGCTTAGTGGTTAAGGTGCTTGTCTGTGAAACCTACAGACCTGGGTTCAATTCCCCAGTACCCATGTAAGCCAGATGCACAAAGAAGCGCATGTGTCTGGAGTTTGCTTGCAATGGCTAAGAGGCCCTGGCATGCCGTATCTCTCCTTTTCCTTCTTCTTTTTCTTTTCTACCTCTCTCTCTCTCTCTCTGCCTCTTTCTCTAAAGAATGAAAAAAAAAAAAAAAAAAAAAAGAGAACATAATTTGTGGCCAAATTCCTACATTTCCTAGGAAGGGGGTTTTCTCAGCTTGTTTGGAAAATCTGTGATCAGAGGTAGGAAAGAGTGCCAGCCTCCAGAACCCAAAGATATGTCTCAGTGCTCAGCGCCCAAGCCAGTGCCCACAGGAAGATTGTGCCTTTTATAAGCAGCCCTCAGTTACATTAGACAGTGCCTCTGCCTGTGTGGAGTGCTGGGTACTTCCAAGATCCTTATTTACTCAATGGATAACACAGATTACAAACCTGGAAAGCCTTGTCCTGACTTTGAGCTTGAACACTGACAGGTTGGAAGAGGAAAAATTTCAGCAACATTAATAATCTCCAGGCATGTCAAGATCAGGTAAATATTATTTGCAAGTGAAACATCTAACTAAGGGACTTATTATTTCAATAAGGAGGGCCAAGTTTACACAAATCAATTCTATCTTCAGCCAGGAGACACTTGTCTCTCCATCTTTCCTCTATCCTACTTACTTTGGAATTTACAAAGGGGGGCTTATCCCTGTTGTTGGGACTTGACAGCCACGCCTACCTCAGTGCTTCCATTTAAACTATCCCAGCACCCCTCTTCTACTCTGGTATGCCCCACCTCTCCCGTCACCCTCAGCTTCAACCCATCACTACTTTCTCTCCCTTCCTATCTCCAGGTTTCTTCGCATTCCATTTGTTCCTGCAGAGCCTTCCACCTGCTTCTCGACCTGGCCAAACACTGGCCATCCTTTCAGCAAGCAGGATCTGAGGGTCTACTTCTCCCGAGACACCATCTCCAACGCTCCTGGACAGAACCAAACCCAACTGACTTCTTCTTCTTTTTTTTTTTTTTTTTTTTTTGGTTTTTCGAGGTAGGGTCTCACTCTGGCCCAGGCTGACCTGGAATTAACTATGTAGTCTCAGGGTGGCCTCAAACTCATGGTGATCCTCCTACCTCTGCCTCCTGAGTGCTGGGATTAAAGGCGTGCACCACCACGCCCGGCTCCAACTGACTTCTTAAATAGTTGTGCCTTGATGTCAAACCCAGAAGTATCTGGTATCAGGTGTTAGGTCCCACACGGATTCTCAAGGAGCCAGGACACAGTGGTTGGTGGACTCAGAATAACTTAGGGATTCAAAAGCATTCACTTGGGGCTGGAGAGATGGCTTAGTGGTTAAGGCCCTTGCCTACAAAGCCAAAGGACCTTGGTTCAATTCCCCAGGACCCACGTAAGCGAGATGCACAAGGGGGGGGGCACACATGCATGCATCTGGAGTTCATTTGCAGTGGCTGGAGGCCCTGGCACACCCATTCTTTCTCTCTTCATCTGTCTTGTTCTCTCTCTCAAATAAATAAATAAAAATGAAATTAAAAGAAAAAAGCATTCACCGGGTTTGGTGGTACACGCCTTTAATCCCAGCACTCGGGAGGCAGAGGTAGGAGGATAGCCATAAGTTCAAGGCCACCCTGAGACTACATACTGAATTCAGGTCAGCCTGAACCAGAGTGAGACCCTACCTCAATAAACAAAAAAAAAAGAAGCATTCACTTGAAGTAACTCTGTGTCGTGATACAGAATGATGATGATGTCAACTCTACTCCCTGATGCTGGGGACTTTTTCCTTTAGTAGAACAGGAGATGCTCAGAGCACAGCATGACATACCCTCAGGCCCATCCTTCCTTGAACGGGCACTGAATTGGTGCTTAAAACTCAGCTCACTTGTCCACGCTGACCCATCACTCTGTGTAATAAGCACCTAAAGAAAGCCTAGAATCCAAGGTGATTCCAACAGAAGATGTTTATTTCTGGACCTGTGTTAGTGTATGTGTAGAATCCGAGTCCTCAAGAAAACAAAAAAAACAAAACAAAACAGAAGAGAAAAGGGCACGCTTTTGATTCCCTTGTCTCCAAAGTGGGACAAGACAGGAAATCAGGTTGAAAAGCAAGATCACTGATTCATTTTCAAGTGGGAGCTATGAGGATTTATACTGACTGTCAAGCTGGCAGGATCTAGAGTCACCTGGGAGGGATTATCTTGACTAGGTTAACTGAGGTGGGAGGACCCACCCTAAATAGGCAGTACCATTCCATGGACAAGTGGTCCTGGACTATATAGAAAGGAGGGAGCTGGTTGAACTGGTTTCCATCACTCTGCTTCCTCGCTGTGGACTAAACGTGAACAGCTGTGTTTCAAGCGTCTGCCGCCATGCCTTCCCCACCATGCTGGACTGTAACCTGGAACTGTAAGCGGAAATGAACCCTTCCTTCCTTAACTCAGTTGTTCCTGTGAAGGCTGGCCTCTTTTCCTGTATTTCAGCTACCACTAGTTTTATTTTATTTTATTTTTTCCACTAGTTTTCAAACTCTGCCTCCCATCTCAGGGAAGCCACCAAGTAAATGTGTGCAGCACCAAATTAAACCAAGGTCACCGTGGCTGAGGAACCTGTATGAAGGGCCAGCGGTTCCTACACATCCCGACCCACTGGGGATTGGCAACGGCACGTCCTTAATTTCACACACTGGGTTACCATTTGACTTGTTGGGCCAATACTTGGTCTTTAGTTTGCCAAGCCACTAGTCAACTTAAGCTAAAACATGTTTTTGGAAAATGCTTTTTAGGGGTGGGAGGAATGCAATAATTTGCTGGAAATATTCAGATGGACTTTGGGTGGTGATGTGGAAAATAAGAATGCGCATCGGTCGAGGTGGTGGTGCTTGTCGTTGCAGAAGGACCGAGAACTCGGAGTGGCAAGTCTTATTTGTCCTTCCTGACCTGCTAGCACACAGGGGTCAGTCGGTCCCAGTTAGGACGTTGGCACTCAGTTCTGCATGGACATCCTGTGTTGATAATGGCAGCCCCAGTTACTGGGGAATTAGTCTCATTCTCATCCTCTAGGGAAGCTGGGAGCAATGGTCACGGTCATCCTGGCACGACGGGCATCTTCATGCAAATATTTCCATAGCATAAAATAGGGCAGGCCCCATTTTGCATTTGTCTATCCAAGCACAGGGGGAAGGGCAGGGGTGTGAGCATGGGACAGTGGCCAGGAGGACAGGTATAGGTCCTGTTTGTCCCCTGTACTTTTTTTCAAAATATATTATTTATTTATTTGATAGAGAGAAAGAGGCACAGAGAGAGAGAAGGGAGAGGGAGAGAATGGGTGTGCCAGGGCCTCCAGCCACTGCAAACAAACTCCAGATGCATGCGCCCCCTTGTGGCTTACATGGGTCCTGGAGAATTGAACCCGGATCCTTTGGCTTTACAGGCAAATGCCTTAACTGCTAAAGCCATCTCTCTAGCCCCTGTCCCCTGTACTTTTAAAGAATTTTATTTATTTATTTATTTTAATTTTTTTAAATTTATGTTTGGAGAGAGACACAGAGACAGACAGAGAGGGAGAGGGAGACAGATAGAGATGGGCGCGCCAGCAGTCTCTCAGCTGCTGTGAACGAAATCCAGATGCGTGCGCCCCCTTGTGGGCAAGTGCGGCATTGCACCCTTGTGTCACTTTGCATCTGGCTAAACGTGGGACCTGGAGATTGGAACCGGGTTCTTGGCTTAGCAGGGAGGCGCCTTGACCGCTAAGCCATCTCTCCAGCCCTATTTATTTATTTTTAAATATTTTATTTTTGTTTATTTGAGAGAGTGAGAAAGAGGCAGGCAGAGAGGGAAGAGAGAAAAGAGAGAGAGAGAATGGGCACGCCAGGGCCTCCAGCCACTTCAAATGAATTCTAGATACATGCGCAACCTTGTGCAGCTGGCTTATGTGGGTCCTGGGGAATTGAACTGAGGTCCTTTGGCTTTGCAGGCAAATGCCTTAACCGCTATGCTATCTCTCCAGCCCCTTTATTTATCTATTTATTTATTTACTAGACAGAGAGAGAGAGAGAGAGAGAGGGAGAGAGAGGGAGAAAGAGAGAGAATGGGTGCACCAGGGCCTCCAGCCACTGCAAATGAACTCCAGATGTATGCACCACTCTGTGCATCTGTCTTACATGGGTACTGGAGAATCAAATCCAGATCATTAGGCTTTGCAGGCAAGTGCCTTAATTGCTGAGCCATCTCTCCAGCCCCATGTCCTCTGTGTTTCTTTCTGGCTAGGTAAGCTTGTGTATATCCCTTAGTTCCATGACCTCTGTTTCTGTATAGCTAAAATGGATTCACAACATCTGTGCATTATACAGTTTGGCTGTGATCACCAAGGAGGCAGATGTTCAGTGATGGAAGAACTAAACTGCAGAATGACATTGAGAGAGAAATGATGAAGGTGATGGTATCTGGGAAAGTCAGAAGCCTTATAAATCACGACTTTCTGAAATAATTGCTTTTCCAAGGTTCTCTATTCCTGGTCTGTTTTTTTAAAATTTTTTTTATTATTTTATTTATTTTTGGAGAGACACAGAGAGAGAGACAGACAGAGAGGGAGAGGAAGACAGATAGAGATGGGCGCGCCAGCAGTCTCTCAGCTGCTGTGAACGAAATCCAGATGCGTGCGCCCCCTTGTGGTCAAGTGCGGCATTGCGCCCTTGTGTCACTTTGCATTTGGCTAAACGTGGGACCTGGAGATTGGAACTGGGTTCTTAGGCTTAGCAGGCAGGCGCCTTAACCGCTAAGCCATCTCTCCAGCCCTCCTGGTCTGTTTTTTAATTCCCAGTGGAGAGATGTTGTTGCATAAAGTAGCCTCATACTTTAAGCTTTTCCTCAAGCCTTCCTACTTGTGTAGCTGCACTTAACAGAGCCATCATCACCAACGCTCATGACTCATGCATTATGCATCTAGCTTACATGGGTACTGGGGAGTTGAACCTGGGTCCTTAGGCTTTGCAAGCAAGCGCCTTCACTACTGAGCCATCTCTCCAGCTCAGCTCATGCATTATGAACTGTTTCTATCATTTGGTGTTAGGTGCAGCTGTGAGAGGGGTTCTATGATAACTCCCCCATTTACATACCTGGATGATTAAGGCTTTTCCAGGATCACAGGTAGCCAGCACATGTGGTAACCACCTCAGCTGATCCTGTATTCTAAAAGCACCTGTTGGGCTGTGATAGATGGCTTGGTGGTTCAGGGCGCTGGCTTGCAAAGCCTGGTGGCCAGGTTCAATTCTCCAGTACCCATGTAAAGCCAGATGCACAAAGTGGCACATACATATGGAGTTCATTTGCAGTGACAAGAGACCCTGGAGTACCCATTCTCTCTCTCTCCTCTCTCTGCTTGCAAATAATAAATAAAAATACTTAAAAAAAATAAAAGCATATGCACCTATTTTCATTCAGACCAAATGTTCTGCTCAATGGTCTCTGGACAAATGTGGGTCCTACTGCCCTCTCTAGTCCCCCTGAATCCTACCACTACTCAAGCAAGACCTGTTCAAACCCCACCTGCTCCCAGAAGTCTTTCTTGACTATCCTACCCAGTGATCCCACCTCCTGAGACTTCACTCAACATACTGGCACTTTCACAATCTATCTTAAGGTGATGGCTCAAGTAACTTCCTGCAATGCATATTTCTCAAATAACTAGATGGTACAGCACAGGCAACATTTAAAAATAATGTTTAATGATAATAAGTTTTTTTTTTTTTTTTTTTTTTTTTTTTTTTTTTGCAAGGTAGGGTCCAGGCTGACCTGGAATTCACTATGTATTCTCAGGGTGGCCTCGAACTCTCGGCGATCCTCCTACCTCTGCCCCCTGAGTGCTGGGAGATAATAAGTATTTTAAAAAATAATTTAAGAATTTTAATTTAGGGCTGGAGAGATGGCTTAGCAGTTAAGGTGCATGCCTGTGAAGCCTAAAGATCCCTGTTCAATTCTCCAGATCCCACATAAGCCAGGTGCACATGGCAGTGCATGTGTCTGGAGTTCTTTTGCAGTGGCTAGAGGCCCTGGTGCACCCATTCTCACTCTCTATCTCCCCCCTTTCTCTGTGTCTAATAAATAAATAAATACAAGATTAAAAAGTTTTTTTTTAATTTAAAAAATTTAAAAATTAAATTAAAAATTTAAATTTAAAAAATTTAAAAATAATTTTAAAAATAAGTATTTCAGTTTGCAGGCCATAAGAACTCTGTCACTCAACTCTGACTTCAACTCCTGGTATACAATGAGTGAGTGTAACTGGAATCTGATAAAACTGTGTGGACACCAATACTTGAGTGGTGCATAATTCTCATGTCTTACAAACTACTATGCTTCTTTTCATTTTTAAAATAGTTGACAAATGTACAAATCATTCTTAGCTTGTGGTCCACACAAACACAGGCAGGAGCCTGAATTAGCCTGAGGCCCAGGAGCTTCTTGATTCCTGCTGTAGACATTTAAGGAAATATCATATCGCATCATATGTATGTGATGTGTGTATATATGTGTATATATATATATATATATATATATTACACATACACACACACACACATATATTGTTTATTTGTTTGTTTTTCAAAGCAGGGTCTCACTCTAGCTCAGGCTGGCCTGGAATTCACTCTGTATTCTCAGGGTGGCCTTGAACTCACAGCAATCCTCCTACCTTTGCCTCCTGAGTGCTGGGATTAAAGGCATGTGCCACCATGCCCAGCTTCATTTAGTATATTTTAAAAATATTTATGTATTTATTTGAGAGAGAGAGAGAGAGAGAGAGAGAGAGAATGAGAATGAGCATGCCAGAGCTTCCTGCCACTGCAAATAAATTACACAGACTCATGTGCCACTTTGTGCATCTGGCTTTACATGGGTACTGGCGTACTGAACCCAGGTCATCAGGCTTCATAAGCAAGTGCCTTTAACTGCTGAGACATTTCTCTGGCCCTTTATTTTAATTTAAAAATATCATTTATTTGAGAGAGAGAGAGAAAGTAGATACACAGAGAGAATCAGTATAGGTGTGTCAGAGTCTCTTGCCATTGCAAGCAAATTCCAGATGCAAGCATCACTTTGTACATCTGGCTTTATATGGGTATTGGGGAATCAAACCCAGGTTGTCAAGCTTTTGTAAGCAAGTGCCTTTAACTGCTGGGACATCTCTCCAGCCCTCTATTTTAGTTTTCTATTCCCTTTACTGGCTAATGGCAGGAATAGATGAAAATATCACAGATTTGGAAGTAATACAGTCTGAACTCAAGTTCCAGTTCCAAATTGCATTGGCTTTATGCTCTTTTTAAGCCACATATGTGTATACAGAAACATATACATATAGAGAGAGTATGTTATTATATTATATAATAATATATATTTTCTGTGCTTGTGATGGAACTCAGGGCATCACACATGCTGGGCAAAGTACTCTACCTGGGCTACATCCCCAGTCCCAAGCCATTTTTTAAAATTGATACTGCTTGGTTTAACTCAGTTCCATTTAATCCCAATCAGTTCCATTTAGTGATTCACCAGGGGTAGATAAATGTTGGTGTTTTTTTTTTTTTTTTTTTTTTGGTTTTTCAGGTAGTGGTTTCACTCTGTCCAGGCTGACCTGGAATTAACTATGTAGTCTCAGGGTGGATGCGATCCTCCTACCTCTGCCTTACTGGGATAAATGTTGGTGCCCGCCCAATGTCTGTCATTGAGCCTCACTGGGAAGAACACGATGATTTAAAAACATGCACAGCCATTTGAAGACCTTCAGAAGTCCATGGCAAATATTTGACCACAGTATCTGGCCTACAAACTAAGAATTCTGGTCGTCATCACCAGGAACGTGGCTGCACATGCTTACATCCTGCTTCCTCCGTGAAAAACATCACTGTGCACCTCAAAACTTATCTTACATTTTTACATCCATTACCTTTGTTTTTTTTTTGGGGGGGGGGTTCAAGGTAGGGTCTCACTCTAGCTCAGGCTGACCTGGAATTCACTATGTAGTCTCAGGGTGGCCTTGAACTCACAGCAATCCTCCTACCTCTGCCTCCTGAGTGCTGGGACTAAAGGCGTGCACCACCACACCCGGCCACATCCATTATCTTTATTTTCCCATTCTTACAGAAATATAGGTATGATGATCCTACTTGTACACTTTAGAGGGACAAAGATATTGACTTACAGACAGTATCACAGCTAATACATTTTGAAAGTGGAAGGGGCTCCCCGCTTCCCACACACTCCTGGAGTCATATCTAGCATTTGGGCCTCAGGGTTTGAAAATTAATTGGGATACGCTGGAAGATATTTAAGAAGTGGCAATATCTGGGCAGGACCTCCAACCAACTGAATCAGAGCTCTGGGGATGGGTCCCCATCATCTGCAAGCCTTGTGGGTAAGTGTAATGTGCAGCCAGCCAGGGCTGAGATCTGCTTTGGCCTCTGGTCTCCTGGGTCCTGGTAGCCAGAACTTAGTGGGCGCTCCTAGTTATCAACTTCCAACCCCTCCTTGCCTGGTTTAGCCCCAAGGGCAGCTGGACTAGAGGTAGGAATAAACTGTTTTTGTAAATGGCCTTCCACAAATAGGTAAGTTGCTGCTTTAGACTATCTTAAATCATCTTTCTTTTAAAATTATTTTAAATATTTATTTTATAAAAAAGAGAGAGAAAGAGAAAAAAAAAAAAAGAATGAAAATGGGTGCACCAGGGCCTCTTGCCACTGCAAAGAAGCTCTAGATACGTGTATCACATTGTGTGTCTGACTCTATGTGGACACTGGGGAATTGAACCTGGGCTGGGAGACTTTACAAGCAAGCACCTTTAACCACTGAGCCATCTCCTGGGCCTCTTAAATTATCTTTAAGACACATAGTTAAATAGCATTTGATTCACTGGGGAAGTGAAGGGGAGGGAACGGGAACAATGAATATAGTTTGAAACCAAATAAAATAAAATGTTACACAAATGTTATATAATCATCTTTTCAATTTGTAGTAAAAAAATTTTCAGATCCTAAAAATTTCATGAAATGTTCACGCCAACTAATAAAAACGATCAATTAGAGACAGCAGTGTTGGCCATCTCTCATTATCTTTGGGTTTTTTTTTTTTTTTGGAAGGTGACAGCTGGCATTAATATATGAAATTTAAAAATATGTATTTTGGCTTTAAAAGCTTTTAACTCCCCCCCTCCTTAAAACTGGCTCAATCACTGTAGCCGTAAAACACCATTTGGTCAAAGGAGTAAGATGGGATGATATGCTGGCAAGCTACTTTGCAGAGTTGGTTTAAGGATAGGAAGAATATATGAAAAGTTCCTAAGAAGAAAAACCGCAGAAACAGTGCCTATCATTAAAGTGTTTTAAGTTCTCTATCAAAATAACATTATTCTTCAAATTACAGAGGCCTCTGACAGTGAAGGGAAAAAAAGACTGTTCTTCCAAAATAGAAATATTTTTCCACTATTTCTGAACCTATCAGCATTGAAAGCATTCAGTAGTTCCTCTGATTTTAAGTTTATTTCAAGAACAGTGCTCATAAATTATTTAGTACTGGTAGACTCCTGCTTACAGAGAACTTGGTGGAGCTGGTGTGAAAATGGGTTTTAAGGATACTCAGTTTCCATTTAGTTCCTTAAGACCTTGGAGAAGTCAATGGCCTTGCTGTACCTTTTTTTTTTTGAAGTAGAATCTCACTCTAGCCCTGGCTGACCTGGAATTCACTATGTAGTCTCAGGCTGGCCTTGAACTCACAGTGATCCTCTTAACGCTGCCTCCCAAGTGCTGGGATTAAAGGCATGTGTCACTGTGCCTGGCTCTGTACCATTTGTTTAAGTGGAGATAATAAAAGGTCTTTATCTTAGTCAACTGCCAGGTTCCTCAGTTGTTTTCTTCTTATTAATTATTATTATACATAGGGTCTCATGTAGCCCAGGCCAATCTCAAACTTATTATGTAGGTAAAGTTGACATTGGACTCCTGATCCTTCCTGCCTCTGCTTCCTGAGTGCTAGGATTACAGGTGTGAAATCACCACACTCAGCTTATTGTTGTTGTTGTTATTATTTCTTTTTTTTACAAAAGATTTTTATTTATTTATTTGAGAAAGGGAGAGAGAGAGAGAAAGAGAGAGGAGAGAGAGAGAGAATGGGCATGCCAGGGCCTCTAGCCATTGCAAACTTAACTTCAGACACATGCACCACCATGTGCATCTGGCTTACGTGGGTCCTGGAGAATCAGACCAGGGTTCTTGGGCTTTGCAGGCATGTGCCTTAACTGCTAAGCCATCTCTCCAGCCCTGTTGTTATTATTTCTTAAGTAGAAAAATGTTTTTCTAGGGCTGAAATAAATTTTTGCCATTGCAATCTTGCTACTTTGCATTGTAATATTTCTTTTAAAAGGAAATATAGGTAGGAAGGAAAACCATCTAAATATGGACCATTTTGATGATCATTTTGTATGAAGTAATCAGATCTACGTGTCTTCTATAACACAGATGATGGAAACTATTCGTATTCTTAGCAACAGAAATTTCCAGATCTCCCTGGGCCTGTTTCCAACCAGCCAGACTAGTTTACAGGCACTAGAAGGACTAGGTGACCTCCTTAAAAGTGGCAGAGTCATGCTGAGTGACAGGAACATTTCACCCAAAAAGGGCTCTTATTTTTATCCCTCTTGGCTTGAAGAAGGGCTCAGCTGGAGAGTGAACGGTGTGCTTATGTGTCATGGGCTCAGCCCAGGGCTTCTAACCTGCTTCTCGAAGGCCTGGGATCTTACCCGGTCATTCTGCACAGCCAGCCTACATCTGCCCAGATAACAGGTGAATGAGCCAGGCCTCAAGGGGGTTTGAATGTCATCACTCTGGCTGCATTTCTACAGTCATCTGACTGCAGATGACCGGTTATGAGAAGCCCAAACACCCGGAGCAAGAAAAGCCACTTCAGCCAACACTCCCAGGGAGAAAAATTCCCTCCTGATTTCAGGGCCTAAAACCTAAGGAGGGGGCTGGAGAGATGGCTTAGCAGTTAAGGCACATGCCTATGAAGCCTAAGGATCCCAGTTTGATTCTCCAGGTCCCACGTAAGCCAGATGCACAGGGGGCGCATGCGTCTGGAGTTCGTTTGCAATGGTTAGAGGCCCTGGTGTGCCCATTCTCCCTTTCCCTCATAAATCTTTAAAAAAAAACCAAAAAACAAACAAAAAAATCCCCAACTGCCCCCCCCCAAACCAAAAAAACCTAAGGAGGGCTTTCCTCTCAGGGTGTGAACCACCAATAAAAATGCACAAGGGAAAAAAAAAATGCACAAGGGACTCTGCGTGTGTGTGTGTGTGTGTGTGTGTGTGTGTGTGTGTATACACAAGTGCGCACGTCTGTGTGGAACAACCACCCAATTAGAAGCACTGGTTTGAAAGTGTGTTAACGTTATTTGCTTTACATCTTTCATTATTGTTTTGCTAATGTTTAATTTTTTTTTTCTTCTCAAAATAGGATTTAAGTTGGAAAGCCACGGATCCAGCAGTAGATGGGGACTGAAGAACTCTTGGGGTGGAAGGGTCTCAAGGGAAGTTCCCACAGGTGCTTTGAGCTCAACCTGTTTTGTGACCTAAACCAAGCATGTCCTGAAGTCACCCAGAGTCAGCTGAGCAGGGCCTGAGAACACTCACAGCTGTGGGAAGCTTTAACACCACGCTTGCTCTTTGGTGTTGCTGCTTGCTACACACTCCCCTTTATCCATGGGGTGGGTGTGGTGTGGATTTTCATTTGAGACTGACTGGCTGACTGATGTACAGAATTACTAAGGAACTATGGTGGTCCCTGTCTGAGTTAGGATCCACCTAGACCCTGAAGTTCCTCAGGGAAGAGAGAGGTTAGGGGGTATGTTTTCTGCTAATATTGAAACCCTTAGGGTTCTGAAGAGATTTTATTTTATTTTTTTGGAAAAAAAAAGTTTTAAAAATTAAACCAGGACAACATGAACAACCACAATTTACTTTAAGGATCTAGATAAGTTTTGGACTCTTGAGACTCACCCGTACTACATAGTTGAATCTTCTGGAATCCAAGATGGCGGTTGAGAAGTCTAGTCTGTTGAAGGCTTCCCCTAAAGTACAGTATCCGTGACGCTGAACACAAGACAGAGGTACAAATGTTACTCCTGCCACATGGAGGTCATTTTCTAGAATAGTCCAACTAGATTCCACGGAACCAGCTTGCTGCCTGTCTGAGGGACATCTCAGCCTCTGGGAGTGGGTGAGCCCATAGCTACACTGCTTCAGGCTGAGACTAATCTGCAGGTCCCTTTTCAGGACTTGTGCCACCGGGGCCCTTGTTGTCTGTAAACACTACACTGGGAAAATATATCCAGGCTCTGGGTATATGATATATGGGATGGTGGCAGTTGGTAAGGGTTTGGTACCAGGAGGAGAGCAAATGTACCTGCCTCAGCTGTGGCACCACCTGCTTTGTACCAGTGATACTTTTTTAAAAATATTATTTAGTTATTTATTTGAGAGAGAGAGAGAGAGAGAGAGAGAGAGAGAGAGAGAGAGAGAAAATGGGCACGCCAGGGCCTCCAGCCACTGCACACGAATTCCAGATGCATGTGCCCCTTTGTGCATCTGGCTTATGTGGGTCCTGGAGAATCGATCCAGGATCCTTTGGCTTTGCAGGCAAATGCCTTAACCACTAAGCCATCTTTCCAGCCCCGAGTGATACTTTTTGAAAGAATTTTTTTTATTAAAATATTTTATTTTATTTATTTATTTGAGAGAGATACAGAGGCAGTAGAGAGAGAGAGAGAGAGAGAGAGAGAGAGAGAGAGATGGGTGCGCCAGGCCTCCAGCCAGAGAACTCCAGATGCATGCACCCCCTTGTGCATCTGGCTTACGTGGGTCCTGGAGAATCGAGCCTCGAACCGGGGTCCTTAGACTTCATAGGCAAGCGTTTAACCGCTAAGCCATCTCTCCAGCCCATTGAAAGAATTTTTAAAAATTTATTTGAGACAGTGAGAAAGAGGCAGACAGCGTGAAGAGGGGAAAGAGTATGAGCACACCAGGGCATCCTGCCACCATAAATGAACTCCGGACATATGCACCACTTTGTGCATCTGGCTTTAGGTACTTGAAGCTGGGCCATCAGGCTTTACAAGCAAGTGCCTTTAACCACTGAGCAATCTCTCCAGCCCCAGTGATGCTTTTGTAAACCTTTTATTATTATTATTATTTATCAGAGAGAAGGAGAGTGTGAGAGAAGGAGAGAGAAAGAGAAAATTGGCATGCCAGGGCCTACAGCTGTTGTAAACAAACTCCAGCCATATGTACCACCTTGTACATCTGGTTTACATGGGTCCTGGGGGATCGAACCTGGGTCCTTTGGCTTTGCAGGCAAGTGCCTTAACCACTAAGCCATTTCTCCAGCCCAAAGTTTCTATCATTTACCTAAGGAGGCTATAGGCATTGAGAGGGTAGAGCTCTGTTTCTAGTTTCTGGGTAATCCCCAACCCTCTCTGGGCCTCAAGTCACAGAGGAACGAAGTATTCTGTAAGGTCCTAACATTCTCTCATGCTGCCTCATATCCTGGTGAGTAAACTGCCTCCACAGAGAGAAAGCTTACACAATGGGGTTTTTCAAGTGCCACAGAATGCTGTTATTATAGGGATCTTGTCCCCTACATCGTCACATTGAGCAGGCACTGAAAATGTCTGCTAGATTTACAGATTATCCCTTCCAGGGGCAAAAGCTTAGCCAAGCTGCAGTCTGAAAAGATCCTAGAACAAAAGGCAGCCACTGTCCCGAAGCAAAACCCAGGGCTTTGTAATGATTCAGTGGAGCTGGGCCTACCAGCCTTAACAAAGCTCTTTATGGACGTGATCTCACGGGATGACAGGAATCTAAGTGACATGTGTCTCTCACTGCCTCCTAAACTCTGATGGTTAACAGGGATACAGGCTGCTGGCCTCCTCTCTCCTCATGGTAGACTTATTGCCTAGACTCAGTAGATGGAAGTCTGAGTGTGATGGTTTAACATGCAGAGGGGTGCTCACCTCTTTAGTGCTTCCTTTGTGAACATAAATCCATTTTTCTTGATGGAAATCTATAAAGACCAACAAAGAAAAATCTGTAGTAAGCCCGAATTTTAAACATGGGGAGGACTCTTTCATTTATCCCAAAGTTTTGACACACAAAAACAAAAATAAATAAAAAGATAATCTAGCCAGGTATGGTGGCACACACCTTTAATCCCAGCACTTGGGAGGCAGAGGTAGGAGGATCACTGTGAATTTGAGGCCACCCTGAGACTACATAGTGAATTCCAGGTCAGCCTGGGCTAGAGCACAATCCTACCTTAAAAAAAAAAAAAAAAAAAGATAATCTAAGGACAATTTAAAAGGATGTAAATGCTAAATGCTCAATGTCCACAGTGTATGTATGTATTTCTGTGGACCTGTAATCTGCTTTGTCTGAAGTATTTTGGGTCTTCGATAGATTTGAGATAGCTCAGTGGTTAAAAGTACCTGTCTGCAAAGCCTGCTGACCTGATTTGATTGTCCAGTGCCCATAACAAGCCATTTGCAGTCGCTGGAGGCCCTGGCATGCCCATTCTCCCTCTCTCTCTCAACCTCCTTCCAAATGAATACATATTAAAAAAAAAAAAATCTAACACCCAAGTATAATGGTTTTAGATACCAATCTAAAACACAAGACCATGAAAGTAGAACCGGGACAGATAGCATGAAGAAACCATGCAGTGTCAATGGATTAAATGAAGACAGTCTATAATTCATGCTCATTAATAGAACTTCATGTCCTCTGCTAATACGTAAGGCATCTAGACACGTGAGTAAGATTTATACAAGGAAATCTAATTTCAAAGCCTCAAAACACAGTTGAAAATAAAACTGCCCTCTGGAAGGGCTCCAGCCGACCACATCACTGTTTTACCTGTGTCAAATGCAAGAGATAAACAGGGACAAACACCCCCAACTGGCAGTGACTTATAAACAAGACTATAAAGAACACGTTAATCTTGCTTGTGAAGTGCACAGCCAGGTTGGTGGGAGCACAGATGCCAGTGACCTCTGCTAGAGCTGTGCAAAGGATTAAGGCAGCGTTCTGGTTATGGGAGGGGCAGTTACTTCAAGACCCAGGCAGAAACCAGCTATCTTCTTCTCATGTTCCCAACAAAAAGGCTTACATTGAGTTTTGGTCTTGCTGTTGAGGATGTCTTTCTTTCTCTTCTTGGCTGCGACATCACAGTTCAGGCTGTTAAACAGATTCTCCTTATTGTACACCTTCTCGTTGCAGTAACTGTAACAGAGGAGAGGCGGGGCCGTAACAGCAAGACTTCCATAAAAAACTCACTGGGGGGCTGGAGAGATGGCTTAGTGTTAAGGCGCCTGCCTCCTAAGCCTAAGAACACTGGTTCCAATCTCCAGGTCCCACGTTTAGCCAGATGCAAAGTGATGCAAGGGCGCAATGCCGCACTTGACCACAAGGGGTGCACACATCTGGATTTTGTTTGCAGCAGCTGAGACACTGCTGGCGCACCCATCTCTGTCTTCCTCTCCCTCTCTCTCTGTCTCCTCTGTGTCTCTCTCCACAAAAATAATAAAAAATTTTTAAAAAACCAAAAAACTCACTGGGTTATAAAGCCCACTAACACTAATGCCTGCCAAACCCTTACAGTAAGATCACTGCCCAAATCAATGTCCAATCAGGCACAGACCTTTTTCTTTTAGGACAGAATAGTGTCACATGGGATGTGGAAGGCAGGGATGGGGGCTTCTGTTGCTTTGAATTCTCTAACAGGGCCTGCCATTGTCATTTGATACCCGGCACCAAACTCTTTAACTAAGGGCAATGCAGGGCACTACAATGTCACATTAAACAAAAAAGTGTTGAATGCGGCAGAGTGATGGTTGGCGTCACTCTATTACACAATGCCTTCATTTTGCAAAAGCATTTGCTCCAAGCTTCTGTGTCTCCCTTCTCCTCCTTCTCCCCAGTCCCTCTCCCACTGCCGTTCTCAACCTTCTTCTTCTTCCTCCTGAAGGGTTTTGCTGTGTAGCCCAGGCTGACCTTGAACTCATGATCCTTCTGCTCAACTGTACTGTGATTACAGGTGTGAGCCACTACACCTGGCTCCTCTTCCTCCTTCTTTTTAACATCTTTATTAAGATAGAATTCACATAGTGTAAAATTCACTCATACAAAGTGTACCTAAGTAGTTTTAACTAGCATGTCTTTAAAACATTACACTTGGGCCTGAGAGATGGCTTAGCAGTAAAGCACTTGCCTGTGCAGCCTAAGGACCCCGGTTCAAGGCTTGATTCCCCAGAACCCACGTAAGCCAGATGCACAAGGTGGTGCATGTGTCTGGAGTTCATTTGCAGTGGCTGGAGGCCCTGGTATGCCTATTCTCTCGCTCTGCCTCTTTCTCTCTCTGTTGGTTGCTCCCAAATAAATAAATAAAAATCAACAAAAAAATTACACTTGTGAAAATTTGACTCACAAACTATCCTCCTAGCAGATGCTTCTAGCAGATGCTCGTTGCTTAAGTCCTGACCAACACCAGACCTCATGCCACAAGGTGAAAATGTTGGGTCCTAACAGAAACCAGGTACATGCATAATCCATACATTTAAAAGGGCAATGAAGACTTGGAATGCACCTGTCATATTCACAGGTCATGGGACAGTGAGCCCTTTGTGATCATTTGGCTAGATGCCCGTTTCCGTCAGTAGGCTGCACTATCATGGGTGTGGGGTTCTGTTCATTGTGCCGTGCAGTCAATCTCTGAATAGTTTCTACAAAAGGGACTGAAGAGAAAAACTGAACTTTCATCAGATAGGCTCCTCTCCTTGCAAGGCAGGAGTTATGAAGACAACTGGTACACCATGAATTAGGGGATTTGTGACAGAATCAATATGCTAAAAATCCTTTAATTTTCTGGTTTCCTCCACCAATTTTAAAATGAGATTTGATTTATGGTTTTTATTTTTTTAATATTTATTTGCAAACAGAAAGAAGAGAGAGAATGGGTGCACCAGGGTCTCCAGCTGCTGCAAGTGAACTCCAGATACACACGCCATTTTGTGTATCTTATTTTATGTGGGTACTGGGGAATTGAACCTGGCTCATTAGGCTTTGGAGGCAAGTGCCTTTATCACTGAACTCTCTCTCCAGCCCCTGATCTCTCTCTCTTTCTCTCTTTTGACTCTAATATAAGGCATACCTGTACTTCTCTACTTCTTGCTCTGTTTAAATGGTAGAAGTGAAAAAGAGAGAAGCAAGTGTCAGTATCCTTTTTGTTACAACAGCTTCTTGAGTATTCTTCCACGAGTATAACAAGTATCTTACTAAAATGAGAGTGTCAACGAGTCTCCTCAGGCCCTGGGCTGCTTTTCTGGACTCATATAGGAAAAAAAAAAAATCTGACAGACCATCAGTCATTTGTTAATCTTCCTTCCTAAAGCCATTCTTAATACCATTTATCGAGTTTCCTAATATCTTTAGCCTTCTCCTTTTCATTCAGGGAATTAGGATATTTTTAGGCTTCAGATGGGGTATTGCAGAAATGTCCTCTCTCAGAGACACTTTCTTAAGCAAGCCAAGGGTGAATGTTTTCGGACCAGGCTTCGTGTAACACATGAGGGCATGTTTGTCTACTTAAGGGGTACCAAGTACCTGACCAGCTGATGATCTGCATCAGGATCAGCAGAAAGAAAGGGGCAGAACAAAAACAGAACAGAATTCCGAGTCCCTGCAGCCAAAGCTAGAACATTCTGTGTTCAAAACTTATCACGTGAAGACTTACTTTTAAAGAACACGTGCAGGTACCCACAGACCTACAAACAAAATCTACAGTAAAAACGTCCCACTTAGGAGAACCATGACGTGAAGCTGTATCATCCTCAATCACACATTTAAAGGTCAGTGGGACCTCTGCAGAGCCTGGGCTATAGGTTGTGCACTGTTCAGAGATTTTTAAGTATTTGCACTTCATCTTATATTTTCCGAATGGGAGTATTCTCGAAGGGAATTTAAACACTTGCCTTCTTCTTCACAGAAGCCCTGCTAACTTGTTTTAAGCCTGCATGAGTCATTTTAAAAGCCAGTTCAAGAAGACACGTACATAATTGATGCTGCTCTCTCACGGGAGAATGACAGGGTTTAACCAAAGGGAAACCATATACTTCTTGTTTGGTATTAGGTTTTGAATTCTGGAGGTGGGGCCTGGAGGGAAGGCTGTAGGGTTTATTTGTGTTGCCTGCTTATGTTTTCTTTTAAGCAATAATATATGTGGAGGCTATTTTGAGAGTTCAATTATGTCCACTTCAAGGAAATGCAAAACCAATGGAAAATTACAACTGAAAATTTTAACAAGAAAAACCACCACCATTTACAAATCGTAGAATAAGAACAACTTCTTTTAAAATAAGGAAGACCATTTTGGGAAGGCTTTCTTCATTATTTTGTAGTCCGGTTTTACTAACCTTGATTTTTATAGGGACAAGTCTAGAATAGAGATAAGAGACCCTTCCCCACCCAGTACCACATGTCCATCAAACTAAAATCCTTCAACAACTTTAGAAAAAGTGGGAAGATTTCGAAATAAGACCATTTGGCAGCAGATAAAGGAGCAGATGGAAAAAAAAGAGCCTTATTTCTTAGTTCATTTGCAATAAATAATAAAGCCATTATTTTTGCCCCAAAGTAGTTCTATGGCTTTGACCACCAGTGACATTTTTTAAAATTTGTTTTTATTTATTAATGAGCTAGAGAGAAAGAGAGAGAATGCGCATTCCAGGGCCTCCCGCCACTGCAAACAAACTCCAGACACATAGGCCACCTTGTGTATCTGGCTTACGTGGGTCCTGGGGAATCGAACCAAGGTCGTTTGGCTTTGCAGGCTTAACCACTAAGCTATCTCTCCAGCCCACCAATGAGATTGTGATGTTCACTTGCTCTGTCATATTCAGCTTGCCAAACTCACAGAGGCTGCTTCCCCCATTGCTCTAGTGAAATAGTCAGGTGTACAGAGTTCTTAGAATAGCATATTGCACATAGTAAGCACTCATAAAAAACTTAAGTATTATTTTTTATCCATGGCACCAGGGCCAACTTCCTGTTTATGGGTCGGACCTTAGCAACACAGTAAAACACCACTGGAGTTAATTTTTCATTGCAGAAGTACAGGCTCAGAGATGACGGCTTAGGATACCTCATCCTGTGGGACCGGGCAGGGTGGGGGTTGTGAGTAAGGGAGCACTGCAGGCCTTCTCTGCCACAACTTCCTTAAGCATTTTTGGATCTCTAATTCATGGTTTTTTTTTTTTTTTTTTTTTTTTTTTTTTTGAGGCAGGATTTCACTCTAGCCCAGGCTGACCTGGAACTCACTCAGTAGTTGCAGGCTCCTTTTCTGACAGTTTTAATCTGCCTCACCAAATGTGACACTTGCCATTCCTCTTCTATCTTACATAGTTTCAGCTTCTTGAGAAGGGCCTTGCTTTCTGCTTGTCTAAATCCTCTCATGATCTCAGGAGGCACGTGACTGCTGTGAGACCTTTATATTCCTCGGTTGGAGAATAAGGCCCTGGACACCTCAGGGCCTATGGCTGGTAGAGTCCAGAACAGGTATGCTGTGCAGACAAACTGTGACACACTCTAAGCAATCACCTTGATCAAGTGTGCCTTCATCTCCCCATTCTTGTTGGGCAGCTCACAGTGCGGTATATGGAATCAGAGATGTATCTCATGTCTGGGTAGTTCTATTGACAGTCCCTGGCCTTCTCTTCCTGAGGACCTGCCTTTTGTTGTCTCAGAACAAGAGAGGGCATTCAAGCTCACCTGTGAAGCCAGGCACAGGGCCCAAATCTGATGTCACAGAGAAACCAAGACAGAAAACAGTGGGATATTTGAGATCACAAACCCAGACCTCAGAAGGCCAACTGCTTTTAAGAAGCTGGCAGACTCCTCCTGCTAAATGAGGGAGGGAGGGATTGTTTACAATTGCTGAGAAAAAAAAATACACCACAAACAGCCAGCTGCTTTGCTGAGAGCGAACCAAAACATTCCTCAATGTTGACTCATCAGAGGACTGCAGGTGGTCATGTATTGATCACTGCTGGGGGAGTGACAACTGCAAACTGCTAAGGCTTCAACTCACAGGTGTGAAATGCCCAGAAAGACTAGAAGGCTCAGGAAGGAACGATTTGGGGAAAGCGATCTGATTTCAGCCTTGTTTAAATTTCTGGGGCAAGTTTACTTCATCTTCAGGTTCTCTACACTAGGGGAAGTGGGGTATGGCTGTTTGTTTTTTCCAACCTATCATGGAGCAGAGGATGGAGTGGGGATTAAGATGAACTGGAGGCTCTCCATTTTAAATCCTCACCAACTGAACACTGTCGGCTCATCTTGTGGTTCTATTCCAGTGACCCACTGTGACACAGCTGGTCAGACCCCTGCGGACACCTTCCTAGAAAGAAGCTGAGCTTCTTTACAGAGAATATTAGATCAGGGTTCTTAGGATGGCCCCAAGGAGTGAGGAAGCCTGCACTCTACCCCCTTCCCGCTTAGTTAAGGGAAGAGTTTAGGCATAACTGGTAACTCCAGTGCCTGGAAGACAGCAGTCAGTCTTTTTTTTCTTTTCTGTGAATAAGTTACATAATTTTCTGTGAATAAGAGTACTTTATAGAGCTTCCAAACTCCCTTGGGACTGCCTCAAAGGACCTGACAACAAGGTTAATAATCCACTCCAGGCTTTCCTGGCAGATCCCCCCACCATTCAATGATTTATTTCTCTTCACTGAGAGACAAAGAGAATTTGATGCATTGCAAACCACAAACAAACTGGGGGTTCTGGAGGTCAAGTTGCCAAAATAGCCACATTTTCCTGATAATTTATTGACAAGTGAGCCTTCATCCAAACAGCCCTTTGGCAAATCTCATTTAGTGGGAACCACCTGACCCACCCTCACAGCGCTCTCTGCTGAAGTTAAGGGTGCAAGGGCTGGGGGAGGGGGTTAATTAAAGGTACCCAAAGGTGACTGCAGCTCCACCAGTCCTGTCTGGACTCCTTTTATTAAAATATTTTATTTATTTATTTGAGAGAGATATAGAAATAGGCAGGGAGAGAGAGAGAGAATGGGCGCACCAGGGCCTCCAGCCACTGCAAACAAACTCCAGATGCATGCACCCCCTTGTGCATCTGGCTTATGTGGGTCCTGAGGAATGGAACCTGGGCCCTTTGGCTTTACAGGCAAACGCCTTAACCGCTAAGCCATCTCTCCAGCCTGGACTCCTTTTTATCACCTTCCTCACGGTGGCCAAGTGGCCAGTCTCAGGGAATCAACTGCCCAGGTTGGGGATTGATTTTCAGACCACATAATTTATGGGTGACCTTAGCTTTTCCACCAGACAGAGCTCAGGTGAAGCCTCAAGTCCGGTGGTCTTTCCACGCCATACTAGAAACGGGAGCGTGCTCGCTGTACAAGACAGGACCACTGGAAAGCGCGACAGTGGAAACAGGTGCAAGCGCTCCTTGCTTCCAGGAGCCCCGGGCTTGTGCATTTCGTCCCCGAGTCCCTGCAGTCCCCAAGAGTTACCTCGGCCCACCGCCAAGTCTCCCCCCAACCCCGCAAGGCTGTGTTCCTGAGCTCCTCGGTCTCCCCTGTGCACCCCACTGTCGCCTGGCGTGGGAAGAGCCTAGAGGCGCTCAGAGCTGGATCCACGTCCCGTCCCGTCCCCCGGCTTGTGACCACGGCGCTTCGGGTCCCGCCACCCCGGCGAGCAGCAAGACGCACAGCCCCACTCGCAGTTGCGGGGGTGGGGTGGGGTGGAGAGAGGGTTGTCCAAAAGCTGTGAGCCTTGGAGGTGTTTGCTTAAATGTGGGCATCTAGGGGACAAGATTGCCAGATTCTCAGCGGACTCCCAGTTTGGAAGGAATCTTTACTCGGAGACCTTGACCAGAAAGAGAAACCAAATCCCCTCGCCCCCCAACACCCCGCGCCTATTCCTCTAGTGACTTCTGCAGAAACCCGGGCACCTCGCTCCCACCCCCTCCCCCACCCTGTCCCAGGCCTGCTGACCCTCCCCCACCGGCCGGCCGAGCCACCCCCAGCCCAGCCGCTTGGAGGGTCTTGGACGGGAGGAGGGGGGTGTCGGTGGAGAGTCCCCTCACCTGCCGAGGTCGCCCACGAAGCCGCCGCTCTTCTCATCCAGGAAGCGCTTCCAGCCGTCGGCTGTCTTCACCCAGCTCTGCCCGGGGGACCGCCAGTCCTGCCCGAGGAAAGGCATGGCACCCACTGACCGACCGACCGACGGACAGACAGACAGACGGACGGACGGACTGGACGGACCGATGGACTGACGGCAGGCAGGGACCGGCCTGGAGGCCCGGGTGGAGATGTGATGCGCGGCCCTGGGTGGATGCTGGCGGCAAGGGGCGAGGACCGGGCCCGGAACGAGCTGCGGATCCGGGGGTGGGGTGGCGGGGGGGACACTGTGGCCGGGGAGGGTCGCGCGTGGCCTCGGGCTCCCGGGAAGTGCCTGGCGGCTGCCGGGGCCGCACTATTTATCCCCGGGCCGCTGGCCGCGGCTCTTTGTTGCCGGAAGAGCCGCCTTGCTCTTAGCCCGGCCCCCGGCCCCGAGGCCACGTGGCTTTGTTTATGGGCTCGCCTTGTTTTCCTAGGCGTCCGCGGCCGTCGCTCGGCTCCCCTCCTCCTCCCCGTTGCACAACCTCGCACCCGTGGAAACTTGAAGCCAAGTGACCGGGACAGATCTGTCCCCTCCCGCCTCCGAGCCCTGGGTGGGGGGGAGGTCCCCGCGTCAGGGTAGGGGGCGCAGCCTCCAGGAGATCTCTTTCACTGCCAGTATCCCTCCCCCTCCAGGAGTCTGGGGAGGGGGGACAGCCCCCGCTCCTCCCCTCCCCCCCAGCTGTCATTCACGGGCTGCTGTCAGGCCTGACTCCCGAGTGGGAAGGGAAAGGAAGTATGGGAAGGGGTGATGGGATTGACGGGGATGGGGGTGGACAAGGGAGCTGGAAAGGGACCTCTGGGCCCGGCTCACTGTCTATAGGCTTCGGGGGTGGGTGTGAGGGGGCTTTTGTCACAAGGGACCCCAGAAACCCTCCTCATCTTCCTTGGGCTTCCTTCCAGAATCCTGGCTATGAAATCCTCTCCTGGGAATATTAGGGGCGCTAATTTTGTGTCCATTTTAACGAGAGGGACTAACTGGCATGGGAGATAGTCACTCACCTGAGTTAGGACTCTAACTCTGTTTTTTTCTTTTTGGTTTTTCGAGGTAGGGTCTCACTCTAGCCAGGCTGACCTGGCATTCACTCATGGTGGCTTCGAACTCGCGACGATCCTCTTACCTCTGCCTCCCGAGTGCTGGGATTGAAGGTGTGTGCCACCATCTCGCGTAGGACTCTCTCTCTCTTTTTAAAAAATTTATTAGAGAGAGAGAGGAGGGAAAGAATGGGAGGCCAGGACATACAGCCGCTGCAAACAAACTCCAGATGCATGGACCCCCTTGTGCATCTGGCTTACGTGGGTCTTGGGGAATAGAACTGCGCAGGCAAGCGCCTTAGCCACTGAGCCATCCCTCCAGCCCAGGACTCTAACTCTTAAAGGACCAGGATGAGTGTCATCCTGGTTTTTAGATGAAGGGACCGAGAGAGGGGTGAAGTCAGTAACTCCCCAGGGCCTCATGGCTCCTTTCTTTTAAAGCAACACTGCTTTTACTTTCATTCACAGACATGTTAGCCCAGCTCCTGCCTTCTGTAGCCACTTCTGGTGTGAACAAGCGAATAGATGTGGGAGACTATGACATTAGGGTGACTTCACACCCTTTATCATCTCTATTTAGGAGCTGTTTACTTCCATCCATCTGGTGATTAGGTGCCGCGGGGTAAAAATCCTTCCCCTTCCCTGGAGAATTAGCTTACCACTCTTCTTTACTCCTGTCTCTGCCGCCACTGGCAGCCTCGCTTAGGCTATCTGCAAGGAGGCTGTGTAAGCAGAACTGTATGTGCCCTGTGGGCTATATGTTGGGAGAGGAAAGGAGATGTTTTTAATAAAGTCTGTTTTCAAGTAGCCAGGGTTTTCAGATTTTGGTTTCCCACCGTAAATAATTTATGACTGTAGCAATAGTGAAAACTGCTTGTTAAAACACTACAGAAGGTCGGGAACAAATGTTAAATACTGATTAGGCTGAGAGATGAGGCAACGTTGGGTCTGGACTTTGTTAAAAGAGTTGATATCCACAAGGACTAGCAACCAAGCAACTAGATCGTTAAAGATGGATGCGAGGGGCTGGGAAGATGGCTCTGCCAGTAAGAGCACTTGCCACACAAGCACGAGGGCCTGAGACTGCCTTTTTAAAAAATCTCCCCAGCACCCACGTACACAGCTGGGCATGACCATGCATGCCTGTTACCCCAGCCCTGTGGGGAGTGGAGTCATGAGAATCACTGGTCAGCCAGCGAGAGACTCCATCTCAAGGAAACACACAGATGAATGATAAAGGGGGACACTCAACATTTTCCTCTGGCCTCTCTCTGCACGCATGTGCATGGAGTGCATACCTCATCACACATGTGTGCATGTACCACACCACACCGGTGACACCATGCACACACACTACATACACATATACACACAAAAAAAAAAAAAAGAAAAAAAGATGCATGCTAGTTACAAGTAAGTAAGCTACTTGCCCTAGAGAGGGCCAGAAAGTAGATTTGAATTCTAATTCTGTTAAAGTTCTTTCTTGGGTCAATAACAGGAGGCTTCACTTATTCAAGACAATGGGTGCCCATGCTGACTGCCTTTCAGAACTATCTGGAAAGTGTGGTAGATGGGATACTAGCGCCAGTTCTTCCTTCTCTGTAGTAGCATCACACCTCCGCACTCTTGCCATGAACTCTGGGTGAATGATGACTGCCATTGTGGTTGGAATATAAAATGTCCCTCACAGGCTCATGTGTTGAACCCTTGGTCCCCAGCTGGGAAAGTTGTGGAAACTTTATGATGTAGAGTCCTTGCTAGAGGAAGTGGCTCACTGGGGCTGGACATTGGGGTTTTATAGTCTGGTCCCACTTCCTGTTCATCCTCTGTTTCCTGACCGAATGCAATGTGAGAAGCTGGCCTGCCTTGCTTTCCTTGCCAAGGAACTGTAAGCCAAAACAAGCCTGTGGTGTTTGGAATGTACAATGCAGACTCACGTACTTAAATACTCAGTCCCCGGTTGGTGCTTTTCGAAAAGTTGTGGATCCTTTTGGAGGCAGATCCTTGATGGAGGACGTGTGTCACTGGGGGTGGGCTTTGAGGTGTCACAGCCAAGTCTCTTCACTCATTCTCTCTACTTCTCTGCTGATGCGCTGATGTAAAGCTGGCTTTTTGTACTTCTTTACTGTAAGGACACTCCTTGTAACTGTAAGCTGAAAAGAAACCTTTTCCTTCCTTAAATTGCTTCTGGTCAGTCTTTGTTCACAGCAATGGGAAAGTAACTAATACATATACTTTTCCAATTCTCATTCAGGTTTCTTGTTTTGGCTAATGAGATGCTAATAGATGCAACGTGAGCAGAGGATATGGAACTTGTGCTTGCCTGGCTGGGCGTGAGCTCTTGCTTTCTACCAGTTCTGTGAAAAGAGCAACGCTGGCTCGTCATTATCGTTAAGCTACTTGAATGGTACCATGTGTTGTAGACAGTTTCACATTGCAGGGATGAACATCCAAACCAGGTATAGTTTATGGGGGGGAGAGAGAGTTTTATTTCAAGCTTACAGATCCAGGGGAAGTTCCATCAAATGGCGGAAGAAGCTGCTTTGACATGTCCTAGAAAAGAGAAACCACCAGACAGCCAGCAAAAACCAAAAGCAACAAAAACAAAACTGTAGCAAGCAGGAACCCAGGCTGAGCTCACACCTCTGTGCATATCTTTTGGCTGGAATTCAGATCTGCCCCCAACACACCTTAGGGCCAGGCCCCAGGATCCACCCGCTAGTGACACCTCCTCCAGCCAGGTGGCTGGAGACCTGAGTTACAAGCTTTATGGGGAGTCATACAGTCAAACTACTATACCATGTATCCTGGGATGTGACACACAGAACAGATACCACATTTCTCCCACAGACAGATAGATGAGCAAGAAATAAGTGTTTCTTGTTGAAGGCTACAGGATTTTTTTGTGGTCTTTTTGTTATATAGCATTATCGTCTCCAAGGCTGACTACTGCAAAGTCAAGTAGCTGAAAGCTGTTGATTTAAAAAAAAAAAAAAGTATAAAATTCTAGCCAGGCATGGTGGCACATGTCTTTAATCCCAGCACTCAGGAGGTTGAGGTAGGAGGGTCACTGTGAATTTGACGTTAGCCTGAGACTATGTAGTGAATTCCTGGTCAGCCTGGGCTAAAGTGAGACCCAACTGCAAAAAAAAAAAAAAGTATAAAAAATGTATAGGGCTGGAGAGATGGCTTAGCTGTTTAGGGTGTTTGCCTGCCAGAGGATCCCAGTTCCATTCTCCAGGACCCACATAAGCCAGATGCACAAAGGGACACATGCATTTGGAGTTGGTTTGCAGTGTCTCCCTCTTTCTCTCTCTCAAATAAATAAATGAAATATATTTTTAAAAATGTATAAAATTCCAACACAAGGAGGAAATCACATGTTTTGTCCCTTGACCCCCACTTTGTTTTTGGTTAAGAACTCATCTCAGGAGGCCTCAGTATTTGTCTTGAGTCCTTTATCTTTCTTCTTCTTCTTAAAAAAGCATGGCTATCAGGGCTGGAGGGATGGCTTAGCAGTTAAGGCGTTTGCCTGCAAAGCCAAAGGACCCAGGTTCGATTCCCCAGGACCCATGTTAGACAGATGCACAGGTGGTGCACGTGTCTGGAGTTCACTTGCAGTGGCTGGAGGCCCTGGCATGCCCATTCTATCTTTCTCTCTTCCTCTTTATCTGTCAAATAAATAAATAACTAAAAATAAAACATTTTAAAAAGTGTGGCTATCATGTCTTAATTTAGACTTCTTTTAAAGTATGATTGACTGCTTTATCAAAATCAAACATGGTACTTTTTTCAAACACTTGGTTTCAACTAGGAAGCCTTGGAATGCTGGACCCTTTAAGGTAAAGAATGGCTGGGCTGTGTCTGGTTACAGCACAATTACCTTCTCATCATATGCTGGTTTGACTTTGCAAAGCCAGTGATTGAAAGTCTTATTGTGGCCGAGCATTTGAGAGTCACTAAAGAAAAACTGGATCTTACAGCTTTGGGCTGAAGATACAGAGGTAGATGTACCTGGAGGATTTCACAGGGTACAGACCCGTTAGGACCTGGGGTGGCTTGGGCAGTGTACACAGTGTTAATGCTATGACTGTGTGTTCTACTGCCTGGACACTGAGTCAATACTCCCTAGCTCCCTAAAGCAGGTCCCCCAGTTCGCATGGTGAATGTATTAGTTACTTTTCTCACTGCTGTGACCATATACCTGACCAGAAGATGCTTAAGGGAAGAAGGGTTTGTTTTGCCTTATAGTTTAAGGGAATACAGTCCATCATGGTGAGAGAAGTCATGGTGGCAGGAGTATGGGACAGCTGGTCACATTGCATTTATGATAGGAAGCAGAGAGAGGTGAATGCTGGCATTCCTCTTTCTTTCTTCTTTTTATTCAGTCCAAGATGCAGCTTACAGTTAGGGAAGAATCTGGGTTTCACAGACATTTGTCTTTTATGTGTTTAAGTTGACAATACAGTCCATCATTAGGGCTGAGAGATTGTCACTGGTGCTTGCAGCAGAGAATACCCAGGGACAGCAGGTCACATTGCATTTATGATAGGCATCTGGAGTTTATTTGCAGTGACTAGAGGCTGGCATTTCTCTCTGTCTCTCTCTGCAAATAAATAAATTCTTCTTTTATTCAGGTAGGGTCCAAGACTGGAAGCCTTTGGCATGGGTCATGGTGACCCTCCCCTCAGTTGCTGGGATTAAAGTCTTGCCCCACTTCAGGAATGAAAAACACTTTAACTTTTCTGAGGATTCCCTATCCCAGGCAGACATGTCTCAGGGTGGACTCAAAAATTTGTCAAGTTTTATGCATGTACCACCATGCCTGGCTTTGGCTTGTTTTTCATTTGTCAATCAAGATTTAATTATTAGTTACCACAGGCCTGGAGCAGATTGCTCACTGGTTAATTGAGCAAATTGCCTGCAGAGCCTAATGCTTACCTAGGGACATCCAGGGTCATTTTGATTGCCCCAGATATCTTTCTTTTAAATATTTATTTATTTATTTATTTATTTATTTATTTAGCCAGATGTAGAGGGAGATGCAGGCATCTGGAGTTTATTTGCAGTGACTAGCACCACCTTGTGCATCTGGCTGTACTTGGGTCCTGGGAAATCAAACTGGGTCCTTAGGCTTAGCAGGAAGCACCTTCTCTCTGCCATCTTTCTTTATTTTTTGCTTTTAAAAAATATTTTTATTTATTTATTTAAATAAAATAGTGCTAACAATTGTTATTATCTTTATTTACTTATTAGAGATAGAGAGAGGGAGAAAGAGAGAGAGAGAGAGAGAGAGAGAGAGAGAGAGAGAAGATGGGTGTGCCAGGGCCTCTAGCCACTGCAAATGAACTCCAGATGTATGTGCTACCTTGTGCATCTAGCTTAGATGGGTCCTGGGGAATCGAGCCTTGAACTGGGGTCCTTAGACTTCACAGGCAAGCACTTAACTGCTAAGCCATCTCTCCAGCTCAATTGTTATTATCTTTAGGCAAAACTCAGACTTTCACTTCTTGGTTAAGTATACATCCATCTTCTCATTCAATGGCATGTTTTTAAAAAATATTTATTTATTTACTTGCAAGCAGAGAAAGAGAAACAGAGAGAGGAAGAGGAAGGGAGAGGGAGGGAGAGAATGGGCGAGCCAGGGCCTTTAGCCTCTGCAAATGACTCCAGATGCATGCGCCTCTTTTGCATCTGACTTTACATGGGTACTGGGCAATCAAACCCAGGTTGTTAGGCTTTGCAGGCAAACGCCTTAACCGCTGAGCCATCTCTCCAGCCCCCAATGGCACATTTTGAGGGCATGGAGCATGGTTCACTCAACTATCTTCCAGAAGTAGGAAAATTGTCTATTGGAATGCAAGTATAGCAAATGATAGCTTACACTTCATAAAGTACTTTTTTTTTTTTTTTTTTTTTTTTTGAGGTAGGGTCTTATTCTAGCCCAGGCTGACCTGGAATTCACTAAATAGTCTCAGGGTGGCCTCGAACTCACGGTGATCCTCCCACCTCTGTCTCCTGAGTGCTGGGATTAAAGGTGTGTGCCACCACGCCTGGCTAAGTACTGTGTGTGTGTGTGTGTGTGTGTGTGTGTGTGTGTGTGTGTGTAAAGTAAAGGAGATTTACTGAGGAAAAAGATGGGAGGACTCCAAAGTGTCAGGACAAGAATGCTTAGGGCTTCAGCCAGCATCCAAAGAAGAGAAAGGAAAAAAGAAGGAAAAGTTACTTTTTCAGGAAGAACTCAGTAAAGCAGGAAGGCTTCATGAGAGTCTACAAGCGACTGCCCATTAATTACTAATGATTGCACTTGACCTATTCTGTTTCACAGGTGAGGGACAACATTCCCAACAACCCGCATGATACACGCGTATTCTGTCTGTTTTCCTCCTGAGACTGTTAAGAGACACTGTTTGTGGAGAGGGCCATGAAAACATTGATAAACCCCAAGCGATTTGTTGCTTCTCCGTTAAACTGATGTTCATTTATGACTTTGGTGGAGGTACTGACGGCTTCTCGCTGAAATGCAATGGTATTTTGTTGTCCACAGTTACTGTTTCAGAAAGGACGTTTTATTTGAGTGCAAAAAATACTTATCGACATTCGTTGTAAGTTAAAAATAACTGCTGGTGGGATGGGGCAGGGCCAGCAGTCAAGCAAATCTGTTGGAGTGACTTTCATAACGGAGGAGCTAGAGGAACAAGGGGTACTGAGTCCAACCTGCTGCGGGTGTCAAGGGAATGTGTGTTTAATGTCACAACAATTTGCATATGACCTTCCACCCACTGGTCTAGGGTGGGGCACCCTTGAAACAGTGTGAACTGCGTCTGCGAGGTGTGTTTCAGCAGAACTGGCCAGCTGTGAGCTATTTTTGGGTCTCTGGCTGCCACAAGTCCTGCCAACTAAACTGAAGTTGGTCAGACACATGTCACTGAAAGTATGCTCATTACTTTAATGAGGGTTGTTTGGCATTCCTCAGTGTGGGCCTGACTCTCTTTATGAGAGAGAGAGAGGGCTGCTAGAATCTTCTTTCTTTCATAGAACAATAACGCAGTTTTAATGAAAATTCTTTTCTTCTTCTTCAGTAAGTAGCAAGAAAGACTTGAAGACAGGGTGGCTGACTTATATAAGGAAGTAGATGAAATTGAAGCATTCACAATAATGGAAGGTCAAATTTCTAGTAACTTCTATGGCCCTTTAATATATAAAAAATTAGGGGTTTAGGTGCTTGCCTGCAAGGCCTAATGATCTGGGTTCAATTCCCCATTACCCACGTTAGCCAGCTGCACAAGGCGGTGCATACATCTGGAGTTCCTTTTGCAGTGGCTAGAGGCCCTGGCATGCCTATTCTGTCTTCTCTCTATCTCTCTCGGCTTGAAAATAAATTTTAAAAATTCAATAATAAGGAAAATGAATGTATTCACATTATGTGCATAACTAATCAAAAAAGAACAATAAAAATAAGGATATATGTGTATATATATAGATTTTAAAGACAGGGTTTCTTATAAGCCATATTGACCTCAACTTCTCTGTGTAAAGGATGTTTTTGAGCTCCTGATCCTCAGGCCTTTTCCTTCCATGTGCTGGGATTATGGGTCTACACTATCTACCCCAGTTTAATTTTTTTTTCAAGGTAGGGTTTCACTCTAGTCCAGGCTGACCTGGAATTCACTATGTAGTCTCAGGGTGGCCTTGAATTCATGGCGATCCTCCTACCTCTGCCTCCCGAGTGCTGGAATCAAAGGCATGTGCCGCCCGCCTTGCTAATTTTTAAAATTTATTTTTAGAGAGAGAAAGAGAGAGCGAAAGAAGGAGAGAATGGGCATGCCAGGGCCCCCAGTCACTGCAAATGAACTACACAAGCATGCACCACTTTGTGCATCTGGCTTATGTGGGTCCTAAGGAATCAAACCTGGTTCCTTTGGCTTTGCAGGCAAGCACCTTAGCCACTAAGCCATCCCTCCAGCCCAAGACTAGGTTTTAAAATAAAGATATAATGGGCTATAGAGATGGCTCAGTGGTTACAGGTGCTTGCTAGTAAAATGAGGATATTAAATTTATTATGTATACACAGCGTATAATGCAAAATTAATCCTTGAAATGGTATCTTAGATAGTTGGGTAGCAAGTTTAGGTCTGAGAACTCAAATAAGCAAATAGAGCTTGTGCTGAAATCCATGTAGACACTGTGACTAGTTGTTTACTTAATATCAAAAAATGTTTGCACAACTTTTTGAGTTAGCTGTTTATATCTCCGTTTTATAGATGAAGAAACTGAAGTTCAGGTGTGACATCAATGTACAGCTTACCTGAAAATCAGAGCAGACTCAAGAGGCAACCTTGACTCATAAGAACTGCTAAGGTCCAAAGGGCAGAGACGCAGCAAAGCACACAGCAATTTCATGCAGCTCTGGCCTTTGGGTACCATGAGATAAGCTAGGAGGGTTAGACCATTGCATTACTCTTGCTGCACTGACCAATGTTCCTGAGAAACTCCAATTTTATAGTAAGGTTAAACAATTGTCTGATTTACACATTCCAATGATGGGATTTTATAAAAACTCATCAAATGAATTATGAGAAGAACAATAGCAGGTATCTGATCCCCTGAAGAGGTTTCTCGTCAAAGACCTCCAGGATCTGAAAGAAATAGCAGTTTTGGAAACTCAGGTGCCTGGAAGTCCTTACCTGGCCAGCAGAGTGGGTGCGGATCTCATCTACTATTTGTCATTTATTTTTGACAAACTGTTGTCGTCAATTCAATTGACTGGCTGACCTCAGTGACTGGAGAAACGTGTAGTGAGTCAGGTGAAGTGTGTTTCCTTGTGTGAGTCAGCTTTGGATTTATTGAATCTTGAGGTCACTTAACCTGTTTTCTATCCTGGTTTCCTATTTATGTGCACATGCGTGTTACAGCTGCGATTCTGTGACTCCTCAGCATCATTGACGGAAGGATGATCATTAACGATGATTACAACTCTTCGTTGGGAAACAGAAGATCACAATTTTCTCCTGTCATTTTTCCTAGATGTTTTATATTACTTCTGCCTGTTGTATCTGTATTTTTTTCCCACAGAAAGCCCAATTGAATAGATGTGTCCTGTTTCTTTATTTTTTAAATTTTTATTGTTTTATTTATTTATTAGCTATAGAGGGACAGAAAGAGAGAGAGAGAGAGAGAAAGAGAGAGAGAGAGAATGGGTGCCCCAGAGCCTCTAACCACTGCCAACGAACTCCAGATACAAGCACCATGATGTGCAACTGGCTAACATGGGACCTGGAGAATTGAACCTGGGTCCTTAGGCTTTGCAGGCAAGTGCCTTAACCACTAAAGTCATCTCTCCAGCCCTGTATCCTGTTTCTTGTTGCATACCTGGTGCCTGGCATCCATAGCCTCAATGTCTATGAAAATGAGTCCCCAATTTGTATCCCAGCAATTGTGGCTGATGGACTGCAAACCATTTAACTGCTTCTCTCTGATGAGTCAATATAAATAGAAAGAAAACAAGCTCAGGATTTCTTTTAAACAACAGTACGTTCATTTCAGGAAGAAGAAAATAATTTACAAAGAAGTACAGAAAGTTCATCTTCCTTTTCATCCAGACTGCAGCCTGAGAAATGTGGTCTCTTAAGGGGTAATATGTATGTATACATATCATATATATATCTTATATATCATACCCCATATATATATATATACTCATTTTTATTTGTTTTTCAAGGTAGGGTCTCTCTAGCCCAGGCTGACCTGGAATTCACTATGTAGTCTCAGGATGGCCTTGAACTCACAGCAATCCTCCTACCTCTGCCTCCCAAGTTCTGGGATTAAAGGCATGTGCCACCATGCCCAGCTAGGGACATAATATTTTTAACCAGCCTTTCCTGTTGATAGTAATTTAAGAAATAAATTAGTCTTTTAAACATCTTCTTGGTAAAAGTGGTATTCCATAAAAGCACTTTGCTGTTGGGGTCCCCCCCCCAAGGCCAGCTCAGGAGGAACAATAGGGTCTCTGCCGAATTGGGGTGAGCAGCGCGGAGTCACGACACAGACTCCGGGAGTTGGGTGAAAGCGGAGCGAGAATCCACAAACTCCTTTATTCAGGAAGTGCACATGGGTTTTGAGGGGCTTGGCTGGCTAATCATTGTATGGGGTGGTCCCCTTTTGGTGACCAATGACAGCTTGTCTCTGGACAGAACATCTCGTAGTAGGCTTCTTGTGAGCATGGGGCTGTAACTGTTGTCACATCACGCCATTTTTACAGAAGCCACTTCCTGTTGTCTTCTGCCATGTGGTCTGGCTAGGACCAGGCCTGTATTGTGCCATACATATCCTCCTTTTTGTTTTTATTATTGGCAACCCTGAGATAAAAGTCTTCAATTGTGTATTTATTTATTTATTTTAGTTTTTCTCCCCCCTGAGGTAGGGTCTCACTCAGGCCCAGGCTGACCTGGACCTGGAATTCACTACTAGTCTCTGGGTGGCCTCGAATTCACACATTCACGCCAATCCTCCTATCTCCGCCTCCCAAGTGCTGGGATTAAAGGTAGGTGCCACCATGCCTGGCCTATTTTAGTTTTTTGAGGTAGGATCTTGCTCTAGGCCAGGCTGACCTGGAATTCACTATGTAGTCTCAGGGTGGCCTTGAACTTACGGTGATCCTTCTACCTCTGCCTCCCAAGTGGTGGGATTAAAGGCGTGTGTCACCAAACCTGCTCCTCTGTCAGCTAAGGGAAGCTTATCGTTCATTCTGGCTTTGAGCAGGTTACAGGTAGTAAGATTTGTTCAAGAATACCATGAGCAGGGTGTTGTGGTTCATGTCTGTAATTACTACGCTCCAGAGACCTTGGCAGGAGGGTTGCAAGTTTGAGGCTAGCTTGGGCTACGGAGTGAATTCCAGGCTAGTCTTGGCTACATCGTGAGAACTAGCTTCAAAAAACAAAAATAAATCATTGTCTTGACGGGGATGCATCACAACCTTGCTATGTCCCTGAAACATTGTAAGCATGTCCTAGGAACACAAACACACACGGAGTTTTAGGATGTAAGGAGAGACAGGGAGCTCTAAAGTATGTTTATCTGAAGCCTAGGAACACGTGCAGGAGAGAGATGGGTACAGGTGTTATTAGACACCCACGAGGGCTGTTAAGGTTTACATCTGGAATGTTCCCCCACAGGCTCCTGTTTTGAGTGCTTGGTTCCCAGTTTATACCATTTTGAAGACTGTGGGGCCTTTAGGAGATAGTGGGGCGGGGGCTGGCTGGCAGAAGTAGGTCACTAAGAGGCTGGCCTTTGAAGGTGACACCCACACTTGTTTTTCTGTCTTGCACTCTATGCTTTAGGGTCCCCTGCCTTGTGAGGAGATCAGGCCTGGTTCTCCTGAAACCCTCAACTCCTCTCCCAGCTTTCCCTGCCAGGATGGACTGAAATTCCTCAGAAACTATGTCCCAAACAAACCTTTCCTCTCTTCACTGTTTTTACCAGCTCTTTTAGTCACAGTGGCACGAAATAAGTAATCCCAGGATAAAGCAATTAACCCAGCCTGGAATAGTTAGAGAAAGCTTCTCGATTTGCTCCTGAGATTGGGTTTTCAAGGCTAAGTGGGAACTGACCAGGCAACAGCAAGTGAGGTGGGCGTTCCAGGCAGAGAGGAGAGCAGCGACAGTGTTTGGGGAGAGAGGTGAGCCTGGGCGTGGTGATGGAGAGAAGGGAGGCATGGAATGAGTGCGCTGACAATGGGGGATCCGGGCGGGGGACAGTGCAAAGCGCTGTGTGTGTGGGGCTTAGCATTAAGACTGGGCTTTATCAGAGCCCTTGGTTTCCCTTGAGAAACAGATAGTAAGACCCTATTGCTGAAGACATCTCTTGCCTGAGAGGCAAGGTCACTGAGAAAGCAAGCTGGTGCTGAGAAGAAAACCTTCTCCCTGTAGACCAGCCAACTGAAAGCTGGAAAAAGCTACACTGCACGCAGCATATGGGAGACAGAAGTCATCAGCAGTGAAAACAGTGGACGCTGAATATTCAAGTTTGGCCATACAGGCCAAATGACTGAACGGGTGCAATAGCGGCATATCTGCTCTTGGGGTAACCAACTGCTCCATAATTGGACTGAAGGCCTTCTCTACGGGAGGGAACACATACCTGGTACTGAAAAACCTAAGCAAAAGTCTATGGCAGGGGAGGTCATGAGCCTTAGGGGTATAAAGTCTGCTCTTGTCTGACTAAATGTATATATTATTCCTACCAAGCTGCCCTGAAAGCACTACACTTAATGTTCATATTCACATATTAAAGCTACTCTCACTTCTGGTTAGAGAAGCTTCTCTTTTCAGATGGTGATGACCACTGGGATGACCCAAAAGGCAACATAGTGCTGAGAAGGGATGGAGGAGTGCCCAGCACTGAAACATCTCTGTTACACCCTCCAAGGCTCAGGGACCATTGCGGAAGAGGGGCGGATAGAATGGAAGAGCCAAAGGAAGGGTACGACTTCTTACAATGCAACTGCCCAGACAGAAATTGGCCTCGATATCCATGACCTTGCAGTGCCTAGCAATACCTTCACAAGACCCTCAAAATAGAAGAAAAAGATGATGACATCAAATTAAAAGAGAGACTAATGGAGAGAGGGAAGGGATATGATGGAGACTGGAGTTCTAAAGGGGTATGTGGGCAGGGGAGGGAAATATCATGCATTTTTTGTATGTAAGTATAGAAGTTGTCAATAAAAAGAATACCTTAAAGGATAAAAAAAAAAAAAAGACTGGGCTTTATTGGAAGTGGTGGAACCCTGGCAGAGTGGTGAATGGAGGATACCAGTGGGCGGGCTATTGCTATTGGTAGATGGATTTTAGACTGGAGGAGGGGGCATAGCTAAAAGCAGCACGTGACAGGAAGCAAGGGACAGGTTAGGAGGATGGCACTGTTTTAGGCAGCAGGTGATGGGCGCTGGAGCCTGGAGTGCCACAAAGATCTCTTGAGATGCGCTGGAAGACAAACACAGCAGGAGCCAGGCACTGAAGGGGCGTAAGAGGTGAGGACAGGGGAGTCGGCTTGACTGGATTTAGCCTCGCTTAGGAGACATACCTCTGGGCGTGTCGATGAGGCATTTCCAGAGAGATTTAACAGAGGGGAAGACCCACCCTGAATGTGAGTGGTACCATCCCATGGGACGGGTTCTGGAGTCAATAAAAAGGAGAAAGCAGACTGGAGAGATGGCTTAGTGGTTAAGGCGCATATTCGATTCTCCAGGGCCCACCTAAGCCAGGTGCACGTGGTGGCATATGCATCTGGAGTTCACTTGCAGTGGCTAGAGGCCCTGGTGTGCCCATTCTCCCTCTCTCTCTCTCCTCTCTCTCTGTCTCAAATAAATAAAAGTGAAAATAATAAAATTTTATTTTATTTTATTTTATTTTATTTTATTTTATTTTTTTAAAAAGGAGAAAGCAAGCTGAGCACTTACCTCTCTGGGCTTCCTGACTGTGAGAGCAATGTGACCAGCTGCCTCAGTGCTTCACCATCATAGTTTGAGCAGCTTCTAGCACCATACCTCCTCTGCCATGATGGACTGACTGTGCCCTCAAATGGATCCCAAATAAACCCTTCCTTCCCTAAGCTGTTTTTTCCCCCAGGCTTTTTTTTTGAAAATATTTTTTTATTGACAACTTCCATAATTACAGACAACAAACCATGGTAATTCCTTCCTCCACTTTCCGCTTTGCAACTCCACTCTCCATTATATCCCTTCCCCTCTCGATCAGTCTCTCTCTCCTTTTTGGCTTTTCAAGGTAGGGTTTCACTCTAGCTCAGGCTGACCTGGAATTCACTATGTAGCCTTAGGGTGGCCTTGAACTCAGCAATCTTCCTACCTCTGCCTCCTGAGTGCTGGGATTAAAGGTGTGTGCCACCATGCCCAGCTTTTTTTTTTTTTTTTTGAGTCTCTCTTATTTTGATGTCATCATCTTTTCCTCCTATTATGATGGTATTGTGTAGGTATGTCAGGCACTGTGAGGTCATGGATATCCAGGCCATTCTGTGTCTGGAGGAGCACGTTGTAAGGAGTCCTACCCTTCCTTTGGCTCTTACATTCTTTCTGCCACCTCTTCCGTAATGGATCCTGAGTCTTGGAAGGTGTGATAGAGATGTTTCAGTGCTGAGCACTCCTCTGTCCCTTCTTCTCAGCACCATGGTGCCTTCTGAGTCATCCCAAGGTCACCACTATCTGAAAAGAGAAGCTTCTCTGACCAAAAGTGAGAGTAGCATTAATATATGGGTATGAACATTAAGATAAGTGCTTACTGGGCAGTTTGGTGAGTATAGTATATACATTTTGCCAGACACTAGCAGATGTTACACCTCTAGGGATCATGACTTCCCTTGTCATAGGTTTTCAGTATCAGTAATATATTCCCTTCCATGGAGCGGACCTCCAGTCCAATTAGAGAGCAGTTGGTTTTCCCTTAACAGACATGCCACTATTGTACCTGTTGATTCATTTGGCCTGGTTGGCCAAACTTAAGGCTTGCTGTGTCCACTGTTGTTTATCTCCACTGGTGATTTCTGCCTCTCCCACAAAGCTGCATGCAGCATAGATTTTTCCAGCTTTCTGTCAGCTGGTCTACAGGGAGGAGGTTTTCAGGTCAGTTCCAGGAGGATTTCTCAGTAACCATGCAGCCTAAGCATGTGGAATCTTCAGCAACAGGATCTTACCATCTAATCCTGGTGGGAAACCAAGAGCCTTGGCAATGGCCTGTAATGTTTGGGTGAGTATCAGGGACCTCCCTGGCCAACAACTCACTGGAAGGTATCTCATCCCTAGCACTGAAAATTTTCTAGTAACAACCTGTGGCTTCTAGATGCATGCCATTGTCCAAAAAGGTAGGTTTCCATATGACTTATTCATAGCCTCTTAGATTTTGATTAGCCCTCCCTCTACCCTTCATTTATTCAATCTCGTCCCCTGACCTCACTTAGGCTTTTCCACCCCCAGTAATCTGTTATTCTGCTTACATATATATAGTACCATCCTCGTAAGTCCCCCTTCCTCCCTCCCTTTCTATTCCATTTATATCTCCTTTCTAGCTTACTGGCCTCTGCTACTGAGTTTTATTCCAACTCACATAGAAGTCCAAGTTGTTTTTGTTTTGAGGTAGGGTCATTCTTTAGCCCAGGCTGACCTGAATTCACTATGTAGTCTCAGGGTGGCCTCAAACTCATGGCAATCCCGAGTGCTGGCATTAAAGGCATGTGCCACCATGCCCAGCTGCAAAGTATTGCTCTTAATGCTAGCCTGACAACCAGCTCCAGGGAAACAGCAACAAATACTGTGGTGAACTGAAATACATTGATGCAGAACTACAGAGACTGCAGAGAACTGAACACTAAACAAACTGCTAACACACCCACGAAGGCTCAGGGATTGTTGTGGCAGAGGGGATAGGAAGATTGTAAGAGTCACAGGGTGGGTAGTAATATCCTGAGGCACAGGTCCCTGCCCCAGAGACTGACTGAGGCCCTAATTACCCCACAGCAAACACCAATAACCCTGCTGAGGAGGGTCCTCAGGGAAATGGGGACCAGAGGAGAGAGAGGATATGAGACTATAATCTATATAAAAAATTTTTAAAAGCTGGGTTTTTTTTTTTTTTTTTAAAGTAAAAATAAGTGGCCAGGTGAGGTGATGCATACCTGTAATCTTTTTTTTTTTTTTTTTTTTTTTTTTTTGCAAGGTAGGGTCTCACTCTGGTCCAGGCTGACCTGGAATTAACTATGTAGTCTCAGGGTGGCCTCGAACTCTTGGCGATCCTCCTACCTCTGCCTCCCGAGTGCTGGGATTAAAGGTGTGCGCCACCACGCCCGGCCCATACCTGTAATCTTAGTGCTGGGGAGATGGAAACAGGGAAGTCCTTAGGGCTTACTGGCTAGCCAGTCTAGGCTCTAGGTCAATAACAGAACCTGTCTCAAAAAAAAAAAAAAAAAAAGGCTGGAGGCTGGAGAGATGGCTTGGTGGTTAAGGCACTTGCTGGCAAAGCCAAAGGACCCAGGCTTGATTCCCCACTACCCATGTAAGGCCATATGCAAAGTGGGAGCATGCATCTGTAGTTCGTTTGCAGAGGCTAGAGGCCCTGGCACGTCCATACTCTCCCCCTCTCTCTCAGTCTCCCTCTCTCTCATACTCTCTCTCTGCTTGCAAATAAATAAATGAAAATATTTTTTAAAAGATGGTTGGTTTTAGGGCTGGAGAGATGGCTTAGCGGTTAAGGCGCCTGCCTCCTAAGCCTAAGAATGCTGGTTCCAATCTCCAGTGGTTCCAATCTCCAGGTCCCACGTTTAGCCAGATGCAAAGTGACGCAAGGGCGCAATACTGCACTTGACCACAAGGGGGCGCACGCATCTGGATTTCTTTCGCAGCAGCTGAGAGGCTGCTGGCGCACCCATCTCTATCTGTCTTCCTCTCCCTCTCTCTCTCTCTCTCTGTGTCTCTCTCCAAAAAAAAATAAAGTAAAAAAAAAAGATGGTCAGTTTTCTTGAGGACCATACTCAAGATTGTCCTCTGGCCTCCACATACATGTGACACACACACACACACACATGCACACACACACACATTAGAAAAGTAGATAGTGGGTTGGGGAGATGGTCCAGTGGATAAAACACTTGCTGCATAAGTGTGGAATTCAGATCCCCAGCACCCATGTGAATCCTGGGAGTTGTGCCATCCTGCCTGCAATCCCAGTGCTTGGATCCCTGGTTCAAGTTGGCAAGTTGGTGATCTTTGGGTTCAAGTGAGAGAGACCTGCCTCAGTAAATACAAGGGAAAAACAATTCAAGATGATGCCCAACATCAACCTGAAGCCTTCATACACATGTGCACACATGGACACATACATACAAACCATATGCACATGTGCAAAAAAGATAAGCAAAGAAGGAGATTATCCAAAGTCAACATGTAAGTGAATGTTTGTGAAAATACGTTTTCTATTATACGTACATTTACTATCTGGTTAGGTGTCTTTCTGTTAGGCACCTGGATTTAGGGAATGCCTCACTATGTGGAGCCTCAGTGGGGTTGGGGAGGCGGGGTTCTGCTCACTTCCAGATGTCAGTCATAAAGGGACCAGGTCTTCCTATTCTCTGGTTCCATCTAGGGGCAGGAGGGTGACGGAGGTTTGACTGGACACACCCTGTCATGGAAACGGATGGAAGGAGGTTGGTGGTTCCATGTTGGGGGCATTCCTGCAGTGTCAGGGGTGTTGACCACAAAGGATTCCTGCTGCAGAAGCTGCTAGAGTCCTCGCTGCCTGGTGTTGGTGGGGGTGTGCTAGAGGGAGAGTCCTTCCATTCCTGCCTGTTGGCCAAGCCTAGTGCAGATGTTGTGAATCTTGACCGTCTTCTAGTAACATTTCGGTGCATCAGAGGGCCAGAATGGGCTTCTGTTGCTTGTAAACAACAATTTGGACAGTGAGGAACTTCCCCATAGGAGAGACTTTCAGACAGGGTCTCACACACAGTCCCTCCTGTCTTACATGCCTCTGTGTGCACTGGGGCCAAGATTTGGATTCAAGCAGAGAGGATAACTTGGAAGTATTAGGACTTACCAAAAGAAATCATCTGCTGAGAAAATTGGACTTAAACCCAGAGGTTTAAGGTTTTTGCCTTGCACAAAAATGACAGATTTAGAAATCCCGAGAGGGAAGACTGTTGAATGCCCCTGTGTGAAAGCCCAAGATGGGGGGGGGGGGTTAGGAAGCTTTGAGATGTGGAATCTGCTGATAAACTGTGACCAGAGTATTAGTGGGGGCAGAAGGGCCAAGCTCAGAGAAAGTTCATCTGGTGATATAACTTCACCTATGCATGTGGGATTCACTTGAAGTCAGGGGGGGAAGGAAGTAATACTTACTGATCACCCTTTGTGTGACTCCCCTGACCCCCCACCTTGATTTCTTTAACTTACCTCCAAATTCCTGTAATAGGTATACTATCCCTATTTTATTTCTAAGGAATATGGTCAGAGTCACACAAGTGGCAGAGTTTTGGACTTTCCACTCCAAAGCTGTGTGCTTGCTGTATATGATACCATTCTGCCTCTTGAAGATCATGTGAGGAGGGCAGCAGGGGTGAGGAGAGGGAGAGAGTGAAAGAGAGGAGAGCGGGAGAGAGAGAGGGAGGGAGGTAGAGAAGAGTATTTTAAATATATTTATTTATTTGACAGAGAGAAAGGTGGAGGGAGAGAGAGAGAGGGGAGAATGAATGCTCCAGGGCCTCCAGCCACTGCAAATGAACTCCAGACACAGGCACCACCACCTTGTGCATCTGGCTAACATGGGTCCTGGGGAATCGAACCTGGATCCTTTGGCTTTGCAGGCAAAAGTCTTAACTGCTAAGCCATCCTCCAGCCTGAAAAGTGTTTTAAAAGAAAATTCTTCCACATAACTGGTTTTTTTGTGTGTGTGTTGTTTTTTTTGTTGTTGTTGTTGTTTTGTTTTTCGAGGTAGGGTCTCACTCTAGCTCAGGCTGACCTGGAATTTACTATGTAGTCTCAGGGTGGTCTCGAACTCACAGCGATCCTCCTACCTCTGCCTCTCGAGTGCTAGGATTAAAGGCGTGCACCACCATGCCCAGCTTCTGACCAGTTTTTAATATAGCTGCCATTGTGAAGTGTGGTGAGGCCTCTATTAGCTTGGTTTCTTCCACAATGCCACCTTTAAACAACCAAGAAATTCACCCAGAGACATATAGCCCTTGGCTCATGCTATAAAGTTAACTGAGCTGGCTGTGTAACCCATCACCTGAAAACTTTCTAGAACAATGGAGTGACCTTTCTAAGACCAGTCGGGAGGCACTTTGCATGGTGAGGGTGCTATCATACAGAATGTGGTTAGTCTGTATCATAGTGTATGGTCTTGGAGCCAAGACTAAAGTAGTTCCACCTGCTTTTAGACTATTCTACTGAACAATCTACTTTGAACATCTTGGACTCCCATCCTCACAACCCTGGGATGATGCAGTTGGGAGTTCCAGTTTTCACTGGGGAACAGAGACATGCAGCCATTAAGTCTGAGGCTGAAACTAATCCCTACTCATGTTAAGCTGCTCATGACAACACCATTGGGAGGGAGGATGTTGGTTACTGTAATGACTGTAGTGCCTGATCTTAATCACCAAGGGAAAATAGGTCATTGCTACTCAGCAATGGGGGCAAAACCATACCCGGAGCATGGAGGTCTCACTCCTTAGCACACTTGCACACAATCGTAATGTTTTGTGGTTACCTTCTCTGCTTGAATCCAAACCTTATCCCCAGTGCACACAGAAGCATGTGAGACAGGAGGGATTCTGGTGAGTGATAACTCAGTAAACACAGGGTTTGGAACATGGTTCATTCTACCAGGTAAAAACTCCAGCCTTGTGAGTTGCTGAGGGTAAGGGATGAGGAAGGGGGAAGCATAACTCATTTCAGTCCTGTGACCAATTGAGAAGTCTTGAGCTTGCCTTAGCTAATTATGTTATATAGGATTATGTTCTCATAAACTTACTACAAATTAAAAATATCATTAAATTAAAATACATGTAATTCACCTAAACTTTCTTTTTTTAAAAAATATTTATTTATTTAAGAGAGAGGGAGAGAAAGAAAGGGGAAAGAATAGGTGCTCCAGGGCCTGTAGCCACTGCAACATATGAACTCCAGACACATGTGCCACCTTGTGCATCTGACTTTACATGGGTACTAGGGAATCGAACCAGGGTCCTTAGGCTTTGCAGGCCAGTGCTTTAACTGCTAAGCCATCTCTCCAGCCCCTCACCTAATATTTCTGATGATTAACTTACCTAACCTTAACCTTTGGCACACTTGCATTAGCCTGTAGTTGGGCAACATCATCCAATACGAAGCCCGCTTTAGGATAAGATGTAGAATATTTCACATAATTCCTCGAGTCCACTATGTTGTAGAGTACTGATTGCTTCCCCTTGGAGAAGCTGGCTGGAAGCTGTCATGGACAGGTTTGTTGCTGACTCATACAGGCACTGCTAGCCTGGAAAGAGATCAAAATCCAAAAATCAAAGTATGTATAGTTTCTCTTAAATGTGTATTGCATTTGCACTATGGTAAAGTAAAAAAAAAAAAAAAAATCAAATAGTGGAGGGCTGGAGAGATGGCTTAGCAGTTAAAGTGCATGCCTGTGAAGCCTAAGGACCCAGGTTTGATTCTCCAGGTCCCACGTAAGCCAGATGCACATGGTGGCGCATGCATCTAGAGTTCGTTTTCAGTGGCTAGAGTCCTGGCGTGCCCATTCTCTCTCTCTCTGCCTCTAATAAATAGATAAATAAATAAAAATAAAAATCTAGGTAGGCATGGTGGTACACGCCTTTAATCCCAGCACTTCAGAGGCAGAGGTTGGAGGATTGCTGTGAGTTCGAGGCCACCCTGAGAACATAGAATGAATTCCAGGTCAGCCTGTGCTAGAGTGAGACCCTACCTTGAAAAACAAAACAAACAAACAAAAATTCATTAGTGGAAGCATCAAAATGTGTCTTTAAATTGAAGACCCCATGTAACTTTCTTTTCATTCTCAAATCTCTGCTACCCTGTGGACATGTCAAAATCTAGGGTCCAGGTAAGATTACAGCTCATACTCTCACTCTTGGTTGGAAAATCTGTTAGTTTTTTTTTCCCCCTTGATCAGGCTGACCTGTGATTCATTATGTAGTCTCAGGGTGGCCTCCAACTCATGGTGATCCTCCTACCTCTGCCTCCCAAGTCCTAAGATCAAAGGTGTGAGCCACCACACCCATCTGAGAATCTATTTTAACTTACAGATAGCAGAGAATAATGGGGAGATCCAAGATCCATCAATAAGACAAGAAAAGATAGCTAATTGCTCACCACAAGATATGTCACCTCTACCACATTTTCCTTGTGTACAGGAGAAATTGCAGAGGAAGCAGCCACACAAGCTCTTTATTTTTTTTATTTTAATTTTGAGAGAGAGCCTGACAACGCCAGCTCCAGCTGGGAAACAGCAACAAATACTGCATCTGGTGGGAACTGAAACACATTGATTGGAACCAGCGTTCTAGAAATACAGAGGCTAACAGAGAACTCAACACTAAACAAACTGGGAAACACAACAAATACTGTGGTGAAGGCTCAGGGATTGTTGTGGCAGAGGGGTTAGGAAGAGTGTAAGAGCCACAGGGTGAGTAGAAATATCCTGAGGCACAGTCCCCCCACCCCCAGAGACTGACTGAGGTCCTAATTACCCCACAGTGAACACCAATAACCCCACTGAGGAGGGCCCTTGGGGAAATGGGGACCAAGGAAGAGGGGGATATGAGACCATAGCCTACGTAAAAAAAAAAAAAAAAAGAAATTAATTAATTAAAAAAAAGATTGCAGCTGAACTAGTTTCTCCTTATCCTGATGTGACAGTGTGTATGAGACACTTTGTGTCTCTACAGAGCTAGGGATGACACTCTTTTTCTCTGGCGAAGGGCAGGGTATTTGCTGAGTGGTTGAAAGAGGGCAGAATGTGTGATTGTTCCCTGTCATTTCCTTCCCTTCCCTCAACCATTCTCGGTCCTTCTCCATGCCCAAAGAGAAGAGCCCTACGGAGCCTCGTCTGGTCTTCTGCCTTCTGGCTTCAGTGATGAAGGCTATTGGCAGATCAGAGGCGAGCAGTGAGGAGAGAAGTCATATCTTTCTTGATCTCTCTATCTCTGCAAAGTTGTAACTCCTCCATTGTCTCTGCTGTGGCCCAACAACAACTCTGTGCTGGCGTCATTTCTCCTGGGGTTCCCTGAGGCTGCTTGCTTTCTCCTTCTTTGACCTCTTAAGACACAGAGGTAGCAGCTGCCTGTAGCTGCCTGTCTCTTGGGAGTCCTCTTAACCCTATGCACACTTCTGTAACTGGTCTGGTTATTAAGACTTCTTGGGCTGGAGAGATGGCTTAATGAAGGCACATGCCTGTGAAGCTTAAGGACCTAGGTTTGATTCTCCAGGTCCCACGTAAGCCAGATGCACAATGGTGGCGCATGCATTTGGAATTCATTTGCAGTGGTTAGAGGCCCTGGCGTGCTTATTCTCTCTCTCTCCTTTTCTCTGTCTCTAAATAAATTAATTTTAAAAACCACTTTTTTTGTTTTTGAGGTAGGGTCTCACTCTGGCCCAGGCTGACCTGGAATTAACTATGTAGTCTCAGGGTGGCCTTGAACTCATGGCAATCCTCCTACCTTTGCCTCCTGAGTGTTGGGATTAAAGGCGTGGGCCACCATGCCTGGCTCAAAACTTCTTTTTAAAACTTTTTTTATGAAGGGGAGACAGTGAGAGCAAGAGAGTGAATTGGCACACCAGGGCCTCCAGCCACTGCAATCAAACTCCAGACTGGTGTGCCACCTTGCGTGTATGTGCTATCTTGTGTGCTTGTGTCATCTTTTGTGTCTAGTTTATGTGGGATCTGGACAGTCTAACATGGGTCCTTAGGTTTCTCAGGCAAGCGCCTTAACTGCTAAGCCACCTCTCCAGCCCTATTAAAACTTCTTAATTAAAGCTTCTGAGTAGAGTTTTATAACCCGCCAGGCCCTTGCATGATAAAATTGGTAGCTGATTTCAACTTATTAAAACAGCTTTCCTTTTCCCAAAGGCTATGTAGTCATGTACTTTGAAGTGGCAAGACCTCCTGCGATCAATTTGCTCTATGAGCATGTGATCTACTTGCAGACTTCCAAGAGGAGTAAAATGCCAGGAGTAAAATAACACAGGGAAGGAGGCTACTTTAAAAGTCTATTGTAAGCTGGGCGTGGTGGCACACACCTTTAATCCCAGCACTCGGGAGGCAGAGGTAGAAGGATCGTGGTGAGTTTGAGGCCACCTGAGACTACATAGTGAATTTAAAAAAAGGTCTAATGTAGGGTTGGAAAGATGGCTTAGAAGTTAAGGTGCTTTCCTGCAGAGCCTAAGGATCTAGCTTCGATTCCCCAGTACCCACATAAGCCAGATGCACAGGGTGGTACATGCATGTGAAGTTTGTTTGCAGTGGCTGAAGGCCCTGGGGCACCCATTCCCTTTCTATTTACCTCTCTCTCTTTCTCAAATAAATAAACAAATAAGTAAATAAAATATTTTTTTAAAGTCTATTGTACTCAGAGACTTTGACAAATGTACCTTGTTTCTAGTACACATATGGCAAAAATATCTATGCCATTCATGAACAAATGGCCTCTGAAGATGTGGGAGAATTTAGCAGCCACTCCAGTTTTATTAGTTTTCGTCATATTATAATCCTTTTAAATTATTTATTTATTTATTTATTTATTTTATTTTTTCAAAGTAGGGTCTCACTCTAGCTCAGGTTGACCTGGAATTCACTCTATATTCTCGGGTGGCCTCGGACTCACAGCAATCCTACCTCTGCCTCCCAAGTGCTGGCATTAAAGGCATGCGCCACCATGCCCGGCTTATTTTTTATTTTTTTATTTTTTGAGGTAAGGTCTTATTCTAGCCCAGGATGACCTGCAATGCTCTTTGTAAGTCCCAGACTGGTCTTGAACTCACAGCAATCCTCCTACTTCTGCCTCCCAAGTGCTGGGATTAAAGGGGTGCGCCATCACGACAGCCATATTATAATCCTTAGGGATGTGCAGAAGTCAAGCGCTCACCCACTTTTGTTCTCTAAGCTTTCGGTTTTAAAGTCTTTGTATGTGTGTGTATGAGGTGTGTGTGTGTGCATGTTTGTGTGAGTGTGGGTGCACGTGGAGGTCAGAGGACAACACTGAGTGTCAGTCCTTATTTCCACCTTGTTTGAGACATGGTCTCTTATTCACCACAGAAAATGCCAGGCTCGCTGGCCTGTGAGTTTTGGGGGCTTTTCTATTTCTACCTCCCACTTTGCAGTGGGAACACTCAGAGTATAGACATCTGTCTTTATGTGGGTTCTGAGGATCGGAACTTGGTATGCACACTCATGTGCACGCACGCGCGCGTGTGTGTACCATCTCCCCAGCCTCTTCTTCTCTAAACTTTTTTTCTTTTGTTTGTTTTTAGAGGTAGGTTCTTGCTCTAGCCCAGGCTTACCTGGAATTCACTCTGTAATCTCAGGGTGGCCTCAAACTCATGGCGATCCTCCTACCTCTGCCTCTCAAGTCTGGGATTAAAGGCATGCACCACCATGCTTGGCTAAGCTTTCTTTATTATTTATTTATTTATTTCAAAGTTTTTATTTTTATTTATTTATTTATTTATTAGAGACAGAGAAAAAGAGAGAGAGTGAGAGAGAGAGAATGGGTGTGCCAAGGCCTTTAGCCACTGCAAATGAACTCCAGATGCATGTGCCACCTTGTGCATCTGGTTTATGTGGGTACTGGGGAATTGAGCCTCGAACCAGGGTCCTTAGGCTTCACAGGCAAGTGCTTAACTGCTAAGCCATCTCTCCAGCCCAGCTTTCTTTCTCTCTTTCTCTTTTTCTTTCTTTCTTTCTTTCTTTCTTCCTTCCTTCCTTCTTCCTTCCTTCCTTCCTTCCTTCCTTCCTTCCTTCCTTCCTTTCTCTCTCTTTCTTTCTTTTTTTAATGAAAAAGTGCAAAAGTGAGAGCAAGAGCGAGAGAGTGAATTGGTGCACCAGGGCCTTCAGCCATTGCAATTGAACTCCAGACGTTTATGCCACCTTGTGCACATGTGTGACTTTGTGTGCTTGTGTCACTTTGTGTGTCTGGCTTATGTGAGACCAGATAATTGAACATGGGTCCTTAGGCTTCTCAGGCAAGCACCTTAACTGCTAAGCCATCTCTTCTGCCCTTCTTTAAGCTTTTATTGAGGCCTCATAAACTCTGCCACTAAGTGGCAAATGAGTGAGGTGAGGCCCTTACCAGTCATAGGCCCACATGTGACTCCTGAATGTCACTAATTAGCTGTGTGAGTATGTGCAAATTCAAATGAGTCCCTGCTTTTCAGTGTTCCCACTTGCAAAAAATAATATCGGGTTGGAGATATGAATCAGTGGTTAAGGTGCTTGCCTGCAAAGCCTAAGGACCCAAATTCAGTTCCCCAGTATCCATGTAAAGCCAGATGCACAAGGTAGCACATGTGTCTGGAGTTCTTCTACAATGGCTAGAGGCCTTGGCATGCCCATTCTCTCTCTCTCTGCCTGTCTCTTTCTCTCATTCTAGCTCTCTCCCTCTCTCAAATGAATAAATAAACAAAATATCAAAAAAATAATATTACCTTTCATTCATTTGTCCAACCCATACCTACTGGTTGCTATGGGTTAGTGTGGGATGTTGGGGTATAAGAATGAGGGGAAATAAAATTAAAAAAAGATAAGAAAGTAAAAAACTCAAATCAAGGCCAGGCGTGGTGGTACACGCCTTTAATCCCAGCACTTGGGAGGCAGAGGTAGGAGGATCACCGTGAGTTCAAGGCCACCCTGAGACTTCCAGGTCAGACTGAGCTAGAGTGAGACCCTACCTCAAAAAACTAAAAACAAAAATATAACTCAAATCAAAACAAAATCCTAGAAAGCAAAGTTAAAAGGAAAAAAACAAAAGACCTATCTCAAACAAACCCACTTAGCATGTGGCAGCTGTAATAGGGTCGTTGTGGGTCCAGAGATCTACTTCACAGTTTTGTTGGAAGACAAGGATGTGTCGTTGATGAAGTAGTGCGCACACAGCAGCTGCCTCAGAAATGCTAGACAACGTGATCATCTCCAGGGAGGCAGACCCTTTGCACTCCAATGGAATGCAGCCTCCGCGTGCAAATAGAGGAGCCCAGGGGATGAAGGGTTTATTGTGGTATTGGGAAGTCATGGAGGCGCTCATGGACGAGGAGACAGTGGAGAGATGAGCCTGAGGCCTTGGTGTCTAGGAAGAGGTGTGGAGCTCAGTTTGGCTGGGGTAGATGCTGCAACTGAGTTGGCAGGGACCACTGTGAAAACTTCCTGCTGCCGTGTGACCTATCCATTGCGGGCAAAGGCAGACAGCTCTGGGGGCCAAACAGGCCACTTTTATGGCGTTTAGCCCCAGAACACCAGCAACATGTTGAAGCCAGAGTGTGACTATTCTTGTGGGTGGGATGTTCCATCTTGGGTTGTATGTACATGTCAAAGGGAGGGAAATCTGCTAGCTTCAGGGGTCAGTACACATTAAGTGTTCAATGTCAAGCACTACTTTATTTTTCTTATTTTCTTGAACCAAAAAGAAGGACCAATCAGAGATTGACATTATGTGTAGTGAAGTCACATTTATTGAGCACACAGCATGTGCCACGCTGGTGGCCAGTTGCAGATGCTGCAGATTCACAGATGAATGAAGTGAGCTCACAGCCTAGTAAAAGACACAGCTGTGTCCACAGGCAGAGTGCGGCTTTATTTTAGGAAGACGCAGGCTCCATAAATGTTGTCTGCTAACAGCCTTGAGAAGTAATATAGTTATCCCCACACCTTGTGCAAACCGTGGCAGTTTGAATGGATGTCCCCAATAGATTCAGTTTTATTAAAGCTTCTTGGATCTCCAGCCTCCTGGCTGTAGGAGGTGTTACTGTGTGTGTGTGTGGCGGGGAGGGGGGGGGATTATAGGGTCCAGATCTAAGGGATGGGGGTGGATTTGGAATTCCAGTCTAAAAATACGCACAGTGCTACAGCTTTGTCTAGAGCTCCTGGAGTGTGCTTGCTTGTGTTGGTGGTGGTTGCTTTTCTTTCTGTATGGACCTGTGTAAGCGGGCCAGCTTCTTCTGCCATTATGGAACTTCCCCTGCATCTGTCAGCTTCAATAAATCCCTTCCTCCCATAAACCGTGTCTGGTCTGGAGGTTCATTGAGCCATGCGAAGCTGACGGCAACACCAACATTCCCAGAAGCAGAGCTAGTTGCCTGAGGTCTCCTCACTGGGGTATGGATCAGGGTCCCTGCAGGAAGGAGATGGCACCCACAGGTGGGGCAGTCGAAAGCAGCATCCCAGTATGGGTGGGGGAAGGGAGACGAAGAGAAGGTGATGACGTATCCCAGGGAGTACAGGGGGAGGGGTGCTCCATGCTTACAGCTGAAGGGTAAGTGGCAAGAGTGGGTTCTAGGGACCCAGGGCAATGGCTGATTGTGGGGGAAGATCTTCAGATTGGAGCTGTGGTCCTTGGAAGGATGCAGTCGCATCCTAGTGACTCAGCTGAAAGGAGCCGAAGGGGGTAGATAGATATCTTGGCCTCACACCAAGAGGAGGTGAAGAAGGGCCACATTGGGTCTAGAAAGGAAAATGCAAGCGTTCAGGCCAGCCAGTCAGAGATGAAGCAAGGATTTAACCACCTGGCTTGCTCTGGCTCAAGCTGCCCTGCCTTTTCTACCCTTCCATGCTAAATCAGCAGCCCCTTGCTTTGCCATCACCCCACACACAATTACAGTAACGTGGGATGTCAGCAGGTCTGGGCAGCGTGGTGGCAGGGCGGACATGTGCTGTTTCTGAGAACACAGACATTCATCTTCCTCTTTCTTTTGTCATTTTCCTAGGTGAACCACACTTCCACACTCAGGTGCCTTGGGTAGGGGTATTGATTACCTTTTCAGCTTATGTGACCAAATACCTGGCAGGAAGCAGCTTATAGAAGGAAAGGATTTATTCTGGCTTACAGCTTTGGGGGGATACCTTCCATCAGGGCAGGAAAAGCATGGCAGCAGGAGCAGGTGGTCAGCTGGTCACACTGCATCCACAGCCAGGAAGCAGAGGACGACACAGGAAGTGGGGCCAGGCTAAAAACCTCAAGACCCATCCCCAGTGACTCGCTTTCTCTAGCAAGGTCCCAAACATTGTCACCAATTGGGGATCAAGTGTTTCAACACACGAGCCCATGGGGGACACATTACAGTCAAACTGCAGCTGTTAGACGGTTCTGCCTGTGGGTGGCAGGATCCAGGTGAAGCAGTTCTCCACAGGTCAGCATTGACAGTGTGTAGCCAGGTTGACCTTGACTCTTACAGGTGTCACGGTTTCCTGTGGCCAGCCTAGAGGGTCCACTATCAGCCAAGGGCACCAGAGGGTGGAGGGTGTTCTGGCAAGATTATTTTAGGCCACCCTATTTCATCCTAGGAGACAGATTTGAGTTTGTGTGGGCAGGATTCTGTCTTTCCAGAGTGACTTCCTCCCGTTGAAACCAATACAGTGTCGTTTTACGTGATTGCAAAAAAACCGTGTTTGTCAGCTGTGCCATCTGGATCTGATCTGTAGGTTCTGGGGACAATTTATTACTGGGCCAGTAGTGCCATCCTAACATATAGTTACATATATGTAGTTATTACCTGTATGTTACAGTGGTGTGTGGTTATAGTGATATCATTCTGGACATTGTACATGGCCATCAAATGTCAGCACTGGAAGGGGGGGTGGCAGTGTGTGGGCTTCCGTTCGTTTCTTGTTGCTGTGACCAAAATACCTAACAGAAACAACTTCAGGGGAAAAGGTTTCTTTTGGCTCCCAGTTTCAGAAGGATTTCAGGCCATCCTGGTGGATAAGGCAGGGTGGAGTGGCTCAGTTTATGGCGACAGGAACATGAAGCAGTGGCTGTTCAAGGAGCAAGAAGCAAGCAGAGAAAGCAGTCTGGGAACCAGGGCCAGGCACTAACCTTCAAAAGCCTCGCCCTAATATCCTACTTCTGCCAGCCAGGCCCCAGTCTTCAAGGCTCCATGGCCTCCTAGAATAGTACCATAAACTGAAAACCAAAGACTGTAAAAAACCCAAGAGCCTGTAAGAGACATTCCAGACTCAAGCCAGAGCAGCTTCTGTAGTTGGACATGCTAAGCGCAAGCCTGACCAATCAGAGAGGCAGTCAAGGCATGTGACCCACATCCAGCCAATCAGAGCCAGTTACAGCCCCCCCTGCTGGTGAGACTAGGAATGCCAATGCATCAGGAGTTGCGAGGAGGGTAGGATATGCTGTAGGCTATGGGGTTACTGAGAACCTCCTAGAGCTGACTGAGAGAACAGCACAGACTAGGGCGATTAACTAACTCCCCACTGTGCCTGGGATCATTCTAGGAATCCCTCAGTCCGAGGCTGATTGACAATTGGCAAGCTGGACTAGAAAGTGAGAGTGTGTCCCGGTAGCATCGTTCCATCCCTATACAGCCCCGCCCGAGTACTTTCCAGTGCTTTCTGCTCTCTGCAACACAAACCACACAAACGTGCAGTTCAGGGAACAGGAACATCAGACTGGCCTTCCGTTCAGTTCTTGAGGTTTTGATCCTTCAAAATGAATGGCTGGCTGAATTATATTTAATATTCTATTCCAGTCCTAGAAGGCCTATGCATCTGTATCTGCCCAGCCTTGCAACTTCCTCATCTCCCCTTTTGTCATCAAAAGAAAAAAAAAAAAAAAGATTGAAGAAAAGAAGAGCAAGTCGGCTGTGCAGAGTGTTCCAAGATACAAGCAAATATCTCGGGTTGATCTTATCGTCCTGGAGTGCAGCTTTACCTAGATGAAAGCAGGGGCTATTAAAATATCTGCTTGTAATTTTTTTTTTATGTGAGAAGAGGGCTGGAACACTAGGCATGGAATGGTATTTATTGTGCTTGTGATATTAAACAGCTGGGAACCTTCAAGAATCAGGTGATTGCTCCAAGGATCAGGATGGCTTCGGCGGGGTAAAGCTGGGGGCAGGCTGTCTTCCAAGTCCCAGCTTTCCAGAGAGAAAAGGATCTAGTCTGGGGAGTGAGGGTTCCTGGGTGGAGAATCCTAGAGCAGCAGCAACCAGTCTGCTCACGCGAGAGTTGATGATGCGTGGAATATGCCTCACCTCCTGCAGACTTGTCCACTTCTGGTGATCCCCTGCGAGTATGAATTTCCTGACTATGGGAAGCTGATTTGGTGTTCTGTACCAGGTATGAGTTCGCTCCCACTGAGCGGGGCTCCTGTCCGATCAGAGAACAGTTGGTTACCTGCAGAAGCCATGTGCCACTATTGCACAAGTGTGCTGCTTGCCCGGCTGGTTGATTTCAAGCCTCAGTTTTCACCTGTGAGTGGATTGATGCGAGGATTCAAGCAGATAATGGGCATACTTTACTTGGCTCTGTCTGGTACCCCCTCAGCTCTTAGAAGAGACTGGCTGTGATAACATGCATGGGAAAGTTTTTCCTTCTAAAGTGTCCCCTAGCTCCCCAATATCAGCTTCTTCCTACTGTTGTCTTAAAAAAAATATTTTATTTATTTATTTGAGAGAAGAGACGGGGTTTGGGGGGGGAGATGGGTATGCCAGGGCCTCCAGCCACTGCAAACGAACTCCAGATGCATGCATCCCTTGTGCATCTGGCTTATGTGGATCCTGGAGAATCGAATGGGGATCCTTTGGCTTTTCAGGCAAATGCCTTAACCGCTAAGCCATCTCTCCAGCCCTACTGTTGTCTTTTTCTCTGGAGTCAAGCACACAGTTTTGGATAATTGCAGGTTCTGATGGGTTGAATGACCTTCGATCAAGAGTTGGTTCTGCTCACACTTTGCCATCCATGTATGTTCAGGAACAGAATTTGCAAGGAGCCCTTAGGCTCTGAGGGAAGGAACTCATGAGATTTCTCTGACCATCAGGCGAGCTGGGTTCTGGGAGATCCCAGGTCAGATAATATTGGCCAGAAGTAGAAGTGACTTTCTCAGAAAAAGGAAACTATACCTGCATCCCGTTTTGTCTGGGTGCATCAGGGAACATGTTTTTCTTGGAGATACATAAGAAGAAGAATGTCCCACCCACACGAGAAAATAACCAGTAATAAAATCTTCTGTGAACAGCCACTTCTTAGTAACCTGGACCTAAAAAGTGAGGGTCAAAGTCACGGGTGGAATGGTATTACATGCACCACATAAAAACACAAAGAACGTGGAGAACTTGGCCACAGATTTATGACATGTTTATGCGGCAAATATGCGCTTTAAAAAGCCTGCTTCCCATGGCTTGGCAAAGGGAAGACAGCTCTAGAGAATGTTCCATTTGGACTCCTGGAGAGTGATGAAGAAGAGGTGGGAGGAGGCAGAAGATCTGTTTATCTGGTGACAGCAGAGCAGGTGACCAAGAGAATGTGTTCCAGAGTCTTATCTCATCATCCCACAGGATGTTGACTCCAGGGTCCTGGTGTTGGTCAGCATCCAGACAAGCAGTCCTTCGTGTGGTTCTACCCCAGGCTGGCTCTTGGGATCCAGCCGTGGAGCCCTTAGCATGGTGGTAATGGAACCATTTGTCTCCCATGGTCCTCCAGCCCTGAAATCTTCCTGTCTGGTGAGTTCCATCCTTGTAGCCCATCCATTTCCTCAGCAGCACGTTCTCCCAGGCCTTCTGTTGGGGTCCCCCCCAAGGCCAGCTCAGGAGGGACGATAAGGTCTCTGCTGAATTGGGGTGAGCAGCGCGGAGTCACGACACAGACTCCGGGAGTTGGGTGAAAGTGGAGCGAGAATCCACAAACTCGTTTATTCAGGAAGTACACATGGGTTTTAAGGGGCTGTTAATCCTTGTATGGGGTGGTCCCCTTTTGGTGACCAATGACAGCTTGTCTCTGGACAGGACATCTCGTAGTAGGCTTCTCGCGAGCATGGGGCTGTAACTGTTGTCACATCAAGCCCTGCAAAAACGCCACTTTACAGAAGCCACTTCCTGTTGTCTTTTGCCATGCGGTCTGGCTAGGACCAGGCCTGTATTGTGCCATACAGCCTTCCTTCAGTGGCTTCTCTGCCCTCACCATCATTCATCAAACCTGCCACTCTGCTACCCAGTTATAGTCACCTCAGCCTTAACAATATCATGAATTGAGTCCTGCTATGTGCTCATTGCTAGAGACTAAACAAACCTCATCTAAAATCCTTATGAAACCCCAGGGATCTGCACTTATAGCTCCATGTCTTTTCAAAGGAAGGGATTTGGTTATGTGACATTTTAGTCTGTTTCTGCTGCTATAACAAAATGCCTTAGGCTGGGTAATTTGGAAAGAATGAAAAATTTATTTCTCACAGTCTTAAGAGTTTGATAAGTTCAATTAGAGGTGCCAGCAGCTTCAGTGACTGGTGTGGGCTGTCTTCTGCTTCCAAGATGGATTCAGTCAGATGATGGATGTCCATTACTTGGCACTGTAGGGTACCCAATGAGCTCTTAGTACAGACTGGCTATTATAACCTGTTTTCACACTGTGGAAGGGGAAGTAGGACCAAAGTTACTTAATCCCTTGAGTCCTTTTATTTTCTTTTTTGGGAGAGAGAGAGAGAGAGAGAGAGAGAGAGAGAGAGAACGCGCAGGGCCTTTCAGCCACTGTGGGCAATTCCTGACACACGCGCCCCCTTGTGGGCAAGTGTGGCATTGCGCCCTTGCATCACTTTGCATCTGGCTAAACGTGGGACCTGGAGAATCGAGCGGGTGTTCTTAGGCTTAGCAGGTAGGCACCTTAACTGCTAAACCATCTCTCCAGCCCCCTTGAGTCCTTTTATACAAGCAATAGTCCCATCATAAGAATGGAGCCCCCAGTGGCTAGTCCTCTCCTAAAGACCTTCTTGATACCATTGTGTTGAGAGTTAAGTTTCCATATGAGTTTTGGAGGAGACTCAACCCATAGACTTGATTTGTCTAGAGTCACATAGCTGGTGGTCAGTGGAGCCAGAATTAAATCTTATGCTCTTTCCCTCTGCAGGAACTGGGATCAAGCCTGTACTCTTCAAATTTGGGGTGATCAAAGACCTGTCTTAGAACAAAGATAGACAAAGGTGGCTCTGGGGCAGCGGCATTCATCACATGCTCCTGGTAGGAGCTGCTAGGTAGATTTTACTTATTAACCAACTCAGTGGGATTGAGCTGTTTTTGAGCACATGCCTTTGTGCTGTAAACAAGACGCTGGGCAGCTAACTTCTGCTCTCAGTTTTGTCAAGCGTGAATGCTGGATTCTCCTTGGAAGGGTTAGTTAGGTGTAAAGGAGGTCATGATGGTTCATAGGAGGTGCTGTGGGAGTGGCAGTGGTTCCCATGTTTTCGTGCTTGATTTCAGTCACAGTCTCCCAAGACCACAGTGACTGACCGACCTCTCATGCAATCCATGAACAACTCAGTATGTGTCATTTCTCTAAAGACAGCTGAATCCTGGAAGACAAGGTCTTCCGGGCCCTCCAGTCATGCATGGTAGAGAGGCTCAATTCTTTTTTTTTTTTTTTTTTTGGTTTTTCGAGGTAGGGTCTCACTCTGGCCCAGGTTGACCTGGAATTAACTATGTAGTCTCATCCAGCCCTACTGTTGTCTTTTTCTCTGGAGTCAAGCACACAGTTTTGGATAATTGCAGGTTCTGATGGGTTGAATGACCTTCGATCAAGAGTTGGTTCTGCTCACACTTTGCCATCCATGTATGTTCAGGAACAGAATTTGCAAGGAGCCCTTAGGCTCTGAGGGAAGGAACTCATGAGATTTCTCTGACCATCAGGCGAGCTGGGTTCTGGGAGATCCCAGGTCAGATAATATTGGCCAGAAGTAGAAGTGACTTTCTCAGAAAAAGGAAACTATACCTGCATCCCGTTTTGTCTGGGTGCATCAGGGAACATGTTTTTCTTGGAGATACATAAGAAGAAGAATGTCCCACCCACACGAGAAAATAACCAGTAATAAAATCTTCTGTGAACAGCCACTTCTTAGTAACCTGGACCTAAAAAGTGAGGGTCAAAGTCACGGGTGGAATGGTATTACATGCACCACATAAAAACACAAAGAACGTGGAGAACTTGGCCACAGATTTATGACATGTTTATGCGGCAAATATGCGCTTTAAAAAAAGCCTGCTTCCCATGGCTTGGCAAAGGGAAGACAGCTCTAGAGAATGTTCCATTTGGACTCCTGGAGAGTGATGAAGAAGAGGTGGGAGGAGGCAGAAGATCTGTTTATCTGGTGACAGCAGAGCAGGTGACCAAGAGAATGTGTTCCAGAGTCTTATCTCATCATCCCACAGGATGTTGACTCCAGGGTCCTGGTGTTGGTCAGCATCCAGACAAGCAGTCCTTCGTGTGGTTCTACCCCAGGCTGGCTCTTGGGATCCAGCCGTGGAGCCCTTAGCATGGTGGTAATGGAACCATTTGTCTCCCATGGTCCTCCAGCCCTGAAATCTTCCTGTCTGGTGAGTTCCATCCTTGTAGCCCATCCATTTCCTCAGCAGCACGTTCTCCCAGGCCTTCTGTTGGGGTCCCCCCCAAGGCCAGCTCAGGAGGGACGATAAGGTCTCTGCTGAATTGGGGTGAGCAGCGCGGAGTCACGACACAGACTCCGGGAGTTGGGTGAAAGTGGAGCGAGAATCCACAAACTCGTTTATTCAGGAAGTACACATGGGTTTTAAGGGGCTGTTAATCCTTGTATGGGGTGGTCCCCTTTTGGTGACCAATGACAGCTTGTCTCTGGACAGGACATCTCGTAGTAGGCTTCTCGCGAGCATGGGGCTGTAACTGTTGTCACATCAAGCCTGCGCAAAACGCCACTTTTACAGAAGCCACTTCCTGTTGTCTTTTGCCATGCGGTCTGGCTAGGACCAGGCCTGTATTGTGCCATACAGCCTTCCTTCAGTGGCTTCTCTGCCCTCACCATCATTCATCAAACCTGCCACTCTGCTACCCAGTTATAGTCACCTCAGCCTTAACAATATCATGAATTGAGTCCTGCTATGTGCTCATTGCTAGAGACTAAACAAACCTCATCTAAAATCCTTATGAAACCCCAGGGATCTGCACTTATAGCTCCATGTCTTTTCAAAGGAAGGGATTTGGTTATGTGACATTTTAGTCTGTTTCTGCTGCTATAACAAAATGCCTTAGGCTGGGTAATTTGGAAAGAATGAAAAATTTATTTCTCACAGTCTTAAGAGTTTGATAAGTTCAATTAGAGGTGCCAGCAGCTTCAGTGACTGGTGTGGGCTGTCTTCTGCTTCCAAGATGGATTCAGTCAGATGATGGATGTCCATTACTTGGCACTGTAGGGTACCCAATGAGCTCTTAGTACAGACTGGCTATTATAACCTGTTTTCACACTGTGGAAGGGGAAGTAGGACCAAAGTTACTTAATCCCTTGAGTCCTTTTATTTTCTTTTTTGGGGAGAGAGAGAGAGAGAGAGAGAGAGAGAGAGAGAGAGAACGCGCCAGGGGCCTTTCAGCCACTGTGAACGAATTCCTGACACACGCGCCCCCTTGTGGGCAAGTGTGGCATTGCGCCCTTGCATCACTTTGCATCTGGCTAAACGTGGGACCTGGAGAATCGAGCGGGTGTTCTTAGGCTTAGCAGGTAGGCACCTTAACTGCTAAACCATCTCTCCAGCCCCCTTGAGTCCTTTTATACAAGCAATAGTCCCATCATAAGAATGGAGCCCCCAGTGGCTAGTCCTCTCCTAAAGACCTTCTTGATACCATTGTGTTGAGAGTTAAGTTTCCATATGAGTTTTGGAGGAGACTCAACCCATAGACTTGATTTGTCTAGAGTCACATAGCTGGTGGTCAGTGGAGCCAGAATTAAATCTTATGCTCTTTCCCTCTGCAGGAACTGGGATCAAGCCTGTACTCTTCAAATTTGGGGTGATCAAAGACCTGTCTTAGAACAAAGATAGACAAAGGTGGCTCTGGGGCAGCGGCATTCATCACATGCTCCTGGTAGGAGCTGCTAGGTAGATTTTACTTATTAACCAACTCAGTGGGATTGAGCTGTTTTTGAGCACATGCCTTTGTGCTGTAAACAAGACGCTGGGCAGCTAACTTCTGCTCTCAGTTTTGTCAAGCGTGAATGCTGGATTCTCCTTGGAAGGGTTAGTTAGGTGTAAAGGAGGTCATGATGGTTCATAGGAGGTGCTGTGGGAGTGGCAGTGGTTCCCATGTTTTCGTGCTTGATTTCAGTCACAGTCGCAAGACCACAGTGACTGACCGACCTCTCATGCAATCCATGAACAACTCAGTATGTGTCATTTTCTCTAAAGACAGCTGAATCCTGGAAGACAAGGTCTTCCGGGCCCTCCAGTCATGCATGGTAGAGAGGCTCAATTCTTTTTTTTTTTTTTTTTTTTTGGTTTTTCGAGGTAGGGTCTCACTCTGGCCCAGGTTGACCTGGAATTAACTATGTAGTCTCAAGGTGGCCTTGAACTCATGGTGATCCTCCTACCTCTGCCTCCCAAGTGCAGGGATTCAAGGCATGCACCACCACACCTGGCTTGAGGCTCCATTCTTTTCTTTTTTTAAAAAAATATTTTATTTATTTATTTATTTGAGAGAGATACAGAAATAGGCAGGGAGAGAGAGAGAGAGAGAGAGAGAGAGAATGGGTGCGCCAGGGCCTCCAGCCACTGCAAACGAACTCCAGATGCATGCACCCCCTTGTGCATCTGGCTTACGTGGGTCCTGGAGAATCGAGCCTCGAACCGGGGTCCTTAGGCTTCATAGGCAAGCTTTTAACCGCTAAGCCATCTCTCCAGCCCTGAGGCTCCATTCTTAAGAGAGTGCAGAGGCTTCTGGGAAATGTGTAAGTCTAGAGAGAGATGTGCACAGCTGGACCAGGCCCACTTCCAGCAGGAATTCCACAATGGGACATTGATTCTCACATGACTCTGAACAGGTGGCTAGGTAATAATTATTTTTTCTAAATTCCTTTTCTCAAAAGCTAAATTCCCTAAGGGTAGTATTCTGCCTTTGGACTGCATTTCAAGGGTGTCTTTCACTCAGAACAGAGCTAAGAGCTGGACCACAGAGGGACTTGAGCCAGAAAACACTGTGCATGGATGGGGCTGGGGGAGACAGGAAATAGCTTCTTTCTCATCCAGCTGGGCTCAAAGTAGGCAAGCTGCTTTCTCTCAAGTCCTCTTTTCCCCTACTGCCACAAATGTCTAGCTCGGTGTCCTATAAGAGCTTTGGGTGCTGTTACCTGGGGACATTTGTTAGTGTCCCAAGTAGATGCCTAAGGACTGGAGAAGGTGAGTTGCCAGCAGGTTATATGAGACACTTCCCATGCAGAATAATAGACTTGGAGATGTTGTATATGCTGAGCCAAGCAGATGAAGCCAAAGGCATTTGACTATCTGTCAGGGCATAGATAGCCATAGCTCAAGAATCCTGACCATTGGTTTGGAATTACAACATGGTAGTTCTGGGATTTCACAGATATTCCAGGGCTCTGGGAAGCTGGGACTTGCTCCAACAGGTACATTTTAAGGACACTAGTGAAGTCACGTGGCTTCCAGTGAGAGAAACACATGTCAGTTAAGGAAAAACAGGAACAGAGTGGATTTACTGGCCCAAGTCCTTGAGAAGCCCAGGGTGGATCTGGGCTGTGGGCATCCTGGCTCCTGTATCTGTCTCTCTCTTTCCACCTCACATCCTTGTACACTTTGACCCCGGCTTCCATGCCAGGAGGCTTTCTCAGGATGATGGAGATAGTCACTTGGGATTTCCTGCTGTCACTGTCCTCAGAGCTGGTGATTATAGAAAAAAGAAGTGGGGGCTGGAGACATGGCTTAGCAGTTAAGGTGTTTGCCTGCAAAGCCAAAGGATCCAGTTTGATTCTCTAGGACCCACGTAAGCCAGATGCACAAGGGGATACACAGGTCTGAGTTCATTTGCAGTGGCTGGCGGCCCTGGCATGCCCATTCTCTCTCTTTCTTTACTTCTTTCTCTCTCTCTCAAATAAATTTAAAAAATAAAATATATTTTAAAAAAGAAAGAGAAAAAAGGAGAAGTGTATTAGTTATTTTCCTTGACTAGATACCTGATAAGAAGCAACTTAATAAATAAAAAAAAAAAACTTTAAAAAACCTGAGAAAGGGGATAGAGAGATGGCTTAGTGGTTAAGGCACTTGCCTGCAAAGCCAAAGGACCCGGGTTTGATTCCTTAGGACCCATGTAAGCCAGGTGGTACATGCATCTCATGTTTGTTTGCAGCAGCTGGAGCCCCTGGAGTGCCCATTCTCTCTGTCTCTGCCTCTGCTTCTCCCTCTCAAATAAATAAATAAAACTTTAGGGATGGAGAGATGGCTTAGGGGTTAAGGCGCCTGCCTCCTAAGCCTAAGAACACTGGTTCCAATCTCCAGCGGTTCCAATCTCCAGGTCCCAAGTTTAGCCAGATGCAAAGTGATGCAAGGGCACAATGCCACACTTGACCACAAGGGGGCGCACACATCTGGATTTCATTTGCAGCAGCTGAGACACTGCTGGCGCGCCCATCTCTGTCTTCCTCTCCCTCTCTCTCTCTCTGTCTCTCTCTGTGTCTCTCTCCAAAAAAAAAAAAAAAAAAAAAAACTTTAAAAAAGGAAGCAACTAAAGGAAGGGTTTATTTTGGCCCGCAGTTTGGCATGGAATGATTGGTGGCAGCACTATGAAGCAGCTGGTCACACTGTTTTCACCGTCAGGAAGAAGAGAGCAGACAGGAAGTGGGGCCAGGCTATAAAACCTCCATGCCTACCCGCAGTGATATAGTTTCTCCAGCAAGGTTCCACCTACCACAGGTTCCATAACCTTCCAATATAGTGGCACCAACTGGCCTTGAACTCCTAGCAATCCTCTTGCCTCAGCCTCCTGAGTGCTGGGATTATAGGCTTCAGTCACCATGCCTGGCATGATAATGCCTTTGTGGAAAATAATTCTGCTGAAGTCCTTTGGAAATGAGAGCCACGAGCTGGCCCCAGCTGATAACCTGCGGAGGCACTAAGCCTCCCAGGCCTTGGTGACAGGACACTGTGTCATAACAGCACACTTGTGGGTCTAGAGTGCCCCATGCACTCAGCAGGCTGGTTCTGCTTTTCTTACTCAGCCCTTGGAACAACCTGCCATGAATCACGCCAGTACTACGGTAATGTTTTTCAGTTTAAATTGGGAATTAAAAAGAAACAACTGTCACAAAACTTGCTTATCCCCTGCATACCTTGTCACAGTGTCTATTCCTTTGAGCCAGTGGAGTATGGCTGCTGGACTTGTGAAGAGAGTGTGTGGCTGCATGGGATATTATGTCCTTTTAAAAAAATTTTTAGCCGGGCGTGGTGGCGTACGCCTTTAATCCCAGCACTCGGGAGACAGAGGTAGGAGGATCGCTGTGAGTTCAAAGCCATCCTAAGACTGCATAGTGAATTCCAGGTCACCCTGAGCTAGAGTGAGACCCTACCTCAAAAAAAATATTTTTTAAAATTTATTTATTTGCAAGGAGAGAGAAAGAGAGAGAAAGAGAGAGAGAGCGAGAGAGGGAGAGAGAGAGAGAATGGGCATGCCAGGGCCTCTAGCCACTGCAAACAAACTCCAGATGCATGTGCCCCTTGTGCATCTGGCTTACGTGGGTCCTGGGGAATTAAACCTGGGTCCTTTGGCTTCACAGGCAAATGCCTTAACCACTAAGCCATCTCTCCAGCCCAGGATGTTATGTATTGATAGGTTAGTGTAGGAGGTGGGAGGAACCCGAGGTATCCTGTCCTCTCTCCTGCAGAGAAAGGAAACAAGGGTGTGAGGTCACCCAAGGTCACACAACCATTACTACTAACACTGAGCTTTGGGTTTTGAACCCAAGTCTCTTGGTTATAGGACAGGTTTCTTTCATTTACAACACAATTTTGGCTCCATCATTCACCAGGTGACTTTAAAAAAATTTTTTTGGAGCCGGGCGTGGTGGCATATGTCTTTAATCCCAGCACTCGGGAGGCAGAGGTAGGCCATGAATTCAAGGCCACCCTGAGACTACAGAGTGAATTCCAGGTCAGTGAATTCCAGAGTGAGGCCCTATCTCAAACATCTCCCTCCCTCAAAAAACCAACTTTTGTTTTTGAGAACAACTTTGGGTGTTGTTCCTCAGATAGGTTATCACTTTTTTTTTTTGAGACATAGTCTCCCATTGTCCTGGACCTCATCAATTAGGCTAGACTGGCAGCAAGGTTCCTGTGTTTGCCTCTCCAGCAGGATTGCAGGTGTGTGCCACCACACCCAGCATTTTAGGTAGATTCTGGGGATCGAACTCAGGTCCTCATGCTTGCAGAGCAAGCACTTTCTCAACTGAGCTGTCTCTCCAGCTCCTCGCTGTGTGACTTCTAAGCAGGCATTTAACCTTTCTGGTATTTTATTTTTTTGGTTTTTCAAGGTAGGGTCTTGCTCTAGCCCAGGCTGACCTAGAATTCACTATGTAGTCTCAGGGTGGCCTCGAACTCACAAGGCAGTCCTCCTACCTGGGCCTCCTTGAGGCATGTGCCACCATGCCCTGCAACCTTTCTGTTCTAGATTTATCTGAGAAGTTCCGGCAGTCGTAGTTACTGACCTCACCGGCTTATAGCAAGGAACACATGAGATTGTTCATGGAAGAACTTTCCTAAGTGTCAGCTACACACTGTTAATTGTTAGTAAATTAGAATTGTTTTTAATGATGACAACTATTATTATTTTCACTAAAGAATCTCATGTAGCCCTGGCTGGCCTTGAACTTATTATGTAGCTGAGGATGAACTTGAATTTCTGTGCAATTCCTCTATCATTAAGCTACATCCTCAGCCCTACAGTTAAAAACATCTTAACATATTGTGATTGTTATTTTACACTCTAGAGCAGCCTCTTCTCCCTGGTTGGGCCTAGGGGAAAGAGTACCCTGGGGTGTCTTGGGGGGCACCTGAGATGCTTGTGCTGGGAATATGCCTGTATGCTAGTTTTCATGTTTGCTCCATACAGTGTTTCTGACTCTGAAAAAAGCCGCTCACACCACAGTGATGATAATATTTTTATCCTCTCAGAATGCCTGGGCAATGACAGTGGCATTGGCATTCTTTCCAAGGGATGCCAGGGATCTCAGATAACAATGGTAGATGTGTGGGAGAAAGAACCTGGGTCTCAGGTTGGGTCTTCTTGGAGCCTCCCAGACAACTACAGGAGATGACACTTGCCTGGTCTTTAACCAAGGCTCCCCTACAGGTGTCTCCATACCATCCTGGTGTGCGGTCTGCACTCACACGAAGACCTCCTACACCACTGAGTCCAAGGGCTCCTAGTGGTGGGAAGGGGAAGGAAATGAAGAGTCTGTACTGTCAGAACTTGACAAGCTGGTTGAGCACTGTGAAGCTCTATTGGTCCTTAGAGTCTGCCTGGGCTTATAGCCCAGTACCAGGAGCTTCCCACAGGGAAGCTTAGCTCATCAAAAACTGTAACCAGGGCTGGGGAAATGGTTTAGCAGTTAAGGCATTTGCCTGTGAAGCCTAAGGAGCCCGGTTCAATTCCCCAGGATCCACATAAGCCAGATGCGCAAGGAGGGGTGGGTTGTGGTTGGCGCATGGGTCTGGAGTTCGTTTGCAGTGGCTGGAGGCCCATTCTCACCCATTCTCTCTGTCTGCCTCTTCCTCTCTGTTTCTCAAAGAAATAAAAACAAACACAAAACTGTAACCAAACACAATGGTTTTGCGTTTTAGTGAAGGTAAAGCCAAAACTAGCATTGTTAAGACAGAAAAAAAGCGAAGCAGGTTTTATTACTTCATGTCAGGTGAGGGGTGCATGGGAGTTATTCCCACAGCAGAGTCTTCTTCATATGGGGAGCCTGAATGTATTCATATAGGAAAGCACTTGGAGGATGATCACATTACTGAGCATGCTCAGTTAGGGAGTATATTCTTTTTTTTAAATTCAAATTTATTTATTTATTTATTTATTTTTATTTGAGACAGAAAAGGAGAGAGAGGGAGGAGGAGAGAGAGAAAGAGAGAGAGAGAGAATGGGCACACCAGGACCTCCAACCATTGCAAATGAACTCCAGACGCATGCGCCACCCTGTGCATATGGCTTACATGGGATCTGGAGAATCGAACCTGGGTCTTAGGCTTTGCAGGTAAGCACCTTAACTGCTAAGCCATCTTGGAGTATATTCTTGATCATAGTTGGTCATTTTAAAGTTATAATTGAAGAAGGAAAGAGAATAGACACATTTTTGGGTACACTTAATTTAAGGTCATGGAGCATATGCGATAAAGGTTAAATGGTGGACAGGGATACCTCTGAGCATGCTCAGCATGCATCATAAATTTTTTGCTGAAGTAGAGGATGTGACTCATGGGGTAGAGTACCTGCCTAGCATGTCTGAAGCCTAGAGTTTGATCCCCAACACCAAATAAACTGACATCGGGGCTGGAGAGATGGATTAGCAGTGAAGGCATTTGCCTGTGAAGCCTAAGGATCCAGGTTCAGTTCCCTAGTATCCACATAAGCCAGATACACAAGGTGGTTCATGCATCTGGAGTTTCTTTGCAGTGACTGGAGGTCCAGGCATGCCCATCTCTGTCTCTCTATGCCCCCTCTCAAATAGATAATTAAATAAATGAAATGAAATTAAAATGGCATGTCAGAGCATGCCTGTAATCCCATCATTCAGGAGGTGGAAGGTAGAGGATCAGAAGTTCAAGGTCATCCTCAGCTAGCTAGGGAGTTTGAGGCCAGCCTGGACTACATGAGACCTTGTCTCAAAAAACAAAATCATGGGGGTTGGAGAGATGGCATAGTGGTTAAGGCATTTGCCTGCAAAGCCAAAGGATCCCAGTTTGACTCTCCAGGACCCATGTAAACCAGAAGCCCAAGGGGGCACATGCATCTGGAGTTCCTTTGCAGTGGCTAGAGGCCCTGGTGTGCCCATTCTCACACTCTCTCTTGAATAAGTAAATAAAGTATTTAAAAAATAACAAAAAACAAATCAATTAGCCAAAAAGAAAGAAAATGACCCTATGAAGGTACATTACAATAGGAACTTGTCTTTAAAGCGGACTTTACAAAATCTGGTGGACTTCCCCTGAAGTAGAGCCATTAATACCAACACAGTCGGGCACAGTGGCACATGCCTTTAATGCCAGCACTCAGGAAGCAGAGGAAGGAGGATTTTGGTGAGTTTGAGGCCAGCTCAGGACTACATAGTGAATTTCAGGTCAGCCTGGGCTAGAGGGAGACCCTACCTTGAAAAACAAAACAAAACAAAACAACAACAACACAACCAAAGGAGAGAGAACATCACCCACACATGGCTGATATGAACCATGCATGTGAGTTGCATCAAAAGGTATCAGTTTTAGGCCAGTGTGAAACCTTAACTGGACATCTGAGCATATGACATTTTTGGTATAAGGTGAAACTATCAGTAAAAGGCAGAAACCCAGGAATGCTTTATGCCTTCCTCCTCTTCATCCTCATGTTGGCTCCGGGTTGAGTTGTCCTGTGTTTCTAAATGTCTCCTGAATCCGCTTGGTCTCTATCCCCTTCATGTCTCCCCTGAGTACAGTCATGGCTTCTGATGTAGTATCTGGGTCCTTATCCAAGCTTTATTCACTATCTCCAAGCCTCTTGTTTGTTTGTTTGTTTGTTTGTTTGTTTGTTTGTCTTTCAGGTAGGGTTTCACTCTAGCCCAGGCTGACTTGGAATTCACTATGTAGTCTCAGGGTGGCCTTGAACTCATGTCAAGTTTCCTACCTTTGCCTCCCAAGTGCTGGGATTAAAGGCCTGCACCACCATGCCCGGCAATTCTATAAGCCTTTGAATACATTATGATCTCTTTATGGGCAAGTGAAAGATATTAGACATTTTTTTAGAAGTAGGGTCTCCCCCTAGCCCAGACTGACCTGGAATTCACTATATAGTCTCAAGTTGGCCTCAAACTCAAAGCAATCCTCCTATCTTGGCCTCTCAAATGCTGAGATTAAAGGTGTGTACCACCATACCCAGGAAGGGGTGGGGGTTGGAGAATGGGTGCACCAGGGCCTCTAGCCACCGCAAACGATCTCCATATGCCTGAGCCACCTTGTGCACCTGGCTTTATGTGGGTGTTAGGGTATTTAACTTGGATCATTAGGTTTGTAGGCAAGTGCCTTAGCCACTAGGCCATCTCTCCAGCCCCCAACTTTTTATGTGTATTTATTTTTAATAAAATTAAGGAAGAAATAAAGATTTACTGATATTCAGCCAATGAATTGACAAGGTACTAATTTAATCCTCATGCCAGTGAGTCATGTGTCATTTTTGGTTCAAGAGGTATATGCTAGCTAGGAATGGAACCAGCCTAGATGTCCCTCAACTGATGATTGAATCATGAAGATGTGAAACATTTATACAATGGAGCTCCATTCAGCAGAAAGAAAAATGAAATTATGAAATTTGCAGGAAAATGGATGGATCTGGCAAGGATTATACTTAGTGAGGTAACCCAGGCCCAGAAAGCCAAACGTCACATGTTCTCTCTCATATGTGGATCCTAGCTACAAATGATTGGACTTCTATGTGAGTTGGAATAAAACTTGGTAGCAAGGCCAGTAAACTAGAAAGGGGCTATAAGGGAAGGAGGGAAGGGGAAGACTTAAGGGGATGGCATTGTATATAAGTAAGTAGATGAACAGATTACGGGGGCTGGAAAGGTCTAAGTGAAGTCAGAGGGAAAGATTGAGTAAAGGAAAGGTGGGTGGAGGGTGAATCAAAATCTAGGAGGGTATGAACAAGTCATATGGAAAACTACTTTTTTGGACAATGGCACATCCAGAAGCCACAGATTGTTACTAAAATTTTTTTAGGGGACTGGAGAGATGGCTTAGTGGTTAAGTACGTGCCTATGAAGCCTAAGGACCCTGGTTTGAGGCCCCATTCCCCAGTACCCACGTAAGCCAGATGCACATGGTGGCACATGCGCCTGGAGTTCATTTGCAGTGGCTAGAGGCCCTGGCGTACCCATTCTCTCTCTCCCTTTCTCTGTCTCTAATAAGTAAAAATAAAAACTTAAAAAAATTTGTTTTCAGCACCAGGGATGGGATACCTTCCAGTGAGTTGTTGGCCAGGGAGGTCTCTGATGTCCCCAAGACATTACAGGCCATTGCTGAGGCTCTTCTTGGTGGGAATGAAGCACACACAAGGCTCCACTATCAGTTATTAATAACAAGCCTCACTCTGTGTTATACTTTGGGTCCTTAACTAATGTTATCATAACTTGTAAGTCCTAAAGAAGACCTTGCCACCGGAGATGTTTTCAAATGTACACCAATAGAAAATCTAACCACGAGATTCCCCCAACCCTTTTGTAGACATGTATGCTTTATAATGTACAGGAGTGTGATGTTAATTGTCACTGTTGGATGGATTTAGAATGACCTGGGAGATTTAGGAATGCCTCTGGATGTGGGAAGACCCACCCTGAATGTGGGTGGCACTGTCCCATGGGCAGGGGGACTGGATAGAATAAAAGGAAATAAGGGCGAAGCCAGGGAGAGTGGGCAGCCCCTCTTTCTCTGCTTCTTGACCACCGTAACCTGAACTGTTCTGCTCTGCCATGCCTTCCCTGCCAAGAGGGACTGAATCCTCTGAAATTGAGTGAAATAAACCCTTTCTCAAGTCATTTCTGTCATGGACTTTGGTCACAGCAATGAAAATTAGCACAGTGAGCTAGCTATCCAGTGTACATAAATACACAACACAAATGACCAGAAATTAAAGGTGTGCACACAAAACATTTTCACTCACAGGGTGTGTAATCAAAAGTTCAGAGATGGCTCCAGTCTGCTTTTAGGGGCTGCTTCCAGGGGCAAATAGGGGGAGGGGAGTGGAGAGAGAAGCAGATATATAGAGAGAATTGGGCATGCCAGGGCCTCTAGCCACTGCAGATGAACCCCAGATACAACTGCCACCTTGTGTATCTGGTTTTACGTGGGTACTGGGGAATTGAACCTGGGTCCTTTGGCTTTGTAGGAAAGCACCTTCATTGCTAAGCCATCACTCCAGCCCTCTGTGTTGTTTTTGAGGAGCCTTTTGCAAGGATCCACCCAAGTCTATGGCTCCAGTCCCACTTTGCTTTCTCTACTGTGACCCCTTGTGCCAGCTCACAGGGCAAACTCGTGCCAGCTCACATATTGACCCACATTCGCTTCTGCCCAGGGCCTTTGTCCATTTTTCTACAGAACCATTCAGGGAACACTTTGCTTTCTTCCAATCCAATTTGGGTTTCCTAGTGACCCATTCTTAACGAATTGAATTATTTTCCTTCATTTGCTCTCGACTTAATCTGTCCAAGTAGATTGATTTTAGTGATGGTCAATGTTCCTCCTTTCCTCTGATTATAATCTCTAAGAGGGATAACTCCCCACCGCCTATGAAGTACTCAGAAGGTTAATAGACATTCAACAAGTCATGGACTAAGTAAAGGCTGTATTATAGTTCAAGGCTTTCGCAGTGCAGAGGTGAGCTGTGATCCTGGAAACCAGCTGGTGGGTGAATCATCATTGCACGAGAAGTTCAACACTGGAAGAGATAAGGCACAATGCAAGAAAAAGACTCAAGTTCATGGTTAATTGCTAAACAAGCACAGAGGATGTCAAATACATCAGGTTCAAAGAGGGAACACTCTTTGTGGGCTGGGCTGGGCTGGCTTCAGACTGTATCATCTTTTTGAAATATGAAAGCCATATGTGATGTCTGGAAGTTGAAATCCTTGCTTCTGATACTGAAAGCCTAATTTAATTTTGATTTATAAGAGTCTCCAGTTCGACCCTGAAGTCATGAGGATAATGTCATCTTCCAGATCATTCCAACGTGAATGGGCTCTGCCCTTTCTCAGGCTCTGCAGCCTTTTTCCCCTCAGAGATGAAGCCGAGATTAGCATTCCCTAGATCTTGCATCAGTCCTTCCCAGCATGACATGTTTTAAATGTGTGTGTATGGTATGTGTATGGTGTCTGTATAGTGTATACGTGTCCAGATGTGTGCACCTCATGGGCATGTGTGCAGAGGTCAGAGGAGAATGTCTGGTGTCCTCCTCTATCACTCTTCACTTTATTTCCTTGAGACAATCTATCACTGAAAGGACACTAACTGACCAGTGAACCCCACCAAGCTTCTCATCGCTACCTCCCTTGGTATGCGTGACTCTGCCTGGCTTTTTATGTTCCTGCTGGAGACTGAGCTCAGGAGAGACAGAGAGAGAGAGAGAGAGAGAGAGAGAGAGAGAGAGAGAGAATTGCACTCCTGCAACTTACAAACGAACTCCTTACAACTTACCAGCTCCATGTGCCACTGGTGCATCTGACTTTACACGGATACTGGGGAATCAAATCCAGGCCATCAGGCTTTGCAAAGGAGCATCTTCAACCACTGAACAATGTTTCTAGTTGGCAAAGCAACTCTTGGTATTGATTTAGGAGGTTGTTGGCTGGTTTGTGGAGCCCAGCCTAATGTTTATATAACCAGAGTCTGGTACTGCCCAAGCACAGTTCTGTTGATTTCACTGCTTTCTCTCACGTCTTCTTCCTTTAGGATGTTGGCTTCCTGGAAGCATGGACCATCACTATCCTGTCACCATAGAAACCTCAGCATCCAGGCTGGGGCGTGGCACAGAGCAGGTGCTCAATACGCACTTGTTGAGTGGATGGCTGGCTGGAAGCTCTGAAGGAGGGTGAAATTCATGGGTGTGACTGAAAGCACCCAGACTGGAGGTGATGCATCATGATTTTCAATTCCTCAAGCTGCGAATAACTCCAGCACAGAGGATGCTTCACATCCCCCATCCCTATTTCCCTTGACATCCCCCAATAGTAGGTGCTTGCTCACATTAGATGAGAGAGGATATCCATAAATGTGAAGCACTTGACCTTGAGGTGGAGAGGAAGCAATGGCAGGTGAACTTGGATAGGAGTTGACCTACAGTGAAGTCCTGGGCCCCTTCTCACTTATTACACAACCTCAGGCAAATCACTAGACTTCTCAGCCTCAGTTTATTCACCCGTGCAATGGGAATATCCACAGCAGTAGTCCTTGTCCAGGGAAGAGCTCTGTAAACAGTGGGATGCCTAGAGATGAGCAATTAGGAAAGGCTGGGGATTCCCATAGGGCTATTGGTAATGTCCTTGGCCTTCGGATGGACATGGAGCTCAGAAGCTGACCCTGATTGCCAGGTCTTTGCTTCCCTAAGCTCCTGTTGTCATCACCTTCCTTTGTCTCCTCCCTCCCCTCCTCCAGTCTCCCTTTATGCTGGCTCATCCAGGCAGAACGATGTGCCAGACAAAATGCAACTTGATAGCCCGAGTTATCTAGAATTACATCCCCAGAACATCACTACAGTTTTTTTTTTTCTTTTTCAGGGGAGGAGGAAAAACAAGGACCAGGGCACTGAAGGGCACAGAGGATGCACTAGGCATGTTCCAGCCTTTCCTTCGAACAACTTGGCCTGTGGTTTTCCTGAAGAATTTTCTGCAGTTGATGGAGGCCTGTAGGTCAAATGAGGTTCTCTCTCTGTCTCTTTTTGGTTTTTCAAGGTAGGGTTTCACTCTAGCCCAGGCTGACCTGGAATTCACTATGTAGTCTCAAGGTGGCCTTGAACTCATGGCAATTCTCCTACCTCTGCCTCCTGAGTGTTGGAATTGAAGGCATGTGCCACCACGCCTGGCCAAATGAGGATCTCTCACTGGGAAGGATAAAGATCCTGCATCAATTTCCCTTATTAGCCCGAAATTTTTCCCATCACCTGAAATTTTGTTTTTTATAATTTTTATTTATTTATTTAAGAGAGAAGGAGGGGGAAGGGAGAGAATGGGCATTTCAGGACCCGTAGCTGATACCCAGGCTGGAAGGCTTTGCAAGCAAGTACATTTAATAGCAAAGCCATCTCTGCACCCCCTGTCATGACTTTTTTAGTAAGTGTGTGGAGGTGTGCGTATGCATGTTTGTGAGTGTGTGTGCACATGTGTGTATGTGTAGATGATCATGTACATGTGTTTATGTGCATGTGGTCAATGTCAGTGTCACCCTCAATCTCTGTCTTTTTTTTTTTTTTTTTTTTTTTTTTTTGAGATCAGGTCTCACTCTAGCCCAGGCTGACCCGGAATCCACTATGTAGTCACAGGCTGACCTTGAATTTACATTGGTCTTCCTACCTCTGCCTCCGAGTGCTGGGATTAAAGGCATGTGCCACCACACCCAGCTTCAAACTTATTTATTTATTTTAACATTTTATTTTTCTTTATTTATTTGAGAGAGAGAAAAAGGCAGAGAGAGGTAGAGAGAAAAAGAGAATGGGTTCATCATGGCATCCAGCCACTACAAAAGAACTCCAGACACATGCACCACCTTGTGCATCTGCCTTACGTAAGTCCTGGGAAATCGAACTGGGATCCTTTGGCTTTGCAGGCAAGTGCCTTAACCACTAAGTCATCTCTCCAGCACCTCACCTGATTTAAATTTTTAAAAAATTTTTAAATTTATTTATTTATTTATTAGAGACAGGGAGTGGGGAGAGGGACAGAGAGAGAGAGAAAGGGAAAGAAAGGGAATGAGAATGGGCATGTCAGGGCTTCTAGCCACTGCAAACGAACTCCAGATGCATGTGCCACCTGGACCTGGAGAATTGAACCTGAGTCCTTAGGCTTCATAGGCATGTGCCTCAACCGCTAAGCCATCTCTCCAGCACTCCCACCTTATTATTATTATTGTTATTATTATTTTTTTTTGGAGAGAGACAGAGAGAGACAGAGAGAGAAGGAGAGGAAGACAGATAGAGATGGGTGCACCAGCAGTCTCTCCGCTGCTGCGAACAAAATCCAGATGTGTGCGCCCCCTTGTGGTCAAGTGCGGCATTGAGCCCTTGAGTCACTTTGCATCTGGCTAAACATGGGACCTGGAGATTGGAACCCCTAGAGACTGGAATCAACGTTCTTAGGCTTAGGAGGCAGGCGCCTTAACCGCTAAGCCATCTCTCCAGCCCTCCCCACCTTGTTTTTAAGCACAGGTTCTCTCACCAGGTTTGCAAGACCAGCTAGCTAGTGAGTCTTGGGATCTCCTGTCTCAGCCTCTCCAGCCCTGGGATTAAAGGCACTCTCGTCCAAGCCCTGCTTTTAAGATGGTTCTGGGGATCCAAACACAGGTGCTCAGGCCCTTGCACAGCAAACACTTTGCCAACTGAGCCATCTCTTCTGTATTTACATTATTATAAAAATTAGTCTGACACATGAATGGGACTATTTTAATTTGGACACAATGAAAAGCATCTTGAAATTTAAATAAGTGACTGTGTTTCCCTTCATGTTCAGTAAATGATGATCCAGCTATTTGCATTGAAAGTTGAAAGGCAGGGCTGGAGGGATGGCTTAGCAGTTAAGGCATTTGCCTCCAAAGCCAAAGGACCCAGGTTCTGTTCCCCAGGACCCATGTTAGCCAGATGCACAAGGGATGCATGCATCTGGAGTTTGTTTGCAGTGGCTGGAGGCCCTGGCACACCCATTCTCTCCCTCCCCTCTTTCTCTGTCAAATAAATAAATAAATAAAAATAAAATATTTAAAAAAAGAAAATTAAAAGGCAGACCTGTTACTCTGCACAGGTCTATGATGCCGTCAGTCTACTTTATAAGGCCCTTCTCCACATTTGCCCACTTTCCTGTCAGGTTTTCCATCCTCCCCACTGGTTCACTTCTAAAGTCCCTTCTGCATGGCCTCACTCACTGTGGATCACCTCTACAATGTCATTTCAAGAGACGCGCTCAATAGTGTATTTGCTCTGAGAATTATCCCTTCTCTGTGCTTGTTCCTTTCAGTCAGAGATAAAGTAAATTGGAACTCAGGAGTTAATTATGACTGACTATGTTTCAGTAGAAGTATACTGGTATCAAAACCAAAAGTTCAGGGTTGGAGAGATGGCTTAGTGGTTAAGGTGCTTGCCTGTGAAGCCTAGGAAAGGAACTTGGTTTGATTCCCCAGGACCCACGTAAGCCAGATGCACAAAGTAGCACATGTGTCTGGAGTTCGTTTGCAGTGGCAAGAGGCCCTAGTGTGCCCATCCCCACTGCCCTTTCTCTCTGTCTTCTTGTAAATAAATAAAATACTGGGCTGGAGAGATGGCTCAGCAGCTAAAGTACTTGCCTGCAAAGCCTAAGGACCCAGGTTTGATTCTCCAGGACCCACGTAAGCCAGATGCACAGGGTGGTGCTTGTGTCTGGAGTTTGTTTGCAGTGGCTAGAGGCTCTGGCACCCATTCTCTCTCTCTCGCTCTCTGTCTCTTAATAAATAAATTTTAAAAACTTTTAAAAAGTTTTTAAGAAAGTAAATAAAACATTTTTAAAAAGTCATCATAATTTTATCCTGGTTTCACTGTCATAAGACACTATGGAGACAACTGTGAGGCCTGTGACAGTCGCCTTGGCCTTCTCTACCCTATGCTCCTTCCTGAGGCCAGAGCACTGCTCCATGTCATCCTTGCACTTTTCCTTGGGCCATCTCCTCTCCCTGGAATGCCCTCCCTCCCTAACTATGCCTGCTAGAATTCTTCCAGGCCCAGCCACCTCTATCATCCCATGAGTGTCTGGTGATTTCTGTGCCACGTTCCAAGCAGCTCTTATTTATTTCCCTCTCCCACACCTCCTTTGCTCTCCCCTGCACAGTTGAGGCTCTGCATGTATTGTCTTTCCCTGCCCATCAAATCCTCCAGGTGAGGCAGGTGTGGGTGTCTTCCTGATCCCTGTAGCCCCCAAAGAGTACATAACACTGTCTGTAGAATTGATTGGAAAGCAGCTGGCATACAATAGTTGCTGTGGTGATCAAAGCCCCAGAAAGAAAATATCTAACTCCTGAAGGATGCCTGCCTGTGTAAGGTTCCCATTTCATCTCACAGGGAAGACTTGTGAGAGAGGGCTGTGAGGTACATGGTGCAGTCTCTGGGGAACATCTAGATCCAAGACCAAGCACCCTAACCACAAAGGTGGTGGAGTGAAATTCATTGTGTTGCTTGCCTACGAAAAGACGCAGTGTGATCCAGACTCCATGCACTGCACTGGGCGGTTAAAGGGCATATATGCATGGAATTCATCAAACTTCGCTTCTGGAACCAGCCAGACCGGGTTCTGATTTGAACTGATGAGTTTGTTGCAAGTCTCTTCTCTGCGCTGGATGCCCCTGCACGTTGAGCTCAGCACATCGCTGCATGCACTTGAAGCCAATTGAACTTGTAAAGTGAGAAGAGCAGAGTGGAGATTTTTAGGGAAATCTGGAAAAAAGCATTCCATATCACACAACAACTTGCAAAAACTTCCCTTTCCTTTTTTCTTTGTCTTTTTCTTTCTTTTTTTGGTTTTTCAAGGTAGGGTCTCAGTCTAGCCCAGGCTGATCTGGAATTCACTCTGTAGTCTCAGGGTGGCCTCGAACTTATGGTGATCGTCCTACCTCTGCTTTCCAGTGCTGGGATTAAAAGCATGCGCCACCACACCCGGCTGATTCTTTTTTTTTTTTTTTTAAACTATTTTCTTTTTATTTATTCATTTGAGAGAGAGAGAGAGAATCGGTGCACCAGGGCTTCCAGCCACTGCAAATGAACTCCAGATGCATGCGCCACCTTGTGCATCTGTCTTACGTGGGAAATCAAACCTGGGTCCTCTGGCTTTGCTGGCAAGTGCCTTAACCACTAAGCCATCTCTCCAGCCCAAAAACTTCCTGTTTAAAGTCATAAGACACTACTGCTCATCCCCCAAAGCTCCTTTCTCAACACTAAGCCTCATCATGCTTCCTCCACAGTATGCCCCCCCCAACTCGTGCCCCTATAACATTCTCCCATTCCCAGTGATTCCTTCTCCAAGGATCCCCCTTCTTGGAAAGCTGGGAGAATACAAATACTCTTTCAAATACAAATACAAATACTCTTTCACCTCTCACATTTAGAATGTTAATTAACAGAAAATGCTATTTATTCCTATGTCAGAAATTAAGGGTGAATGATGCGTCGGATTCCTGGGTGGTAGTTTGGTAGTCTACCAAACTCTTTCTGTGGCATGCTGAAACCAGTTCATATGAGCTCCCAAGAGCCCACTCAGTGCATCTCTTCCCCGCTCTGTCCACAGTGACAGTGTGTTAGTAAAAACCTGAACTCGGAGCATTCATACCACTGTAATTAGTGAAAGCTACATGCCAGGGCTTTCCTCACCCTAGAGAGTGGGTTGTTAAGCATTTACCAACACACCACCAACACTATGCCTTTCTCTGGTTGTGGTGCAAGATCTCAGAAGTGTACCAGCATGGCTTTCTGTCCATCACACTCATGGTATTCTGTAGCACGCACCAAGTGAGTCTAGGAAGCTAGGAGAACTGTTCTCCATTTTTTTTTTTTTTTTTTTGGTTTGTCAAGGTAGGGTCTCACTCTAGCTCAGGCTGACCTGGAATTCACTACGTAGTCTCAGGGTGGCCTCAAACTCATGGCGATCCTCCTACTTCTGCCTCCCGAGTGCTGGGATTAAAGGCTTGCGCCATCATGCCCAGCTCTTTTTTTTTTTTTTTTTTTTTTTTTTTGAGAGAGAGAGAGAGAGAGAATGGATGTGCCAGCGGACTCTCCACCACTGTGAACGAACTCCAGATGCATGTGCTCCCCTTGTGGGCACGTGCGATATTACACAGTTGCGTCACTTTTGCATCTGGCTAAACGTGGGACCTGGAGATTTGAACAAGCGTTCTTAGGTTTCACAGGCAGGTGCTTTAACCGCTAAGCCCCTCCATTAAAAAAAAAATAGTTTATTTATTTATTTATTTGAGAGAGAGAAAGAGAGGAAGAGACAGAGAGAAAGAGAATGGGCATGCCAGGGTCTCTAGCAAATGAAATCCAGATGCATGCACCATCTTGTGCATCTGGTTTTATGTGGGTACTGGTGAATTGAACCTGGGTCCTTAGGCTTCTCAGGCAAGTGTCTTACCTGCTAAGACACCTCTCCAGCCCTCAGCTTTTTTTTTTTTTTTTTTTTTTTAAGGATTCTGCAGATTGAACTCAGATCCTTGTGGTTGTGAGGCAAGCACTTTTACTGCCTGGGCTATCTCTTCAGCCCTAGTGATTTGATTTTGTAATTAGTTGACGTGGCGTGTTTAACAAGGAAAAGATCATATCTATATATTTTTTATTCCATTAGACTAGGCACTGGAGAGGGCTTCAGTGAATGGCTGCTGAAAGTTGAGGAGATGGCAATGGGAAGCAATGAGGTGGGGTTTCAGAAGAAAGAAAACAAACCCACCCTGTGTGTGGGTGTTGATAGTTCCTTCCACTTTCACTGAGAAGACTTTCCTGACCCCTGAGGGTATTTAGTAGGTGACAGAACCATCAACCTTAGTTACACACCTCACCTGAAGGGTCAACTTAGACCACACAAGACTTTCTTGGTCCCAGTTCCTAGGTGAGAGAATATCACTGGCTCAAATAGTTGGGGTGTGCCACACTAGTCCAGTCAATACTTATTGGGGGGCCATGATTGATCAGTGGTTAAGGCACTTGCCTACAAAGCCAAATGATCCAGTTTTGATTCTCCAGTACCCATGTAAAGTCAGATGCACAAAGTGGCACATACATCTGAAGTTCATTTGCAGTGGCTGGAGGCTCTGGTATGCCCATTCTGTCTCTCTTTCCTCTGCCTCTCTCTGCATGTAAATAAATATTTTTAAAAAAATACTGGTCATGGGACAGGAAATAAGGTAAAAAATATAGATCCCAGGAATCCTTGCAGTTAAGTGGTATACCTAATGGATCCTAGTAAACTGGGAAGATACTCCCAAAGACATTCACCATCACCTATACAGAATCACTATCAGAAGTAGTAACTGGGGCTGGAGGGATGGCTTAGCAGTTAAGGCATTGGCCTGCAAAGCCAAAGGACCCAAGTTTGATTCCCCAGGACCCATGTTAGCCAGATGCACAAGGGGGCTCACGTGTCTGGAGTTCGTTTGCAATGGCTAGAGGCTCTGGCGCACCCATTTTCTCTCTCTCCCTGTCAAATAAATAAATAAATAATAAAAACATATAAAAATGTAGCAACCGATCTTTGAATGGTGATAAGGAACTGGGTGAATAAGAGAGTAGAGACAAGTGGGTTCAGAGAGTGAGGGAATACACTCACCAAACCACAGGGGAGTGAGCTGTTAGTTTGTCTCCCCAGATCAGGGTTTCAGGCTCTAGTCCCAGGAGCCTGGAAAGGGCAAATATTCCCAAGACTGTTTTCCTGGCCGCTTTGGCCTCTCATGCCAGTGGAGGGAGAAGACAAGATGGACTTGTGCCCAGTCTGCAGAGAGGAGCTGGAATGGGCTGGCATTATCCAGACCTCTGGGCTCCGATGAAGCTGTTGACAATGGGAGAGGGGAGGACAGGGGACAGAGGGAAGAGCACGGGGGGAGGGGGCATTCCTCTCAGGGGCATTGCTGTGCAATAAATATCCTTGGACTTATGTTCTTTCCTGCTGTGGGAGCTCAGAGAGGCCAGGGATCTGGTCCTGCCACAACCATACAATTAACAACTTATTGGCGCTATTGAGGCCAGAGGATGTGATAGTGAGTAAGGCATAGTTTGTGCCCTAATGGAACACAGTGAAGGACAAACACAAGCAGTAATAAAAGATGTGGTTGGTGAGGCATCAAGGGTTATACAGACAGGATCTAGATTCATGAATGTCAGAGAAGGCTTATGGAGACGATATTTAAATTGAGACAAAATGAATAGACTCATGCCTATAATCTCACTATGTGGGAGGCTGAGGAAGGAGGATTGCTGTGAGATTGAGGCCAGCCTGGGCTACACAGTGAATTTCAGGACAGCCTAGATTAATATGAGACCCTGCCTCAAAAAGCTGAGTAGGATTAGTCAGGCATATGAGGGTGTCATGAGCATGTTATGTTAGAAACATAAATAAACATGCTTGTATCTTTCAGCAATATCTGAATTTATCGAATACCACCAGCCTGCCACCATTTCCGCCCTAGGTGTCTACAGTATCCCGATGAAGGAATTATACCCTTTCCTAGGTCTGGTATGCCTGATAAGTTCTTGGACCTGCTTTTCCTGCTATGATTTTAATACACCCATGGGCTCCTATAGTCCCAATTCGTCTGGATAAATTTATTTGGTGGCATCCTTCCTACTCCCAAGATGAAGTCATTTTTTTTTTCAGTGTGTGCCACATGGGTGGTGCCTGGCAGATGGTACCTCTCATATGTTCACTCAAGAGCAGAGTTATCTTCCACCCTGCACATGGAATAAAAGCTGCTTGTAAAATGGAGTTTCTCAGGGCAAGGCGCAGTCTGAAAAGTCACTCCTAGGACTGACTTAGAGCAGGACACAGCCTGATCTCAACAGAGGATCATGGTGTAGAGAAAGGTGCGGTGCAGGATTTTAGGTAGGAGCAATTTATAAAAAACAGACTATAGGAGAAAAAAATGATCTTTCAGGCTGGGGAGATGGTTTAGGGGCTAAGGCATTTGTTTGTGAAGCACAAGGACCCAGGTTCGATTCCCCAGGACCCACGTGAGCCAGATGCACAAGGTGGCGATGCATCTGGATTTCATTTGCAGTGACTAGAGGCCCTTGCATGTCCATTCTCTTTTCCTCTCTTTATCTGTCTTTCTCTCTCTAAATAAATAAATAAATAAAATATTTTTAAAAAAATGATATTTCCCAGAAATACAAGTTCTCCAGAACTCTGGCTAAGGATTGAGCATCAGGGACTTGTGATGGTGCTGCACATTGTATGTGATTTTTTTTCTCACTGTTTCACAGGTGGGGGCTTGTGTTTTCCACAGATGGAATGCATTTCCAGATCCCACAGGCTTTGACTAGTATGAGAGCAGGGCATGGGGGAATCGTGACATCTCAGCCCCTTTGAGCCAGCAGCAATCACCCTCTGTGCGAACAAGGACAAGGGCAGCGGAAGCAGATGGCGGGTCGCAGGGCTGCCACTCCTTTTCCTGGGTTCTGCTGTGGTTCTGTGGCTGAGTCTGTACCACCAACACTGGGCCACTGAACCTTGATCTGACCACAGCTGCTTTCTAGGGTTGCACTATGACGTCCTGCTCTGTGGCATCCGTGGCTGCTCCACCAGGGACAATAGGGTGGCCTTCTTTATCTCCATCCCCACAGCCTGCCAAAAACACTTCTGACAGTCTGAGAGCTTACTTTCTCCGGGTTGAGGACATTCCCGCTGTGACACCTGTCATCCCATGAATTGCCAAAGTGGGAGGCTGGGTAGGTGTCTCCTCTCTCTCATACCATTGTGTACATGTCACCTCTTAACCTGTGAGGCAGGTATAGTGTAAAGGGAACCGAGATGGAACAAGACAACCTTTTTGGCTGGAAGAGGCACAGTCTTCTATCAAGGCTGTGTGAGTGGTTGGTGGAAGCTCAAAACTTGTCTGGACTTGGTTCCTTATCTGAAGTGACAGGAGGTTAGGCAGATGTTCCTTGACTTGGTTACCCACATGCTACCTAGGAATCTAGGACACTTGGACAGAGGGTTGAGTGAACAGAGGAGTGCCCCGGCAAGCAAGGATGGCACACTCGTAAGGACCTAGCTGATTTAGGGTGAGAGGTATATTCTAGCACTCTTTCTATGCAGAGCACAAACTCTCTAGTTTACCAAGACTCCTTTCATAGCACCCTTCTCCAATCTTTTGCTCCAACTGGCCTCTGTAGTCAAGGTTATGCGTTCAGCTCTCGAATGCCTTCCGAATTCCCTCTCCCAGCTTCCCCATGATCTGACTCAGGGACTTTTCCACATTCTGAATCATAATGGCTGCCCACATCTGTTGAGTAACTTCCATCTGTTGTGTCTGGTCCTGTATTAATGTTTTCCACACTTTATCTCACAGAGTCCTTAAGAAATACTCTCGGAAACAGGTTCTGCCTGCAGCATGCCTGTCCTCATCTTCACTTGGCTGTATTGTTCCTGCAATTCATTCATTAGCCCCATTGTTTTTGCTAGAGTTTCATTATCCCCTTCCCCTCATCACTTTCTGTCACATAATCCTGTGTTATTTCTTATAGTACTTGTGATAGAAGTTATCCTGCTTCTTTCTTTCCTTTTGTTTTTTTTTTCTTGAGGGAGAGTCACATTCCAGGCCAGATTAATTGGAACTCACTCTGTAGCCCAGGCTGGACTCAAAATCATGGCTACCCTCCTACAAGTGAGTGCTGGGATTAAAGGCCTGCACCACCATGCCCAGATTATTGCTTTCTTTCTTTCTTTCTTTCTTTTTCTTTCTCTCTCTTTCTTTCTTTTTCTTTCTCTCTCTTTCTTTCTTTTTTTTTTTTTTTTTTTTTTTTGAGGTAAGGTCTTGCTCCAGCCCGGGCTGACCTGGAATTCACTATGTAATCTCAGGGTGTCCTTGAACTCATGGCAGTCCTCCTACCTCTACCTCCCGAGTCCTGGGATTAAAGGCGTGCACCACCACGCCCGGCTTTTTTGCTTATTTCTTTTTTCATTTTTTAAATTTTTTTTTTTTTGTGGTAGGGTCTCACTTTGGTCCAGGCTGACCTGGAATTCACTATGTAGTCTCAGGGTGGCCTCGAACTCATGGTGATCCTCCTACCTCTGCCTCCCAAGTGCTGGGATTAAAGGCATGCACCACCACGCCCAGCTTTGTTTATTTCTTAATGGATTGTCATTATTCCCTAGAATATAAGCTTCCCCAAAGCACAGACCTTGTTTGTTATTATCACATTGGCTTTCCAGACCCCTATCCCTACCCTAGCCCAGGCTGGCCTCAAAATCATGGCTACCCTCCTACAAGTGAGTGTTGGAATTAAAGACCTGGACCACCATGCCCAGATTTTTGCTTATTTCTCAATGGATTGTCATTATTCCCTAGAATATAAGCTCCCAAAGCACAGACCTTGTTTCTTGTGAGCCCCCAGTCCTACACTTAATACCTAGAAGAAGATGTTGTATACATTAGGTGTTGAGAAACATGTTCTCAGTGGGTCAATGAGTCACGATGGCAGCTATGAAAACATCCAAGGAGAGAGAGAGAGAAAGAAAGAAAGATTGAGAGACTAAGTTATTTGCAGTTCTTATATTAGCAAAATTGGTGTTTAAACCCAAGTCACATGTCTCTAACGCCTTTGGTCCTAGACTAGGTTTAATAGTGGTGTAACCTTCTCTTGTCTGGTTTCTCTTCCTAGTCTGAAGTGGGCTGGATTGCTTTGTGCTGTGACAGATCATCTAAGTGGGATTGGTTTTGCTTTCCTTTAATATTTTCTATTTATTTATTTGAGGCAGACAGAGAAAGAGAACTAGAGAGAGAGAGACAGGGAGAGAGAATGGGTGTGCCAGGGCCACTAGCTGCCACAAATGAACTCCAGACATATGCACCACCTTGTGCATCTGGCTTATGTGGGTCCTGGGGAATTGAACCTGGGTCCTCTGGCTTTGCAGGCAAGCACCTTAACCACTAAGCCATATCTTCAGCCCGTGCTTTTCTTGACATGGAACATGAGTTCTCAGAACTGGGCTTTTCATCCTTCCCTGCCTCCCTTCTGTAGAAATAGTTCCTTGGTTGAGCATTTAATTTCTCACAGATCTAGAAGCCACAGCAGCGAAGAGCACACCTCTTTCCTGACAACCTGATTCAGAAGAGTGCTCTAAATTTACTGTCACTCTGGGCTGTCCCTCTGTAGGCATCATGGTGGAGGGTGAATAAGAGCATTTAAAGAGGATTTACTTTCTCAGAAAAAAAATGCCAGAGAGAAGAAGTGAAATCTGTAGTCCATTTCTGGTGGTCATTTTTAAAGGGAAATATAAAAATAGAAAGTCTTGTTTAACTTAGAAACTCTCTAAGAATGGATGTACAACAGAATCGTGTATAGATTTGGGCAAAATATGAAATTCCATGATGGTTCTGGGAAGAGTCAGAGGAAAAGGGACATATGTGTCTAGTTTTATCCTTTCTCAGATTTTATATTTATGGTATATAAATAAAGAAGGAAATGAAAGATGGGAGAAAAAAAAATCTTAGCTCCTCCCAAATATCTGAGATGTGATGTATAAAATTCATCAGAATGTTCATGTCTCAGAAAATTCTAGACTAATATCAGTAACGCAGGATTCACCACTATAACTCCAGAAGACTATCAAAGCGAAGCTCAACATTTCTGAGTGTCTCCCCTCCCACTGCCCAAGTTTTCCCTTCATCTTATATGTCCATAAGTCCTCTGTCCTTTGCAGAAGTCAGTCGTGATCACTTAAATGAGTCATTATTGAAATAGACTTCTAAATTTAACACCGTCTCCCACATTGAAACATGAACTCCTTTAAATGAGAGACGATAGCGTCCCAAGGAAGTCTGAATCAGAAATAGAGGCTCCCACGCTTTTGTCTTTCCTTGTTTCTTTCTTGCTAAGAGAAATTTCTTTTTTTAAAAACCATATTTCAGAAGGTTCTCCGGCTGGAAAACCGAGCAGGCAATTTAGTTCTCTTTCCTACAGTTCAGCAGCCGGGGAGGGCTGCTATGTGCAAGGGCTTTGCTTCATCTTAGAAGTGTACGTAGTACACACAAAATGTCAGGAAGGGCTTGGGAGAGGACTCAGGAAGTAAGAGCGCTTGTCATATAAGCATAAAGGCCTAAGAAAGCCTGAGAGGGCCTGAGTTCGATTCCCGGCACACAAGTCAAAAAGGTAGGTTGCCTATGCATGCCTGAAACCTTAGTCCTGTGGAAGACAGAGACAGGAGAATTACTTGGGCTCGCTGGTCAGCCAGTCTGACTAAACATGGCAGCTCCAAGTTCAGAGACTGTCTAAGGAAACAACATGGAAGAGCAATAGAGCTCTGTTTGCTCATGTACATGTGAGCTGCACTCATCTACACATACACATGCGTATACTATCCACACACAAACGACACACAACAACAACAAGCCAGCTATACAGCAGGATGCTCGTGGAGTCAGACTATCCCCTGAGCAACTTGTTTCCTTCATTCTTTGTCCGTCTGTTGGAAATATTCTCTCCTGGTGGGGTGGAGGAGGACCAGGAGGCTGTCCCTTCTTTGTACTTGGGAACGTGTCTGGGAGTACATGAAGCAAGCCTCAGGATCAACTTGGGTGTCTTCTCAAAAGTCACTGTTTAGGATTTGGAAAATTTACTTGCTTTTTATTAAAGCTACACATAAATTCAAAGAGATGATGTGCTTATGACGGTGGGATTCTGCCTCCCTCCGGGACGCCTGCTCCTGTGGGGTTACACGCCCCTGCCATTCAAGGCCGCTTGCATCAACACAACTGATAACACTGCTGCTCCAGAAGAAAGTGTTCATTGGAAGGGGAAGAACCCACCAGTATGGGCCATGGAGAAGGCTGGGAGTGTCCCAGGAGTTACTATTCATGAACAAGGAGTTGGTGGAGTAATGAGGTACCTCGGATGGCCACAGCTCAAAGCCATCAAATATTCAAGTCAGTTTTTTTCTCTTAAAGAAAATGAGTTATATTTTTATTTGTTCATTTCTTGCATTTGAAATACTCTTCAATGAGATAACAATGTGGAACGCTTCACAAAATTGTGTGTCATCCTTGCGCAGGTCCCTGTATCGTTCCAGTTTTAGTATATGTGCGCCAACGTGAGCACCAAATCATGGTTTTGAAGAAGACTGCCTATTTTTTTAATTTATGAGACACACACAGAGAGAATTGGTGTGCTAGGGCCTTAACCACTGCAAACAAACTCCAGACACCTGTGCCACCTGCACATGCAACATCTTTTTTTTTTTTTTTTTGGTTTTTCGAGGTAGGGTCTCACTCTGGTCCAGGCTGACCTGGAATTCACTATATAGTCTCTGCGTGGCCTTGAACTCTCAGCGATCCTCCTACCTCTGCCTCCCGAGTGCTGGGATTAAAGGCGTGCGCCACCACGCCCGGCACATGCAACATCTTGTGCACATATGTCACCTTGTGCATCTGGCTTACTTGGGTTCTGGGGAGTTGAACCTGGGTCCTTAGTCTTTGAGGCAAGTGCCTTAACTGCTAGGCCATCTCTCCAGCTCCTCCTTTTTTTAAAGGGAGAGAGAATGAGAGAGAGAGAGAGGAAGAGAGAGAATAGTTGCATCAGAGCCTCTAGCCACAGCAAAGGAACCCCAGACCCATGTGCCACCTCATGCATCTGGCTTACGTGGGACCTGGAGAATTGAACCTGAGTCCTTAGGCTTCAAAGGCAAGTGCCTTAACAATTAAGCCACCTCTCCAGCCCTTTTTAAAAATTTTATTTTTAAATTTCATTTCTCTCTCTTTGTGTGTTCTTGAGTGTGGGTGGCCAGAACTCCAATGTATACACCACTTTGTGCATCTGGATTTCCATGTGTACTGTAGAATCAAACCCAGGCTGGCAGGATTTGCAAGCATGTACCTTTAGCTACTGAACCATCTCCCCAGCTGACATCCAGTTGTTTTGCATGTGTTCTGGAGATCTGAATCCAGGTACTCACACTTGATTGGCAGGCACTTAATCCACTGAGCCATCTACCCAGTCCAATCTGCCTTCTTTCCTTGTGAGCTACGGTTACGTGTCCATCCACGTAGTTTTTGTGCAGTGGTAATACCTGATCTGTTTGGCAGTTGTATTTGTCATTGTAAATTGAATAGTTCTCAATTGCAGGGAGAATTGTTAGTATTTCTACAGAAGATTTTTGACAGTGCTTGAGACATTTTTGGTTGTCTGAACTGAAGGAGGGGCTTCTGCTGGGGAAGGGCGAGAAAGGCTACTAAATATCTAAGCATTTTGCAATGTATAAATGCAGAGGACTCCCTTTCCCCACACCATGTCCAACAAAGAATTAGCCAGTCCCTGTCAAATCAGCCCTGACAGATGTAACAAGTGGATATTCTAGTTTACCTATCAGTCTCTTGTGAGTTTAGTTCATTTTATTTGCTGCTGAGAGACTAAACTACTTTTTTTTTGTTATTATTTATTTATTTATTTGAGAGCAACAGACAGAGAGAGAAAGAGGCAGATAGATACAGAGAATGGGTACGCCAGGGCCTCCAGCCACTGCAAATGAACTCCAGATCCATGCGCCACCTTTGTGTATCTGGCTTATGTGGGTCCTGGGGAATCGAGCCTCGAACCAGGGTCCTTAGGCTTCACAGGCAAGCGCTTAACCACTAAGCCATCTCTCCAGGCCTGACTAAAATACTTTTGAGTGTGATATAATCCAGTTTCAGTCCATTGGAGTGAAGACATTGAGGACTCTGCTTCATCTGCCCATAAGAGCTCCCTGTGTAGCTAGTTTCTCCCCTCGGCTTGAAAATTCTTTCAAATTCCCATTGTTATATTTAAAGATGCTTTGATTATGATTTTTTTGCTTAAATAAATTCAGTAAGCAAAACAAACACGTGTTCTAAAGTTGTAGATAATAAAAGACAAATGACCACTCTCTTATTTGCATTTACACACACATAAAAACATTGCAAAGCATGCCAGCTGGGGTCCAGTTCCCCAGGACTCACTAAAACCAGATGTACACAGCAGTGGCAAGAGGCTCTGGTATGGCCATAGTTCCTCCCTCAAATAAAAAATAAATAAAGGACCGAGAGATGGCTTGGTGGTTCAGAAGCTTGCCTGCAAAGCCGAAGGACTCAGGTTCAACTCCCCAGGACCCACTGAAGCCAGATGCACAAGGTAGCACATGTGTCTGGAGTTGGTTTGTAGTGGCTGGAGGCCCTGACAACCCATTCTCTCTCTCTCTCTGCTTCTCTCTCTCCAATAAACAAACAAACAAACAAACAAACATAAACAAGTCCATAGCCTGTGTTATTAGGATACTTGCATTCCTATTAATATGCCCACGACAAAGCAAATACGTTTGCCTCATTCTTGTCAAGCTCTGCACAGAGCCTTCCCTAATACGGATGTGCTGTTGTTGGATCTGTCTGTCCAGGGACTGTCTATGGATATCTATGGTTTTCTGCTTTCACAGACACACTCAAGAGCATCTCTGTCCCCGTGCCCTTGTATATGCATACTACTGTGTTCGCAAAGGGGAGTTGTGGACTGAAGGATTTGAATTCTTCTAGATACTTCCCACCGCCCTATCAAGAGGACAGCCATTTTATACTCCAACCAGCAGTGAGTGACTGTACATTGACTCACATCCTTAACAATGGATTGTCTCAGGCTTTAACAATGTAATGATGAGTAAAACAACAGATATGCAATATAGTCCTTGTATGGGTCAGCAGAGACATTACCTTAATTCTTATGTACTTAAGGCCACTCGCTCTCTTTTTGTTTTCCAAAAAACCCTTTCCCAAATATTATCATTTGAGAAAGAATAGGTCTCACCTGTTGACTGGACTCCCGTGTATCTGGATCTAGGAAGGCTAGAACTGTTCTCTCTCTGCTTCTTCAAATAATCCTGAGGTAAGTAAAGCAGAGGCAGGCATGGGCTTCTTTTTGGGTTTGGACCCCTGGGTTTTTCACAGCTGTGTCTTGATCTGGCTGGAGAGGGATCCTGGAAAGACAGGACTGAGGGGCATCAGTCCCAAACCTTTGGATAAGAGGGAGTAACCTCAAATTCTGTGCCATTTATACCACAAATTACACCATCTTACAAAGGAAGAGATTACAACTTCCATTTGTACTTTTTATTTTTTAAAAATTTGTTTATTTATTTATTTGAGAGTGACAGAGGAGAGAGAGAGAGAAAGAGAGAGAATGGGTGCACTGGGGCCTCCAACTGCTGCAAATGAAGTCCAGATATATGCGCCATCTGGGTTACGTTGGCACTGGGGAATCGAGCTTCAAACTGGGGTCCTTAGGCTTCACAGGCAAGCACTTAACCACTAAGCCATTCTCCAGCCCCAAAAAAAAAAAAAAAAAGCTGTTCATTTATTTATGTGTGTGTGTGCGCGCACATACGTGAACTATGATGTGTGCATGTGGATGTCAGGGGACAACTTTCAGGTAAGTCTTTGCCTTCCAGCTCCTTTGAAGCAGGGTCTTTTGCTCATGGCTTACACAGTCCTACAGACTAGCTGTTCTGTGAGCTTATGGGAAATTCTCCTCCCTCCCTCCTTCCTTCCCTTCTTTCTTCCTTTCTTCTTCCTTTCTTCCTTCCTTCCTTTCTTTCTTCTTCCTTTCTTTCTTTCTTTCTTTCTTTCTTTCTTTCTTTCTTTCTTTCTTTCTTTCTTTCTTTCTAATACAATCTGATTTCTTTGGTGTATGTGCATATACGAACGTGGGCATGTGTGTGCCATGGTGTGCGTGTGGAGGTCAAAGAACAACTTTGGTTATCAGTCCTCACTGTCCACCTTGTTTGAAGCAGTGTCTCTTGTTCACCACTGTCTTTGCCAGGCTAGCAGGTTCGCAGGTCTCCCGTCTCTGCCTCCCTTCTCATGCTAGATGCGCTGGGACTACAAACTAGCTCTACAGCTCCGGCTTTTCATGGTTTCTGAGGACGTCCTCAGGTTTGTGTGGCAAGCACTTTGTCCGCTGAGGATCTTCCTCAGCCTTGCGCTTTTTTTTTTTTTTTTGATGCAACTGTCCTGTGTCACTTATCATGTGTGCATTGTAATATGTAGCAACTTGCATTTTGCCTCCATCTTAACCAGAAGCTCTGGAGCTACACATTCCTGCACCTTGCTAAGGCTTAATGGTGAGACCTCAGAGGTGCTGACACACGATGAAAGAAACAGGGCAGTTCCTCTCTTTTCATGAACACTGGAAGGAGCTTCACCTGGAAGTTCTCAGTGCTGTTTCTTGGTGGTCACCACCTTCTCTGCCACCAGGCCACACAAATTCTTGGCAGCCTAGGTTATTAGACAGACATTTCTGAAAATGTGACAGGGACTGTTTATGTGGTTGTTGTTTTTGCTTCCTTCCAGACGCAGTCTAATCCAAAATATCTTCATCTGGCTATTGCCAATAAAAATTTCTACTTGTAGGCATGCAGGACTAAAATTTCCCTTTATTAAAATAATATCTTTTTCTTGATCATTGCTTAGCTTCTAAAGATGACTTCATTCCAGGGAGGCCCATTAAAAATATTTTTAGGGAAGGAGACTTGGCACTTTGAAACTTTCTAAAAGACTGTAAAAATAATAATGAAGGATCATATTAGGCAATGGGACAGATACGCTGGCTGATAAAAATCAGCATTGAGGGCTGAAGAGATGGCTTAGTACTTAAGGCACTTGCCCATGAAGCCTAGCACCCAGGTTTGATTTCCCAGTACCTGCATACGCCAATGCACATGGTGGGGCATGCACATGATGGGGAATTTGTTTGCAGTGGCTAGAGGCCCTGGCACACCCATTCTCATTCTCTCTCTCTTTTTCTCTGTCATAAATAAATAAATATAAAATATTTAAAAAGCATTGAGATCAGATATAGAAAAGTTTAAGGTTCCTTTTCTGAGTCACAGAACAGAATCTCAGAAGTGTGAGTGGTACCTGGTGGGGAATATCGAGAACCGTGTGGCCATGGTCTCCTAGCTGAAGCTATGAGCTGAACAGTGTATGGCACAAAGGGAGGATGCAGGGGGCTCTGAGGCAGGCTTTGCCATTCTTAGTTGTGAGTTATGGGGCAGGGCATTTAGCTTTTGGTGTGTCTTGGTTTGTTTCTGTAGAGGCTTTTGTGAGTATTGAAGGAAATAATGAATTTAGTATGGTGCTTGGCGCATAATGAACCATGATAGTTATAAATCTTCTTATTGAAGCAATTAACACCAAACAGCCTCTTCTGTACAACTCAGAACCAGCTGGAGCAGAACTAAGGATTAGTTGAACTTGGCTGGATAACTGTTTAGTGACAAGAGTAGTTAAATTGCATGAGATTTGTTCTAACATTTATTATGATGTTGCAAAAAGAAACTGGGATTCATAAAAAAGGGTGCATTATTTCCTGAGTAAAGAATAGCGCTATATTTGGTTAGAAAATTAATTCAGTGGCAGGAGGCACATACCTGCTTTTCTGTTTTACACATGTTAAAATGCTGGATCTCTTAACAAATATACCTACCTGAAGCAAGTCTTCAGAGTTCAGACAGAGTCCAGGTGAAGAGAGAGGGCCTTGGTAAGCAAAGGATTTTCATCCCAGAGTCTTCAAATGGTGGGTGGCCCAAACGTATCCACGACATCCTGTTTGGGAAGAATAGGAATTCCTTTGTGACATCCGTTCAGGTGACACACCTTCCTGAGGCAATAGCTCCTCAGAAGTCTCAGCTATGGGTCAGACAGGAGAGATTCAGGCTAGGGTGCTGGGAAGACTGGTGGCAAGGCTAGGGTGAGAGAAAAGGTCTGGAACCATGCGTAAAAGGGGACATGGAGTGTGTGAGACTAGACAGTAGCAGAGCCCTCAGCCTTGGTTTCACCAAAGAGGAAAGAGGCCAGAGAAGGACAAAATGGCTGAGGTAGAAAGGGTGGCTTCTCCCAGGATCAACCAAGAACTTTGAGAATTCAGACCCAAGGGATGGCACTCCTTACCTGCATTGGTATTGGTTTCCGGTTTTAGTTTTTGCACTTGCATTTTCATCTTATATTTTCTTGTCTTGATCACCAAAATAATTTTGAATCAGTATAGAAAACTATAGAAAAAAAAAAAGCTGTTCATTTATTTATGTGTGTGTGTGTGCGCACATACGTGAACCATGATGTGTGCATGTGGATGTCAGGGGACAACTTTCAGGTAAGTCTTTGCCTTCCAGCTCCTTTGAAGCAGGGTCTTTTGCTCATGGCTTACACAGTCCTACAGACTAGCTGTTCTGTGAGCTTATGGGAAATTCTCCTCCCTCCCTCCTTCCTTCCTTCCCTTCTTTCTTCCTTTTTCCTTCCTTCCTTCCTTCCTTCCTTCCTTCCTTTCTTTCTTTCTTTCTTTCTTTCTTTCTTTCTTTCTTTCTTTCTTTCTAATACAATCTGATTTCTTTGGTGTATGTGCATATACGAACGTGGGCATGTGTGTGCCATGGTGTGCGTGTGGAGATCAAAGAACAACTTTGGTTATCAGTCCTCACTGTCCACCCTGTTTGAAGCAGTGTCTCTTGTTCACCACTGTCTTTGCCAGGCTAGCAGGTTCGCAGGTCTCCCGTCTCTGCCTCCCTTCTCATGCTAGATGCGCTGGGACTACAAATTAGCTCTATAGCTCTGGCTTTTCATGGTTTCTGAGGACGTCCTCAGGTTTGTGTGGCAAGCACTTTGTCCGCTGAGGATCTTCCTCAGCCAGCTTTTTTTTTTTTTTTTTTTTTTTTTTTGATGCAACTGTCCTGTGTCACTTATCATGTGTGCATTGTAATATGTAGCAACTTGCATTTTGCCTCCATCTTAACCAGAAGCTCTGGAGCTACACATTCCTGCACCTTGCTAAGGCTTAATGGTGAGACCTCAGAGGTGCTGACACACGATGAAAGAAACAGGGCAGTTCCTCTCTTTTCATGAACACTGGAAGGAGCTTCACCTGGAAGTTCTCAGTGCTGTTTCTTGGTGGTCACCACCTTCTCTGCCACCAGGCCACACAAATTCTTGGCAGCCTAGGTTATTAGACAGACATTTCTGAAAATGTGACAGGGACTGTTTATGTGGTTGTTGTTTTTGCTTCCTTCCAGACGCAGTCTAATCCAAAATATCTTCATCTGGCTATTGCCAATAAAAATTTCTACTTGTAGGCATGCAGGACTAAAATTTCCCTTTATTAAAATAATATCTTTTTCTTGATCATTGCTTAGCTTCTAAAGATGACTTCATTCCAGGGAGGCCCATTAAAAATATTTTTAGGGAAGGAGACTTGGCACTTTGAAACTTTCTAAAAGACTGTAAAAATAATAATGAAGGATCATATTAGGCAATGGGACAGATACGCTGGCTGATAAAAATCAGCATTGAGGGCTGAAGAGATGGCTTAGTACTTAAGGCACTTGCCCATGAAGCCTAGCACCCAGGTTTGATTTCCCAGTACCTGCATACGCCAATGCACATGGTGGGGCATGTGTGTGGAATTTGTTTGCAGTGGCTAGAGGCCCTGGCACACCCATTCTCATTCTCTCTCTCTTTTTCTCTGTCATAAATAAATAAATATAAAATATTTAAAAAGCATTGAGATCAGATATAGAAAAGTTTAAGGTTCCTTTTCTGAGTCACAGAACAGAATCTCAGAAGTGTGAGTGGTACCTGGTGGGGAATGTCGAGAGCAGTGTGGCCATGGTCTCCTAGCTGAAGCTATGAGCTGAACAGTGTATGGCACAAAGGGAGTATGCAGGGGGCTCTGAGGCAGGCTTTGCCATTCTTAGTTGTGAGTTATGGGGCAGGGCATTTAGCTTTTGGTGTGTCTTGGTTTGTTTCTGTAGAGGCTTTTGTGAGTATTGAAGGAAATAATGAATTTAGTATGGTGCTTGGCGCATAATGAACCATGATAGTTATAAATCTTCTTATTGAAGCAATTAACACCAAACAGCCTCTTCTGTACAACTCAGAACCAGCTGGAGCAGAACTAAGGATTAGTTGAACTTGGCTGGATAACTGTTTAGTGACAAGAGTAGTTAAATTGCATGAGATTTGTTCTAACATTTATTATGATGTTGCAAAAAGAAACTGAGATTCATAAAAAAGGGTGCATTATTTCCTGAGTAAAGAATAGCACTATATTTGGTTAGAAAATTAATTCAGTGGCAGGAGGCACATACCTGCTTTTCTGTTTTACACATGTTAAAATGCTGGATCTCTTAACAAATATACCTACCTGAAGCAAGTCTTCAGAGTTCAGACAGGGTCCAGGTGAAGAGAGAGGGCCTTGGTAAGCAAAGGATTTTCATCCCAGAGTCTTCAAATGGTGGGTGGCCCAAACGTATCCACGACATCCTGTTTGGGAAGAATAGGAATTCCTTTGTGACATCCGTTCAGGTGACACACCTTCCTGAGGCAATAGCTCCTCAGAAGTCTCAGCTATGGGTCAGACAGGAGAGATTCAGGCTAGGGTGCTGGGAAGACTGGTGGCAAGGCTAGGGTGAGAGAAAAGGTCTGGAACCATGCGTAAAAGGGGACATGGAGTGTGTGAGACTAGACAGTAGCAGAGCCCTCAGCCTTGGTTTCACCAAAGAGGAAAGAGGCCAGAGAAGGACAAAATGGCTGAGGTAGAAAGGGTGGCTTCTCCCAGGATCAACCAAGAACTTTGAGAATTCAGACCCAAGGGATGGCACTCCTTACCTGCATTGGTATTGGTTTCCCGGTTTTAGTTTTTGCACTTGCATTTTCATCTTATATTTTCTTGTCTTGATCACCAAAATAATTTTGAATCAGTATAGAAAACTATAGAAAAAGCCGGGCGTGGTGGTGCATGCCTTTTATCCCAGCACTCGGGAGGCAGAGGGAGGAGGATCATTGTGAGTTCAAGGCCACCCTGAGACTACATAGTGAATTCCAGGTCAGCCTGGGCTAGAGTGAGACCTTACCTCGAAAAACCAAAAAAAAAAAAAAAAAAAAACCCAAACCAAAAAAGCCAATAAACAAAACAAAAACCCAAGCCACCCACAAACCAAAAGCTATAGAAAAGTTACTTAAGAAAAAATATTCATAGTCTCTCTCACCAGGAAAAGACAGGCCCTCTCTGAAGACTAATAGTTTAAATAGTTACAGATAATAGCAATAATTGTTCTAATGCAGACAAGATCAAGTATACATGGCTTTCCCATGTAGTTTGTCTTTTTGTCTTTTTTTGCATGCATGTGTTTATATTTATATGTGTGTGTATGTGTTTGTGTACATGTGTGGTGTATGTGGAGGCCAGAGAACAACCTCAGATGTTATCCTCAGATTTGCTATCCACCATTTTTCTGTTTAAGTTTCCTTTCTGTGTGTGTGTGTGTGTGTGTGTGTACATTCGTGCCACTGTGTACATGTAGAAATCAGAGGACAATCTCCTCTTTACTTTTTTTTTTTTTTTTTTGAGTCAAGGTCTCTCTTATTGTTGTCTTTTTTTGTCACTGAAAAGGCTAGTCTATGTGGCCTGTGAGCCTCAGGATTCTCCTGGCTCTGCCTCCTTTGCTGGAAACTCACTGGGATAATAGACATGTGAGTCACTTTGCCCGTGTATTTACTTGGGTGCTGGGGATACAAACTTGGGTCAGCGTGCTTGCAGAGTAACCACTTTTTTTTTTTTAAATATTTTATTTATTTATTTGAGAGAGATACAGAAATAGGCAGGTAGAGAGAGAGAGAGAGGGAGAGAATGGGTGCGCCAGGGCCTCCAGCCACTGCAAACGAACTCCAGATGCATGCACCCCCTTGTGCATCTGGCTTATGTGGGTCCTGGAGAATCAAGCCTCGAACCGGGGTCCTTAGACTTAATAGGCAAGCGTTTAACCGCTAAGCCATCTCTCCAGCCCCAGAGTAACCACTTTTAATCACTGAGCAATCTCCCTTTGAGAATCTCTTACTGCCTGGAGCTTACTGATTAGGCTAGACTGGCTGGCCAGCGGACTCCAGAAACCCACCTGTCACTGCCTCCCCCGTGCTGGGATTACAGGCGTACACTACCATGCCCGGCATTTACGTGGGCATTGAGTATTGAATTCAGGTCCTTGTGACGCAAGCACTTTAACAAGCTATCTCTCCAGCACCATAGCTTGTCTTTTCAACATAAAATTGTGCCACCACATTTCCCCGTAGCTTTTTAAAAATTTTTATTTATTTATTTATTTTTTGAGAGAGAGAGAGAGAGAGAGAGAGGAAGAGAATGGGTATACCAGGGCCTCTAGCCACTGCAAACGAACTCCAAATGCATGCAACACCTTATGCATCTGGCTTACGTGGGTCCTGGGGAGTCGAATCTGGGTCTTTTGGCTTTGCAGTCAAACGCCTTAACTTCTAAGCCATTTCTCCTGCCTGCCCCATAGCTTTTTTGTGCGTATGTTCTCCACAACTGCTTCATAGTCTGTTGTATTGCTAAGACATGCTTTACCCAACCATTTCATTACTGTTAGATGTTTAAGTGCTTGCATTTTTTTTTTTTTTTTTTTGCTGATCAGTAACATTAGCATAACTATTTCATATGTGAATCCTTGCCTCTTTTTCTGATTGCTTGAAAGTGAAATTGTTGGGTACCAGGATGATTTTCAGAAATTATCCAATTTATATTATAAGCTAGTTTTATAAGCTATAATTTATATTCTAAGCTAGTTTCTATAAAGCACTGGAACTTTGCAGACTTTTAGTTATTTTTTTGGTTTTTCAAGGTGGGGGTCTCACGCTAGCTCAGGCTGACCTGGAATTCACTATGGAATCTCAAGGTGGCCTCGAACTCATGGCGATCCTCCTACCTTTGCCTCCCAAGTGCTGGGATTAAAGGTGTGTGCCACCATGCCCGGCTTGCAGGCATTATTTCTGTGCCCTGTGGAGCCTATACTTTTCTCTGTTCTCTAATGAGTGCCATGCCGGAGTCACAGCAGTCTAGAAAAAAGTGTTGGTTGTAAATTTCCTGCCCAGAGGGTGTTGAATGCCAGGGTTTTCTCACATTGTCACTTATTTCCAAGTCTATTAAGCTTCGGCAGGTGAGAAGGTGGAGGGTCCTAATGCTAAGGGGTCTTGAGTCTCCTACACAGCCGTGGAGGGGCCCGTGTTGCCAGCCCTCCTCCGCACACTTCCAAAGGGGAGGAAGGGATGAGTATGATTGTCTTTTCTCCCCTTCCTCCCTCCCTGCCTCTTTCAGTCCCATCCTCTCTTCATTCATTCTCATCTACACCCTGCCAGATGCAATGATTGAGAGACAGGTGAGACCAAGTAGTATCAGTTTAGACTTTTTTCATATTTTATTTTTATTTATTTATTTGACAGAGAGAGAGAATAGGCACACCAGAGCCTCCGACCATTGCAAATGAACTCAAGTTGCATGCACCTTGTGCATCTGGCTAACGTAGGTCTTGGGGAATTGAATCCTGGGTCCTTTGGCTTTGCAGGCAAACACCTTAACCACTAAGCCATCCCTCCATCCCAGTTTAGACTTTTTTAAATTTAATTTTTATTTTCATATGAGAGAAAGAGAGACAGTTGGTGTGTCAGGGCCTTTAGCTACTGAAATTGAACTCCAGATGCATGTGCTGCCTTGTGCACATGTGTCACATGTGCATGCATCACCTTGTGCTTACATGGGTTCTGGAGAGTTGAACCTGGGTCTTTAGGCTTCACAGGCAAGCACCTTAACCACTAAGCAATCTCTCCAGCCCCAGTTTAGATTTTTGGTTCTAAGTCCGAGAAGCTTTCTTGTATGTATTCATAAAAGGACGGCAGTCATCCTCAAGTTGACGGTAGGCTGAAGAACCCATTGGGGCAACAGGCAGGAGTTCAGGATGTCAGATTGTTGAGAACACAGCCCTGGATTTACTCAGAAACTGTCTGTTGGTTAGGTCTCATGGCTGGCAGACCCCTCTGGCACAACTGGGGCAGCATGGGTAGGCTTTTAGAGAACCCGCCTCTTGACTTTGTCCCTCAGCTTTCAGGTTCTGGGTGGAAGCTATGATTGGATGATTGGCACCAAGGCGCATGTTTATGACTGTAGGGGTGGGCATTTCAGGCTGACAAGCCTTCTGTAGGGGAAGGGGAAGCTTTGCCTCTCTTCAACTTCATTCACTGGAGAATCTTCCCCCCCAAAGAAGAAAGGGCTATTTAGAATGTGGGGCTCCTTCCGCCTCTCATCATGGGTAAATGTCATCGCCCCAGGTCTCATCTGTCCGATGATTCATTGTTTGGCAAGAGAAACAGAAAAGTCAACAGATGACTATGACAACAGGAATGACCACACCTCATTCCTCATGGCAGGTTGGGGAAAGGACGCTGAGCAGGTAAAAAATGGGGAGGAAGGTTCAGAGAGACTTCTTGAAGGTCTGAGCGGATGGAGAGCAAAGGACATAGAGAGAACACCCAGATTTCAGGACAGAGAAGGAAAAGAGCAGGGAAGAAATGGACAAAGTGAGGAGGGGCGTACAGGAGGACGCCCCGGTGTGGAGGAGACCGAGAATTTGGTTGTTCAGAAGCTGCATCTGAAACAGTTCGTGCAGAGAGAGATGGCTGCGGGCTACCAGATGCAGTTCCCTTTGTTGACTGCACAGGTAATTAATTCCTAACCAGATAAGCTCCACACGCTGGAGACACAGGAGAACAAGAGGCAACCACTCCCTCCCTCAGAGAGCTTCTGTCCTGGGGTGCTCAGGCCAGGCACATGAGAGCACATCAGAGGTGACGTTGAGACTGGGGACTCATCCAGATGCAGGGTTGGACCTGACATGTGGGTGGGACAAGCTGGAAGACTGTAAAAGGGAAGGGGAAGAGCAGAGGACCTTGGCAGAAGTTCATGAGGAAGCAAAGCCAGCCGAGAAGCCTTAGCATGAGCTACCATTTCCCAGCAGTGGCCTCTCTGGTTCTGGAAGATGTAGCCGAGTTCTGTTTGGAATGGGTTTAAAGGAAGGGTACTAGTTACTTTCTTGTTGCTGTGACCAAATACCTGACAAGAAGAAATTTAAGGAAGGAAGGGTTAATTTTGGCTTACGGTTTGAGGTCACAGTCCATGGTGGAGGGGAAGGCACGGAGGCAGGGGCTTGAGGCAGCGGGGCACATTCGGTCCACACTGAGGAAGCGGAGGAAGACGAGCGCTCCTGCGTAGCACCCTTTCTCCTTCTATTTTTATTTTTTAGTTTTGGTTTTGCGAGGTAGAGTTTCACTCTAGGCCAGCTGTGTAGTCTCAGGATGGCCTTGAACTCATGGCAATCCTCCTACCTCTGCCTCCCAAGTGCTGGATTAAAAGGCATGTATGTGGGCTGGAGAGATGGCTTAGGGGTTAAGGCGCCTGCCTCCTAAGCCTAAGAACACTGGTTCCAATCTCCAGCGGTTCCAATCTCCAGGTCCCACGTTTAGCCAGATGCAAAGTGACGCAAGGGTGCAATGCCGCACTTGACCACAAGGGGGCGCACACATCTGGATTTCGTTTGCAGCAGCTGAGACACTGCTGGCGCACCCATCTCTGTCTTCCTCTCCCTCTCTCTGTCTCTCTCTGTGTCTCTCTCCTAAAAAAATTTTTAAAAAGGCATGTATGTGCCACCATGCCCAGCTCCTTTTAAAAAATATTTATTTGTTTATTTGAGGAAGCATGAGGAGAGAGAGGGGGTATGGGTGAACCAGGGCATCCTGGTGCTGCAAATGAACTCTAGGCACATGCACCTCTTTGTGCATCTGGTTTTAGGTGGGTGCTGGAGAATCAAGTCCCAGGCTGTCAGGCTTTACAAGGCAAGTGCCTTTAAATACTGAGCAATCTCTTCAGCTCCCTTTGTCCTTTTAATACGGCCCCCAGGCCATGGAGTGATTTTTCCTATAGTTAAAGTGGGTCCTCCCACTTCAATTAACCTAATCAAGATAATTCCTCACGGAGACTAACCTAATCCACATCATCCCCACAGGCATGCCAAGAGGGTAGTTTCCTAGATAATTCTAGGTCTTGTCATGTTCACGATTATCATAAATAATCAAAGGGAGGCATGTGGAGGACCTGGGCGTGGCATCTAAGGAACAGTTGATGTGAAGCAGATTCTTGTGAGGGCTGTGGTCCTTGAATGAATTTGAACTTTGGGCTGTTCCCTGCACTCCCTCTTTGCCCACCATGGGTCATTGTCTCCTTTGCAGCAGCCACTCTGATCTGGAGTAATGTGCCATCAACAGCAGCCAAAACCCCACTTCCTGCCTCTGTCATGAACAAGGTGCTGGGGAGATCCCCACACATCATGGTAAACTGGGCGGAATGCAAAACCGTCTCACGACCTCCTAGTTTGGATTTCTTCTTGGCTGCGTCCGTGCCAGTTTATCTCACTACATACCCGCACAGTACTGGGTGTACCAGCTTTGGAACTGCTGGTATTTATTGCTGTGCTGAGGAGGTTCATTGCACAAGTACTCCTGAAAGAGGACATTGTCTTGATCCCTTCCTTTAGCATCTCTAACCCTGAGGAGCTGCAGACTTCAGGAATGGGTCTCACCTTTCCATCCACCATGAATCAAGCTCCTTGTAGCTCAGAAGTACAAAGGGGTTGGGGGTTCCTGGGATTCTCTGAAGAAACAGATCCCATGGGAGTTGTAGAGAAAACACACACACACACACACACACACACACACACACACACACAAATCAGTGTTGTCGGTTTAAAGCATCTAACATCTGTAGACTAAGCCAGCAGATTGGAGGCTCCGGGGAGAGCTGAAGTTCAAGTCCATTCCAAAGACTATCTGCTTCATAATTCCTTCTTGCTTAGAGAGGTCATTCTTTGCTGCATTCAGACCTTCCCTATAGACGGTCATTTGCTTTCCTCAAATTTACCATTTTAAGAGTAAATCTCAGGACTGAGGAAATGGCTCAGTGGATAAAGTTCTTAATGCTAAGCACGAGGACAGGAGTTTGGATGCCCAGAACACACGTCAATGCTGGGCAGGCATAGTGACTGACCATTAGTCAGTCCAGCACTTTGGGGACAGAGACAGGGCATCCCCAGGGCGCATGTGTGACATTGCATGCCTGCAGCACTGTGTGTCTGGCTAAGTGGGATTTGGAGATTTGAACATGCATTCTTAGGCTTCACAGTCAAGTGCATTCACTGCTAAGCCATCTCTCCAGCCCCCGCTTTTTAATGCAACAGAGTGAGAGTGAGAGTGAGTGAGAATGAGAGAGAGAGAATTGGTGTGCTAGGGCTTCCAGTCATTGCAATCAAACTCCAGACACGTGTGCCACCTTGTGCACATGTGGCCATTCAGAAGGTGAGCCCAAGCCAGTGCGTGGCCTCACACCCTACCTTCCTAAGGAGGTCTACCTCCCTGGCTCGGGCTCACCTTCTGAATGGCCACTCTTAGTTCTACCTTTATCTTTATGTGACCTACTCACAGACTAGAAGCTTCTCTGGAACCATTCCAAGTCAGAAAGGATTCTAATTTCTAAACCACAGAGAATAAGTGGATTTGAATGTACAGGGCCTTTTTGTCTCTTTGTGGAAGAGCTGAATTCAGAGTGACAGTGGTGCGTTATATGATCATGATCATCAGAGGAGCCCCTTTGAACTGAGAAACCTCTGGGTTGTAGTCCCTGGGTCAAGGGAAAAGGTGAAACCAACTTCTCCGAACTAAGAGGAGTTTGTTTATTAAATCAGAGTGGAATGCCCAGGCCTCTCCCAGAATGCTGTTCACATAACACATGAGATGTATTAGGGTGTAGGATTGTCCAAGAGAGCTGCAAATATGGTGGTCTTTCTAGAAGAATCTCTGAGGAGCATTTTGTGAGTGGTTGGCTGATTTTGTTGGGGTCCTTTGTACAAAAGAACTTTGCAGAAAATAACCTAAGGACTTGACTTTAGCATGTATAACAAGGTTCACATAATAACCCTTAAAACGATCTTTTGGAGCTGGAGAGATGGCTCAGCAGTTAAGGTACTTGCCTATGAAGCCTAATGATCTGAGCTCAATTCCCCAATAACTATGTAAAACCAGATGCACAAAGTGGTGCATGCATCTGGAGCTCATTTGCTGTGGCTCGAGGACCTGGAGGTGTGTCCATTCTCTCTCTCTCTGTTGGGCTTGGTGGTGGTGCACACCTTTAATCTCAGCACTCAGGAGGCAGAGGTAGGGGGATCACTGAGAGTTGGAGACCAGCCTGAGACTATAGAGTGAATTCCAGGTTGGCCTGGGATAGAGTGAAACCTTACCTTGAACATCTCCCTGCCCCATAAAAATGCTCTTTTGTATGTTGTGTGGTTCCATGCTACAGGTCATGGAAAGAGTGATGGGAGCCTGGAGTGAATGGTAACAATAGATGATACTATTGAGTCAGTGAATCTGGAGGCCTGATGGACAGGGCTTAAATAGTCAGTCGTGTACGATCTTGTGAACGCTGAGATAGTTCATGAACTCTAGGCTTTTCAAGTGTCCAGAATCGTTCTTCATTTCTGCTTCTTTCCCTTTAGCGTTTACTTCTTGCCTTCATACTCGCCACTTCATGGTCTCCCTCCTGTCAGGACTGGGGTTACAGGCATGCATAACTTCTCATGTGATTGCTGGGCATTGAACTCAGGTCTCCATGCTTGTTTGCTGAGTGCTCGTACTGCTGAGCCATTGCCCCAGCCCAGACTACAGGTATTTATATGTACCTAGCACCTTGTTATATATTTTGTGTGAAGTTTTCTTTTCTTTTCTTTTCTTTTCTTTTCTTTTCTTTTCTTTTCTTTTCTTTTCTTTTCTTTTCTCCTTCCTTCCTTCCTTCCTTCCTTCCTCCCTCTTTCTTTCTTTCTTTCTTTCTTTCTTTCTTTCTTTCTTTCTTTCTTTCTTTTGTTCTTTCTTTCTTTCTGTTTTTCAAGGTAGGGTCTCATTCTAGCCCAGGCTGACCTGGAATTCACTCTGTATTCTCAGGGTGGTCTCGAACTCATGATGATCCTCTTACCTCTGCCTCCTAAGTGCTGGGATGAAAGGCGTGTGCCATCATGTTCAGCTTGTATGAATTTTCTCCAGGAGGTATTGGCTGCTGTTACCCTACTATATAGGATGAGAAGACTAAGGTTAATGGAGGCTGAGAATCCTAGATGAAACCCATCAGTGATGGAGATGGGGTTGATAGTTAGATCTGTTTCTTGCGTTGGCCCATGTTGACAATCAGCAGAGCTTGTGGCTCCTCTGAAATATACCCTTTCTTGGGTGAAAATTGCACAAAACCATGATTCCCAGGATTCCTTGGTTCTTATCAGTTGGCTTGTCAAAAAAAAGAAAAAAGAAAAAAAACACCAAGAAGCTTATTAGCTTATATTCAAAAAGTTCAATTTTCCCAAGGACTTTCATATCTTTATGGACATGAAAAAATGAAGTTTCATAGCAGAGGGGATAAGCATAGGCATTTAGAAGGCTTTCTGATGGGCATATCCTCTCATTTTAGCTTCCCTTTCAGGTCTATGATCTCTCAAGCCATAGCATTCTGACCTAGTGCTCAGTGGCAAGTATGAATTCCCACCCACTGAGTGGGCCTCAGCCAATCAGAGAACAGTGTATTTACCCTCATAGCCTGTGTGCCACTATTGTACAGGTGTGTACATTTATCATCTACATCTATCTGTCTGTCTATCTATCTATCTATCTATCTATCTATCCATCCACTCACCATCCATAGATTTATATCTATCTCCTATTGATTCAGTATCTTTTTTTATTTTTTATTATTTTTTTGGAGAGAGACACACACAGACAGAGAGAGAGAGAGAGAGAGAGAGAGAGAGAGGAAGACAGAGATGGGCGCGCCAGCAGTGTCTCAGCTGCTGCGAACGAAATCCAGATGTGTGCGCCCCCTTGTGGTCAAGTGTGGCATTGCGCCCTTGCGTCACTTTGCATCTGGCTAAACGTGGGACCTGGAGATTGGAACCGCTGGAGATTGGAACCAGTGTTCTTAGGCTTAGGAGGCAGGCGCCTTAACCCCTAAGCCATCTCTCCAGCCCTGATTCAGTATCTTTAGGTAGCACTGACTAATACCAGGACACCCAGTCAAGCACAGTGCATTTCGCTAATCAATTTCTGCCCCACTTTCCCAGAAGCTTATTTTACTTCTTTATAAAAATATATTTTATTTATTTATGAGAGAGAGAGAGAGAATGGACGTATCAGGATCTCCAGCCACTGCAAACGAACTCCAGATACATGTGCCACCATGTGCATCTGGCTTACTTGAGTTCTGGGAAATGGAACCTGGGTCCTTAGCTTTCGTAGGCAAGTGCCTTAACCGCTAAGCCATCTCCCCAGTCCCCCTTATTTCATTTCTTCTGTCTTTCCAGCTCTTTCTTCCCTTCTTCTCAATCTCATTGAGAAGGTAGAAAAGTTGGAAGAGAACTTCCTTTTCCTGCTACTACCAAGTCCACAGGCCTCCCTGTGAATGCTCCTGCATTCTTCCCCCTCCCCCTCCCCCTCCTCTGTGGCTCCTGTCCAGTCTGCACCTATGTGCTGAGTTCTCCTTACCACCTCATCCTAGTCTGACACGAGGGAAACAGCTCTTGCCATGCACTCCTGCTGCCATTAACTGAGCTGTTCTGCCATGCCTTCCCTGGCATGACTGACTTAGCCCTCTGACACCACGAGCCAACATAAAGTCTTTCTCCCCTGTGTTGTTGTTGTCAAGTATTGTGGTCACAGTGACACATAAGTAACTGATAGAGCTTAGGGTGTGGTGAAAATGTTGGGTCTTGAAGGCAGACAGAACTGGACTGTATTTATGTCATTCTACTTTTATCACTCTGTGATCTCAGGTAACATATTTGACAGCTGCTACCCAAGACTGCACATGCACAGTGCTCAGCTTGGTGCCTGGCTTATATTAAACACACGCGGAATAACCTTGACTGCGAGTTTAAACACATTGCTAAGCAAAAGCTCCTACGTCTTTTACTGATTTTTCTTTTCTTCTAGCAAAACCGGCCAAGTTCTTGCCAAGCCTAGTAGCATATGCTTGTATTCCTCGCACTCTGGAGGCAGAAATAGGAGACCAGGAGTTCAAGGTTATCTTCAGCTACATAAGTAAGTTTGAGGCCAGCCTGGGCTACATAATAGCCTGTCTCAAAAAAAAAAAAAAAAAAAAAAAAAAAAAGCAAAACTAAAGTAAAAAGTAAAAAGCAAAAAGCAAAACTGAGGCATGTTGAGCGTGGTGGTGCACGCCTTTAATCCCCGCATTCAGGAGGCAGAGGTAGGAGGATCACTGTGAGTTCGAGGCCAGCCTGAGACTACAAAGTGAATTCCAGGTCATCCTGGGCTAGAGAGAGACTGTATCTCAAAAAAACAAAACAAACAAAAAGAAACAAAACTGAAAATCTTCCCAGTTCTGTGTCCTTTCCTTCATATACCGTAACAGCTTTATTCATTCAATTATTTGTTTGTAAAATTTAATAGATACCTGTCAATGATCTAGCTTCTACCTTATGTGCTAGCCATATAGCAGAATGAACAAGACGCAGACCCTGCCTACAAGAAAGACAGGAGGACATAGTTGGTCTAATGGGGAACAGACTCACAAATGTGTGTGTGTGTGTGTGTGAGTGTTAGCATATATGTCCATGTGATAAATGCTGTGACAGAGGCATGCTCACAGAACTTTTTGTCTGGAGAAGTGGGGATCATGAAAACTTTCCTAGAGGACTCATAGGCTTAAAAGACAATAGGGTGGACTAGGGCTTAGCTTGTGATGGATTCAGGGAGGTGGAAGAGAGGGCACAGGCATGGGGCTCCAGAGCCACCCAGAGAAGTTAGGAACTACTGAAGCAGACTGGTGCAGCTGGACTATTCGCTTCAAGGCAGGCTGCTAAGGCAAGAGATGAGGCTGGAAGAGCAGAAGAGGACAGATGGCAGCAGACCTTGCCCATCAAGCCACAGAGCCCACCAGCACACTGCAGACTGAGGGCCAGCAGGTCATATAAATTGAAGAAGCAGTTGGTCAAGTCTGAAATCATTTGGGTTCAATCTGCCTTCAGGGACAGTTGGTCCTGAGTTCCCAAGTCACTGTCCCAGCTTGTGGGACTGCCAGATCAGAGTTGCCCATTCCTCTAGTTACTCAACAAGCTGGAAACCCAATGTTTGTATGAAATTTCCGTTTTTAATATTGGCAATGGATTTAAAAAATGTACCCTATGTAGGCCAAACAAAATATATCTTTTGGCCAGATACAGCCCAAAGGCCTTTTTGTACATAGTTGGAGGAAGAGAATTCTATGAAACAGGCAAAGATGCTGTGTTCAGACAGGTAGAAAGAGAGATTTCAGTGTCACGAGGACCAAGGAACAGAGAGGTTCTAGAAGGAGGCAATGGATAAGAGTCCAACGTGGGAGGGGCTGGAGAGAAGGCTTACCGCTTGCCTAAGAAACCTAAGGACCCTGGTTTGAAGCTCGATTCCCCAGTACCCACGTAAGCCAGATAAACAAGGTGGCACATACATCTAGAGTTTGTTTGCAGTGGCTGAAATTCCTGGTGTGCCTATTCTCTCTCTGTGTGTGTCTGTTCCTTGCAAATAAATAAACCAAAAAAAAAAAAAAAAAAAAAAAAAGAGGCTGGGCGTGGTGGTGCATGCCTTTAATCCCAGCACTCGGGAGGCAGAGGTAGGAGGATCGCCAAGAGTTCGAGGCCACCCTGAGACTACATAGTTAATTCCAGGTCAGCCTGGGCCAGAGTGAGACCCTACCTTGAAAAAAAAAAAAAAAAAAAAAAAAAGGAGTCCAACATGGGAAAGAGGTTAAGTCTGAAGGATGGCCAACAGCTCTCACGCTTAGGAGGCCACTGGGAATTGTGGGGAGGTCAGCATTTCAGTCATGGTTAGAGGTAAATAATTGTAAAGGTAGTGAAGCCATAAAACTTCTGTATCAGGATTTCTTTTGACTATACGTAGTGGGAAACTCAATTTTAAATGTCTTTTTAAAAATAAAGATCCTGGCCAGGCATGATGGTGTATGCCTTTTATCATAGCACTTGGGAGGCAGAGGTAGGAGGATCACTGTAAGTTCAAGGTCACCCTGAGACTACATAGTGAATTCCAGGTCAGCCTGAACTAGAGCAAAACGTTACCTTAAAAAAAAAAAAAAAAGAATCCTTATATAGCAAAAGTTTTGAAATACAGAAATTTCACATGTCATCATAGACCTAGTATTCTTATAGCATTTGGCTTTGCCACTCCGTATGTTGCTCAATCTATCTGCCAGCCAGGCCCCCAGAATAGACATCAGTTCCAAAGAACACATTCATCCCCACCAATGACGGAGGCAGAAATGGACTGTCTAACCCTTGTCCTTCAAAGAACTCAAAGATTTTTCTAGGAGACACTCCCTTCTCTGCAGACTTCTCCTTATTAGCTAGAAAGCATCAAATGCCCACTGTAAACTCAGCCTGCAAAGGAGGTGAGGCCCTCATACTCTGCTTGGACCAGCTTGACTCAGCTGCTGGAGCTGAGCTTGGGCCTGGCTTCCTGCAGCACAGACATGAGGACCCCTGGAAAGTGGGTACCATGAAGAGAGGAAGGTCCTGGCTGCATGTAGACATGGCCTGTCAAGGAGATCCTGGGAGGAGACACGACATTTTCTTTTTTGTTTTCTATTATTTCTTCTTTTCATTTCCCTTTCCTTTTCTTCTTTCTTTTCTTTCTTTCTTTTTCTTTCTTTCTTTCTTTCTTTCTTTCTTTATTTCTTTCTTTCTCAAGCAACAGTTTATTTAAAGTGAAAATAAGAGGTAAATATAGACTCACTGTGAGAGGAGAGAACCCAAGATCTAGATTCCCCTCCCTCCCTTCCTCCCTTCCTTCCTCCCTTCCTTCCTTCCCTTCTTCCCTTTTTATTTTTTAATTCATTCATTAATTAATTTGACAGACAAAGAGGGAGAGAGAGAGAATGGGCATGCCAGGGCCTCCAGCCTCTGCAAACGAACTCCAGATGTATGCACCCCTTGTAACATCTGGCTAACATGGGTCCTGGGGAATTGAACCTGGGTCCTTCGGCTTTGTAGGCAAATGCCTTGACCATGAAGCCATCCCTCCAGCCCAATTTTTATTTTTATTTTTTTGAGGCTGGGTCTTGCTTTAGCCAAGGCTGATTAATCTTCATGGTTAATCCTCCTACCTCAGCCTCTTTAGTGTTGGCATTTTGGGCACAAGCTACTACACCTGGATAACAATGCTATTTTCAAAGGCATTTTTAATACCATGCTAAGCTTGGAGAGGGGCTGTTTTGAGGTAGAGAAAGGAATCCCGTTGCCGCCCTCAAATCACACCACTAATTGTGGTTGTGTGCGGTGGCCTCCTCCACATTTTTGTTTGGTGAATTCTGGGAAAACTAGAGTAAGCTACGGACCCAGTCTATTTCATAAAGAAGCGGCTTTAAAAGTCCCATGTGTTTAAAAGCTCCCATGTGTTTTATCTCCCTGAATTGTCTGGATGGTGGTAGTCCGAATAAAGTGTTCTTCCCCTTGACTCATCCTGGGTGGGGGGCAGGGTATATCTACCACAGACAAGGTCAGGTCCAGCCAAGGAAGTTGTTTGTTCCTTTCCAAACTCACAAAGGGAGACGAAGAGCTAAGAACAATTATTTTGGGAGATTTAGTCTCTGAATCTTAGATTAGAAGAAAAAGTTTTTTTTTTAAATAGGATGAATAAGTAACAGGTGGTTTCCACATTTTAATTCATTATTTTCTGCATGTGTATGTGTGTGCATATTCATGTTCATATGTGGATGGATTTGCAAGTGTATGTTTACATGTATATGTGTGTTTGTGGAGGTCAGATGTCAATGTCAGGTGTCTTCCTCAATATTTCTTCACCTTATTTTTTCCCTGAACCTAGACTGCACCAATTCAGCAAGACTAGCCAGCAATTCCCAGGGATCCTTCAGGGCCACCTCTCCAGGGCTGGAATTACATGCTGCTGCACTGGGCTTTTGAGTGGGATCCAAACTCAGGCCCTCGGGCTGGAGAGATGGCTTAGCGGTTAAGGCACATGCCTGCAAAGACCTAAGGACCCAGGTTTGATTTCCCCAGAACCCACGTAAAGCCAGGTACACATGGTGGTGCGATGTGTCTGGAGTTCGTTTGCAGTGGCTAGAGGCCCTGGTGTGCCCATTCTCACTCTCTCTCCCTCCCCCTCTGTCTATTTCTAATAAATGAATAAAAATAATTCTTTAGAAAAAAACAAACAAATTCAGGCCGTCATGCCTGAGACTGAACTGTCTCCCCAGCCCTGGTCTCCACAGTTTTGAAGCTCACCGAAGACTGTCACCCTGTCACTGACAGTGGGTTACCATTCCACCTCCCTCACTGCTTCCCTGTTAGAAGGAAACTGATCCCTGGTAGTGGAGCTTTTTCCGTGCTATTTAATAGTGCAACAGGGTGCTTGGGGTCCAGGAAAGTCCTTATACCCCAAACCTTAGGTTCATTTCTAATTTTCTTTCTTTCTTTCTTTTCTTTTCTTTCTTTCTTTCTTTCTTTCTTTCTTTCTTTCTTTCTTTCTTCCTTCCTTCTTTCCTTCCTTCCTTCCTTCCTTCTTCTTCCCTTCCTTTCTTTCTTTCTTCCTTTCTCTCTTTCTCTCTCTTTCTTTCTCTCTTTCTTTCTTTCTTTCTTTCTTTCTTTCTTTCTTTCTTTTTCTTTCTTTCTTCTTTCTTTTTCTTTTGAGATAGGGTCTCACTCTAGCTCAGGCTGACCTGGAATTCACTATGTAGTCTCAGGGTGACCTTGAACTCACGGTGATCCTCCTACCTCTACCTCCTGAGTGCTGGAATTACAGGTGTGCACCACCATGCCTGGCTTGTTTCTAAATTTAATTAAATCATTATATTTATTGAGGGAAGTACAGAGCCAAGGAAAGGCACACACGTGGCTAAAGATCCCATGTGAGGGAAAACTCACCCACAGCTGGAAATTCCCAAGTGATCAGAGAGCCTGCCCTCCCCTTGCACAGGTATTTAACCAGAGGGACAGCTGGTTGGTTAGGGCTAGGGGCTGTCTCAGGAAGAGGCTAACCTGGACACCAAGTTTCAGGGGCTGAACTTGACCAACCATGGTATTTAAGTCCTATGAAAGACCTCTCTCCCAGGAGGGGTCCTGGTTGTTTGTGGAAAAACAGGTCTAGGGAACTAGGCAAGAGATAAGAAGTCAGACCATCTTTAATTTCTAGCCAAGTGTAGACTTTTCTGCCTTTTTTGCTTTCAGGGGTCCAGTCACCCCAACTGTGCTCCTGCTCAAGGGCAATTGCTTTGCACTTACGATTCTAGACTACCTCAGTTTGCCTAGACAGGAGGTTTAGAAAGGTCTTGGATCAAATTCTACCTCAGCTCTTGGCTAGGTCTCTCTGCCTGGAATACCTTTTCCCTTCTATAGGGACTGTTACGCATGCTTGTTCTACTCGTCCTTTAAGGCCACGGGCACCTCAAGTGCATCTTGTACACTATGCCAAGGCAGGTCAAAGGGGACGGGGAAGCCTCTCCCTAGCCGGTCCATCTTTCACCCAGCCTTGATTCTGTCTGCCTACACCAGGTAGCTAGCCTATATTTTTTCCTCCCTCCCTCCCTCCCTCCCCTCCCTCCCTCCCTCCCTTCCTTCCTTCTTTCCTTCCTTCCTTTATTTGAGAGAGAGAAAGAGGCAGAGAGATATGGGGAAAAGCAGGGTCCTGGAGCAGGTGAGTGCGACAATGGGCAATGAACACACTGGAGGCAGTCTGATGGATAGCACGCTCTCGTTTATTCAACAGGGAAGTGGGTTTATAAACACTTGAGAAAGGTTGAGACGGCACACACAGACTATATGGCGATTGGATACATAGTTTATGGGTTGCTATCTAATTGGTTGAAAAGCAGAAGTGCAAGGGAGATAGTGGTGGGAAAAACTAGTGACTTCAGAGTTGTGAGGGAGGAGCTATAAGAGAGATAACAGAAGTGGCAGGAAAAGTTACGTGACTTCAGCCACATAAGGGTCTCTTGGGCAGCTAGCCACAAGGTCAGGAAGGGGGGGGGCAAAGCCTGTCTTATGAGATGGTCAGAGCTTTTGGGATCAAGAAGGTGGGAGGGCCTCACCAGTTCTGCCCACTCTGGGTGATGACAGGGCACATACACCTTTCCTGAGGGCAGGGAGGGCCAGTCATCATAGCCAGGGTGGGTTCCCGACAATAAGGCCAGCTGCAACCCCCACAGCCCAAGGTCCCCAGCCATGTCTAACAGTTCAGGCTAGCTTTCTCACAGTTCCAGCACATTTTTAGCAATGCCCAACAGAGAGAGAGAGAGAGAGAGAGAGAGAGAGAGAGAATGGGTCTGCCAGGGCCTCCAGCCACTGCAAATAAACTCCAGATGCATGCACCCCTTTGTGCATCTGGCTTACATGAGTCCTGGAGAATCGAACCGGGATCCTTTGGCTTTTCAGGCAAAGACCTTAACCACTAAGCCATCTCTCCAGGCCCCCTTCCTTCCTTCTTTCCTTCCCTCTTTTCTCCCTCCCTCCTCCCCTCCTTCCTATATTTGGGATTGAACCTAGGGCCTCACACATGCTAGGTATGGGCCCATGTAAGGGCCCATGGGATGAAGTTACCTCTGGGAAACGGGAACCTAGTTTGAGTTTGGGCTCTATACAAGTTGGTTGGGGGGCGGGGGAGTGCTAGACCAGCTTTGAAGATGGTCTATAGCCAAGCAAGCTTGGGCCAAGGCTTAGGTCTTAGAGAACCCTGACTTTGCAGAAGGGTGGACACCTCATGAAGAGACACCCATTCAGAGGGCAGAACTTGTTCCTGCAGGCAGGCCTAGCACCAGTTGTTGGGCTTCATAGTCCAGAGCAAAGCTGGAGTGAGAGGGTGGAGGGAGGATTCCAGTTCATCTCTGAATGTGTATGGAAGGAAGATGGACCCTGACAACAAGGCCCTCCCCTCACTGCTCCTCTGTGGTCTAAGTCTCTAGGGCAATGTTCCAAGGGAGGCAGAAATGCCTGAAATCAAGATATCTAACTTTCTGTCAGTTATTGGTATTGATTGGAAAAAATAAAAACAAATGAGTACCTTTGATTCTAACTGATGAAGTGAGTTGTTTATCACAAGATATATGCTAACTATATATGTGCACACTTATAATTATCCTCTTTTTATTTTTTATTTACTTTTTTTTTTTTTTGGTTTCTCGAGGTAGGGTTTCACTCTAGCCCAGGCTGACCTGGAATTCACTCTGTAGTCAGGGTGGCTGCAAACTCACAGCAATCCCCCTATCTCTGCCTCCCAAGTGCTGGGATTAAAGGCGTGTGCCACCACGCCCAGCTATAATTATCCTCTTATTTCTCTTCATTAGATTAATGCACCCAGTTAGACATGGTCTATCTTCATCTGAGTCCCCAGAGCAAGGTCATTGAAACCTCCCTCCTTTCTTCCTTTTCTCCTTTCTTCCTCTTTATCCATCTCCCTCTCTTCTCTCCCTTTCTCTCAAATAAACTTTGTATTTTGGACAAATTTTTTAGGTGTATAGCAAAGTTGCGAAGGCAGTAGAGAATTTCCGTATCTTTTTATCCATTTATTTTCCCCAGTGTTATCTTACATGGCTGTGGTAGTTTTTCAGGCTTGAGGAATTAGGACCCTGTACAAGGACTGTGTTCTTTCAAACTGGCATTTAGAAGCTCTGTTTGCTGAAAAGCACTGATCACTCACTTGGGTCTATAAGGTAACAATGCTAGGATAAGATCTTTTTTTTTATTTTTAAAACTTTTTATTTTTTATTATTTTGTTTTGGAGGGAGACAGAGAGAGAGAGAGAGAGGAAGACAGAGATGGGCGCGCCAGCAGTGTCTCAGCTGCTGCGAACAAAATCCAGATGTGTGTGCCCCCTTGTGGTCAAGTGCGGCATTGCGCCCTTGCGTCACTTTGCATCTGACTAAACGTGGGACCTGGAGATTGGAACCGCTGGAGATTGGAACCAGTGTTCTTAGGCTTAGGAGGCAGGCGCCTTAACCCCTAAGCCATCTCTCCAGCCCTAGGATAAGATCTTGATGTTCTGTCTTCATTTTGGATCTGTTTCTGTGTTGGGACAGACTTCTGCTTAACTCTTTGTGTAGGCATATAATCACTGAAGGAGTGTCTGTTTAAAAACTGGTGAGACCTGCCCTATTGCATCCCTCTTCCAGGCTGAGAGCACAGAGATAAGAGTCATGGCCCTTTTCCTGTCACCTTTTACAATGTCCTGTTACAGATCCCCCCAAAGGCACCTGCAAGTCTCCAGTTACTGTCTTAAACCAGCAATCACCTTGGATTCCAGGAACAACGGAGCTTCATAGACATAGCACCCTATGATGAGATCACACACCCCAAACAGGAGCAGTTGCCTCATAGCAACCTGCTGGTCCTTTCAAGCAACAAGACTTCTGCTCACCTAGCAGAGCTAGAACTAGACCACATGCTTAATTATGCATACCTCTTGCCCACTGCCCCAAATACTTCTCTATTAAATGTAAAGCTAGGCTGGAGAGATGGCTCAGTGGTTATAGTTGCTTGCTTGCAAAAGCCTGACTACCTGGGTTCAATTTCCCACTGCCCGTGTAAAGCCAGATGAACAATGTGGCATATACATCTGGAGTATTTTTGCAGTGGCAGGAGGCCCTGGTGTGCCACCCCTCCTCTCTTTCTCTTTCTCTCTTTATCTGCCTCTTTGTTAGTCGGTCTCTCTCAAGTAAATAAAAACTATTAAATTAAAAATATTTTAAAACCCCTAAAGCTCATGTCAATACCACAAAGGAATACTTATTTTCTGTCTTCCCTATAGCATAGCTATGTTGATGGAAATCTTTTCCTGCTTTTCCACGATTTCTCATGTTTGCTTTCTTTGGGGGAAGTGGTTGGACCTGATACATTAGAAGCCCTGGATTGGGCCTTTGGCATAGGACTCTGGTCCTCAGAGAACAATGGGGTGGAAGGTGTTTTATGTTGATAGTACACATGCCTGGGCCTGAACAGAGGCTTGTAAGGTCAGCATTCTAAGGGGCTGTGAGCAGAAGGAACTAAACTCTAAGTTCTTGGTGCAAAGGCTAAGAGCTGGTACTGAAAGGAAGCAGGTCTTGGAATCCAGCCGGAAGCATGTGTCTCAAAAAATTTCTCCTTCTGGTTCTTTGGCCCAAGGAGAGGGTGGCTGTGTAACAGAACCAGACATAAACTCTATCAGAAACCATGGACATGCTTGTGTCTTTCCACAATGTCAGAATTTTTGAATAACAATAAATTCACAAGGTACCAGTGGTTTCAATAACGGCAATTTGCCAGATTCTCCCACTTCCCCTGATAGTCTTGGTTGATGCAAACAAGGTCATTTTATTTCAATCTTAATTACTACCATTAACTCTCAAATCACACATCACATAGTAAATCTCTCTCTCTCTCTCTATGCATGCATGTAGGTTACAGAGTGACTACAAAGGGTTAAAAAGGCAAGGAGTCAAGGGACCTGCAAAGCCAAAGGACCCAGGTTCAATTTCCCAGGACCCATGTAAGCCAGATGCACAAGGGGATGCATGCATCTGGAGTTCATTTGTAGTGGCTGGAGGCCCTGGCATGCCCATTCTCTCTCTCTGTCCCTCTCTCTCTCTGCCTATTTTTCTCTCTCAAATAAATAAATAAAAATTTAAAATATATATATATATAACTTGTTGCAAGAGAGGCTGGAGGAGCTGCTGGGGCTAGCTGCAGAGGGTCAGAGCTTAACTATGGGAGCCAGCTGAAGTGAAGGGCAAGACTGGGTCCAGACAAATGAATGGACACAGGACACACGGACAGTAAGTACAGATGGGCAAACATGCATACAGTGGATGACAATTGAGTCGGCTGTGTTAACAGTGGGGCCCAAGCTGAGCTGAAGACCCTGGAATAGTCGGGGGGTGGGGGGTTCCTTGGTACGCATACACGGGGTGGTCAGATGACAGATTGGGTGGGGCTGTCACCATGGCCGGGCTTGGTGTTCACTTCTTTATGCTATACAAGTGAGAGGGTTACACTCTTTGCTTGGTCTGGTATGTCCAGTCATTTCTTGGGCTTAGTTTTTAGCATATGACTTTGATGACTCCCCATGTGCTCCAAGAGTCCTATTTCACCCTGATAAATTGATAGGGTGGCACTTTTTCTAGTCCCAGGAATGTCACCACCAGTCTATGTCACTGTGGTGCTGGACAGATGGTGCTGTTCACGTGTCCGCCGTGGAGCAGAGTTATCTCCACCCTGAAAATGCAGTCAAAAGGTGCTCATAAAAGGGAGTCCCTCAGGGCAGGGCAGTCTGAAAAGCCACTGTTGTTTGACCCGATACCCATGGAGGAATTCAGAGCAGGATACAGGGAGCATGGGAAGTGGACTGGGAAGTGGCACTTGCACTGAGAAGAGGTGTCACACACCTGAAACAAAACAACCCAGGGTTCCTTCCTGTGGCCTGAGCAGGGAGTCTGGCAAACTTGTTTCTGGATGAACAGAACCCTGGAGCCATGGATGTGGCAGGAGACAGAGTCTGTGCAAGCAAGAGCCAAAATGACAACATTCCAAGCATGTGATGATCTTCTTGGGACAGCCTGTGCTGTTTCTGTTATTAGGACCTTGTTGCATCCTCATGGCAGATATGATTAGGTAAATATGAATGACACTTGTGTACTGGGTCCTGGATCCCCAATAAATATTGTCTTCTCACCTCCCATTACATTTCAAGTGAAGGGAAGGATTCCAGAGATTGATGCTCAAGTGTTACTGTGGCTTGGGATCCTCAAAGATACAAGTCATCTACTTGGGATAACTGCACACCTTGAGGGACGTTAGGAGACACCAGGGTCTCACTTCAGGGATTTCTGGCCAAGAGTAGAAGCCTAATGCCAAAGAAAATGCTCAGAAGGTTTGGCAGGCACTACCCTCAGGAATGAAAGTAGAGTGAAAAGCTTTTTTTTTTTTTTTTTTTTTTTTTTGGTGGGGGGGAGTTCTGGAGACTATTCCAGGGAAGAGCAGGTTTGGAGAACCCCAGAGCTTTGTGGCATTCTGCACCTCCCCAAACTCATCTCTACTTGTTTCCTTGAGGCAGAATCTCTCACTGAACCCAAAGCTGCTATTTTCTGTCAGTGTGATGGTTTGAATCAGGTGACCCCTTAAACTCACGTGTTTTAAATGCTTGGTCCACAGCTGGTGTCAATTTGGGAGGGGGAGCCTTGCTGAAGGAGGTGTGTTGTTGGTAGCAGGCATTGGGGTGTTATAGTCAGCTCCCCTTTTCCATAGCAGCTGGGTTACATAGTAGCTCTGTGATGGCAAGAAGAGATGTCCAGCTTCTGTTTTAGGACCATCCTTTCATGGCCATCACAAAGGTTCCCTGGAGACTGTAAGCCGAAATAAACACTTCCTTCCCATCAGCTGCTTTTTTGATTTTTTTTTTTTTTTTTTCCACTGAGGTAGGGTCTTGCTCTAAAATTCACTAGGTAGTCTCAGGGTGGTCTTGAACTCACAGCGATCCTCCTACCTCTGCCTCCCGAGTGCTGGGATTAAAGGTGTTCTCCACCACACCTGGCTGGTTGGGTGTTTTGTCCCAGCTATGTGAAAGTAACTGTAACAGTCAGACTGGCTGACCGGTGAGTCCCAGTGATTCTCTGGTTTCCACTCCGCACAGGACTGGAGTTACAGGCATGTGTAGCCACCACCAGCTACAAATGTAGGTGCTGGAGGATCCAACTCAGGGCAAATCAGGCCCTTCCAGGTCTTTATGTTTTTGCAAGGCTGCACTCTTACTGTCTCCCCAGCCCAGCATTCTGTATATCTTGCAACAGTATTTGTGATACCTGTTGTTTATCTTTGAAGGAAGCAAAGGGGCAGAACACAAAGCGATTCCCAGCATGAAAGGAAGGAAGTCTCTGGGTCGGTTGGGAGATACCAGTTTAGGGAAGCCCCCCCCCAAAAAAAAAACTGAACTTGGGGCTTCTTATTGGCCAAAGAAGGCCCCCTTGGATTGAGTTTAGGCAACTCAAATAAGGCCAGAACCCCTGTATTTACTTATAGCCTCTTCATCGCAATTATTTCTGCCAGCTTGGTCAAGGGCATCACCTTCTCTTGACAGCCCAGGCTAGAAGGCCAACTCGTTTTCATGATGTGTGTTTTCATTGTGATAAATTTGGACTGAGAGTTGATGTACTGGGTACTATGTTGGCTGCCTTTCAGATATTTTTGCATACCTTCTTTAATTTTTTTTTTTATTTTATTAGAGACAGAAAGTGAGGGAGAAAGAGAGAGAGAGATTGAGAGAGAGAGAAAGAATGGGCACACCATGGCCTCTATCCACTGAAAACAACTCCAGACACATGTGCCACCTTGTGCATCTAGCTTATGTGAAACCTGGGGAATTGAACCTGGGTCCTTAGGCTTCACAGGCAAATGCCTTAACTGCTAAGTCATCTCACCAGCCCCATATACCATCTTTTTTTTTTTGAGAGAGAGACACAGAGAGAGACAGAGAGAGAGGGGGAGAGGAAGACAGATAGAGATGGGTGCGCCAGCAGCCTCTCGGCTGCTGTGAACGAAATCCAGATGCATGTGCCCTCTTGTGGTCAAGTGCGGCATTGCGCCCTTATGTCACTTTGCATCTTGCTAAATGTGGGACCTGGAGATTGGAACTGCTGGAGATTGGAACCAGCGTTCTTAGGCTCAGGAGGCAGTGCCTTAACCGCTAAGCCATCTCTCCAGCCCCCTCCCCCATATACCATCTTTTTAATTGTCCTGTGAGATGGGTATTGCTACTCTTGTTCTACAAGCAACGAGACTCATGGTTTGTGAATGATGCAACTAAAGCTAACCGAGATGAAGTCACTGACTCAGACTTAAGCTATGTCTGATGCCAGAAGCCACATTCTTTCTACAATCCCATGCTGCTACTTAGGGCTTACTGAATTTATCATCCTATAAGAAGAGTATTTTTCCAGAAGTGCTTTCACAACTCCCTGGCTACTTATTAGAAAGACTCACAGACCAAGTCCAGATCCATGGAGTCAGTCTTGGAGAGTAGACCCACCTCTGGCTTCTGTGGCAAGCTCTGCAGATATCATAGGTCATTCATGTGTTAAAACCTTCTGGGTGGCTGGATGCATGGCTTAGTGGTTAAGATGCTTGCCTGCAGAGCCAAAGGACCCAGGTTTGATTCCCCATGACCCATGTAAGCCAGATGCACAAGGTGGCACATACATCTGGAGTTCTGTTTGCAGGGGCTGGAGGCCCCAGGTTGCCCATTCTCTCTCCCCTCTTTCTCTCTGTCAAATAAATAAATGAATAATAAGTAAAATATTTTTTAAAAAAACTTCCAGGGTGGCCAATGGGCATCTCAAAGACAGTAGAGGAATCCAAAATCTACAGAGACTGGCAATTGGTCTTCTTTCTAGAATTGATCTCAAGAGTTTTGCCACCTTCTCTGGGTCCTCTTATAAGGGGAGACTACAACAGATGAGCCAATTCAGAATTGGAGCTGCACAGTCACCCAGATAGGACCCTGGGATCTTAGTAGGAAACCACACATTTTAAAAACATTATTTATTTATTTGCAAGGAGAGAAAGAAAGAGAAGAGAAAGAGGAAGAAAGGGAGGGAAGGAGAGAGAGAGAGAGAGAGAGAGAGAGAGAGAGAATGGGCACATAAGGGTTTCTTGCCACTATAAACAAACTCCAGATGCATGCTCCACTTTGTGCATCCTGTCTTGACATGGGAACTGGGGAATTGAACCTGAGTCATCAAGCTTTGCAAGCAAGTGCCTTTAAAGCCCTGGAGACTATTTTTGTTAATCATGGCCATTGTTTAGAAAATGTTACAGATGATCAAGTTGGGCTTTAGGGGACATTTCAGACAAAGCAAACTTTGGCCCATAGATGTATCTAGTGAAATGGTTGCTGCTGACCGAATGTGTACTGTCTACAGGCATTTTGATTTTCAGAGAGCTTGGCCTACATTATTTAACAGTTTTTATGAGTTGGATAATAACATTATTCCTGTTTGGTTAGCATAGAAACTGAAGCCTGGAGAAAAGGCTTATTCATTTATTTAAAGTCAAATGGTTTCTATGAGACAGGAATGGCAGCACATGCCTATCTTCCCAGCACTTGGGAGGTGGTGGCAGGAGGATTTAGAGTTCAAGGCCAGCCTTGGCCCCATAACAAGTTCCAGGACAACATGGACTACATGAGAGCCCATCTCAGAGCAAACCACAAACAGAACAGCAAATAAAGAGACAATATGCAGTACAACTGTTGAAGCCAGGATTCATATCTATCCACAGCGAGTGGACTTGCTCCCCAGAATTCACAGCATAATAAGGAAAATGACTCATGCGTAAGAAACTCCAACCACTCAGATGGGCTCGTAGGAGGGATTTTTTTTTCTGTGTGTGTGAGAGAGCGTAGGAGAGCATATGGATGTGAGTATATATGTATGTGTATGTTATGAGGATCAGGAGTTCAAGGCTAGCCTCTGCTATATAGGGAAACGAGAAGAAGGAAGAGTTAAGGGATGGGTGGTAGGGATGTGGCTTCCAGGCCTGGTTCCAAAGGCACAGGGAACTCAGAGTCCAGCCTGTCTGCGGAGATAAGAGAATTAACTCTCTGTGGAGGTCATATTCAAGGTCAGGCAGGCAGTGCACTAGTCTGGGGAGCTTTAAAAAAAAAAAAAAACCTGGTATCTAAAGTCACTGGTTTAACTGGGCCAGGCTTGGGATTGAAGATAGAGAAGGAATGTTTAGAAGCCCCCGTTGAGATGATTACGAATATTTGGACCAGGAACTGAGGGGAGCAAAGCATGCTCCTCCAGCATTTCTGCGTCGCCCCCCTCCCTTTGAATGCTAGCCACAGATCTTTCAGCAGACTTCTCGGTGCCGGGTCTTCTTGTTCTCCCTTTCGTGTGTCTGAGCAGCCAGATGACCACATCCACACTGCTCGGAGGCCACCTGTTGCTGTAAATCTGCTGGCTTGCATCATCTTTGCCCCGTGTGCTTTCAGTATCTCATAATTACATCTGGGTGAACAATCTGTTGTTTTCTGCCCTGTGGCAACTCGTACAGTCACAAGGGGATGTTCCTGGGGGTTTGTGTTTTGGAAGTGTAGGCCCGGTGAGTTTATTTATAGAAATTGAAATGATTACCTTGGATTGTTATTGACCAGAGCAGGTTGTCCCATAGCTCTCATTTCCTTAGTTTGTTGTTGGGAATGACTCCCAAATAAATCACTGTTTTAAAGGCCAAGTTAAGTCCTAATCACTTCAGAACTGTTGTTTCTATGTTGGGGCTTCTGTGAGATTAGACCTGGAGGGAGTGAGCCGAAATGTCTCACAAATATTAAGAATATGGAAAATCTGGGGCTGGAGAGATGGCTTAGCAGTTAAGGCGCTTGCCTGCAAAGCCAAAGGACCTCAGTTCGATTCCCCAGTACCCACATAAGTCAGTTGCACAAGGTGGCACATGCATCTGGAGTTTGTTTGCAATGGCTGGAAGCTGTGGCGTGCCCATTGTCTCTCACTCACCCTGCCTCTTTCCCTCTGTCTGGATGGGGAAGAGCTCTATGGACACATGCTTCACACTCCCTCCCTTCCTCGTTCTATAGATATGAACCATCTAAGGCTTAAGGACAGACACCTACCCCTTTATTCTTAAATACTTCAGAAAAAAATATATATCTTCTACAATGTGTTACAGTCATGTATTTCAATCTTGGTTGTAACCATTAGAATCTAATTGCATGTAAGAATCTTCTAGGAAACTAAAACTAAAAAACAAACATGAAGTCCTAGGCTGCACCTTGGAACAATTAAGTGTCTGGGGCATGGGATCTAGCATGGGTGTCTTTTCAAGCTTCTTAGATGATCTGCATATACAGCCAAGGTTAAGAACTGCTGGGTTAAGGGATAAGAGAGGCTTAAAGATAAGAGAGTACCCTAAAATGTTACAAGGAAGTTGGGAGGGTCTGAAGGCAAGGTTAAGGATTAGTACCAGGCAGCAGTTTTGGAGTGTGACAAGCCAGCCAGTTCCAAGAACTCAGCTTAACCTTAAGCCAATGGCCAACCTCCAGATAATCTTGCCTTCCTCAGCTCACGAACCACTTGCATCACACTGCCCATGGTACATGTGCAGGCTGTAATGAGAGCAGACCCAATGCTTCTGCACCCCTTGTCCCAGAGAGAAAGGAAAGGAATTTTGGGATCCTCTATGAACAGATAATTGCCAAAGAGGGCCAGTCAGGCTCTGGGGACAGAGATAGGATGATCCCTCCTGGAGCAACAGGTTGACAGTCTTCTGTTTTGTGGTTCTGCAAAGTGAGCAGGTAAGGCAGCACTAACAGAATGCTGTACCATCATCCAAAGTCTCAGGTGAGCAGATGTGGGCTGTTCACCAGGTTGAGATGTGAGCAGTCAGCGGCCTTAAAACCTTTGATTCTGGAGCTGGAGAGATGGCTTAGCAGTTAAGGCACTTGCCTGTGAAGCCTAAGAACTCATGTTCAAATCTCCAGGTCCCATGTAGCCGGATGCAAATGCACAATGTCACCCATGCACCACAAGGGGGTGAACGTATCTGGAGTTTGTTTGCAGTGGCTGATGGCCCTAGTGCATCCATATTCTCCCTCTCTCTCTAAAATAAAAAAATGGAAAAAAAGTTATTCTGGAATAAAAGAGTCACAAGGATAGTATGAAAAGTCTTATATCATTCACCTTAGCCTATGTTAATTTACACGTATATACATATATATTTGCATATATGTATATATATAATTTGGGGAGCAAGGGCAAATCCTTTACAATTAAACACTTGAGCATATATTTCCAGTCATCAAGGACATTCATATAACTATGGTGCTGTGAAAACCAGTGAGAAAAAGAAAGGGCATCTATTTTGAGTTTCTCCAGGGAAGAAGTCAAACACCATCATTTTTGGCAGACTCAGAGCCAACAAAGGACGGGCAAAGCTTCTTGGTGGAAGAAGGGCATGCTCAGGAATGCCCTCGCTGGAGGCCAACGCCCTGGGCAAGCTGTAGGTGGCGACTGGCAAGCTGGACATCGTGTGTGATTGGTGAGGGTTCACATCTGGCTTTCTGCAGTTGATCCTGAATGGAGGTGGGGCTAGAACTGAGGAATGCACTCAGTTCTTCTTCATGTCTTGGTCATTTTGGGGTTTATGATTATAGGAATAGTTGTTTCACTTCCTGGGTTGTCATAAGAGATGGCAATGTGGCTTGTTACAAGTTTGAATTATGTCAGGCTGACCTCTTGGGCTACTGCCATAAATAAGGAGCTGGTTCTGGGTGGGCTATTGTAAGTTGTGGGTTAAATTCCCATGTATGATTTGACCATTGTTCATTTTAGCAATCAGTACTTCAGTACAATGACAGGTTTTACTTTGGCTTAACACTGTTATCTAACATATTCTTCATATCCAATTTTGCCATTTGCCCCAATCAAATCCTGTATGTCATTTCTCCTTCCTTCCTTCCCAGCCCAAATGCAGTGGAGGACGAGTGTGCACTGCACAGAAGAGTCATCTCTCTTTCATCTCCTTTAGTCTGGAACTGTTCTCCTCTGTCTTTGTTCCATTTCATGATATTAACATTTTTGTCTTTTTTCTTTACTTTAAAAAATTATTTTTAATTTTTTCCTACGTGCATACAATGTATTTTGATCACAGGAGTCTCATTACCTTTTATTATTCCCCTTCTAGTCCCACTGAACCCCTTCTTCTCAACTAGTCCCTCTATTACTTTCAGATGTTTTTTTTTCTGTGACTCACTAATATTTTTAACATATTTTATTTATTTATTAGAGAGAGAGAGAGAGACAGATAGAGGCAGATAGAAAGAAAGAATGAACGTGCCAGGGTCTCTAGCCACTGCAAACAAACTCCAGACGCATGTGCCACCTTGTGCATCTGGCTTATGTGGATCCTGGGGAATTGAACCTGGGTTCATTGGCTTTGCAGGCAAGTGCCTTAACCTCCAAGACATCTCTCCAACCCTCACTAATATTTTTTTATTAAATTTTTATTTTATTTATTTATTAGAGAGAGAGAGAATGGGTGCACCAGGGCCTCTAGGACTGCAAACAAACTCCAGACACATGCACCACCTTGTGCATCTGGCTTACGTGGGAGCTGGAGAATTGAACCTGGATCCTTAGGCTTCACAGGCAAAGCGCCTTAACTGCTAAGCCATCTCTGCAGCCCCCTCACTAATATTTTTAAGCTTATTTATTTGAGAGAGAGAGACGGGGGAGGGAGAGAATGGCCATGCCAGGGCCTCTAGCCACTGCAAACAAACTCCAGACACGTGCCACCTTGTGCATCTGGTGCTATGTGGCTACTTGGGAATTGAACCTGGGTCCTTTGGCTTTTATTAACTACTAATCCATCTCCAGCCCAACTTATTTATTTTAGAGAGGTGGGGAGAGAGTTTTACCAGAGCAGAGGCAACTTGCCTAGCCACTGCAAACAAATCCAGACAAATGCACCACCTTGGGAGCTGGAGAATTGAACCTGATCCTTAGGCTTCACAGGCAAAGCTATTTTAACTGCTAAGCCATCTCTGCAGCCCCCTCACTAATATTTTTAAGCTTATTTATTTGAGAGAGAGAGACGGGGGAGGGAGAGAATGGCCATGCCAGGGCCTCTAGCCACTGCAAACAAACTCCAGACACGTGCCACCTTGTGCATCTGGTGCTATGTGGCTACTTGGGAATTGAACCTGGGTCCTTTGGCTTTGTAGGCAAGCACCTTAACTACTAATCCATCTCTCCAGCCCAACTCACTAATTTTAATTAGGGTGACTTGCATGAGTTTTACCAGAGCAGAGGCAACTTGCCCATGGCCACACCACTGAAGAAAATGTCTCCTCCTCATCCAGCAACTATTAATTGCCAATAGCTTGTCAGGGAGTAGTGGGACCTTATGATGGGCACTTATTTTTTGAGGGTCCACACTGTCACCCAGGCTGTCCTTCTTGGAACTCACCATAGCCCAGGCTGGCCTTGAACTCATGATATTAACATTATTCAAAAAATATTTTATGTATTTATTTGAGAAAGAGACAGAGAGGGGAGAGAGAAAGAGAGAGAAGAAGTGAAAACAGGCATGCCAGGGCCTCTTGCCACTGCAAACAATCTCTAAATGTATGGGCCACTTAATATATCTGGCTTTACATGGGTACTGGGGAATTGAACCCCAGTCAGTAGGCTTTGCTAGCAAGTGCCTTTAATTGCTGAGCCATCTCTCCAGGTCTGATATTAACATTTTGAAAAGTACAGGCTAACAATTTGTTGTGGAGACCCCTCCCCACCATGTTCATACACACACAGAGACACACAGGCACCATCTGAACAGAATAAGAATGTGTCCATAGAGACCCCTCCCCACCATGTTCATACACACACAGAGACACACACGCACCATCTGAACAGAATAAGAATGTGTCCATAGACAGCGCCTCCATAGGATTTGTTTCTTAAGTCTTGTCCTAGAGACTCTGGGAATTGTTTGGGTTTCTGCAGCCCAGGTAACAAGATAACTGAGGACTCAGAAAGTCACGTCCACATGCAGGCACAGGGCAAGCTTGTAAGCAGAGAACGCTACCCACGGTCATGCCCTTTAGCAGCTAAGCCTTCCCAAGGCCACGCGAGTATAAAAAAAAATATGCTTTGGTTCCAGTTTTGGAATTATGTTCTTTCGTGAGCTCAGTCTCACTCTGTTTGTGTGGTTTTTTTTTTTTTTTTTTTGGTCCATAAACATTGGGGTTTTTCCTCCTTACTTCTTCTCTGTGCCTCTCTCTGCTGCAGTTTCTCATCTCTATAAAGATGTCAAAAACATTTTCCAGACTCTGCGAGGAGAAAGCCAGGTGCAGGAAAGGGTGCTGTGACAGTCATGTGTTGTAGAAGGATTGAAACAGATCTGTGTTCTTTAAGAACCTCAGAGACTTGGAGAAAGTTTGGGCACAGTGATTGACAAATGCAGTCCTTGATTACTGGTTGCATTTTGGGCCAGGGAAGGAAATTGCCATTTAAAAAAACATTGGAGGCTGGTGTGTCCTATTGGAAACATTCACCTCTCAGTTACCATAGGCTGCTGCCAGAGTAATTCCTGTGTCTATCAACAGCCTGGATTATAACTTCCATTCCCTCTGTCTTCATATCTCGGAATACACTGGGCAAAAACAAGTTTTTATTTATGGGTGATTGAACTAAAATAAGTTTGCAATGTGCGGAGGTGAAGATTCTGATGTTTGGTGTCAGATTGTCTGGCTTAAGTTTTTGCTATCTTACCTCATGTCCCCGAGCAAATTGCTTAACTTCGGACTCCTCGGCAGTGAAATGAGGACAATATGAGCTGTTTATAGAGTTGGAGTGAGGATTAAATGTCACAATCAATGACAGCACTTAGCACAGTGGTTGACAAATTAGAAACCATTATTGAATGTCACCTATTATTCTTCCTTTTTTTTTTTTTGGTTTTCCAATGTAGGGTCTCACTCTAGCTCAGGCTGACCTGAAATTCACTCTGTAGTCTCAGGGTGGCCTTGGACTCACGGTGATCCTCCTACCTCTGCCTCCTGAGTGCTGGGATTAAAGGCGTGCACCTCCATGCCTGGCTTAACTGCTATTCTTACTTTGCTTACCACCAAAGTGAAATGGTGGGTCTTATGGGAAGATGATGGGTCTGATGTCATCCACATGTGGATTTAACACCATCACCGGCTGCGTGATGTTGAGCAAGTGTTTCAAATCTCCGTGTCTCCCATCTATAATTGGCAATGGTTAATGTCTTTATAATCTGTCATGAGAAACCAACGAGAGCCCCCATACATGCACCCAAAACAGCACCTAGCGTGCAGCGGCACTGGGGAAAGGTGCTTGCTAGTTTGCTGCTTTTTCTCCCTCCCAGCTTCTCCTGTTTTGAACTGGAAAGAAAGAGCTGTGTTAATTGATGTCAGAGGTTAGAGTACCTTAAGATCCTTGTAACTGCAACCATTTAAGAAGTAATGAATAGCCATAAAGATCTGGAAAGCTCCTACCAGCTCAGACCCCATACAGCTTTTATTAAGACCCAGCCTAGGAAAAAGAACGAAATGGGAAACACTAGTGTTCCAGATCTTGTCCATTCCTCCTCTCCTTTCCTCTCTTCTCCTTTCCCTTCCTCTCTTCTCTTTCTCTCTCTTCTTCCCTTTCCTTCTCTCCTTCTTCATCTCTAACAATGTTAAGTCAGATCTCAAACTTAAGATTCTCCTGCCTCCCGAGTACTTGGATCACAGGAGCGCACCTGACTCACTGACCAGATCTCTTTCCTTTTGGTGCTTTCAAACTGGAGATCCAGAACCTTGTGCTTCATAAGGTCCAGGTTGTTCTAACGGATTCCTCCCCTCCCTTAAGATAGCTGATCTTCTAAGTCTTTTCTTTCTCAATTACTCCACTTAAACGTTTAGTCTTTTGTGAGAAGATGGGCAAATTCATCTGGTAGGATTATTTGAGCCAAGGAGTACTGAGTCATAGTCAATGAATGTTTCATTCCTGTAGGAAAATTTGTTTGTATTTTTAACAGAGATTCAACCTTGGCATCCTAGCTCTTTTAGTGTGGAGAAAAAAATTTAAGGTTCTCATTTTCCTGTTATGGTCAAGACCCCATGGTTAGAAGCAGAACCTGGTTCAAATTCAGGTCTTCTGATTTCTAGTCTAGATTACTTTCTAGTTCAAGTATCAATTAAGAAAACAGCTTTGGCTAGATGGACAGACCTAATCATTTTTCTACAATGAGCCAAGGCCAAGGACTATGATGTGTCTTGTATGTAAACTACCTCCCCAAATATGCTACAGAAATGGCTGGCAACCATTTGAAAGGATAACATCACTTTCAATTTAATTTTGGTGGTAGTTTTGCTTTCTAGATTAAAAACCAAGTATTAATTTACACAGAAGAATAGATACCAAATTACAGGGAAGACCATTTTTATTCCAAAATCCAGACTTATCATTTATACTCACATGATGAATTACTCTCTGTTGCTCAGTATCTGATTCTTCTCAGATACCCAGCACAGGATTTCCTTTGCGCATCTATGGATGTCTGCTGAAGAGAGGAGAATGTGCACTATGTGAAAACCTCCCATCACTGCCAGTGTGGATGGAGCTTCATGGCTGGTCCCCTTGGATCACTTCTAGGAGATCCCTATGAAATTGCAGAAATGGAATATGAAGGACAGTCATCAGTGATTTCCTGTGGATGCTGTGGAAAGACTGAGTCAACAGACTGGTGAGATATGGGAAGAAGGGTTTGGGACTGGAAAAGGGTGGGTTTAGGAATGGAAAATTGAAGGAGAGGAGAAAGCATTTCTAGAGCATTGGTTTCTCCCAGCATTACCACTGCTGGGTGGGAACCTTCCCTTGGGAAATAATCAAGGGGCAGAAGGACACTGCCGGTAAGTGATAACGTAAGGAAAGAGAGGTGTTGCTGGAGACGGAGGTGGGAGAAGCTTGTTGAGGTAAATTTCATCCGCTTTCCCCATTGGCTTGCATTGACTGTGTATTTCAAAACTCCAGGCTTAGATGATGGAATCAGCCATCTATCAGTTGGAGCAGCTGGGCGTGGTGGCACACATCTTTAATCCCAGCACTCGGGAGGCAGAGGTAGGAGGATCACTGTGAATTCGAGGCCACCATAAAACTACATAGTGAATTTCAGGTCAGCCTGGGCTACAATAAAACCCTACCTAGAAAAACAAAAACAACAACAAAAACAAAACAAAACAAAAAAACAACAAAAAAAGGATTGTTGGAAAACAAAGTAGGGCTTCTTATATAGGCAGTAGAGTATCATTCAGCAAAAAAAAAAAAAAAAAGGGAAAAATTTTCATTTGTAAGACAATGATAAGCAAAGTAAGTCAGATTGAAAAGGACAACTATTGTATGCATTTTAATCTGTGGAATCTAGATTTTAAAGGTGACACAAGAATAGGAGGAAGACTATTTGGAAGGATATGACCAGCAGGAAGAGGAAGGGAATGACAGAGGGTGATGGGGGTGGTGGTGAATACCATTGAAGTACACTATATCCATGTATGAAAATGGCACACTATTTTGCATAATTCATATACATTAATATTGGAAACAAAAGCTCCAGGCTTATCAGTGGAGATCCATTGAACGTCATTTAAGTAGTATTTGCCTCTGGACTGACATATGGAAAGAGGTGAATAGTCTACAATGAACGTTTAGATTATTTTTCTTGTTTCCAAAGAAATGCTTAAGTAAGAATGGACACACAGCCTTTCATGCCATTTGTGTCCAGCTGAAGCAGAACGGGGGCAACACAGTGATCACCTGCAAATCAGCTTTCCTGTCTGAACTCCTCAAGGAAAATCCTCCCCTAAGACAATGGACCCAGCCCCACTGAGTGGCCCTTTGAAATTCTGCCCGCACCTAGTGCCAGAGCTCTGGCCAGCCTGCCTTCCTACAGAAGCCTGTTGTTAGTGACAGAAGCCAGGAGAACCCCAGAGGTGTCCGATGAGATTTGCCTTTTGGAGGAAGACTCGTAATGAGGACGATGACACTTCTCACGCCGTGTTTCAGACAGAGGCCTTCGGTCTTGCAATCCTGGAATCGGAAGATTCTAAAATTAGCAAGATGGTTCATTCTTCACGTTCAATTTGGATTGAACCGTGGGTTCCTGAGGCTTCAGGCACCGCCACCTTCTTTGCTGAGTTTTTGTTGACACAGGCTTTTCTTAATCCTGAGACCCAGCCAAGACTTACTAATAGGGGCTCAAGTCAAGGGCAGTTAGAGGACACAGGATGAGAGAAAGGGTGAGTGCATGTGGGTAATGCTTCTCCTTGTTGAGATGCAAACCACAATTTTAGTGCATGATAACAGTGATAGGGGGTATTTGTTAATAATGCTTGCTTAAAATACCACTGGAATCTATTCCTACTGGAGCAGAGATTTGGGTGGGAGGTGGTCTAGAACTTTCTACCTGGTGCAGTTTGTCTGTGTGATTGTAGTGCATAGCAATTGTTGCTTGCAGTAAGATTTAGCTCCAAAAATGTCACCCCAAATTTCACATTCTTTGGAGAAAAAGATTGATGGACTTCATTTTCTTCTATCACTGACTAATAAAGTGGAATAATGTTTTAGAAACTCAATTCACTATTATTTTTATGCTTTATGGAATACATTTGGGCAGGGCTTGGGTGGGCAGCTCATCTCTGAACCATGTAGTACCATCTGAGGCTGTTGATCTCAGGTCAAAGGACCCTGTTCTAAGATGGCACATTCATACGACTAGCAGATTGCTGTCAGTGGGCAACTAGGAGCTCAACTGGAGCAGCATGGAGGAGACTTCAGCTTCCTTCTTTCTCTCTCTCTCTTTCTTTCTTTCTTTCTTTCTTTCTTTCTTTTTTTTTTCTTTCTTTCTTTCTTTCTTTTTTTTCTTTCTTTCTTTTTTTCTTTCTTCTTTTTTGGAGAGAGAGAAAGAGAGAGACAGGCAGATAGAGAATGGGCACAACAGTGGCCCCTCAGCTGCTGTGAAAGAACTCCAGACACATGTGCCCTCTTGTGGGCAAGTGCAGCATTGCACCCTTGTGTCACTGCGTCTGGTTAAATGTGGGGCCTGGAGAATCAAGTGGGCGTTCTTAAGCTTAGCAGGCAGGTGCCTTAACGGCTAAGCCATCTCTCCAGCCCTTCAGCTCCTTTATGTATTGGTCTCTCCACGGGATTTCTTCACAGTGCTGCAGCTTGTGTCTAAGAGCTAGCATTTGAGAGATTATGATGAACCTACAAAGCTTCTAGGGACCTACTTCCAGCACTGAAATAGCTTCATTTCCACCATGTTATCTTGGTTGAGAAAAAGACTAGCCCAGATTCAAGTGCAGATAAAATAGACCTCACTTTTTTTTTTTGTTTGTTTGTTTTTTTTGGTTTTTCAAGGTAGGGTTTCACTCTAGTCCAGGCTGACCTGGAAGTCACTATGTAGTTGCAGGGTGGCATTGAACTCATGATGATCCTCCTACCTCTGCCTCCTGAGTGCTGGGATTAAAGGTGTGCGCCACCATGCCCAGCTCAGACCTCACCTCTTGATATGAGGAGAAACATACGCATAGAAGAACAAAGGAATTGATGATGATCATCTTTGTAGACTTTCTATTGCATCCTTCTTGGGTCAGTTGTTGACCCCTGGACCAGTTAATCATGCAAACATAGATGGGTACATAGTTTAGAGTTAACCACTGTGGCTTAGTCAGGCACACTGAGCAGGGCTGATACATGGGGGGGAGTTGTTATATAAGTTTTCCAGTCATCCCAAGAGATGTCTTAGGATTACAAATCCTATAGAACATTTAGTCTGAGCTCTCAAGCCAAGAACTGCTCTTGGGCGGTGGTTATCCATCTTTTGTAGGCATTCTTCTGCCTTTTCCATGAGGGAGCTGTTCTATTGCAGACAATTTTTGTTCAGATCTGATCCGGGTTCTCTGTAACCCCTAGTTATCAGCTGCTAGAGTAACACTCAAGTATAGATTATTTTTAAAAATATTTGATTTATTTACAAGCAGAGAGAGATACAGAGCAGAGACACTGAAACGGAGAGAGAATGGACACACTAGCCACTGCAAACAAATGGCAGATGCCTGTGCCACTTTGCATCTGGCTTTATGTGGATACCAGGTAATCAAATTAGGGTTGTTAGGCTTTGCAGGCAAGCACCTTAACCATTGAGCCATCTCTCCAGCCTGATTGTGTTCTACATTTTAAGTTCTTCAACCAGGCTTAAACTCTTTAAGAAAAAGCCTTGTGCATTTTGTGTATCTAGCTTCAGTTCCTGCACATAATAGGTGCTAGGCAAATTCATGTTGAGTATTCTTGAATGACATTTACTTTTCTTCATTCACATGAATAGAGAAATTGATGTGGATAATGAGTCCCTGTCACACTTATTATTACTGTCGTCATATCTTTTTCACTCTAAATCATCTGATGTAACTGAGTGCTGAATGCCAGGTCCCCAGCTGGTGGCAATTTGGAAATTGGATCCTCCTGGAGGCAGTGTATTGGGGGTGGGCTTATGGGTGTTATAGCCAGCTTCCCCTTGCCAGTGTTTGGCACGCTCTCTTGCTGCTGTTGTCCACTTGATGTTGGCCAGGAGGTGATGTCCACTCTTTGCCCATGTCGTCGATTTTTCCTCTACCACTATGGAGCTTCCCCTCGAGTCTGTAAACCAAAATAAACCCTTTCGTCCCACAAGCTGCTCTTGGTTGGATGTTTTCTGCCAGTGACATGAAGCTGACTACAACAGTAGCCTATGTCATAATGCCTCCTAAAAATTAACTCTGGGTTTGATCTCTAGCACAGGAAGAAAAACAACAACAACAAAAAACAAAACAAAACAAAACAAAAAAAAAACACAGGAGAAATTTCACCATTTTGGAGCCAGGATTGAAATAATCAAAAATAGAAGCATTGTGTGTTTAGTTGTGGTTTGGTTTAAGCTAGGGGACAGTTCTATGGCCTCAGGTCAAATTTTGCCTTCCACTTGAGTTTATAAAGATTTTGGGTGTACCTCTTTGTATGCATGCATGTAGGCCAAAGGACAGACTCCGGAGTCATCTTGAGGAATGCCATCTACTTCCTTTTGAGACAGGGTCTCTCATTGGCCTAAAGCTCACCAATTAGGCTAAATTGGCTAGCTGGCAAGCTCAAAAGATCCTCCTGTCTCAACCTGGGGTTATAGATATGTATCACCACACTCAGCATTTTTAAAATATTTTATTTATTTATTTAACAGAGAAAGAGGGAGGGAGAGAGAGAGAGAATGGGCACACCAAGGCTTCTAGCTACTGCAAATGAACTCCAAACACATGTGCCACCTTGTACATCTGGCTAACATGGGTTCTGGGGAATCAAACCTGGATCCTTTGGCTTTGCAGGCAAACACCTTAACCGCTAAGCCATCCCTCCAGACCCACACTCAGCATTTTTAAATGGGTTCTGGGGATTGAACTTAGGTCCACATGCTTACAAGAGAAACAGTTTATGCACTGAGCTATCTCTCCAACCTATAAATAAAATTTTGTTGGAACATAGCTATGCACTGTTGTCTTTTAAATAAATATTTAATTAATTAATTAATTAATTAATTGGGGAGAGAGGGCATATAGAGAGAGTGAGGGGGTGGAGAGAATGGGTGTGCCAGGGCCTCTAGCTGCTGCAAAGGAACTCCAGACACATGTACCACCTTGTGTATCTAGCTTGCCTGGGTCCTAGGGAATTGAACCTATGTACTTTGGCTTTGCAGGCAAGCACCTTAACCACTAGGCAATCTCTCCATCCTGTTTTCTTTTATTATTTATTTATTATTGACAACTTCCATAATTATGGATAATAAACCATGATAATTGCCCCCCTTTCCCATTGACAACTCCACTCTCCATCATATCCCCTCCCCCTCTCAGTCTCTCTTTTATTTTAATGTCATCATCTTTTCCTCCTATTATGATGGTCTTGTGGAGGTAGTTTCAGGCACTGTGAGGTCATGGATATCTATGCCATTTTGTGTCTGGAAGAGTGCATTGTAAGGAGCCCTACCCTTCCTTTGGCTCTTACAGTCTTTCAGCCATTTCTTTCACAGTCTTGGAAGGTGTGATAGAGATGTTTCAGTACTGAGCACTCCTCTGTCTCTTCTCAGCACCATGGTGCCTTCTGAGCCATCCCTGAGGTCCCTGCCATCTGAAAAAAGAAGCTTCTCTAACCAAAAATGAGAGTAGCATTAATATACGGGTATGAACATTAAGAGAGGTGCTTATCAGGCAGTTGAGTGAGCATAATATATGCATTTAGCCAGACACCAGCAGACATTACATCCCTAGGGTGCATGACTACCCCTGTGATAGGTTTTCATTATCAGGCATGTATTCCCTTCTATGAAGAGGGCCTCCGATCTAATTAGAAAGCAGTTGGTTTCCCCCATAACAGATACACCACAATTGCACCAGTTGGCTTATTTGGCCTGGCTGGCCAAACTTAAGGCTTGCAGTGTTCACTGTTGTTTATCTCCACTGATGATTTCTCCCATGGGGCTGCATGCAGCATCATTTTTTCCAGCTTTTGGTCAGCTGGTCCACCTGGAGGAGGCTTTCAGCTCAGCTCCAATGGGATTTCTCAGTGACTTTGCAGCCCAAGTATGTGGAGTCTTTAGCAGTAGGGTCTTACCATCTATTCCTGGTGGGAAACCAAGAACCTCAGCAATGGCCTGTAATGTTTTGGGGACATCAGGGACTGCCCTGGCCAACAACTCACTGGAAGTGATCCCAACCTGGCACTAAAAATTTTCTAGTAACAATCTATGGCTTCTGGATGCACCATTTTCCAAAAAAGTAGGTTTCCATATGACTTGTTCATACCCTCTTAGATTTTTGAATTAACCCTCCCCCCACCTTTCCTTTACTCAATCTTTCCCAATGACCTCATTTAGACCTTTCCAGCCCCAGTAATCTGTTCATCTACTTACTTATATACAATGCCATCCCCTTAAGTCTTCCCCTTCCCTCCTTCCCTTATAGCCCCTTTCTAGTTTACTGGCCTTGCTACCAAGTTTTATTCCAACTCACATACAAGTCCAAACATTTATAGCTAGGATCCACATATGAGAGAGAACATGTGACGTTTGGCTTTCTGGGCCTGGGTTACCTCACTAAGTATAATCCTTGCCAGATCCATCCATTTTCCTGCAAATTCCATAATTTCATTTTTCTTTACCGCTGAGTAGAATGCCATTGTATAAATGTGCCACATCTTCATTACCGAGTCATCAGTTGAAGGACATCTAGGCTGGTTCCATTTCCTAGCTATTGTGAATAGAGCAGCAATAAATGTGGATGTCCAAGTATCTCTAAGGTAGTGTGATGAATCCTTAGGATATATGCCTAGGAGTGCTATGGCTGGGTCATATGGTAGATCTATTTTTAGCTGTCTCAGGAACCTTCACACTGATTTCCACAATAGCTGGACCAGATTGCATTCCCACCAACAGTGGAGAAAGGTTCTCTTTTTATGCATTCTCACCAACATTTATTGTCATTTGGTTTCTTGATAATAGCCATCTGAAAGGAGTGAAAGTAGCTTTAATTTGCATTTCCCTGATGGCTAAGGATGTAGAACACTTTTTTAGATGTTTATATGCCATGTGTGTTTCTTCTTTTGAGAACTCTCTATTAGGTTCCATAGCTTATTTTTAATTGGGTTGTTTGATTTCTTATTATTTAGTTTTTTGAGTTCTTTGTATATTCTGGATATTAATCCTCTGTCAGATGTATAGCTGGCAAAGATTTTCTCCCATTCTGTAGGTTGTCTCTTTCTTCTATTCACAGTGTCCTTTGCTGTACAAAAGCTTTGTAATTTCATGAAGTCCCAGTGGTTGATAAGTGGTTTTATTTCCTGAGCAACTGGGATTATATTCAGAAAGTCATTGCCTATGCCAATATGTTGAAAGGTTTCCCCTACTTTTGCTTCTAGCAGTCTTAGAGTTTTGGGTCTGATATTAATGTGTTTGATCCATTTGGAGTTAATTTTGTGCATGGAGAGAGATAAGGATCTATTTTCATCCTTCTACGTATAGATATCCAGTTTTCCCAGACCGTTTGTTGACGAGGTTGTCTTTTCTCCAGTGAGTGTTTTTGGCACTTTTGTCGAAGATCAAGTAGTTATAGCTGCCCAGACCTACATCAGGGTCCTCTATTCTGTTCCATTGATCTACATGTCTGTTTTTGTGTCAGTACCATACTATTTTTGTTACTATGGCTCTGTAATATAGGTTAAAATCAGATATGGTGATATGACCAGCCTTATTTTTGTTGCTCAAAATTGTTTTGGATATTCAAGGTCTTTTTGTGCTTCCAAATGAATTTTAGAACTGCTTTTTTCTATTTCTGTGAAGAATGCCATTGGAATTCTGATGGGGATTGCATTAAATGTGTAGATTGCTTTTGGTAAGATTGACACTTTCAGAATATTGATGCTTCCAATCCAAGAACATGGAATGTCTTTTCAGTTCCTAGTGTCTTCTGCAATTTCTTTCTTGAGTTTTCTTTGTAGAGATCCTTCACTTCCTTGGTAAGGTTGATTCCAAGGTACTTTATTTTATTTGAGGCAATTGTGAAGGGGAGTGATTCCCTGATTTCATATTCAGCATGTTTGTTGTTAGCATATAGAAAGGCTACTGATTTCTGTGTATTTATTTTGTATCCTGCTACATTGCTAAAAGTGTCTATCAGCTCTAACAATTTGCTGGTAGAGTCTTTAGGGTCCTTTATAGATAGAATCACATCATCTGCAAGTAATGATAACTTGATCTCTTCCTTTCCAATTTGTATCCCTTTTATGAGTGTCTCTTGCCTTATTGCTGTAGCTAAGACTTCCGGTACTGTATTAAATAAAAGTGGGGACAGTAAACACCCTTGTCTTGTTCCTAAATTTAGTGGAAAAGCTTCAAGTTTTCTGTCATTATGTTGGCTGTATGTTTGTCATAAATAGCCTTTATTATGTTGAGATATGTTCCTTCTATTCCCAGTTTCTGTAGGACTTTTATCATGAAGGGATGTTGGATTTTGTCAAGTGCCTTTTCTGCATCTATTGAGATGATCATGTGATTTTTGTCCTTCAGTCCATTTATATAATGTATTACATTTATTGATTTACGTATGTTGAACCATTTCTGCATCTCTGGGATAAAACCTACTTGGCCGGAGTGAATGATCATTTTGGTATATTCTTGTATTCTGTTTGCCAATATCTTGTTGAGAATTTTTGCATCTATGCTCATGAGGGAGGTTGGTCTGTAGTTTTCTTTTTTTGTTCTTTTTGTCTGGTTTTGATATCAAGGTGATGCTGGCTTCATAGAAGGATTTGGCAAATTCCTTCCTTTTCTGTTTTATAAAAAAGTTTGAGACACATTGGTGCTAGTTCTTCTAGTTCTTAAAGGTCTGGTAAAATTCATCGGTGAATCTGTCTGGGCCTGGACATTTTTTAGTTGGGAGACTTTTTATAACTGCTTGGGTCTCCGTACTTGTTATAGGTCTATTTAAATGGTTTAGCTCATCTTGATTTAATTTTGGTAGGTCATATCAATCAAGGAAATCATTCATTTCTTTCAGATTTTCAAACTTAATGGAGTATGTGTTCTTAAATTATGTCCTTACGATTTTCTGAATTTCTTTGCTATCTGTCATAATGGTGCTTTTTTCATCTCTAATTTTATTAATTTGTGTCTCTTCTGTCTTTCTTTTGGTCAGATTTGCTAAGGATTTATCAATCCTGCTTATCTTTTCAAAAAACCAACTCTTTGTTTCATTGATTCTTTGTATTTTTTTTAACTTTTTATTTTTTATTATGTTTTTGGAGAGAGAGAGAGAGAGAGAGAGAGAGAGAGGAAGACAGAGATGGGCACGTCAGCAGTGTCTCAGCTGCTGCAAACGAAATCCAGATGTGTGCGCCCCCTTGTGGTCAAGTGTGGCATTGCACCCTTGTGTCACTTTGCATCTGGCTAAACGTGGGATCTGGAGATTGGAACCAGTGTTCTTAGGCTTAGGAGGCAGGCGCCTTAACCCCAAAGCCATCTATCCAGCCCCTTTGTATTTTTTTTTGTTTCCATTTCATTAATTTCTGCCTTAATCTTTGTTATTTCTTCTTGTACACTGAATTTTTGGTTTGTCTTGTTCTTCTTTTTCCAAGGCCTTAACATGATACATTAAGTTGCTTACTGTGACCTTTCTAATTTCTTAATGTAGGCACTTAAAGCTATAAATTTCCCTCTTAGGACTGCCTTCATTGTGTCCCAAAGATTTTGGTATGTTGTGTTCTCACTATCATTTAATTCAATGAAGTTTTTGATTTCCTTCTTGATTTCTTCATTGACCTATTCATCATTTAGTTGTGTATTTTTTATTTTCATGATTTTGTGTATAGTTTTTCTTACTATTTATTCATAGTTTAATTCCATTGTGATCAGATAGAGTGCAAAGAATTATTTCAATTTTCCTGTATTTGTTAAGGTTTGCTTTTTGTCCTAATAGATGGTCTAGTTTAGAGAATGTTCCATGTGCTGCTGAAAATAATGTGTATTCTGCGCATTTGGGTAAAATGTTCTGTAGGTATCTGTTAGGTCCGTTTGTTTTAGGACCCATGTTCAACTCTTCAGATCCCACGTAAGCCAGATGCACAAGGTTGCACATGCACACAAGGGGGCTCATGCTTCTGGAGCTTGATTACAGTGGCTGGAGTCCCTAGTGAACCAATTCTATCTCTCTCTCTCTCAGTCACTCTCTCGCATAAAAAGGGCCAGTCTGGGGCTGGAGAGATGGCTTAGGGATTAAGGCGCCTGCCTCCTAAGCCTAAGAACACTGGTTCCAATCTCCAGCGGTTCCAATCTCCAGGTCCCACGGTTAGCCAGATGCAAAGTGACGCAAGGGCGCAATGCCGTACTTGACCACAAGGGGGCGCACACATCTAGATTTCGTTCGCAGCAGCTGAGACACTGCTGGCGCGCCCATCTCTGTCTTCTCTCTCTCTCTCTCTCTCTCTCTCTCTCTCTCTCTCTCTCTCTCTCTGTCTCTCTCCAAAAAAATAATAAAAAAAATAAAAAGTTTTAAAAAGGCCAGTCTGTTGGGCTTGTTTCAAAAAATATATTTATTCATTTGAAAGAGAGAAAGAGAAAAAGGCAGCTAGAGAATGGGTTTTTCAGCTTTTCTAAAGGTAAGTTGTATAGCATATCATATATTATGAAATATCTTACTGGGATTTGATTCAGTAACTCGTAATCAAACAATTATATTCTTACATCAAAATGCATGAGTCTCCACCTAAGAGGAAATAAAGGATAAAAATTATTCACATCAGTTTTTGCTGTTAGACTTTACTGTCAAGTAACTTTGCTGAGAAATATATATATCTTTTAATGTGAAAAGTTTCATTCCCAATTGAGTTCTTCTCAAATACTACCTCCTTCTCTTTTCTAGTTGGCTTCTAGTTGTCTTTTTCCATTTACGCAGATTGACGTAGGAGAGACCCCCACGACCTTCATTGCCCTTAAGGAAACCAAAGCATGGCAGGTTGAACCATTGGAAGAGCCAGAGCTCCAGTGAGGAGATCCCTCTCCCTCTTCTGAATTTCATTCTCATTTCTGGGTCAGCACCTGATAGTCATGACCCCAGAGATCAGTGAATCATCCAGTCATGGGGTTTGGAGATGATTCAGCGTGACCAGAGTGGTGTCAGGAACGCTTTGGCTGACATTCTCTAAGGTACTGATTACACGTTCAGTTATGCAACTGGTCCCAAGGCCCACATTCTCACCCAAACTGAGCACGTGAGACAGCGTTGTCACCTGGCACGGCAATGGTCTCCTGCTCGATCTCCAGCTCTTGAAGCCCAAGGACATGGTTCTTCTGAGATGGTTTTCTTCGCTCTCTTCAGAGGGGGGAAGATGGACACCAGGACACCTCTGTTCCTGTCTGCTCTCTCAACACCATCCTCTTTTTTCCCTAAGCAAAGTCAGGGATGCACAGAGAGACCCAGAGTGATTCCATCCTACATCTTCTTGATGTGTGTTGGCCTTCATGCTACAGGGTCACGCTGCAGGCGGAATCACTTAACAGTGTCCTATAATCAGTGACTCATTTGTGGAGAAGGAATGTTGGCTCCTGTTCTTGCAGACGCTGTAGTGTATTAGGACCAGAAATCATGTGTTTGGTTTCCCCCACCTCTGTGATGACCACAAAGTAGCCAAGTCAGTTTATCTTTCTGAATATCATTCTTTTGTTTTGTTTTGTTTTTTCCAGGTAAGGTCTCGCTCTAGCCCAGGCTAACCTGGATTTCACTATGTAGTCTCAGACTGGCCTCGAACTCACATAGATCCTCCTACTTCTGCCTCTCAAGTGCTGAGATTAAAGGCCTGAATATCATTTTTATCAGTTGAGTTGGGGGGAGGCAGGAGACACCATTAGCTTTAACACTCTCCAATTATCTTTTCAGATATATCTATTTATAAACTCCATGCTCCATTTGCCCAACATGTATTTTTATTTTATTGCATGTGTATATATGTTTGTATGTTTGTGAGTATATGTATATGCATATATGTAGGCCAGAGGTTTGACCTCAGTCATATTCCACCTTATGTTTTGAGACTGGGTCTTTTTCTGGACCTAGAGCTCACTGATTCAGTTAGACTATCTAGCCATTGAGCCCCAGTGATCTCTCTCTCTGTCTCCCCAGCACTGTGATTACAGCATTTTTCATGAGTTCTTTCACATCTTTGTGCCTGAGCAGTAAGTGTTTTGCCCATGGGGCATCTCCCCAGCCCTACTGTTTTTATTTTATTTTATTTTCTATATAACAGGTTATATTCTTTTATTCTCTCGCCTTGCTCCTATTTCCCCAGGGACCTTCCTCAGTGGGGTGACAATATTCACTGTGGGGTCATGAAGATCTTAGTCAGTCCCTGTGAGATATTAGGAGGAGGAGACTGTGCCTAAGGGTATTCCTACGCTCTGTGTGACTCTTACAATCTTCCCACCCTCTCTTCTGTACTATTCCTTGGGCCATGGCAGGCCTGTGGGCAGTCTGATTTAATGCTGAGTTCTCTGTAGCCTCTGGCTTTCTGATTTGATGGGTTTTGACTGGCCACTGTGTCAGTCACCATCGCCCTGGAACTGGTTGTCAGGCTGGCAGTAAGAGCAAAATTCATGTCATTGCTTCCTCTGCAATTCCTCCTGGGCCCTGGCAGATGTGGTAGAGGTGGCACATCTCATGGCAGGCAATCAGCTATGGTCAGAAAGTCATAGGCTTCAGAGAGATGCCCCCTCTGCTCTCTGGAGCAGAAGAGTGGGCTTGCACACCAAAAGTCTCTCAAATAACTTTGTGCACCCCCTTTAACCCAAGCTGCTCTCACTCTCCATTGGAGAATTTGTTTTATTTTGCCGATGGCAGAGAAAACAGAGGAGAACCAAGATCCATAGATAAGACAAGAAGATAGCCTGCTATTTTTAATATACTTACTATATGCATCATTTTAGGCAAGTTTTAAGAGAATAGGGCACGGTAGTGCATGCCTTTAATCCCAGCACTTGGGAGGCGAAGGTAGGAGGATCACCATGAGTTTGAGGCCACCCTGAGATGACATAGTGAATTCCAGGTCAGCCTGAGCTAAAGTGAGACCCTACCTTGAAAAACAAAACAAAAATTTAAGAGAATAAATGGGAAGCAGTGGTTGGTGCGACAAGGTATTACTGTGACTATGTTAAGTGGTTGCCAGGGAAATATCCTTGGAAGGAGGTGACATTTGAGAAGAAACCTGATAATCACTTAGTGTTATTCATTGAGTGAATAGATGACAGGAAGGAGTCAGTCATGGAATATGTGATGGGAGAACACTGTAGGCAAGAAACAGCCAATGTAAAAATCCCAAAGTGGGGATGACTTTGCACTTTGAGCACTGGAAAGAGGGGGGAGGGGCTGAGACAGCGCTGTACACAGCGCACTTGGAGAGGCAGTCAGAGATAAGCTGGTGTGGCGGGTTGAATTCGGCGTCCCTGTTAACTCGCGTGTTCTGAATGCTTGTTTCCCAGCTGGTGACAATTTGAGAATGGGAGCTTTGCTTCAGGAGGTGTGTTGCTGCGGGGAGGGGAGATGATTCTGACTGGTTTGGGAGACTGTCTGTATCTATAAAGTTGAATTTATGTACACGCACTTTCAGTCCCCCTGAAATACTTAACAGATCTGCATACATATGTTCACCAAAAGTCCTGCCCAAGAATGTCATAAAAACCTACAATGGGAAACTATACACATTCCTACCAAGTCCAACAATGCATCTATTGTGGCAGAGTTACATAGGTCAGTGCTGGATGGACAAGCATGACACACAAGCATGGGTGAATTTCATAACGTTAGTATTGAGTGAAAGATGCCAGCCTGAAGAATTCAAATACTCTGATTCCATTCATTTGCCGTTCAAAAACATGCATGGGCTGGAGACATTCAGCAGTTAAAGGTACTGCTTGCAAAGCCTTGATGATCTGCGTTCGATTCCCCAGTATCCACATTCAGCCAGATGCACAAAGTGGGACATGCATCTGGAGTTCATTTTCAGTGGCAGGAAGCCCTCTCATTCTCTCTCTCTTTCTCAAATAAACAAATGAATAAATTTTTTACAAGTATATATAGGACTAGAGAGATGGCATAGTGGTTAAAGAGCTTGCCTGCAAAGCCAAAGGTCCCAGGTTCGATTTCCCAGGACTCATATAAGCCAGATGCAAGGTGGCACATGCATCTAGAGTTTGTTTGCAACAACTGGAGGTCCTGGCATGCCCATTCTCTCTCTTTCTCTCTCTCAAATAAATAAATAAATAATATTTTTTAAAAAGTATACAATAAGGCCAGGTATGGTGGCACACACTTTTAATCCCAGCAGAGGAGGCAGAGGTAGGAGGATTTCCATGAGTTCAAGGCTACCCTGAGACTACATAGTGAATTCTAGGTCAGCCTAGGCTAGAGTGAGACCCTACCTCAGGGAAAAAAAAAAAAAAAAGAAGAATATACAACTAATCCAAAGTGTGGCAAATGAGAGCAATGGTCGTCCTTGCAGAGTCTAGTGACTAGCAGGGGAGAGAAGGCATTCAGAATCCCACGTGTCTTATTTCTTGATCTGGATGCTGACTACAGGAATGTGCTTACCGCCTTCCTCCAAACATCCCTTTGTTCTTGCTTTTCCAGGCCAGCCGGGTCTGATCCAGGGGAGGTGGAGTGAAGAATATAGGAGAACATTGATTCTTGACCTCTGACCACCATCTGCTTTCACATTTATGATTGCTCCTTTCTTATGAGCCTTGGGTGGATGAGATCCATCCGCAAGGACATTATAGCATAGGGACCTGCCAAAGTCCCATTCCCAACTCTGGGGGAGCTGGGCCTTACACTCAGGCCACAGTATCTCTTTCTAGGCTCACTGGTGTTAACATTTCCCCTGGTTGCCTCTCTAGACAGAAACAACTCATCTCTCAGGCTCCCATCAGCTCCCTAACTCAAAAATGCTACATTTGCCTTTGAGCATTTGAATCCTCAAACTAATCCACGAAGCTCCAGTGTCCTGTTATCTTCACTCATACAGTCTTATCTTTAATTACTTTTTCAAAATAGAAACAATGTTTTTGATTAAGGGGTAAAAAATAATATAAATTAAAACCAAAACAGAGGCCTATTAAACTCTGGGGGAGAAACGGTGGTTTTCATTGTCAGATTCTATTAGTTCCACTGAATGGACATATGGAATTGTGTGTGACACATTTTTTCTCCAACCACAAAATTTCATGAATTTCCAGTCACTGAATAATGGGATAAATCATCATGCCAGACAAAAAGAAAGGGGCAATTTTGAGGGCAAAAATATTTCCTTGAAGACTTATTGAGAAACAAAGTCCTTGGCCACCGCCACAGGCACTGAGTCTCTCTCCCTTTTCCTTTCTCTCTCTTTCTTTCTTTCTTTCTTTCTTTCTTTCTTTCTTTCTTTCTTTCTTTCTTTCTTTCTTTCTTTCTTTCTTTCTTTCTTTCTTTCCCGAGGTAGGGTTTCATTCTAGCTCAGGCTGACCTGGAATTAACTATGTAGTCTCAGGCTGGCCTCGAACTCCTGGCAATCCTCCTACCTCTGCCTCCCGAGTGCTGGGATTAAAGGCGTGCGCCACCACGCCCGGCTCAGGGACTTAGTCTTTATGGGATAAATGCTCCATGCCTTAAGCCTGGAAGAACAGGTCACATTGTCTCCACTGGCTGAAGGACTGGAGGGCATGTGTTGGAGATCTGTTTAGCCGTGGTTTCTATCTACCTACAGCTGTAGCTATTAGCTAAGCATTGTTTTCAATAGACAAATAAGAAAGGTTTTTGGCCAGTTGAGGAGAGAAGGGATTTGGGGGCAACAAAGAAAATTGCATTCACTGAAAGTCTATTAAGTGGGTGGACCTTCTGCTGCTATTTTATTTGTTACCAAGTGGAGATTGTTTATTCTTTTTTTAAAAAATTTAATTAATTTATTTATTTGCATGCAGAGAGAGAGAGAGATAGAAGAGAGGCAGACAGAGAATGGGCACACCAGGGCCTGCAGACACTGCAAACAAACTCCAGATGCATGTGCCCCTTGTGCATCTAGCTTACGTGGGTCCTGGAGAATCGAACCGGGATCCTTTGGCTTCACAGGCAAACCCTTAACCACTAAGCCATTAATTTATTTATTTGAGAGAGAGTGAGAGAGAGAGATGGGTATGCCAGGGCCTCTAGTCACTTTGTGCATCTGTCTTTACGTGGGTACTGGGGAATCAAACCTGGGTAGTTAGGCTTGGCATCCCACTCCCTTAAACCACTGAGTCCTCTCTCCAGTCCTGTTTATTCCTCCACACATAAAGGACCTCATGGATCTAGAAGCAAAGCCAGAATTATTATTGTTTTTTAAATAAAAAAATTATGTTTACTTTTCTCAGAGCCAGAATTCTTGAGGTGGGAAACTACTGAGAAGATTAAACAAGGAAGAGATCTTCAGCAAGACAAGGGGGCATATTCCTTCTGGGATTGTCTGTCTCAGAGCTGTGTTAATTTCTTTCATAGCACTGTGACCCAGAACCCAAGAGCAATAGTTCCTGGGAGGAAAGAATCATCTGGGCTCACACCTACCTTTAGGGGGTTGTAGTCCATCGCAGTGAGGAAGCTGTTGCTGTGAGATCAGCTTTGTCCAGCATGGCAGGAGCATGTGGGGAACACTCTTAACATGGCAGGAGACCAGAAAGGAAATAGAGTAGGCCAGAAGCAGAGGTAGGGATAGCCTTTAAAGGCCCTCCTCTAGTGACTACTTCCACAAGCCTGACCCTTCTTTCAAAGGCCCCAGAGCTTTCAAAATAGTGCCACGAGCACTAAGCACTCAAAAAATGAACCTGTAGGGGACGCTTCAGATTCAAGTCATGACAGGACCCAGGGAGGGATAGTGAGGGGACTTCTGCGTGGTCTTAGAGAGATCAGTGCACCCTGCACAGTGCAGCCAGGAAACTGATCTCTTCTGTGTGCCATCTTTTCTGCTGCCCTTTCTATATATAGCTCACCTCTATATCTGTTATTATCTTTATAGTTATTTTTAAAAATTAATTTATTTTAATTTTACATTCATGTTGGTGCCTTCGATAGCCTCCTCCCCCCCCCCTCCGAAGGGACCCTCCTCATTGGCGAATGTGGGTCATGCACTGTGGGGGTAGCCAACAGTTATGGGGGATAGGCCAAGTCTCTGTGCATAATGCCCCAACTTGTGGCTCTTACACTCTTTCCGCCCCCTTTTCTGCGAATTTCCCTGAGCCATGTTGGGTTCGTTTTAGTTCTACTTCAGTGAGGAGGTCTTGGGAGCCTCTGCGTCTCTGGATATCTGGTTTAATAGGAGTTGAATGTTCTCTGTGTTTATCTCCTTCAGCCTTGTGCTGGTGTCAGGTTCACCGAGAAAGCTGCACTCTGGCCCATTTCCCCCGTTACTCTATGGTTTCAGCTGGGGCCCTGGTGAGGTGCGATAGGCTGATCCTCCCTCATAGTTATTTTTTGAGACAGGGGGAAGCCCAGTACTCTGTATATCCCTGACTGCTTTTGAACTCACAGTAATCTTCCTGTTTTAGCCTCCCAAGTGCTGGTAGGCGTGTGCCATTGTGTCTAGCGTAGTTATAAATCTGGCTTTAAATATTCATAGGGTTATCTTAAGAGTTTCTTCCCTATCAGGCCCTGAGTACGGAGAGGATCTCATAATTTCTTAAGTATGAATTGGGCAGCCACGTCCTTTGTGGGGATGAATGGTTTGCCTGGCCATCTTCTTCATCTTGAAAGATCAGGAGAGAGAAGGACTGTGCAGTATAGTGGGCCTCCAGGGACAAGGACAAGTGCCATTGTCCTCTGGGATGGGTGCAGATACACGGTTTTAGGCCTGTAAACTCAGCGCATTCTCTGTCATGGAACTTTGGAGTGCGGAGGAGGACAGGGACACGATCCCACCCTGCCCTGGGAAGGATTTGCATGGACAAGGGGGATGGTATGAGGAGCAAAAACTTACACACCTTCCTCCTGTCGCATATAGGTAGATAGATGATAGATAGATGATAGATAGATAGATAGATAGATAGATAGATAGATAGATAGATGAAAGATAAATAGATAGAAAGTGAAGGTGCTGAGAAGGGAAGGGATGTTGCTAATCAGTACAGGGATGTAGCGCTGGTTGCTTAGGCACAGGCTTGCTTTTAAAGTTCCCACACAATTTGGCTGAATCTGTATTAGTACCCTGGCTGCAGTTGCCACAAAATTGGCTTAACAAAACAGCAATTATTTTACTCATCGTTCTGAAGGCCAGAAGTCCAAGATCTAGGTGCCAGCAGCACCACATTCCCTTCAGTCTCTATAGGGGGAAAATTCTTTAAAAAAATTTTTTTTATTGTTTTTATTTTTATCTTATTGTTTAGTGTGTGTGTGTGTGAGAGAGAGAGAACACCAGGGCCTTAACCAGTGCAATGGAACTCCAGACACGTGCCACCTAGTGGGCATGTGTGATCTTGCACTTGCCTCACTTTTGTGCATCTGGCTTACATGGGATCTGGAGAGTAGAACATGGATCCTTAGGCTTCTCAGGCAAGCGCCTTAACTGCTAAGCCATCTCTCCAGGCCGGAAAATTCTTTTTGCTTCTTCTGGATTCCATGGCTCTAACATCTCTTAGCTTGAGGCTGCCTCCTGCTCATCTCTGTGCCAGCCTTCACTCAGGCTTCTGTGTCTCATAGCTCCCTCTTCCTTTCTCTTACCAGATTACTTGTCATTAGAATTAGGGTCCACCCAAACAACCCAAGATGTATTTACAAGATGTATAACCTCATATATATATTCCCGCCCCCCAAATAATGGTGGTATTTTTGGGTTGTGGTGGAGTGTCCTTCAATACAGTGATGTCAGTGGAAGGGAATAGCATCCCAAGGCTCACCTCTCTAGAATCCCCCTCTCCTCTCTGCTGCCTGCATCTGGAAAGGGACCACTGTGCCTCCCATCAACCCCTTCCTCCTGTGCACCTCCCACTCCTATGCAAGTCCATGGGCCTACATTTTCTCATTTTTGCTGAACCATGAATCCCTACTGTGCTAGTTAACTTGTTGTCTCTGTGACCAAAATAACTGACAGAATCACAGGGCCATCTTGGCTCATGTTTTCAGAGAGCATCATGGTGGGTTGGAAGCAAAAGGGGCCTTCAAAGGTTGACCCCTAGAGACTCACTTCTACCAGTCAGACCCCTCAAAGCTCCATAGCCTTCAACATAGTGCCATAGGCTGGAGCTATGAGCTTGCCATCTCAGATTCAAGCCACAACATCTTCCCTGGTGTGCACTCATGCAGTCAACGCTTCTCAATGGTCTATTTTCTATTGGGGGACCCCCAAAACAGACTCAGAAATGAGGCAGACCTGTTCTTGGCTCTGTATGGATTTTCCATTCAGGTGGGTAGCAACTGCATAACTCAGGAAAGAAATCAGATCCGTAAATAATTATCATAGGAGACGCGGGGCTTTTGTGTAGCTGCGATATATACATCATTTGGTAGAGTGCTTGACTAGTATGCAGGAGAGACCCTGGGTTCAGTGCTCATAAAACTGGGTGTGGTGGTACATATCTGTGACCCAGGCACTTGGGAGGTGAAGGCAGGAGGCTCAGAAATTTAAGGTCACCCTTAGCTACATAGAATGTTCAAGGCCAGCCTGGGTTATATGAGACCCCATATATATATGTTGGTTTTTCTGAGGTAGGGTCTCACTCTAGCTCAGGCTGACCTGGAATTCACTATGTAGTCTCAGGGTGGCCTCGAACTCACAGCGATCCTCCTACCTCTGCCTCTCGAGTGCTGGGATTAAAGGCATGTGCCACCACACCCAGCAACTTATATATACATACATACATATATATATGAAAAGATAAAGGTATAAAGGGATAAAACAAGGGGTGGGAGAGAAGAATGCAGAGCGTGGGTGTGAGCTGCTTTCTGCAGAGCAGCCAGGGACAGGTGAGGAGGAGGTGCTGGAAGGTTCTTTTGTGATTGAATGTGGCCCTAGCAAAACCCTTAGCATGGTGCCTGGCTAAGTGGGCAGGGAATGATTGCCATTATTATTCCCTGATTCGTTCATCATCAAAGGTTTCTTGAGGCTGATTGTCACATCCATGTGCACAGCCACCAGTGACCTCTGTCCCAGGTGGATAGTGATCCGGGCCCCTCAAGCCCATTATCATTCTTCTCCCTTCCAGATAGGAAAACCAAATCAATCCTTTCTCAAAGTGGGCATAAGTTCTGTTTTCTTTGCCAGTGCCACACAAAAGGCCCCTGCTTTTCTCCTTCGTCTTATCTCCAGCACAGACAAGACGCCTCCCTGGTGCCTCCTTCAGAGCCTTTTCAGCAGTTTGATTTTTGTGGTTGCCCTGAGGTGGCCCTGTGGTCTCTGCATGTGGGAAGGGCTGACGGGTCTTTGGGGGAAACCACAAAGACAGCCTCTGATTGGGAACTAGCAGACCTCCGGGCCTGCGTCTTCCTACGTTACCATCAGTGCGGAGTCTTGAATTCCCCAGCTGTGTCCTCAAAGCACCATTTTCCAGACCACTGACTTATTATGGGAGGGTTACTAAGGAACTGGGGATCACAGGCAGACCTTGACATTTTAATGCTATCAAACAAGAGAAATGAAGAGGAAAAGAGATTCATGGGTATCTTTAGAGAAAACAAAAACCAAATTCCTCTCGTGAAGAGAAGGACGTGGCATTTGAATGGGTGCCTCGAGTTTTTTATAGGATTGCATGAGGGCTGGAGAGATGGCTTAACAGTTAAGGCACATGCCTGCAAAGCCAAAAGAACCAGATTTGATTCCCCAGGACTCACGTGAGCCAGATGCACAAAGTGGCTCATGCGCTTGGAGTTCATGTGCAGTGGCAACAGGTCCTGGCACGCCCGTGCTCTACCCTCCAATAAATACATACATACATACATACATACATACATACATACATACATACATAAGATTGCATGAGAGCTGACATTTCAAAAAGTGGACCCCTGTTCCCAGTAGCCTCCACAACAGATTACACTCCACATATAACCTCTCATGTCTTCACTCCATAGGCTCTGTGCTCACAAATGAGCTCTCTTAGGTAATTTCTTTTTAAAAAATATTTATTTATGTATTTATTTGAGAGAGAGAGAGAGGGAGAGAGAGCATGAATGGGTGCGCCAGGACCTCCAGCCACTGCAAACAAACTCCAGTTGCATCCGCCACCTGTGCATCTGGCTTACGTGGGTACTGGGGAGTCGAACCTGAGTCCTTAGGTTTTGCAGGCAAACACCTTAACCACTAAGTCATCTCTCTGTTGGGCATTGCTAAAAACAGGCTGGGACTGTGAGGAAGCTGGCCTGAACTGTTGGACATGGCTGGGGACCTTGGGCTGTGGGGGTTGCAGCTGGCCTTATTGTCGGGAACCCACCCTGGCAACAGTGACTGGCCCTCCCTGCCCTTGGGCGAGGTTGTAGTGTGCCCTGTCATCGTCCAGAGTGGGCAGAACTGGCAAGGCCCTCCCCCCTTGATCCCAAAAGCATCTGACCATCCCATAAGTCAGGCTTTGCCCTTCCCCCACAGTTCCTGACCTTGTGGCTAGCTTGCCCAAGAGACCCTTATGTGGCTGAAGTCACGTAGCTTTTCCCGCCACTTCTGTTATCTCTCTTACAGCTCCTCCCTCACAGTTCTGAAGTCACTAGTTTTTCCCACCACTATCTCCCTTGCACTTCTGCCTTTCAACCAATTAGATAGCAACCCATAAACCTATGTATCCAATCATCATATAGTCTGTATGTGCCTTCTCAACCTTTCTCAAGTGTTTATAAACCCACTCCCCTGCTGAATAAACGAGAGTGAGCTAGCCATCAGACGGCCTCCCAGGTGTTCATTGTCCATCATCGCACTCACCTGCTGTTCCAGGACAGACCCTGATTCCCCCCCAACTCCTCCTGTGCCCGGGTGTTGGTGGCCAATGACCCACAGGGACGGTGAGGACCCACATGTCTCCAGTCCCATCTCTTAGGTAATTTCTTATACCTGACACTGTATTTCTCATGAACCTGAATTCCTTCTTTTTATTTTTAAATCTTGTATGTGTGTGTGTTCCTGAGTGTACAGGTGTGTGTGTGTGTGGGTGTGGGTGTGTGTGCTTGCTTGCCTGGGTATACACCTGCACAGAGAGAGACAGAAAGAGAGAGAGGGAGAGGAAGACAGATAGAGATGGGTGCGCCAGCAGGCTCTCAGCTGCTGCGAATGAAATCCAGATGTGTGCGCCCCCTTGTGGTCAAGTGCAGCATTGCACCCTTGCGTCACTTTGCATCTGGCTAAATGTGAGACCTGGAGATTGGAACCTCTAGAGATTGGAACCAGTGTTTTTAGGCTTAGGAGGCAGGCGCCTTACAGCTAAGCCATCTCTCCAGCCCCTGGCTATCTTTTTTTGAGACATGGTCTCTATTTACCAATTAGGCTGGACTTGATGGCCAGGGAACTCCAGGGACCTGCCTGTCTCCACCTCTCCAGTATTAGGATTACAAACTTGTGCCAACACTCCTGGAATTTTGTTTTTCAAATTTTTTTTTTTTTTTTTTTTTTTTTTTGGTTTTTCGAGGTAGGGTCTCACTCTGGCCCAGGCTGACCTGGAATTAACTATGTAGTCTCAGGGTGGCCTTGAACTCACGGCGATCCTCCTACCTCTGCCTCCCGAGTGCTGGGATTAAAGGCGTGAGCTACCATGCCCAGCTCAATTTATTTTTTTAAATTTTTATTTATGAGAGAGAGAGAGAGAGAGAGAGAGGGAATGAATGGGTGCTCCAGGGCTTCCTGTCACTGCAAATGAACTCCAGATGCACGCGCCACCTTGTGCATCTGGCTTACGTGGGTCCTGGGGAATCTAACTGAGGTCCTTTGGCTTTGCAGGCAAGTGCCTTAACCGCTAAGCCATCTCTCCAGCCCCATTTTTCAATTTTTAAAAAACATTTTAGGGCTGGAGAGATGGCCTAGCAGTTAAGGCGCCTGCTTCCTAAGCCTAAGAACAGTGGTTCCAATCTCCAGGTCCCATGTTTAGCCAGATGCAAAGTGACGCAAGGGCATAATACCGCACTTACCCACAAGGGGGCGCATGCATCTGGATTTCGTTCACAGCAGCTGAGAGACTGCTGGCGCACCAATTCTCTATCTGTATTCCTCTCCCTCTCTCTTTATCTGTCTTTCTCTGTGTCTCTCTCTAAAAATAAAAATAATAAAAAATTTTAAAAAGCATTTTATTTACTTACTTGACAGGGAGGAAGGGAGAGAGAGAGAGAGAATGGACATGCCGAGGCCTCCAGCCACTGCAAACGAACTCCAGACACATGTGCCCCCTTGTGCATCTGGAGGGTCCTGGGGAATTGAACCTGGGTCCTTTGGCTTTGTAAGCAAACACCTTAACTGCTAAGCCATCCCTCCAGCCCTACTCCTGGAATTTTTACATTGCTTCTGGGGATCCAACTCAGACCTTCATGCTTGTAAGGCAAGAACTTTACTCACTGAGTCAATCTTGCAGACCCCTGAATTTCTTTTTTGTTTTTTTCAAGGCTGTGAGGAAGGCACAAGGCAGGGTCTCACTTTAGCCTAGGCTGACCTGGAACTTATTCTGTATCCCTAGGCCGGTCTTGAACTCCTGCCAGTCCTCCTACTTCAGCCTCATGAGTGTCTGGATTAAAGGCATGAGCCACCATGCTCAACATTTTAATTCCTTCTTGATGGGCATTTAGCAACTGTGGGAATTTGGGGAAGTAGCTCAAAAATCTGCATCTTGGGGCTGGAGAGATGGCTTAGCGGTTAAGGCAATTGCCTGCAAAGCCTAAGGACCTAAATTCTATTCCCTAGTACCTATGTAAGCCAGATGCACATGGTGGTGCATGCATTTGGAGTTCCTTTGCCGTGTCTAAAGGCCATGGCATACCCATTCTCTCTCTCTCTCTCTCTCTCTCTTCCTCTTTCTCTCTCTCAAATAAATACAAATAAAAATAATTTTTAAAATCTGCATCTTGAGCCGGGCGTGGTGGCACACGCCTTTAATCCCAGCACTTGGGAGGCAGAGGTAGGAGCATCGCCGAGAGTTCGAGGCCACCCTGAGACTACATAGTGAATTCCAGGTCAGCCTGGGCTAGAGCGAGATCCTACCTCGAAAAACCAAAAAAAAAAAAAAATCTGCATCTTGTACACATTGACCATTTGCCCTTTGAGCCTGTGAAACAATTGCCAGACCCTGGCCAGTGTTTTAGTTTAGTTCACACTTGCTGAGTGTCTTCTTGTGGAAGACAGCTTCAGGTTCACTGAGATGAACTTCCAAACCAGGCACAGTTATGGAGGAAGGGATATTTATTGAAGCTTACAGATCCAGGCAAAGTTCCATAATGGCAGAAGAAGCTGGCCTGCTCTTACAGGACCGAATAGACAGAGAGAGAAGCCAAAAGCCAAAAGCCACACAGCACGCACACTTCAGGAACTCCAGCTAAGCACACTTTGCCTATCTTTATATTGGAATCTCAAATGCACCACCACACCTTAAGATCCACCCAGTGACACTGCCTCCAGCCAGATGGCTGCAGAAGCAAACTACAAACTAATAGGACACTGAATGTATTGGGGGCATCTATTCACACTACCACACTTCTCAATGTCAGTCCTCATGCTATGAGAGGGGAATCCAGAGGTGGCAGACATAATCCTTGCCTACAAGATATTCTTGATGACCAGGGGCCTATTGGAGCAGATCAGTGTCCCGTGGTTCCACAGGGGCAGATTGGGATGGGGAGGGCCTGTCCAGAAGTGTTTGCGTGGGCCTGAGAGATGGCTTAGTGGTTAAGGTGCTCGCCTGCAAAGTCAAAGGACCCAGGTTTGATTCTCTAGGACCCGCGTAAGCCAGATGCAAAAGGGGGAGCACATGTTTGGATTTTGCTTGCAGCAGCTGGAGGCCCTGGTGCACTCATTCCCATTCTCTCTCTACCTGCCCTTTTCTATCTCTCTCTCTCTCTGTCTCAAATAAACAAATAAAAATAAAATCTTTAAAAAAAGAAGTGTTCATGGGGGACACAGTACTGCAGTGGGCCAAGTTGTGCCTTTCCCCTGTCTTCATGCTCCCATGGACTTTCAGAATATAGCCTTATTTGGAAGCGGAGTCTTTGCAGATATAAATAAGGATCCAGATGAGACACACTGCATTGGGCTTCTCAAAGAAGCTGACAGGGAAGACAAGGCCATGCCTACGAGGCCTGTGGCAGAGAAGTGAAGGGAGGCGGTTGCAGCTAAGGAACGCAGCATTGCCAGAGCTGCCAGAGGGAGAAGAACAGGGAAGGGCTTCCCTTGCACCCGCACAGGGAGCGTGGCCCCGCCCACAGATTGGCTTTGGACTTCTTTCTCCAGAGTCATGGAGAACACATTGGAGTCCTCTAAGCTGCCCAGCTTGTGACACCTCTGTAAATGCAGCTCTTGGCCATCCAATGAATGTCATACCTCAGAGTCTAAGACAGCCCAGAAGAAGAGCAACCCTGCCTTCTGGGTCTTTTTTTCTGACTGAGTACATCACTCTGGAAAAACTCCGTTGCTCCGTGGGCTCCATGGTAGCAGGAGGCCCATTGTCTTCCTTGACCATGATGCCTGGTAGATGGGGGGTTCTGGGCACCATATGTTGAACACATAACAGAATTTCTGAATGAATACGTGACCAGAGGAGTCATGTAATCAGGGTGGAACAGCCACTAAGAGGGTGCTGTGGAAAATTGGGTGCTGAATGCGGACAGCCATGGCAGTGGATCAGTTGCTGACCTTGGGCAAAAAATGGACAGTCAAGGAAGTTTTTCACTGGGGATTACAGACTAACCAGTAACAAGGCCAGGGAGAAGAACCAACGAGGAAGAGGGGGGAAGAGAACTGGCTGTCTGCATTGCTCCCCTATGGCACACACTGTACATTGTGTACAAATGCCCATTATCTGTGGTGACCCCTCGGGGTGTTGATAAGCATTCCCTTATTTTCAGGGGTGGAGCTCAGAGAAGTAATTAGGCAATCAGTGTCCTGTCAGCGAGGGACAGAACCTGAATCCCAGCCCAGGGCTCTATTCCCAAGTCCGGGTTCCCTGTAGAGTTGTTTCTGTGACCAATGGTTGCTGGCAAGGGGGTCCATGGGACTGACCTAGGCTGTCATACCTTCTGAAGTTTAGATGTCTGGAGGGAGAATTCGCTAAAAAATGATCCGAGAAGACAGCACATTGGCAGAGCGCTTGGGGATCCAGAGTGGACCCTGAGCTCCACCAGCTGAGCCCTTTCGGAGTGTCTGGAATGGGATTCTCTGGGCAAAACTGCCATGTTCTTCCCTGGGAGATTCCTTGATCTTTTAGAATGATATTTATCATTCTGACATGTGAGGCAGTCATGTTTGAGAGTTAGGCACCCTTTGAGTTCCCACCTGATTAAAACCAAGTCTTTGTTTGCTCCAGGGCTTCCTGGACAATCCTGTGGCATTGAGGACCCCATGCACTGGTGCATCGACTCATTTATTCCACCACGGTTTGCCAAGAATTAACTGAGGATGGCCTGGGGGCGCAAAGGACCAAAAGACTCTGTTTTTGCCCCAGTAAAGAGCTCGCCCACTTCAACTTGGCTCAGGAAGTTTCTGTGAAAGTCCCAGGGGTGGGATACCTCCCAGAGAGTTGGTCAGAGAGGCCCCTGAGGCTTCCAGAACAACACAGACTATTGCCAGTGCTCTTGGTTGCCCATCAGAATTAGATGGTAAGATATTATTGCTGGAAAAAAAAATCTACATGCTTTGGTTGTAGGGCACTGAGAAATCAAGCTGGAAGCCTTCTCCTTATTGGCTAGCTGTCAGAGTACTGAACAGCATTATGCAAGCTGGTGGGGGAGAAAAGTCAGTGCTCTTCCCTAGCAGTGTACTGTGGGAGCTACATCATCCATCAGCCAAGCAAGATGTGCCCATGGGTATAATAATGGCATGACTGTTATGAGGGTAACCAGCTGCTCTCTGGTTGGATTTGAGTCCCTCTTTATGGGAGGGAATTCATGCTTGCTGTAGCAGACAGCTTCAAGTTCGCTGAGATGAACTTCCAGACCAGGCACAGTTATGGAGGAAGGGATATTATTTATTGAAGCTTCCAGATCCAGGGGAAGTTCCAATAATGGCAGGAGAGGCTGGGCCTGCCTTCACAGGACCAGGCAAGAGAAAGAAAAGCCACCAGCCACACAGCACACAGAGCAAAGCTACAGCCCCAAAAGCCACAGCACACTTCAGGAACTCCTACTGGGCACGCTTTGCATATCTTTACAATGGAATCTCAAACCCACCACCACACCTTAAGATCTGCCCAGTGACATGGCCTCTAGCAAGGTGACTGCAGATGCAAAAAATAGATGGGGGACATCTATTCAAACCACCACACTTGCTAATAAAATCAACCTATGGCTGGCAAGGTAGAAACCCCACGGGGAAGCTGCTACTGTTGTTTGGCTAAATATCTATGTTATGCTCATCAAATTGCCCTCTAAATATTTATATTCATGCTTACAGATTAGTACTGCTTTAACCTTTGGTCAGAGAAGCTGGGGTGTTTTTGTAGTTGGGGGGCTCTACTGGGGAGACTCAAAACTTGTCCAAGTACATAGGCAACTGTTGAGCTCTTGGCACTAAATGAAACATCTATATTACCTCTTCCATGGCTCAGGGAACATTCCAGAAGAGGAGATGGAAAGAATGTAAGAACCAGAGGATGGAGAGTAGTACTTTGGAATGGCGTCTTGAGGACATGATGTGGCATTCATGACCTCACAGTGCTGGTCGTGATGTCACAGAGCTGGTCGTGATGTCACAGTGCTGGTTGTGATATCACAGAGCTGGTCGTGATGTCACAGTGCTGGTCATGATGTCACAGTGCTGGTCATGATGTCACAGAGCTGGTCGTGATGTCACAGTGCTGGTTGGGATATCACAGAGCTGGTCGTGATGTCACAGAGTTGGTCGTGACCTCACAGTGCTGGTCGTGACCTCACAGTGCTGGTCGTGACCTCACAGTGCTGGTCGTGATGTCACAGTGCTGGTTGGGATATCACAGAGCTGGTCGTGACATCACAGTGCTGGTCGTGACCTCACAGTGCTGGTCGTGACCTCACAGTGCTGGTCGTGACCTCACAGTGCTGGTCGTGACCCCACAGTGCTGGTCGTGACCCCACAGTGCTGGTCGTGACCTCACAGTGCTGGTCGTGACCTCACAGTGCTGGTCGTGACCCCACAGTGCTGGTCGTGACCCCACAGTGCTGGGTCGTGACCCCACAGTGCTGGTGCTGGTCGTGACCCCACAGTGCTGGTCGTGACCTCACAGTGCTGGTCGTGACCCCACAGTGCTGGTCGTGACCTCACAGTGCTGGTCGTGACATCACAGTGCTGGTCGTGACCTCACAGTGCTGGTCGTGACCTCACAGAGCTGGTCGTGACCTCACAGTGCTGGTCGTGACCTCACAGTGCTGGTCGTGACCTCACAGAGCTGGTCGTGACCTCACAGAGCGTGTGACCACAGTGCTGGTCGTGACCCCACAGAGCTGGTCGTGACCTCACAGAGCTGGTCGTGACCCCACAGAGCTGGTGGTCACAGTGACATCACAGTGCTGGTCGTGACCTCACAGAGCTGGTCGTGACCCCACAGTGCTGGTCGTGACCCCACAGTGCTGGTCGTGACCCCACAGAGCTGGTCGTGACCCCACAGAGCTGGTCGTGACCTCACAGTGCTGGTCGTGACCACAGTGCTGGTCGTGACCCACAGTGCTGGTCGTGACCCCACAGAGCTGGTCGTGACCCCACAGTGCTGGTCGTGACCCCACAGTGCTGGTCGTGACCTCACAGTGCTGGTCGTGACCTCACAGTGCTGGTCGTGACCTCACAGTGCTGTGACCCCACAGTGCTGGTCGTGACCCCACAGTGCTGGTCGTGACCCCACAGTGCTGGTCGTGACATCACAGTGCTGGTCGTGACCTCACAGTGCTGGTCGTGACCTCACAGTGCTGGTCGTGACCTCACAGAGCTGGTCGTGACCTCACAGAGCTGGTCGTGACCCCACAGTGCTGGTCGTGACCCCACAGTGCTGGTCGTGACCCCACAGTGCTGGTCGTGACCTCACAGTGCTGGTCGTGACCTCACAGTGCTGGTTGTGACCTCACAGTGCTGGTCGTGACCCCACAGAGCTGGTCGTGACGTCACAGTGCTGGTTGTGACCTCACAGAGTTGGTCATGACCCCACAGTGCTGGTCGTGACCCCACAGAGCTGGTCGTGACCTCACAGTGCTGGTCGTGACCCCACAGAGCTGGTCGTGACCTCACAGTGCTGGTCGTGACCCCACAGTGCTGGTCGTGACCCCACAGTGCTGGTCGTGACCCCACAGTGCTGGTCGTGACCTCACAGTGCTGGTCGTGACAGTGCTGGTCGTGACCTCACAGTGCTGGTCGTGACCTCACAGTGCTGGTCGTGACCCCCAGTGCTGGTCGTGAGCAGTGCGATGGTCGTCGTGACCTCACAGTGCTGGTCGTGACCCTCACAGTGCTGGTCGTGACCTCACACAGTGCTGGTCGTGACCTCACAGAGCTGGTCGTGACCCCACAGTGCTGGTCGTGACCTCACAGAGCTGGTCGTGACCCCACAGAGCTGGTCGTGACCTCACAGAGCTGGTCGTGACCCCACAGAGCTGGTCGTGACCTCACAGTGCTGGTCGTGACCTCACAGAGCTGGTCGTGACCTCACAGTGCTGGTCGTGACCTCACAGTGCTGGTCGTGACCTCACAGAGCTGGTGACCCCACAGTGCTGGTCGTGACCTCACAGAGCTGGTCGTGACCCCACAGTGCTGGTTGTGCTGCTGGTCGTGACCCCACAGTGCTGGTCGTGACCTCACAGAGCTGGTCGTGACCTCACAGTGCTGGTCGTGACCTCACAGAGCTGGTCGTGACCACAGTGCTGGTCGTGACCTCACAGAGCTGGTCGTGACCCACAGTGCTGGTCGTGACCTCACAGTGCTGGTCGTGACCCCACAGTGCTGGTCGTGACCTCACAGTGCTGGTCGTGACCTCACAGAGCTGGTCGTGACCTCACAGTGCTGGTCGTGATCTCACAGAGTGACCTCACAGTGCTGGTCGTGACCTCACAGGTGGTCGTGACCTCACAGTGCTGGTCGTGACCCCACAGTGCTGGTCGTGACCTCACAGAGCTGGTCGTGACCTCACAGTGCTGGTTGTGACCTCACAGTGCTGGTCGTGACCCCACAGTGCTGGTTGTGACCCCACAGAGCTGGTCGTGACCCCACAGAGCTGGTCGTGACCTCACAGCGCTGGTTGTGACCTCAGTGCAGTGCTGGTCGAGACCCCACAGTGACCTCCACAGTGCTGGTGCTGGTCCCCACAGTGCTGGTCGTGACCCCACAGAGCTGGTCGTGATCTCACAGTGCTGGTCGTGACCTCACAGTGCTGGTCGTGACGTCACAGAGCACAGTGCTGACCCCACAGTGCTGGTGACCCCACAGTGCTGGTCACAGATCTGGTCGTGACCCCACAGTGCTGGTCGTGACCTCACAGAGTTGGTCATGTGCTGGTGGTGATCTCACAGAGTTGGTCATGAGCTGCACATCAGCATTGTTATCAGTGGTGGAGGAGGGGATAAAAGACATGAAAGTAGAAGAGGGACTAATTGGAAAGAAGACCAGGTGCAGTGAAGGGGATGGAAGCAGGCAAAGAGCAGGTGACAGGAGGGGATTATCATCAAAATGTCATATACGTTACAAAAATTGTCAATAAAAATTCTAAAAAAAAAGAAACCAAGAAGTTCCTGTGAAGACACTATGTGAAAGGAGCTAGAATCCAGGGAGAGGAAGCTTTGCAGAAAGGTTGGAGAAGGCTTCATGGAGAAGGTGAAGGTGGAGTAAAAAGCATCTGCTAGGAAAGTCTTCACAACAGAACGGCATGTTTCGAGGCGCGAGGGTGTGATGTGTGTAGCACTTTGGGGCTGGTGAGGGGTCAGCAGACCTCCTAAGGAAAAACCAAGTGCAGGCTGTCCTCTGGAACATTCGGATGTCCCTTAGAGGTTGCAGAGGTAATGTCAGCCTGCTTTGGGCTTTGGTTTGAAAGGATGGATACTTGGGACTCTGCTGTTCATGCAGAGGGGCTTCTAGGCCTGGGGACATGGTCACCTTTGAAGCAGCTGTGGGTTATAAACAGAGAATCAGGAAGGCCACACCAGATGGGGGCCAGCCAGGTCCCTCTGTCCAGTAAGTGCTTGATGTAGCATTTGCTGGTCATGCCAGGTGGTCTAGTGGTTCCCTTGGGGCATCCCAACCTTTTTTTCCAGAGCAATGAGGACTGGTACCTTCCTCCAGTGCCCACCTACCTGCCTCACTTTCTTGCTCTCCTGCCTTCTCTCTGCTCCTTTCCTCCCTTTCACTCCCCTATTCACTATTTCACTGTACCATGAGGTATTTGAGTGTTTCTGTTTTGTTTTGTTTTGTTTTTTTCAAGGTAGGGTTTCACTCTAGCCTAGGCTGACCCAGAATTCACTATGTAGCTTCGAACTCATGGCAATCCTCTTACCTCTGCATCCCGAATGCCGGGATTAAAGGTGTGCACCAACACGCCCGGCCTGAGTTTTTTAATTTAAATTTTATTTATTTATTTGAGAGAGAGAAAAAAAAAAGTGGCAGATATACACACATACACATGCACACACACACACACACACACACACACACACACACACACACACAGAAACAAACTCCAGACACATGTACCACCTTGTACATCTGGCTTATGTGTATCCTGGGGAATCGAACTTAGGTCCTTTGGCCTTGTAGGCAAGCGCCTTAACTGCTCAGCCATATCTCCAACCCTGAGATATGTTTTATTGTATGTGCACATGCATGTATGTTCAGGTATATGTGGACACACATGTGTACGCTGGTGCATATGCGTAAGTGTGCCTGTGCAAGTGGAGGCCAGGAGTTGGCATTGATGTCTTCCTCAGATGCTCTCCATCTTATATTTTGAGACAGGCTCTCTCACTAAACCTGGAGCTGGACTAGGCTAGGCAAGTTGGCCAGCAAGGCCCAGAAATTCTCCCCAGTGCTAAGATGACAGACGCTCACCACCACGCCCAGCTTTTACGTGAGTGCTGGGGATCTGAACTTGGGTCTTCGTGCTTGTGGGTCAAGTTTATGCCCTGAGCCATCTCCCCAGCCCTCTGCTTGATATTTCAGTTGGTGTTTTCTTTCCCAGCACTTGACCATTCTTTTTCCTTGTTCACTTGCTGCCTGTGGAAATGATAGACTGCTTGACATTTTTTTTCAGCTTCAAACTTTTCCGTTTAATGGCTGCTGGCTAAATAGACTTTGACCTCAACTGTGGCCTGTGACTTTCTGCTCAGCCAGGAAGGCCAAGGAAGGATTGTGCCAAAATCATCTTTCTCTTTCGCTTTGGAAAGAGATTATTCTCAACAGCTTGGAAAGGATGCCAAGGGGTCTTTTGCAATGGAATTTGGGTTTGGGGTTTGGCCAGTGGGGGTCCAGGTGCATAGATACCTCGAACACAAGGACATTGTACTGGGCTTCCAGATGTGTCTGTTCCTGGTGTCATCTCCCTCTATCAATCCCAAGAGGCAGTTCACATAGTTCTGTCCCCCAGGGGAGGTTTGGATGAGATTTGAGTAGCCACAAACTCTGGCAGCTTAGTAATTGTTGGACTGAGAGGAAAGAGAAAGAAAGTCAAGGCGTTTGTAAGTCTCCCACAGGAGGAGCTTGTAGACAGCTCATTCCAGGCAACAGGGCCCTCGCTCAAAGCCCTCCCAGGCTTGACCCCTTTCTGGTCAATCCACATTATATCACACCAGGATTTGCCACATTGAACTCAGAGTAGGAAAAGGGGGACAAAGAGAAAGACAAAATAACCCTTAGCAGAGGATCGGGGAGGGGGGGAGGGGTCTTTAAAATAGCACCTAAATGGACTTTCCTCTGAATTTGAGATGGACATCCCAGAGACAATGTGGATTCAGACTCTTTCTTCACCTCCCAAAGTTTTAGTTCATTCCCTGTATGTTTATCGGGGGTCTGCAATATAGGTTTCATCACGAAGACAGCCTGGGAAAGTGGAAGAAAGCAGGACAGATGTAAGCAGAGAAGGACAGAGTGATGAAGTCTGTAAAATAGGTTCAAGGTTTTGAGAGAAATAAGGGACAGTAGGGGCATTTAGCTGGAGAGCTGACCAAATCTTAGGAGGGATGCAGTGACTTTAGTGGGTTGTGTAAGAAAAGGGTTGAAATTGTATCAGGTGAAGAGTTACGAGGTGTCTATCAGGTGGCAGCAATTGTACATGCTAAGACCTTGAGGGAGAGAGAAAGAAGGAGACAGAGAGAGAGAGAGAGAGAAAGAGGATAGTAAAGGATGGTTAGAGCAGAAGCAACTGCTGGGGTGGGTGTGGCAAAAGCTGAGGGAGGTACAGGATCACGGAAGGCCCAGGAGGCTACGTAAGGAGCCAGAATGTGGTGTACACACCTTTAATCCCAGAACCCTGGGGCGGGGTGCCCAGGTAGGAGGATTGCTCTAAGTTCGAAGCCAGCCCAAGACCACATAGTGAATTCCAGGTCAGCCTGGGCTAGGGTGAAACCCTATCTCAGAGAAAAAAAAAAAAAGACTAGAATTTAATGCAGAGGTCTCTGGAAAGCCCCAAAGCAGTTAACGTTGGAGAACAGCATGACCATGTATTTGGAAAGGGTCTGGGGAGGAATGAGAGACTCCTGGACCTTTAGGAGGTTGATCAAGCAATGAGGAAGGATCGCCCCTGGGAGAAGTGACAGGGAAGACCCCAGGTGTTGGTGATATGTTTCAGGGCTGTCACTGGTAGGATCTGTTGATGGAGGGGATGAAGGTGGTAAGGAAAGGAAGGCGCCCTAAGAATGTGGGGGAAGTGATCTGAATGGGGTGAGGTCTGAGGCCAGCATTGCCAGGTGGAGGGGATAGCAGGTATAAACACAGGAAGTGGCACATCCCACTTGGGATGTCTGAGCTTGGAAGGGCAGTAGCCAGGGGCACAGTGGGAGACGAGACTATAAGATAAACGTGGAGAGGTAGGGTCTCGCTGTAGCCCAGGCTGACCTGGAACTCACTCTGTAGTCCCAGGCTGGCCTCAAAACTACAGCGATCCTCCTACTTCTGCCTCCCAAGTGCTGGGATTAAAGGCATGAGCCACCATAACAGGCTGGAAACAATCTATTTTGATTTAGGTCTATGCTTTTAGATGATCAAATAGGTTCTTGTGTAGAGAAGTGATTCAGGTGCCAAGGTGAAGGCTAAGGATGACTCTATTATAACAGCTCAGATGAGAAAAGATGGCTGCTTGGTCTAGAGTTAGCACTTTGGATGGTGAGATGGAACTGGAGTCTGGGGATATGGAACTGAGTGGAGTGTGAGAGAGGAAGCCAGAGGCAACCAAGCTTTGAGTCTGAGAAACCCAAAGGAAAGTGTTGTTCTGTCCCAGGGTGGAGAGGCCCAAGGGGGAAGTAGGATGTTTGGTGAAGTGGGAGTGGTTTTGAACATGGGAAGTTTGAAATCAATTCAACCTCAAGGGGGAGATGGAAAGCAAACAGCTGTGTCTGGGACTATGGGAAAACAGGCACATCAGTAGTGTTTGGGTGATATGTAAATGCATGGACTTCGTGGGCTCACCCATCCACGGAGAGTGTGGATACAAAAGGTCTAGGGACTGAGGCCTCCGAAATATCCTGAGTTCGTACTGAAAATGAGGAGGCCAAACTGAGACACGGGAGGAGAGGTGTCCTGGATGTGGGGTGAGGAGGGTAGTTCAAGGTGGAGGGCAGGCAACAGTGTCATATGCTGCTGGTCACACAGGAACACAGGAAAAATACTGGACTGCCAGTTTTGGCACTGTTGGAGTCATTTCCCAGTACCTTTCCCAGTACAGTTTCAGGGACGGGTGGGACCGAGAGCCTGAATTAGAGAGGCTTCAAAGACAATGGGCTGAATCCGGGGTTGTAGTTCATTTGGTAGAGGCTTGTATAGTATACGTGAAGGCCTGGGCTCAATAGTCTAGCACCACATAAACTGAACGTAGTGGTGCATGCCAATCATTCACTACTTGGAAAGTAGATGCAAGAGGGTCAGAAGTTTAAGATCATCTACATAGTAAGTTTGAGAGCAACCTGGGCTACATGAGATCCTATCTGAAAAGGGAGAGGGAGAGGAGAGGTGAGGGAGAGGAGAGAAGAGGAGCGAGAAAGAGAAAGAGAAAGTGAGTGGAGTGAGATGCAGGCTAGGGAGTGGGACTGGCAGTCGGGGGAGTGGAGCATATGTCTCATCAAGAGAGCCTGAGCTGCTAAGGATGAAAGGCAGAAAGAAAACAAAGGCCCAGAATATGGACGCCCAAACCAGGGAGGGAGGCTCTGGTGCAACAGAACAACAAAACTTATTCCAGATGCTTCCACTGGGGATAGATAGAGGAGAGGACTTTGCTTACAGTCCAAGGGTTGACCAGGACTGGCCAGGACAGGATGGGCAAAGAAGCATTCATAGAAGTCTTCAGTGTCCATAGCAGAACGGGGCTGGGGTTCTCCACCCCGACTGAACAATAGGGTTGTCTAGGATGCTGTTCAGAAACTCGGAGTGGTGGGCCCCGCCTAGAAGAAGCCCCGTGAGTCTGTGTTGAATGGGGCTCAACTCTATTTTCAGTCATCTTCCCAGGCAACTGCACCCCGCAGGCAGTGCTGAGAGAGCAGCTGATTGACACTTGTGCTGATCCCTCAGCTTGACACTAAGCTAGTGTGTGTGTGTGTGTGTGTGTGTGTGTGTGTGGTGGGGGGGGAGGGCTGCTTTTGGATATAAAGGGGCCACAGGGAGAGTCAGCCTGCCATCTGGAGACAGTGGTCACTGTAATTGCCGAAGGAATCTGTTGGCTTACCCCAGAAGAACAATTCTCATAACACCGAAATGAAAAAAAGCCAGATTAATTTTGCAGGTTTATAGCTCCGTGGAGCCTGTAGGAAAAGATCATTTGGCACCAGAAACAAAGCTTTATTCTGCTTTTTTTTTAAAAAAAGTTTTTAAAATGTTTCCCAGTGCAAGATAATTTTGCAAGCCCACGTTGCTGGCATTTCAGTGTACTGTGACAGAATGCAGAGAAACATAGCCGTGGCCACCTGGCCAGAGTGCTTCCAGGGGTTTCCGTGGGTCTCTCAACCCTCTCATTCCAGATGTCAAGGGTGTTCTGGGCACGTGTGTTTGTCATCCAGAATTCCTTCTTTTGGGGGACTGTTTCTGACCTCTCCCAGGCAGTTCAGGTGGGCTGTCAATCCAGTAGTTAATCCCACCCCCGCCTGGAGTGATAAGATCCATGCCTACCCAGTTATAGTACAAGATTCTTGGTTACAGCGAAAGGCTCCAGAGGAGGTAGGCACGGAGTACAAGAAGGACCCATGAGCGTTGTTTTGTAAGATTGATATGTAGAGAATGGAAAAGTTTTCACCTCAGCCTGTGAGCTCTCTCTCTCTCCCATCCTTAGGTCTTTGGAGCTGGGTGGGTCTCTTGCGAGCAAAAGCATTTTGCTTGCGACAGGTTCCTTGTGGCTCTCATGAGAGGCTGACCATGTGGGGTATGCACTGGAGAGTTAGGCAGGCATGGTCAAAGAGTTTGTGTGGCAGCTGTCCCTGGGACGTCCAGGTGTCTGTCTCAGGGTCATAGCAGTCAAAGGAAGCCGAGTCCTCAATGTTACAGTCCGTGGTCAGCCGCCTCCCTCCCGTGACATAGAGCTTGTTTCCCATCACCGTGGCCCCATGGTGCATCCTGCGGTCTTTCATGTCGGCACATTTGAAAAATTTGTTAGACTGAGGGTCATAAGCAAGAATTCTCCTTGTGTAACCTGAAAAGCAAATGACATGTGGGCAAGGGCCGAGCTGCTCATCCGGGAGTGGAGGTCAGCGGCTGGGATGCGTCTACTCCCTGCCTAAACCAAGCTGGGGCTCTGCACAGAAGCACAAAACGTTTGGGGGGGGGGGGGGGGGGGTTACCCTGCTATGGGTTGGCAGGCAGCAGAGTTGGGATTGACCTCTAGATCTGGGCCTCTTTAAGGCAACGTAGAAGCCATTTGTAGAGTGAGAACAGCTTCTCCCTTCTAGTAGCATCCTCGGCCTCACTGACACTTTTGTCTTGCTCATCCGAAAGCTAGAGCAATCCAAGAAAGGAGCTTCTCTTTGGAAACTCAGACGTGGGTCTCCACAACAGCGCTGTGTGGTGCATCCTTTAAGGATCCCCATTTTATTGATAGACACAGGAAGATGAAGTCTTTACAAAAGGTATACAACTAACTAGTATTATTATGGTCAGAATTGAAACTCCGACCCTCCTAAGCCAGCCCTCTTAACCATTATACATTATGCTTTTATGGAAAAATGATACATTAGTAGCCACGATCATTATTATTATTTTGAGACAGGGTCTTTCACTATGTCCTAGGCTGTCTTGAAACTTACTATGTAGCCTAGCCTGAACTACACTTATGGCAATCCTCCTGCCTCAGCCTCTCAAGTGCTTTGGTTAACGGTAGGAGCCACCATGCTTGGCAGTAGCCAGTGTTAATAACAATAGCCAAAGTCTGTTCTTGGCTGTGTGTATGGGGCAGGGCTGGAGTGCTGTGGACATCCTATATCTTTATACTTGTAACGACTGCAAAATGGGTGTTAAGTTCATCCCTTGTTTATGGCTATCCTTGTGTCCCCAGGTGGATGAATGTCCTTTGAAAAAGTCTGGCCTGTAGAACAACACCTCTCTGTCAGTGACCCCTTTTCCTTGGGAAGTGCCAAGTTGTGCCAACTCAAACTCACCTCCCACAATGACAATCCGCTCCCCCAGTACCACTGCGGGGGCGCACACGTTCTTGATCATCCGCGTCTCCATTTTGAACCACGTGTTTCTGGAAATGTGATAAACCTGAGGGAGAAACACAACTGTGCCACCATGTTTGAAAGTTAATTCGTTTTCATGTGGATGGGGGCATGCGTATTTGCATGTGGTGGGGGGCACGCATGTGTGCAGGTACATGTGTGTGTAAAGGCCAGAGGTCAATGCCAGTGGGTCTTTTGCAGTTGTTTTCTACATCATTTTTTTAAAGTACTTTATTTATTTATTTGTTTGAGAGAGGGGGTGAAGAGGCAGAGAGAGAGAGAATGGGCATGCCAGGGCCTCCAGCCACTGCAAATGAATTCCAGTCACATGTGCCACCTTGTGCATCTGGCTTTATGTGGGTACTGGGGAATTGAACCCATGTCCCTAGGCTTTGCAGGCAAGTGCCTGAACCATTGAGCCATCTCTCCAGCCCTCTACATAAGTTTTTGAAACAGGGTCTCTCACTGAACTCCAAGCTTATTAATTGAGCTAAACTTGTGAGCCAGCAAGCCCCAGAGATCCTCTTGTCTCTACCTCCTCAGCACTGGGATTACAAGTTTGTGTTTGGCATTTTTACATGGGTATTGGGCACCTAACTCAGGCCCTCCTTCTTGTGCAGCAGGCACTTTTTCCACTGAGCCATCTCCCCAGCCTCAAGTTAATTTCTTTTTTAAGGAGTCTTAAGTAGTCACTTAAAGGGTGAACCAGGAATGAGATTTTTTATTTTTATTTATTGTTTATTTATTGCAGACAGAGAGAGAGAGAGAGTGAGAATGGGCATGCCAGGGCCTCTAGCCATTTTGCAAACGAACTCCAAATGAATGTGCCACTATGTGCATCTGGCTTACGTGGGAACTGGAGAATCAAACCTGGATCCTTAGGCTTCACAGGCATGCACCTTAACTGCTAAGCCATCTCTCCAGCCCAGAATGAGTTTTTTTTTTTAAGATATTTTATTTATATTTGAGAGAGAGAGAAAGATGAGAGTACGGGCACATGGAGGCCTCTAGCCATTGCAAACGAACTCCAGACTCATGTTCCACCTTGTATATCTGGCTTACATAGGTACTGGGGAATTGAACCTGAGTCTTTAGGATTTGCAGGCAAATGCCTTAACAGCTAAGCCATCTCTCCAGCCCAGGAATGAGATTTCTTTTTGTTATTTTAATTTCTACTTCTTTTCAGTTTTAAAAACATAGCTATTTACTATCAATAAGTGAAATACTGACAGAAAGGAGACTGTATTAGAAGTTGGTCTTCATGTGAGCCCACAAAATCAGGGGCTAGACTTCTATAGATGGACTGAAAGTTCAGCATTGTGGATGTGATTTTACTAACCTGGCTTGGCATATTTTATTCTTTTGACAAGAAATGGAACAACTTGGATAGTGAGAAGAGCAATGAGTCTTTCAATTGTTTTTATTCTTGCTCATGTTTATATTTTTTAAATGTTCCCATGTATCCAAGAGGGTCAGAGAACCAAGAATAAATTTGAGGCTAAGTGCAGAAAGCTTTTGAATAGCTTATACTAAGAGGAATTAGAGGTTTTTTTTTTTTATTTTAAATATATTTTATTTATTTATTTGAGAGATAGAGGGGAGAGAGAGAATGGACATGCCAGAGCAGCCAGCCACTGCAAACAAACTCCTATAGATACATGCGCCCATTTGTGCATCAGGCTTACATGGGTCCTGGAGAATTGAACCGGGGTCCTTTGGCTTTGCAGGCAAATACCTTAACTGCTAAGCCATCTCTCCAGCCCCCAGGGATTAGAGTTTTGGGGGCAGGAAGAGATGCATGAGAAAGCAGAAAGGCCAGAGAGGAGAGATCAGCTCACTTGCCATCCCATATAGGAAGGATCAAATCATGATTCCTTCTTCTATTCGTTTCTGTTAAAATATCCAATACAAGTTATTTAATTACAGGTGAAACTTAGCACAAAAGACATAGGATGGGTTCCATATAAGGAAGAGGAAACCAGACTTGAATGTAGCTCAGCTGGTGGAGTGTTTGCATATGTGAACCGAGCACCACACAGACCTGATGTGGTGACATACAATTGTGACCCCAGCACATGCGGAGGTGAAGGCAGGTGGATCAGAAGTTTGAGGTCATCATCGGTTACATAGCAAGTGTGAGGCTAGACTCTGATACATGAGTCCTTGGCTCAACAACAACAAAAAAAAGTAAGAAAGAAAAAAAAAAGCAATGAAAAACTTAAAACTCTTTATTTACAAAGAATAGCACAGTCTTCACTAGAAAAATCTCTCCATGCAAGATATCATACCCAGTATTATCAAATACCTTGTTTTTGTCATTTGATAAAACACTGACTTTCATAGCCGCCCTGTCAGGTACATACTATTGCTTCCCTCAGTTTTTAGATTGGACTATTGAGGCTCAGAGAGGTTGAGACCCGCCAAGGTTGCAGAGCTAGAGTGAGGTGAGAAAGCTATTCAGGCTGAGCATAGAGGCCATCTCTTTTTTTTTTTCTTTTTTGGTTTTTTGAGGTAGGCTCTCACCATAGCTCAGGCTGACCTGGAATTCACTCTGTAGTCTCAGGGTGGCCTCGAACTCATGGAGATCCTCCTACCTCTGCCTCCCGAGTGCTGGGATTAAAGGCGTGCGCCACCACGCCCGAGAGGCCATCTTCTGAACCATCAGCATCATCGTCACTCTGCTTGGGGCTGCACAGTGCATCCTTTCCTGACGGAGTTTGAAGCACAAGACCCTGCCTGTGTGGTTCCATCAGTCCTGCTAGTCATTGTGTCCTGGAGGGGACTGAGTGCTAGCGACAGAATCACAATGATTGTGAAGTCCCATGATTTTGTCTGAAAACATGTTGCTTTAAAAAGAAGAAGGAGGAGGAGGAGGAGGAGAAGGAAAAGAAGAAGAAGAAGAAAATAGTGCGAGACCCTACCTCAAAAAACAAACCATGGGCCAGAGAGATGACTTAGCAGCTAAGGCGCTTGCCTGCAAAGCCAAAGGACCTAGGTTCAATTCTCCAGGATCCATGTAAGCCAGATGCACAATGGGACGCATGCATCTGGAGTTGGTTTGCAGTGGCTAGAGGCCCTGGCATACCCATTCTCTCTCTCTTTCTCTCTTTCTCTTCCCATTTCTCTCTGTATCTCTCAAATAAATAAATAATAAAATATTTTTAAAAACACAAAACAATGAACCAGATCCATCCCGTGCTCCTAAGCCTCTTAATGCCCCAGAGAGGCTGTTCAAGGTCAACAAAGGATGGTTGACCAGGGGAGGAAGTGATACTCCGTCACAGCAAGAGACTTGTCTAATGTCATCCAGAAACAGAGTCAGAACGAAGGCCGGGTGCAAGGGGACACATACACACCCACTTTCCCTCATGCCACCATTGAAAGATAGTTCCATGCATGGAGAAAACCTCGACTCTGGGCATAAATCCAACCTGCGTCATCAAGCGACCCCCAGCATTTTGTTTGTTTGTTTTTCGAGGTAGGGTCTCAATCTAGCCCAAGCTGGCCTGGAATTCACTATGTAGTCTCAGGGTGCCCTCGAACTCATGTTGATCCTCCTACCTCTGCCTCCCAAGAACTGGGATTAAAGGCGTGCGCCACCACGCATTGACCCAGCGTTCTTTTAAAGCCACCTTCAGGTGAGCAAAACATTTTTGAAGCTTATGCTAAGTAGTTAGACAAGCATCCAAACGAACGCTTGTACTTGCTTCCTGTGGCTGCGCCATCCAACGTGTCTAACACCATCCCATCCAGCCTTGGCTCTCGCAGAGCTGGCTTTGACGGCACGATGCATTTCTTCATGTCTTCATGGAAAGCTTTCTAGAGCTCTGCTCTGTTTTATTTTGGGGAAGTCGATGACAATTTTGCAGTGTGAAATCACCAGGGTCTTTGTTGATTCTATTTTGAAAACCTTGTCCGAGAAGAGAAGCTGCCCTGGATTTCCGTGGAAGTAAGTATGTTTTGTGGACCAGTGCTGTGTCTACTGGCTCAAGTCAGTGATGGGGGAGGGAGTAGGAATTCTGGAAAGACTAAGGATTTGCCCACATGGTCTGGGAGGATATAGGCTGACTAGAATCCTCCTCTTCTTTCTCCTCCTCCTTCTTCTTCCTTTCTTTGTGTGTGTGTGTGTGTGTGTGTGTGTGTGTGTGTGTGTGTGTGTGTGTAGGCCAGAGTCAACCTCAGATGTTATCCTCAGCAATACAGTTCACGCTGGGCATGATGGCGTACTCCTTTAATCCCAGCACTCAGGAGGCAGAGGTAGGAGGATTGCCGTGAGTTCGAGGCCACCCTGAGACTACATAGTGAATTCCAGGTCAGCCTGAGCTAAAGTGAGACCCTATCTCAAAAAAGAAGAAGAAGAAGAAGAAGAAGAAGAAGAAGAAGAAGAGGAGAAGGAGGAGGAGGAGGAGGAAGAAGAAGAAGGAAATACAGTTCACTTATTTTTAAAATTTTTTTTTTGAATTTTAATTATTTATTTGAGAGAGAGAGAGAGAAAAAAGCTGCAGATAGAGAGAGAATGGGCACACCAGGGCCTCCAGCCACTGCAAACTAATTCCAGATGTACATACTTACCTTTCTATCTGGCTTATGTGAGTACTGGGGCTTCCCAGGCAAGTGCTTTAACTGCTAACAGCCCTGTCCCCCTCTTTTTGAGACAGGGTCTCTCATAAGCCTGGAGCTCACCAATTAGGCGAGACTGACTGGCCGGTAAGCTCTAGGGATCCACCTGTATCCACCTCTCACTGGGATTACAGGTGCCCACTGCCACACCTGGCTTTTTATGTGGCTTCTGAGGGTTGAACTCAGGTCCTCGTGCTTGCAGGCAAGCATTTTACTCACTGAGCCATCTCCCTAGTCCCTTGACTTCTTGAGGAATCTCCCAACTCTCCTCCTATTGTAGTTACTTTCTCATTGCTGGGACAAACACCAGACCAGAAGCAGCTTATGAGAGGAAAGGGTTTATTACAGGCTTACATCAATGGTGGAAGATGCTGGCTCACTCCTATAGATTCATAGCAGAGACACCACCAAACAGCCAGCAAATGCAGCCAGGACTCAAGCCCGGCTCTCTACACACTGGTAGGGCTGGGCTACAAGATCCGCCCCCAGAAATTTGGTAATGGAAGTCTTGGGAGTTTTCTTTTTGAGGACTTTTTTTTTTTTTTTTTTTTTTTAACTGAACTCTTTTTTTGTTTTTGTTTTTCAAGATAGGATTTCTCCTTAGCTCAGGCTGACCTGGAATTCACTATGTAGTCTCAGGGTGGCCTCAAACTCACGGTGATCCTCCGACCTCTGCCTCCAAGTGCTGAGATTTAAAGGTGTGCACCACCACACCTGGCAAGGGTTTATATTGACACTACATTAATAGCAGCATTGATGCCCTGTAAGACTACCTAACAGTCTGTGGATCTAGCTTGAATTTCTCAATTATTTTCCCCTCAAATGAAGATAATCTCTTTGTAGATGGGATTATACTTGTGCTTATTAATCTTATAAGCAATTCATTATTTGAAAATATGTCTCACAAATTATCATTTTTCCCCTCCTTTCTTTTTTAAATATTTATTTATTTTCAAGCAGAGAGAGAGAGAAAGTGAGAGAGAGAGAGAGAAAATGAGGATGCTGGGGCCTTCAGCCACTGCAAATGAACTCCAGATGCATTTACCACTTTGTGCATCTGGCCTTACATGGATACTGGAGAATTGAACTCGGGTCCTTAGGCTTTGCAGGCAAATGCCTTAACTGCTGATCCATCTCTCCAGCCCCCCCTCCTCCTTTCCCTGCAAAAGACCAATGTGTACATGTGCATGTGTGCACTGTATGTGCTTGCACATGTGTGTGCACAATCTGATATGGTGTACTCAAGTGCACACATATGAATCACATGTACATGTCCATGTATATGCAATGGTGTATGCATGTACACAGATTTGCAAACATGAATGCACACATATAGGTGTGAACACTTGAACACACCATTATATATGTGCATACATGTGTGCACACATGAATCAATGCATGGATTTGTGCATATGCTTATGCCATTAAACATGCACACACATCCATTCATGCATATATGTACACATATATATATATGTCATTATATGTGAGTATACATGCACTGACATATTCATGTATAAACACATTTGTATGCATGCATACACACACACACACACACAGAATTCCATACGTGCACATGCATTTACATATACATGGAATGTATATGTATATGTGTGTAGGCACATATATGCTATTATACACATGCATGCAATATTCCCTACACGCACATGTACATGGGTATTTGCCATTGTATATGTGCATGCATACGCCTGCATGGGTGTTCATGTGTGCACAAACACACTCATGCACTCACACCGGGGGAAGAATCAGCTGTTTACCTGGATAAGGCGCACAGGGTTCTGCATGATGTCTTCGCCCCCAAATAGGTAGAGTCTTTGGTCCTTCACAGCGACAGCAGGATGGAGCACTGCCACCGGCATGCGGGCCACAGTCTCCCAGATGTCACCGATGCTGTCGTACCTCTCCATGGAGCCCAGGAGCTCCTGCCCTTCTCCAGTGCCGCCAATGGAGAATATGAAGTTCTTGTGCGCAGTGCTTCTATGGGAATAGCGGCCCACCAGCATGGGCTCCCCCAGCCTCCACTGGTTAAGTTTCAGGGAGAAGATGTAGACGCTTCGACTGATGACGCTCTCACCCTCACTGATGACCATGCCCCCCAGCACATAGATGCTACGATGCAAGGTGACAGCTGAGGCCTTGTACAGCCGACTGGGCAGTTTGGCAAGGCTCTGCCACTGGCCGGTCTGTGCACTGTACAGAAGGACATCCCGGGTGGTCTGCTGGTTATCCTTCCGTCCCCCCAAGAGGAGGAGGAAGTCTTGGTAGGAGCTCCTCGGGGGGATGGGCCACAGGGGTTTGCAGTCCGGGGTACAGCTGGAGCTGTACAAAGAGAACACCTGCTTCCTGGCCATGTCCAGGATGGCCTGGCACGCAGGGGACGACTGGAGGAGGGCGTCGCCAGCGATGAAGTGGTGGAAGAAGGCTGGGTGGATGTACTGCAGTCGCACCTGCTGCAATAGTTCCTGCATATACTGCCTCCGGGTCTGGAGGTCATGCTTGACCCAAGCCATGAGGGCCTCAAACACCTTCTCCTCCTCCGCACAGAGCCCATCGTCTCCGAGGTAGTCTCTCAGCTCCAAGGCACAGAGCTCCTTCAGGTCAGCAGACGCCGCCACCTCAGGGAAGTGTGCCAGGGCCACCTCCCTGGCTTTCTTCTTGAGGCTCTCACAGCTTAAGATTTCAGCTAGTCTGACCAGGCTCAGGCAGTTGCTGGGGGCCAGTTGGCTCTGCAGGTATGAGGAACAGGCCTCAAACAGCCTGGGGTATTGTAGCATGGCAGCCGCCTCCATCAGCGGGAGAGCATTGGCCGCTGTGATGCGCGCCTCCCCCGTGTACACATACACGACAATCAGCTCCAGAGTCACCGAGTCGAGACCTTTCAGCTGCACTTTGGCCTCTTGGCTCTCCCGGAAGTGGCTGCAGAACATGGCCCTGAAGTAGGGGCTGCTAGAGGCCAGCACATTGCGGTGGCAGGGGACCTCCCAGGCCCCAGTGCAGATGCTTACGTCGGTGAGGATGCCGCTCTGTCTTAAGCCATTGAGCTGTCTCAACAAGTCAGAAGAGAAGCTGTGGTCTTTGAAGAGAAGCCCATCTGACGACTCCTCATCCATCCTGCAAAGAGGAGAGGGAAGCCCCCAGAGCAAGCAAGGTCAAGTTTTTCTAGCACCACGTACCAGAGAGGCCAGCTATGGGGTCTCCAAGCTTCAGGATCATGTCCAGTTACTAAGCGGTGTGTGGGATCATGAAGACTATGGATCAGAAAATCAGCAAGACCCCAGACCTCAAAGTGGACTTATTTCTGGTTATGATTATGCTCAAAGGTAACAGGCACCCAGCACCTTCAGTGGATCTTATGCAACAATAATCAAAGTAAAGCTGTTGGAAGTTGCTGATTGTCAAGGACTGACATGGTTGCCTGAAGCAAGGTAACAGTGCGTCCCTTTGATCAGAAGCATGTACACTGGTCCAGATCCTCAGCATATGTGTTAGAGAACTCATCTTTCTGAGTGTTAGTCATTCCCCAAGGATGACATTGCGAGGGTGTGGTCTGCTAACTAGACAGAAGTGATGGGTGACAAGGGACCATTGCAGGACATAAATAAAAACATGACCACACAGTATTTAGGGTTCGTCTAAAGGATGGAAGCAGCAGAGAACAAGAAGTAAACAATGCTCTGGCTTGTTGGTGACATCGACAGCACCTGCAGAGGAATAAAGTGTTAGGGACACTTACCTTGTCTTACTGCAATGACACCCACAGATGCTGGGTCTGTCTGTCTTGTCCCCCCAGAAAGTTTCCACCTGGAGCTCGGAGTGAAACCATAAACCCCAGGCCTTCCTTGTAGTTGGCAAGTGATTTGTCCTAGGAATCTGGATTTGTTTATGCCGAAGGCCCTCTCACAGTTTCTAGAGCTCTGTGCAAGGCCTGCCGGGCAGGGAGACAGTGTATACATTCCAGGACTAAGAATAGCCGCATATGTACTTTCCACTGTTATGACATGTGACTTTCCAGTTGCCTTTTGCAGCCACCCGAGGGCCTGCAGGGCCACGCATGCTCACACGCCTTGTTTCCTTGGCGAGTGTTTACATGGGCATAAATAGACGGGTAGGGGCGGCTTCTCTGAGCAAGGCTTTGCTGTCCATTTGGACCCGATCCGAGCCCCTTGTCCTGAAAGTGCCTGGGAACTCTAGACGTCCGTAAACAGGTTGCTGTGACCTGTGTAGATTCACTAAAGACAGTAAGTGGTGGATGGTCACAGGAGAGGCAGAGCTTGGGGCCCTCTCTATCTCCCACCATCTGTCTGCCTGGAAACATTGCTGCCGGGGCTGTGACTTCTTTGTTCAGACTCCAATCTTATACAGACCCAGACCCTAGTTGGGCCTCCTGGGAATGGCTGTGGCCCTCCCCATCGGCTGATCCTTCCAGACACCTGCTGACTGTTCTTCAGCTGAGTACTTTTAGAGTGCTGGCTTTCTTTTCCATTTCCTTTCACCAGGTGGTATTGAGCTAGAGGCAGGAGGCTGGGGACACGGTCCCAAGGAGAAAGAGAATGAAGAAGAAGAGGGGGAGAGGGCAAGATGGAGGGAGGGAGAAGGAGCAGAAGAGGAGCATGTTGATGGTGAGGGTGACAGTGGGGGGGGGGCAGGAGGCAGTCAGGACCATGGTGATAGGCCTCAGAAGCACTAGGGAGAATAAACAGAGGCTCAGGTGGGCACTGTCCACCTTCCAGAACAGTCCACGGATTGCTCCAGCAACAAGTGGCAGGGGAGCCTGACTTTTTCTTCTGCTCAAGGCGTTCTCAGACTTGCAACAGCTTCCCTTGATTTTTCTTAAATTTTATTATTTATTTATTTTTAAGAATGAGGGAGAGAGAGAGAGAGAGGAAAAGGCAGATGGAGAGAGAGAAAAAAATGGGTGTGTCAAGGCCTCCAGCCACTGTAAATGAACTCCAGACAAGTGTCACCTGGTGCATCTGGCTTTACATGGGTACTGAGGAATTAAACCTGAGTCCTTAGGCTTTGCAGGCAAGCACCTTAACTGCTAAGCCATCTTTCAGCCCCTATTTTAATATTTAATTAATTTATTTAGTTGAGAGAGAGAGAGAGCCATGTCTGTTCTTCCTGAGATACACTTTTTATTCTTGCACCTGCAGACAACTTACAGATCCACTTTTTTCACCAGATCCCTGTTGGGAAGCTGGGCTGGTCTGGCTTCTAGGGTACCCCAGAACAATGTTATAGGTCATAGAGTGGAGCGTGTCTTCAAAGAACCCAAAAGTTAACAGTCAGGGAAGTACATCTAAAACATGCCATTGGGGCCAGGGGTGTGGAGGCAGAAAGAGGAGCAGAAGGAGTCAAGAGACCCAAGGAGACACATCAGGAGTGAGAGCGACAGGCTCTGAGGCAGCATGCAGGTGACACGGGCGAACTGTCAGATTCTGCAAAGGCCTCCGCGGACCTCTCTGTGCCCTTCCACTCCTTCCTCCTTCCACTCCTTCCTCCTTCCACTCCTTCCTCCTTCCACTCCTCCTTGTTTTCACTGTTCCTGTCATCCTTGGTTTGTGCACCAGCTTCTCCACAGTGTACCTTGAGCCTCCTAGTCCCTCTGTCCTGGCCTCGTTCCCTCCATACCAGGGAGCAGGGCCTGACTCAGACTGCACTGCAGGCGGCCTACCTGCTTAGGTCTCCTTAGCATGAAGTCTCTGGATCAGGAACCCTGGCTTCACTCCCCTCCTTCTCTCTCTCTCTCCCTCACTCCCAGACCCAGAAGAGAGTGTGGCATCTAACTGGGTGGATTATATGCAGAATGGGAAGGAACGGAGTGCCTTAGGGTATATACTCTGGATAGTAGGGTGTGGAAATTGCAATGCCATTATTGTTATGAAATCCAACAATGCAATGAAGTAAAAAAGTAAATCAAATGCTTTGTGTTACAGAAAGTTGACTATGGGTTGGGAACAGAATTGCGTCTTTGAGTCAGCACACCAGAAAAACAACTTCCTCATTGCTCTGAAGTGCCTGTTTCTCTTTTAGTTGGGGAGCAAGCCAAAGGATATTCTGGGACAAAAGGGAGGGATTCCTACAAGTGCATTAACATAGCACTGGTCCCTGGAAGTCATCTTGATTTCTCCTCTATTCCCCATCCAGTTAGACCTTTCGGAACCCAGCCCTGTCAAGTGGTCAGATGAGTCTGGCTGTGTAGTGCCAGTGCCTGACCAGCTATAATCAATCTTTTGATTTCTAACACTTAAGGAGGGAAAACAAAGCCCTGTTTTGCTGGCTTGGCCTAGAGGAGAATTCTGTCTCTTTACACATCAGGAAAAGACACCAAGAGAGAGCTGAGATGTTTAGCTTGTAGCAAACACACATGCATAACCCCCAAACCCAATCCAAAAGCATCTCCCCCACCCCACATGGAACCGCCATCAAACTGTTCGTGAATCTATTCTCCCTTTTGTCTTAACTTTCCTTGCAAAGATATCTTAGTTTAGTGTCTGCGCATATGGTGACCCAAAATAAATGAGGACACTTAGCTTTAAGTCCCTCCTTTATTTTTGTAATTTTCTTCTTCTTTTTTTTTAATTTTTGTTTCTTTTTATTTATTCATTAACAACAGACAGAGAAAGAGGCGTGCATGAAAGAGAGAGAGTGACAGAGAGAGAGAGAATGGGCATACCAGGGCTTCAGACAGAGAAAGAGGCGCATGTGCAAGAGAGAGAGAGAAAATGGGCACACCAGGGTCTCCAGCCACTGTAAACGAACTCCAGATGCCTGTGCCACCTTGTGCATCTGGCTTACGTGGGTACTGGGGAACTGAGCCTCGAACAGGGTCCTTGGGCTTCACAGGCAAGTCTTAACCACTAAGCCATCTCTCCAGCCCCCTTTTTGAGGCAGGGTCTCACTCTAGCTCAGGCTGACCTGGAATTCACTATGTTGTCTCAGGGTGGCCTCAAACTCACAGTTATCCTCCTACCTCTGCCTCCCAAGTGCTGGGATAGGCACCACCATGCCCAGCTTTTTGTAATTTTCTTTAAGAGAAAGAGAGAGAGAGAATTTGGCATGTCAAGGCCTGTAGCCACTGCAATTGAACCCCAGAGCTGCACTTTGCTGGCATGTGTGACCTTGCATGCTTGTGTCACCTTGTGTGTCTGGCTTACATGGGACCTGGAGAGTTGAACATGGGTCTTTAGGCTTCACAGGTAAGTGCCTTAACTGCTAAGCCATCTCTCCAGCCCTAAGTCCTCCTTTTGAGGAAATCCAGGGCCACAACAAATCAAGGCCCAACTTTGGGGGCAGAAGGGCTAGGGACAATTTTGACATTTCAACTTCAGTATCTATCAGTTCATGAGCAAGTTATTTATAACCTTCCAGCCTCAACTTTCCCATCAGTTAAGTGGGGATAACAATTCTTGTCACACAGCAATAAAATGTGTGAACTATCTGGCAAAGTGCCTGACCCAGCAAGTATTCTCACTGTAAAGACAATCTCATTAGAGTCCCACGGATCATAGTGTCAGGTTTTGGGGGTCTGATTTGGTCTCCTGTTCACTATACCTGTTTTTCCTTGAGCACATTGCTGTGTCCTACTTGTCGGCCTTCAGAAGTCCTGGGTTCCAGGCCAAGCTCTGCCAGGGATTGGCTGTGTGTCCTTGAACAAGTTCCATGACCTTTCGGTACTTAGGTGCCCACCAGACCTTGAAGGTGTCAGTCAGCCCCATGCCCTCTAGATCCCCCTTCTTGGTTTATGCCAAGGTGTCCCCTGCAAGATGAAGCCCAGAAAGGGACTGCAAGAGGCCGAGGCTCTGCGTGGAGACTTCCTCAGAGTTCTGGAACGTCTCTGGCCTGAAGCCAGGTCAGAGCAGAAGCACTATTGTCCTGCCAGCTGCTGCCTTTGAGGATTTTGCCCTTTTAAGTCAATCCAGGAAGTGTTGTTTGTGCTTGTGGAGTTCTGCATGCAGCCTCACTTGCTTTCCCGTTCAGGTGTGGAGAGACTGGACTCCTGGGGAAGGGCAAGCCAGTGCTTCAAGTGAGCAGCAGGCTGACACCTTGAGCCAAGAAGCCACCACACGAGTATATATGTACACACACACACACACACACGTGCACACATGCACACACACATCCCCACACACACATGTGCACACATGCACACACAAGCTCACAAGGCACAAACATGTACATGTTCACAAACATGAACACACATGTCTGTACAATATGCTCACACATGTACCTGTCCACACACATTCACACAGATGCACCTGCTCACACATATGGATGCTCACATGCACACGCTTGCACACATGCATGTATGTACACCGTGAATGCACACACACCACATACAGATGTGCATACCCATAATGCACACACTTACATCGTGCACACAGGCACACACATGTGCACACAGTGCTCACACATCCATACATATGAACACATATGCACATACACACAATGCACATGCCAACACTCAATATACACATATGTATATGCACACACACAAACTCACACACACACTCCCCAGTGTGCACCCTGCCTGTCTTTCAATAGCAAAGAGGGAACTGTAGTCACAGAGACTCTAAAAACTGAGCCAGGGCTGGAGAGATGGCTTAGTGGTTAAGGCACTTGCCTACAAAGCCAAAGGACCCAGGTTCCATTCCCCAGGACCCACGTAAGCCAAATACACAAAGTGGCACAGGTGTCTGGAGTTTGTTTGCAGTGGCTGGAGGCCCTGGCGCATCCATTCTCTTTATCTGCCTCTTTCTCTCTCTCAAATAAATAAATAATTAAACAAAAACTGATTTGTGGAAGAGGGGCAGAAAGATTGTAAAAGCCACAAGTTGAGACATCATGCCCAGAAGCATTACTTCCCCCCAAATAACTGACTGCTGCTCCCACAATACAAAACTCACAACCCCATAGGGAATACCTGCAACCCCACAGAGGAGGGTCCCCAGTGGAATGGAGGCAGGAACCAGGGAAAAGAGGGTACCAACACATGATGTATCCATAGAAAATATGTTGCTAATACTACTAAACAAAAAAAAATAAATAAAAATAAACTGAGCCAAAGAACAGACACAGGCTCATGAAGGCCCCGCAGCAGCTGCCTTCAACGAAGCCTGCTTCCAGTGGGCATTGCACATCTTCTGTTGTGTGGGCAGCCAGAGGAGAGACACAATGAGCAGACAAAGGAGGCTTTGGTCAACTGGATCAGTGAAAGAGGAAGGACGGAACTTGCCTGGATATGGGACGCTAGCCCTCCCTATGCACAGGTTCCACAGGGGGGATTCCACTGGTGCAGATTAAAAGCACTGTGGAAGCATTGCCTCTGTGCTGACCGCATACAGACCAGTTCCTCGCCATCATTCCCTAGCCGCACAGTGGAACCACTTTCCGTCATCTGGAGGGGATGGAAGGCCCATGGGAGGATATGCAAGGGCTCCATGCATTAAGCCACGTTATGGAAGAGACTCGAGGATCCACCGATTTTGATGGCCACACTGGGCCCCGGAACCAGTCCTCAACACATCCCCAGGGTGACTGTGTATGTGAGAGTCTGGCTATCTGTGTCCACATCTCTCCTCCTGGGTGTCCCCCCCCCCGCAGCTTTTGGTAAGCTGAACAAGGACTTTGTACTCCAGACAATGGCCAAAGGGGTCTTGCTTCTTGATCCAGGGGTTGCCATGACTACCACCCTCTGGGAATAAGGACTTGGCACCTCTGTTACTAGCTTGACAGCACAAGTGACTGAATGCCCCACTTCCCTCTACTCCTCCCTCCCACTGCCAGAGAAATACCTTCACCTTTGCCCTATCTGAGCCACATCCTCTTGCCCACCTTTTTAAAAAGTAAATGTTTTAGCCGGGCGTGGTGGCGCATGCCTTTAATCCCAGCACTCGGGAGGCAGAGGTAGGAGGATCGCCGAGAGTTCGAGGCCACCCTGAGACTACATAGTTAATTCCAGGTCAGCCTGAGCCAGAGTGAGACCCTACCTCGAAAAACCAAAAAAAAAAAAAAAAAAAAAAAGTAAATGTTTTAATTTTTTTCTTTACTTATTTGAGAGAAAGAGACAGACACAGAGAGAGAATAGACACTCCAGGGCCTCCATCCACTGCAAACCAACTCCAGATGCATGCACACCCTTGTGCATCTGATCAGTGTGGGTACTGGGGAATCAAACCTGAGTCCTTAGGCTTCACAGACAAATGCCTAAACCGCTAAGCTGTCTCTCCAGCCCTTGTCCACCTTTTTTGTTTTTTGAGACAGGGTCTTTCATTGGCTGGGAGCTTGCCAGGTAGGCCAGACTGGGTGGCCAGAGAGACATTGCATAGGATCCTACAGATACTGTCTCCATCTGCCCAGTGCTGGGATTGAAAGTACATGTTGCCACACTTGGCATTTTTCCTTTTTTCCCCTAGCCTGTTTTGGCATGGTTCCTATGCCCCCATCTTAACTGGAAGTCGCCTGGCATTTTTTATATAGGTCCTGGGGCTCAAACTTGGGTCCTCATGCTCACAAGGCAAGCACTTAACCGACTGAGCCATCTCCTCAGCCCAAGGATGCCTTCTGCCTTTCCTGTTTTAGCACTGTGAGTGGGAAGCACAGCACTCCGCCTGGCCTCTCTGCTGCCCACCAGGTGCTTCTGATGGTAACGCAGGCACCTAGACAGGGTCCCTACCTCCCTCCCACTCCACAATGGCCTGGGACTCTGCTGCTGTGGGGTTGAAGGTGTAAAGTCAGTCAGGAGGTCTGACCCAGAAGGTGAACTTCATGGCTTTCGAAACAGAATTAGTTAGGATCCCTGGGGGGAAATGGGAATGGAGCAAGGATTAACTCAGGGTTGTCCACCTACCTATTCATCTCTCCATCTCTTCAAACATTCATCCATAATCCATCTATTTACCCATCTCTCCACAAAGACACTAGGGTGACAGACCACATCTCTGTCTTCATGGAGTATATTGTCTGGTGGGGATGATAGAGAAATAAGTCAAGCCTCCTATGTGATCTGAAAGGAAGCCTCCTCAACCCTCCTCCCTCCCACGTTGCCTCCCTCCTTCTCCCCCATGAATTACACACCCCATAGAAGGAGGACTTCATACGTGCATCCTTGAATCTCATGTCAGGCTGGTGAATTTCTTTTCTTTTCCTTTCTTTTCTTTCCTTTCTCCTTCCTTCCTTCCCTCCCTCTTTCCCTCCTTCTTTCCTTCTTTTCCTTTCTTCCCTCCTTCCCTTTCTTTTTTCTTTCTTTCTGTTACAGTCAGCTGCATTGCTGGCAGAAAACACCCGATCAAGAGCAGCTTGTGGGAGGAAAAGGTTTATCTTGGTTTACAGACTCGAGGAGAAGCTGCATGAGCAGAGGGTGGCCAACATCAGGTGTGTTTGGAGGCAGATCGGAACTCCAGACCAAAGATGTGCAGAGTGCTTGCTTTTGGTGCCGGTTGCTTTTCTCTCTGTGTGGATCTGTGAAAGGGGGCAGCTTCTTCTGCCATTATGGAACTTTCTTCCCATAACTGTATCTTGTTTGGAGGTTCATCCCAGCAACGTAAAGCTGTCTACTAGAGGTGCATTTTTAAAAAATCTTTCCTTTTCTTATCTAAGATTTTCTTTCTGTTTTCCTATTACCTATCAACCATAGCTAGGTCAGGTATAATAGTATGGGGTCAAGCTTTTTGGCTTTTTCAAAATTTCCAATCATTTTATCCTGAAAGCTGAAATGCTATAGTTTAACATTTTCTAAGTGATTTTGTATCATTTTTGCCTAAGTCTGTTAAACTTATTTTTCTTTAGTCTTATAATAAGAAAATATTACCAGACTATGCCCAAGTTAATGCTTGATTAATAAATTTGGCTTATGAAAAAGAATAAGTTTTGGGCTGGAGAGATGGCTCAGCATGTAAGGCACTTGCCTGCGAAGCCTAGCAACCCGGGTTTGATTCCCCAGGACCCACGTAAAGCCTTTCTCTCTGTGTGTGTCTGTATCTCTCTGTTTGCAAATAAATAAAATATTTTTTAAAAAACAAAAGAATATAGATGTTATTTATATATATATATTGGCCTTGATGGTCCTTAGAATTTTTCTTCAATTATTTCTTTGACTGTTAGTTCAATTGCAGTTTTGTTGTTTTGTGAACACCTTTATTTTATTTTTTTTATAATTTATTTATTTATTAGAGAGAGAGGAAGATGGAGGGAGAGAATGGACATGACAGGGCCTCTAGTCACTGCAAATGAACTGCAGACGCATGTACCACCATCTGCATCTGGCTTGTGTGGGTTCTGGGGACTCAAACCTGGGTCCTTAGGCTTCGCAGGCAAGCACCTTAACCACTAAGCCATCTTTCCAGCCCAACACATTTATTTTTTAAGCATGGCTACTTCATATAAGTCATGATCTGTTTTATAGCATTAACTTGATTGTCTCTCCTGTTTTCTAGAAGACCATTCCAAAATGACCCTTTGGTTATTATTGATTATTTTTCCATACAGTCTTTTTTAAAAATAGTTTTATTTTTATTTATTTATTTGAGAGAAAGAAGCAGAGAGAGGGAGAGAGGGAGAGAGAGAGAGAGAGAGAGAGAGAGAGAGGAGAATGGATGCACCAGGGCCTCCAGCCACTGCAAGTGAATTCCTGATGCATGCACCCCACCTAAGCATCTGGCTTACGTGGGTCCTGGGGAGTCAAATCTAGTCCTTAGGTTTCTCAGGCAAGCACCTTGAAAGCTAAGCCATCTCTCCAGCCTGATGCTAACATTTTTGAAGAAAATTTCTCCTGGACACTCCCTGGGTCTTCAGAATGATGCTCCCTTTCCTTGGCCTGCAGTGTTTTTCCATAGGCTGAGTTTTCTCTAAATTCATCTTTAAAATATTTTTTATTCTTTTATTTATTATTTGAGAGACAGAGAGGGAAGGGGGTGGGTAGAGAGAGAATGGGTATGCCAGGGCCTCTAGCTGCTGCAAACAAACTGAAGATGCATGTGCCACATAGTGCATCTGGTTTACCTGGGTCCTGGGGAATGGAACCTGAGTCCTTTGGCTTTGCAGGCAAGCACCTTAACTGCTAAGCCATCTCTCCAGTCCTTCCAACTCATTTTTTCCCCTAGGTAAGGTCTTACTCTCTAGCCCAGACTGACCTGGAATTCAGTATGTAGTCTCAGGTGGCCTCAAACTCACAGCAATCCATATATGTCTGCCTTCTGAGTGCTGAGATTAAAGCTCCTCTAACTCATCATTTTTTTTTTGAGGTAGGGTCTCACTCTAGTCCAGGATGACCTGGAATTCACTATGTAGTCATCTCAGGGTGGCCTTGAACTCATGGCGATCCTCCTACCTCTGCCTCCCGAGTGCTGGGATCAAAAGCGTGCGCCACCACGCCTGCTCCTCTAACACATCTTTAAATGAGAAGATTGATACAATTGCCTTCATCTTGATGCTACCTGAATGTCTTTCTTACATCTGTACATAGAGAAACTGAAGGTTTTCCTCTTGTACTCCTTTGCCCTGTGACCAAAGGGCCACGGACGTACATGAAGATTGGATTTTCTTCTGTCTCTACCACACAGAGACCTATAATCCCTAACTGTCCTGTATATACCTTCAGGTACTTCTTTTTCCCTATATATTAAAACATTTGTTGATGCCAACTCTATGTCAAGGCTCTCTGGAACAAACACTCCTACCAACTTCCATATCATATCTTTCCCTATTGCTTGAGTGTGCAGTCTTTGAAAGAATACACAAAGATTTTGTGCACTGTGTGTAGCATGAGTGCATGTGTAGAATGCTATACTCTGGATGCCTCCAAAAGATGCCATCCATGTAGTAAAGAATAGCTAAAAATAGATCTACCATACGACCCAGCACTCCTAGGCATGTGTCCTTAGGACTCGTTTCACTGCCTTAGAGATACATGCTCGACCATGTTTATTGTCACTCTATGCACAATAGCTAGGAAATGGAACCAGCCTAGATGTCCCTCAACTGATGAGTGGATAATGAAGATGTGGCACATTTACACAAGGGAGTTCTACTCAGTGGTAAAGAAGAATGAAATTATGAAATTTGCAGGAAAATGGATGGATCTGGAAAAGATTATACTTAGTGAGGTAACCCAGGCCCAGAAAGTCAAACGTCACATGTTCTCTCTCATATGTGGATCCTAGCTACAAATGATTGGACTTCTATGTGAGTAGGAATAAAACTCAGCAGCAGAAGCCAGTAAGCTAGAAAGGGAATAGAAAGGGAGGGAGGAGGACTTAATAGGATGGTATTGTATATTTGTAAGTAGAAGAACAGATTAATGGGGGTGAAAATTCCTAAGTGAGGGCAGGGGAAGAGATTGAGTAAAGGAAAGGTGGAGGGAGGGCTAATCAAAATCTAAGAGGATGTAAATAGGTCATATGGAAGTCTATTTTTTTGGACGATTGAACCTCAGAAGCCATAGATTGTTACTAGAAAATTTTCAGTGCCAGGCATGGGATACCCTCCAGTGAGTTGTTGGCTGCGGAGGTCACTGATACTCCCAAACATTATAGACCATTGCCGAGGCTCATGGTTTCCCACCAGGAATAGATGGTAAGACCCTACTGCTGAAGTCTCCACATACTTGGGCTGCAAGGTCACTGAGAAATCCTGCTGGAGCTGAGCTGAAAGCCTCCTGCATGTGGACCAGCTGACAGAAAGCTAGAAAAAGCTACACTGCATGCAATGGGAGAGAGAAGTCACCAGTGGAGATACTCAACAGTGGACACTGCAAGCCTTAAATTTGGCCAGCCAGGCCAAATGAGCCAATGGGTGCAATAGTGGCATGTCTATTATGGAGGAAACCAACCACTCTCTAATTGGACTGGAGGCCCACTCCATGGGAGGGAATACATCCCTGATACTGAAAACCTACAACAGGAGTAGTCATGAGCCCTAGCTGGTGTCTGGCTAAATGTACATACTATGCTCACCAAACTGCCTGGAAAGGATTTCTCTTAATGTCCATACCCAAACATTAATGCTACTCTCACTTTTGGTTGGAGAAGCTTCTCTTTTCAGATGGCAGTGACCTTGGGAATACTCAGAAGGCAGCATAGTGCTGAGAAGAAGTGACAGAGAGAGAGCTCAGCACTAAAATATCCCTATAACAAAATCTTCCAAGGCTCAGGGTCCATTGTGGAAGAGGTGGTGGAAAGAATGTAAGAGCCAAAGGAAGGGTAGGGATTCTTACAATACACTCTTCCAGACACAAAATGGCTGGGATGTCTATGATCTCACAGTGCCTGACACTACCTACACAAGACCATCCTAATAGGAGGAAAAGATGATGGCATAAAAATAAAAGAGAGACTGATTGGGAGGGGGAAGGGGTATGATGGAGAGTTGTGGTAGTTTGAATATATGTCCCCCAATATATTCAGTGTTTTATTAGTTATAGTTTGCATCTTCAATCACCTTGCTAGAGGCAATGTCACTGGGGGCTGGTCTTAAGGTGTGGGTTTGATATTCCATTGTAAATATATGCAAATGTGCCTAGCAGGAGTTCCTGAAGTGTGCTGTGTGACCTTTTGGCTGTAGTTTTGCTCTGTGTGCTGTGGTGGCTGGTTGGTTGGTTTCTCTCTCTCTCTCTCTCTCTTGCCTGTGGAGAGCAGGCCGCTTCTTCTGCCCTTATGGAACTTCCCCTGGATCTGTAAGCTTCAATAAATAATATCCCTTCCTCCATAACTGTGCCTGGTCTGGAAGTTCATCTCAGTGAACCTGAAGCTGTCTGCTACAGTAAAGTGGTACTGAGAGTGGGGTGAGATGAACCAGATCGTGTGGATGTTCGTCTTTTGGAACCTTTGTTTTGGAGGAATGGGCATGGACTTGGTGCTTGCAACTGAAGATGCCTTCTGGAGTGGTAAGCCAAGTTTTATGGACTATTCTGATGAGAGTTTGAGAATGCTAAGTGCAGACAGTATTGAACTTTGAGGCTTGGCTTATGAGCTTTCTAAGGGGAAGGAAAGACTGCAGAGGACTTTGTTGGAACTGGGCTACTGGCATAAGGGATGGCTACGTTCCACTATCCAGGCCCAGAGTGTTTGATCAAACTTAAATTTGTAATGGACTGATGTGCTTGGCTAAAGGTATTGGACTGAGATTTTAAGATTTTAATCTGGAAAACCTGAAGCAAGTTAAAAGTAGAGGCACTGAGACTGGTTTTAGGTTAGTGGAGCTGCTATTGTCAACACATTAGCAATTGTAAGGAAGGTGGAAGGAAGGTGGCCTGACTTGATTTACATTAAAACAATGGAGAGGATGCCTGAGGAAAGACTGTTAAAAATGCAAATTCTTGGAAAGAGCTGACTGGAGAAGGAACCTGCTTTTCAAGGGCTACGATTTATTTTGTCCCTGGATTAAGAATATGGCTGTGTCCTGCACACCTGGTATTAGTTTTGGAAGCATGAAAAATGCATGGAGTGGTCTGAATTGCACACGGTTCCAGGAGCCGCTGCTGAGATGCGGCATGAGGCAGGGCATGAAGACCCTCAGGAATAGGCTGGAAGAGCCTCTGGAAGATGGACCATGGTTTGCATGGAGACCTGAAGATGTTTTGGATATACCAGGACTGTGCAAAAAGGACTACCATGGAGTGCAGTGTTGGCATAGGATGAAAGTTTTCCCTGGCGACTCTGCCCAGCTGGAGAGAAGGAATTGGAAAACCTGGAGACTGTCAGTCTCTGGTTATATTGAACTTGAACTGCAGAAGTTTGATGACTGCTCATGGTGGTTGAGTTTGCATTGTTTTAGTTTCTCCTTGCTATGCCTTATACCAGTTAAAAATGTTTACTCTGTGCCTTTACATGTTGAAAGTATTTAACTTGTTTGATTTTACAGGACTCACTATCTTAAGTTGATCAAGACTGTGAGAACCTTTGAAATTGGACAATTTACAATGTGTGATAGTTATAAATCTATTGGGGCCAGAAGCTAAATATATTGGGGCCAGGGGCGGAATGTGGTAGTTTGAATATATGTCCCCCAATATATTCAGTGTTTTATTAGTTATAATTTGCATCTTCAATCACCTTGCTAGAGGCAATGTCACTGGGGGCTGGTCTTAAGGTGTGGGTTTGATATTCCATTGTAAATATATGCAAATGTGCCTAGCAGGAGTTCCTGAAGTGTGCTGTGTGACCTTTTGGCTGTAGTTTTGCTCTGTGTGCTGTGGTGGCTGGTTGGTTTCTCTCTCTCTCTCTTGCCTGTGGAGAGCAGGCCGCTTCTTCTGCCCTTATGGAACTTCCCCTGGATCTGTAAGCTTCAATAAATAATATCCCTTCCTCCATAACTGTGCCTGGTCTGGAAGTTCATCTCAGTGAACCTGAAGCTGTCTGCTACAGTAAAGTGGTACTGAGAGTGGGGTGAGATGAACCAGATCGTGTGGATGTTCGTCTTTTGGAATAAGCCAAGTTTTATGGACTATTCTGATGAGAGTTTGAGAATGCTAAGTGCAGACAGTATTGAACTTTGAGGCTTGGCTTATGAGCTTTCTAAGGGGAAGGAAAGACTGCAGAGGACTTTGTTGGAACTGGGCTACTGGCATAAGGGATGGCTACGTTCCACTATCCAGGCCCAGAGTGTTTGATCAAACTTAAATTTGTAATGGACTGATGTGCTTGGCTAAAGGTATTGGACTGAGATTTTAAGATTTTAATCTGGAAAACCTGAAGCAAGTTAAAAGTAGAGGCACTGAGACTGGTTTTAGGTTAGTGGAGCTGCTATTGTCAACACATTAGCAATTGTAAGGAAGGTGGAAGGAAGGTGGCCTGACTTGATTTACATTAAAACAATGGAGAGGATGCCTGAGGAAAGACTGTTAAAAATGCAAATTCTTGGAAAGAGCTGACTGGAGAAGGAACCTGCTTTTCAAGGCTACGATTTATTTTGTCCCTGGATTAAGAATATGGCTGTGTCCTGCACACCTGGTATTAGTTTTGGAAGCATGAAAAATGCATGGAGTGGTCACGAATTGCACACGGTTCCAGGAGCCGCTGCTGAGATGCGGCATGAGGCAGGGCATGAAGACCCTCAGGAATAGGCTGGAAGAGCCTCTGGAAGATGGACCATGGTTTGCATGGAGACCTGAAGATGTTTTGGATATACCAGGACTGTGCAAAAAGGACTACCATGGAGTGCAGTGTTGGCATAGGATGAAAGTTTTCCCTGGCGACTCTGCCCAGCTGGAGAGAAGGAATTGGAAAACCTGGAGACTGTCAGTCTCTGGTTATATTGAACTTGAACTGCAGAAGTTTGATGACTGCTCATGGTGGTTGAGTTTGCATTGTTTTAGTTTCTCCTTGCTATGCCTTATACCAGTTAAAAATGTTTACTCTGTGCCTTTACATGTTGAAAGTATTTAACTTGTTTGATTTTACAGGACTCACTATCTTAAGTTGATCAAGACTGTGAGAACCTTTGAAATTGGACAATTTACAATGTGTGATAGTTATAAATCTATTGGGGGCCAGAAGCTAAATATATTGGGGGCCAGGGGCGGAATGTGGTAGTTTGAATATATGTCCCCCAATATATTCAGTGTTTTATTAGTTATAATTTGCATCTTCAATCACCTTGCTAGAGGCAATGTCACTGGGGGCTGGTCTTAAGGTGTGGGTTTGATATTCCATTGTAAATATATGCAAATGTGCCTAGCAGGAGTTCCTGAAGTGTGCTGTGTGACCTTTTGGCTGTAGTTTTGCTCTGTGTGCTGTGGTGGCTGGTTGGTTTCTCTCTCTCTCTCTTGCCTGTGGAGAGCAGGCCGCTTTTTCTGCCCTTATGGAACTTCCCCTGGATTTGTAAGCTTCAATAAATAATATCCCTTCCTCCATAACTGTGCCTGGTCTGGAAGTTCATCTCAGTGAACCTGAAGCTGTCTGCTACAAGAGTGGAGTTTCAAAGGGGAAAGTGGGGGGAAGGAGGGAATTACCATGGGTTATTGTCTACAATTATGGTAGTTGTCAATAAAAAAAAGTAAATTTAATTTAAAATTAATAGCTGGCTAGTTTTACAATTGGTATGTTCCGTGGTCTCTGAGTCGAGGAGCAGAAGTGTGATAGAAATGAACTCTCTCCCTGCTAACTTCCAGGGAACTAAGTCCCCCTCCTCTGTGAGGTAAAGGGACTCAATAATTCTCTTGGGCCAGCTGCATCCTTGTCAGTATTCTTTTTAAATTATTATTATTATTTGAGAGAGACAGAGACAGAGAGGAAGAGGCAGAGAGAGAGAGAATGGGCACCCCAGTGGCCTCTCAGCCGCTGTGAACAAATTCCAGATGCATGCACCCCCTTGTGGGCAAGTGCGGCATTGTGTGCTTGTGTTACTTTATGTCTAGCCAAACATGGGACCTGGCACCTTCACCTCTGAGCCCTCTCTCCAGCCCTGCATTCTTGTCAGTATCCTAATGACTCCCGCATCCTGAAATTGGATTACTACCAATTCTACTTTTTAAAAACTTGTTTTGGGGCTGGAGAGATGGCTTAGCGGTTAAGGTGCCTGCCTGCTAAGCCTTAGAACACTGGTTCCAATCTCCAGTGGTTCCAATCTCCAGGTCCCACGTTTAGCCAGATGCAAAGTGACGCAAGGGCGCAATGCTGCACTTGCCCACAAGGGGGCACACGCATCTGGATTTCATTCACAGCAGCTGAGAGACTGCTGGCGTACCCATCTCTGTCTCCCTCTCCCTCTCTGTTTGTTTGTCTCTCTCTCCAAAAATAAATAAAATAATTAAAAAAATTAAAACCTTGTTTTGAAATATTTATTTATTTATTTATTTATTATTTATTTATTTATGGGGCGGGGAGAGAATGGGCATGCCAGGGCTTTCAACTGCTGCCAATGAACTCCAGACACATGTGCTACCTTGTGTCTTTGGCTTACGTGGTTCTTGGGGAATTGGACCCAGGCCTTTTGGCTTTGCAGACAAATGCCTTAACCACGAAGCCATTTCTCCAGCCCCAGTCCTACTTTTAAATCACAGTGATGGGGACATAGTAAAACCTATTATTTTGTATTAGTTCACCAGCTTTATACATTACTCCTGAGACTCAGTCCCCAGGACCTACTGGGTACTCAGGAACCCGTTGGCTTAATAGAGGTTTCTCTTGTCATCTCTATTTTTTTCCTACACCTGAGTAATCAAAAGGTAGGAGAAAGAGTGGGCACAGGCAAACATGGCTGATGTGGTAACCTCCATCCCTAGGAGCACTTGCCAAAGTCCCTAGGGCTTTGGATAAGGAAGCAGGAAGTATTTTCCTGTTTTCCATTCCAATGGGCAGGCAGGCTGGTACAGGCCAGGACGTTTCAGACATGAGATGGAGGTCAAAGAGTCTGCTATTTAAACTCCCTGCAACACCCAAGGCATTGTCAGTTGCCCAGTGGCATTGCACAACAATGGTAATAATAATAACTGCGACCAGAAATCTGCTATTCCACTTGGAAGATGTGTGCATTATTCCTATTGTCATGCCCAGAATTGTCTTCAACACAAGTGCCTGAAGGAGAATATTTTCTGTGGCTCTCAAAGAAAAATGTTATGCAACTTGAGTGTGTGTGTTGAGGGCTAATTGATGGCATAGCTGGGTTCCCCAATTGTCAGGGGATACTCCTCCAGAAATGATTGTCTAAGTCTGGGTATAAAGATGACCATTTCAAATATCTGGAAAGTCACCAACCCAACCCTAATCTTGGCTGATTATTTCACTCCAACCTAAAATCATGGGCCATTAGTATACATAATCACCCATGGACTGTACCATTAATATACAAGCACTGTATTCACTACCTGTGGAGTGTATGTGGAGAAGCATACAAAGCACCCATTTTTAAAAGATTTTTAAAAATATTTCATTTATTTATTTGAGAGAGAGAGAGAGAGAGAATGGGTGTGTAGGACCTCTAGCCACTGCAGGTGAACTCCAGATGCATACACCACTTTGTTCATCTGACTTATGTGGGTACTAGGGAATTGAACCTGGGTCTTTCAGCTTCACAGGCAAGCACCTTAACCACTAAGTCATCTCTCCAGCCTTAAAAAAAATATTTTTTTTGTTTTTGCGAGGTAGGGTCTCACTCTGATCCAGGCTGACCTGGAATTCACTATGTAGTCTCAGGGTGGCCTTGAACTCTCAGCAATCCTCCTACTTCTGCCTCCCAAGTGCTGGGATTAAAGGCATGCGCCACCACGCCCGGCCTTAAAATTTTTTTTAATATTTTATTCATTTACTTATTTGAGAGAGAGAAAAAGGCAGTTCTATAGAGAGAACAAAGCACCCATTTTTGTCAGGCCATTCAATGGCCCTTTCTTCTGCCTGAAACAGGTCTCTTCCCCCCAATTAGAGTAAAAAAAATGACAGACAATAATGAGCAGGAAAGTTCCAGGGAGAAAAAAGAGATTGTTCCAGAAAGTGTTATTAGAATGTGAATTATCCCTAGAAAGAACATTCCAGACCTATGATTAGCTGGTCAGATGAGCTTGTTGGGATCTGAAAAGGGAGTCCTTGGACAGGTAAACTGAGTAGCACCAAACCTTGGCTTCCCAGAAGTGCCAGAGGGTGTCTGGAGACCTTTTGAGAAGCCCCTCCTCTCAGCATCCTACAAGGCACCCAGATGGTCTGACTTAAGCAGAACAGACCTTTCCAACTTGACATTTCCCTGTAATGTGCTTTCTCCCTTGTCCCGCCACCAACTCCCCAACCCTCCCCCACTATCTTCTCATCTCATTTTCTCCTCTTGCTCAGCCAAGTTAGTTTTTGCTTGAAAACACACTATCCACTTATATCTTCTGTTACAGCTCCTTAGGAGGCATTTTTTTCTGGACTTAAATGCCTTGACCACAAGATTCTCTCCTCCTTCCCCGTTCTTCCCTTGGGTGCTGTCAACCTCTCCTTCATGGGGGTGGCTGTATGCAAAGGCCAGTACTCTCGGGATGGACCCTGAGTGGAAAATGCTGCCTCTGGTCAAGGAAAGGTAGCTCAAGGATGGGCTCAGACTATCCATGGAGAGAGAAGTTCTAGGGGCCAGGAGAAAATGAGTTCACATGCCGTGGGAACAATGCTTTCTTCAGCAAACTTGTCTATTGAATTCTGAGTTAATTTTCCGTGATGGTCTTTTTAAAAAAAAAAAAAAAAAAGATTTTATTTTTATTTATTTATTTATTTATTAGAGACAGAGACAGGGAGTGAGAGAAGATAGAGAGAAAGAGTGAGAATGGGCACGCCAGGGCTTCCAGCCACTGCAAACGAACTCCAGATGCATGTGCCACCATGTGCATCTGGCTTACGTGGGACCTGGAGAATCTAACCAGGGTCCTTAGGCTTCGCAGGCATGAGCCTTATCCGCTAAGCCATCTCTCTAGCCCCCGTGATGGTCCTTTAAAAGCCTGCATGCATATCCAGATCCACTTCAGGCTGCTCTATAGAGGGAGGAAAGCAGGCTTTGAACAGGCCTTTGTCCAACCACGCACGGCCCCTTGCTTGTCTGGTGCCTGTGAGTACTTTACATTCTGTGTGCCATTGGGTTCTCACAGTTATTTTAGGTGGTAGGTCATGTTAGACTATGGTGCTCAGAATAAGCAACTTCCAAAAATTCCATAGGCTATTTTGTGCCAAATTTTTTTCTCATCTTGAAATTCAAATGGGATGTCATCTATATTTTTATTTTCTAAGTCTAGCATTAAACCTTTTCTATAGACGAGGTTTTGTGACTTGCTCAGGGTCCTTCATGAGGGTTAGGATCTTGCCCCTGTCTTTCCCTCTTTGCACCACTCCAAAGATGAGAGGGGGAGGAGAGGAGATTGAGGGGAAGGATGGAGAAAGGGAGAAAAAAGACAGAAAATGAGAATTACTGCTCCTGTCTTTCCCTATTTGCACCACTCACATTGTGTGTGTGGGGGTGAGAGAGAGAGAGAGAGAGAGAATTACTTAGGCCAGCATGACCATGACTGAGCTCCGAAGCTAAGTAGGTTGGGCCTGGGAGAATTACTGAAAATAAATGGATATCCTCTGGCTTCCGCCACTTGTCATTTTGCTGGGCATTTTCCGTCATTGTCATGAGTCCCCTAGCAGCACTTAAGTCCAATCAAGGGCACACTGATAGTCTGATCCTTTGCTGGAATCAAGACCAGAACTTTCTGAAAGGGGCAAGGAAGATGGAAGGCTCTGGGTCCTCACTGCCACGAGTACCCGCCCTGTTGGTACAGCTCAGTCCATGACCCAGGGCATGAAAGAATGTTCATTCTTTGTGAATGATTGTTTCTTTACTGAAGCATCAAGGATGGGAATACTGACCTCTAGTCTTCATGAAGTCATGTCATGCAGCTTGGTGCAGCCTCTGCTTGGTGCAGATACAGGTTCAAATCCCAGCTCTTCCACTTACCGGCTGTCTAACCTGGAGCAAGATACCAGATCTCTGTGACTTGGTTTTCTCATCTATAAAATGGAGATGATGAGAGAGCTGGGTGGCTTTGAGGAGGCGAGGCTTGTTAATTCGTTCTTTCACTCCAACAAGCTCTTATAGACATATGGACAGGCTCTCTCTCCTTCAATGGCTGTTCAGGAGCTGGGTGGAGATGAATGCCTGGCTGTGAGATTACAAAGGAGCAGAAAGAAAACATGATCTGTGTCCCGAAGGACCGCCAATGCTGTAGGAGGAGAATACCCACGTGAAACAACAAGACGACAAAGGAGACAACAAATCAGAGCACTGCCAGGGAGGCGCGAGCAGTATCACATCACGACTTCAGCAATTCACTGCCGGCGTTCACAGACACTCAGAGTGGGTGGGTGGAGTGAGGAGAAGCTAGAGCAGAGAGCTTCTGGAGGGAGAGGATTTTCATGGGGATTGACTGGAAGATGGCTCTGGAAGGAGCCGAGGCGTGGAGGATTTTCATAGGAGGGGAGTTGACTGGAAGATGATTCCAGGTCAGCCTGGGAAGACACAAAAAAAAAAAAAAAAAAAAAAAAAGACAGAGACAGGGGGCTGGTGACACCCAGATGATTGTAGGGGGAGGTGAGATGAAGCCAGAAAAACATTGAGACCTTTTCATGGGGACATGGGATCTTTTTGCACTGGCTGTTCCCTCTGCTGGTGAGGGTTTTCCCCTCAGACACTGCCCTTGACAATCAGGATTTGCCTCACACATGTCTCATCCAACAGGTTTCTCTAAGCCAAGGACAGCTGGTGTCTGCCACCCACCTTGCCTTGTCCTTCACCCTGTTCTATTCGCCTCACTGTACTTCCATGTTTTGAAATGACTCTAGGCACAACATCTTTTTAAAAAAAAAAAAAAAAAACTTTTATTTATTTATTTATTTTGAAAGAGGGAAGGAGAGAAGAGAGACAGAGACAGAAAAAGACAGACAGACAGAGAATGGGCATGCCAGCAGCCTCTCAGCCACTATGAACGAACTCCAGACGCATGCGCCCCCTTGTGGCGCATGAACAACATTGGGCCCTTGTGTCACTTTTTGCATTTGGCTAAACGTGGGTCCTGGAGGCTTGAATGGGAGTTCCTAGGCTTTATAGGTAGGCGCCTTAACCACTAAGCCATCTCTCCAGCCCAAGTTGTGGAATCTTTGATGGGAGAGGCAAGGCTGCCAGAGATGGTCACTATAGATGGATCCTTGAGGGTTACAGCCTGCTTCTCCTTCTGGCCTGAGCTCTCAGCTTCCTGATCCACCAAGAGATAAGGAAGCCCTTGATGAAAGCTCCCACTGCCCCAGATAGAGCTGTCCCAGCCACCATGCCTTCTTCACCTTGAGGAGCTAGACCCTCTAATCTGTGAGCCTAAAATAACCCTCTCTTCTCTCCTCTCGCAAGTGGCTTCTGTCAGGGGATCTGTCACAGAGATGAGAATAGTGTCACACTTCCCTTCTTGCCCTTGACGTCTTGAAGATAGTTAAGTTCTTGGGTACATGTCTGGATTTGGCAATCTTGCCGGATTACATTTCCCTTCCCTGTGGCGGACCTGTCCTCACCAGGCCTCACATACCATCGTGACACAACATTAGTTTTGGGGGTGATTTCTGACAGCCACATTCTGGCTTCTGTTCTACTGGCCCTGCGAGTAGGCTTAGGCCCAGGCTCCATTCATTTTTACTGCCTTAAAAAAAATTATTTAGCCGGGCGTGGTGGCTCACGCCTTTAATCCCAGCACTCGGGAGGCAGAGGTAGGAGGATCGCTGAGAGTTCGAGGCCACCCTGAGACTACATAGTTAATTCCAGGTCAGCCTGGACCAGAGTGAGACCCTACCTTGAAAAACCAAAAAAAAAAAAAAAAAAAAAAAAAAAAATTATTTATTAGCAACAGACAGAGAGAAAAAGAGGCAGAGAGAGAAAGAGAGAGAAAATGGGTGCACCAGGGCCTCCAGTCACTGCAAAAAACTCCAGATGCATGTGCCACCTTGTGCATCTGGCTTATGTGGGTCCTGGGGAATTGAGCCTCGATCCAGGGTCCTGGGGCTTCACAGGCAAGCGCTTAACCACTAAGCCATCTCTCCAGCCCCATTTTTATTGCCCTTTGTGGCTGACACATTACCAACTTGCATTGATCATGCCTTCAGCAATGCTATGGAACCATGTGACTTATGTGGTTATATGATTTACATGTTACATGAAAGATAGGCCTACTTCTACAGCGGTTCAGGGAGAGGCCCTGATAGAAGGTGGACTTTGGGGCTTCCTCTTGGAAAAGGGCTATTAAATCTCCTTTACTCTTCGTGGTGTCTGCATTCAAAACCCATTTTTCTGGATGTTACTTTGTCCCCACCCTCTGCATGCCTGCATCTGCAACGTAACCTCGGATGACATTAAACACCAGGGCAACTACCTATAGACCTGCTTTTAGCAGTTCTCATTGGAATAGAATTAAAGCTGCAGAGAGACTGACTGCTCCAGCCTGGACTCTCCCCATCACACAAGAAGCAAGTAGTCACGAAGCCAGATGCAGGCCGCCCTGGAGCTCCCAAGACACATCTTGCTAATTAGCTTAATCTCTTCTTGCCCCTTCTCCTAATGTTTGCTTTAGAATGTGATTTTCATGAATCATGTCCCTGTGTCCTGTTGTGAAAAACATGAGTAATATAAACAAGACACTGAATCTCCCTGCTTTTTAAATACACTGATATTGATTTTATCAGTAGTGGCTAATCAATTAATTACTCCTACAGTTGGTAAACATGTTGAATGAGTCACGTGTGAACAAATCTATAGCGAGTCCCTCCTATGTCTCAGCCACCGTTCTTAGGAACTAAGGATGCAATGTGGGGAAGGGGGAAGACAATGGGTGAGTAGAAGTCAGTCCATCGGTGGGAACAGTGTGATTGGAGGTAAGTACTATGAAATCTGTGTGTAATGGAGAAGGGAGTGGGAGGGCAGGCTGTTTCATATCTAGTGGTTAGGGGAAACAAGGAGGTGAGAGATGTAGACAGATGCCCTGTGTATTTGAGCCAGAAGGCTAAGATGACATTGTTGTAGAAATTTTCTGCAAAGATCACTCGCACTCCAGTATGAGTAAAAGCAGAGGAGTTTATTACACGGGGGCCAAAGAGCTTGAGGTAGCCCTGTAAGAAGCTCTGGCCTCGAGTTGCGATTTTATTTTCATTTTACAGTTTGTATAGCCAAGGGGAGGGCTAAGTGAACAAACAAGATGTGGCAATGTGTAGATCAATTATTTCTGTAGCCAGGCCACCCTAACAATGCATTTTAGTCTGCACTGTCTTTCCTTCTTAACGTCCCTTTGGGCCCTTTCTGGACAGTTTTTTCTTTGGAATTTTTTTTTTTTTCAATCTGCTGACAAAGGTAAGTTTTAGCTTCTCAACAATTAACTCTTTTTTTTTTGAGGTAGGGTCTCACTCTAGTCCAGGCTGACCTGGAATCACTCTGTATTCTCAGGGTGGCCTCGAACTCACGGTGATCCTCCTACCTCTGCCTCCCAAGTGCTGGGATTAAAGGCGTGCGCCACCACGCCCAGCAACAATGGACTCTTACAGAAACTCAGTAAATCAGTGTAACTTTTAGCTTTTTAAAAAATTTTTTATTTATTTATTTGCAAGCAAAGAGAGAGAGAGAAGAGAGGCAGACGGAGAGAGAATGGGTACACCAGGGCCTCTAGCCACTGCAAACAAACGCCAGATGCATGTGCCCCTTGTGCATCTGGCTTACATGGGTCCTGGAGAATCAAACCAGGATCCTTTGGCTTTGCAGGCAAATGCCTTATCTGCTAAGCCATCTCTCCAGCCCAGCTTTTTTTTTTTTTTTATCAACATCATCCTCACAGAATTATTTACTTGGTGTGCTGGTTTGAATGTGAAATGTCCCCCCTGGCCTCATGTGTCTGTGATGAAGCCTCGTGTTCACCTCCAGCTAGCTAAGCCTTTGGGAGGTGGACCCTCGCTGAAGGAAGTGTGTCACTTGGGGCGGACTTTGAGTTGGCCCAGCCCTACTGGGTGTTCACTCGCTAGCTTGCTCTTCCCGCTGATATATGAAGGTGTGAGCTTTGCCATGCCTTTTCCCTCCACAGTGAAACTTCCCCTTGAAACTGTAAGCTGAAATAAACCCTTTCCTCCCTTCCATAGGCTGAGTCTGGTTGGGTGTTTTGTTCCAGCAGCCAGGAGACAACTGTAATACTTGGGGAGGTGGATGAGGAAAATGGTGGAGAATAACTCAGTAGCAGTGTGAGGGAATGGTGTGACAGGGAGGCTACAGAGGGACAGAACAGATGCATGCGAGTGGGAGAGGGAAGGCTTCCTCCTGGGGCCCAGATGCTCAAACTGCCATAGGAAGAAAAAGCGGAAGTCAAGGGATGAAGGTGCCTAAAGAACTCAGGCATTGCATCCTGTTAGGTGCTCATCTGGCCAACCACACTCCATTGAGAACCTACTCTGGGCATTTGGGCACTGTTCTGAGTGCTGAAAGTATAGTGGTGAACAAGATGAAAAAATGTCTCTGGCCTTGCAGAACTTACATTCTAATGTGAGGCAGCGTAGACAAGTAAGTGGGTGAGATCATTTTGTTATGTGTGGAGGTCAGGAGACAGTCTTGGGTGATCTGCTCGGGAGTGCTGTCTACCTCCTTTGAGTCAGGATCTCTCACTGTCCTGAAGCACACATGAGGCTGTACTCGTTGGTGAGCAAGCTCCAGGAATCAGGTTGTGTCTTACTTCCCAGCTCTGGGATTACAGGCGTGTGTCCTTGCTCCTGCCATTTATGTGGGTACTGAAGATCAAACTCAGGCCCTCATGCTTGCAAGTCAACCCTTCATTGACTGAGCTATCCCCCAGCCTAATCTAATCTAATTTTAAGAAGAATTTTAAGCCTAATCTAATTTTAGAAGCTGATAGCAGTAAAAAATAATATAGAGGCTCAGAGGTTAAAGGTGTTTGTTTGTAAAGCCTGATGGCCTGGGTTCAATTCCCCAGTACCCACATAAAGTCAGATGTACAAAGTGGTGCATGCATCTGGAGTTCATTTGCAGTGAATGGAGGCCTTGGTGCACCCATACCCATTCTCTCAGTCTGTCTGTTTCTCGCTGTCTCTATTTCTCAAATATATATATATATAGTAGATGCTGGTAAAGGGAGATTTAGAATGTGTTCCCATGGAAGTGATGGGAGCAGGATTGGGCAGACTGACCAGCATGAGCTCTAGAGGACGTGACATGCGTGCTTGGACGTGACTGTGGAGCTGCCTGGGAGAACGGAAGTTCTAGGTAGAAAGAAATTCAAGTGCAAAAAGCCTGAAACAGGAAGAAGGGTACCAACTCTGAGCACAGAAAAACGCCCAGAGTGCCTGGTGCCTGGGCAGGAGAAGGCCGCAGAGGCCACACACCTGGGGAAGGAGGGAGCCTGCTAATGAAGCCATTGTGGGGTGTTGGCTAGAAAAGACAAAGTGGTATCTGTCATTACTGGGGTGCTTGCTAAACATGGAAATGCTAAGAAAATGGGAGGGATAGAAGTACCAGTTCCTTGGAGATGGAGGGCTAAGAAGAGTCAAAGATGATGCCCAAGCATTTACGTGAACATCTAGGTTGGATGGCGTGGTGACTAAGATAGGGAAGACAAGGAAAGGGACTAGTTCTGTGGGGGAAACTGAGTTTTGTACTGGGTGTGTTTGCTACGGGATGCTAATTGGGCATCTCTTTAGAGAGGAAGCAACTCTTGTTCGTAATGGCTGAAGAGCTGAGAGTGGTAAGTCCTTCCAGAAGGGTCAGGTTCCTGAAGAACAGCCCAGCTGACAGCTGTGGTTAGAAGAGCAATTCTGGCCATGAGGTGAGGTAGAGGAAGGACCAGAGGTGGGAGACCAAGCTGGTCTGTCATGTCAGTCCAGGTGGGAAAAGGTGGGGACTGGACCCATCTGGCACCTGCATCTTAGATGTGCTTCCTTATGCAGTGGACTGGTTGCTGACCCAATCCCAGGGTTGGCCCCAAGTGCAGAGGACAGGGTGACTCGCTATGACTGGCGTCACCTTGAAACATAACAGTCATGACTGGTCCTGAGTGACCCTAGCTGACTTCTCCTGCATACTTTCCCAGGACACTATAAATAGATAAAACCATTAGAGTAATGTGCACAGCTTCACAAGCCGACCCTGGCTCCAGGGATGTAGTTCACTCTGTGATGTTAGGAAAAACCCGGTACGTTCTGGCTAGGATGACGTCATTTTTTTGGTCTTAACTAGAAATACGCTTCTCTTTATGACCCAAGTTGTGGGAAACCAACTGGTCTTGCTGCCACCAAAAGAGCATGCTTCCCTCGGGAAGTCCCGTAGTAAACCGAGATATGTGGAAAGTCATAGCTCTGCCTGCCGCTCTTTCTTTGATCTCATGGAGCCTTAGAGCAAGTCCTCAGTCACTAGGGCTGGGTTCTTCCAGAAAAGTGCATAGCAAACCTTGGCCTGTGCACATTTCTGTGCACTTTCTCTCATTCAGTACACACAGAGATCTAGAGGGGAGACACACCTACTCTACTCACCATCACTGTGGTTGCTCTCATGGTGTTAATTTTTTTTTAACATTTAAAAATGCAGACTTGGGCTGGAGAGATAGCTTAGCGGTTAAGGTGCCTGCCTGCAAAGCCTAAGAACACCTGTTTGAATCTCCAGGTCCCACGTTTAGCCAGATGCAAAAAGTGATGCAAGCATGCAATGTTGTGCATGTCCACAAGGGGGCGCATGCATCTGGAGTTCATTCACAGTGGCTGAGAGGCCACTGGTGTGCCCATTCTCTCTCTATCTCTCTCAAATTAAAAAACAATGCAGACTTTAATAAGTACAAAGTACATAATGAGGTAGGCTTGTGGAAAAGCCAACCAAATTAGGTGATACAAGTATCCAATTAAAGTTTCTATATTTCCTTTTTTGTGCAGAATATTTATTTATTAAGGTTGTTTAATATACAATTTTTCGTTTGCATTTTTGGAAGTCCTTTATTGTAAAGATAATGCTTTTGTCTGATGGCAAATGATAGCCACAACGATCATTCTGGACCTCCACATTGGATAAATTCCATTTCTTTTTGAGAGAAGAGTTTCCTTCTGTATTTCTTAGGTAAGGTTTTGATTATGTCTGCAGTGTCTGGTGGACCCTGATGCATCAGCAAATCTGGTGCTTTACTTCCTTTAGGATGCTGTGTAATTAAAGAGTGGGGTGGGAGCCCTGCTGATCTCCTAGCTTCTGAGGAACTGAGTTTAGGATTGTCTCTTCTGTCAGAAACCGTATCAGTGGAGCATGTGGCTTCACTGCCTGAACTACTCTGCCGGTGGATGCCATCTTGCTGCCCATCATGACCCCTGAAAAAAGGCTCTCATGTCTTTTTTGTTTGTTTGTTTTGTTTTTTTGTAGAGAGACAGAGAGAAACAGAGAGAGGAGAGGAAGACAGATAGAGGTGGGCACTCCAGCAGTCTCTCAGCTGCTGTAAACGAAATCCAGATGTGTGCACCCCCTTGTGGTCAAGTGCGGCATTGTGCCCTTGCATCACTTTGCATCTGGCTAAACATGGGACCTGGAGATTGGAACCGCTGGAGATTGGAACCAGCGTTCTTAGGCTTAGGAGGCAGGTGCCTTAACCACTAAGCCATCTCTCCAGCCCTCTCATGTTTTTTTTTAAAATTTGAGAGAGAGAGAAAGAGGAAGAGAGGCAGAGAGAGAGAGAGAGAGAGAGAGAGAATGGGCGTGCCAGGGCCTCTGACCACTGCAAACAAACTCCAGAAGCATGTGGATTCTGGGAAATTGAACTGGGGTCCTTTGGCTTTGCAGGTGAATGCCTTAATTTCTAAGCCATCTCTCCAGCACTCTCATGGTTTTTTGGTAAACTTAAAATGACACTAAGTGGTCCCAAAGACATCTATTGATAGCCAAGTTGATCTGTTTGCCCTGGAGGTAGTTTGTTGTCATATTCTTTTTGCCACTTCCTCTGCAACTCCAGCCCATGGAATGGTGGCACCCACAACCGGGAATATCTTCCCTGCTCAATTAAACCTTTCTGTAAATTCCCTCACAGTCCTGCCTAGATGTGCTTACATGATTCTTAATCCAGTTAAATTTACAATGAAGATTAACCTCCTTCTTTGACCCCTATTCTTTTTCTTCCTCCACTTGTTCATTCTCTAAGGCATTAAATATTCAGTTTGTCTCTCACTGAAACACATCTTTCTATTTCTAGTTCATCAGCTTACTTAAGTACTAATGCCTATAGGGCCAAGGAGATGGCTCAGTGGTTAAAGGCACTTCCTTGCAAAGTCTGCTGGCCCAGGGTTTGATTTCCCAGTATCCATGTAACAGATGCACAAAATGCCCCATGTATCTGGAGTTCCTTTGCATTGGCAAGAGGTCCCAGTGTGCCCATTCTCCTCCCTTTCTCGCTCTCTCTCAGGTAAGTAAATGGAAATATTTAGTGCCGGGCATGGTGGCTCACACCTTTAATCCTTCCTTCCCAGACCCTGTAAGCTGCCAGCTCTTAGAGCATCCAGGAACCACCAGGTGGTTTCACAGAGGCACGGAACACCTGTCAAGCAAGTCAAAAGACATACAATTTAAAGAGGCCCTCCTGGTGGAAGCACGTCCATACAGAACGTGTGGGTATGAGCCAAGCACGTGAGGAGAATAGAAGACTTGACTGCAAATGATTTCGCTTTCTGAATCTTTTTCCAGGCCTAACCTTTGTGAAAGGCTGGTTCCAATTTGAACTGGTTCAGTAGAATTTTAAAAAACAACTTTGATATTGTTTTCAGTGAAAAAAAATTAATACTTGGGTTGGGTTCGGAGTTCAGACAATTAGTATCGTCCACTTTGGTCTGTGAGTCATCTTATTCTGGTCCACATTACTCACAGGGAGGAGTGATTTGAAACCACTGCTTTTAGTCTTCTAGATTAGAGTCTAAAACTGCCTCGGGTCTCTTTTGTTCCAAGCAGTCCTTGTTTTAAGCAATCCTAAAGTGCCATTGATTGGAGACCAAAAATCACTAACAAGAAACAAATGACCCAAACTCAGTGACACTCTTGAGTAGGTGTCCTGCATGAACCAGTAACTCTTCTCACTCGGATGCCCCCTCTCAGCTGGGACAGAGGGCCGTCCATCTCAGACGCTTTGCAGACTACCCAGAAACTGGCCCCAGCTTTAGCTTCCTGAGTCGTCCAAGTTTGTACATCTATTTCTCTGATTTTTCTTTGTTTCCTCTTCCCCTGACTGAGGTAAATGTTGGCTGAACATGTTTTGAATTGATGGCAATTGATCGTTTTAGAAACAGCAGGTATCCGTATTTTTGCTTTAGTTACGAAAAAGCCCTTAGACATTCTTTTCCAAGTCTAAGGTCAGGTCCTCGGGTTCACGGGAGTGGAGGTCTGAGGACCACTCTGCAGTGGCCTGCCCTTTCTGTCCAGCTCTGGGTACAAATTATGCCATTCACAAATGAAATAACACACATCACAAATAAATTTAAATTTATTTACACAAGTGTATTTGTCTGTGTGTGTGCATGTATATAGTATATGGATGACAAAGGGTAACTGTGTGTGCACATGCATGTAGTATGTGGATGGCTATGTGTAACTCTGTGTATGTGCACATGTATATAGCATATGGATGGCCATGTGTAACTCCATGTGTGTGTGCACATGTATGTAGCATATGGACAGCTATGTGTAACTCTATGTGTGCACACACATATGCAGTGTATGTACAACAATGTGTAACTCTAGGTGTGTACATAGGTATGTAACGTATGGACAGCTATGTGTAACCCTATGTGTGAGTACACATGTATGTAGAATGTACAACAATGTGTAACTCTATGTATGTGTGTGTACAGGTATGTAATATATGGATGGCTATATGTAACCTATGTGTGTGCATGTATGCAGTATATGGATGGCTACGTGTAACTTTATTTGTGTCTGTACTTGTATGTAGTATAAGGATGGCTATGTGTGACTCTATATGTTTGTGCATATGTGTCTGCATATGGATGGCTATGTGTAACTCTATGTGTGTGCATACATGTATGCAGTGTATGGGTGGCTATGTGTAACTTTATTTGTGTATGCACATGATGGAGTATATGTACAACCATGTGTAACTCTATGGGTGTGCACAGGAATGTAGTATATGGACAGTTATGTGTATCTCTGTGTGTGCACATGTATGTAACATTGACAGCGATGTGTAATTCTATGTGTGTGCACAGGTACGAAACATTTGGACAGCTGTGTACTTCTGTGTGTGTGTGCATATGTGGCATATGGACGGCTATGTGTAATTCTATGATACGTGTGTGTGCACATGTATGTAGTCTATGTATGGCTAGGGTTTGGATGTGGTTTGTTCATCACATGGTGGTGCCTGGTCCCTGTATGGCTCTGTTGAGATGATAGAACTTTTAAAACCTCGAGCCTAGTGGAAGCCGACTGGGTCCCAGGAGACTGTCCGTAGAAGGATGGACGTGCTTGCTCTCGTGGGCAGTCCTGGGAGACCAGGTTGTTGTAAGCCAGCCTATAGTCCCCCTCGACTCTCTCTTGCTTCCTGGCTCATACACAGACATTCCCCCTCTGCTTCTCTGCCATGTGGTGATGCAACCCCGGGGCCCTTATCAGGGCCCAATAAAGAGGGCTACGTGATCTGAAATGCTCAGGTCCTAAAATGGTGAACTAAATAAACTTCGTTTACGACTTTAAAAAAAATCTCATGCAAAACTGGAGTTCAGTCAGTGGCAAATGCAGGATGCTGTGGTTTCCGCTTTGATCCTTCCCAGGCCTCTTATTCTAGAAGCTTCCCTCTTACTATGCAGCCTCCTTGTGCTGTTTTCTAGATAGTCACATCCCCCCTAGCAAGAACCACGTGGTACCGGATGAGCGTTGAAGACATCACTGCACTCATCTCATATAGACGCAGACGGATTTTGAGCCACCTCTGTGCCTACATCTGTAGTGTTTATTTGTGTGCTGTGTCCCTTGTCTGAAATGTTTGGGGCCACGGTGAAGATTCTCGGCGGGTGGTCCTGGTTTGCAGCATCTGCAGGTTCCCATGATGTAAATACTATGGCTAATTTCAAGATCCTGGCGTGATATCATAAACGTGGACTTGGAGGTGACAAGCCAGAGTACATTAGCATACAACAGTCCTATCACCCAAATACAATGCCGGGTACCACCTGGGATCCCCACAGCTATGGGGAATTTGGGGAGCAAGGGCCTAAAGCTCACAAAATTGCTGGCAAGGCTCCTTGTTTGCTTGGGGTGATGAATCTCTGCTTGGTTTGCCCCAGCCCAGATCCCCAAAGGGCTTACCCACAATGCCCCAGGCAACTCAGAGGCATGAACAGCAGTGAGAAGCATTGTCATAGCCTGGGAACATATGCTGAGCTAGCACTGTGCTGACGAGCACCCCCCTTACAGCCCTGGAAGTGGGGCTCAGACCCCTCCTGGGTAAACATCTGGGTGGTATTCCTAGGGTGACCCTGGAGGAATGGCAGTGTGGGGACAGGGTTGTGTCCAGGAGGATGAGAGCTAGTGTCACTTACTTCTTGGTCTTCATTTTATCTTGGCTCTTTCTCTCTTGCCCTTCCCCCAGGCAGGCCTTGCCCTCTAAGGCTGAGGACTTTGGGGAGAGGGAGGAAGGGGCTATGCAGGGCAAGACTGTGTGGAGGAGAAAAGAGTAAATTCCCCAGGTGGCAGGATGACCAGGAACAGTGTGGCATTCCGAGGTACATCATAGGGAAATACTCCCTTAGTCAAACACAGAAAAACCATGTCCTGTTTGTAAGGCCTTGCTCAGTCATGTTTTGGATGATAGCATTTCTGATTCATGAGCCCATATAGCGAAGAGCAGAGGAATTAGGGTTAGAAAGACTAGGGTGGAATTCCAGACTTATCCCTGCCCTTGTGTGACCTTGAGCAAATAGCTCTGCTTCTCCATCTTGTTAGCCGGACCCCTCCCCACTGTGAAGAACCTCACTCTTATGTGTGAATCATGGTCTCCAGTAATCTCAATTCTTAACAGATTTATTCCCAGACCCTGAGTTTCTTTTTCTACTCCTTCTTTTTTCCTATTATTTATTTTTCTATTTTATTTATTTATTTACAAGAGAGAGAGAGAGAGGGAGGGAGAGAATGAGCATGCCAGGGCCTCCAGCCACTGCAGACAAACTTCAGATGCATGTGTTCCCTTGTACATTTGGCTTAGGTGGGTCCTGAGGAATTGAAACTGGTCCTTGGTCTTGCAGGCAAGCATCTTAGAGACTGAGCCATCTCTCCAGCCCTCCTTTTCTATTCTTGCCATGAGCTCAGATCCCAAGACCTAGTAACTTTACTTCAGTTTGGTGACAAATAAATAACCTTAAGTGTGCTTTGCCACTGAACTTGTCTCTAGAAAATAAACTTTTATGTATCACAGCTCAGTGATGGCATGACTATTAGGTAGTCACCAGTGTTCACAGGACTTCTTAACTTGTTGGTCACTATTTTATTTTATTTCATTTTTTTTTATTTTAGAGAGAGAGAGAGAAACAGACAGAGAGAAGAGAGAGAGAATTGACATGCCAGGGCCTCAGCCACTGCAATCGAACTCCAGACACTTGCACCACCTAGTGGGCATGTGCAACTTTGTGCTTGCCTCACCTTTGTGCATCTGGCTTACGTGGGATCTAGAAAGTCAAACATGGATCCTTAGGCTTCACAGGCAAGTGCCTCAACTGCTAAGCCATCTCTCCAGCCCTGGGTCACTATTTCTAGTGACATACATCTCAATATGACTCCATTCTTAGATGGAGTGTCTGGGCTATGTTCTGTGTCTTTATCACAGTACCTATGATAGTTTGAATGTGGTAGTTTGAATGCATGGCCCCATAGACTCAGATGTGTTATTAAATTTGAACATGCAAGCTCAGCCCCTAGCAGGCTGACCCCTGCTACATGGGGTATGTCCCTGGGGTTTGGATCTTGTATTCAAGCCCTAAGGTATGTTGGGGGGCATGTCTGTGTCTAGCCCTACTAGGTGTGTGGAGAGCAGTTGGAGCTCTGGAGGTTTTATGGTGCTGGTGGTTGGTGGTGTCTCTCTGCTTGGATCTATGAAAGGGAGCCAGCTTTTTCCACCATTGTTGGTGTTCCCCTGGATTTTGCAACCCTGAAATAAACCCTTTCCTCCCATAAGCTGCTTCTGGTTGGATGCTTGAATGGGAAGTTGACTGTAACACTACCCAAGTGAGTTACCAACGTCCAGATCTGATTACATTCCTGGCTTACTTATACATATAATCTCCTGTGACTGCCACTGTCCAAAAGACCAAGTCCACCTTGGCAGGAAATCCATTGCTGGTGGGTCCAAATATACGTTAGCAGCATTTCCAGCTTATCCTTCTTCACTCATCTACATGCCCCTATCCATCCATGCATCCAAGCTCTCTCCTTTTGTCCTTGTTCTGCTTCTCTGACAAGCCCCTCCCTCCCCTGGCATTTTTTGTAACCCAGCAAGAGCTCATCTCTGTGAAGCAGTCTCCTAACCCTACTGAATGCAGAGCTTATGAGTGGAGACCTTTGTCTGCCTTTTCTATTTATTTACTCATTTATTTATTTGACAGAGAGAAAGAGAGAATGGGTGCACGGGGCCTCCAGCCATTGCAAACGAACTCCAGACTCATGCACCCCTTTGTGTATCTGGTTAATGTGGATCCTGGGGAATTGAACCTGGGCCCTTTGGCTTTGTAGGCAAACGCCTTAACTGGTAAGCCATCCCTCCAGCCCTCATCTGCTTTTTCTGCACTTACAGCAATCTATTGATTAACAGAGACATCAGTTTCTGCTATTGGTAAGAGAGCAAACTGTCCAAGAAGTAAGTATTCCATGCTCAGCCTATCTCTCTGTCCCCAGAGTGCAGCACAGTGACTGAATCGAGGAGGGAGTTAAGCAGATAAATACTGACATATTCCCATGTACTTCAAGTGACTTCTCCAAGAAAAGTGTTTATCAGCATGATTTCTAGGGCCAGCCAGCTTGGGATTCAAATCCTAATTCTGTTGCTTACCAATGACTTTAGCCAGGATAATGTCTCATTTTCTGCAACTCATAAGTGGGAGTAATATTAACTTCATAGAGATGTGGGGAATATGAAGAATAAAATCATGCTACTTAGCAGTGCCAGGTACAAATATTCCTCAGATGCCTGCTATGATAACTGGATCGAGGGGCTCAAGTTGGCCTGACAGTCTATGTTTAGCTCCCATGTGGCTGTGAGACATCTTGGAACAGTGATCTTATTGGTGCAGAGCCAATTCATCCGAGAGGTAGGCTATTGACTTTGGTCCCATTGGCATTTTGCTTTTCTCCTAATTGTATGTGAAGATCAGATGGAAGACTCCAAGGAGCCAAATGTCTGCAGAAGTAAGAAAATCCAATTGAACCAGGCAACAGATGAGCGAATTTTATTCCTAGTTACATTTCACGTAGGCAAGACCATCCTTTCCTTGAGGATTGGAAATAAGTGTCACTGTGGGCAATTCCACAATGCATTTGAATTTCCCATGTCTTATATTTCCTGGGCAACAACCCAAACTAGTCAAGGCAGTCTGGAAAAGGAGCTGAGGGAGGCATCACATCCACAGCTGTAATCAACAGTAAGGCTATCCACATAGGGAAATGAACAAATTGAAAACTTTTATCTCCCCTGTACCTTAGCCATTCAGTATTTTTTTTTCTGGAATGCATGCAAGTGTGTGTGTGTGTGTGTGTGTGTGTGCGCGCGCACGCGCGCGCGCACGTGCACACACACACTGTACATATATTTCTCAACATTTTATTACAAATCTTTACCTTTTTTGTTTGTTTGTTTGTTTGTTTTGGTTTTTCAAGATAGGGCCTCACTCTGGTCCAGGCTGACCTGGAATTCACTATGTAGTCTCAGGGTGGCCTTGAACTCTCGGCGATCCTCCTACCTCTGCCTCCCGAGTGCTGGGATTAAAGATGTGCACCACCATGCCCGGCTACAAATCTTTACCTTTTGCAACTGATTTCATTTGTGCTTAAGAAGCAAGCTAGATTCTTCCTAATCAGTGTTCAAGGTGACCTGCCAAGCAGGTGGAGGGTGGTGCCCCTGGTCTCAACATCTTGGCCTTGTTGCACTACTTAAGCTACTGAGAAAATAAATCAAAGACTTGAAGGATATTTGTGCCAGAGTCCCATCTGAAAGTCTGATTCGGTATGTTGATGAATCTTTTAAACATATCTTTTATTTATTTATGTGAGAGAGAAAGTATGGGTGTGCCAGGGTTTCTTGCCATTTGTTGCAAGACACATGCACCACTTTGTGCATCTGGCTTTGTATTGGCAAATCAAACCTGGGCTTGAAGGCTTTGCAAGCAATTGTCTTTAACCATTGATCCATCTCCCTAGCCCATGTTGCTAAATTTTGATAAAGGTGCTTTCTCCCCATGTTCCAATTGGTCTTGCTTGGTTCAGTGCAAGATAGCCAGCAGCAGTTTTTGGAAGTCCCCAGAGGTGTCTGAGCGAACCATGTCAGAGAGAGACTTCTGATGCATCTCCTGGAACTTGGCCTTGATCCCCTGCAGGTCCACCTGTAGAAAAGATGACAACATTGACAACGTGTGCTCACTGGAAAGGGCAGGCATTCTCCAAAGCCATCGTACTCATTCACTCAGTTATGCCTTCAAAGAGCCCTTTGAGGTTGGGCCAACGTTATTTCCATTTTGTGGAAGAAAAAAAAAAAGTGGATTCATCCTCTCAAAGGTGGCAGAGGTGCCTCTGTGTGCATGCACGTCATTAAAACTTTTCTCTTTTTTTTAAGGTAAGGGTTCACTGTCGTCCAGACTGACCTGGAATTCACTATGTAGTCTCAGAGTGGCCTCGAACTCATGGTGATCCTCCTACCTCTGCCTCTTGAGTGTTTGGATTAAAGGTGTGCACGACCACCCCTGGCTAAAACTTTTATTTATGAAAACAACACTTGAATTGCATGCAATTTATGTGTTACTAAATATTGTCTTTCTTTTGAGTTTTTAATAGTTATTTGAAAATGAGTCAATTAAGCAGCAGGGCTGTACAAAAACAGGTGGTAGGGGCTGGAGAGACGGCTTAGTAGTTAAGGAACTTGCCTGCGAAGCCTAAGAACCCCAGTACCCACATAAGCCATACGCACAAGGTGGTACATGTGCCTGGAGTTCGGTTACAGTGGATAGAGTCCCTGACATGCCCATTGTCTCTCTATCTGCCTTTTTCTCTCTCTCTAATAAATAAATAACATAAATATTTTAAAAAAAACAGGTGGTCAGTCCTGCTTGCTTTATAATCCATCATTTGTCAGTCTTTGGTAGAAGGTTCAGAAGATTGTTCAAGAGACTGGGTTTTTTTTTTATTTTTTTATTTGAGAGACACAGAGAGAGAGCTACACAGAGAGAGATAATGGGCATGCCAGGGCCTCCAGCCACTGTGAATGAACTTCAGATTCATCTGGCTTACGTGGGTCCTGGGGAATCGAACCTGGGTCTTTTGGCTTTGCAGGCAAGTGACTTAACCGCTAGAGGCTGGGTTTGTAATCCAGTGGTTAAAAGCACTTGATGTTGGGCTGAAGGATGTCCTATGATCTCCATACACTGGAATGCATGTGCCCATACATACACCACACACAGAAGGAGGAGGAGAAAAAGGAGGAGGAGGAGGAACTGCCAAATGGAGATTTGAAATTAAGCATTTTTTTCTTATACCAGATCAGTAAGGACATTAGTACCAGTTGACAAAATTCAACCCCCAAACCATTTGCAGGACTTATTTTGAATCTAATTCATAGAAAGCTTAGAAACCTAGTGCAGCAGGTGGGGTTAGGATCAGGAGGAAAACGGGACGAAAAGATAGCTCTGCTTCAGACTCTTAGGCTGGGAAGGGAAAAAACTCCTGTGCCAGAATAGACAGAATTCCAGATTGAATAAAAGGAGCCTTGTGAAAGAAGAGCAAAGCTCTCACTAACCAAGGGTTTTTTGGTTTTTTTTTTTGTTGTTTGTTTTTTTTTCTTGTACTCTAGGCCTAGAAACTGTAGCTCAGTGATTTTTTTTTTTTTTCTTCTTCTGCCCCAGTAAGGGTTGGACTGAGAGAGAGTAAGATGATGAGGAAGGCAGCAAGGGGTTGTTTGAAGTGGACACTGAGCACAAGGAGAGAGATGACTGGAGGACAGATAGATGAGGCCCCAGCTGCCCTGCTTGGCCGTCCCCACCCTCCCCTGTCTGGTGCCATGCCCAGTGATATATGAGGGGCAGGAAAATAATGTACAGGACAGAGCACACTGGGGTACATGTGACCTTGGGGAACTAGAGGATCCATGAAACTGGGCCTGAAGCATTTTGAGGAGACTGTCCATATGTTGAAATCACCCACATGTAATGCATTCTGAAATGGAATCAAACATTCTACGATACATTTCTGAGGGCACATGGATCCCGAAAAGCTCTCTGGAGCCATCCAGTCTTCCTGGGGGTCTTTAGAACCCTGGTTCCTCCAGACCTTTTTTTTAAAATTATCATTTTATTTATTCATTTATTTATTTATTTGAGAGCAACAGACAGGGGAGAGAGAGAAAGAAAAGAGAGAGAGAGAATGGGTGCACCAGGGCCTCCAGCCACTGCAAACAAACTCCAGATGCATTTGCCACCTTGTGCATCTGGCTTACGTGGGTCCTGGGGAATTGAGCCTTGAGTCGGAGGTCCTTCACCGGCAAGCGCTTAACTGCTAAGCCATCAATCTCTCCAGGCTCCTCCAGACTTTTCTGAAGCTTCAGACAGGGGCTGTGGTTTGCTAAGAGATGGAGAGATGGAGAAGGCAGGCACATGGAGAGAGACAGGAACAGGGGAGAGAAAGAGAACTCCAGAAGAGGAGACAGAGGGAGGGAGGGAGGAAGAGAGAGGAAGAGAGAGGTAGAGAGAGAGAGAGAGAATGGCGCCATGGAGGAGAAGAAGAAGGGGGAGGAGAGATTCCAGGAACAGAAATAAAAGTGAAATGACTGCCTTGCCATGAAGCTATATTTAAAAGCAGCGTCAGAAGTTAAACATTTGTCAAAAGAAATGGGATCAGAATTTGGGTTGTATTCTTTCTCTTCACTGATTTTTTTTTTTTTTGAAAGATGTCTGTGGTTTTCATTTGCTTAGTTCCCTTCCTTCTCCAAGGCTTCTTCCACTGCCACGACATGCCTACTATTTTCCCTTCATTTAAGTCCCCTTCTGACAGTGGCCTTGCAGCCCCAAAGCACTAGCCGCAAAGCTTGGCTGCTGTGCCTCCCCCCACACACCGGCTTTTGGCTGCTCACCCCCTTCCCTTCTTTGGACTCACATTCTCCTCTGAGAGGGGTCACAAATGGGTCCTTATGGGGGTTGGAAGAAATCCGGCCCTTTAGCATATAAAGTACTGATACTCATGTGGTGAATAATCAGATATTCAGTATTATTTGTGGTGTTAATTTTTGTGTGGAGGGGGAATGGAGGGAGGAGAATGACAGCTAGAAAAAAGTATGTATCCAAAAAGCCTTCTTGGGGGTCACTGGGGAGAGGGCTCAGTTAACAAAGTGCCTGCGAAGGACCCAGATTTGATTCCCCAGTACCCATATAAGCCAGATGCACAAGGGGATGCATTCGTCTGGAGTTCATTTGCAGTGGCTGAAGACCCTGGCATGCCCATTCTCTCTCTGTCTGTCTCCTCCCTCTCTCCCTCTCTCTCTCTCTCTCTCTCTCTCTCTCTCTCTTTCTCTCTCTGTCCTTGCAAATAAATAAATAAATAAATAAATAAATAAATAAATAAATAAATAAATAAATAAATAAAAATACCAGGCATGCTGGTGTGTGCTTTAATCCCAGTGCTGGGAAGGTGGAGAGACAGGGAGCCCCTGGGCCTCACGGGTCAGTCAGTCTAGCCTACTCCAGGTCAATGAGAGAACTTGTCTCAACAAAAAGAGAAGTGGACAGTGGATAGCACCCAAGACTGTTTTCTGGCCCCCACATGCGCATGCAAGAAAATGTACACACAAACACACACACATGGGCTGGAGGGATGACTTAGTGGTTAAGGCACTTGCTTACAAAGCCAAAGGACCCAGGTTCAAGTCCCCAGGACCCACGTAAGCCAGATGCACGGGGTGGCGCATGCATCTGGAGTTCGTTTTCAGTGGCTGGAGGCCCTGGTGTACCCATCTCTCTCTCTCCCTTTCTCTCTTTCTCAAATAAATGAATAATATATAAACACACATACATGTGTACAAAAGAAGGCTCCTTAGAAGGCATGATTTTAAAATGTTGAGAAACATTGCTAGTATGCTGATGTGTTTCTTGTACTAAATCAAGCTTCCAAGTGTGATGCATTAAATAAAGTCCTAGCTTAGGAATGAGGAAATCATGTGATTGTCTCTCTCCCTGGTGACCTTTTTCAGTGTTGCTGGTTCATCTTCCTTAAAATGGATCTGGGTGTAGTCACGCTACCTCCCAATGGCCTCGAAAGATTCCCTCTACACAGAGCCACCAAGTCTCCAGAGCCTCAGATGACAAAACTAGAAGCAACTATTATTGTATTTTTGTAAAAAAAGAAGAAGAAGAAGCAGATTGAAGCAGATCACAATGTCTTTTTTTCTGGGAAGGTGAGGGATGTTTCTGTCAAGAGTCCCTTAATAAAAACTATTTGTCAGTGACATCAGTGGAGGAAAAAGAAGTTGTAGCCTTTGGCTGAGGAGATGGCTCAGTGGGTTAGAGAACTTGACACACAAGCATGAGGACCAGAGAGGGCCTGATTTACCTGAGTTTGATTCCCCAGCACCCAGGGCAACAGCATGCCTGTAACCCCAGTTCTATGTGGAGTCAATAATTTGACCAAAAATGACAGCCTTGGGTTCAGGGAAAGACTCCATCTTTTTTTTTTGGTGGGGGGGTGTTGAGGTAGGGTCTTGCTCTATCCCAGACTGACCTGGAATTCACTATGTAGTCTCAGGGTGGCCTCGAACTCATGGCAATCCTCCTACCTCTGCTTACTGTATAATGGGATTAAAGGTGTGCACCACCATGCCCAGCTGAAAGACTCCATCTTAAGGAAGCAAGTGGAAGAGTGATAATGGAAGACACCTCTTGTTCTCCTCTAGCCTCATGTGTGTGTGGGCCTGCACATCTGCACATACATGTACATACACACACCACATACATACCCCACATATTGCCTTGTACACACACGCACACCTTTAATCTCAGCACTCAGGAGGCAGAGGTAGGAGGATCATCATGAGTTCGAGGCCACCCTGAGAATACAGAGTGAATTCCAGGTCAGCCTTGGCTAGAGTGAGACCCTACCTCACAAAAAAACAAAACAACAACAACAAAAAAAAAAAACAAACAACAACAAGAAAACACTCAAAAAAAGGAAGTTGTAGCTGAGTGGAGTATGCATCTTACCTCAGCCCTAGTCACAATGATGCGAATTAAGGTCTCCTCGTCTGTCCCCACACCCTTCATGGACTTGTACAGACGCTCGGCAAAATAGCCCTCACGGTCCTTGGCGCATCTCACTGGGAGAGACGTGGAGGGGAGAATGTCAGGTGTGCATGGTTCGTGAGCTCACGGGGACACTCCAAAAGAACCATGCAGCCCACAGTGTCACTCGGTTGCTCTTGGAGCTGCCAGACTTGAGAGGCAGAGGTTTGGAAGTTGCTGACTTCACACTGCTGTGGAATGAGATCTGGAAGATTCTCTGGGATCTACAAACCAAAGCAGGATCGACACCACATTGGCGGCCTGGAGAGATGGCTCAGCAGTTAAAGAAGCTTGCTAGCAAAGCCTGAAGGCCTGGGTTCAAATCCCCAGTACCCATGTAAAGCCACATGCACAAAGTGGTGCATGTGTCTGGAGTTTGTTTGCAGTGGCAGGAGGCCCTGGCATGCCCACACTCATTTGCTTTCCATTTGCCTCTTTCTTTCTCTCTCAAATAAATAAATAAAAATATTAAAACAAACACTTCAGAAGGAAGAGAATGCTCCCTGTGCTCTGCAAACCCTGTGGGGAGGAGAGCAGGACCCTCACCCCACCTATCCTGTTGAGGTCCTGATTTTCATTCTCTGATAGCGCAGCCCTGCCTCATGAAACCTCAGGGCTGGACCAGGGCCCTGTGGGGACACGGCTTAGCCAGCAACCTTCCATAACAGAACCTTATGATCTGCTGGATTTGCTCAGCTGCATGGATGGAGCTCTGCTTCTCCGAGCTCAACAGCCTTCGGCCCTTTGCTTTCTTCTCTGTGTGTTTTTTTGTTTTTTGGTTTTTGTTTTTGGAGGGGGTACTTCATCTCTCAACCTTCTCCAGGCCTCACCCCCTTCTTAGCCAGTGACCTGAGATGTGGGTTTGGGGGTTTGGTCCTTTCTACAGATAACCTTCCCATGCTGCTGCTGCTGAGTGGTGCTTTCTAGCCCTCCCTTTGCCTGTCGCACTGTGTGCTATCTACAAACTAATGAAGTGTGGCTCCTGCTCATCAACCAGGGGACAGGGTGCATTTACTGGAGGTAAAGCATCTTTTATTTTTATTTTTTGAAAGAGAGAGACAGAGAGTGGGAGAAAAAACAGAGAGAGAGAGAGAGAGAGAGAGAGAGAATGGGCATACCAGAGCCTTTCAGCCATTGTGAATGAACTCCAGATGCAAGCGCCCCCATTGTATGCATGTGCAACATTGCATGCTTGTGTCTGGCTACATGGGACCTGGAGACTCGAACATGCATTCTTTTTTTTTTTATTTCCCTTCCTTCTTCCAGTTTTTGTTAATTTTTATTTATTTATTTGCAAGCAGAGAGATAGAGAGATAGAAGAGAGGCAGACAGAGAGAGAATGGGCACGCCAGGGCCTCTAGCCACTGCAAACGAACTCCAGATGCACGTGCCCCTCGTGCATCTGGCTTACGTGGGTCCTGGAGAATCAAACCAGGATCCTTTGGCTTCACAGGCAAGCGCCTTAACCACTAAGTCATCTCTCCAGCCTGAACAAGCCTTCTTAAGCTTTGCAGGTAAGTGCCTTAACTGCTAAGCTGTCTCTCCAGCCCTAAATCATCTATCTCTCCCCTTTTCCAGAGCAGCTACTAAAGCTTAAGAGAAACCAACCATTTACTTTTCATGTTATTGTTATTTACAAAGCTTCTTTGCGTGGCACACTCTATAGCCCAGGTTGGCCTGAAACTCATTATGTAGCCTAGGCAGGCTTTGGACTTGAGGAAATCCTCCTGCCTCAACTTCCTGAGAACTGGGATTATAGGTATGTACTCCCATGTCCGGCTGCAGTGTTTGGATGTTGGTTACTAATAAGTAACAAATTCAATGTAAGTGTGGACTGTGCAGCCTTAAAGGGTAGCAGGACTCTTGTCTTCTGATGATTCTGTGTGTGCTTGATGCTTCTGAGCAAGGGAGAGGAATAGGATTAGAGAAGCCGAGCTTAGGTTGGGAGTCAAGATTCCTTTCATAAGAAAAGCTGAGAGCCAGATGTCTGGCTTTTTTATCCTGACAGTAATCCCAGGAGTGGGGCGAGTAGGTGGGGACCGGTGTGCTACTCTGATGAGTGCCACACTTGATACTTGCTATGGTCACTACACTTTCTGAGCTTCTGGTATTCACCAAGTTTTCCAACCCACGCAGCACTAACGGATGCTGGAATCATTGTCTGTCCAATGGCAGTGTGTTCCATATCTACATAGCAGGCCTTCTTGCCTGACATGCTTCTTTCCTGATAGTTTGGGAAGAAAATTCACTACTTTCTCCCCCTTGAACACCATCTCCAGCAGTAGCCAGGGAAGGTCCGAATAAAAATAAAACTTTGCCTTAAAAGAGCAGGGCTAGCCGGGCGTGGTGGCTCATGACTTTAATCCCAGCACTCGGGAGGCAGAGGAGGAGGATCCAGGCTCTGTTCCTAGTTAATTCCAGGTCAGCCTGGAACAGAGTGAGACCCTACCTCGAAAAACCAAAAAATAAAAATAAAATAAATAAAAATAAAAGAGCAGGGCTTCACAAACTCCAGGGAGTGTCACTGGGGAGCTTATGACAGTGACTTCTCAAGCTGGATCCCAGTCCTGGTTTCTCAGTGGGAGAAACCATGGAAACAGGAGATTCTGAGGCAGATGGTCACAGGCCCCATTCGAGAAGGGCTGCTCATGGTGGAAATCACTGGAGCTCAGCCTCCATAGATTTTAGCTGTAAACTGGCATCTTTATGAGTTAAGTAAGAACAAGGTAGATGCATGGCTCTCAACCCCAGGCATTGGCTTTTTTTTTTTCTTCCTCTCTACCTTCCTTTGCATCCTCACTCCCACTGGATGTTTGTTTTCTGCCTCTACTGTAGCCTAATCTGCTGATTGAAGAGTCCCTTGTGGACTTTCAGCTTTTTAAGGGCAAGAACTAGGTCTCAATGGCCTTTGATCCCATGCCTAGCACAACCCCTAAACCAGGCAGGCTCTAGGGAAATAATAAATGAATGGTGGTGGTGGAGGTTTCTGACTACTTCTGGAGATCTTCCTGGTTTTCCATGCGACAAGGGCAGGAAGGATCCAGAGCTTCAGAACCAGGCCTTGAGCTGGGCTCTCCAGCTGCTTAAGAGAAAAAGACAATCATCCCGGTAGGGTTCCTGTGTGTGCCCTATGGCTCATGAGGAATGCCACGGGTTTTAGGCTCCTGCACATCGCAGTAGGTATTTGCTAATTTGAATATAAAATGGGTGTGGATAGAAAAAAATTGTTGATATTTTCAGAAAATAAGGATTGGAGAGATGTCTTAGCAGTTAAGGTGCTTGCCTGCAAAGCCAAAGGACCTTGGTTCGATTCTCTAGGACCCACATGAGCCAGATTCACAAAGTGGCACATGCATCTGGAGTTTGTTTGTAGTGGCTGGAGCCCCTGGCATACCCATTCTCTCTGTCTCTGCCTCTTTTTTTATAAATAAATAAATAATAAATACAAAATATTGGCCTGGAGAGATGGCTTAGCAGTTAAGAGCTTGCCTGTCAAGCCTAAGTACCCTGATTTGAGGCTTGATTCCCTAGAACCCACGTAAGCCAGATACACAAGGAGGCACATGCATCTGGAGTTCGTTTGCAGAGGCTGGAGGCCCTGGTGAGCCCATTCTCTCTCTGCCTCTTTCTCTGTCTGCCTGTCACTCAAATCAAATCAAATCAAATCAAAACAAATAAGAACAAAATATTGCCCATTCTCTCTCTCTCTCTCTCTCTCTCTCTCTGACTCTTTCTCTCAAATAAATAAATTATATATGTATATTTTTTTAAAGGCTGGAGAGGTGGCTGAGTGGGTAAGGTGTTTGCCTGCAAAGCCAAAGAATCCTGGTTTGACTCTCCAGGACCCACGTAAGCCAGATGCACAAGGGGGTGCATGCATCTGGAGTTCGTTTGCAGTGGCTGGAGGCCCTGGCATGCCCATTCTCTCTATCTCTGTCTGTCTGTCTGTCTGTCTGTCTGTCTGTCTGTCTGTCTCTGCCTCTTTCTCTCAAACAAATAAATAATTAAATAAATAAAATATATTTAAAAATACAGCCCCTTAAAAAAAAACTCAACAGTTTGGCACCAGGAGCACATTTTTCACGTTCCAGGCTACTTAGTCAGTTCTTCCTCTTTGTCCCATCTCTCCATTCCTGTATCATTTGTCAAGGAGTCCTAAAGTCCTCACCGCAGAAGTGTGGACTAGGGACAATGCTTTCATTCCAGAACTTGAAGAAAGAAAAAAGGGAGCCTGCCTGCTTGCCTGCCAGACATAGCCCCATGCCCATCTATCTGCTATTTCCTGCCTTTGGGCAACACCTGGGAGAAAGTCCAGGGGTTTGCTTGGCATGGCTGAGATCTAGCCTCTTTCCCCTCTTGTTCTAAACAGACCTCATTCTCTGCAAATGTTGAGGGGAATCAAGTGGGCAAAGAAACCCTCTGACCCTCGGGCATGTGCTTGCTCATAGACCCTAATTATTTTTTTTAATTTATTTTTTATATTTATTTATTATTTGAGATAGAGAGAGGCAGACAGAAAGAGAGAAAGGGGGGGAGAGAAAGAATGGGCACACCAGGGCCTCCAGCCACTGCAAACGAACTCCAGACGCATGCGCCACCTTGTGCATCTGGCTTACGTGGGTGCTGGGGAATCGAACCTCAGTCCTTTGGCTTCGCAGACAAGCGCCTTAACCATTCAGCCATCTCTCCAGCCCGCTAATTACTTTTGAGTGTCAAATGAACCACATACTGCTGCTCCCTAAGCTAGATAATAGTCTCAAGCTTTTGACAGGTCCTCTCAGGACCTGCAGTCTAACTGGGATCACAGGGGTCACTAAGATGGACCATCCAGACACCCACTGAAGGATCGAGGCACTCATTGCCAGGGCTGTTTGCTAACTGCTCCCAGCTGGGGTCCTTCCCAGGAATCACTCTCCAAGTTGGAGAGCTGGCTACCCAAAGTTCCAAATTTACCCAGATGCCATCAGTATCTGATGACTGGTTGGTGTGGGGTGCAAAGACCTGCCCCCACCATCCACTTTGGACACTGTAGCTTCAGAGTTCCCTGGGAGGACAGGAATTGCCTCACGTCTACCCTCTGCTTTGCCTGGTGGGGGTTACATTGGGTTGTTTTCAAAATGACTTTCTGACACTCTCTTGCACGCCAACCCCAGTCTCTCGGCACGGCCCCAGGGAGCCCAGCCCAGGATGGTTCGTTCCTAACTTTACCAAGAGTTAAGTAGGCCTTTGCAAGTCTCCCGATGTCTCTTCTTTGATGGCTTCTTCCAGGTCTTTGCCGATGAGCTGGAGAGACAAAGTGCAGGCTTTACTCTAGGGTTCGCTGTTGGCATTGGTGCCCTGGGGGTGGCTCCTCTGGGAAGTGCTACATGCCTCCTCACTTAGTGGCTATGAGGAACCCCTACTCTGCCTTTTAGAGTGGGGGTGGTTGTCCCTTTATTCAAGAAGGGGTTCTGGCTGCTGAGAGGTTAATTCTGAGTTGAGCCCAATGGATGTGACCCCAGCCAATGCCATTGACTGGGTATCTTTTTCCTCATCTATAAAATTAGGGAGTGGAGGAGCAACTAATACATACCACACAACAATATTTTTTTTTTCATTTTAGAGAGAGAGTGAGAGAATTGGTGCGGCAGGGCCTCAGCCACTGCAACCGGACTCCAGACACTTGCGCCACCTAGTGGGCGTGTGTGACCTTGCACTTGCCTCACCTTTGTGTGTCTGGCTTATGTGGGATCTGGAGAGTTGAACATAAGTCCTTAGGCTTTGTAGGCAAGCGTCTTCAGCGCTAAGTCATCTCTCCAGTCCACAACAATTTTTTTTTTTTTTTTTTTTTTTTTGGCTTTTCAAGGTAGGATCTCATTCCAGCCCAGGCTGACCTGCAATTCACTCTGTAGTCTCGGGGTGGCCTCGAACTCACAGCAATCCTCCTACCCCTGCCTCCCAAGTTCTGGTATTAAAGGTGTGCACCACCACGCCCAGCCCACAATAATTCTTTATATACATAGCATGTTAGTTTCCAACGTGTTTTTCATCTTTCCCATTCCAAGTTTCTGGGAGGCTGTGGTGATAATGCCGTAACCCGTGTGTACTTCCTGTTCCTTGTTTAGAGACTGGAAACTCAGTCATTTGTAGTTTGCATGAAATAAGTAGAGACTGTGAAGTTCCTAATCAGACTTGATTGAATGTTATTAATAGAGTAGGCATCATGGGCTGGAAGCCAGGAGCTGACCATATCAAAATGCCACTTAGGGCAATTGCAAATGATCTTATATTCGCCACCGGTTCACGTCGCTCAGCACAGTATTACCCATTAGATTTCTTTCCAAATATTTACAGAAACTAAAGTTAAAGTAAATTGTGACTATCCTTAACACAAATACTGCCGGGGCCCAGCACAGAGAAGGCAAAAAAAGAGAAAGGAGGACTTCTACTGAGCTCCAGTGCTTGTCACTTTCTTAGAAACTACTTTTTGAAGATATGACACAACTGTTCCTGTAAATAACTGGGACATTTGAGGGCATACTAGTGTCGGGTGTTTTTTTTTTTTTTAATTGTGAAAACAAAGGCACACAAAGCCTTCTTTTGTGATGCGTGCACAATATATGTGGGGCTGGGAAGATGTCCAGATTTCAGATTTAATGAAGGACCTTGGGCCACTGTCTGCCGATCTAGAGGTCTTTGTGAGGCAGGGGAAACAGGACTAGAAAGGGAAGGTAGAGCTGTCAATCCTGACCCTTCCTTACTTCCCCACCTTTCTGGGGTTTGATGTGGGAGTCGGTGTTTTGGAAGGGATGGGTATCTCTTCCCCAGAAACACAGGCTCATGTTCTGTGGATTAAGGTTGCATTTCATGAGGATGTTTTGTTCACACAGGTCTGTTTACAAAAAAAAAAAAAAAAAAAAAGCCTGCATTATCCACGTTTTGTATCTCTTGTTTGCACTGAATAGAACAGTGGTTTCTGTTAGACTCTTAGCCTACAAAACAGATAAAAAGCAGATGCGGAGTGCCATTCTGGCAAGGTGGGAGGTGCACTCCCTACTTGAACCTGGGACCATCTATCATGTTCTATCCTCTAGGGGCTTCTCTTTACACTCCTCCAGGGGGGCGCTGTTCACACACTGCAATGACATGCCCCCTGCCTTCCTTTCTCTTCCTGCTCCACCTCTTCCTGGTAGCTCCTTAGGAACCTGCATGGGCTTCATGGAACACTGTGTGGAAACAGTGAACTGGCTGATCCACTAGCTGTTGGGCCTCTCCTTTGCAAGTTTGTCATTTCAGTTACTGGAACACCTACCTCTTACAGGGCTCTTTGAATAGAACCAGACTTTCTGATCTTGGGATCAAACCACATTACGAGGATGGGGGTTAGTCTCATAGATAAGTATCTGCAGAGCTTACAGAAAGAATAGGGGAGACACACTTTCTTTTCAAATGCACCTCCACAAATTCACAGCATACCAGCAGACTTCTACAGGGTCTGGCTTTGCCAACAGTAATGAAAGGGCCGAAGGCTCTTGCATGAGTTTAGGGATATGAATAGGGAAGAGTTAAGTCATAAGGTGCATGATACAGACAGCGAGGCTGGGCAGTGGGCATGGGACTGTGCACGTACCATGTTTGCTAAGCCCTGCTTGTGGAACTTACTTTGGCTTTAGAACTGAAACTGATAATTTTGCAGTTTGGACGCTCTGATATATAAGCTGAGATCACAGAGTGAGAGAGAAGACTTGAGCATAGAGGACAAATAAAGGGTAAAACCTTGAGCTTTAGTGCCAAAAATTAAATTTAACTCCATGCCGAGACAAACTAATACAGAACACTCCAGTGATCTTGTGCTAGCTTCTTTGTACTTTGGGCCAAAGACCAGAAATTTACAGAGTCCTAACAGTTGAGTGAAGTTAAAAAAAAAATTAATAGAAAGGATCAAGATGAATAACAGTTGCTCAAGGCTTTTGGAGTAGACCAGTTGGCAGCATCTTAAGGCTGTTTTCCTATAAACAATCATCTGACATGTATATTACTATAATGTCCATTTGAGCTTTTGCTCTGATTATCGACACTGTTGATTTTGTAGGGAAACTCCTAACATTTGCTAATGTTTATTGAACACCCACTGCGTACTAGTTTGTGCAACCCAGTAGCTATTAGTAACCCTGTTTTACAATGAGGAAAATGAGGCATATCATGCTTAATAACTTGTCCAAGGTTGTATGTGACTAGTAGTCTAGAGCTAATTTCTCAAACTTTTTTTGTTTGTTTGTTTGTTTTTCTAGGTAGGTTCTTTCTATAGCCCAGGCTCACCTGGAATTCACTGTGTAGTCTCAGGGTGGCTTCGAACTCATGGCATTAGCCTCCTACCTCTGCCTCCCAAATGCTGGGATTAAAGGCGTGCACCACCACACCCAGCTAATTTCTCAAACTTTAACATGCACCAAAATCACTGGGAAGACTTGCTAAGAACTAAAGATGGTAAAATCCAAACCTCAGGAAATGTGGCTCTGAAGAAATGGGGAGAGAACTGAGAATTTTTTCTCTCTCTCTCTCTCTCCCTCTATCTCTCTCTCTCTCTCTCTCTCTCTCTATTTTTGAGGTAGGGTTTCAGTCTAGCTCAGGCTAACCTGGAATTCATTATGGAGTCTGAGGGTGGCCTTGAACTCAAGGCGATCCTCCTACCTCCACCTCCCAAGTGCTGGGATTAAAGGCATGTGCCACACAGAATCTCAAGTGACAATGATGTTGCTATTTTGAGCACGACTCTGAGATTGGCTTAAAGACTAATAACTTGCTTTTACTAGTTCATAGAGGTGGTCATGAGTTCACACAGCTTTATGCATGTGCACACACACACTCGTATGTGTGTGTTTCCATAATGTTCTCCAGTGACAGTCATCCCTGGAAACTCCACCTGTGGTCTCCATCATGTGGGAAGAGGGCTCAGGTCATGGAGAACTCTTCCAGCTCACAGGCCACCGGGTTCCAGTCACAGAAAGTGAAGAGCACGGGGTCAGCTGCCTTTGATCCTGATGTTGGGCACGATTTGAAAGCAAGGGGCCCTCAAGGCTTATATTCAGGGATGATAAAATTCCAAAGCTTTGTCTTTTCATCTGCTGGCAACACTCAGGAAAGGCTATTTCGAGTGAGAAGCAGCCAGCTCCACCGAGGTAGGAGCTCAGCTGGGGAGTCTTGGAGCTCTCATCCACTTTCTGCTACTGACTTGCTGTGTGGTCCTGATAAGTTACAGATGGCTCCTCACTCTGCAGACTTGCCTGGCCCAGCAGTTGTGGGCCACAATAGCTGTTCAGCACATGTGATAGGTAAGGAGGTTGTTGTGAAAATGAAATAAGAGACATGGGGCATAGAAATGTTTTGAATAGGTAAAAGCACTCCGCACAAATAAAATAGGATCAAAAAAAAAAAAAGAAATCTGAAACTCTACCTAAGGCTCTTTGGAAACTAAGGGTAGTCTTTCAGAAAAGGACAGATCACGAAATCCCTTGAGAGAGCTAACTCACTTTGTTGGCTTAAATGATAATGAGACTGAAAACATAATTTATGCATGTCTTTGCAGGAGCCTCTCTCTGAGGTATATTCTCCAGCTGTCTTGGGAGTTGGAGGCACTTAGAGACCAATTGTAATACGAGTGAAAGCAAATAGGAGCTAGGGAGAGATAGCTCAGGAGGCTAAATTAGGACCTGAGTTTTGACTCCCAGTATCCCCATAAAATTCTGGGCATGGTGGTGCACACCTGTAATCCCTGTTCTGGGGAGGAGATGATAGACCAGCCAGCCTACCCTAATTGGTGAGTTCCAGACCAATGAGCAACCCTATCTCCAAGGAGGCGTGGATGGTGCTTCTGAGGATTACATCTAAGGCTGTCCTCTGGCTTCCACATGCACATGCACACCATGTAGATACCTCTGCAATCTACCCACACATGAACACACTTATACATAAATACATGCATAAAAAAAATAAGAGCAGGGCTGGAAAGACTGGTTCAGCGGTTAAGGCACTTGGCCTGCGAAGCGTAAGGACTCAGGTTCGGTTCCCCAGAACCCAGATAAGCCAGATGCACAAGGTCACACATCTACACAAGGTCACACAGGCCCACAAGATGGCACATATATCTGGAGTTCAATTGTAGTGGCTAGAGGCCCTGGTGGGCCAATTCTCTCTCTCTCTCATAAATAAAATAAATAATAATAAAAAATGAGCCTGTATCTTATTAGCTCTGTGAGGGTGTGATAATGAGGGGGAGGTTTGGTCCCTCGCTCTTGGTGGAACCAGGATTTGCACTTGGACCTTTTGAGCCTAGAGCTCTGTCCCTAAGCATGACATTTCTCTGCCTCCCTAGCTGTACTGTATATAAAGATGTCCCAACTACAGCACTGCATTTGGAACTGAGCAGTTCTTCCCTATGGGGCACTGTAAAGACAGCTTGGCAGCATCTTGAATGTCCCCTTCCCACCCATCAAGAACTACTGATAGAAATGAGTCACTTGTTCTAGGTCCCAGATCATGGCTTCCCTTGGAAATAACTTGGGATAGTCTCAGGGCTTTACTACTTACAATTTCATAGGCTTGAAAGGTGGCTTGTAGCTGCTTGCGGCTCCGCTTGGCCAAGACTTCATTGAAGGCAAGCTCGTCTGTGCCCCAGCGGCCTTCTCCTGCCTTAAAGGTCAAGTGCAAACAATGTGAAGAACAACAACAAAAAAAAAAAGACTAAATATACAGTGCTGTGGACATGTGGACACTGGGTGGGCAAGGAGTTAGATATGAAGTAACCAAGAACAATTTTGGCTGTGGCTTGGAAGCTGTGTCTCCTATCATAGGGTTCTTTTGTGGTTAAACATCCTGGATGCTGAAGTACATCAGAAACAAAGGCATCGGGGCACTTTCCCACACATGTACACAACAGAAGAGCCGCATCCTAAAAACATGTTGTCACAGAATCCCTTGTACTGTTTTTTTGTTTTTTTTTTTTTTTTAACTTGAGAGAGAGAGAGAGAGAGAGAGAGAACGGGTGTGCCAGCAGCCTCTCAGCCTCTGTGAACTACAGATGCACGCACCCCCTTGTGCACATGTGCGACATTGTGCACCTGCGTCACTTTTGAGTCTGGCTAAATGTGGGACCTGGAGAATCCAACGGGTGTTCTTAGGCTTCGCAGGCACGTGTCTTAACCGCTAAGCCATCTCTCCAGCCCTTGTACTGTGTTTTATACTCCTCCCCCTGGACTTCTCTGGAGGATGGTGGAAAGAAATATTCTAAGAGGGAGATCCACTCCTCCATGATTCGTGAAGGAAAGTGGGTCATGTTACCCGTAAGATGCCACCCACATGATAAACATTCATGGAAGCTTCCTTAAACTCTGTAATGCAGAAGTCACTCGGGCGCTTCCTCTTTCAGAGCAGCCATGACTATCTCCCAGGAATGCTTGCTTTGCTTTTACTAGATAAACTTCTGCTTAAATGATCTTCATCTGTCCCCTGAATTCTTTCCTTTAACACTTAGGATTCACCTACAGAGAATTATAAAATATGTACTGAGTAGAAAACAAGTGGGTAGATTAAACACCATAAGCTTTAACTCACAGGTACATGTTCTATATTTATTTATATTATTTATACCCTCCTGTGTTCCAAGATGGATCTGAGGTGGTTAGCCCCAGAATACAAGAAGAGGGACATGTCTTTCTTAAGATCTATACAGATCTAAGCATATGCTTATTTCTTAAAGGTGACAATGAATTCTCAAGTAACTCTCATATGCATGAAACAAACAAATGTGTGTGGGAAAACATGCTAATACAGTTAAGAACAGAAGGATTCTGGGAGGCTGGTGCAGCTCACACTTACATCATACAGGTCTTTGGCATCCTGACCAGCCAGCTCCTTGTCCACACTGTCCCCTTCATCACGATTAGCCTAGGAAAATCAACACATTGTCATTAACTCATGTTCCTATTTGGCCACAGAAGACAAAAAAGAAAATTCTGGAATTTTGGGAAAGGTGGCCTAAAGCTCAGTTCAGCCTTGCTGAGTGGCAAGGCCTGGTCTTTGCTGCCATCTCCTGGGCAAGACTGACAAACAGTTTAAGTTCTCTGAAAGCTTATCTACCTTTCGACTACAGTTCAAATTCACACACGTAGGTTGTGGTAGTTTGAATATATGTCCCCCATAGACTCAGGTGTTTTATTAAAATTGCGTTTGTAGCTTCAGCCCCTAGCAGGTAGACTCCTGCTATGTGGTAGAGGGGCGCACATCACTGGGGTGGATCTGAATTCCAACCTAAAGGTATGCGGGAGGTTTTGAGCTCTGGTTGTGCTTGCTTGTGGTGCTGGCTGTGCGGTGGTGTCTCTCTGCTTGGATTGATGAACGGGAGCCAGCTTCTTCCCTCATTTGATTGAACTTCTCCCTGGATCTATGAGCTTGAAATAAATCCCTTCCTCCTATAAACTGCAACCCCAGCAATGTGGAGCTGACTACAACACAGGTTCTCTGCTATCAGTATGTCCACAGTGATGAAATGAATTGGAGGAGAGAGAGCATGTGAAGATGGACACATCAATGTCTGATGCTGTCTGGAGGCCCAGGGAGTTGTGCCCCAGCAGGGTCAGTCCTGAAAACCTTGCCTTCCAATAGTTCCCGTAGGTCTAGACTCAGGTGGAGTCCTGAAAGCAGGGACAGAACTATGCGTGGAAAGGAGTCTGGTTCTTAACCCAGGGTTGCATCTTACTGGCTTTGTGAGTCTGGTCAGGTTACTTATCTTGTGAGTTTCCTCCTTGGCCAAACGATGTGGATGTGCTTAATGATTGAATTCATTAACCAGCTGTAAACTGCAAATGACTGGCAGGGTTAGGAAAGGAGAATGTGTTCCTTGTTTCTGGGCTGATGGAGGAAGAGCTGGGACTTACACTGATGTTTGCTTATTTTCTTGGGTGTGTGTGGTGTGCATTCATGTGCGCATTAGTGCTCATTATGTGTGGGGGTGTTGGTCAACAACAGGTGTCTTCCTCAATCACTCTCCACCTTACTTTTTCTTTCTTTTCTTTCTTTTTTTATTTGAGAGAGATAGAGAGAGAGAATGGGTGCGCCAGCGACCTCTCAGCTGCTGTGAATGATCTCCAGATATGTGCGTCCCCTTTTGGGCAAGTGTGGCATTGCGCCCTTGTGTCACTTTTTGCGTCTGGCTAAATGTGGGACCTGGAGATTGGAACGGGCATTCTTAGGCTTGGCAGGCAGGCGCCTAACCACCAAGTCATCTCTCCAGCTCTCTCTACTTTACTTTTTGAGACAGGGTCTCTTATTGAACCTGAGGCTCACTGATCTGGCTAGCTTAGCTAGCCAGCAAGCCCAAATGATCTGCCTATCTCTGTCTCCCAAGCTATGGGATAACTGGCATGTGCCACCACACCCAGCTTTTAAAAAAATTATTATTATTGAGAGAGACAGAGAGGAAGAGGCAGAGAGAGAGAATGGGTACGCCAGTGGCCTCTCAGCTGCTGTGAGCAAATTCCAGATGCGTGCGCCCCCTTGTGGGCAAGTGTGGTATTGCATGCATGCGTCATTTTACTTCTGGCTAAATGTGGGACCTGGAGATCGAACAGGCATTCTTAAGCTTGGCAGGCAGGCGTCTTAACCGCTAAGCCATATCTCCACCCCCACACCCAGCTTTTATGTGTGGCCTGGGCATGGGAACTTAGGCCCTCATGCTTGTGCAGCAAACACTTTACCATCTCCTCCACCCCTCAACAGTGTTTTTAATACATGTCTGTTTTGCCTTTTCTGTCATGATACCATGCTGCCAAGGATTATTCTCCAAGATTATGAAGTAGGTAAGGACCGTTCATTCTCACCTGCAGCAGGGACACCAGAATCCTCCTTAGGTTTCCACTTGTATCATCTTTGACATCAGACTCAAGGCTCTTGTCAAATACTTTTGAGGAAGAAAGAGAGGGAGGGAAAGTGGGCAATTTAGTTCCCAGAGGTAATTAGAAAAAAAATGGACTTCATCCAAAGCCAAAACAAAAGGTCACTTACGCCTTTGGTAGGCTTCTTTGATGGCACTGATTTCCTAGAAAGGGAATTGAGACAAATCAATATCCAAGGCGGGAGTCAACTGAGACACAGGGAAGAGACAGATGTCTGTCTTTATTGTTATTTCCTTCTAAAGTGGTTGTCCCCAAGGAACCCCTAGAGCACAGACCTGTGGAAAGTCTCTGATTGTGATGGGACCTTCCCTGTGTATGTTTTGCAGACACACATGTCCTGTATGCATACAGTCTCCTTAGAAGTGGATCACCCTGGGATGGGGGAAGTCTATCACCAAACAAATGAAGAAAATGTGTATTTGTGCCCTGGAATACTACCCAGCAACATGGTTGAGCCTGGAGGACATTATGTTAAGAGAAAGAATGCAGGCACTAAAAGATGAGCACCACGTGATCTTATTTGTGGAATCTAAAAGGGCTGACCCCATGGATGTTGGGAGTAGAAAGGTGAGCTCCAGAGGCTGGGGAAGTAGTGGGAAGGATCAGCATGTGTTAAGTGACAGTGAGATAGGAATAAAAAATCTAGTGGGCTGTTACACAGTGGGATGACTAAAAATTCAACAATAATATATTTGCTATTTTAAAGTGGCTAGAAGGGATGATTTTTGAATGCTATCACAAAGATGTGATAAATGTTTGAAACGATGGATGCCTGATTATTCAGATTTAACCAAAGCATTTTGTCTACAAGTATTAAAATATCACATTGTGATCCATCAATATGCACAATAATTATATGTTAATTAAAAATAAAAGGGTGGGCCGGGCGTGGTGGCGCACGCCTTTAATCCCAGCACTCGGGAGGCAGAGGTAGGAGAATCGCCGTGAGTTAGAGGCCACCCTGAGACTACGTAGCTAATTCCAGGTCAGTCTGGACCAGAGTGAGACCCTACCTTGAAAAACCAAAATAAAATAAAATAAAATAAAAATAAATAAATAAAAGGGTGGGCTAGAGAGATGGCTTAGCAGTTAAAGCTCTTGCCTGTGAAACCTAAGGACCCATGTTCAACTCTCCAGATCCCATGTAAGCCAGATGCACAAAGATGAGGCAGGTGCAAAGTCACACATGCCCACTAGGTGGCGCAAACATCTGGAGTTTGATTACAGTGACTGAGGCCCTGGTGCACCAATTCTCTCTCTCTCCCTTTCTTTCTCTAAAATAAAACAAATAAAATAAATAAGAATAAAAAGGCAGAAGTATTAAATCTAAGCTAACACCTTTCCCTTCCTCTTCACCCAGACTTATTCCCTCCCTCCCACCCACATGGCCAGTGTTAGAGTTGAGTGTGTATCTTATAAACATTTCTCTCTGTTCGCTATGCCTGGTTGTGTGCTACCAAAATACAAAGAACTGGTTGCTGTATGTGTTGTATGTTTGCAGAGTGAAATGCAGTACTTACCATTCCATGACTTATTTTCTCGCTCAACGATTGGTGATCCAGCTAGGCTGGGACCACAGATTGTCAATGTTTTATGAAGGGAAATAAAACATCCCATCTTAGCCTAAGCAAATGTTGATTTAGCTAGTCCCTTACTGGTGGCTGCTTAGTGGTTCCCAGTTTGTCTCTGCTTTCAACAGGACTTCTGTCAGTAAGCAACCTGCTAGGACAGGCATGCAAGTTTCCTTCCAGCGTTTGTGCTGTGGGGAACTGTTTTACATCATCGTTGTCAAGTAGCCCACCTCAGAGCTGCCTCACTTTATGCTTGAGCCAGCAGCGAGCAAACATAGGCATCCTAGCAGCAGGTTAAAAGCCAGGCAGGGCACCATGATGGCAGATATGGGGGGTGGAGGTATCGGAGCACCAAGTGCGTAACTCTGGGCTGTGGTGGGGCTGAGGGGGGTGGGGAAGAAGGATGGGGAGAGACAGGTCTTGTGGTGGGGCTGCTGATCATTGGTGCATATGCAGCTCTTCTTTCTCCTTTCAAATCCACAGGTGCAGCCTGAACCTAGTGTTTCTCCTCCTCTTCTCTCCTCTCCTCTTCTTTCCTCTCCTCTCTTCTCTTCTCCTCTCCTCTCTTGTCTTCTCCTCTGTTCCCCTCTCCTCTTTGTCACCAGGTCAATTTGACTGAAATAAAGCCTTTACTATTTGCTTGGATCTTAAAGGAACCAGGCTAAGGTTAGGAAAACAGTAATGAAATTAACCTTCTTTTGTGCGTGAGTATGGTGTGTGTGTGTGTGTGTGTGTGTGCGCGCGCGCACGCGTGCATGTGTGCGCGTGTGGGCATGTGCAGATGCAGGTTCCTCTCCCACAAGCAGATTCAAGAGAGGAGTGTCAGATGTCCCTCCTTCATCACTTATCCATGTTTCCTTCAGAGTCTCTTAGCGATTCTGGAGATGGCTACACCCAGCTGTTTCCATGGCTACTGGGAATTGAACTTGGGTGATCTCAGGCCCCCTTAGGTCCTCATGCTTGTGTGATAAGTGCTCTTAAGTGCTGGGGCCTCTCCCCTGCCTGGAATTAATCTTCCACAAAGGCATGTGCTGGTTGAACCTGACACTGGATGCCTCACTGCAAGGAGGTTGGTGCTTCTGGGAAAGGCGGGTGTGAATGGAGACAGTAGTGTGCCATCACCTGGAGTTTGTGCAAACTCCCTCTGAAGCTCTATCCTAACCCCAAATTCCTTCTTGAAATGAAGAGATCATGGGGCTAGGGTGGTAGCTTAGGGGTAGAGTGCTTGTCCCCAGCATGCACTGGCTCTGGGTTTGCTCCCCAGGATAGAAAAGAAAAAAAAAGGGAAGACAGGGGTTATCATAGGCAAAGATACAGAAGACTGGGGTTTTCCGCTGTGGTTTGGGTCATGGTGGTGCTTTGGGACACGACTGAGCCTGCATGTGCTGACTCAGACCACCACTGCTGCTCCTTCCCAGGAGGCCTCAGAATATTCAGCTTTTCTGGCATTTTCCTTTCCGGCCCCTCTCCCCACCATACTATGAGTGTGGAGGAGAGCAGGCTCTCCGAGGATGTTTTGAGGACCTCGTTCACTCTTGATGAATTTCTTCATCATGCTGGCTTCTGGGACCAAAGACACATGGGCTTCCGCTGGGGTCTTACAAATGTTCTTTTCAGCTCCTGAAAGAGTGTCATGTGCCCGAGAGACAAGCAGGGAGGTCTGCTGATAGAAGGACACAGAGTCCTTGAGGGCTATGCTGGCAGCTACTGGGGGTATTCGTTAGGGTCACCCACCTTTCAGCATCATTACAGACTACTCTGGTGCTCTGACGACAGTAATGCATCAGACACCAACACAAACATGCCTGGCTATTTATTGCATTATACATAGGCTGGGAGCAGGTAAAGTACAATGGTACCTTCTGCATGGAAAACTACAGTTAGAAAAACAAAACCTAAACTGTCATAGCTTGTCTAGAAAGATCTACTTCATCAAGCCAGGGGCAGCCAGGGTGAGAGGGGGTACCCTCTTCCAGGCAGTTACAGCCACTTTTTTTTTAATTTGAGAGAGACAGAGAGAGAGAGAGAAGAGGAAGAGAGAGAAAATGGGTGTCCCAGGGCCTTTTCAGCCACTGTGAACAAACTCCAGACGTGTGTGCCCCCTTGTGCACATGTGCGACTTTGCGTGCTTGCATCACTCTTGCATCTGGCTAAATGTGGGACCTGGAGATTCGAACAAGCGTTCTTAGGCTTCGCAGGCAGGTGCCTTTACCGCTAAGCCATCTCTCTAGCCTTACAACCACTTTTTGTGGGACATTAGCGTCTCTTCCAGGGGTCGGGGCCTGAGGACTCAGGTACAACTGACCTTATTGGTTCCCGTACACAGGACCTCGATGAGAACAGCCTCATCTGTGCCCATGCCCTTCATAGCCTTCTTCAGCTGCCGGGCAGCATACTCGCTGGGGAGGTCTAGAAGGGCCAAAGCTGTCTTCTCGAAGTTTCCACTCAGCTCACTCTTGAGCACTTCCTCCAAGTCCTGCAGGAAGCATGGAGAGATGGACTGAGAGAGCTGTAGGAGGAGAGAGGTGGGTGTCTGCCTTCACTACTCCCTGGGCACAGGAGGACAGGTCAGCTGTCTTGGACACATGCGGCAGTGATCCAGTTGAGAGCCACCTGCTCTCGAGGACAGTGATCACCATGATCACCCGTCCACCTCCCCCAAGGCTGGCCAAGGAGGAGAGATTCCCGCTCAGGGCTGGAGACCTCAAAGCTGGATCACAATGACAACAGCATTCACAGAATCTTTGAGGGTTCAGAGAGCTTTCTTAGCTGGAGATCAGCCCTGCAGAGCCGGCTGATGTATTGTATTATCTGCACGTAGTGAACCCCAGAAAGTGAAGAAAGGTTTACCCCCCAATGTTCAGCCAGAAAGACTCTCCAGCTTCCACTGGTAGTCAGTGTTCTTCTCTAAATGGGGACAATGACAAGACTTCACTTACAGGGTCCCTGGGGAAACTAAATGAAAATCCATGCAAACATTGAGCACAGAGCCTGGTATATTTTAATACTCAACAAATGCTTATGGTAATACATGTTGTATAATAAATGCTTATGACCATATGCGTTGTATAACATTATCATTGTGTCATCTGAAAGGAACATTCTGAGAAAATACAGATCAACGGTTTCTTTGACAAACCACTGAGCTCTGGGTCTGGGAGAAAAACCCAGAAGATTTTTATGTACAGCATTTGGGTTGCCATCTTCAAAGGGGGCCATGATATGCTTTCGTCCCAAGCTGTCACTCCATCTAACACCACATTGTGGGAAGACAGGTCTTTCTCAAGACTGCATGGGGGGGGGGGGTCCACCAGAATATTGGTAATGTATTTTTCCAAGACAGATGGGCATTCTGAAATCTCTGCTGCCAACCATGATGAGCCACATACATGAAAACAAATGAGGTTTGTTTATGTGCTCCTGGGCCAGAGATGATCGAGATGTCCTGCTTCTCATACCACCTAGCTGTGTTACCTGGGCATGACTATTCTGGGGGTTCAGGTGACGTGAGAACATAGATTTGAGTTCTCTGAGCATCTCACTGGTGGTCTCAGCTCTGAAACCCTGCTGAGAACTGGAAAACCAGCAAATGATCAACGCATGAAAATCTCACTAATTTTATGTTACAGTATGTCACTTTATTGTCAGCAGAACTCTTGGGCCTTCATTTGCCCTTATTACAGATTAAGTTCAAGGTGATTTATGTCTAACTTTTTCATACTGGTAGGGTAGAAATGGAGCTACAACTCAGGGTGAGGATGGGCTGCTAGAGTTCCACATGTAGTGAAAGATGAAAATTCCATTGCATTCAATTCAATTCAATTCAATTCAATGCAGGGGAACTGGAGACCTGCTTATTTTCATTAAAAAACATGATATTAACAAGCCAGATTATTAGGAAAAATGCACAGAAACTATAATGACAAGTGTAGGGACCTGAGTTTAGGTCCCCAGCACCCACATAATGCTGAGCAGGTGTGGCAGCCCCTGTAATCCTAGAAGTCAGGACTCCCCATGTCAAGCAAGCTGGCACGCCAGACTAGCTGAATCGGCAAGCTCTGGGTTTAAGCGAGAGACTTTGTCTCATTATAAGGTGGAGAGCAACCAAGAAAGATACCCGATTCAACCTCTGGCTTCCTGTCACACGCACACACGTGTACCCATACGTATGCAAGCACACATACATACATACATAACACACAAAAATACATATGCAAAAGAAGAGAAAAATAAGGGAAGAGGAAAGAAAGGAAGAAGGAAAGAAAGAAAGAAAGAAAGAAAGAAAGAAAGAAAGAAAGAAAGAAAGAAAGAGAAAGGGAGGGGGAGAGGGAGGGAGGGAGGGAGGGAGAGAGAGGGAGGGAGGGAGGGAGGGAGGGAGGAAAGAAAGAACAAGGTTACCTAGGCAGGCGACACAGACCTGTAATTGTAGCTACTTAAGAAGTGAAAGCGTGGTAATTTCAAGTTCAAGGCTAGCCTGGGTAACTCAGTGAGACCCAGTCTCAAACTAAATAAATACATAGCAAAGTCTGGGACTACAGACCAGTGATAGAACACTTGACTAGCATGTACAAGGTTCTAGATCCAATCCCCATCACTCCAAAAACAAGTTAAATTGTGTTCATTAGATATTGCTAAGCAAGCAAGGCTAGTGCGTACTCGAAGGTCATGCTACATACCAACACCATCAACAACAAAAGTATGAAAGAAAGGGGGAATGAAGAAAGAAAAAGTGTTAAGGCTTAAGGAAATGGAGAAGTTTTTAAGGTTTTTTTAAAAAAAAACATATTATTTATTTATTTATTTGAAAGCAGAGACAGATAGAGAGAGAATGAGAATGGGTCCACCAGGGCCTCTGGCTGCTGCAAACAAACTCCAAGATGCATGCACCACTTTGTGCACCTGGCTTTACATAGGTACTGGGGAATCAAACCTGGGTCATTAGGCTTTGCAAGCAAGCCCCTAAACTCTAAGCCATCTCTCCAGCCCCTTAAGTTTTCCTTAACAGTACTTTATGATGAATGCCTAACTCTTGAGGATATCGAACAAATGACAATTCCCTGTACAAAGGAAACTGATTTTCAAATCTCTGTCCTGTCTATAAGTTCTTATGTAGAATTAGACCAGATTGAATGGGAAAACGACTAAACAGTAGAAAAAATGAAGTCAATTTTAAAAATAATGAGTGAAGGGTATTGATTTTATAGGCTTTTAAGTTGACAGAGCAATTTCAGTTCTTTCTGAAGACAATTAAAGTTATAAATAGCTACATCAGCTTTTCTCCCCAGCTTTAAAGACATTCTTAGCTCCCTGGGGTGTGTGGAGGAAGCAGGGAGCTAGGGTGAGGCTGGTGCCCCTGAAGTCACCTTGCCATATTTTGCCTTGTACTTCTGCTTTATTTGTTGCCTCTCAGCCGATGTCCTGCTGGATAAGACTTCAATGATGGCTGCTTCATCGGTTCCTGAAGTGAAGGAGAGAGAAACAAAGCCACAGTGAGTAAGAAGCAAGACAGAGGTTGGTTTTAGTTAAGTCTGAGGAAGCCACCTCTCCAGCTGAAAAGGAACCAAAGAGACTCAATAGCTTTACAGTCCTGGGCTGAACATTGTATTCCATTTATTTGTTTATGAGAGAGAGAAAAGAGAGAGAGCAAGAAAGACAATAGGCATCCTAGGGCCTCCAGCCTCTGCAAACGAATGCCAGATGCACGTGCCATCATGTGCATCTGCTTACGTGGGTTCTGGGGAATCAAACCTGGGTTCTTAGGCTTCACAGGTAAGCGCCTTAACCACAAAGCTATCTCTCCATCCCTGAAAAACTGTATTCTTGTCACTCACTTGGACAATATCCATGGAGACCTCAGCCTGCACGGGGCACACTGAGACACATTGTGGTAGAAAAAGGGACATTTAGGGCCTGTTCTCCAACTTTATGTGTAGGGAAATGAAAACATGTCCACCCAAAACCTGTCCGAGAATGTTCATGGCAGCGTTATCCATGACAACCAGAGGTGGAGACAACCTGAAAGTCCAAAGGGCAAATGAATGAACCAGATACGGTCTGTTCATACAAGAAGCACTAGAGTTCCGATCAGTGTGAATGAACATTAGAAACCTTGCCCTAAATAAAAGGAGCAACCACAGAAGAGCAAGTATTATTTGATTTCACTCATAAGAAACACCAGAATGGGGGCTGGAGAGATGGCTTGGTGGTTAAGGTATTTGCCTGCAAAGCCAGAAGATCCTGGTTTGACTCTCCAGGACCCACGTAAGCCAGATGCACAAGGGGGCGCATGCATCTGGAGTTCATTTGCAGTGGCTAGAGGCCCTGGAATGCCCAGTCTCTCTCTCTCTCTCTCTCTCTCTCTCTCTCTCTGCTTCTTTCTCTCTCTCAAATAAATAAGTAGATAAATAAATAAATAAAAATATATTTTTCAAAAAGGAAAATTAGGTTGGGGCCGGGCAGGGGAATGAGGGGAGCTACTTTTTTTTTCTTTGAGGTAATCGAAAAGATCCAAAGTCAACTGTGGTGGTAGTTGTATATACCTGTGAATACAGTAAACATCATTGAACTGGACATTTTATTTTTAAATTTTTATTTTATTTTACTTGAGCAGGAAGAGAAAGAGAGAGAGAAAGAGAAAGAGAGAATGAGTGCTCCAGGGCCTTCAGGCTCTGCAAATGAACTCCAGATGCATGTTGTACCACCTTGTGCATCTGGCTTACATGGGTTCTGGGAAATCGAACCTGGGTCCTTTGGTTTTTCAGGCAAGTGCCTTAACTGCTAAGCCATCTCTCCAACCCCTGAACTGTACATTTTAAATAGGTGAATTATATGTCAATAAATATGTATTTTTTTAAACTCAGTAAAGGGTATGGCTGTTCCTTATCCTCTGAGTACTTATGGAGGAGATAAAATTAAGGCTGAAATTGCTGTAATAGTAATCTCATCCACAGTTTTTTTGTGTTTTTTTTTTTTTTTAACCTCAGAAGAGAAGGTCTAAGTGTGATCAGGAAAGAAAGTTGCCTCTTTACACTCTCATTACACCTTTGTATTATACTCTTTCTACAAAGCTTTTGATTTTTCCAGATGCTCAAAGATACTACATGCTCATTGTAGTAAATTGATTGCTACCAGCAACCATAATGAATAGAAACAAGGGCTGGAGAGATGGCTCAGCAGTTAAGATGCTTGCCTGTGAGGCCTAAGGACCCAGGTTCGATTCTGCAGTACCCATGTAAGCCAGATGCACAACGTGGCACATGCATCTGGAGTTTGTTTACAGTGGCTAGAGGCCTTGGTATACCCATTCTCTCTATCTACCTGCCCCTCTCTCTCTCTCTCTCTCTCTCTCTCTCTCTCTCAAACAAACAAATAAATAAATAATATTTAAAAATGAATAAAAACAAGCAGAAATCTGTTCTTGGTTGTGGAAACAGGGTTAGAAAGATGGTTCAGGTATGGCCAGTGTGGACATGAGAAAGACTGACTATCAGCCCAAAATTCGATATCCTGAGAAGAGATTCAAGTCCTGGCCTCACCACTAATTGACTGAATGACATTGGGCACATTATGTACGTTGTTAGACCTCCAGCTTCTCATCCATAAGATGTGGTCATACACTGCAAAACCATGTGAGGATGAAATGCAAGAGTCCAAGGACAGAGGCATGTCCCTTGGGGACCTCAGATATCAAAGAGCTTAAATATCCAAGTACCTGGCACTACCTCACATCCACAGAGGCTTGTGACCACGCCACCCTGCACAAGATGTTCATACCAATGATGACTGCTCTGGGGTCCCACCTCAGCCCTCAGCCCTCAGCCCTCAGCGATTGTGAGTGCTAGAAGGAACTTCCAAGGCCACCTAGTCCAAACTCTTAGTGACAATGACATCAAGACATGACCTTTTTCTCAGCTCCCACACATACTTTTCTTTGCTTCAAACACCTTGTCTACTTTACATCCATCCTCCCATTTGTTTCTTCCTTCCTTACTCTTTCCCACCACCTCCCCCTCAGCTCCTCCATCGACACCTTGTTCTTCTACCTGCTGTCTAGCCTCATCTTCCAGTTGCGCTTTCTAATTACCATCTCTCCCCTCAGGTGACCACTGCCTTTGTTGACAAGCCTTTCTTGTTTTAGAATGGCCCGCTGTTTCTTTCTGTTAAAATATTTTTATTTATTTATTTACAAGCAGAGAGAGAGAGAAGAAAGGCAGATAGAATAGGCCTGCCAGGACCTCCAGACGCCTATAAACGAACTCCAGATGCATGCATGCCACTTTGTGCATCTGGCTTTACGTGGGTCCTGGGGAATCAAACTCAGGTTGTTACACTCTGCAGGCAAGTGCCTTAATTGCTCAGCCATCTCTCCAATCCAATGGAGTTCTAATGCAACTCTTTCTTCTCTGTTCTCATCTGATTTCAAGTTGCCTGTGGCCTTGTTTCCACCAGTCTCCAAGGCATACATTTGAATTTGTTTGGTGAATCCTCAAAAGTACTTCTGGGGCTGGAGAGATGGCTTAGTGGTTAAGGTGCTTGCCTGCAAAGCCAAAGGACTCAAGTTCGATTCCCCAGGACCCACATAAGGCAGATGCACAAGGTGGCACATGCATCTGGAGTTTGTTTGCAGAAGTTAGAGACCCATTCTCTCTCTCTCCCTATCTGCCTCTTCCTCTCTCTCTCAAATAAAATTTGAAAAAAGTACTTCTGTCCTGTTGTTTATCTCCCTGCATGGCGTCACCAAGGTTAGACAATTCAGTTACCCTGGGGACTCACCTCTGTCTCCTTTGCTTTATGTATTTATTTATTTATTTTTGTTTTTGCAAGGTAGGGTCTCACTCCAGCTCAGGCTGACCTGGAATTCACTATGTAGTCTCAGGGTGGCCTCGAACTCATGCTATCCTCCTACCTCTGCCTCCAGAGTGCTGGGATTAAAGGCATGAGCCACCATGCCCAGCTCCTTTGCTTTTTTAAAAAATTTATTTATTTATTTATTTATTTATTTATTTATTTATTTATTTATTTATTTGCAAGCAGAGAGAGAGAGAGAGAGAGAAGTGAGGCAGACAGAGAGAGAATGGGCATGCCAGGGCCTCTAGCTACTGCAAACGAACTCCAGATGCATGCGCCCCTTGTACTTCTGGCTTACGTGGGTCCTGGAGAATCGAACTGGGATCCTTTGGCTTCACAGGCAAACACCTTAATAGCTAAGCCATATCTCTAGCCCCTCCTTTGCTTTTTAATGCCACCAAGTCTCCTTTGTCTCACAGAAAAATAACTCTCACTTGCCTTTCTCCTCCATTCCTTCTGTTACTGCCGGGTTCTGATTGTTTGTATTCTCTGAGTCCAGGGCTCATTTCACCTTATAATTTAAATGCCTTTACTCCTGGAGCAGAATCAGGGTCCTTTAATGGCATTTCCACAGCTTGGTTTCAGTCTATTCTTCTGGATCTAGCTCTAACTCTCCATTGCAGGCCTCACTCATTTTATCTTAACCCTATTTTCCAGTAGATAGTGTGCTTTTATAAGCCTTGCATAGAGTCAAGTTCCTGATTCCTCTTCCTCCATAGTCTGCAGTTTCTCTAGCCCTTAGGACCACTGCTGTGATTATAGGATTGCATAAATGTGAGATTCTGAGCCTGGTGCCTGGGCCATGGTAAGTGGTCACATGGTAAGTGTGAACTGTTAAAGCGCCAATTACGGTCATCCTGCTTGGGTCAGATTGAGAGCTTGGGGGAGCTGGCTCTGCAAGGCCCGGCTGAACCATGTCTGCTAAGCTTGTCACTGGAGGTGTATGAAAGTGATTCTGAATATCACGATATGAGCATTGTCAAAGTTCAGAATCATGACTTTATTTTAATGTGAATTTGATGCTTTGTGAAGGAACAGGGCTAAAATGAGTTGAATAAAAAGAAAATGGCAAGTTTAGAAACCCTGCCAGAGATTGTTCACTCTTTGGGACGGGATGCTATCTTTCTTAGACTGGAGCCCTTCACACAGTAGGTTTTGGTGGCACTAATATTTTACATACAAATGCCTGTTGAGTTGTCTCTTGGACTTGAACTCTTCACACAATAGCCTATAGTGGCCCTAGTATTTTACATATAAATTTCCGTTGAGTTGTACGGCACTGATTTATTCGAAGGAAAGTGATGTGAAGCTGAGCTCCTGTGATTGAGCTGGTGTCCCTCCCTGCTCAATCAACTACCTCTTTCCAAGACATCTCAATTCCCTGTGTGGATGGGAGGCACCTTGAAGGCAGGACGCAAACTTCATTCTCTAGTCCTGTTCTCACACCCAACCCACTGTGGGCTGAGGGAGAGCTTCCCGTACTGAGGAGCTGAGCAACACCATTGGTCTCACAGTGTCTGAGAAAATAGCCAAATATTTTGCCACCAGAGTCCAGCAGCCTGACCACAGGGGGAAGGAAACAAACAACTGTTTGACTAGAGGGAGGAGGAGGGAGGGGCTGCTGGGAGATGGTCAGGGCTTGCTGACTGAAGCTTTTGATTCTTGTACAACAGAGAGCTGAGAACGAGCAGACCCTTGTTAGCTTCCATGATATCCTCCACCCAGGTGGTGTTCAACAATTTTCTACCCAGAAGGACCTTAGGCTACAAAAAAAGGAGGGCCTGGGGACTTGTTTGAAACTGCCTTTGTCTGGAACAGATACTCATTTTTCTTGATCTATGTGTTTATTCAGAAGAGACGGGTGGGGACCCCAGTCCCCTCATCTCATGACCAAGAAACCAGCTGGACTGGGTGTTGCCACAGGCAGTGTTGGGTAGGGGCTGTCATCTGATTAGGAGGTAGTATGTGAGGTCCCCTGGAAGAGTCCCCAGATGCCTTCTCTACTCTTCCTGTCACAGCCCCTGAGGATCCAACTACGGCAGTCATCTAAAGTAAGGCACTGTTGCCGGCAGGTACTGTTCAGAACTGGTGCTCCACAAAGCAGCACAGGAACATGAGCAGGGAGTGGCTTTCGAGACCAGTCCCTCCCTAGGTGTGGGAAGCAGCTGCTGTGGATGGAGATGCATGACCTTTGGAGTCAAACAGAGCAGGCCTGGAATTCCAGTTCTGCCTCCCACAAGCCCAGTGACAGACTCAGATGTCCCAGAGTGTAGCAGATGTGGCTCTTTGTTATGCTGAGAGTGAGGTGAGTCTGAATAGAGACGGTCTAGAGATGCATATACAGACAGCACGGAAAAGGTGGCAAGCATCTCATCGGTGATTTTTATATTGATTTTCTTTTTAAAGTTTTATTATTATTTATTTATGAGAGAGAGAGAGAGAGAGGAAAAGAATGGGTGCGCCAGGATTTCTAGCCACCGCAAACGAACTCCAGACGCATGCACCACCTCGTGTGGCTGGGTTTATGTGGGTATCGGGGTATCGAAACTGGGTCCTTAGGCTTCGCAGGCTAGAACTTTAACCAAGTAAAATATATTTTTAAAATTAATTTCAGCTAATTCTTTTTTTTAATATTTTTTAAATATTCTTATTTATTTATATATTCGAGAGGGGGGCGGGGAATGGTGTGCCAGGGCCTCCAGCCACTGCAAATGAACTCCAGATGCATGAGCCAAGTTGTTCATCTGGCATAGGTGGGTGGGTCCTGGGGAATGGAACCTGGGTGCTTAGGCTTCACAGGCAAGCACCTTAATGCTAAGCCATCTCTGCAGCCCCAGCTAATTCTTTTTGCTTTTTAAAAATATGGCTTCTCAAACATTTGAAATTGCGTTTGTGGCTCACACTGTATTTCTTCTCTTTTTTAAAATTTTTGTTTTTATTTACTCATTTTATTTTATTTTAATTTAGTTTAGTTTTTGTTTTTCAAGGCAGAGTCTCACTCTAGCCCAGGCAGACCTGGAATTCACTATGTAGTCTCAGACTGGCCTCGAACTCACAGAGATCCTCCTACCTCTGCCTCCCAAGAGCTGGGATTAAAGGCGTGCACCACCACCGAGCCTAGCTCACATTGTATTTCTATGGGCCACACTGCTTCATGGAGCCCTTTTGGCAGGTCCTAGGAGAGGGCTGTGATAATAGGGATTTCTCAGGGAATCTGCAAATCCCTGCCTAGACCACAAGAAAGCTCTGTACCAGTGCCCACCCCCCTCACCCTGGGCCCAGCAGCAGTGTGTGCATTTCCACGGAAAGGGGTGTGATGGCAGAACCTTGGACTTCATGATTCCTTTGTAGCCTGGCTGTCAGAGGATCTGCTGTTATGGGTTCAAGTGTTGCCCAGCCCCCCCCCTTCCAAAAAATGATATGTGCAAGTTGTAACCCCTCAGTACTGCCGAAAGTGACAGAGTTTTCTTAGAGGTGAAATGAAGTCCCGAGGATGGGTCCTAATCCAATATGACTAGCATCTGTATTAAAAGGAGAAATTAGGACCTAGAGAGGTACATGCAGAGGGAGGGTGATGTGAAGGTGAGGACTGGAGAGATGCAGCTACAAGTCAAAAAGACCTGAGGCCAGCAGAGCTATTAAAAAGGCCTTGAGACTAGGGAGATGTCTCGGCGCTTAAAGACTCTTGCTTGCTGAAGCCTGCCAGCCCAGGGTTTGGTTTCTCAGTGCCCATATAAAGGCATATGCATCTGGAGTTTGCAGCCACAAGAGACTCTGGTATGCCAAGTTCACTCTCTCTCTCAAATCATTAAAAACATCATATATATATATATAATTTTAGAGCGAGAGATACAGAAAGAGAGAGAATTGGCACTCCAGGGCCTCAGCAGCTGCAATTGAACTCCATATGCGTACGCCACCTAGTGTGTGCATGCGAACTTGTACTTGTGTCACTTTGTGCATCTGGCTTACGTGGGATCTGGAGAGTTGAACATGGGTCCTTAGGCTTGGCAGGCAAACGCCTTAACTGCTAAGCCATCTCTCTAGCCCTAAAAACATATTTTTAAAAGGCCTTGAACGAATGTTATTATCTTCCCAGACCCCGTTAATTTTTAACATCTAGCTGGTGACACTAGTCTTGGTCTCCAGGCACTGGCATGGTGACCTCTGAATGGAGCAGAATGAGTAAACCCTGTTCAGCTGCTCCCTTGCTGAGAGGTTGGAATCCTGGAAGAAGAAGAAAAAGAGAGCTGGCCCATTTTGATGGGGTGGGTGGGAGCAGGAAAAGCGTGGCCTTGGGCAGGGCAGGAGATGGAAAGGAACTGGTTGGAGATGGAGAAGGAATCGAAGGAGTCTGGCAAATGCTTGAGATATTTCACCTTCACCTTGGCTCTGGAATCAGCCCTTAACAATAGTCTCTGGAGAGACCCAGCATGTAAGCCTGATCAGGTGTTAAAGAGCTCTGGAATAGCCAAGAGTTTTGTGTCCTCGGACCATTCACTTTACCACCAAGTGTTACTTCCATCTCTGTAATTCTGGGAAGATAAGTACCACTGGGAAAGGAGAAAATTTGAGGATGAGCTCATTTGCAAAAATAGCTGGAGTCAATTGCCTGCCTCATTGTGGTTCAGTTCCAACACTAATTCACATTGCTCCAGACCTCCCAGACCTTTGACTACGAGCAATGCGTATCCAATTGCTTGCTCTGTGATAGTATAATGATGAAGTTTTAAGTTTCTGAGTGTCTCCCTCAGAAGGGTTTTCTTTTTCTCTTACATGCCACTTGAACCTTCCCTTTCTGTTCGGTGGAATCTCTTTCCATTTAGGCTTCTGTCTGGGTCAAGAGCCTTGCACCTCAGGCCTGGGTTGTGTACTTTGCCATGCCTGAGAGAACCATCCTACATCCATGTGATTCACTCACTGTAATGGGCCAGGCATCTAGGACTCCTTCCTGGCTCCCTCCTTCCTTCCCTCTACCTTCCGATTTTTCAACACAGGTCCCAATGCAGAATGAAGTCCTGAATCTTCAGGGGAGCCTTTGGAGCAGCTATTATTCATCTCCTTCTAAGCGCCTAGTCAACCACTCTATAGGGATTTGCGTTGAACTTCCGTCTTACTCGTGGGTCCTTACCTTGGCTGTTCCTTCTACCTGCTGCACCTTTATCTCTAATTCTCACCTTCATTTCCACTCCCTATGAGACAGGACTCAACTCACCAGGCTTTTCTGCACAGATAAGTCACCCCTCCCTCTCTGTCCCTTAGGTGGCTTGTCCTTATTGGATCTGCTGCAAGTTCCACAGTAGGGGAGCGTTCATTCACTCCTGCAACCACACAGGAGGGTCTCGATATTTACAACATACTGAATGAATGAATGTCTATATGTCTGCAGGCATGAATGGAGAAGTTTTCTCATCATGATGATAGAACCTTCTCTCTGCGTTGGAAGGAGTTGCATGTCATACTCATAGGGGCTGTATGTAGTAAGAAGCAATAGTAAATCCTTTCTACTCAGATGCCATATGCAATTATCTAGATAGTCAGGGAAATTGAGTTAATAATTAAAATAAAAATAGTGTGGGCTGGGACATAGCTCACTTTGTAGAGTGGCTTTCCTGGTATGCAGTCAGAAGCCCTGAGTTTGAGCCCAGCACTGCATAAACCAGGAGTGGTGGTTGGTGTGTGCCCAACCACCCTGCACTCAGGAGGATGGTCAGAAGTTCAAGATCATCTTCAGCTACTTTGCATGCTTAAGGCTAACTTGGGCTACGTGAGAGCTTGTTTCAACAAACCCAAAACCAACCAACCAACCACACAAACAAACAGCCCCACAATGCTGTTTAGAGTTTCTTTCCTGGAATGTTTTTAAACAAGAAAGATCTTAAGATGATCATGGTGGCCCACCCCTGAGAGCACTTGGAAGAATGAGAAAGGAGGAAGAATGAGGCCAAGGCCAGCGGGGCTTCATATAGCAAGACCCTGTGTCAAAAAGACAAAGTAATACCAAAAAGAAGGTACAGTGGTCCTGGGATGGCCCAGTACCAGCTTAGAGGTGACCGGGGGAGGGGGGGGTGAGGGATAATGTCACCTAGACTTCTCACAAGGCCTTTGAGACCAGGTCTCAGGTTGATCTAGGGAGCATTTTTCCACTATCCAATCAAGAGGCAAGTTTCTGAAAGGTGAGCTCATTCTGCATTTCACAATATTTGTGTCATACACACAGACTTACTGCCGAACAATTTCCTGTAAACATTTACAATGGTTTAAAGGCACTGGGGCCTGTCCCTAATGGTTCTGGGAAAGACTTTTCAAACTGAGAAAGGAGGGATCCTCCATGCTGGCTGCGCACTGGACACTGGCAGGGAATAATTACACAGCAGAGGTCAGGCCAGTGTGATAGTCCGGAAGTGCCCGGGGGGCAGCTGCGGTACACTTTCCCAGAAACTTTCTGGGAAGCTGCTGAAATGGGGCTGGGTTTTTTTGGCAGGCTGGAGGCCACAGGGTTTGAAGGCCTCAGGGTCCCACGTGACAGATAAACAGACTGAGCCAGTGGCAGAGGCTCAGCATTTCCCTTGGGCTCCTAACATCCGTCCTGACAGGCCTGGTTGGTCCTAGGAGGCCGTGGCATCAGATCTTGGAAACCAAACCTCATGCTCTCACCATTGGGATGCCCCACCTGCCATGTCTTCTCAGAAAAGGAGGCGCAAGGAAGACAGGTGAAGTTTGAGCTGTGCAGAATCCTGCCTGCCCGAGGGCACCAGGGCTTGGTCCCTGCATTCCTTTCCAGAACAGCTGCGTGAATTCCCACTACTGTGGTGGCTTCAGATAACGCAACATATAGTTCTGAGGGCCGGAAGGCTGAAGTGGGGGTGACACTAGGAGCACAGTCCATGCCCCAGAGGCCCTGAGGCAGAATCCAGGCTGGGCTGTCTCAGCTCCCAGGAGTTCTTTGGCCTGTGGCTGCTGCTCAGCAGGCGCTGCCTGTCTTCACGTGGCCTGTCCGAGTCATGTTGCTCTGCAGACTTTCTTAACCACACTTATCATTGGATTTAGGGTCCACCTCGGGATTCCAGTATCTCTTCTCAACATTCTCTATTATTTTATTTTTATTTATTAGAGAAAGAGAGAGAGAGACAGACAGAGAATGGGCATGCCAGGGCCTCTAGCCACTGCAAAGGAACTCAGGATGCATGCACCACCATGTGCATCTGGCTTACGTGGATTCTGGGGAACTGAACCTGGGTCCTGAGGCTTTGCAGGCAAGCACCTTAACCGCTAAGCTATCTCTCTAGCCCTCTTTCCAGCATTCTTAACTGTATCACACCTGCAAAGGCTTCCCCCGGCCAAATAATTTCATAATTTTTTTTGTGTGTGGAGAGAGACACACAGAGAGAGACACAGAGAGAGAGGGAGAGGAAGACAGATAGAGATGGGCCCGTCAGCAGGCTCTCAGCTGCTACGAACTAAATCCGGATGCGTGCGCCCCCTTGTGGTCAAGTGGGGCATTGCGCCCTTGCATCACTTTGCATCTGGCTAAACGTGGGACCTGGAGATTGGAACCAGCGTTCTTAGGCTTAGGAGGCAGGCAACTTAACCGCTAAGCCATCTCTCCAACCCATAATGTCATAATTTTAATGTCAATAATTTTCCCAGGTTCTGGGTGGCTGGAGTGGGGGGGGGGCGTCACCATCCAACCTAGTACACCCACAGTGTTGGAGAAAAAGGATGAGACTGCTCTGTGCTTAGACTGATCTGGTTGTATCAGAGCATATTGTCTGAAAGGAGAAGGTTAAAGGTTTCCAAGTTATGAGGAATAAAGGGATGCGAGGCACTGCACACTGATGGAATGAGGAAAGAGTGCTGTGCTGAGACACATGAGATTTTGCTGAGTTCCGGGCCTGGAACCCGTTACTACGTGTCTGGGTAATGTGGCTGCACATCTCAGATGGACCCGAGATTGCCCCTAAACTGTGGGCCTAGGCTCTGCACTGTTCATACCACCTACGAGCCTATTGGGAATGCAAGCTGGAAGGTTCCACTTTTTTTCCCCACACCCCTCCAACAGCCCCTGATGACCATGCCCTTGGACATTGGAGAAGCCATAGACTGAATTCTTGCAGGCAACTTTGACCTCTAAGAGGTTAAACAGGACGATGATGACATCAAGCATCTCTAAGCAGTCCACAGTCCACATGTTCAGATCAAGGCTTCCTCATCATTAGGTTCCATCTATGATGGCTCAACAAGGGGCAAGTCTAGGTAGAGGCTGATGGAGGGTGTGGTGCCTGGAACTGGAATAAGTATAGCACGAGGGCCCAAGACCCTGAGAGAAGGGGCTGACAAAGAGTGGTAATGGCAGGGAAAATTCTGGAACTGTTCTTGGTAACTCATGGCCAGGATTCTTTATGTATTTATGACACTAGGAGAGCAGAAATAAAAAAAAAAAATCAGTGTTTTTTGTGTCATTTGGAGAAATAAACTAGTACTTGGTGGGGTGACTTTTTTTTTTTTTTTTTTTTTTTTTTTGGCTTGCTTAGGTGAGTGAATGGTAGGAGTGCATAGAATCTTTGCAATGTTTGGGGGTTTTCTGCCCTCTTCTGTTCAACACAGCAGTTGCTGACCCCTTATAAGTACTTAGGACTTGGCTGGTGCAAGTTAAAATGTTCTTTGTTTAGAGTACATGCTACATTTAGGTGAAAAACAGGATGTAATGTGTAAGTTTCTGCCGATTGTGAGATGAAATTGTATTTTTATATAACCTAAGGCTCTTGGAACTGTATGATCCTACCACTGAGGAGGCAGAGACAGATCCCTAGAACTTGCTGTCTAGCCAGTCTAGCCTAATTGGAGAGCTACAAGCCAATGAGAGACCCTGTCTCAAAAAGAGAAGGACAGGGCTGGAGAAATGGCTTAGTGGTTAAGGCGCTGGCCTGTGAAACCTAAGGACACAGGTTCATTCCCCAGGACCCACATAAGCCAGATGCACAAGGTGGTGCATGCATCTGGAGTTCGTTTGCAGTAACAGGAGGCCCTGGTATGCAGTACTCTATCTTTGCCTCTTTCTTTCTCTCTCTTTGTCAAATAAATAAATAAACTTTAAAAAAAAAAAAAGAGGGGGACAGTGTCCCCAAGGAATAACACCTGATGCTGTCTTCTGGCCTCTACATACATGTGCACCCACATACACATGAACATGTATATTCACACACAACTCTCTCAAATAATAAAACAAAATAATGCATTTTCTGCATAGCTTCTTTTTCTTTTAAAAGTTGGCTCCTTAAAAATTCAAAATGAAGCCGGGCGTGGTGGCACACGCCTTTAATCCCGGCACTTGGGAGGCAGAGGTAGGAGGATCACCTGAGTTCGAGGCCACCCTGAGACTACATAGTTAATTCCAGGTCAGCCTGGACCAGAGTGAGACCCTACCTCGAAAAACCAAAAAAAAAAAAAAAAAAATCAAAATGAGCATATGGCTCAGCTTTGGAGCCATTGGCCAGCATCTCCCTAGACATTAAGTCCTGCCTAGGCAGGGCTGCTTCACAAAAAGGTTGGGCCCATGATCTTTCAAACAAGTGTGTCCAGTGATATAATCTTGCATCCACTTGTACTTATCAAAAGAGGTGGGATTCTAAATCTTATGCTTCCTGAGATGGGCTAGTTTCTAACCACTCCACTCTCACTTCATAACTATGTCCCCTTGGGCAAGAGATTTAACCCCAAATCTTTCCTTTTCACTGATAAGTACTTCACTGGTTTGTCAGGTGACAAGTGACATCAAGCTTTAAACACCCGATAGGTGCTCTACATAATGACCAGTACATTGGCCCCATCCAGTGTCCACATCCAAATACGATATGAGAACACTGTGGTGTGGGCAGTCAGTAGACTCTCAGACTGTGTGTTTTGAACTGAATCTCAGGATAGGTAAGAAAGTGGGGTTTGTCAGTAAGCATGCTGAAGTTCCTGTCTCCATCCCACGGCCAGGCATCAGAACCTCACTGAAGAGAGGCAGAGAAGCTTAAGGCCTGGAAAGCACTGGAAAGCATACAACTGAATAAAATCCCAGTCATCAACACTCTAACATGAGGCTTGCCCGTGAGAGCTGTCCTTCAAATATGAGAGTCGAGATGAGCCCCACCTGACTGGGACAGGACCTCGCCTCTGATGCCCCCCCAAACCATGCCCTAGGGTCCCTCTTCATGGACTTAGATATACATGCTCTCTACCTCTTCCCACCCTAGTCTGGAAACTACCCTACTTTTGATCTCTTGCTTCCTGCCCCACTCATGGCCAGGTCTTATATACACAGCTTCTCTGGTTTTGACCTTTCACACTCAATGGATCTAGATTTGTCCCTTACCACTAATCCAGCTCTCATCAGACCTGATTCCCCACCACCCCCCATGAAAGATAAGCTTCCTTTTGCATGAACTTCACTTCTCATTACCTCAAGGTCAAATTGTCACAAAAATCTAGTTTCTAGCATCCTGAAAAGTAATGAGATCTGATGATTATTTTGGGACCATTAATAAGTAAGTCAGCTTCCTGCCAGTTTGGGAAAGCTGGTCATGAAATCAAGTTTAATAAAAAATAAATTAGTAAACAAGACGATTTTCATACCCATTCCTTTGCAGGCTTTGTACAGCTTTTTGGCATCTCGATCCACATCAGAACCATGGTGGCTTTTCTCTTTGGCCTGGAGGAAATAATTCAAAAGGTGAGGTAGATAAGGTAATTCTTTTCTTTTTTAATTACTTCTTTTTTTTTTTTTTTTTTTTTTTTTTTTGAGGCAAGCCCACCACACTGGCCTTTTTTATTTTTGTTTTTATTTTTTTGAGAGAGATTGAGAGGGACAGAGAGAAACAGAGGGGGGAGGAAGAGGCAGAGAGAAAGAGAGAATGGATGCACCAGGGTCATTTCAGTCGCTGCTGTGAACAAACTCTGGACACATGTGCCCCCTTGTGGGCAAGCACAGTCATTGCGCCCTTGCTTCACTTCTGTGTCTGGCTAAACATGGGATCTGGAGAATCGAGTGGGCATTCTTGGGCTTGGCAGTCAGGCGCCTTAACTGCTAAGCCATCTCTCCAGCCCCACACTGGCCTTTTTTTATGAGAGAGAGCAAGAGCGAGCAAGAGAGAGAGAGAGAAGTAGCTCATTAGGGCCTCCACCCACTGTAATTGAACTCCAGACATGTGTGCCACCTTGTGTACATGTGTGACCTTGTACATGTGTCACCTTGTGCGTATGGTTTATGTGGGATCTGGGGAATGGAACATGAGCCCTTAGGCTTCAAAGGCAAGCGCTTTAATTGCTAAGACACCTCTCCAGCTCTCCCCTTTTATTTTGATTTTTCAAAGTAGGGTCTTTCTCTAGCTCACAGAGTCTCAGGCTCACCTCCAACTCATAGCAATCCTCCTACCTCATCATCCCCAAGTGCTGGGATTAAAAATGTATTAAATCATGCCTGGCTAAAGTAATCATTCTTAAGTTAGTTCTGCTGAAAGTGTGGTTAACTGGAAGACAAAGCAATCATCTAAACAAAATTGTCTGGGGGAGCCAGGTGTGGTGACGCACGCCTTTAATCCCAGCACTCAGGAGGCAGACGTAGGAGGATCGCCAAGAGTTCGAGGCCACCCTGAGACTGCATAGTTAATTCCAGGTCAGCCTGGACCAGAGTGAGACCCTACCTTGCAAAAAAAAAAAAAAAAAAAAAAATGTCTGGGAGAATTCGGGACCCTGGAGAGATGGCTGGTACTCCTTGGGGCCAGCTGGCGATCCCAGAAAAAGAGTCCCCTCTGTTCTCAAGGACAATGGGCCTGGCCAGTCCTGTGATAAGCAATTTCATGTCAATCCCATCTTTGTGCATCTGTCTCTCAAACAGAACAATACAGTGGTCCAATGTCCTAGAGTACTACTTCTCCACCCTAGATATACACACACATGTATCCTGGGGCTGGGACTGGCTAGCCAGAAGCTGAAGTCTCTGGGATCTTATTACAGACTCATTTGCTGGCCTGGGTCTGTGCCATCCATTCAGGAGGACAGCATTCAGCTTGTCAGAGACTCATGAACCAGCAAACGCATAACTTTTTTAAAATAAACTTTTAATTTATTTGCTAGGAGAGAGAAAGAGAGTGAGAGAACCGCGAGCTTACACACCAAAGAGTGAGAGAATGGGTGTGCCAGGGCCTCTAGCCACTGTAAATAAACTCAGGCCTGTGCCACTTTGTGCATATGGCTTTACATAAATACTGGGAAATCGAACCCTGATTGTTGGGCATTACAGACAAGTGTCTTAACCTCTGAGCCATCTCTTCATCCCAAGAACATAATTTTTGATATTCAGTTCTCTTTGGGGAGCTTTTTACTTATGTATTGGGCTGTATTTCATGCTTTAGTTTTTGGCACAATACATGCATCAGCCTGTGCACAATTACTCATAATGAGGTCCTTAATATTTGGTATTTTTGTTGTTGTTTTCTTTTAACTGGTCATCTGACTTTGTTTTCACTTAGATATATGAAAACACAACTTTTATTAACACTAACGTGGAAAACCAGCATTGTTTGCTTCACCATTGTAAATGTACAGATGGGGGGGTTAATGGCTGTTATGTAGCTGGTATCCTTGAACACATCTGAGCTTTCTCCATCTTTGCCTTGCTTTAGCTCCGTGGAGCAACACGGATCCACTATTTCCTTCAGTGAAGGCTGGCTCAAGTGCCACAGCGCATACCACCCCATGCCACTCTCTCTCTCTCTTTGCATTCTCCACGGTGCCCACGACAGTGAAAAAGCAAACCACACACTGGCTCAGAAGGCAAGTGGCATCTATCTGCCTGACATGCTGCTAGTATGCCTTTAGGAGATGCCTCCCATCTGAATTCACGGGGGTCCCAGGAGGGGTGTCAGTCATAAGGTGTGAGCACATTCATCCTTCCTTGGGAGGCAATATGGGCGCATGCTCTGCCACTCTGGCCATCATGTGATGGGTTCAGGAATGCGGATGAAGTCCAAGCAGAGTCAATTAGAATTTTTCTCTTGGTTAATACCCTGAGAGAGGAGTGTGTCTCCCCCTGCTGGCTTTGCTGAGCTGAGAGACTAGGGCTTTTGGTGACCATCTCGTCCATTATGTAAAGGAGACAGAGGGCAAGAGAGCAAGAGCAAGAGACAGAGAGAGGAGGCGAAGGGAAGAGGAAAGGAGGAGAGGGGAAAGGAGAGAGAATAATATCCTCAGATTTAGAGGCCCATATCCTTGCACCTTCCCACTTCATTAAGTACAAATTTCCTTTGGCTAAGAGAACATGACTTGGATTTCTGCCTTGCAAACCAAGGAGTCTTAATTAACGTGTGGTCTGAAGGAGGTCTCCATCAATGGAGAATGGCAGGTTTCAAGAGCCAAAGGCGTCTTTGGGGCCACTCAACACCCCAATGGCCTTTCAAATGGGAAGGCATGGCTCACCTTGAAGCATGTGAAACAAGCTCAGAGGGGACTGGCACCACCATGTGCCAGTCACTTTACAGACTTTCCTTCGTTCTTCCGAGAGGAGCGAGTACTAGCAGTGTATCTTACAGGTGAGGAACCCTGGCCTCAGACTGTGAACCATCCTGCCCCATCCTCCATTTACACCTCTGTTCTTCCGGTCACACAGAGGGCTGAGGCGTCCCATTCTCCTTCTATGAATCACATGAGGGGGCTGAGAAAACCCCTGCTTTTGAGGGTTTATTGACACGACGAGCCACATCATTTACAGAGCTCAGGACAAAGTGAAAGCACAGGGCTCTCTGCTCAAAAATTATCAAGGACTTGACCCAATGTCAACCAGGTAAACTTGGGGCCCTGATCATGGGCCCTGTGACCTGAGAGTCTGTATTTATGGAGCCCACCCAACATTTTTGCTCAAATTCTAGGGTGCAGGGTTCTCTGAGGGTGGAAGTAGCAGTCCTAGAATAATACATGGGGACCTTGGTTTTCATCTGACATACACTGGAAGGCTTGGGAAGGAAGGCTGCATTGAACCAAGATGGCAGAAATCTCCTGCACAGGCTCACTTACAAATTATTCTATAGGGTCAAGTTAGCTTCATCGGTTCTTATTGTCCCACCTGACAACTGACAGGCAGACTCCGAGCCACTAGGCACTGAAAATGGCTGTATGGTCAGACTCTGCCTTGGGGCCCCCAGGGCCAGGTCATACTTGCCAAGCCCAGCTCTGACCCAGCTGTTTCCCCTCAGAGGAGGGGAGGGAGGAAGAGAGAAAAAGAGAGAGAAAGGGAGAGTTGACTAGTAGCATATGTCCGCCCGGGATCCCAGCTAGGATGATAATGCAGGAAGATGTCAGGTTCAAGGCCTACCTAGGCTACAGAATGAATTGAAGGCTAACCTGGGTAAATTAGCAAGACCCTATCTCAAAATTAAAAATAAAAATAAATGTTGGAGATGTTAGTCAGTGGCAAAGTAGTTACTAGTATGTGCCAGACAGACTTTGGATTCAACCCCTAGTATAAATAAATAAAGAGTGAAAGAAAGAGAGACTGGAATGTTCCCTCTGTGTGGCTGGCTCTGTCTCCACAATGACTGCGTTCATCAATTTTCAGCAGGACGGTGAGCGGATACTCTGGCTGTCTTGGGTCTCTTCGGAGATGTTGGGACAGGTCCTCCTCTGGAATGTATAGGGAGTTGCTATGCCCATTGTTCATTGTTGGCAAAAGGGCAGCTGAGTTTGGGGCCTCAGGCCTGTTTGCCAACCAGGAGATTTCATTTTTGAAACCTGAAGTCACAAAGCATTTCTGCATAGAATGGGAATATGAGTCACATGAGGTCACGCACAGTGGAGAGGCTTTGAGTGAGCAACACAGCTACTCTGCCTGCTTGTAGAGGCAGGGAGACATACCTGCTTTCTTTGTTTTTAGCAGGCATGGCACCACTGACATTCAGGAAACAAAGAGGTTAGACGCCAGTAAGAGTGGTTATGAAAGTCTGCCCTCCAAACCACAGGAACTCTGGTTTGAATGTGGATCTGCCACTCAGTGGCCTATGATAAATGGCCTTGGTCCATTTATCTGTGAGTCAGTTTCTTCATCTGTACAATGGGGCAGTGTCTAGCTTCCAAGGTCAAGGCTCAGGTGGATGACATTTCAAGTGCCGGGTTTACTCCGAATGATTCATTCAAACACCAAATAGCTACTGTCCCTAGTGCATAGATGTCAGTCCTTTCCTACTTCTTTGCACCAGCTCTTGCTCTTTTGTCTTGTAATGAGGTACGCAACAGTTCAGAATGTGATACTCATGAATATTTCAGTTATGTGCTTTTTGAGTTTGTGTCTCGCATAGCCCAGGCTATCCTCAATCTCACTACGTAGCCAAGGATTACCTTGAACTCAGGATCGTCCTGATTTTGTCTCCCAAATATTGAAATTACAAGTGTGTACACCATGCCAACAAGTTTAGATGATAAATGGGCATATATGAAGACATATAGGTTTTACATTATATATTTTTTGATACATACATTTAAATATATAACATATATCACATTGGGTCTGGGAAATGGCTTAGAGGCAAAGGCATTTGCCTGAGAAGCTTAAGGACCCCAGTTCAATTCCCCAGGACCCACATAAGCCAGATGCACAAGGAGGGGGGCGCATGCATCTGGAGTTCGTTTGCATACAGCTAGAGGACCTGGCATGCCCATTCTCTCTTTCTCTCTATCTGCCTCTTCCTCTCTCTCTCTCTCAAATAAATAAAACAAATAAAAATAAAATATTAATAGCATATATCATATATCACTGTGTATTTATGTATGCATATGTTTCACAGTGCCCAAAACAATATCATAATTTATAGCACTTGATCAGTGAAAATATAACAGTCAAGGTAGTACATTATAAAAGGCTACTGAAGCCGGGCGTGGTGGCGCACGCCTTTAATCCCAGCACTGGGGAGGCAGAGGTAGGAGGATCGCCGAGAGTTCCAGGCCACCCTGAGACTACATAGTTAATTCCAGGTCAGCCTGGATCAGAGTGAGACCCTACCTTGCAAAACCAAAAAAAAAAAAAGGCTACTGGATTAGAATGTAGGTCTTACCACAGTAACTTCCTGCTCTGCTTGTTGACTCTATTATGTCATTCATTATTTAAAGAATGGAAAATGCAAGAGCTATTTACTTGTTAATGAGCAAAGTATCCTTTTAGCTATTATCTTCTATGTTTATTTTAAATGCTTGATTGCAATTCTAACTAAATAGGTAATAAAGTATTATTTCTAAGGGGAAAAATAGGCTTTCTAGTCAGGCTGAATCTGAATGCTAGATGATTGCTTCTTAGCTATGTGACTATAGCAGACAGCTTCAGGTTCGCTGAGATGAACTTCCAGACCAGGCACAGTTATGGAGGAAGGGATATTTATGGACACTTACAGATCTAGGGGAAGTTCCATAATGGCAGAAGAAGCTGGCCTGCCTTCACAGGTCCAAACACAGAGAGAGAAGCCAAAAGCCACACAGCACAGCACACCTCAGGAACTCCAGCTAGGCACACTTTGCATATCTTTAGATTGAAATCCTAAACCCACCACCACACCTTAAGATTGGCCCAGTAACATTGCCTCCAGCCAGGTGGATGCAGATGTAAACAACAAACTAATAAAACACTGAATAGATTGGGGGCAGCTATTCAAACTACCACAGTGACCTTGGGCAAGTCAGAGAAGTTCTCTGGCTGTAATTTCCTCATGGTAAATGGTGATGATAATACTGCCTACCTCATAAGACTCTTGTGAGAACTAAAGTGAAGTCACTCATGAAACTCATTTAAGAAAAAGCCCCACCCGAACACATGTCCAACTAATGCAAATGGCCTTTGTGGATAACAGATCCGCAAGGGACTTTGGGGACTAGTTCAAAACCCTTTCATGCATGAGAAAATTTCAATTTCACCTTGTAAATGACACTAAGGACCCATTTTACCTCCACTCTCTCTAGTGTGGGTTCAGACTTGAAGTCACATATTCTACACCGGGAAGTCAAATGGTTCATGGGTTTGATAGTGGCCTGAGATGACTAGTTTCTCCTTGACAAGTGTGAGAATTCACACCTCAGTGTGTGTGTGTGTGTGTGTGTGTGTGTGTACCTTGTGGGTTACCTGGCAGTTGCTTGTTGTCACCCAGCACCTCCCGGCTCAAAATGGGAGCCCGTAGTACTAATTCTAGCAAAGGCACTGCCTAGTACTGGGTATTGGGGCTTTTCACCTAGGGCTTTAGTCCTTCTACATGTGACCCCTGGTTTCTGTCCGAGACAAAGAAGTGATTAGTCCATTCTTCTTGAGGGAGGAGGTGCCAGGATCCCAGGAAGCAGTGTCAGATGGGCAGAAAGAGCGTGGAACACTCCACCAGATGACTCAGGGGTGTCCCTGCCAGGAACTACCCAGGAGGAAAGTGGATCTTGTATCAAGTCGCTGACACCCCAGTCTGAAGGCCAGAGTGCAAAAGGAGATACTTATCAAAGGCCTTCTGTCCTAGTCCAAGGAAGTGGACACTGTGACGAAAGTCAACATTTTAGGACACTCTTTCAAGTTTGATTCTGGGGGTGGAGTTTGCTTAGGAAATGATTTTAAAATTTTAATTTCAATTGCTTGCTCTGTGTAGGACATAGTGACCAACTATTTGAGGACAGCCTCAGTACTTCTGCTGATGTACATTCAGCCTCGATCAGTCCTTAGGTCCTAATTTTCTGCGTGGGCTTGGCAGCTTCTCAGAGTTCTTCCCCGTGCCCTCTCCTCCCTACCATCTGGCCAGGAGGAGGGAAAGCCACCACACCACCCACGGCCCCTCCTCCCACTGGACAGTTGTCTGGATTAAAAACCTCTACCCTCTCCATTTTCTTCCCTACCACCTGGCCATGCTAGGACCTGGGAAGACCCCCAGGGATGGAAATCAAGAGTACTTCTGGGCCCAAGCCCCCTCTTCCAGGGTCTTTCTTTCACAGCACAGACTCCTCCTCCAAGGGGATAGATATAAAAGCACCCAGATGCCATTTTAGCCCCCTCTTTCTGGCCCTCTGCCTTGAAGGTGCATGTCTCTCTATCTCGCCTTCTGTCTGTCTCTGTTTCAGCCTTTCATCTGTCTTTCTCCAAACTTACACCTTCCCTGTCTTAATATTCCATATCATTCTCTCTGCCTTCCCCCTCAGAGTCCCTTCCTATACATTTTCCAAGGCACCCAACTGGCCACCACCATCTGCACATACCTAAATTTGCTCCTTTTCCAATCTGGTCCAGGTTTTGCTAATACTCCTGGGCCATTTGCAAGCACCACAGTGAAGGTTGATTTGTTACCTGCCTAGCTGGGCTTTCTCTCCCAGTCCTCCTGGCTGCTCCCCATTCCACTCTTGAGCTGATAATAAATGTTTTATTCTTTTTAAAAAAATTATTCATATGAGAAAGAGAGAGACAGAGAGAGAGAAAGAGAGACAGAGAGAGAAAGAGAGACAGAGAGAGAGAGAGAGAGAGAGAGAGAGAATGTGCACTCCAGGGCCTCCAGACAGTGCAAACAAACTCCAGATGCATGCGCTACGTTGTGCATTTGGCTTATGTGGGTACTGGGGAATTGAACTTGGGTCCTTAGACTTCACAGGCAAGCACCTTTACTGCTAAGTCATCTCTCCAGTCTAAAATATATTCTTTTATTGCAACAAAGATATGATCTCAGAATGTCTGTCTTGAACCTGTACAGGGCCACATCAAGAAAATGAGAGCACATTGTTGGGCAAGGTGGCTCATGTCTGTAATCCCAGCACCCAGAAGGCTGAGGCAGAAAGATTGCTGGCATTTGAGGCCACTTTGGGTTGTATATAATAAGTTCAGAGCAAGCCTGGGCCATCTTGTGAGGCAATGTCTCAAACAAAATAAAGAGAGGTTGGGGTCATGGCTCAGTATTAAGCACTTGCAATCCAAATGTGAATACCAGAGTTTCTATCTCCAGAACCCACATAAAAGGGCTGGAGAGATGCCTTAGTAGTTAAAGCACTTGCCTGTGAAGCCTAAGGACCCATTTTCGATTCTACAGGTCCCATGTAAGCCAGACACACAAAGTGATGCACACTCACAAGGTTGCACATCAGCACAAAGTGGTATATACATCTGGAGTTTTATTACACTGGCTGGAGGCCCCGATACAACAATTCTCTCTGTCTCTCTCACTCTCACTCTCTTGCATTAAAAAAAAAGCCAGTCTGTTGGGCTTGCCTCAAAAAAAAAAAAAAAAAAAAAAAAAAAAGGCAGACATTAGCACACATTTGTAATCCCAGCATGTTTATGGATAAGAGAGGAGATGAAGACAGGAGAATCTACTCCAAAGTTGTCCTCTGGCCTCCACACGTGCTTTGACATGCATGTGCCCACACTCACACATGTAAACATACACATATCATACACACACACAAAAAAAAAAAAAAAAAACCCATGTTGAACAGAGCCATATGACTTAACTTAAAAATATATCACAAGTGCTGGGCGTGGTGGCTCACGCCTTTAATCCCAGCACTCGGGAGGCAGAGGTAGGAGGATCGCCATGAGTTCGAGGCCACCCTGAGAATACAGAGTGAATTCCAGGTCAGCCTGGGCTAGAGTGAGACCCTACCTCAAAAAACCAAAATATATATATATCACAAGCCAGACTGGAAAGATGGTTTAGTGGTTAAGGTGCTTGCCTGTGAAGCCTAAGGACCCATGTTCTGCTCTGCAGATCCCACATAAGCCAGACACACAAAGGTGAGGCAAGTGCAAGGTCACATATGCCCACTAGGTGGTGCAAGCTTCTAGAGTGTGATTTCAGTGGCTGAGGTCCTGGTGTACCAATTCTCTCTCTCTCTTTCTCTCTCCCTCTCTCACTTTAAAAATGGGCTGGAGAGATGGCTTAGTGGTTAAGGTGCTTGCCTGTGAAGCCTAAGGACCAAGGTTCAATTCTCCAGGTCCCACATAAGCCAGATACACATGGTGATGCATGCATCTGGAGTTTGTTTGCAGCGGCTGGAAGATCTGGCATGCCCATTTTACTCTCTCTCTCAGTCTCTCTCTGACTCTAATGAATAAATAAAAATAAAAAAATCTTTTAAAATGACAAAAAATATATATCACAAGACAATTAAACTCTCCTCTGAACAGTTTCTCCTTCCTTCTGTGTTTCCTCTTTTCTTCTTCCTTCCCTTTTCTCTTTTCAGTTCCCTTCTTTTCTCTCTTCTCCCTTCAACAAACAGGGATTGATGAACTATGGTGGACCACAAATGATCCCCAAGTGAGGGTGGACACAGCCATCTGTCCCTAGAGCAACAAATGGGTATATAGATAAATAACAACTGCACTATGATATAGTAAGCACTGTGGGTGAAAGTAAATAATAGGACAGAGCTGGAGAGATGGCTCAGAGGTTAAGTCACTTGCCTGCAAAGCCTAATGACCTGGGTTCAGTTCCCCAATACCCACGTAAACATAGATATACAAGGTGGCACATGTCTGGAGTTTGTTTGCAGTGGCTAGAGACCCTGGTGTGCCCAGTCTCTGTCTCTCTGTCTTTCTTTCTTGTTCTCTGTTTCTCTCTGCTTGAAAATCAATAAATATTAAAAAGTAAATAAATACAGCTGGAGAGATGGCTTAGCGGTTAAGGCACCTGCCTGCTAAGCCTAAGAACACCGTTCAATTATCCAGGTCCCATGTTTAGTCAGATGCAAATGGACACAAGGGCACAACGCACACTTGCCCACAAGGGGGCGCACACATCTGGAGTTCGTTCACAGTGACTGAGAGGCTGCTGGTGCACCCATTCTCTATCTGTCTCCCCCACTCTCTCTCTTCCTCTGTCTCTCTCCAAAAAAAAGCAAATAAATAAATAATAGGAGAAAGGAATTTTCATGAAGGAAATGTTATTTGTGTTGGTATTTGAAAGGTGAGTGGGAATTAGGCAAGGAAATACATAGAAGAGAGGTATGGTGGGACGGGGTTGGAGGGACATGTCCAGGGAAGGACAGCAGCTTATGGATTTGTATGTGTGTATGCTTAGAGTGGTTTGTCTGTGTGCTGCTTCATTCTAAACATGACTGTATATAAAGGACATGAGTCTACACGGTATAGACTTGGCAGTGTGACCTACTGTGTTCAATTACTGCTTGGTCCTCTGTTTGGTCTCTGACCCCTAGCAAGCTGACCCATCTCTCAGCACCTTCTGTATCTCATCTTTGAGGTGGACATGTACAGGCTCATGGTGTAGTGTAATGTTTCGGTGTATTCATGTCTAGGACAGAATGACATAGTGGCTGGATTACAGCTACCACTTGGTTGGTGGCACGTAGCAGGTGGGCTGCCTGGTGACATAAGGATGGAAGAGTCATTTATGGCTCTAAAGTATTGTCAAAATGTAATGGGAGTGGCAGTGGGATGTTTAATATTTCTACACAGTTCCCCAGAGGTCCTGGTTTGCTGTGATCTGCTCAGTAAATATTTGAAAGCGGTTGCCTGGTGTCCAGGCTGAGAGCCAGAGAGGACTCGGGAAGTGCCGGGCAGCTGAGGCCAGAGGCATGTTGTATGCTGACCTACCCTGAGCTGCATGAAATAAAAGAAGAGGCTGAGGAGCTGGAAAACCAGGACCAAGATTAGAAGCAGGCACTGCCTGGGTCTACGAAGCAGGAGCAAGCGGAGGGAGATGAAGGCTGTGCCAGGGATAGCTGCTGGCATGCTTGAGCCCTTCTCAGTGATGCCAATTACCATTCCCAGTGCAAGTTCATGGCACCTTGAGCAATGTTGACAATTCTGACTCAAACTGACTTGCACAGATATATATATTTTTTTTTTTTAAAAACGAAATTCTTGAAAAAAGCTAAACAGTTTTACTGAGGTCTACTGGGTAGATGATAAACGGAACACAATCGGATGCATTTGAGCATACACATACTCCCATGACCATGGAATTAGACACTTGCATCACCTCCACCAGTTTCCGTGTGTCCCTTTGAACGTGTGTGATGAGAGCATTAAACACGAGTTCAACCTGCAGGACCAATTTTCAGTGTATAACAGAGTGCTGTTGCCGTGCGGCATGGTGCTGTATGCTAGAAGTTTGTGAAGACTAGAAGTGCATAAAGCCACTAGCAGTTTCCAATATGTTTATTTCTTTGGGGTGACTGATTTCTGGCCAGACAAATTGTCAGATGTTTTCATAGGTAAAATGTTACTTTTCCACCTGACAGAAACCGATGCAAATGAACTGCTTATTTGCATTATTTCCCAGGGCCCACCTGGATGAGGCAGGAAATGGAGGATGAAAGATGCTTCCGGTGGATTTTCACTGCCATTTCGCAGGTGGGATTGACAGCGTGAGCCAGTTGATCTCACGGGGATCACGGAAACTATAGCTATACGAGGGAATGTGCTGAAGCCCAATAGCTGTTCTGAAACCGTTCCTGGTCTAGTTTCCCAGGACTGAGGCGTTTCCCGGGTTGTGGAGCTTTCTGTGCTTAATCTGAGGCAGTTCCAGGTAAAGTGAGATGGCTGATCCCCCTACCTGGAGCTGACTTTTGAAAGTTTGCAAGAGTCAATGTGACCATCTCTTTGCTTGGTGGCAGCGGGGTGGAGCGGGGAGAGGGTCATTATTGTCATTTGAAACCACCCATGTCATTGGCAAGCACTATACATTGTTTTTGTTTGCCTTTGGTCTCATTTTCTAGGCAGACCACTGACTTTCTCTGTGGTGCTCACATTCTATTCTAGACACTTCTTTCAGATCCCTTAAGATACGTTACTGTATGTATTCACACATCTGTATCTTTTCCTCAATCATTGGGGACAAGAGTCATGTCATATTCATTGTCACATCCCCAGTGCCCAGTGCAGGGTTATTCACTGTAGGTACTTGGTCATTGGTTAAGTATTAGTGGAGGGGAATAGGGCTGTGTCCTGCCAATCCCAAGCACGTGGGACTGGATATATGGAGGAACTCTTGTCTACCGGCATGAGGTATTATTCTTTTCTTGTCGGAGTGTGTAGCAATGTCAGTGGGGACCAGGGGGGACAGAGAAAGGAAAGAGACATTCATCTACCCGGATATCATGAGTTGAGAATAAGATCCAGCCTTCTAGGGCAAGGAAGTCTGGAGAATGAAAAGGAAATGGTAAACACAGTCTTCCACCTGGGAGGGCTCCATCAGACCTTGCCTAGGACAATGACAGGACTCACCGTGGGAAGTGAAGGTCCCGGATGTTCAGATGTGGAACAGTTGGAGCTAAATTGAGCTTGAGGCTTTTAGAATTAATGACATGTGGAGGAAAAATGGAGCGAGGAAGCTGGCCTGGGATAGAAATGGGCAGTTTTCCAATTCGAGCTGTATTACGATCAGTTCAGATGCTTTAAAATATGCCAGGTGTGGTGGCACATGCCTTTAATCCCAACACTTGGGAGGCAGAGGTAGAAGGATAGCTGAAAGTCAGAGGCCATGCTGAGACTACATAGTGAATTCCAGGTCAGTCTGGGCTAGAGTGAGACCCTACTTGAAAAACAAAAAAAATTTTTTAAATAATAAAAAAAAAAAACATGCACATGTGTGTGACTGAGTCCCAATCTACCCTACTAGAGAAGGTCTGAGAAGTGGGTATGTACCAGGTATAGGTAACTGAAACTCACAGGGCCATTGTACCAGACAGCCAGGATTGAGAGCCATCAACCTAACACTAATTATAAGCATTTTGTGTTGACATACCAAGAAAGGTGAAAGACAACTTGAAATGTGTTGGAGCTTACAGAGACAAGAAAGCCTAGACCTTTTCCCCAGGAGGCTAAACACAGAGGAAAGAGGTTTCTCATGGACTCTTCCAGTGGAATCCAACATCAGTCTTTTCAAGTATGTGACATAGACTACCAAGACATGGAAGCCATTGGACATTCCACTAGAAATTTCTTAATTCTTCTGGCTAAGTCTCTGCCTAGAGATATTACTGTTTCACACTCTTCTAATCTAGCAGATGTGAAATTGCAGACTGTGGGCCATATCTGGCCCATCATTTGTTTTTGTAAGTAAAGTTTTATTGGAAAACATCCAACCCATTCATTTACATTTACCCTATGATGCTTTCATAAGGTCATGGCACAGTTAAGTACTTGTAAAGTGGTCTACAAGGCCTCAGATATTTAGTTTGTCAGTTCCTGTTCTTGTTTTCCTTTTTTCCCTTCTCTTTCCTTCATCTTTCCCTTCCTTCTTTCCTTTCTTCCCTTCTTCCTCCTTTCTTTCTTTCTTTCTTTTTTTCTTTCTCTCTCTCTCTCTCTCTCTCTTTCTTTCTTCCTCTCATGGAACAGGTAAAAAATTGAAGCCTTCAGTAGGCAACATCAAATTTAGTTTTAATTCAATGCATTCTTTTTTGTTTTCACTTTTGTAATACTGCCATTATTTTTGACTGATATTAGTTCTTCATTTATGATGCTAATATAGGTTCCTCTTAAGATAAACTTATTAATGTGAAAAGGTGAGTGAATTTAAAGACAATAACTAGTAGAATGATGAGAACACGTGACACTTGTATCTGGCCAACAGTCATGAAGGGAAGCACTGAATGAACTAATTCTCTCATTTTATAGATAAAGACATTGAGGTCTAGTTATTAAGGCTAGGGTCACCTACTTGCCTCTAGAAAACGCTGGATTCCTATCTCCATCAGGACAATATTCATTTACTTGTGTATGATTACTCATTTGTACTTTGAATCCATTTAGTATGAACACAAAGTAATATGCTATCAAAAGTCATGAATTCAGAGCCAGAATATATCTTGGTGACATTCCACAGACATGGTTAGTAGGGACTGGGGAGCAGTTTAAAATAATTGAGAGTTGATTTGCATTGAACATGAATCTTAGGGGCTCATGATTGACTGTTGCTTGGTATAGTTTCCTAGAGATAGTCATTTGGATGAAAAGTTCTGCTTCTTTTTTTTTTTAACCTTTGATCAAAATTTAAAATTTAATTAAGAGCCTGCTCGAACAAAAACTAAAACTACTGGGCTGGAGGGATGGTTTGGTGGTTAAGGTGCTTGCCTGTAAAGCCTAAGGATCCATTTTCTACTCTCCCACTGTAGCCAGATGCACAAGGTGAGGCAAGTGCAAGGTCACACAGGCCCACTAGGTAGTGCAAGTATCTGGAATTCCATTGCAGTGGCTGAGACCCTGGTGTGCCAATTCTCTATCTCTCTCTCTCTCTCTCTCTCTCTCTCTCTCTCTCTCTCTCTCTAAAAAAACCCTAAAAACTTGGCTGGAGAGATGGCTTAGAGGTTAAGGCGCCTACCTGCAAAGCCTAAGAATGCTTGTTCACATCTCCAGATCCCATGTTTAGCCAGATGCAAAAGTGACACAAGCATGCAATGTCACACATGCGCACAAGGGGGCACATGTGTCTGGAGTTTGTTCACAGTGGCCAAAAAGGTCCTGGCATGCCCATTCTCTCTCTCTACCTCTTCCTCTCTTTCTCTGTCTCTTCTCTCAAACTAAAAAAAAAAAAACCTAAAAACTGAACCTATTAAATGAAAGTTTTTTCAGTGTAATCTGTTCTATTTCTTTTTAAGCACACTTTTAATTTTACAGGAATATTTGGTATTTTACCCTGTGGTTATTGTTCCATTTTCATTGTGATTCTCCGTGAGCATAGCAGCATAGAGTAAAACTTTCTCCGTTCTGAGAGCTTCTTTCTGCTGGCATCCACTAATCTTGGGGATGGATCAGAAAGCTGGGAAGGTGTGTTAGGAAATGTGTTCTCTGCCCTGTTAGAGAGGTGCGGGGACTGTTACAGAGCTACTTATTACTACTGGTCCCAATTTTATTTTATTTTTTTTTTTTTTATTTTTTTTTTTTTTTTGGTTTTGCAAGGTAGGGTCTCACTCTGGTCTAGGCTGACCTGGAATTAACTATGTAGTCTCAGGGTGGCCTCGAACTCTCGGCGATCCTCCTACCTCTGCCTCCCGAGTGCTGGGATTAAAGGCGTTCGCCACCACGCCCGGCTGGTCCCAATTTTAAAGATGCAATCTGAAAGTGGCACATGTGGCTATTAAGAGGTTGGCCATGACTCTACATGGGCAGAAATGTGTGCCTCCTCTGACGACCAAGGATGAAAGAACATATGTACACACTTGTTCAGAGCTCACCATGGCTCCTTACATGCTGGGGGAAGCTTTAAATTGAGAAACAAATTGTCTTCTACATTTGGGGTTGCTTATCTACTATATGTTAGCACATTTTAATGAAAATTGATATAGGTAGGCCATTTTCTAGAAATACAAGCATTATTATTATTATTATTATTATTATTATTATTATTATTTTGGTTTTCCAAGGTAGAGTCTCACTCTAGCTCAGGCTGACCTGGAATTTTAGTCTCAGGGTGGCCTTGAAGTTACAGCAATCCTCCTACCTCTGCCTCCTGAGTGCTGGGATTAAAGGCGTGTGCCACCATGCCCAGCTAATACAAGCATTCTTAAGTTATATGTGTTGATGTGACACTCAAATGTGATATGGCATGGCCAGGAGCAAGGTAGCGTGACCAAAGGTGCCTTCACATCCAATGACTTGAAGTGGGGAGGAGACCCCTGCTCCTAAAGGTAGCAATGGTGACTCTGGAGTGCAAACGTGTGACCAGCCACACTGAGCTCAGTCATAGGGAGGTGGAACTGGGAGGGTCTCTGTGGGGTCTGCACCCAGCAGAGGAAAGGTGGACAAATCAATTCTGTTTCCCATATTTTATCTTTTCAGGCTAGTATTGCTCTTCTAGGTAGGAAAGCAAGCAGCTCACAGCCTGGTGGCCTCATTGAATGTTTCCACAGTGAAGCTGTCTCACTCCCGCCATCAGAAATCAGAAATTACTAGCGGAGAAAAGCCGCTGCCTCTCCTAGGCTGCCTCTGACCTCATCGTGAGGACAAAGGTCCAGTTTTAGGAGCAGCTGGCTTTTCTCCTGAGCTCAAAGAGTTAAGTCAGAAAAAAAAGACAGGCCAGGCTAGAAGGCAGCATTGTTTGATTGCTGGCACAGACCCGGAGCAGTCAAGACATTGGGACATCTTCTGCCTGATAGCCTTGCTCCTCCATCAAAGGCATGCACCGGATGCAGTGGCTCTCAACTAACCAGAAGCAATTTCTCTTCCTAGGCAACATCGGCACGCCTGGAGAGATTACTGATTCTCACACATAGTGCTATGTGTGATCATACTGCTATGTGTAATGCTAAGAGTCAGGGACTTTGCTAAACATTCTCTAATGCATAGAACAATCCATCACAACCAAAGTATTATCCAGGCCAAATGTAAATAGTGCCAAGGTTCTACGTGCCCAGGGTCTATAACCCCAAGCTACAATTGTAGCCATGCCATCAACATGTTATTTTAGAATGGGTTGAGAAGGCTGAGCTTCTATGGTAAATAGCACGTGGGTACTGCCTAAGGCAAGGTCTCGGGCACCAAGAACAAACTGCTGGGCTTCCATATAAGGGAGGATTAAAAATGGACAGTGTCTTTCTGAGGACAAATCTAAAAGATGAGAAACAGGACAGAGAAACTAGGAGGGAAAGTTTCAGTTGGCAGCACTCCTGAGTAAGCAGCTGTTGTCGCCTCCTGCTCTGATGGCTGTCTGCTGGGGGCACATAGTCTCATGGAAGGATGTCATGGTTACGTGACTGACTCCTCTCGGTTGGCTCATGTGAGGGTCCTTTCATGCTGTGTGGGATCAAGAACTTGGGGTTTCTACAGGAAGAGGAATAGCATTCGTTATCTGGAAACAAGATTTGTGTCCTGAGGAAAACGGCTGTCCGCTCTGAGGTTGTTCACAGATTGTTCTGGGAGTTAGACACCTCCAAGAGTGTTAAGTTTCCAGATATCCACTTACTGCAGGATTTTGCATCGACAGAAGTGAGCTTGGAAGGCAAGGTGGCTGTGGGGAGGTGACGTCTATGGCAGTTTCCCAACTGTGCAAGGAGCCTTACCTCCAGGAGTTATGAAAAAATCAAGCACGTATTTCATTAGAAAAGAATTATCCATTTCCTTCTTCTATTACCAGAGGATATTTTTTTTTTCTGTTGCCAATTCAACTGAGTACAAACTTGGAATTCATTTCATATCAGAGGTAGCGGGGGCAGGGAGCTAGTATATACTAGAAGCCTTGAGGGCCAAAATCCTGGGGGCCAAGGTGGGCCAACATGATATCAAATGTTCTTTGTAGTAAGATCTAACCAACAGTATGTGAGCAAGTTCTGATTTGCTGAGAAGGAAGCCAGGTGAAATGGCTACATTCCACTTTGAGCAAATTCTTGTCCCAGCCAGGATCTAAACAATGACTGCTCTTCTCTCCCCTGGTAAGACACTTTAAATATGCTCTGGGTCCAAACCTACTAATTCTTTCTTTAAAATTCTTTTTTTTAACATCTTTATCTTCCTTGTCATTCCCACTCTATGCATCCAAACTTCCATCATGTGAAGGGGGGATTACTGCACTTCCTTCCTAGCTGATCTTCCAGTCTTTGTTCTCCTTTAGTCATCCAGAAGTGTTAGTATTAGTAGTGGGAATAGTAGCAATACTACAATAATAATAATTTTAAGAAATCAATAATGATAAGGGAATACCCATAACCCTAAAGTAAGATCAGTCTGGACCAGTGAGGCAGGACAAGATCCAAGCTAACTAGACTTCGCTGATATTTTACATCTAGCAGCTAAAAGCACGTAAGGTTGGATTTTCACATTCGTGAGCCCTGCTTCCATAAATTCAACCAATCTCAGATCAATAATCTTTGGGGAAAATGCATCTGTACGGAACATGCGCAGATGTTTACTGTCATTTATGAAACAGTATACGGAAACAACATTTGTTTGTGTCTCCCCAGGAAAAAGTTAACACAACACTACTTTCCTATTTTTGAACTTTGTTACAATGGATACTTTTCTATGAGTGTATCTACCATGCATTATTAGAAGTATTGCTTCACCTCCCTCCCTCACCTGCCTGTGAACTATTGAAGAGCATGCATTTATTTTGGCTTATTCCTCTTTTATCTACAGAGTGTTAGGCAGTACCTGGCACAGAGAGAGAGAGAGTATGTACCACCTGTGTATCTGGTTTATATGAGTACTTGGGAATGGAACCTGAGTCCTTAGGCTTCATAGGCAAGAGCTTTAACTGCTAAGCCATCTCTCCAGTTCTCAGCTGCCTATTCTTGCTACCATCCTAGGATGAGAGCTGGGAGATAGTATGCCTAGGGTGGGGGCAGGGGGCAGCTGAGGCCCAGGGAGGAAGATTTGGAGCTAAGTGGGCTTTTAGTATCATCATCTGGACATCTCTGGAAGCTCAATGGTGTGAGTGGTTCACACTCAAAGCTGGGGCCTAGCTCTAACCTGGGTCTGGATAGTGAGTCTGATGTATCCTGGTCCTTACACTTGAGTGAACATCAGAATCACTTGGAGGCCTGATTCAGATGCAGGTTTTTGCATCCCATTCCCAGAGTTTCCGACTCAGAAGATCCTTGGCATGGGTTAAGTTCTGTTGTCAACTTCATACCATTAGGAATCTACAGACATCCCTTTTGGGTGCTTCCAGGAAGGATTAACTGAAGGAAGAAGTCCTTCCTCCAGAGCTCTGTCTTTCCCCAAACTGGGCAGCCCTCCCAGTGGGCTTTATGTAGGGAAGTTCTGGGAGGAAAGCCCCTTCCTCCAGCCTGGCTGCTGGTGCTGCTTGTTGGGGAGTGCCTTCACTTGTCTGTGCATCTGTCCTGTTTGGCTGTCCTTCCTCCTCAGCATTGGAACTACACTCCCTCAGCCTTCTTCTTCTTCTTCTTTTTTTTTTTTTTTTTGGGGTTCAAGGTAGGGTCTCATTCTAGCCCAGGCTCACTGTGTAGTCCCAGGCTGGCCTCAAACTCACAGCAATCCTCCTATCTCTGCCTCCTGAGTGCTGGGATTAAAGGCGTGAACCATCATACCTGGACTTTTTAAATTTTTATTTATTTATTTGCAAGCAGAGAGAGACAGAGACAGAGAGAGAATGGGCATACCAGAGCTTCTAGCCATTGCAAATGAACGCCTGATGCATGCACCACCTTGTGCATCTGGCTGTATGTGGGTCTGGGGAATTGAACCTGGTCATTAAGCTTTGCAGGCAAGCGCCTTAACAGCTGAGCCCTCTCTCCAGCCCCTCCCTTAGCCTTCTAATGTGGACTGAAGACCAGCCGCTCTCCAGAAAGCTTTCAGGCCTTCAGTGCTGGATGGGGACCGCTAAGGCATCCAGCCTCATGGATTGAGCAGCTACCAGGTTTCATGACTCTCAGGCCTGCGGACTTCTATTGCTAAAGTGCCATAAGCTAATCCAATAAATTCCCTTTTTAGTGCAATTTATTCTATTGGTTCTGTTCCTCTAGAGGACTCTGGCTAATATACTTGGTTATAGCCATGACATTGATCTGTGATCTGGGTATCACATTTAGAAACCACCACACTAGAAGCATGTCTGACAACTAGCCCCATGACCTTCGGCTTTGGATATCTTAGAATCATTTAAAGAGTCTTCAAAAATAAAGATGCTAGGGTCTTACCCATGAATTGATGTAGGAGTGTGGCTGGCTAGAGGGATTTGAACTGTTGCTAAGCAAAACAGTGGTTTGACATATTGCTGCTGACACAGAGCATGGAGAGACCTGGCTGGAATTCAGAAGAAAGCCTGTCCCCAGACAGTACATGAGCTCCTGGGGGAAAATGGCCCACAACAGTTTGAGCAACCAGAGGTCTAAGCTACTCAGTAGCAAACATCCTGACATGATGTACACACCAGTGCAATAGTGGAACATAGCCTTGGTGGATAACCAATAGCTTTCTGATTGGCTAAGAGATCCACTCAGTGTAAAGGAAGCCATATCGGGCATTGGGAACTAAATCATAATCCTATGGAAACAAAGATTATGCTCTCCAATGTCAAGCTCTCACTAGTCTTTGGTTAAAAGAGGGGTTACATACATCAAATTCTCCCTAAATTAATAATGCTTATCCCATTTAAACTATACTGACTTCATTCTCTGTTGGAGAATCTGTTCTTTTTTTTCAGAAGGTAGTGAGACTGGAGATAAATGACCCCTCACACTTCAGCCAAGCCACAGCTGAAACCACAGAGAAACTGGGGAGAAGATCAAGAGTGCTGCTTCTGTGCTGAACTTGATAATCAGTGCCAGGGTGAAGGAGACAGACCCTGAGGACACTCAACACCTACCAAAGCAGAGATCCAGAAGATCCTAAGAGCTCATCACTGAACTAGACTTAAAACTCACCCACCATGGCTCAGGGAATTTTGTGGAAGAGGGGGCGGAAAGATTGTAAGAGCCACATCATGCCCAGAGGCAATCCTTTCCCCCAAAAATAATTGACTGCTGCTCCCACAACATATAAACCACAGGGAATACCTGCAACCCCACTGAGGAGCGTCCCCAACAGAATGGGGGCAGAGGTGAGGGAAAAAGAAGGTATCAACACATGATGTATCCATACAAAACATCTTGTTTAATAATAATAGTGGTGGTGATGATGAAAAACATTAAAAAAGAAAAAAACATTGGTTTCATTAAGACGCATTTAGAAAATGACTGATGAATGGTTGTCTTGCATGTTAGTTATAAAGTAGGCACTGTGTTGGTGATGAGGATGTAAAGAAAACAAGATGCTCCTGCACTCAGGGAACCATTCCATCAAGGATGGGGAAACCTCCAAGAGAAACACATAAAGGTATGCTTTAAGGTGTGGTGTATTTTGACATCAGAGGTACTTTTTTTTTTCTCCTTTCCTCCTATACTCAGGGAGGTGGTCTGAAGGACCAAGTTTCTGTCATACAAGTTTTCATGGAAAGAAAGGTAGGCTCGCACGGTCTAGATTTCTGCTTGGGGTTCTCTGTGGCTCTTTTGAGTTTGCGATCACAGCTTAATGCCCACACTTGGCTAAAGCTCTGCTTAGTGCTCTCTGACTCCACGCCATATCTTTGCCTCTCCCTTCTCTCCTTGGGAACCTGGGTGAACTCACTTACTGTTCATCTGCCACTCATCCCAAATTGTTCTCCACTCTGTCAATATTTATGTTGGCTAAATATTGGCACAAGCGAGTCATTCACTTGGCAAGCTCAGAAGCAGACTGGCAGGCCGCTGAGCAGATGTCGTAACATTTACAAGTTGGTTTCCATTCATGAGCACTGGTAGCGACACCTTCATGCATCAGAAGTGTGCCACTCTCTTCGGCAAGGTTATTGGGACACTCCATTTGGTAGTCCTGAGTGTGCTGCGTGTTAGTCACCTGTTGGGCAAGGACGAGGGTGTGCATTTACAAATTCTGATGCCCAGGACAACCACTATACCAATTAATTCAGATGCTCTGGGGGTGGGACTCGGGTACCAGTGGCTCTGCGACTTCTCCAGGAGAATCCAATGTGCAGCCAAACTTGAGAACTTGTCCCCCGACCAGTACTTGAAAGACTTTCATGTGAATGAGAGTCACTGAAGGATCAGAAGGTGCCAGCTGGGGGTCAATAGGTCTGGTGGGCCTGAGAGTCTGTGTTTCTGACAAGTGTCCCAGCAATGGGGATGCTTCTATGAGTCCAGAGACTGCAGGTTCAGAAACAAAGCTGTAGTCTTATCTAGAGCCTCTCTATCAGCCTTGCAAATAATTTCCCAGAAATCACCAGTCCTTCTCAGTGAGTGAACACGTGATCGTGTTCAATGGCTCCCCTAAGACGGGCTTCCTCCCTCTCTATTACTCTGCCAGTCATGTGGTCAATTCTCTATTTACTTTTAGAAACAATGTCTCTTGCGAACAAGAAAATGGAATTAAAGAATCATGCAGCAGCCGGGCATGGTGGCGCACGCCTTTAATCCCAGCACTCGGGAGGCAGAGGTAGGAGGATCGCCGTGAGTTCAAGGCCACCCTGAGAATACATAGTTAATTCCAGGTCAGCCTGTGCCACAGTGAGACTCTACCTCGAAAAACAAAACATAAAAAAAAAAAAAAAAAAAAAGAATCATGCAGTAGCCACAAGCACATTTTTCTACACGTCTTGTTTTCTTACCCAGCCCTGGCACAGATCCCACAGGTGATGCAAACTCTTTGCATATCGTGAAATTTACCAAATGATAATAACCCAGTGTCCTTAGTTTTGCTATTCTAAATAGTTTAGTCACAAGCATTGCTTCTTCAATGCAAAAACTAAAAGCATGAATGATCAGGGGTAGGGGAAAGAAAGCACAAAGTAAGAGAAAGAAAAACTTCAGTTTCCAGATGAGTCAGGATTTCAGATCATTTCCTTGAAAAATGTATTTCCTGGCCAATGTTCTCCAATGTTCGACTGACCTCATGATGATCTTTATCAAATGGTTATCTTTGGACCTTGGTCTATGGACAGATTCGAGGGGCTCTGAAATGTTTCTGGGTACTTAATGCTGATAATGACTTGAAGATTAATACATAGCACACTAACTCATCCGGACTACCGGGTGCTGGCACATGACTTCAGTGCCTGCCTTGTGTCTGTGTTCATAATTCTATATAAGTTGAATTTTATTTAACTGTCACAGGAGGGAATGAACAGAGAACTGATGGAGTAGTCATATAAAAGTCACGTGTTTGAGCCAAGTGAAGGCCCAGTGGCATTGCAGAGAGTATCATCAGCAAAAGTTTCTCAGCTGACGGCTTCTGAGACAGCTGATAGCATTATAAAGTCACACCACACCATATTTTAGACTTGCTGAAACTCAAGGGAAACAGTGTGCTGGAAATCAGGGCTATGAATCATTGCAGCCATTTAACTCAACAAAACAATATTGACCACAACATGAAGTCATTTGAGCCTCGTGGAAATGCATCTTACTAGAGACTAATTTGTAAATTGTTATAGGGTCTGTCCTTGCTTCAAAAGTGGCATTCTAGGGCTGGAGAGATGGCTTAGCGGTTAAGGCATTTGCCTGCTAAGCCAAAGGACCCCGGTTCGATTCTCCAGGACCCACGTAAGCCAGATGCACAAGGGAGGCACATGCATCTGGAGTTTGTTTGCAGTGGCTGCAGGCCCTGGCATGCCCATTCTCTCTCTCCCCCTCTTTCTCTCAAATAAATAAACAAAATATATTTTAAAAAGTGGCATTCTAGTTTTAATTTGTACTTATTCAAGTAACTTGCCAGTGCAGTTAATTTAAGCCATTACTGGGAACAGTTTTATCCTTCCAAAAGGGTTTGGGGAAGGCAAAAAGGTTTTGAGGACTAGGGAGATGGCTCAGGGGGCGAAAGCATGGGGACCTGAGTTTAACACCAAGCACCCACGTAAAAAGCTGGAGAAATGGTTTAGTGGTTAAGGTGTTTGCCTGCAATGCCTAAGGACCCCGGTTTGATTCCCCAGGACCCACATAAGCCAGATGCACAAGGAGGTGCATGCTTCTGGAGTTTGTTTGCAGTGGCTAGAGGCCCTGACATGCCCATTATCTCTCTCTCTCTCTCTCTCTCTCTCTCTCTCTCTCTCTCTCTTTCTCTCTCTCTTTCTCTCCCTCTCTCTCTCTCTCTGACTCTTTCTCTCAAATAAATAAATAAATAAGTATTTTTTTAAAGCTGGTATTCTATATATATAAGTAGAAAAACAGGCTAATGGGAGTGAAAAGGTCTAAGTGAGGTCAGGGGAAGAGAATGAGTAAAGGAAAGGGGAAGGGAGGGCTAATCAAAATCTAAGAGGATATAAATAAGTCATATGGAAACCTACTTTTCTGGACAATGGAGCCCTCAAAAGATTGTTACTAGAAAATTTTCAGTACCAGGGATGGGATACCTTCCAGTGAGTTGTTGGGAGGTCACAGATACCCCCAAAACACTATAGGCCATTGCCGAGGCCCTTGGTTTTCCCACAATGAATAGATGGTAAGACCCTATTGCTGAAGACTTCACATACTTGGGCTGCAAGGTCACTGAGAAATCTTGCTGGAGCTGAGCTGAAATCCTCCTCCATGTGGACCAGCTGACAGAATGTTGGAAAAAGCTATGCTGCATGCAGTTCAATGGGAGAGAGAAAACACCAGTGAAGATACTTAACAGTGAACACTGCAAGCTTTAAATTTGACCAGCCAGGACAAATGAGCCAACAGGTTCAACAGTGGCATGTCTGTTATGGGGGAAACCAACGCTCTCTAATTGGACTGGAGGCCCGCTCCATGGGAGGGAATACATCCCTGATACTGAAAACCTACAACGGGGGTAGTCATGACCCCTAGGGGTGTAACATCTGCTGGTATCTGGCTAAATGTATATACTATGCTCTCCAAACTGCCCAATAAGCACTTCTCTTAATGTCCATACCCACATATTAATGCTACTCTTACTTTTGGTTAGAAAAGCTTCTCTTTTCAGATGATGGCTACCTTGGGATGACTCACAAGGCACCATGGTGCTGAGAAGAAGGGACAGAGGAGTGGTCAGCACTGAAACATCTCTAACACACCTTCCAAGGCTCAGGGTCCATTGCGGAAGAGGGAGCAGAAAGAGTGTAAGAGCGAAAGGAAGATTGGGACTCCTTACAACGTTCTCCTCCAGACACAAAATGGTCTGGATATCCATGACCTCACAGTGCCTGACACTACCTACACAAGTCCATCCTAATAGGAGGAAAAGATCATGACACCAAAATGAAAAGAGAGACTGATTGAGAGGGGGAGGGGATATGATGGAGAGCGGAGTTTCAAAGGGAAAATGGAGGGAAGGAGGGAAGTACCATGGGATATTGTCTACAATTGAGGAAGTTGTCAATTAAAAAAAAATAGCTGAGGGCTGGGGGCTGAGGGCTGAGGTGGGTGGAGGCAGGAGAATCACTGGAGCTTCCTGGGCAGCCAGTCTAACCAGAAAAGGGCAGTTCCAGGTTCAACGAGAGACCCTATCTCAAGGACATAAAGGCAAAAGAGTGATAGAGGTGGACACTTGATGTTCTCTGGCCTCTCATGCCATGCTCATGGTCTGAGCAACTCGTTGCACACATATGTATGCACTACACACACACAGCATATGCTACACACCAATCTTTTGCATCTGCTTTGTAACAGTGCACTCATTCCTGCCCGTGTGTGTGTTACAGTTCCTTATTATTTTGCAAAGGTAACTTCCTTTGGGAGACATGAAAGGGATGCTCCTGGAAACAGCCACTGAGCTCCTAGGCTACATTTTCCCATTAACTACAAATATTGCACATTTTGCAGGGAGAGTGTGCCCTGCTTGGAAGTCATGCCTGATGGCATTTTCAGGCTGGAGGATAGCAGAGTGTTCCATCCTTGGTATCAGATAGTTTACTGGTAATATTGTATCCACAAGAAAGCCCAAGAGTTAGAAAAATTAAATGTTTATGAGTTGTGGTTCAGAGGATGGCTGCCTGGCAAGAGTGAGTGTCTCCTCTGGACAGCCTTCTGAGAGGAGTGAGACTGGTTCTGGGAATTCAAAAAGGAAAGCCATAGAAATTCTGCTCCATTCTCAAAGGACAGCTGCCCCAGAAGAGGTTGACTTTCAAAGCACAAAATCATCCTCCAGTGCTGCTGGTGCCAGGGCCAGTGATGACTCCTGAGGCCCACTGCGTCTGTCACAGTAGTGGTCACTTGTGGGAAAAGACAACTGGACAACTCATCACCTAGGAAAATGCTATTTACAGACGACTTAAAACTTTAGTGGTTAAGGCCCATACCTGCGAAGCCTAAGGACCGCAGTTTGATTCTTCAGGTCCCAGATGCACAAGGGGGCGCGCGCATCTGGAGTTCCTTTGCAGTGGCTAGAGGACCTGGTGTGTTCATTCTTTCTCTCTCTCTCTCTCTCTTTTCTCTCTCTCTCTCTCTCTCTCTGTCTCTAATAAAAACAAAAAACTGGATTCTTTGACTGGAGAGATGGCTTAGTAGTTAAGGCACTTGCCTGCAAAGCCAAAGAACCCCAGTTCGATTCCCCAGGACCCACGTAAGCCAAATGCTCAAAGAGGTGCGTGCGTCTGAAGTTTGTTTGCAGTGGCTAGAGGCCCTGGTGTGCCCATTCTCTCTCTCTCTCAAATAAATAAAGTATATTACAAAAACTGGATGCTTCACTGAAAACAATATTTGTAGGTGCTCAAATAGGTGAGTGCTGCCATGCACACTCTTTTAATCCTAGCACTAAAGAGGCTGATGTAGGAAGATCACTGTGAGTTTGAAGACAGCCTGGGACTGTAGAGTGAGTTCCAAGTCAGCCTGGGCTAGAGTGAGACCCTATCTTGAAAAAACAAACAAACAAAAAAGGTGAGTGCTGCTCTCAAATATAACAAAGGAAAACCCACAAAGTTACAATCTATAGAAATTTGGGGGGTTTTAGTCTCTTTGCTCTTAATATATGTACACTATTTCATTTTGCTTCTGTGGCCATATTAGACCACACTAAAATTTCTATTGGAAGAGCTTTAGATATTCACATTTTGGTGTTCAATTAGCCCAACTCTTATCTACCTTATGCACCGTAGATCCCAAATGGTGATGTTTTAGTCGATTTTTGTCATTAGCAATTTATACACCAGCTGTTCATAAGCCTGGCCACATCAAAAGAAAATGTAAAATGTTTAATCCAGGAAATATGCCTGATGCTGTGTGGAGTTAATGTTGGAGGATTTCCATCTTTCAATACAAACTACATGGGCTTGCAAGAGCGTTCTCCTTTGGTGTGCCAATAAGTTCAACAAGAACTTATCTTTCACACAAAATTCTAAATGTGCCTGGCGTGGTGGCACATGCCTTGAATCCCAGCCCTTGGAAGGCAGAGGTAGGAGAATTGTGGTGAATTTGAGGCCACCCTGAGACTACATAGTGAATTCCAGGTCAGCCTGGGCTAGAGCAAGACCCTACCATTAAAAAAAAAAAAAAAAAAAAAAGCAGTGAATGAGTACAATCTATGACGTTTTATACAGTTTTGCCACAAACTGACAGCTCTGCTGATATGGTCTACAAATACATGCTAGCTATTTGCTCTCTGCAAAGGCTCTAGTTATTGTCTCATTTAAAACATTTTCTTTATCCCCTACCTAAGAGATGTTCACCCAGTGTGGAGAAATAGATTCCAAATGCATTTTAAAAGCATGGCATGCTTTCACTAAAACCAGCAGAGGACAATCAGAGTGATCAAGTCCTGAGCAGGAAATTCGTTGTTTGAATTCTTCCACAGGCTAACCCCCTTGAAGCTCATCCCCACCGGCAAAGACACTTACATGGTGACTTCCCATCTTCTCTTTTCTGGATGGCCGCTCTGCGTTTCATGAAAAGAATGGTCCTCCCACAGACAAAGTTTATAATGGTTTTCCCAGGACACTGTATCTCTTCTGTTTAATAAGTAACTTTTGGCATTGGCTTTGAATATATGGTAGGGAGTGGTGATGGCTGTGAATGAGCTTTGGCTGCCCAAGCTTCCTGAACAGGCTATGTTTTTAGAATAAAAATGTACTGCAAAAGAGCATTTAGGCTTTAAAATATTTATTTATTTATTTATTTATTTATTTATTTATTTATTTATTTATGAGAGGAGAGAGAGAGAGAGAACAAGAGACACACAGAATGAAAGAGAGATTGAGAATGGGTGCTCCAGGGCTTCCAGCCACTGCAAATAAACTCTAGGCACATGTGCCACCTTGTGCATCTGGCTTAAGTGGGTCCTGGGAATTGAACCTGGGTCCTTTGGCTTTGCAGGCAGGCACTAAGCCATCTCTCCAGCCCAGCATTTAGGCTTTTAAAGTTGAATTACTTATCAACAAATAAAAGGTTAAACTTGCCTCATTTTGAGGTTGTTGAGTTAGAAAGTTTTAATTCCCTCTCATCTTCCTTCCTTCCTTCCTTCCTTCCTTCCTTCTTTCCTTCCTTCCCCTCCTTCCCCTCTTTCCTTTTTTTTTTTTTCTAAGTAGGGTCTTGCTCCAGGCTGACCTGGAATTCACTATGTAGTCTCATGGTGGCCTTGAACTGTTGGCAATCCTCCTACCTCTGCCTCCCAAGTGCTGGGATTAAAAGTGTGTGGGGGGCTGGAGAGATGGCTTAGCGGTTAAGGCGCCTGCCTGCTAAGCCTAAGAACCCGGTTCCAATCTCCAGGTCCCACATTCAGCCAGATGCAAAGTGACACAAGGGCGCAATGCCATACTTGACCACAAGGGGCGCACGCATCTGGATTTTGTTCACAGCAGCTGAGACTGCTGACACACCCATTCTCTGTCTCCTTCTCCCTCTCTGTCTGTCTCTCTCTGTGTTTCTCTCCAAAAATAAATAAAATATATATTTTTTTAAAAGTGTGTGTGCCACCATGCCCGGCACTCCCTCCTTCCTTTCTTTCTTTTGGAGACAAGTCTCACTATGAAGCCCAGACTTGCCTCCAACTGGAAGCAATGCTGCCTCAGCCTCCCAGTGTGAGCCATCATTCCTGGCAAGAATATACACTTTATATTGTGGGCAATAATAAAAGCATTCATCAAGTAGACTGATGATTATTACTATTTAATTAATATACCTATTACTATAGAGAAGTTTTTGACAGCTACATTGAGTTGTACTGGACCATCATTTTTGTAACCTGAGTAATTTTTTAATTCAAAAAATAGTATGCATAAATATGATTAGACAATTGAAACTGGATAGCTGTTAAATGATACGTTTTTGTTCTATTTTCAGAAACCACCTTTAGGGCTAAAGAGATGGCTCTGTGGATAAAGCACTTGCTGTACGTGCATGGGTATCTGAATTTGGCTCTCCAGAGCCCATGTAGAGCTCAATGCTATAATATGCATTTGCCAGAATGCCTATGGCAAAAGGGAGGAAGAGGCAGGAGAAATACTCAAGCTGTGAGCCCGAAAGCCTGGTGAACAGTGGTGAAACCGTGCCTCAAACAAGGCAAAAGGCGAGGGCCAACATCTGAGGTTGTTCTCTGATCTCCACACATGTGCAATGGTGTGTGCACACCCACACTCATACAAACAAACATGCACATGCACACCAAAAAGGTACCACCTGCTGAGCAATCTCCTCAGCTCTATTCTTTTTACCTGTATATATTGTGAGCCTTGGATGTACTCATTATTGTTACTGTAACAGTGAGAAAGATGGGTGGGGTTTTTTTCCTCCTATAACTTACAGATACATTTCTATATAAAAAACAAGCAAATAAATAACAATAAAGGGTTATATGGGCTACAGAGAAGGTAATAGACAAAAATTTAAAAATATTATAATAGGGCTGGAGAGATGGCTTAGCGGTTAAGGCCCATGTTTAGCCAGATGCAAAGTGATGCAAGGGCGCAATGCCGCACTTGACCACAAGGGGGCGCACACATCTGGATTTCATTCACAGCAGCTAAGAGACTGCTGGCGCGCCCATCTCTATCTGTCTCCCTCTCCCTCTCTGTCTGTCTCTCTCTGTGTCTCTCTCCAAAAATAAATTTAAAAAAATAATAATAACATTTTTAAATATTATAATAGAAATTAGGTAGTATATATGTGTGTGATTTTTAATAAGGGTAATTTTTTATTCTTATTTTTTGAGACAAGGATTCCCTCTGTAAGCTAGGCTGACCTTGAACTCATAATCTTCCTGCTTCAGCCTCCTAAGTGCTTGGCTTGCAGATGTGAGCCACCATGCCCCAACAAGGTAGCTAACATTTCCATTAAATACAAAATGAGGCATCAGTTCAGATATTTGCTCAACCATGTTTATAGCTGCTCAATTCATAATAGCTAAGACTTGGAATCAACCCAGATGTCCATCATTAGATGAATGGGTAACTAAGATGTGGTATATCTACACAATGGAATTCTACACAGCAATAAGGAAAAATGACACAAAGCAATTTGGAGAAAAATGGTCAAACTTGGAACAGATCATTCTTAGTGAACTCACCCAATCACAGAAAGATAAGCGTTGCATGGTCTCACTAATCTGTGGCTCCTAATTTGTATTTTCCTGAGATGCTGACACACCTAATAAACATCTCGAGGACTGGACAATAGGGATGGTGGGGTGGGAGGGCAGGGAAAGGGGGGGGTGGACAAAAAACTGGACCGAAATGGAAATGGTACCATAAAATCCTATAACCTGAAAGACACTAAAAGGTCAAACCTGCATCAGGTGCTTGGAGAGAACACCTGAATCACGGGGGCCTGGAGAGGGGATGATGAAGACTAACCTCAATCTTCTCCTGTTTCTCTCTCTATCACTCCCTCTTCACTCTCTTTGCTTTTTCTCTTTCATATTACCTATACTTTTTCTTCCTTCTTCTCTGTGGATCAGTGAGACCTACAAGGTTTCCCAAAAGAAGACAGATTTCTGTCAGAGTACTTGATGACCCACCAAAGGTTATTGGTAAGACCCTACTGCTGATGACTCCATATGCTGTTCAGATAGACCATGGAGAGAACTGACTGGAATCTGGAAGAGTCAGTCCCCAGACAGTTAGCTTGTCTAGTGCTGGAAGGCACTACATAAGTGACTGGGGGAAAACAACCAACATCTGTCTAAGCAACTCGTGGTCTAAGCTACTCAGCAGCAAACAACCTGACATGATGCTCACACAAGTGCAGTAGTGGCACACAGCCATGGTGGGTTACCAACTGCTCTAGATTTGGCTAATGGATCTGCTCAGTGGAATGGAACCCACACCTGGCAACGGGAAACAAGTCAGAACCATATCCAAAAACAAACCCACTCTCCAATTTCAAGCTCCCACCAATACTGGGATACAAGAGGGCCTACACCTATTAAATTCTCTCTAAAATAATAATGGTTATCTATGTATCTTGCACTGACCTCACTCTCCATTGGAGAAGCTGCTTCTCTCTTTCATATGGACGCAGAACCTGAGGAGAGAATCAGCCCATCACACCTCACCAGGGCACCAGCTGAAGCCATAGAGTCATAGGGGAAATGAGCAAGAGTGCTGCTTTCTCGGTGAACCTGGTACCAGCACAAGGGCAAAGGAGATAGACACAAAGAACTCTAACCCCTACAAAATCAGATATCCAGAGACACAGAGACTCACAAAACCTTGTCACTGAAATAGACCTAAAATGAACCCAACATGGCTCAGGGAAATTCGTGGAAGATGGGACGGAAAGATAGTTAGAGCCATGAGTTGGGTCATTATACACAGTCATTGCCTCTCCCACATAACTGATGATCCCTCATAACTGATGATGATCCCTCATAAGGCAAGACCCACACTACCCATGGGGGGAGGACAGGGAAAAGGGTAACGATGGTACCATCATGGCTATATATATACTATATACATAACTAATAAAAATATATTAATATATATATATAATGAATTTAAACTAACATGAAATGAATTGAAGTTAACATTAAATGAATTAAAGGAAGAGAAGTTCTCATTTGAAAAGAGACTCTAAACCCCTTAATATGTGTATCCATCCTTTTGGTGTTTTGCCTTTTATCATTGCGGGACTTGGATGTACTCTTTACTGCAACTATAACAGTGACCAAGATGGATAGGATGTTACTAGTGTCTGCTAAGGCTCAACCTGGGAAAGAACTCTGCAAATTTCAGGGAATAAAAAGTAGCCAAAGAGCCTGGAGACTGTTGGGTGCCAGGCAGGGTGTTGGGAGCTGGAAAGCATAGCAAGCAAGACAAAACTTCTGTCGTTCAGGTACTCACAGCAGAATGGGGAACAAGAAGAGAAGGTATGAGTGAACGACAGATGCTTTGGCTGTTTGCTATCATGTTTTATTTAGTGTCTAATTTCTTTAAATTTTTTTAAATATATTTTATTTATTTATTTGAGAGAGAGAGAAAGAGGTAGAGATAGAGTGAGAGAATGGGTGCATCAGGGCCTCCAGCCATTGCAAATGACCTCCGGATACATGCGCCTTCTTGTGCATCTGGCTTACATGGGTCCTGGGAAATTGAACCAGGGTCCTTTGACTTTGCAGGCAAGCACCTTAACCACTAAGCTATCTTCTCCAGCCCTAAATTTTTTAAAATATTTATTTGCAAGCAAAGAGAGAAAGAGAGAGAGAGAAATACACAGAAGACAGACAGAGAGAATGGGCGTGCCAGGGCTTTTAGTCAGTGCAAATGAACTCCAGAAGCATGAGCCACTTTGTGCATCTGGCTTACATGGGTTCTGGGGAATTGAACCTGAGTCCTTGGGCTTCATAGGCAAACGCCTTAACTGCTAAGCCATCTCTCCAGCCCAAGTGTCTAATTTCTGCTTGTAATCCAGTGCCTCCTTGACCAGGCCCAGACTTCTTAGGGCCAAGCCCTCCCTGTTTACCTCTGTGCTGGCTTAGAAGTCACTGTGCGGACATCCCTAAGTTCTCCCAGGACTCCCCATCAGTGATGTGCTGGGCCCCCGCTCTTGGGTCCCTGCTTTGGAAGCTCAAAGGTCAGGAGGAGGCGCAGGGCAGTTAAACTGTGGAGATAAGTTGTGTTAGGGAGTGCTGAATTACTCAGCACAGAAACTGCCTAGTTACAAGTTTATGGCCCCAGGGAGGTGAATGACAGAATGCTAAGTGGCCAAGTAGGAAGTGCACATGGCTTTTTTAGTTTTGCCCATGGCCATACTGTGGACACCTTTGATTACTTAGGTGCACCTACAGTCAAGTTTTCATTTGTCTCTTTCTTTCTCCCCATCCCCAGGTGGATAGGCTCTGAGGAAGGTGGTGGGATAGCTCACAGCCTTGAGGACAGTCTACTTCGGGGGAGGTGAGGCCTAGAGTCCCCAGAGGCGAGAGAGGGAGAAGAACTGACTTGGAAAGAAGGGGAAACAAAGAGCCTATGCAGAATAATGGCAGAGAGGTTTGCTTGTGTCGTTATAAATAATTAACAACTACAAAGTATAACAGCTACTATGTAATAGACTGGGCATATTTATTTATGTCTTAGATTTAGGTAGTTCTCAGGGTGGTGATAATGCCCACTGAGAGGGCTGCTGGCAATGAGTGTGGGGGGACATGGGGAGTGTTTGGGTTGCCACAGTGATTGGTAGGGGGACGGATCAGAGCCTGGCCCAGGAATAACAAAAATCCTGTACTGTACTGGACAGGACCTTATAACAAAGAATCACCCAGCCTGAAGTCAACACTTTCCTCTTCCGCTTAGGGACACCTGGGAGATTCTTTCCTTCTTCCGTCTTTCTTCTTGTAGGGCTATTGGCAGATCAAGAAATGTCAAGTTCTGAGGGTTCCTGGGCTTTTAAAACCTGTGAAATATTTTGGGTGTGGTGGTGCATGCCTTAATCCCAGCACTCAGGAGATTGAAGCAGAAGAGTTGCGAGTCTGAGGTCATCCATGGTTACGTAAGAAGTTCTAGGCCAGCTTGGAGTATGGAGAGAGACCCTGTGTATTAAAAAAATTCTGGGGCTGGAGAGATGGCTTAGCCGTTAAGTGCTTGCCTGTGAAGCCTAAGGACCCTGGTTCGAGGCTTGATTCCCCAGGACCCACGTAAGCCAGATGCACAAAGGGGCGCATGCATCTGGAGTTCATTTGCAGTGGCTGAAGGCCCTGGTGCACCCATTCTCTCTTCTCTCTCTCTCTCTCTCTCTCTCTCTCTCTCTCTCTCTCTCTGCCTCTTTCTCTGTCTGTCTGTCGCTCTCAAATAAATAAAAATAAACACAAATTTTTTAAAAATTCTGTAAAATCTGAGTGCGGTGATGCTATGAGTGTACTTGTGACACAGGAAGCTGGGCAATGGGCGACTGAAAGTGAACAGGTAGGACTAGGATATGCAAATCATTTAGACCAGTCTCGCTCTCTCTCTCTCTCTCTCCCTCTCTCTCTCTCTCTCTCTTTTTAAAGAACAACTCCTTCATTCCACAGATTAGGAAACTTAGGTCCAGAAAAGCTTCATGCTTGATTCAAGTCAGCCACAAGTTTCCACAGCACTTCCTAAAGAACATACATCTGCCTATATAGTAAGAAATGTTTCTTCATAACTGCTTTAAATAATATTCTCATTTGTCTTATTGAAATGTCACGGGTTTTAGCTAAGCCTCAGGATCCAGTAGAGCTTCCAGAGTGAAGTGAAGGACCATGGAGGCTATGGAGGTGAAGGATAGGACCAGGTCAAGATGGAAAAACAAGGGGCTGGAGAGATGGCTTAGCAGTTAAGGCGTTTGCCTATGAAGCCTAAGGACCCCAGTTCAATTCTCCAGGTTCCACGTAAGCCAGATGCACATGGTGGTGCATGTGTCTGGAGTTTGTTTGCAGTGCCTAGAGGCCCTGGTGCACCCATTCTCTCTCTCTCTCAGTCTCTCTCTCTCTCTCTCTAATAAATAAATAAAACTTTAAAAAAGAGAAATGGTACCGCAGGTTTTTCTTCATTAGGTAATACCAACACAACTACAGTATGGTATGTTGATGCTCTCGGGGACAGCTAGCTAGTGTTGGGAGGGGAAAGTGTGGGCCATGCGCTTATCATTCTCTCCAGCTCCATCTGCTTCTCTTCTGCCCTTTCACCACAAAGGGCTTCCTATCCTCTGAGGGTCTTGTGCATGTTTCCTCCATGCCAAGAAAGCTCTGCTACCCCATCCCCCAGAGACTGTTAGACCTTGTCAATTAAAAAACACATGGGGGGTCTGGAGAGATGGCTTAGCGGTTAAGGTGCCTGCCTCCTAAGCCTAAGAACGCCGGTTCCAATCTCCAGGTCCCACGTTTAGCCAGATGCAAAGTGACGCAAGGGCGCAATTCCACACTTGACCACAAGGGGGCACAAACATCTGGATTTCGTTCACAGCAGCTGAGAGACTGGTGCGCCCATTCTCTATCTGTCTCCCTCTTCCTCTCTCTCTGTCTCTCTCTGTGTCTCTTTCCAAAATAAAAATAAATATTAAAAAAAGAAATATAAAAAAAAAACACATAGGGGCCTGGAGAGATGGCTTAGCAGTTAAGGCATTTGCCTGCGAAGCCTAAGGACCCAAGTTCAACCCTCCAGGTCCCACGTAAGCCAGATGCAGAAGGTGATGCAAGCGCAAGGTCGCACTTGCTCACTGCACGTGCTCTGCAGTGGCTGGAGGCTCTGGCGTGCCAGTTTTCTCTCTCTTACCTGAAAAAAAATAGAAAACACATAGCTCTCACTTTAAAGGGAGTAAGAGACCGTTTATTCTGGAGCCAAATGTGAGGGACTGTTGTGAGTGTGCTATTTCAGAAACATAGACAAATACATTGCTGTCTTTCCACAATGTCAGAACTGATTGAATAACAATAAACCACAAGATGGGATGGCAGCCATTTTCCAAGTTGTCCTGATAGCTGGCCAAGGCAAACACTGATTCTTTTATTCCAATTTTAACTACTAATGCTCACACACCAGACCCCATAGTAAACATATATTTTTATATGTATATGTAGGTTTAAGAATGGCTACAAAGGGTTAAAGAGGCTGCCGCAGAGTGACTTGTACCAGAGGCAGGAGGGGAAACTGACAGAGATCCAAAAAGAGTCTCTGTGACAACAAGATAACAAGACCTACTGGAGGTCTACTGGAGACAGCTGCTGTAGAAGCAGGCCACCTGTCACAGGTTTTAGCTAAGCCTCAGAGTCCAGTAGAGCTGCCAGAGTGAAGTGAAGGACCATGGAGGCTATGGAGGTGGAGGATAGGACCAGGTCACGATGGAAAAACAAGGGGCTGGAGAGATGGCTCAGCAGATAAGGCACTTGCCTGCAAAGCCTAACAACCTGGTTCGATTCCCCAGTACCCATGTAAAGCCAGATGCACGAAGTGGTGCATGCATCATGAGTTTGTTTGCAGTGGCTCAAGGGCCTGGCATTCTCTCTCTCTGCAAATAAAATAAAATAAAATAAAATAAAATAAAATAAAATAAAATAAAATAAAATAAAATAAAATAAAATAAGATGGACAAATAAGTGATAGGTGGATGGCAGGTCCAAACAGACAAATGAACCCATTTGAAACTCCTTGAACTCTACCAGTTTCCAACAGATAACATGAATTATATATGTAACTTAAATTTTCTAGTAACCACATATAATAAAAAGGAATAGGTAAATTTAATAATATAATTGAGAATAGTAATAATATGTGTAGCCTGATACATAAAGCATGTAATTCAAACTACCATCCTGAGCTTGAGAGGTTGCTTAGTGGTTAAGGCACTTGCCTGCAAAGCCTAAGGACCCAGGTTCAATTTCCCAGTACCCTTGTAAGCCAGATGCACAAGCTGGTGCATGCATCTGGAGTTTGTTTGCAGTGGCTAGAGGCCCTGGCGTGCCCATTCTCCCTTTTTCTCTCCACCTGTCTCTTGCTCTCTTTAATAAACAAGAAATAAAACAAAATACCATTTTTTCAAAATATAAAGAGACATTTTATAATCTTTGTTTGGGGCACTCAGTGTAATAGCGACAATAATGCATCCTGTCCTGACTAGGCCCTGACTCCATTCATTGGGGGAATGAAATAGCTGACACTTTTTCCTGCCAGGGTGTCTTTCAGTTACAAAACTTCCTCACTGCCCAGGAGGGCCACATCTGCATTGATAACACTTTCAAGACTTTCCATGTCCGCAGGCGTGGCTCCGATACACAAATAAGTTGACTCCAGGATAAGTGAGACAAGTGCAGTTCCAATGTTGCCCAGACTTACATCTGACACTAATGACATTATCTTTATGGTCTTTTGCCTTTAAACACACTGTATCCCTGAGCTTCCGCACTGAGAGCATTTTCTGGCGTGAGCCTCTCTCAGTCGCCGGCTTAATCGAAAGGATTCGCAGTTGGCTATGAAAGCGTGGTGGTCTGGAATTCTCTCGTGTGGACTATAACATCGGTCTTTGGAGTGTGGTGTGGGTTTTATGCTTACAATACATCTCAGGTTGGCCTAGCCATGTTTCGAGTGCTCAGTGCCTATCTGGGGCCAGGCACAGGGCCACACTGAAGATGTTCACTTTACATCTGCAGGGACCACAAGTTCATTGATGTCTCAGGATGCTGAGCTCCTCGCATAGGGCTAGGCATGTGTTTGTTGAATGGAAAAATGGACAAATGAATGAATGAAGTACAGTAGCAGCTGTTGCATTGTTGGAACACTGGGCTGGGGCTCTTAGGCAAGCCAGTTTTTGTTAAATTTTTTATTGATTTGTTTGTAAACACAGAGAGAGAGAGAGAGAGAGAGAGAGAGAGAGAGAGTATGGTTGCACCAGGGCCTCTAGCCACTGCAAGTGAACTCCAGATGCATGCACCACTTTGATCATCTGCCTTGATGTGAGTACTGGGGAGTCAAACCATGGTCTTTAGGCTTTGCAGAGCCTAATGCTTAACTGCTGAGCCATCTCTACAGCCTAGCAAGCCATTGTTTGGGTGGCTGGTAAGTGGGTGAAGGAGAGATTTCTGGTATTGCTTCCTGTGTTCAAGGTATTGGCATAGGCAAGGACTTTCTGAATATAACCCCAATTGCTCAGGGAATAAAACCACTAATCAACCAATGGGACCTTATGAAATTACAAAGCTTTTGTACAGCCAAGGACACTGTGAATAGAGCAAAGAGACAACCTACAGAGTGGGAGAAAATCTTTGCCAGCTATACATCTGACAGAGGATTAATATCCAGAATATGCAAAGAACTCAAAAAACAGAATAATAAGAATTCAAACAACCCAGTTAAAAAAATGGACTATGGAACTAAATAGAGAATTCACAGAAGATGAAATACAGATGGCATATAAACATCTAAAAAAGTCTTCCACATCCTTAGCCATCAGGGAAATGCAAATTAAAACCACTTTGAGATTCCATTTCACTCCTGTCAGAATGGCTACCATCAAGAAAACAAATGATAATAAGTGTTGGCGTGGATGCAGAAAAAGAGGAACACTTCTACACTATTGGTGGGAATGTAATCTGGTCCAGCCATTGTGGAAATCAGTGTGGAGGTTCTTGAGACAGCTAAAAATAGATTTACCATATGATTCAGCTATAGCACTCCTAGGCATATATCCAGAGGACTCTTCTCACTATCTTAGAGATACTTGCACAACCATGTTTATTGCTGCTCTATTCACAATAGCTAGGAAATGGAAGCAGCCTAGATGTCCCTCCACAAATGAATGGATAATAAAGATGTGGTACATTTACACAGTGGAGTTCTACTCAGTGTTCAAGGTAAAGTGTACCGGTTCAGCCTGGCAGAGAGGAAAGACAGAGCATTTCAGTCCTAGGCAATCACCACAGCAGATGCATAACATTGTATACAAATAATATCTTTGAAAATGTCAACCCAATTGTCTGATTTAAAACCTTGGAGGTTTTTTTTTTTTTACTTCCCTTAATGGGTCAGCAATTCTTATCAAATCTATTTTAAATATATGCACAGAATCTGCCCTCCTTTCCTCCTCTAAAGCCCAAATCCTAAAGTTGCATTAACACATCTGTTTCTTTTCTTTCTTTGTTTGTTTCTTTTTTGTTTTTTTGTTTTTTTCAGGTAGAGTCTCACTCTAGCCTCGAACTCACAGTGATCCTTCTTTCACCTCCTGAGTGCTGGGATTAAAGGCATGTGCCATCACACCTGGCTCTGTTTTTCTTTTTTTTTTTTTTTTTTTTTTTTTTTTGTTTTTTTTTAAAATATTTATTGACAACAAAACATACTTACATACCAAAGGTGCGTATTTTTCCCTCCCCTCCCCCCCTTCCCCTTTAGAACTCCACTCTCCATCATATCCCCTCCCCTCTCCATTAGTCTCTTTTTTTAATATGATGTCATCCTCTTTTACTTCTACTATGAGGGTCTTATGGAGGTATTGCTAGGCACAGCAAGGTCATGGATATCAAGGCCAATTTCTGTCTGGGCAGTTGCATTGTAGGGAGTCGTACCCTTCCTTTGGCTCTTCCATTCTATCCGCCCCCTCTTCCGCAATGATCCCTGAGCCTTGGAGGGTGTGACAGAGATGTTTCAGTGCTGGGCACTTCTCCATCCCTTCTTCTCAGCACTATGTTGCCTTTTGGATCATCCCAGTGGTCATCGCCATCTGAAAAGAGAAGCTTCTCTAACCAGAAGTGAGAGTAGCATTAATATGTGATTATGAGCATTAAGTGTAGTATTTTCCGGGCAGCTTGGTGGGAATAGTATATACATTTAGATAAGGGCATGCTTTATACCCCTAAGGCTTATGACCTTACCTACCATAGACTTTGCTTAGGTTTTTCAGTACCAGGTATGTATTCCCTCCCGTAGAGAGGGCCTTCAGTCCAATTATAGAGCAGTTGGTTACCCCACGAGTAGACATGCCACTATTGCACCCATTCGGTCTTTGGGCCTGTCTGGCCAAATTTGAATATTCAGCGTCCACTGTTTTCACTGCTGATGACTTCTGTCTCCCATACTCTGCATGCAGTGTAGCTTTTTCCAGCTTTCAGTTGGCTGGTCTACAGGGAGAAGGTTTTCTGCTCAGCACCAGCTTGCTTTCTCAGTGACCTTGCCTCTCAGGCAAGAGATGTCTTCAGCAATAGGGTCTTACTATCTGTTTCTCAGGGGAAACCAAGGGCTTTGGCAAAAGCCTTTAATGTTTTGGAGGCTACCGGGACCTCCTTGGCCAACAACTCACTGGAAGGTATCCCATCCCAGGTACTGAAAATTTTCTAGTAACAGTCTACAGCTTCTAGATGTACCATTATTCAAAAAGTAGTTTTACATAAGTCTTATTCACAATCTTTTGAAATTAGATTGACCCTCCCCTTGCCCTTCTTTTATGCATTCTCTACCCATGGCCTTGGTTAGGCCATTCCCTCCTTGTAATCAGTCCTTCCACTTACATATGTGCAATACCATACACTTCAGTCCTTCCCTTTCCTCCGTCCCTTATAGCCTTTTACCAGCTTACTGGTTTCTGGTACCAATTTTTGGTTCCAGTTCACACACAAGTCTGTCTATTTGTAGCTAGGATCCACATATGAGAGAGAACATGTGACGTTTGGCTTTCTGAGCCTGGGTTACCTCACTTAGTATAATCCTTTCCAGATCCATCCATTTCCCTGCAAATTTCATAATTTCATTTTCTTTACCGCTGAGTAGAACTCCATTGTGTAAATGTACCACATCTTTATTATCCATTCATTTGTGGTGGGACATCTAGGCTGCTTCCATTTCCTAGCTATTGTGAATAGAGCGGCAATAAACATGGTTTTGCAAGTATCTCTAAGGAAGTGAGAAGAGTCTTCTGGATATATGCCTAGGAGTGCTATAGCTGGATCATATGGTAAATCTATTTCTAGCTGTCTCAAAACCTCCACACTGATTTCCACAATGGTTGGACCAGGTTACATTCCCACCAACAGTGTAGAAGTGTTCCTCTTTTTCCGCATCCACGCCAACACTTATTGTCATTTGTTTTCTTGATGGTAGCCATTCTGACAGGAGTGAAATGGAATCTCAAAGTGGTTTTAATTTGCATTTCCCTGATGGCTAAGGATGTGGAACACTTTTTCAGATGTTTATATGCCATCTGAATTTCATCTTCTGTGAATTCTCTATTTAGTTCCATAGCCCATTTTTTAACTGGGTTGTTTGAATTCTTATTATTCTGTTTTTGAGTTCTTTGTATATTCTGGATATTAATCCTCTGTCAGATGTATAGCTGGCAAAGATTTTCTCCCATTCTGTAGGTTGTCTTTTTGCTCTACTCACAGTGTCCTTTGCTGTACAAAAGCTTTGTAATTTCATAAGGTCCCATTGGTTGATTAGTGATTTTATTCGCTGAGCAATTGGGGTTATATTCAGAAAGTCCTTACCTATGCCAATATGTTGAAGGGTTTCCCCTACTTTTTCCTCTAGCAGGTTCAGAGTTTCAGGTCTGATATCAAGGTCCCTGATCCATTTGGATTTGACTCTTGTGCATGGAGAAAGACAAGGATCTATGTTTATCCTTTTACATACCGATGTCCAGTTTTCCCAACACCACTTGTTAAAGAGGCTATCTTTTCTCCAATTAATATTTTTGGCATTTTTGTCAAAAATCAGGTGGCTGTAGCTGCTTGGATTAATATTTGGGTCTTCTATTCTGTTCCATTGATCTACCTGTCTGTCCTTGTGCCAGTACCATGCTGTTTTTGTTACTATGGCTTTGTAATATAACTTAAAATCGGGTATGGTTATACCACCTGCCTGATTTTTGTTTCGCAAAATTGTTTTGGCTATTCGAGGTTTTTGTGTTTCCAGATGAATTTTAGGATTGTTTTTTCTATTTCCGTGAAGAAAGCTATTGGGATTTTAATAGGGATCGCATTAAATGTATAGATTGCTTTTGGTAAGATTGACATTTTCACAATATTGATTCTTCCAATCCAGGAGCATGGGATGTCTTTCCATTTCCTTGTGTCTTCTGTAATTTGTCGCTCAAGTTTTTTAAAGTTCTCGTTGTAGAGATCCTTCACTTCCTTGGTTAAGTTTATTCCAAGGTATTTTATTTTTTTTGAGGCAATTGTGAATGGGAGAGATTCCCTGATTTCATCCTCTGCACGTTTGTTGTTAGTATATAGAAAAGCTACTGATTTCTGTGTGTTTATTTTGTATCCTGCTACATTGCTAAAAGTGTTTATCAGCTCTAACAGTTTGCAGGTAGAGACTTTAGGGTCTGTTAGGTATAGAATCATATCGTCTGCAAATAATGATAATTTGATCTCTTCCCTTCTGATTTGTATCCCCTTTATGAGTGTCTCTTGCCTTATTGCTGTGGCTAAGACTTCCAGTACTATATTAAATAGTAGTGGGGAAAGTGGACACCCTTGTCTTGTTCCTGAATTTAGAGGAAAAGCTTCAAGTTTTTCCCCATTTAGTATTATGTTGGCTGTAGGTTTGTCATAAATAGCTTTTATTATGTTGAGATATGCTCCTTCTATTCCCAGTTTCTGTAATACTTTCACCATGAAGGGGTGTTGGATTTTGTCAAATGCCTTTTCTGCATCTATTGAGATGACCATATGATTTTTGTCCTTCAGACCATTTATATGGTGTATTACATTTATGGATTTGCGTATGTTGAACCATCCCTGCATCTCTGGGATAAAGCCTACTTGGTCAGGGTGAATAATCTTTCTGATAAATTCTTGTATTCTGTTTGCCAGTATTTTGTTGAGAATTTTTGCATCCATGTTCATGAGGGAGATTGGTCTATAATTTTCTTTTTTGATCTGTCTTTGTCCGGTTTGGGTATCAGGGTGATGCTGGCTTCATAGAAGGATTTTGGTAGAGTTCCTTCCTTTTCTATTTTATGGAAAAGTTTGAGAAGCATTGGCGTTAGATCCTCCAGGAATGTCTGGTAAAATTCAGCAGTGAATCCATCTGGGCCTGGGCTTTTTTAGTTGGGAGACTTTTTATAACTGCTTGAATCTCTGTGGTTGTTATAGTTCTATTTAAATGGTTTATCTCTTCTTGATTTAATTTTGGTAGGTCATATGAATCAAGGAATTCATCCATTTCTTTCAGGTTTTCAAACTTAGAGGCATATATATTCTTAAAGTATGTCCGTATGATTTTCTGAATTTCTTTGGTATCTGTTGTGATGTTGCCTTTTTCATCTCTAATTTTATCAATTTTTGTCTCTTCTCTCTTTCTTTTGGTCAGATTTGCTAAGGGTTTGTCAATCTTGTTTATCCTTTCAAAGAACCAACTCTTTGTTTCATTGATCTTTTTGATTGTTTTTTTGGTTTCCATTTCATTAATTTCTGCCCTAACCTTTATTATTTCTTCCCGTCTACTAATTTTTGGTTTGCCTTGTTCTTCTTTTTCCAAGGCCTTAGGTAGAAGCATTAAATTGTTTAGTTGTGAACTCTCCAATTTCTTAATATATGCACTTAGGGCTATAAATTTCCCTCGTAGGACTGCCTTCATTGTGTCCCAGAGGTTTTGGTATGTTGTATTCTCATCATCATTTGATTCTACGAATTTCTTGATTTCCTTTTAATTTCTTCAATGACCCATACATCATTCAATAAAGTGCTGTTTAGTCTCCATGAGTTTCTGTATGCTCTGTATATTTTCTTGTTGCTGATTTGCAGTTTAATCCCATTGTGGTCAGAAAATGTACAAGGGATTATTTCAATTTTCCTGTATTTGTTAAGATTTGATTTGTGTCCTAGTATATGGTCTATTTTAGAAAATGTCCCATGTGCTGCTGAGAAAAAATGTATATTCTGCAGCATTTGGATGGAATGTTCTGTATATATCTGTTAGGTCCATTTGTTCCATGGTATCATTTAATGCAGATGTCTCTCTGTTTATTTTTTGCTGGGTAGACCTGTCAAGTGATGAGAGTGGGGTATTGAAGTCCCCACTACTATTGTGTTAGGAGATATCTCTGACCTTAATTCTAATAGTGTTTGTTTGATGAAATTGGGAGCCCCATGTTAGGGGCATATATGTTTAGGATTGTAATGTCCTCCTGTTGGAGTGTTCCTTTAATCAGTATAAAGTGACCTTCTTTATCTTTCCTCACAAATGTTGGATTGAAGTCTATCTTGTCAGAAATTAAAATAGCAACCCCTGCTTTTTTTCTAGGCCCATTTGCTTGAAATACCTTTTTCCAACCTTTCACCCTAAGGAGGTTTCTATTTTTATTGAGAGATGAGTTTCCTGGAGGCAACAGATGGTAGGATCCTGCTTTTTAATCCAGTCTGCAAGTCTGTGTCTTTTGATAGGGGCATTGAGACCATTGATATTAAGAGTTATTATTGACATATATGTGTTTATTCTCACCATTCTTCTTATTTTTTAGTTTTTCCTGTTTTCCCTTTACTCACTTGTTTTAACTGTTATTTGAGTATGGTTTATTTTTTCCTATTTCCTGATGTGTGTGCTTTGCTTTCTCCTCAGCATGAATGATTCCTGCAAGTATTTTCTGTAGAGCTGGTTTAGTTGCCAAAAATTCCCTTAGCCTGTCTTTGTTATGGAACGTCCTTATTTCTCCATCTGTTTGGATAGATAGTTTTGCAGGATAAAGTAATCTCGGTTGACAGTTTTTATCTTTCAGAACTTGAATACCTCACCCAGGCCCTTCTGGCCTTTAAAGTTTGTGTTGAGTAATCTGCTGTGAGTCTGATGGGCTTCCCTTTGTAGGTCACTTGCTTTTTCTCTCTAGCTGCTTTCAATATATTTTCTTTGGTTTGTATGTTTGGTAGTTTAATTATAATATGGCGGGGAGAGGTTCTTTCCAGGTTTTGTCTGTTTGGTGTTCTAAAGGCTTCCTGTATCTGCATTGGCATCTCTTTCCCAATTTGGGGAAGTTTTCCTCTATGATTTTGTTGAAAACACCTACTATGCCTTTGGAGTGAAATTCTTCTCCTTCTACTATCCCTTGAATTCTTATGTTTGATCTTTTCATAGTGTCCCGAATATCCTGTAATTCCCATTCATACCTTCCTATTATTTTGTCTTTCTCTCTGTTGGACTGTATTAGATCAGCTACTTGGTCTTCTAGCTTCGATATCCTGTTCTCTCCTTCATCCATTCTACTAGAGAGATTTTCTACAGAGGTTTTAATTTCACTGACTGTGTTCTTTATTGCTGGCATTTCTGAGTGGGTTTTCTTTATTCTTTCTATTTCCGTATTTATGTCTAGTATTGACCTCCTTATTTCATTAAATTGGTTTTCTGTGTTTTCTTTGAATCCTTTGATTTCTTCTTTGAGGTCTTTGAACCCTTTCATTTCCTCTTTGAGTTCTTTGAACATAATTATAATCATTCTTTTGAAATCTTTCTCGGGGGATGTCCTCTAAGTCAGCCTCACTGAAGGTCATTTCTGATATATTAATACTTTTTGGTGGATTTATATTGTCTGGATGTTTTGTGTTTCTTGTATTGTAATGTAGAGATCTTTGCATCTTGAATTAATTTAATGCTTGGGTTTTCTAAATATCTGCAGTAATGTTAGATGTATCAATCAATCTGATATTATATATCTTCAGTGTAGGAGTTTAAGGTGTTAAGTGTGCTTCTTAAGGCTCTCAAAGTAATCACAGAAGTGACCCTTGCCTGCTATGAGATTATCAAGTGGGGTGAATGGAACAGAATACAGTCAAGATCCAAAAATTTAACTCAACAATGTACCCCTTCAATGAAATACAGCACAGAGTATTTGTGCAAAAGCAGGTATTATGACAAAGTCACAGTTCCTAAGGATAAGTGTTAGCCCACGCCCTTAATCCTGTCAGCTGGGAGGCTAAGATTTCTGATCTGTAGAGAGTTCCAAGGTCAGCTTGTGATCAAGAGAGACCCTTCCCCAATGAATGACAGAGGAGGAAACAAATCAGGAAGCAACAAATGAGCAGCCTAGAAAATAGCTTATTTAGGAATGTCAGATCTGACCATCCAACAGGATTATGTACCAGGCTTATTTGTTGGGTACTAACTTAGTGAAAACCAAATTACCTTTTGGAACGGGTTTGATCACAGCTATGCTGCCCGGCTGCTTGGTTCCTTTGCTGTGACGTGGATTTTGTGGGTCTCTGCTTTCCCTGCGCCCGATGCTGCTGGAGAGCGCTTTCCCAATTCTCTGTTGCTCCGTGCCTGCACTCGTGGTGGGGGAGGGGAGGCTGTGAGTGGCGGCTGAAGTCCGTCTGTTCCTCTACGCGATCCTCTTCCTCACAAGCCTCTCTGTTCGTCTCTACTGTCCTCCTTCCACGCTTCTTGAGATTGTGAGGAGACGGTGTGAGTGGAAAATTCTCCTCACCTGCCTTTGAAAGTTCTGCGGATCAGCTGTCTCAGGCAGCGCCTAGCCGCCGCTGCCGCGGCAGCTGCGGCGGCTGTGGAGCCGCTTTTGCCCGCTTCTGTGGGCTCCAGACGCTCTGGAACTCTCCTACTTCTCTGCTGGGCTTGAAAGTTTACTATGTACCTCACTTTTTAGTAGAAAAGTGTATTTTGCTGGGGTTTGTTTTGTTTTTATTCGCTACCCTCTTTTGGCGAGGTTCCTATGTCGCCATCTTAAGCAAATACCTTAACCACTAAGCCATCTCTCTAGCCAGTGTTGTCTGGGCATAAATGATCCTGTTAACATTCTACTTACATCGCTCTTCTGGTGATTGCCCTTTAGTGACTTCCCAATGCACACAGGGAAAGCCAGTTCTTCCCAAAGACCTGCCTATTGGGTCCTGTAAGGTCTGTGTCCTCCTCATTTCCCCTTCCTTTTCTGGCATCTTCTCCAACTTCTTTGTGCTTGATTCCCTGTGCTATAAGCGTAGCGGATCCCCTTACTATTCCCTGAAGTCAGCAGCCCCACACTGACCTCAAGGCCTTTGCTTTCCTGCTACCTGGCAAGCTCCTCTTCCAGTTGTCTGTGTGGCTTGCTGCTCGTGTCCTCCTAGCTCCTGATGAGATGCCACCTCAGATGACACCATCATCATTAGTGTAACCCTCCCTGCCCAGGCCCATTGTCCCTGCTGACTTTTTCACTCGTGTGCTTTCTTCCTTGGACTTAACTACCATTTGAACAGTACATAGAGTTTCAGTGTATCTTTTAAATATTTTATTTATTTATTTATTTATTTATTTATTTATTTATTTGAGAGTCAGAGAGAGAGAGACATTCACAGCCACACAAAACTTCCACTGAGCCAGTGGCCTCCAGATTCTTGTCTTATGAATTGGTGAATAAAATCCATACACAGAGAGGGTGACATTTAAAAAAAAGATTTCAGGGGCTGGAGAGATGGCTTAGTGGCTAAGCTATTTGCCTGCGAAGCCAAAGGACCCAGGTTCAATTCCCCAGGACCCACGTAAGCCAGATGCACAAGGAGTACATGCGTCTGGAGTTCGTTTGCAGTGGCTAGAGGCCCTGGTGTGGCCATTCTGTCTCTGTCTCTCTTCTCTCTCTCGCTCTCTCTGCTTGCAAATAAATAATTAAAAAAAAAAAAGATTTTATAGCCTGGCATGGTGGTGCACGCCTTTAATCCCAGCACTCGGGAGGCAGAGGTAAGAGGACCACTATGAGTTCAAGGCCACCCTGAGACTACATAGTGAATTCGAGGTCAGCCTAGGCTAGAGTGGGACCCTCTCTCAGGGGGGAAAAAAAAGATTTTATTACAGAGTTTAAGAGAAGGAAAGAAAACAGGGCTCCTGCCGGTCAGGAGGGGATCCCTAGAAATGAGAAAGCCTACCTCGTGTCTCGAGTTGAGGTTTTTAGAGGAATTTCCTGCATGGGGCTGGGTTAGTCACTCTTGTCCCCATGCCAGGTGTTCAGGTGCTGTGTAATCTCCTTCACATCTTCCTGTCAGATTTCCAGGGAAGAGGAAGTCCTTTAGAGAAGACATAAGGAAACACCAGATTCCATGCCATGTGTTTAGGCACCTAGCAATCTTTGTGGTGGAGACTCTAACCAGGAGACAATGCTGTTCTGACGCCCCCACACACACACACACCTTCCCAAACCCTATTCTGAGCTGAATGGCATATTGCAAACACCTCAAATTCCAAGCTGAGAGAATGTGTGCTGTGTTTATGATGCCCCAGTCCAGCATCGTCCTGACCTGCAGTCAGATGTCTTGTAAAATTCGCCTGGAACTACCAGCTTTCTGCATGTCTTTAGTCACATAGGCCAGAAGTTTAACCCAAGGTGATGTCAGACTGCCTTCCAAACAGTCTATAAAAATGCAAGAACACCAGAGGCTGAGGAACTGGGAGCCTGAGCTCTCTTCAAACTGCCAGTGTAGTAAATTTTGAGTTCTCCAAACCCTTTTACGGACACGGTGGTTTCTCTCACTGACAGGAACTTGAGTTTCTGCGACAACATCCCTTGGTCAGGTCTTGGGGAAAAAAAGAGAGAAAAAGAAAATCAGATCCTCCCTTGCAGACTCCAGGACATTTCTCCCTTAGTCTATTTCCAGGGCGGAGCTATCCCTGCACTGCCTCACTGGAGTTACAGGCTGCATGGCCATACCCAGTTGTTTATGTGGGTCCTGGGGGTTGAACTCAGTGGATCTTGCGCTCTCGGGCCCTCTGCTTGTAGCAAGCATTTTTATCCACCGAGCCATCTCCTCAGCACTAGATACTAAGTTTCTAAAGCTGAGAGAAATAATGGTATTTTATGGAATTGATTTTTGGACTGACATTTTCCTCTACCTATGCAAAAGCAAGAATGTTAATGTCATCTGCGTCATAGGAAGGGAAAAATGATGACATCAAAATGGAGACTATTTGGAAAGACAAAGGCATTCACTGGAGAGGGTATCTTGGGAAGAGAAAGAGGGAGGGTTGTTGGAGTGTATTATGATCATGGTATATTGTCTGTATGTTACTGTCTCTGTCATGTTTGTTTACAGTTTCCCTCTTCACATTAGTTAATAAAGTATCCAAATCAGAAACGGGACAATTGTTTAATACATCTCCACAGTGTTTGTATACAATGGCTACTTTATAAAAGACATTATTTTTTAAATATATTTTATTTATTTATTTGAGAGAGAGAGAGAGAGAGAAATAGGCAGCGAGAGAGAGAGAGAGGGGGAGGGAGGGAATGAGTGCTCCAGGACCTCCAGCCACTGCAAATGAAGTCCAGATGCATGTGTCCCCTTGTGCATCTGGCTTAGGTGGGTTCTGGGGAATCGAACCTGGACCTTTTTGTTTGTTTGTTTGTTTGTTTGTTTTGTTTTGTTTTTCGAGGTAGGCTCTCACTCTAGCTCAGGCTGACCTGGAATTCATTAAGTAGTCTCAGGGTGGCCTCAAACTCACAGTGATCCTCTTACCTCTACCTCCCAAGTGCTGGGATTAAAGGTGTGCCCCACCACACCCAGTTTCTCACTTCTGAGATTTCTACTCTAAAAACTGTTAATAGTTGGACTAAATCTCAACATTGACTTCTAGACCTTAAGTACTATGGACAATTTGTGCTTAGAAAAGCATACGGAAGCTGGGCGTGGTGGCGCACGCCTTTAATGCCAGCACTCGGGAGACAGAGGTAGGAGGATTGCCATGAGTTCAAGGCCACCCTGAGACTTCATAGTGAATTCCAGGTCAGCCTGAGCTAGAGTGAGACCCTACGTCGAAAAACCAAAAAAAAAGGGGGGGGAGCATACGGAGGGTTGGAGAGATAGTTTAGTATTTAAGGCACTTGCCTGCAAAACTGAAGGACCCACGTAAGTCAAGGTGGCGCATGTGTCTGTAGTTCATTTGCAGTGAATGGAGGCCCTAGCATGCCCACTCTCTCTTTCTCTCTCTCAAATGAATATGTATATATGTATGTATGTATGTTTGTATGTGTGTGTGTGTGTATGTGTATATATATATGTAATGGAGCTGGGCCTAGTGGTGCAGGCCTGTCATCTCAGCTACTTGGCTGAGGCAGAAGGATCACAAATTCAAGAGCTGCCTAGCATATGGAGGAAGGCATAGAAAGTAGAACTTTTTTTGATTATAATAACTGGAAACCCAAGTCTCAATAATTTAAGCAAGAAACAACGTTGGGGCTCATAAACTTCAAAATGTTTGCTCACTTCAAAATGTTTGCTCGCTTTGGGCATAGCTGGATCCAGCCACTCAAATGGATCTCTGCAGTTCTCAGTGCTGGTTTCTGGCCTCTCAAAAGGATTCCAGGCCTGTCTCAAGAGCAAGATGTCTGCATATGGATCCACTGTGTGTGTGTGTGTGTGTGTGTGTGTGTGTGTGTGTTTGTGTTTGTGTGTGTGCACGCCCATGTGCTGTGGAAAGCTTGAGGAGGAGGGTGTTTGTCCTCAGTTTTCCAACTTATTTGAGCCAGGATCTCTCTTGTTAGCTGCTGTGAAAACCAGACTCGATGGCCCATGAGCTCTGGATCCTCCTGACCCTGCCTCCTACTGCCATAGGCGTGTTGGGATCACAGACAGGCGTATTACTTGTGTTCAGTTTTAAGTGGGTTCTGGGCATCTTTGAAAACTATGGTCATTAGGCTTGTACAGCAAGTGCTTTTTAACTTCTGAACCATTCCCGAGCCTCTGGATCCATGTATGTATGTATATGTATATATATATATTGTTTTTGGAGGTAGGGTCTCACTGTAGCCCAGGCTGACCTGGAATTCACTACGTAGTCTCAAGGTGGCCTCAAACTCACAATAATTCTCCTCCCTCTGCCTCCCAAGTGCAGGATCAAAGGCGTGCGTCACCATGCCTGGCTCAGGGCTTTGGTTTTGATATTGTTATATTGAAGGCTTTTAGTAGATACCCAGGAAGAGATAGCAAACTGACAACTGGGTGTGAGGGATGCCTGGATTAGAAACCTGTTAGGAGGCCGTGGAACATATATGTCAAAAGCCAGATTGATAGTTTTCCAGGAAGTGGGAGTAGAGGGGACAGAAGGAGAAAGGCAGAGAGTGGGCCTTGGAAGAGACTTCAGAGTGCCAACACTTTCCTGTCATAAGAGGAGGTGGAGGTGACAGAGGAGCAGCAAGCTCAGAAGAACTGAAGGAGGAGAGCTTCTGAGTGGTTGAATTCTCACAGAGAGCCATGAAGAGAGCCACATATCCAAAACAGATGTTATGTTTTAAAATTAATCTCTCGGGTTTTCAGGAACATACGCACCATGTGAACTGAATCCAACTTTTCTCAGGCAATTTGTTTTCAAAATTAAGATAAGCAATTCATGTAATTCAAAGATTGATTTGATTTGGGCAAAGGCTTGATGGAGGAGAGGGAGAGCAGATGGCTGTGCAGGTCACCTCAGATCTCTGGATCTTGGACCTTAGACCTTGGTCACTTGGACCTTGGTGGCCAGCTCATCCAAGAGTATTTCTAATTAGCTGTATGACTACCAGCCAGTGCTTTCTCTTTACAGTTTCTGTGCTATAACTCTAAAGCCAGGGAAGAGACCAGATAGCTTGCTACCTGAACATCCTTCCACCACAAGACTACTTCAATGCTATAACCCAACCAGCTGCATCAATGTAGTTTGCTTGCTTGCTTGCTTGCTTTCTCTCTTTCTTTCTTTCTTTCTTTCTTTCTTTCTTTCTTTCTTTCTTTCTTTCTCTCTTTCTATCTTTCTTTCTCTCTCTCTCTTCTTTCTTTATCTCTATTTCTTCTCTTCCTTCCTTTGCTCCTTCCTCTCTTCCTTCCTTTGCTCCTTTCTTTCTTTCTTTCTTTCTTTCTTTCTTTCTTTCTTTCTTTCTTGTGCATCATATGTGCATGAATGTATGTGTGTGAGTGCACATATGTGTGAAGCTGAACGTACACATGTATGCTATAGTGTGGAGGCCAGAGGTTGGTGTTGGTCTATTGCTCTCCACCATATTGAGATAGGGTCTCTCACTGAACCCAGAGCTCACAATTCAGTGCAGCTAGTCCGTTTGCGCCAGAGATCCGCCTGCCTATCTCCTGAGCACTGGGATCACAGGTGTACATCAGCACACCTGGCATTGACATGGGTGCTGGATATCTGATTCTGGTCCTCACATTTGCGCAGCAAGTACTTTATTGAGTGAGCTATCTTTTCAGCCCTATGTAGCCCCCTTCTTATTAAAATGTATTCATATCAATAAAAAACTACCTTGGGGCCGGAGAGATGGCTTATCAGTTAACATGCTTGCCTGTGAAACCTAAGGACCTGGGTTTGATTCCCCAGGACCCACGTAAGCCAGATGCACAAGGTGACACATGCATCTGGAGTTTGTTTGCAGTGGCTGGAGTCCCTGGTGCACCCATTCTCTCTTTCTCTATCTGCCTCTTCCCCTCTCTCCCTCCTACTCTCTCTCTCTCTCGAATGAATGAATGAATGAATTAATGAATATTTTAAAGAACTACTTTTGTTCCAAAGATTTACTTAACTGCCTGTAGTGCTGTGCAAAAGAATATTTTTTTAATTTTTTATGGAGGAAGGGATATTTATTGAAGCTTATAGATCCAGGGGAAGTTTCATAATGGCAGAAGAAGCTGGCCTGCTTTCACAGGACCAAACACAGAGAGAAAAGCCACAAGCCACACAGCACAGCACACCTCAGGAACTCCAGCTAGGCACACTTTGCATATCTTTAGATTGAAATCTCAAACCCACCACCACACCTTAAGATCTTCCCAGTGACATTGCCTCCAGCCAGGTGGATGCAGATGCACAGTACAAACTAATAAAACACTGGAATATATTGGGGGCCATCTATTCAAACTGCCACATTCCACCCCTATTTTCATTTATTTATTTATTTGAGAGTGACAGATGGGGGGGGAGCAGATAGATAGAAAAGGGGCACACCAGGGCCTCCAGCCACTGCAAATGAACTTCAGATGCATGCACCACCTTGTGCATCTGGCTTTCGTGGGTACTGGAGAATCGAGCCTCGAACGGGGGTCCTTGGGCTTCACAGGCAAGTGTTTAATCGCTAAGCCATCTCTCCAGCCCCTGCCAAAGAATATTTTTATCACTGGCTTTTCTTTATGCTTCCATACAAATCAGTGTCAATAGCCAGAGGCAACAGCCCCATGTTCAAACTCCTGGGAGTTTTATGGCATCTTAAAGCCTGCTCTACGTCAGAAATTAAATTTCACTTTATGAGGGGACACCAGGACTGAGATGTCTGTGATAAGATTTCCTCGTGATTTGAACCTCCCCACATCTGCCTCTATGTTAGTGTCCCACTGAGCTCTGAATTTCATAAAGAAGGCACATGCTGGACATACTTGTGAGGCCATTGCATGCCCCATGACACCACCTGTGTGGACTCCACTTGGGAGCTGTGCTGAGCTCTGATCATCTGCACATGGCAAGACGTGAAGACTGAGCACACAGCTCCATAAAGTTCTCCTCCGTTTGGTTCAGGTGGCATGAGTACTCGCAAATGATCTTCCAGTGACGGCTGTGGAGAATTGTACTATGAGTCATGCAGAGTGATCGCCGATAAAGGATTAATGGACAGGAAGCGAGTGAATGACAGCTGACTAATGTGCCAATCGAAATGCCATTGCCATAGGGCACTGGGAGGAAGGAGACCTTCCACTTGTTCACAGATAAGTAAGGCTATCTACACTGTCCTGAGAGCTGAGACTTTTGGTGGCAAAATGTTCAAAGTAACAAATGAAATTGAGCACTACTAGGGATTTTATTAATTCAGATCACTATTATTTTAGTTCACAGAACTTGCTTTAAATTCCCTCCTTTGGGCTGGAGACATGGCTTAGTGATTAAGGTGCTTGCCTGTGATGCCTAAGGACCCATGTTCAATTCTCCAGATCCCACATAAGCCAGGCGCACAAAGGTGAGGCAAGCGCAAGGTCACACATGCCCACTAGATGGTGCAAGTGTCTGGAGTTTGATTGCAAAGGCTGAGGCCCTGGTGTGCCAATTTTCTCTCTGTGTCTCTCTCCCTTTAAAATTGAAAACAAAATTTAAAAATTAAAAAAAAAAATTCCCTCTTTTTTGCCTATTCATTTGCAGGTCATACCCTGAAGGAGTAAGTTGAAGGTTTGGCATCTGTCTTTGGGAGTGCCTGTTGAATGGCTAGAAAACAAGAAACTAGGTCACCAGTGTGTGAAAGTGTGTAGGCCGGAAAAGCAGAGAGCTGAACAAATAGCACATACATAGACCAAAATGGTTATGTGCTGAGTAGATGGACAAAATGAACAGTGATAAAAAACAAAATGTGCCGGATATGGTGACGCACACCTTTAATCCCAGTGCTTGGGAGTCAGAGGTAGGAGGATCACTGAGTTCAAGGCCACCCTGAGACTACATAGTGAATTCCAGATCAGCCTGGACTAGAGTGTGACCCTACCTCAAAAAAACAAAAAAAAAATGTTTTTTATTTCTCCAACGAAATATAAATCCATGGATGGGAGAGTCTTCCTTTAAAAAAAAAAAATTGGGGGGGCCGGATGGCACATGCCTTTTATTCCAGTTCTTGGGAGGCAGAGGTAGTAGGATTACAATGAGTTCAAGGACAGCCTTGGTGAATTCCAGGTCAGCCTGGGCTAGAGCAAGACCCTTCCTTGAAACGCCAATACGTGTGTGTGTGTGTGTGTGTGTGTGTGTGTGTGTGTAGATAGATAAATTAAAAATTTTTTAATGTCTATTCTTAATAGGCAAACTGTTGTTTTATCCTATATATATATGGTAAAATGATTACTAGAGTCAAGTAAATTAATATATCCAATCATCTCACATGGTTACATGTGTATGGCAAGAGCTCTTAAAATCTACTCTTAGCAAATTTCTAGCATATGATATTGACTATGATTTGTTAACTGTACGTTAGATCTTTAGGTTATTCATTCTATGTAACAACTTGGTAATCTTTGACCTATAGCTATCCATCCTCCTACACTTAGTAACCAGGGTTCTGTTTTGTACCTTATTTAAAAAATATTTATTTATTTATGACACAGAGAGAGGAAAGAGGCAGATGGAAAGAGGGAGAAAGAGAGAGACAACGGGCACGTCAGGGCTTCCAGTCACTGCAAATGAAACTCCATACACCTGAGCCACCTTGTGCATCGACTTTATGTGGGTACTGGAGAATCAAACCTGGGTCCTTTGGCGTGCCGGCAAGCACCTTAACCACTAAGTCGTCTTCCAGCCCTTATTGCCTTCTTTTTGAAGATTCCACAAGTGCTGAAATCATGCAATATTTTTCCTTCTGTGTATAACTTATTTCACTTAACAATATCTGTCCTCCTGTGCTCATGAAGAATTATTTATGGCAGCCAAAATATGGAAACAACCTCAATGGATGAATGGTAAAGCAATGTATGCATGTGCAATATACTTTGATATATAATATACTATTTTCCAGTATTAATAACAAGGTCTATTTGCTATTTGCAATACCCTGATGAACCTCTGGGACTCCTTTTCTATATAAAGATTTTGTTCATTCTCTCTCTTTCAAATAAATAAGTAAAAATTTTTAAAGGGCTATAGAGATGGCTTAGTGGTTAAGGTGCTTGCCTGCAAAGCCAAAGGACCCAGGTTTGATTCCCCAGGACCCACATAAGCCAGATGCAAAGATGTATAGGGAGGCTCATGTTCTGTAGTTCATTTGTAGTAGCTGGAAGCCCTGGTATGCCCATTCTCTCTCCTTCCTCCCCCCGCCTCTTTCTCTCTCAGAAAGAAAGAAAGAAAGAAAGAAAGAAAGAAAGAAAGAAAGAAAGAAAGAAAGAAAGAAAGAAAGAAAGAAAGGGAGAAAGAGAGAGAGAGAGAGAGAGAGGAAGGAAGGAAGGAAGGAAGGAAGGAAGGAAGGAAGGAAGGAAGGAAGGAAGGAAGGAAGGAAGGAAGAGAAAGAGAGAAAGAGAGAGAGAAAGAAAGAAAGAAAGAAAGAAAGAAAGAAAGAAAGAAAGCAAGAAAGAAAGAAAAAGAAAATAAAGGAAGATTGATTGATTTTGCTTATTGTTGATTCAGCTCTACTGGGGGGATTCTGGGGCTGATGGAGCCCTGTGGTGCCAAGGTTTGTTCAAAATCAATTGTACAACAGGGACTGTGAAAAGAAATATCTTAATTTGGTTTTAAAGATCCATGAGCTCACCAATTAGGCTAGGCTAGCTGGCCATCCAGGGCACTCCAGGGAACCACTTGTCTCTGCCTCCCCCAGCACTGAGGTGACAAGTGTGTGCTACCATACCCAGCATTTCTGTGGGTTCTGGGGGCTGGGGGGTCAAACTCGGATTCTCATGCTGCTAAGCCAAGCACTTTCCTGACCGAGCTAGCTCCACAGCCCAGCATGAGAATTGTGACCAACGGAAAGCAGAAGTCAAGAAAGAACCAACGGATAGATTCCTCACCACCCTCCCCAGGTAACTGTTGTGAGGTGCAGCATCTTCACACCTCTCTGGAGAGGGACAACTCAGGACCAAGCAGCTTGCTTGAAGCTATGGCCTTCTCAGTGGCACGGCATCTTGCGTTGCGTTCTTTCCTACCTCATATTGCTGCTCTGGGGTTGTACTCTCGTGACATGTTAGCATGTGATTTTATCTATCTGTTTCCCAGGGGACTGAGGCTAAAGGACTGCTTTTGTCTTTTAAATGTTGGACTCTTTTCAGTGAGTACTGTAGGGGACCAGTCTAAGGAGGATGTGTTGAGGCGTGTGAGTGAGGGGGATGAAATCAGAAAAGGCTTCCAGAGGGAGGCGACCCTAGCATAGGATCTAAAAGCGCATGTAAACTCTAATCAGGCAGCATAGGGTTAATAAATGAAGATCAACATAAGCAATGGGGCTGAAGGGATGGCTTAGCAGTTAAGGCGCTTGCCTGCAAAGCCAAAGGACCTCAGTTCAATTCCCTAGGACCCACGTAAGCCAGGTGCACAAGGTGACACATGCATCTGGTTTGCAGTGGCTGTAGGCCCTGGCATGCCCATACTCCCTCTCTCTCTCTCTACCTCTCTCTCAAATAAATAAATAAATAAATAAATAAATAAATAAATAAATAAAATATTTTTTAAAAAACACATAAGGGCAACCACAGGGAGTCAAAGCAGCTGTAATCAGAGAGTGAAGCTTCTTCCTGGAACTGGCGGATGAGCTGGGGGTCGTGAAGTTTAGCATCACATGGGGCAGACAGAAGGCAGTTTGTTCGTTATATCTGACTCCCATGTGTGTCTATAAGTGTAGGTCCATACAGTGGATATTTTGTCTCTTTTCTTTTTAAAAATTTATTTGTGGGCACAAGGGATGGCTTAGCAGTTAAGGTGTTTGCCTGCAAAGCCAAAGGACCCAGGTTCAATTCCCCAGGACCCACGTTAGCCAGGTCCACAAAGGGATGCATGCGTCTGGAGTTCGTTTGCAGTGGCTGGAGGCCTTTGCACACCCATCTCTCTCTCTCTCTCTCTCTCTCTCTCTCTCTCTCTCTCTCTCTGTCTTTCAAATAAATAATAAATAAAAAATTTTTTTTAATTGTGAGGAATGAGAGAGAGAATGGGAATGTCAGAGCTTCTAGCTGCTGCAGATGAATTCCAGATCTATGTGCCACTTTGTGCATCTGGCTTTATGTGGGTACTGGGGAACCATACCCGGTTGTTAGGTTTTGCAAGCAGGTGACTTAACCACTGAGCCATCTCTCCAACCCCATGGACATTCTGTTTCTTTGGTTTAGTTAGTTGCCTTCTCTTGCTTCTCTTGGAAGAACTAATCTGGAATTTATTTTCACCTGAACATAAGTTTCCTGGGCTAAGCAGCTGTGGCCCACTTTGTACCAAGTCCACATGCTAGAGTGTGTGTGGTCCCTGCCATTCCCTGACCTGGCTCCTATTACTCATTCATTAACCTTGTCCCATGGCATCTGGGTTTACAGTTGGGGGAATTTGCTCAGTATGATGTTATCTTGAAATATGCCTGTCCATCCCCAAGATACAGAGTGCAAAGAGGAGAGTGTTGATATCACCATGGCCATTTTTCTTGGGCCAATAACACAATCTGAAAGATTTTTGAAGAAGCAACTTTCTTTCTTTCTTTCTTTCTTTATTTATTTATTTTATTTGTCCAGAACCAACTTTGGCAAAATTTGGCTTACCAGAGACCAATTGTAAACACATTGTACTATGGTTGAAAAAGCACCAGTTTGGGTCTGAATCTTGACTTCGTCACAGCATTGTGTAGAACACAACTTGGTGGGTCTCAATTTCCTCATCTGAAAGTGAACACCAGGACCCTACACTGCCTGGGTTAGGGATCGGATTCTTTGTAAGTAATTTTGCATTGCGTACTGGAGGTTTGTGGAACCAAGTCCCCAACTTCAGAGTCAGGAGATGGTTCAGTGGGCAAAGTGCTGGTTCAGATTCCCAGAGCCCATGGAAATGCCAGGTGTGGTGGTGTGAAAGACTGTTGTCCCAGCACCGTGGAGTTGAAGTCAGAGAAGCCCTGGTGCACACTAGCTAGCTCATCTAGCCCAGTTGATGAGCTCCAGGTTCAGAGAAAGACCCTGCCTCGAAGAACAAGATGGAGAGTGACTAAGGAAGACACTTATCATGTCTACTTCTGGCCTCCACACATGTGCACCCACACATTTACAATCACATACTTATATAAAAGCGTGCTCTTGCACACACACACACACACACACACAGGTTCAAAAGATCCTGTAAAGTGGAACTAGTGAGAAATCCCTTCCATCATGGCTGTCCGGGGCCAGAGACCCCTGCCAGTGTCAGGCGCTCATGTTGCAACAGAGAAGAATGTCACAGTCCTGGCTTCATTTGGTCTCCAGCTCCACGTTCAGTATTAGGCACCAACTCAGCATGTCTGATGAGTGATGACCTCACATGGTCAGGCCTCAGCTGAAGAGGCAGTTGGGAACAACTGAACAAGAAAACTGGCATTTTTGATGGGAAGTGGCTCTGCTAAATGAATGGCCAAAGTGCATTGAAAGGGATTGGGTCTCTGAGTTCCTCTCCAGGTCTATTGGTCCGTATACCAGTGGCCCTCCATACTTTCTGCATGTCCATCAATTGTGCATGTGAGAAGACTTTAGGTTGCAACACAAACTTTCATAGCACAGCATTGTTTCTTTTTAAATATTTTATTTGTTTATTTGAGAGAGAGAGAGGCAAATAGAGAAAGAGAGAGACTGGGCACGCCAGGGCCATTAGCTACTGCAATCGAACTCCAGACACATGTGCTACCTTGTGTATTTGGCTTATGTGGGTACTGGGGAATTGAACTGAGGTCCTTAGGCTTTGCAGGCAAGTGCCTTAACCATCAATCCATCTCTCCAGCTTGCCTTTCGTTGTTTTGTGAAGCTCTTCTTTCATGTAGAAGCTTACTTGCTTCTACACAAAAGATTCATATGCAGAATGGAACAACTTACACAAAGAATTTTGAGGAGGTGATAGCTACAGTGATACTCAGAAATCGACACTATTGAGGCCGGGTGTGGTGGTGCACACCTTTAATCCCAGCACTTGGCAGGCAGAGGTAAGAGGATCACCATGAGTTCAAGGCCAGCCTGAGACTACGTAGTAAATTCCAGGTCAGCCTGGGCTAGAGCAAGACCCTACCTCAAAAAAGGGACCAGACTGTTTAGATAAATTTATTGAAACCTAATACAAACCTTATTAGACAAATAATAGTATTGTCTCCATTTCACAGACGAGGAGCCTGAGGCTCAGTGTGGCTGAACACCACCTGCTTCAGCTACTTTATACATAGTCAAAGAAAGATTTGAAATGAGGCCATTTCCTTCTCTCTGGCCACCGCATGATTAGGTGGCCATAGGATCATGTGCAAAGACTGAGCTGATGTCTCCAGGACTGACTTGGGACTAGGGGTCAGTGTACTCATGTTGAAAATCACGGTTTTATCATTTAGAGCATGGTTCTTATTTGAGGCCCCAAGAACCCATGAAGACGTCTGGTGTCATAGTGTATGCCTGTTGACATTTGGGATCAGACACTTTGTTGCTATGGAGCTGTCCTGTGAGTTGTAGCACAGCATCCACTCTTGATGCCATGTCACCTTCTCTAGTGATTTTGAGACAAGGTCTCATGTAGCCCAGCTTGGCCTCCAGTTCCCTATGTATCCAAGGATGACCTTGAAATCCCAATCCTCCTGCCTCCACCTCCCAAGGGCTAGGATTACGGGTGTACCACTATGCCTATCTTACCTTCTCTGGACTGAACAGCAGAAAATGTCTTCAGACATTGCCAAATGTCCCCTGGGGACGAAACTGCCACCTGTGGGGGAATTACTAGTCTAAATGCCAATTCTTCAGTCTTTTAATAAGGAACCCATTAGTAATCGCCAGTGTGATGAAATGACATGACTAATCAGTTGGCATGTTTCCTTGGGTATTGTCTCATAGAATTGTGTCGTTATTTATTCATAGCAGGTGTGTCTTGCTTCTCATATCAGTGATAAATAAATGGTACCAGCTTGTACCAGTGACTACTTCCTAATGCAATCCGCAGCAAATCATTAACTTTGTGGCTTATAAACTGTGCAGCCAGCTCCTGATTGTTCTAGAATTGGGTGGTCATACTAGGAACAAGAATCTTTGGCATTTATAGAGCTTGGTAGGAAACTATGAATATCATCAATTGCTTTAAAGATTTAAGGCAGTCCATAATTCTTTCCTGACTTGGTGTTGATTCATATCAAGAATTGTTTTCTTGGGGCTGGAGAGATGGCTTAGCGGTTAAGGTGTTTGCCTGCAAAGCCCAAGGACCCAGGTTCGATTCCCCAGGACCCACATAAGCCAGCTACAGATGGTGGTGCATGTGTCTAGAGTTCGTTTACAGTGGCTAGAGGTCCTGGCACTCCCAGTCTCTGTCTTTCTCTCTGTCTCTCTCTCTCTCTCTCTCTCTCTCTCTCACACACACATAAATTAATTAATAATTAATTAATTTAATGTAAAAAATGTTTTAAAGAATTGTTTTCTTAGTTCTATGCAAAAATAGAGCAGATTATAAACTATGTCTTGAAATGTTTGCCATGCAAGCTTGAGGACCTGAATCCACTTCAATTCCAGACATCATACTGCGTGCCTGTAATCCCAGTGCTGGGGAGGCAGAGCCAGGAAAGCAATCAGTAAGCTCCAGGTTTAGTGAAAGACTCTACCTCAAAGAGTAAAAGTGCAGTGTGATCAAGGATGACACCCCAAACCAACCTCTGGCCTCCACATGCATGCGCAGCCACACACATGCACACAAGCCCACACCATGCACACATATACAAAAGCAAATGTGTATATATCAATATATATGTCAACATATACATATGTATACATTTGTGGTGGCTGTACGCCTGTAATACCAGCACTTGGGAGGTGGAGGCAGGAGGATCAGGAGATCGAAGCCAGCCTGAGCTTCATGGGACACTGTTGAAAATTTTTTTTGTCTCTCAGGTTGGGCTTCTGGTCTTTCAAACATGGACTCCAGAGTCTAGCAAGAACGTCATTGTAGTTTTGGTTTACTATGTAACTCAAGCTAGCCTTAGATTCACAATTCTCCTGCTTCAGCCTCTCGAGTTGTGGAATTACAGGCATATAACGTTTTGTTCTTTTCTATCTCTCTATGTTTTGTGTGTGTGTGTGTGTGTGTAAGGGGGAGTGCATGTGCATGTGTGCATGTGCATATGGAGGCCAGAGGACAACCTCTCATGCTGCTCCTCAGGCATTGTCCACCTTTTCTCAAGACAGGGTCTCTCGCTGGCCTAGCAAGCAGGCTAGACTGGCTGGCCAGGGAACCCTGGGTGTCTGTCTGTCCCCGCCTCCCTAGCACTGGGATTCCAAGTACACCCTACCACACCCAGCTTCTTTATGCGGGTTCCGAGGATCACTCAAGCCCTCATGCTTGCAAGTTAAGCCTTTTATCAACTGAGCTATCTCCCCTCTGCCCTGTCCCAGTGGTAACGCTCAGTTGAAAAACTGCCTCTCCAGTGACTGCTCCAGAGTCTAACTGAGCAGATCCGTTTCCTTCCCCTGACATCTTGGAGCCACTTCTACATTCTGCTTTATATCCTATTGAGTCATTCACCTGGTTCTGGTGTCTTCTAGGTAGCGCATCACTTGATGGTAGCCCCATGCCTTGTTCACTCAGCTCTGTGTCCTACGTGCTCACCATAGTGCCTGTCACGCAGGAACCACCTAGTCCATCGTTGACAGAATATGTCCTTTCGTGCAATGAACTCTTCCCAGAGGAGTTTCAGATTTCTAGACTCAGAAGTCGGTATTTGGCAGCAGGAAGGAATCAGCTGCAGATACTATTTCTGTTGTTGGGCCCTGAGGATCCAGGATGTGGTGAAATTTTGCTGTATTTTCTATTCTTCTGTCATTTCCTTTATCCTAAAGATAGTAAACATGCTTCTTTCATACTTGGGAACGAAGGGTAACCTTTTATATCCTATCACTGAAGGAGTCCTTGAAGTGACCTTGATATTTAGCTTTTTTTTTTTTTTTTTTTTTTTTTTTTTCGAGGTAGGTTCTCACTGTAGCTTAGGCTGACCTGGAATTCACTATTTAGTCTCAGGGTGGCCTCGAACTCATGGCGATCCTCCTACCTCTGTCTCCCGAGTATTGGGATTAAAAGCGTGCGCCACCACGCCCAGCTCCCTCAGAATCTTTTATCTTTTAGGAATTCACAGTTTCCATCAGATGTAGGTCTTTGGAAAGTTACACCTTGGGCCTTCAGTTATTCCTTCTTCCAAATGTCCATGTTACCATTTACCTTTTCCACCTCTTGACAGGCTCTGCTGTTTGTTCCCCGAGATTGTGATGTGTGAACACCCAGGCTGTGTCAGGAGGCAGATACCGGGAGACTGTCACTTCAGTCAGTCTCACCCTTTATCTCCTGGGCAGAAAATAGGTCTTAGTTCAGATTAAAGCTGCCAATTGTTTGGGGGTTGAGAATGGGCACACACGACTCTTCCATTCATAAGAGTCTGGCTGTTTATCTCCTGGGGTGGGCAGAATTTTTCTTGTACTCTTAACTCACTGGATAGTAGTATGTGTGTTTTGGGGGGATGACTTACATCTACAAATTGGAAGACTGAATTTGTCCTCTCTGTTAAAACACCAGTCATCCCACTGCGGCAGTGGATCCTGCTGGCAAATGTTCCCTCTTAAAGGTTTCATCCTCTCCTGCTTCCTCACGATGTCTTCCCTGGGAGCTCAGAGAATTCTGAAAGCCCCTTTTAAGCAAAGCTTGGCTTACAAGATGACTTGCTGAGACTTAAAAAAAAATGCTATATTTATTCAAAAGCTGAACTTTAGTTTTCTTTGCAAGGATTCTTATTTTCTTGGTGTCTCTAGCTTTTTTCTTCTTCTTTTTTTTTTTTTTTTTTTTTTTTTTTTTCGAGGTAGGGTCTCACTCTGGCTCCAGCTGACCTGGAATTCACTATGTAGTCTCGGGGTAGCCTCGAACTCATGGTGATCCTCCTGCCTCTGCCTCCCAAGTGCTGGGATTAAAGGTGTGCGCCACCATGCCTGGCTTCTCTAGCTTTTTAATTATTATTTTCCCTGACTTTTGCTATCTAGAGCCTACTTCCATGAGGCACATGATTTAATAATAAAAATTTAAAAAAGAAAGAAGGGGCTGTAGAGATGGCTTAGTGGTTAAGGCACTTGCCTGCAAAGCCTAACAAACCTGAGTTTGATTCCCCAGTACCCATGTAAGCCAGACACACAAAGTGGTGCATGGATCTGGAGTTTGTTTGAAGCAGCTGGAGGTCCTGGCATGCCCGTTCTCTCTGTCTTTTTTCTCTGTATCCTTATAAATAAATAAATATAAATAAATAACTAAATAAATAAATTTATTTTAAAAGGAAAGGAAAATGAAGAAAAATGCTATGTACTAAGGTTGTGTAATTTGTTAATCTAGAAGAAAGAGAACTCCACATTTCTGAAAAGCATGGAACAAACGCTTCCACTGACATTTTCCCAGAATTGGTTGTACTCAGAGCCAAGAAAATATCCTATCTCTCACTCATATCTCGCTTGTGGAGATCACAAAACCATTCTGCTAGACCAGAACTTAATCTCTAACCACAGTTTACACTGGTAGACAAACGTGTATTTCTTGTTACACAGTGAAGAGTTATGTGTTGCTAAAGGTGTAAACTTTGAATGACATAATCTAGAAGGAAACAAAAACTGTTTTACTTCAGCCAAGTTCTAAGCCACTGTGACAATATGCCCAAATAAACTAAAAAGGACCTGAGATGGACCAATGCATAAATATAGCACAAAGTCAGATAATCGGGAGATCAATGAGTCAAAGAATTAATTACACACTGTTAGGCATTGCCCCCAATTGTGATGAAGGGACGGAGAAAATCATTTCCTTGGTCTTTACAGAATGACATCATGTCTCAAAAAACCAAAAACAAAGCAAACCAACAAAGCAAGCAAAAACATTGAGTGCCCGTACCGAATACTGTTTTATTTCAATGACTGTTATTATTATTGGATTTTTTTCAAGGTAAGGCCTCACTCTAGCCCAGGCTAACCTGGAACTTACTCTGTAGTCCCTGGCTGGCCTCAAACACATGGCCACCCTCCTACCTCTGCCTCCCTAGTGCTGGGATTAAAGGCATGCGCCATCATGCTTTATGTGGATTATTTATTTATTTATTTTTGTGTGTGTGCATGAGTGTAGTGCGCATGCTTGCCGTTGCACATGAACAGCAGGTTTGGGCCACTTTTTGCATATGGCTTACATAAGTGGCTTGGTAATTGAACTGAAGCCAGCAGGCTTTGCAAGTGAGTGGCTTTAACCACTCAGCCGTCTTTCCAGCCCCACCACCGAGTACTTTAACACTCGTTCAAAATGTGATTTTACCCATTATCAAACATATTGTCAAAATATTTTCAGCTGAAGACAAATCCAGCTTTGTTGACTTGAGCTGCTCAGAGGTCAGAATGGTGACCTTCAGCCTGGATGAACTTCCGCTGGATCACTGCCTGTGGAGCCCACAAGCCACAATTTGAAAGAAGAGGCAGCAGTTCGATGGTGCATTTTGCCACTGCAGGTGCATTAGAGAGTTCCAAGGACTTTAAGGCTCATAAGAGTGGCTTATGTGAGAGTCTGTAGTCAGAAGTGAGGAAAATTTACAGGTTTTAAATCTATAAATGTTGTGTGAGATCGGCCCCTAGTGGCCATCCACTACAATTGTTGAGCTTTTGCATGGAGGCAACCTGGCTTGCTATTTGCATGTTCATTTCCACATCAGACCACAGATGTCTGGAACACAGATTCCAGATGGCAGACATATAACACTGACTATTTATACGTAGATCTATAATATTAATTGTTTAAGGCTTTATGTGTAAGGTTTAGGTTCGAGAATAGAGGACCCACAGATAAAACTGCTTCTTGGGCTCCAGGTTTTATTTAACACCAAGCAAGAGAATGGCAGGATCTGAAGCGAAAGGAAAGAGTGTTGAAACCCTGAGTAAGGGAAATGTGCATGTTCTAAGGCTTTGCAGGATAAGGGAGGGATTCTTGCCCTGTAAGGAAAGGACCTTGCATGGGGCTATGGAATGTGATGTGTGAAGGAGAGCTGGGTACTGTGTCTGGAGCCTATGTGATCTGGTTATCTGGGCCATCTGTTAAATTCTTTGGAGAGAGGAAACTTGGAAAATCTAGTCTTTCCCCTCCCCAGAGCCACAGGTGATGGTTTGGAGGAAGTCACATCCCTTCTCACAGTCTTGATACCACAGGACTTAATCAGTTTCTTTCCTTCCTTCCCTCTCCTTTTGCTTCCTTTTCCCCTCCCTACCTCCCTTCCTTCCCTTCCTTTCCTAAGTCCTTCCTCCTTCTTAACTTTCCTTCCTTCCTTCTTTCCTTCCTTGTTTCTTTATTCTTCTTTTTTTCTTTGGACACAGAGAGAGAGAGAGAATGGGCGCACCAGCAGCCTCTCAGCCGCTGCGAACCAACTCCAGATGTGTGTGGCCCCCTTGTGGGTAAGTATGGCATTGCGCCCTTGCCTCAATTTGGCGTCTGGCTAAATGTGGGACCTGGAGAATCAAATGGGCTTTCTTAGGCTTAGCCAGCAGCGTCTTCACGGCTAAGCCATCTCTCCAGCCCTTCTTTGTTATTTTTTATTGAAAACTTTACTATATGAATATGCTGTAATTTGCTTATGTTCCTGTCATGGTATCCTCTTTTGTCCCCTTTCCCTACCTCCATTCCATTGAGAACACTCATCTTTCAAGGTACTCCTTCTTCTGTTTTGTTGTCTCATTCCTTTTGTCCTCCTCCATCCCCTGTGTCAAGATGTTTGCGGGCTCAGAACACCGCAGACCACTGTGGGGTCACTAAGGCACCACTCAGCTCATGACAGGAGGCCCGTGCCCTGTAGTAAGCCAACACACCCGTGGTTCTTACATTCTTTGTGCTGCCTCTCCTGCAATGTATCCTGAGCCTTGGAGGGCGTGATAGCACTCTCCTTTAGTGTTGAGCTCTTGACAGCCTCTTATTTTCAGTTTTAATAAGCTTTGAGTCTTCTCAGTGCCTACTGCCATCTCCATAGGGAAGGCTCAATGGCTCCAGTGACAGCAGCGCTCATATGCAATTTGCCACTTCCTCTGCAGTGTTCCCTGGGCCCTGCTGGGTATGATAAAGGTGACTCCTCTTGTGCTAGGGTTAGCCAATTTCTATAACAGTAGGCAGGTATTCTAGAATCCCAGACCTGTTGTGGACATTGTTGTTGAGTGGGGAGGGGAAGCTTTCTTGAAACCAAACACGATTGGCCTCTCTGTCTAAAACAGACTGTAGTTACTCAGTTATGTGCCATCATTTGCAAAAGAAAATCCCAGAGGGCTGGGCAGATGTCTCAGCAGCTAAAGGTGCTTTCTTGGAAAGCCTGATGGTCTGGGGCTTGATTTCCCAGTACCCACTAAAGCCAGATACACAAAGTGGAGCAGGCTTCTGTTGTTTGCTTGCAGTGGCAAGAGGCCCTGGAGTGCTCATTCTCATTCTCTCTCTCTCTTGCTCTCTGTCTCTCAAATAAATACACACTTGATCTTAGCTAAAAGGCCGAGAAGCAATCTCTCAAATAAATAAATAAATAAAAATAATAAAACAGGGCTGGAGAGATGGCTTAGCAGTTAAGGCACTTGCCTACAAAGCCTAGGGAGCTAGGTTCAATTCCCCAGTGTCCACGTAAGCCAGATGTACAAGGTGGTGCATGCATCTGGAGTTCATTTGCAGTGACTGGAGATCCTAGCATGCCCATTCTCTCTCTCTCCAACAAGTAAATATATATTTAAACAATAATAAAAGAAATAAAATTCCAGAAACTCCTTCCTTCTTTCCTTTTCTTTTCTTTCTTGAGACAAGATCTTACTCTGTAGTGGCCTCAAATCCACAATATAGCCCAGGCTGGCCTAAAACTTTCAGCAATCCTCCTGCCTCAGCCTCCAGTGGCTATGGTTATAGGCATGAGCCACCACACTCTCCTATTCCCCCAAACTCCTTAAATATAAAGGAAAATCACCATGTCATGTTGCTCCTCCCCACCTCCCCAGTGTCACAATTGGATTCTTCTGAATTCCATTCAGTGCCAGGTACAGAAACGGGGATACACATTGCAGAGGTGTATATGTGTATATATATTTTTTATATGGAAAACCTTACCGAAAGGTGTAAGCAGTAGGACATACTTAGGGAGTTACAAATGTGTTTGTATTTCCTGAGCGTGTAGATATGACTAGGACTCCCTGTCTAGCTGACACATGCTGCTCTTTTGACACAGACAAGGGTACAGAAGTACTTCTCCAGGCCACCAGGGTGTTGATTTTCACAGGAACTAACCTCCACAGCTGGAACCAGTAGGGAGGTATGTGTGTGTTGGGGTGCACAGTTATGGTCCATGGAAAAGCCCATGTCCTGTCTCAGTCAGATAGCCTCTCCTCAGCTCCATTGGCCAGTGGGAAAAGGACGGGGGGCAATGCTGTAGGACTTTCCAAGTTTTCAAGAGAATCCCTCAATCTGGATTTGACTGAGAATTCTGCTCCTTGCATTACATTTGTTCATCCGTTGACTATTTATTGACCATGACTATTATTTACCATGAGACAATGGAAGCTTGAAAAGAAAACAGTCAACAGTCCCTCCCCTTTGGGTCCATGCCAATCTAATGGAGAGTCAGTTTTTAAATGAGGTCACTTATTAACTATAGGAGATGGTGATCGGTGGCAGCTCCGTTTTATGGGGAAAAATGATGCAGTGGGTTGGTGGCAGAGGACTGGAAATTGGTTATAGGAAGGAACATGAAATTTGTGAGCTGAGGTGTAACACAACTGTCCATTCAGTGGTGAATACTTAATCATGTGTAATCTACACTTTAAGGGACTGGCGATAAACTGACGCATGAGACAAAGTCCTTCCTGTCAGGGAGTGACAGATAACACACATGGCATCAAATAGGGTAATGTGAGCTAGTGAGTCATTGTAATGAAGGACCTAAGCCAAGCCAGTGTGTTCAAAGGAGGAAAGGAAGAAACGGCTAAACTAAGCTGGACGGGGTAATTGGAGAAGACCACCCTAAGTGACATGGAGTCTGATGTACAAAGCACTGGGGAAAGGCATCCAAGGCGGAGGGACAAGCAGAGACAAAAGTGTGAGGAGGGACCAGGCAAGTCCATGTCTGGAGACATGAACTAGACCATGGAACAGAGCAAAGCCTCCTGCCCAGAAGCACCGTGAAATACAAAATGCTTAATGATTTTCTCCTTTTTCTTTCTTCTAGAAACTATTTCCTGACCTCATTCAATCTCTAAACTCTTTTTTTTTTTTTGTTTGTTTGTTTGTTTGTTTGTTTGTTTTGTTTCTTTTTTGGAGGTAGGGTCTCGCTGTAGCCCAGCCTGACCTGGAATTCACTATGTAGTCTCAGGCTGGACTCTAACTCACCATGATTCTCCCACCTCTGCCTTCCGAGTGCTGGGATTAAAGGTGTGTGCCACCACACTAGGCATAAACTCTCTTTCAAATTTGTTCCCTACAAAAGATGTGATAACTTAGCTATACTCAAAATATTAAGGCCCAAAAGAGATTATTCTCCTAAGGGTAATTGAATTTGAATCATAAGAACTGTAATGATCAAATTTGATGCATCTGTTGTTTATTGAAATATTTTATATTTCTTATTTTAGTGACTTAGAACATCACACATTTATTATCATATAGTACAGAAGATCAGAAGTTTAAATACCTTAGAAAGGCTGAATCTTTCTTGGAGGCTTTAGGGGAGAATTTTGTTTTTCTTTTCAGCTCCTAGAAGCTGTCCACAGATCTTGGCTTGTGGTTCCAAATGACTCTGGCTTGCACTTGCATCATCCCTTCCCAAACTCTGACCCTCCTTCTTCCCTTTGTAAGGACCTCATGATTACATTGAACCCATTTAGATAATCTTAAATTATCTCCCCATCTCAAGATCCCTAATTTAATTGCATTGCTACAAAGGTAGCACTGTCCCAAGTTCAACATGAGCATCCTTGGGAGTCATTATTCTTCCTGCCATGGGGAATGCTAATGGGGGTCTATGAGTGGGGTTATGAGATAGCACCCTAGTTTAAGGCTGCTTAGTATCACTGAAGTTGAAATTCTGGGAATGAAGCAGTTATATATTCTTACTGAACAGTAGATTTCCCAGCTAGGTGTAGTGACACATACCTGGATGCCCAGCACTTGGGTGGATGTAGGAGAATCAGGAGTTCAAGGTCATCATCAGCTACATGATGAGTTTGAGACCACCCTGGGCTATATTAGAACCTCTCCCCACCCCAAAGAGTAGTCTCATTACTCCATAGCTGGATGATTTTCCTCAGTCCAACTGGTACAGCCAGATAAAAAGGCATGTAGTGCATTTGTTTCTGAACACACTGTTTACTCAGAAGGTTCATTTGGATGGCAGCTTCTGACCTCTGTGGAATGTGAAAGGTAAAGGCTTAGTGAAGCAGAAATTGTGGAGGCCTAAGCCAGGAATCTAAAAGAATGGATATTATCGTTTGCCAAAATGGTACGATAATGTCATGCATGCTGCCGGGTGGGGGCCCGGCTGGGGCCCGGCGGGGGGAGTGGGGTCGGCCAAGGAGCAATTGCTTTTTCCTTTCTGATGTCTGAGGAGCTGTCCTACTCCTGAACTTCCTACAAAGAGGGTACTGGAGCCTGTAGGTTAAATTTGTTTCAGCCTCTCCTGGCCACCCTGAGGGCAGAGGGAATAACTCAGTCCATTCATTGGCATTCTGTATTTTTGGTAACCAACTGCCCCCAGGTCCTACTCGGAAGGAATTGCTCTTTGTTTTCTTCCTGTCCACATGGCTTTGACTCATTGCCATTTCCTCCTCCAAAGTCCTCCAAAGTTCCAGTTACCTACTGAGTTCGAATCATTTTGAGTCACTATGGTGAAAATTTCAAAGGTCTGTGCCTTGTACATTTAGCAGGAATTAATTCACCTCCACTAACTCCCGCTGACTTTTTAACATTCCGATGTGTCCTAGTTATATCCCATATTAGTTAAAAAATTTAAAAAAGGAAGTGTTTAACCAGCACACAGTTGCTTAACTGCTATCAGAAACTAACTAATGGTTTACATGGATTTTTAAATTAACTTGCCTAATTTTCATTGCTACTTACATTGCACTATAGTTAGACTTGGGAAAATATGGACTTGTCCACATTCAGAATCACAAATTATTTTCAGGAGGACTTATCTCACTGACTTTGTGTGAACACTTCCTAACCAAAAAGAGGAGAACCAAACATGGAGAATTCAAAGACTGAGACAACCTTGGGCTCTGTCACTTCAACCTGGGCAGTCTTGTGAACAAGTCATGTAGCCCTGCCAAGCCTCACTTTATTTTTTTATTAAATTGGGCTGTTGATCACCTGTCGTGGGCCACTCAGGCTTACATATTTGAGAAACACTGTCAGAGTGGCAAAAATGACAATCATTTGCAGATAGGGGATCATAGTAGGCAAACAACTAATATTTGTTGAATAAATGTGCTGTTGTTGGAGTTAACTTTAGCTATATTGAGGAATGTCTAAAAACAGACCTTAAAGCTACTACAGCAGGATAACATGAGACCAATATACCTATGCAAGTGTAGTGTGTAATCAAATGATCACTAATTAGATATAATGGAGTTTCTGCTATGCCTCAGGCCGGCCAGTTGTTGAGGTGTGGGCTAGACATCTTGCAAAAAAACGTTCTGAGTATAGATCTGGAATATATACATGAAACATTGTTTAAAACCGAAATTATAGTTGCAAACCCATTGAATCTTTTTGCGGTTGCTGCTAGCGATAAGGGTCATGAGACTGCTAAGGCAATCAAACAAATTCTGGAAGAGGCTGTTCCCATAAGCTTTCTCACGGGAGCCGAAATGAAGACCGTAACGCTAGAGTCGCGTCCTCCAAAGTGAAGGGAGCTAGTGAAGGAATGCTGCTCCCAGAAATCTTTACATTTTAAGAGTTTGGAAAAGAATCTTGGAAGACCCTCCAACCATCGTTCTCTTTCCCCAAGATGCGGCCACTGCTTGGAATGAAGGTCCTACCCAACGGGAAGAAGGCTCTGAGACAGACAGACGGAACACACACGCACGCACGCACACACACACACACACTCGCACACGCCTTCTGCTGCCCCGCCCACCCGTGCAAAGGGGGGCGGAGCAGGCCTGTCCAGAGCTCCGCCCCCCCAGCCGCGTGCGCGCGCGCTCTCGCTCCCTCCAGCGGGCGGAAGTGACACCAGCGCAGGGCCATTTCCGGCCTGCTGAAAGTAGGAAGCAAACTTGCGAGCTAGCGTGACGCCCCCCCCTCCTCGTCACGGGTCTCCGTGGTCGCTTTGCCCCGTGGCCCGGGCGGCGCTGAGCTGTCGGGAGGCCTGGCCATGGGGCCGCGCGGGGCTGCGTCGGCGTGAGGCTCGGGGGGCCTCCCGCGGGCGCCCGCCTGCGCTCGGGCGTCATGAACATAGACGTGGAGTTCCACATCCGGCAGAACTACCCGTGGAGCAAGTTGCCGGCCAACGTGAGGCAGGTACGGCTTGGGCCCCCGCGCCGCGGTCACCCCGGGCCCGTCACCTGTTCCCGGGCCGACGAGGAGGAGGCGGCGGCGGCGGCGACGCCCTGGGCCGCTCTGCCCCGCTCGCCCGGGTGCCCGTGCCTCGGGTCCTTCCAGCTCCTGGGGTGCCCAGGTTTAACGACCCCCCCCCAGGACTTCAGGAGCACGGTACCCAGTGTCAGCAGTTCAAAACACACCTCCGACACAGCATGTGTGGGACAAGAAATTGCACGGTTAGAAAGGATGGATGTAACTTGCGCCTTGCAAGAACCAAACCAAAAAAAAAAGTAAGATAAGAAAATAAAGGTTTTTGGAGTTTTGTTTTGTTTTTTTTTTGACCCGCCCCAGGGAGAGACAACGTGATTTTCTACAATTTGGTCCAATGAAGGGCAAGTGTGCCGAGTACAGAGAGCCAAGTGGCCATCCCCAAAGCTTGCACGTGGAGGTGGAGTTTGCTGAGTGTGTGGGGTGGGTGGGTGGCAGGTGAGACTGGAAAAGCAGGGCTTGATTTTGAAGGTCCAGTCGTCCCCCAACCCCATGCTTTTTGGCGATGGATTTTATTCTCTAGACAGGATGAGTTACTAGCGATGTGTCAACAAGAGTGACCTCGGATCTTTGAAAGGTTGAGAGGCAGTTTTGCTCACATGTTTAACAGACTACTGATTGAGCACCTGATAGGTCCCCTGCCTTGTTCTGGGTCCAAGCAGGTTGCACTAGTCAACCAGTTGAAGGGCCTTCTTTGGTGGAGCTTATAGTTTAGCCAGTAACTAAAGAATGTCCGAAATATGGTGGGTGGGTCAAAATCTACCTGCTACCTGTGAGGCGCTTTCATTGGAATACTGTTTTTTGTCTCAGTTCTTCCCATATTACTTGGTTGAGGTTGAAATTCTGTTTTCCCTTGGTGCTTGGCAATGGAGAGTGTTTTGGGAAAGCTTGGAATGGTGGTAATAATGTGGTTTACTCTGAGTTCTACCCGTAGATCCAGGAAATAAGTAAAGGTCTGGCAGGCCTCACTTGACAAAGAAAATCCTTTCACTTTAAGGCAACAAAACACAAGAGAGTGGAAAGCTCTGTTTCAGGACTTAGGACTCTTGGATGTCAAAGTGACTATCCCTGTGGACTTTACCTGAAACTTGAGAAACAAAGATCTAAGCCTGAAGAGAGTAAGTTTCTTTTGTTAAGCTTTGGTGGGAAGGTTTGTTTTTCAGACAACTGGAAGAACCATCAGTCCTTTTTTGCTTCATTTCCATTTTTTTTCTCTGTTCTTCGTCAAAAATCTGTGTAGTGTGGTGAGAGATTTTCCCCATCATGAGTAATTGATTTTAATGCTAACTGAATAATAATTGATTTCCCAATACTAATTGGTAAAAATTCTACCTAAAACTTGCTTGTGATTACTAAAGTTCAACATTGGACGCTGTGAAAATTACATCCAAATATGAAATTAAACCTTTTTTTGATGGATGAGTTCTTTTATAACGAATTTAGTTTAGGAAAGGGTGGTCCTTGCAGTTGTTGTACAACCTGCCTGTACCAGTTTGCTTCCTAGGCGTTCTCTAGTCTTACCACTGTTTCCTGAGGCCAGGCTCCATCTCAGATCACATCAGCTTTCTGCCTGGTCTCTTGTTCTCAGAAATGGATCCTCCATCGCTCTGCCCTGCACTGTGGTGAAGTTCCTCAGATGTCTGCTTTATACTGTAGCTTCTTTCTGACTTTCAGATACTCACTTCTGACAGGTTCCTGACTGCCTAACTCCGGAGTAGTTGTGCAAGGATATGCTGCCATCTTACTGAACACTCAGCACCCCTCCTTGGCACATAGAGAATATTCTTTGTATGGAAAAAGTTTGTCTTTTTCTTTCTTTTCTTTCTTCCTCTTTCTTCCTTCCTTCCTTCCTTTCTTTCTTTCTTTCTTTCTTTCTTTCTTTTCTTTTCTTTTCTTTTCTTTCTCTAGCTCAGGCTGACCTGGAATTTACTAAGTAGTCTCAGGGTGGCCTCAAACTCATGGTTATCCTCACCTCTGCCTCCAGAGTGCTGGGATTAAAGGCATGTGCCGCCACGCCCGGCAAAGTTTGTCTTTTGACAAAATACTTTGATATGATTTCCAGTATGTTTTGATGGGCTTTATTTGGAAATGACCCATTCCTACTTCAGAAACCTGGGGAAGGAGACCCAGCCTTTCAGAAGATGTTCTTTTTATATGGATGAGGTGAATTATTTTTATATGATATGGATCATGCCATACTGTGAATACATTAAAGAACTGCAGATGGGGCTTGGGGATGTAGCTCAGTGGTAGCTGAGCATGCACAAGGTCTTGGGTTTGATCCCTAGCACAGGGCAAGAAAGCAAAAACCCCAAACATGGTCACCCGGGCCATTGTTTGAGATATTTCCTGTAGTTTACCAATGCCTTGCATTCATTGTTCAAAACAGTTTGTGGTCCTTTTATTTAACGGGAACTCTTGTTGATGAGGCTGAGTAGAATCGAAGAAAGATTAATTTTTAAAATGTGGTTTCTGTGGGGGAGGAGGAGTACATGGTGGGGTGTACACATCGGAGTTGAAGAGCTGTCACATTTGAGTCCTTGTTTGGACAGTCTGTTGCAGTGTGGGTGCTCTGTAGCTAGTGCCTTATTCCCATACCACCCTTTCATCTGCTACAGGCCTTTTATGTTTAGCCCAGCTTCATTTGTCAGATCTTGTCAGGATTTGGGCAGGGCCACATTGTCCCAAGTAAAATGACTCTCCCTGCTCCTGTTAGCACATCTATAGTGGCAGCAATGTTTTAAAATGATGAGTGATTTGGGGAGGGAGAGGAGCCAGGAAGCCATGAGCAGAGAGACATTTTATTTTACATATCTGTCTAGGGAAGTAGAAAGTGAACTTTCGCTGTGGTTTTTAGGAATGTGTGTGCATACCATAGAAATTGATCAGAACCAGTCAGAGCTTAATGCCTACTGCTAAAGCTTACCTACTGAATAGATTTGCAGTCTCCAGTGAGGCTTAGAAATAGTGGATCCTTATGCTTCGTGATTTAGGCTTCATACTCTAGACTTACTAGAAGTAGCGTTTGAAATGGAAGAAATTGTTAAGTAAGGTAAATGAAAAGAGTAGTTGTTGGGGCTGGAGAGGTGGCTTAGCATTTAAGGCATTTGCCTGCAAAGCCAGAGGATCCCGGTTTGACTCTCCAGGACCCACGTGAGCCAGATGCATAAGGGTGCACATGTGTCTGGCGTTCGTTTGCAGTGGCTGGAGGCCCTGGCGTGCCTATTGTCTGTCTGTCTGTCTGTCTGTCTCTCTCTCTCTCTCTCTCTCTCTCTCTCAAATAAATAAGTAAATAAATAAGATATATTTTTAAAAACTAGTAATTTTTTTTTTTTTTTTATTTTTGAGGCAGGGTCTCATGCTAGTCCCGGCTGATGTGAACTCACAGGGCTACTCCTACTTCAGTCTTCTGAGTGCTTGGATTTTAGGTGTGAGCCACCATGCTTGGCTCAGAAGAGTTATTTTGAAACAAAAGAACAAAACTTCAAGTTTGGGACTTGCTAGGATATTAGTAAAATTGAGTGCTTGTGTGAGTATGTATGTGTGTGTTTTGTATTTCCTGGGAAAGATATGTTTGGCAGCAGAGGTGCAGAAAACCTCTGAAAGGATGGCAGAAAGCCTCCCTTTCTGGTTCCCTGAAAGTCAGTGCTGACCCTCGCTTTAGCGCTACATAGACGGTGGTTGAGTGGTTTCTCCAACATGAACTTTACTCAAACTTCAGCTGAAACTAGTATAAGCACATCCATTTTGGCAGTAGTTGGTGAGTTTCTTCAACCCATAATAAACTAGTCTAATTTAGACAGGTGCTTAATTTTCTCACACCATGTCCCACCAGTGCATCCAGCTATGGACCAACTTCCTTTGATATGTATTTCATCTGTCTGGTTGCCATAACTGAAAGAGGTGTAGCTTTGAATCCTCTGAGCATTCGGAAATTAAAGATGTCCAGTTTCACTTTATATAGTGTTGGAAAGACCACATTAATAATTAGAAGGGAGAGTGCAGCCAGATACCGTATTAATTTTATGATCACACATGAATATAGTGTTGACTCTAATTAAGCAGATTTATTCTTTGCTTTTGAACTCAAAAAATTTAGTGTACAGCCAGAAAGTACTTTACTATTAAGTACAGTTTGCCCTCTGATGCAGAAGCATTGGCTTGTATTGGACATGTACAGATTTTTCTTACTGTTGTTCTCTAGGGTAATACAATGTAACAACTATTTCTAGAGCACTTGTTATGTATTATAAGTAATCTAGAGATGATTTAAGGTATACAGGAGGATGTAGGCTATGTGTGTTGTTTATATGCAAAACTACACTAGTTTATGTAAGGGACTTGTATATGCCAGGATTTGGGCAGGACCAGTGCTGCGTGGATACTAATGAACATCTGTATAGCATAACACCAAAGTTGCCTAAATGTTTTCTAATGAAGGCACAAGGAAATGGCATTTTAAAGAAGCAATCTTGCATCTATTTGAAATGAACATTATGCAGCAATCTTAAGCTAGTAATCATAGCTCTTAGTTCAAAGTAACTGGAGTCAATGCTTGCCTGTCCTTAGTTGCCATTCTTAAGTTTAAATAAACATAAATATGAGAAGCCATCTAGCCGTTCACCTCAAATTGGGGTTATTCTGGAAGGAAATCTATGTAAGTATAAAGATTATACTGTTATCAGGTGCTTTCATACTACTCTTTTGATATTAAATATATTGTTTTGTTTTTGGTTTTTTCAAGGTAGGTTCTTGCTCTAGCCCAGGCTGACCTGGGTCACTCTGTAGTCTCAGGGTGGCCTCCACCTCACGGCGATCCTCCTACCTCTACCTCTGCTGGATTAAAGGTGTGAACTACTATGCCCGGCTTTGATATTAAATATTTTGAGTAAATTTAGGCATTTAAAAAAGGCATACTGTGAAGTAAAAGTAACTTTGCTCTAATATAGCAAGATAAGTTACATAATAAAACTTTTAAAATTCTTTATTTAGCCTTTGAAATTAGAAATACTAGGGTAAAATTATAATCATGCTTTTAAAAAGTTTATGGGGAGCTAAGTGTGGTGTTGCACACCTTTAAATCCCCAGCACTTGGGAAGATTGTAATAAGTTCTAGGCCACCCTGAGACTACATAGTGAATTACAGGTCAGCCTGGGCTAGAGCAAGACCCTACCTCAAAAACAAAACAAAACAAAAACAAAAGTTTATGGGGGAAAATATTGTCGTTCATTTTGGAAGCTGTTTTATAGATATATGAAATTTCTTTTAGAGTCTTGGAAATTCACAGCGAGAATATGAAAAGCAGGTTGTCTTGTACAGCATCCGCAATCAGTTACGCTACAGAAATAACCTAGGTAAGTGGATTTTCATAGATCTCCTCTGTCTTTTCAATACACATTTCATAGATCTGAAATTACTCCATAGAGACTTTAGGAAACTGTACTGTTTCATTCCACCGAATAACAACTTGTCTTAGCAAATTATTTTTTCAAATTCTGATGAAAATTAATTTTCAGATTACCCTTTATAGATTTCTTTGCTCCTGTAGAATATTAATCTTAATTCAATGTCATCTTACCTGAGGTGAGAAATATGCCAGGGAAAGAAAAGTTCATCAGTTTGAATGATTTCTCACTTTGAAATTTGTTTTATTTGCCATACTTTTTCTAAATAACATAGCTTTACTGAAACACTCTATAATAAATGGGAGAAATGTTGAATATAGTTAGTTCTGTGATTTTTTTTTTTACTCCATTTAAAAATATTTATTTTTTTGTCAAATTATGTTGGTTATTTTGTTCCTCTGGTATGTGTTACTCTAATTTTAAGTGTAGTATTTTAGAGAGTTTTTTCATGCAGTCATTTTGCATTGAAATCAGAGGAATAATGAAACAGAAGCTTGAGTTGGTGGCACAGGCCCATAATCCAAGCTGTTTGAGAAGCTGAGGCAGAAGGATTGTGAGTTCAAGGCCTGTCTGGCCTGTAAAATGAGTTCAAGGCCAGTGTAGGCAACATAGACCCTGAAAAGAAAGGACTCAGGGTATAGCTAGGTGATTGAGTGTTTGGCAAGCATGTGCCAGGCTGTAGGCTCAATCTAGTGTCAGAAAAAAATCAAAACAGCAAATGATATATAAAAATATCCTTCACTGAAAACAAGCATGCAGTCTGGCTCCCTTGTAAAGTGATATGATAAAAGATTTGTGACTTAAAGCCCAGTTGGTGGTTTAATGCTTGTGTTCTGATCTGGCAAGAATTATTTCTCTACGTATGTGCCCTGTGATACATTTTACTTTCTGTAAAGTCCGTTTTGGGGGAAGTAGTTGTTTTGTTCCAGCTTAAGATATTTTATCTGTTCTTGTTTAACTTACATATTGTTTTAATAATAGTGGTTTGTGAAGTATTTCACAATACATTTACAGTAAATATGTAGTAATAAGAAACCCAAAACTCTGGAGCATTTCCCTGTTTCTTACAGTTAAGCATGTCAAGAAAGATGAACGTAAGTACTATGAAGAACTTCTGAAGTATAGTAGAGAACATCTCATGCTGTACCCTTACCATCTGTCAGATATCATGGTGAAGGGCCTGAGGATAACACCGTTTTCCTACTATACTGGGATCATGGAGGTGAGTTCCACAGTGTGCATGAACCACGAAAGTGAGGGAGTATGTGCCAGGGACACTTGGACATGATAACCAGCATTTTAGCTCTTAGCTAAATTTCTTAGCTGTAATTTCTGAAATTATAGTGCAAATAAAACAGTTGATTACAAGTTAACTATTTGAGCCTTTGAGACATACTTGTACACATAGTTGTCATTATTGTGTTCGTGTTGGAAAGGTATCTTTCTGTTCTGTGTTTTTGTACTCTAATACTATGATCAGTCATTTATATTAGTTGCCTGTGTAAAATCTAGTGCTTTTACTATTAAGGTTGAAAATGAGCTGGGCACAGTGGTACATGCCTTTATCCCAGCACTCAGGAGGCTGAGGTAGGAGGATACAGTGAGTTCAAGGACAGTCTGGGGCTACAGTGTGAGTTCCGGGTCAGCCTGGGCTACAGTGAGATCCTGCCTTGAAAAAGCAAAAAAGACAAAAAAAGGGAGAAAAAAAAATGAGTTATAGAATTGAACAGTGAACTCAGAGAAGCTCACTGTACTTAACTGTTCATTAACTATATAAAAGTAAATCATGATAGATCCAACATTATATTGTACATATGTCAGAAAAGAAACATGTTAACCTCTGTAATTAATTTTTAGTTTCAGCTTTTTTCCAAAGCCAGTTTGTACTTGGCTTGAGTTGAATAGTGCTATTTATCTACTGAGTTTTATGTGAAGATTGACAGCTTATATCCAGTATTCATTCAGTGGAAAGGTGTGTTTGAGTGCTGCTGTCAGGGCTCACTGGACACTGGCCAAGCAGTAGCACAGAATCCAAGGAGCTGGAGCCTGTAGCTGTAGGGAAACTCTCTCCCTCTCATGTGGCCAGCACCCTTGACTGTGAGCGTCCTTTGTTCAGCTCCATGCACCCTTGTCCAGGGCACTTCTCCTTTGTTCAGCTCCGTGCACACTTGTCCAGAGGCATTAATTTCTACTTTCCCACATCTTGAGACTCTAGAGTTTGAGTAGCACAATGAAGTGGCAGGGTAGCATCATGGAAGTGGCAGCCAGTCAGAAAGTGTTTCCTGGTTTTGGTTCTTTTTCTGGAATAGTCAACAAGGCTTGAAAGGCAGAAGAGGTAGAATTTTTGTCCACTTACCAGCTTCATGTGCTCACTGCTCTGTGTGCTTTGTTTGTACCATTGGGTATACTTCTGGGTTGATGGTGGGTCTTACCCTACTATAAACAGATGGTTGTTCCTAGAGAAACAGATTCGGGTTGGAAAAAGCTGGGTACTTAGTTTAACTCTGCTAGTAATTGAGACTCACAGTAACTAGACTTTGTTGGCAGTGCATATTTTGGATACATGTTGATGGAGCCTCACTCTCATGGAAGGAAATTGGGATCAGGTATGGAGCGTGGGAAGTCTGGAACCCTGAGCTCCAAGAGAGGCATTCCCTCAAAGCTCCCATGGGGAGCAGGTTATAAAGCAACTGTCTGGGACTCATATAGAATGTTTTAAGAGGCCTAGACCAAAAAGTTTGCCATTTTTTGGTTTGGGACCACAGGGGCTGAGGAAATGGCCTGCTGGATAAAGCACTTGCTGCACAAGGATGAGTACTGAAGTTCAGATCCCCCGAGTCTATGTAAAGCCAGATGTTATAGTACTAGTGTCTGTAATCCCAGCATGTATAGGCTGAGAAGGGGGACAGAGATAGGAGAGACACCAGAAGCTCATGGGCCATCTAACCTGATGTTCTCAGTGGTGAACCACAGAGTCACTGCCTCAGACAAGGTGGAAAGCAAGGGCTGACACCTGACATTGTCTTTTGACCTCCAAAGTACACTCATGCATGTGTGCTCACACTCGTATCTGCATGTATGTGTGTGTGTACACACAACCTCACATACATTCTCAGCCCCTAAAAAATAAAGTATCTTGGCCATGTAGTTGTAAGCTCCACATGTATACATGTTATTTTAGGTTGTCCACTCTGATTACATTGCTTCCAATAATTCCAGTACTGATTATTATTCTGTTTTACTCTAGCAATAATTCTGTACATGTTTTATCTAAAGAAATTTTCGTTTCAAATTTTTCTTTTTAAAAGGACATTATGAACAGTGAGAAAAGTTATGATTCATTGCCCAATTTTACTGCTGCTGACTGTAAGTATTAGTTGCACTGTTTAGATTATATCTTTGAGCATGCATGTTTTGTGTCAGTATTGTAATGTATTTGTAACCTGAAATATGTAAAAATGAGCAACATTAATGGGAATTTTATCACATATTACAAATCAAATGTAAGATCTATTCTTAATGTCAAAAAAAAAGAATATTTTGGAGTGATAGAACAATAGGACTAACTTACATATTTATAGGTGAGATTCTTACTGTTATGTGTTTATACCAAATGAGGGAAGAAAACTTGGGCACAAGTATTTCTTGTGCACACATCAGCTGGTATTTTATTGTGCTTAGTTCATTGAAGCATGTGTTTAAAATGTGCTGTGGCTCTGTGTGTAAGAAGCTTCTGCTGAGAAGGGGACTTTTACTTCTCAAACCTAGGAGGACTTCTGCTTCTTAAACCCGTTCTCATTTGCATTATCATGAGTCAAGAGTCAACTTGAATTCATTTCTCCCAAAGTTTCCTTTTCATTGATAACTGTGTGGAGAATTTTTTAAAAATATTCATTTACTTATTTATTTGGCAAGAAAGAAAAAGGAAGAGAAAGAAAGCAAGAAAGAGAATCCAAATGGATGTACCACTTTATGCATATGGCTTTACATGGGTACTAGGAAAATTGAGCCCAGGCCATTAGGCTTTACAAGCAAGTGCCTTTAACTGCTGAGCCATCTCCTCAGACTGAGAATCCTTTTTTTTTTTAATGCGAGAGAGTTAGAGGAAGAGAGAGAGAGAGTGAATTAGCACACCAGGACCTCCAGCCACTGCAGTGAAACTCCAGACACATGCACCATCTTGTGTGCATTTGTGAGCTTGTGTCACCTTGTATGTCTGGCTTACATGGGACCTAGGGAGTCGAACATGGGTTCCTAGGCTTTGCATGAAAGGGCTTTAACTGCTAAGCCATCTCTCTCCAGCCCCCAAGAATTCTTTTTAATTTGACATTTGCTCACTGTGTTACGTAAGAGGATTATATAAGCTGAGGTTTTTTTCCTCAAGTCACTCACAAGTATACTGAATTTTCAAGATACTTTCAGTACTTTTAAAGGAAAGGCTTTTTTTCAGGTCTCAGGCTTCTGGGCATAGGAAGAAACCAGTATATTGACCTTATGAATCAGTGCAGGTCATCAAAAGTAAGTTATTTCCCTATTTCCCTCGAAGCTTTTGCCCTCTTGGTCATGGTTGAAATTAGTTTTGTTTGTTTTTTTTTTAAATGGTATAAATAATGAATTCTTAACTCTTGAACAAAATAAAATGTACTTTACATCAAAACAATGAACAAATCCTCAGTATTTTCTAGACTATAGCTTAAGTGATTAGTGAATTAAAAATATTTACAGCATATAACACTTTTATAAATTAGTTTTCTTTAAATATTTTATTTTCTTTATTATGTATATTTAAATGCTTTTTCTTGTCTTTTTGTTGATTTCTTAAAAGCTTTTGACAAATTTTATGTATGCACACAAGGTATTTTGATCATAGTCCCCTTCTATCACTCTTCTCATACTCCCCCATATTGCATCCACTGAACCTCCTTTTTCTCCAGCCATTTTCATGTCGCTTCATCGTCCATGACGACATGTTGATGGGTCTAATGTTGTGCAGGAAATGCAACTGCTGTGTGGCCGTGGATGTACTGACTGCTGTGTGTCCAAAGTACAACGTGCCAAAATACTCCTGGCTATTCTGGCTCTTAAATTCTTCCCACCACCTTGTCTGCAGTGTTCCCTGAGCCTTCTCTGTTAGTGTTGAACACTTATCTGTGCCTTCTTCTCTGCACTTTGATTTATCTGAGCCTCTCTAGTAGTCACTACCATCTGCAAAAAGAAGCTCCTCTGAGCAGAAGTGAGACCAGCACTATTGTATGAGCACAAACCTGAGTATTTAGAGGGTAATTTGATGGGCATAATGTATCTGTTTAGCCAAACAACAGTAGGCTTCTCCCCAGCATCCACCTTGATTTTAATGGCAAAGCCAGTTCAGATCACTGGGTTAAAATAAAAGTAGCTTATAAAATTTCTTTGTTTGCCTTTTTATTTGCTCATCTTAGCCCCAGAGTTACATAATAGGTGAAATAAATATATATTTTTAATTGCAAATTTTCACCTCTTGGGTAAAATTTTTTCTGGACTGAAACAAGGTAAAATGATTGTATAGTATGCCTGGAATTAAGATTGTAAGCATAATTATTTGAAAAGATAGTTTGTTTAGCTTTTTATGTCTTATTGTATGATTGATAGACACAGAAGGTGGTAATTTTACATTATTAGCACGTTCTCAAATGCCTATACCCTTATAGAAATTCTTCCGAAGGAAAAGTGCCCGTGACCTTCTACCAATAAAGCCAGTGGAAATTGCCATAGAGGCATGGTGGGTGGTGCAGGCTGGGTACATCACAGAAGATGACATTAAGGTAGGGGTTTTTTAAATTAAAACTAGAACTTTTTTTAAACATACTTTATAACTGTTAAATTCCAGCTATGTGTGCGTGCGCATGTGTGTTTAAAGTTTCATTATTTGGTTTTCCTGCAGAAAGTTAATTTAAACGTAATCTGAGCTCAGTAGGCTAGAAGATTGGTGGAGTATAATGGTGAGGGAGGCTTTATTTGGTCATGTACAGTAATGTGGCTGTTAATAAGATAGAAGTTTCATGTAAAGTGAAATGATACCACAGTTACCAGCAAGAATAATATGGGCAGCACTTCTGTACAACCAGTGTGTGCTAGATGTGCCATACACTCGTGAGTGCTTTCTGGTCTCATTCAATTCTCATGACAACCCTTGGGCATCACAGGGGAGGAAAGTGAACACAAACATTTGATTAGTGGCTCCAGCCAATGGTAGAAGACATCTAGAATCATCACTGAGGCAGTTTCGAGTTGCTATACTGAAGTAATGATAGGTCCTTAGTGGGCCAGTACTGTCAAGATGAAGGGAAATGCCATGCTCAACGGTCTAAGCACACTTGATATAAAGTTAACATGTTGATTTAGAGGAAAGGGTAGGGTGCTGCGTGAGCCTAGAGAGCAGGTCATTTCTATATGTAGTTGAAGAAATATAAGTGAGTATATGACTTAGGTGCCCTTTTTTTGGCGGGGGGAGTCATGTATTTTCCTTGGGAGGGCATATTAAAGTTGGTGAGTTGGAGGCTTAGACATTTTGTCCCAGTATAAGTTCTTCCTAGTGAAGCTGTCAGACTGTCGCAAGCTAGCAAACCTTGTCACCATTGAGACTTATGTGGGGTTTTTGAGTCAACTTCTGACTTGAGGATTCGGAATGAGCAAGTGTTACCAGCACATACTTCCTACTCAGTAGCAGTGTAGGTGTGTAGTGATTTTGTTCTCTAAACTCTGTGTTTTTCATATTTTGGCACCTTTAGAGATGGTTATATATCTAGCTTTTTCATTGAATTCTACAGTGATAAATAAACAAAGTGTAGTTCATTCAACTACATGGAATCAGTCATGGGTTTCAACATGAATAGATTTTTGGAGCTATGAATTGGTTAAATTGGATAGAAATTAATTGAAAATATTTTGTTTTTCTTAGATATGCAATTTGCCTGAGAAATGCGCTATTGATAAGATCATCGATTCAGGCCCTCAACTCTCTGGATCACTAGATTACAATGTAGTACATAGTAAGTGGTTAGTAGAAATGGTTTTTTGTCAACATAAAAACTCATTTTAAACAGTCAGTAATTAATATCAACTATTTAATGACTAGGCTCACATAGTGTCTATTGTTTCTCATGCTATTATTTAAAATTGTGATCTTAATTTGTTATTTTTCTGGTTTGAATATAATCATAAATTTACACAAAATCAGTGGTAAAAATTTTGTATTTATGAACATATGTAGGAAACCAAGATTTAGAAACTTTAATTCATATTCTCTTATATTTTACTTCACATAGCGTTCAGTTGTAAGAATCTTTACAAAAAGCCAAGATTTCTTTTTAATTACTACTGTATATGTTCCATCTGAAACAAGATACTTTTCTGTTGTAGGCTTGTATAACAAAGGGTTTATTTATCTGGATGTACCAATATCAGATGACAGTTGTATAGCTGGTAAGTGTGGGCTCATATTTTTCACTTATTTTTTTGAATGACGGCTGGAGGTTGACCACTACATATCATCATCATAAATTCAACACAAGCAATTGTAGAATCTTAGATACAAGGCTTTTTGCATTGTAACCCATTGTAAGTGGTTTCACTTAAATTTCTTCATTTTTATATTATTTTGATATTTACACTATTAAAATAATAATACTTCAGGATAATTTTTCTTTAATTATAAATCAAATTAGTTGATATTGGTATATATAATTATGTTTTCCAGTGTCTTTTAGCTAATACTCTTGTTCATAGTTTATTTATTTACTTATTTATTTTGGTTTTTTCGAGGTAGGGTCTCACTCTATTCCAGGCTGACCTGGAATTCACTATGTAGTCTCAGGCTGGCCACAAACTCACAACGATCCTCCTACCTGTGCCTTCTGAGTGCTGGGATTAAAGGACGTGCCACCATGCCTGGCATTGTACGTGGTATTTAAAATCATACTGAAATAGTTAATATTTGTATGATCAAATTTAAAGTGTCAAATTCTAGGGGATAAACAAATGGTCTTAAGGTTGATTACAGAAGTATACCTCATACTACCATTGCATTGTGACAGGCTGTTACGCTGTCATATGTCTTGACTGTTATTTGAGTATGTGTTTGTGATTCTTTTATAATGCTATTTATTTTCATTGGGGATCAAACCACTCAGACTTATGCATGCTTTTTTACTGAGCTTCATCTTCAACCCATGAATACATTTTGAACCATATGCATACATGATTCATAAGTTCTATTTGAAATTTGAAAGACAGTTTTTAATATTTATTTTTATTGTTATTTATTTATTTTGGAGGGAGAGGAAGAAGCAAATAGAGAGAATGAGTGTACCAGGGCCTCCAGCCACTGCAAATAAACTCCAGACACATGTGCCATCTTGTGCATCTAGCTCACATGGGTCTCGGGGAATTGAACCTGGGTCCTCTGGCTTTTCAGGCAAGCACCTTAACCACTAAGCCATCTCTCCAGTCCCAGAAAGGCTTTTTTTTTTTTTTTTTTTTTTTTTTTAAATTTGCAAGGGGCGGTAGGGGAATGGGCCTCTTGTCACTGCAAATGAACACCAGATGCATGTGCCATTTTATGCATCTGGCTTATTTGGGTACTGGGGAATTAAACCCAAGCCTTTAACCACCAAGCCATCTCTCCAGTCCCAGAAAGACAGTTTTTAAAATTAAACAATACTGATTTGGATCTGTATAATTGATGTAACAAATAGAATACTTAGTTTAAAGTTGTAGATTAAAAAAGAATTCTGTAAGACAGAAGTGATAGAGGCTTCCTGTCACTGTTGTAAAATATGAAAGCATTGTTCTAGCTTCTTTTATCCAGTAAATTGATGTCAGCTCATTGAGATCCACCTAAAGTGATTAGTGTTTGATTTTGTTCATTTAAGTCCATTTTAGCTAATGACAGTATGAACACCTACTCACATTAGTTCTTTTTTTTTTTTTCTTTTATTGAAACAGGGTTTCTTGTAGCCCAGACTGGCCTCAAACTTGCTATGTAGGGAGGTTGGTCTTGAACTTTTGATCCTTCTGTCTCTGCCCCCCAATTGCTTAGATTATAGGTGTGTGCCACTACCCCCAGATTCACATTAGCTCTTAAATTTATTTGAAAGAACAGATGGCTAAATGGATGGCTTCTCTATTACATGTCCTGCTTCATTTCACTTAGTAGCTGGCAGTTTGGGGTGGTGCAGACAGATAATGCATTTACAACATTACATTCACCCTACTTGTCACATTACCTCTCTTGCCTGGTTACTAAATTGGAATAACGTATAAAGTAAGGCGTGTTGTCTCACTCTTTGGGCCTAGATATAAATTGTAGCTTAAGACAATTTCTAACCTCTTAGTTCATTGGTTTTTTTGATCTCTAAGGAAGGGATAATTCTAATATTGTACAACTTGTAGAGATACAAGGATTAGGTGGAATTGTACATGTAATTTACTTGGCAATTATCTAGCACTTAGTAAGCATTCAGTAAATATTTGGACACCATTGGTACTGTAGGGTAAGCATTAGTGATGTCAAATATGGACTTTCAGAAATATTTCTAAAAAGAACCTTCTGATCCTTAAAAGTTCATAGACAACTAGTTCTCCAGTGGACTTTGAAAACGACAGGAACCAGATCTATAAAGTAAATAACCTCCTTGAAATACACACTGTGGCTTTTCAGTGTCTTAATTTTAACAACTTGAATTTTGTCTTGATTTTTGCTGTTAGGAGTAATTTAGGTTTGAGTGCAATTAGATTGCCTTAGAGCCAGGTGATGTAGGAGCACCCATTTTGGGCTGCTTTGTCTTAGGTACTCCTTGTCTCCAGGACATTAAAAGGAAACCTACACACAGAGGAGGTGGTAAAGACAGATATCCTTCTGTCCCTTTGGCTGGTCAGAGCTTTCTAGTAAATTACATGAAAACATTTGGGCAAGCAATAGCATGAGTGAATAAACATTAAGGTAGAGTGATGGTTGGGTTACCTGATGTGCTGAAGACTTTTTTTGAGAGAGAGAGAGAGAGAGAGAGAGAGAGACAGACAGAGACAGAGAATGGGTGCACCAGCAGCCTCTCAGCTGCTGTGAACGAACTCAAGACATGTGTGCCCCCTTGTGGGCAAGTGCAGCATTGCACCCTTGTGTCACTTTGTGACTGGCTAAACGTGGAACCTGGAGATTGGAACCGGGGTTCTTAGGCTTAGCAGGCAGGCGCCTTAACTGCTAAGCCATCTCTTCAGCACTGAAGACTTTTTTTAAAAGGTGTTGGCTGTGGCCACTGAGGAGGAGTAGATTATACTGGGGCTGCTATAAACATAGCAGCCATGCAGAACAGCTTCTCAGAACAGTTCTGGGGTGGGGAGGGTGGAAAGAGCCAGAACTTCCCATCAATGTGTTTTGAATAATCCTGTGCTACCTGTGAGGCTTCAACAGTACAGAAAGGCTTTGTAGGCGTCCCCATTCTGAAGCAGGCCCTCTCCCTTGCTTTCCACCAAGCATTTCCTTTGCCTCCTTAGCGCTCAGAATTCCATGTGAGTGAATTTATTCTTTGCAGATGTTTTTGTCTCCTTTTAGATAACTCTCTGTGTAGATATTAATGTACATAGCCCTAACTATGGGAGTTTTAGCAAAGTTGTTATAGATGTGAACTAGTTGAAATGAAAAAAAGCTGGTTTTGGTCTCCAAGTGAACGGTTTCTCTTTTTAAATAGATATTTAAACTTTACTTTCTTGTATTACAAAATTGTATCACTGAGAAAAGTCTCTTGTGTTTATTTTAGTTCCTCCTCTTGAAGGTTTTGTTATGAATCGAGTGCAAGGTGATTATTTTGAAACTCTACTCTATAAGATATTTGTGTCAATAGATGAGCACACTAACGTAGCAGAGGTAAGTGTGGCAGAGAGCTGAAAGAATATCACCTCAAGATTTAGAGTAAGTTGGTGTTAACTAGGTAAAATTAATGATGCCTAAAATGTTTTCACAGTCTATACATAGGGAGACCAGAGACTTACTGATATACCAGTTTATTTAAATATTATCATTAAGGTAATTCCTGCATATACATATTAAAAATTGTTTTTGAGAGCCGGGCGTGGTGGTGCACGCCTTTAATCCCAGCACTCGGGAGGCAGAGGTAGGAGGATTGCCAGGAGTTCGAGGCCACCCTGAGACTACATAGTGAATTCCAGGTCAGCCTGAGCCAGAGGGAGACCCTACCTCAAAAAAAAAAAAAAAAAAAAAAATTGTTTCTGTTTTTGTTTTGAGATAGGGTCTCATGTAGCTCAGGCTGGCCTGTAACTCACTGTGTGGCTAAGGCTGTTCTTGAACTCCTGCACTTGATTCCAACTCCCAAGTGCTGGGATTATAGGTGTGTCACCACACATAGCTCATATTTTAAGTTAACAGATTATCATTTATTAGGCATATTTTTATGTGCCTCTTATATAATAAAGGATTGTAGACTAGATTGATGTATTTAGGAATCTTCTGTAAAATGAAGCAGAATTTAAAAGTAATCTTACTAAATTTGTTACAGTCTAAGGATCTTTGAGATAAAGGAAATAAAAGGTCTGAATTTGAAATTTATTGAAACTTTTTAAATTTATGAATAAAATTTTACTGAGTGCTGGTTACATTTATCAATTATAACTATGCAATGTACTGATGATTTTGAGAATGAAATAATTTTAATGTTATTTTCCAGCTTGCAAATGTCCTTGAAATAGACTTATCCCTGGTTAAGGTATGCTATTTCTTTTAGTCTTTTATTTTCAAGTACTGAGTAGATTTTGCTAGCTGATTTTTATCTTGATGCAGGAAATAGAGGATTGAGATTCTTATCAAACTGCTCGAGGGAGTCTGCGCAGTAAAGGAATGCTAGCAAAAAGAGGAAAGGCAACCGATCCCTGAGTCCAGTTTCTGCCTGGTGGAGTGAAAGGGGGGGCTCAGTTGATGTGCAGCAGGCAGTGGCCTGATCAGTATGGCAGCGTGAGCTCTGTGAAAGCCATAACTCTTGCCTCAGTCGAAGCAGATCTAGGACAACAGGCCAGAGAGGTGGGGACATTTCCCCACAGACATATGTGACAACACAAAGGAAGAACAGTCCTGCCCAAGACTGTTGTATAGTTGTGGTATGAAAATGCTTGAACATCAATGAGAGACTGAGTCCCACAGTATTTTTCTCTACAGATACTCTGATGTCTTTCTCAATGCAGATTTCCTTCACATTCCTTTCAGAATGCTGTCTCCATGTATTGCCGACTGGGTTTTGCCCATAAGAAAGGACAAGTAATAAATTTGGATCAGCTTCATTCATCATGGAAGAATGTCCCATCTGTGAACAGATTAAAGTAATTCATTTACTTAACATAACATAGTTTTGAGACAACCAGTATACTAGTGATTTTAAATTACTTTTGTGTGTGATAGATCTTTTTTAGAAACTGATGAACACTAAGAAACTTCTGTCTAGAAAAATAAAGTACATGTAATATTTTATAAAACATTTGATTTTGAAGAATGCTACATTATGTGGCTAGAACATTTTTGGGCATCATCCTCATGTCAGGCTTGAATTTAAGATTGGATTTTGATGGCTTGTTCATAGTTTAAATGTGACTTCAGTAGCGGCTTATATGTGAGATCATTTGTATGATTTTTAAAAGTGAATGTATTCTTCATTAATAGGAGTACTTTAGACCCACAAAAGATGCTCTTGTCATGGGATGGCGGGGAAAGTAGGAGTCCTGTGCAAGAAGCTTCTTCGGCCACCGACACTGATACAAACAGTCAGGAGGATCCAGGTTAGCAGCACCTCTGCTGAATTGAGTCTGTCTGCAGTTGTACCACCTGGCCAGACAGAGAGCCACTCCTCCAGTGTGGCTTTGTTCTAGGTTTTCTTACTCAGTGTGCAGCCTGTGAGCATCTGTTCATATGCTGAGCACTCTGGTGGTGTAAAATTAATAAGAATATGGTCATTTCATTCTAGAAATTAGGTTGAGGCAGAAAGAAGGGAATGCCATCTAAAAACTACAACTGTGGTGTATGGAGCAATTATGGTGCCTGGGAATACAAAGAAGACGACCCTTTTGTGGTTAGAGAGATCTGGGAGATCTTCAGGGGAAGAAGATAAGATTTGAGTTAGAATGACTAGGATCCCGCTGGCCAGTGAGGGAATGCTGTCAGCCTGAGGAACGATGCAGGCTAAGCCTGAAGGGAGGGGCCCATGGTTAATGTTGGGGTAAGGGAAACCTGGGATGGCCTTTGTTCTGTTTTGACCTGTTATTTAAGCCACATGCTGAGGAATTTAGGCTCTTACTCTTATTGATCTGACACCAAGAATTTTTATTGCTTTCAAGGAAATTGTTTCAAAAGTAAATGCTTTATAAACAAGGTATTTTCCCCCCTTCACTTGATGTGGCACACCCTTGTAATCCTGGCACTCAGGAAGTGGAAACAGGAGGATTAGAATTCAAGGCCAGCTTGGGCTACATAGTGAGACCCTGTCTCATGAAAGTTAGCAATTTGTTTCTCTTTGCTTTGAGATAGATAAGCTGGAATCTCTTATGGCTATGATATTGCTTATTTTTTTTTTGTTTTGTTTTTGTTTTTTTTTTTTTTTTTTTTTTTTTTTTTTTTTTTGGTTTTTGAGGTAGTGTCTCACTGTAGCTGGAATTAACTATATAGTCTCAGGGTGGCCTCGAACTCATGGCAATCCTCCTACCTCTGCCTCCTGAGTGCTGAGATTAAAGGTGTGGGCCACCACACCTGGCAGTATTGCTTATGTTTAATTTAAGTACTTTGTGTTTGACAAATTAAACTGAAATGAAATAACTCTCTCATGCCTAATGATAAGCAAAAATACTGTCCACTTACTTCAAAGCCAGGTGTGGTGGTGCACACCTTTAATCCCAGCACTTGGGAGGCAGAGATAGGATTGCCATGAGTTCGAGGCCACCCTGAGACTACATAGTAAATTCCAGGTCAGCCTGGGCTAGAGTGAGACCCTACCTCGAAAAACTAAACAAACAAAAATACTGTCCACTTACTTCACATTATGGTCTTTTCAGCTGACACAGCCAGTATAAGCAGTTTGAGTCTGTCTACAGGATATACCAAGCGCATTGCATTCCTATTCGACTCCACTCTGACTGCATTTTTAATGATGGGGAACCTTTCACCAGTAAGTCAAATGCTTGCTTAAAGATTAGATTCAAAATAACCTGGTGCTTTCTAAGCATCAGAGCTAGTCCTGAAAAATTATATTCCTATTTGACTCCACTCTGATTATATTTTTAATGATGGGGAAACTTTCACAAGTAAGTCAAAGCTTGTTTAAAGATTAGATATAAAATAATTCAGTGTTTTCTAAGTACCAGAGCTAGTCCTGAAAATAGCCTACTGTTTTCTGTTCCTCAGAGGAATGCAATAACTTCCACAAAGGTTGTTTTTGTAATTGGAAGAACCAGCTCCTCATTAGAAAGCCTAGTGTAAATGCATAAAAAAGAAAACCAGAATTTAGTAATATGTTTCTTTTTTGCAGAACTTGAAAAGTCATGCAGTCACAATGTTTGAAGTAGGCAAACTCTCAGATGAATCTCTGGACAGCTTCCTTATAGAGTTAGAAAAGGTAAGTGTTTCCTGCCGGTTCTGCTCATGGGGTTGGTTCGTTATCTTGGACTTGGGTATCATCTTGCTCATTCCTAGCTGATTGTCCATCTTAATACTATGCCTAGATGTCGGAATGACTTTTGTGTGTTTTTTTTGTTGTTGTTGTTGTTTTTTTGTTTTGTTTTGTTTTTGGTTTTGCAAGGTAGGGTCTCACTCTGGTCCAGGCTGACCTGGAATTAACTATGTGGTCTCAGGGTGGCCTCAAACTCTGGGCAATCCTCCTACCTCTGCCTTCCGAGGGCTGGAATTAAAGTCATGCGCCACCACACCAGGCTACTTTTGTGGTTTTTAAGATGCTATGTCCAACTCAACATATTTTGCTATAATAAAATTTGGTTAAAAAAAAAAATCTTAGTCTTGGGCTGGAGAGATGGCTCAGCAGTTAAAGGCACTTGCTTGCAAAGCCTGACAGCCTGAGTTTGACTCCCTACCACCCTCTTAAAGCCAAATGCACAGGCCCATGCACCTGGAGTTCATTTGCTGTGGCAGGAGGCTCTGGTGTGCCTATTCTCTCTCCTTACAAATAAATAAAATATTTTAGAATCCAAAAAAAAATTGTTTCTGTGAACTACAAATTGAATTTTTCTTCTGAAACAACCTTACTGTTTTCCCTGCTGTGACTCTAATGTCAGCTGTTACACAGTTTTATTTGAAGATTTTGTTGCAGTTGTCTTCAATCTGGAACAGAATCCTGGGTATCATATTTATGTCTGTTCTCACTATCCCTATGGCACCATGGCCATCTTTGCTCTTAACCTCCCTTTTCCCTGTGTGAAAGCCAGTTTTCCTTAGCTCTAAATCTTGATTGCTTGCGCTTTGCTATGCTTTTTGTTCTGGATGTTTTATTCTATCCTTTGTTTCTTGTATGCAAACGGTCTGTCTGTTCCTTGATTCTGGTACTTTTTTGTGCTTCAGCAATAATTTGATATATTAAATGTGCTATTTAGAGAATTTACAGTGATTCTGTAATTCCTTTGTATCTTATTAAACCCATAACATTCTTTCACTGTTTTTGCATCAAAGGATTCATTCATTTACATTCATTAATGTGAAAATATATATGACATACTTCTTATTAATTAGTCTCCTACTTTCATCTGTATACTTCCATTATTCACTTAGACCTTGTGGTAATTGATGATTTACTATGTTCCTACACATGTAAGTTCTGATTTCCTGATTTTTATCTTGTGTCAGCTAGCCTTGTAGCAAATTCTAATAGTACTTTTACTTTTTTACTCATTCATATATCTAGTTTTTTTGTTGGTTTGTTTTTAGCACATACTCAATTTTGAGAAAGCCTTTTAACCTGAAGTTTAGTTTTAAGAATATTTTCTTAGCTATTTTAAAGTAGCCTGATCGTAGTTAAGCTTAATTGGTTGATTTTGTTAATACAACTCTAACATACTTATTTGCTCCTGCTAGAAGTTAACTTCCATTTTCTGTGTCATTTCTGGATGTGTATGTTTTTGTATATTAAATAGGTGATGGACTAATGCCTGAAGATCATGCATTAACTATATAAGGCCAGGGAAGTCAGGAGCTTTTTCTGTTCAGTGTATTACTCTTATCTCTGGGAGAGGTCATAGTACATTTGCCAGCACTCCACAAATCGTTGTTCAATGTCTTTAAGCTATGTGTTCAGTAGTGAATAGCTATGATTAATGACGTACTCCAGTCTTCCCTGTAACCAATGATACAAAATTATACTCAGAGTGTTAACATTAGACATATTGGCTACTTTTTTTAGATAAGGCAGATTGTGGGATTTCGAATTTTTTTTTTTTTTTTTTTTTTTTTGGAGAGAGACACAGAGAGACAGAGAGAGGGAAAGGAAGACAGATAGAGATGGGTGCACCAGCAGTCTCTCAGCTGCTGTGAACGAAATCCAGATGCATGCGCCCCCTTGTGATCAAGTGCGGCATTGCACCCTTGCGACACTTTGCATCTGGCTAAACGTGGGACCTGGAGATTGGAACCGGTGTTCTTAGGCTTAGGAGGCAGGCGCCTTAACCGCTAAGCCATAGCTTATATAATGGTATAATTTAGCAGTTTGTTCAGTTGCTAAAATTGTTAGTTTTACTTCTTTGTGTAATTACCATCATCTTCATAGGTGCAACAAATTTGAAAACTTACTTGAAATTGATGGAAATTATGTGCTTCATTATTATCTGGGCAATTTTTAATTTCATGAATAATGTCTTAATATCTTTGTTACATGATTATTTGTTAGATTGCTAGTGGTATTTGCTGCAAAAACCTATTTTCTCTTGGTTTAGGTTCAGAGCACTGGTGAAGGAGAAGCGCAGAGATATTTCGATCATGCACTTACTCTGAGAAACACAATACTCTTCCTGCGTCATAATAAAGATCTAGTTGCTCAGACTTCTCAGCCAGAACAACCCAGCTATGGTATGATAAAGACAATACACTATACTGATGCTACCATGGTCCTATGATGTCCAAGATACCAGACATCATGCTTGCTTGCTTAACCCCTTGTGTTAATATAATTTGTGTAGGTAGCACATTGGATTTATGATTAGAGAGGTGGAACTGTTCTCTTATTTTTATATTATTTCTCCCCCTCTCTTTTCATGTGCTACTAACATTTGTTTTATATAAATCTGCCTAGTACTACTAAAAGCTTTGGAATGTTTATTTAAGAAGCCTGTTGGAATTTAGAACAGCAGTGGTTTAACAAATGCCAAAACTTAATATAGGGAGCATAAAATGTCAGGGATAATAGATAGATCCCATCACATGAAGATAATAAATAGGAACTTCCTACAAATGTTACTGTAATATTCATTACAGAGGTTTGGTTTATAAAAGGGAGCAGATAATTGCTTTTAAAGAAAGAAAAATAATAGCAATTTCATTGTGTTCTAATGTGGCTGTTGTGTTAGTGGAGATTTGGTTTTGTGATACCTAAGGTTCTCAACCTTCAGTGCAACAGATAGTACCATTGTCTTCACCCAGAGAACTCAGAAGGGCTTGAGGTATAGAATGACACCTAGGAAAGACTGTTTTTTTGGTTTGGTTTTGGTTTGTTTTGGTTTTGTTTTTTGGAGAGAGAGAGGGAGAGGAAGACAGATAGAGTGGGCGCACCAGCAACCTCTCAGCTGCTGCGAACAAAATCCAGATGCCTGCGCCCCCTTGTGGTCAAGTGCAGCATTGCACCCTTGTGTCACTTTGCATCTGGCTAAACGTGGGACCTGGAGATTGGAACCGGCATTCTTTGGCTTAGGAGGCAGGCGCCTTAACTGCTGAGCCATCTCTCCAGCCTGGAAAAAGTGTTTTTAAAAGATGATCTCAGGCTGGAGAGATGGCTCAGCGGTTAAGGCACTTGCCTACAAAACCTAACAACCTGGGCTTGATTCCCCAGTACCCACGTAAGCCCCATACACAAAGTGATACATGCACCTGGAATTCGTTTGCAGTGGCGCTCTCTCTCTCTCTCTCTCTCTCTTTCTCTCTCTTTGTATCTCTCTGCTTTCAAATAAATACAGAAATTCAAAAAATAAATAAAAGATGATCTCAGGGTTCATCTAGGCATGGGCATTGATAGGAAAGTGGTTAATTCATGTCTTTGGACACTCATAAGAATTGCATCTCAGGACTTATTTTGTAAATACTCAATTCCACTCGGCTATTAACTTGAGGCATTCATTCATTTTCCTAAATATGTAATTTTTTGGTCAATCATCAGTTCTTATGCCCATTTTCATTTCATTGCTCTCAGCAGCATCTGGCTTCCTTTTAAATGTAAAAATTAAGGAAGAGGGCTGGAGAGATGGCTTAGCGGCTAAGACACTTGCCTACAAAGCCTAAGGACCCATGTTTGCTTCCCCAGGACCCTCATAAGCCAGATACACAAGGTTCCATGTGCATTTGGAGTTGTTTGCAGTGGTTGGAGGCCATGGCCTGCCCATTCTCTCTCTGCCTTTCTCTCTCTTTCTCAAATAAATAAATAAATAAACTTTAAAATATATTTTAAAAAATTAAGGAAGAAATGACCTAGCCCTTAGCAAGAGCTGTTGGGTGGTAAGAACCAAGATGCTAGGTAGTTACACTGAGCGAAGCTGTGCCCACTCACTCTGCTGCCTTGGTGTGAGCTGGAGGACTTACACATTGTTACATGTGAGACTCTTTTTGTGACTGTTCATAATGAAAATAAGAATTATAAATCACCAAATCACAGGTCAAAAGCACTTACTGATAGCAGTTATTGATGGGTGGCCAGTTTTTGCTACCAAATACTAGGTTATGAGATCCAGTTGTGTCACAGCCTTGAAGACAACTTTGGATGCAAAATTAATATAGTTTCTGGAACTTTCTCTAGATAGTGGGTTAGAATATTTGAAATCTGTTACAGCTGTACTGAAATACATTGTTCTTCCTGTCCATTATAAATCAGAATGTCTGAGTCCATTAGTGAGAAGCTAAGTGTGGCTCTGTTTAGAGATAAAGTCTGTCTTGGTTAAATATCCTGCTCGTTAGTCCTGAGAGCTCTTAGGATAGTAAGTGGAGGAGTTAGAAATGGAAGATTTAAATTTTTGTCTCCTGAAGTTATCCCACTGCCTGCCCCTGGTTATCTCACCTTGAATAGCAGTTTTAATATTGATTTACTCATAAACATTCTTTTTTATTTTATTTAAATATTTTGTTTACTCATTTGAGAGAGAAAGGGGGGACAAATAAAGAGAGGATGGGTGCATAGGGCCTCTCACCACTGCAAACGAACTCCCAAAGCATGCACCACCTTGGGTATTAAGGAATCAAACCTAGGTCCTTAGGCTTTGCAAGCAAGTGCCTTAACCGTTAAGTCATCTCAACAGCTTGCATAAACATTCTTTTGCTCAATGGTCTGGTTTAAAGTTTGTTTTCAATTTGAACAGTGAAAACTTTTTTAATTATTTATTTATTTATTTGCAAGCACAGAGGGAGAGATAGAAGAGATGCAGACAGAGAAAGAATGGGCATGCCAGGGCCTCCAGCCACTGCAAACGAATTCCAGATGCATGTGCCCCTTGCTTGTGCATCTGGCTTACGTGGGTCCTGGAGAATCGAACCGGGATCCTTTGGCTTCACAGGCAAACGCCTTAACTGCTAAGCCACTTCTCCAGCCCAACAGTGAAAACTTTTGTACCATTGTGGTAGTTTGAATTAGGTGTCTCCCATAAACTCATGTGTTCTGAATGCTTGATCCCCAGCTGATGGCATTTGGGAGATGGAGCCTTCCTGGAGGAGATGTGTTGCTGGGGTTGGACCTTGAAGTTTATTAGCCCCTAGCTTGCCTATGTTATTTTGGCTTACTCCCTTGGTGCTAATTTCTACCTGCTATGACAGAGGTGATGTCTAGCCTCTGTTCATGCCATCATGGAACTTCCCCTCCAGGCTATAAGCTAAAATAAATATTTTCCTTCCATCAGCTGCTTTTGGTCGGGCATTTGTCACAGCAATGTGAAGGTAACTACAACAACCATCAAGCAAATTAAAAAGAAAACTAATTCTGCTCTGCATGAGAGTAGTTAAGTAACAATTCTGACATTTAAGGCGAGCTTAATAGTTTACTGTCACCACTTGGCGGTTTATTTGCTTTTATAATACTTGCTAGGGTTGCAGAGGTACATCTTGATGTAACTCCTCTCCCTGAAGCCAAATCTGTCTTATGTATGGATCTGAATTTTCCATACATCCATTCTTAGCTGGGCAACTCATCCAAACCACAGTGTGACTGGATGGGGATGCCCCTGCTGAGCCTTTGAGGAGTGTCACCTTCTTTTTGCTGGAGTTTGGCTTCATGCTGGATCTTGCTTACTCTTCCTGCTCATGTTTTTGTTTTTGTTTTCCCCAAAGAAATTAAGTTTTTCAAATTGTTGCTTAAAGATTATTTGACTAGAAAGAAATGTTTTTGTTATGTCACTAATAATTCTGGCCGGTCATGTAGGACTTGGCATTCACTATAAAGGCTTGTGATGTCATTGGAAGCAAACTGATATGTGTGAAAAGGACACATTTGTTAGGAGTCTCTTAGTTTTAATGCATGACATCACTTCTGGACAAAATATGTAGCTTGTATTTTTGTCACTTACATGAATTTTTGAAGGTTTTTGTTTTGGGTCTTAAAAAGATCTTTGGGGCTGGAGTGATGGTTTAGCAGTTAAGGTGTTTGCCTCCAAAGGCAAAGGATCCCAGTTCTATTCTTCAGACCCACATAAGCCAGATGCACAAGGGGCACATGCATCTGGAGTTGGTTTGCAGTGGCTGGAAGCCCTGGTGTGCCCAACCTCCCTCCCTCCTCCCTCCCTCCCTCCCTCTTTCTCTCTCTGCCTTTTTCTCTTTCTCTCTCTCTCAAATAAATAAATAAATAGGTTGCTAAGAAACTCCCCCCCCCCTTTAAAAAAAAAAAAAAAAGACATCTTTGCACTATGACCAGTGTCAGACTTAAAATCGGTTTGTAGTTTGGCAGTCTACTACTTTGGGAATGTTTAGAAACTAAACTATATTTGTAGAAGCGCCATTACAGTTGTAAATATCTTGGCAAATGTATTCTACACCTGAACTATAGACTTCATACCTTCCCTGTTCTAGTATACATTGAGTATTTTTTTTTCTTTTTTTTTCCCGAGGTAGGGTCTCACTGTAGCCCAGGCTGACCTGGAAATCAATCTGTAGTCTCAGGGTGGCCTCGAACTCACGGCGATCCTCCTACCTCTGCCTCCCGAGTGCTGGGATTAAAGGCATGCGCCACCACACCCGGCCCACATTGAGTATTTTTTATACTTTGTTAATAATATTGAACTTCGCATGAAGGTTATAATGCCCTTTATCTTTTTTTGTATGTTTTGGAATCATGGCTTAGTTCAAGGACACGTCCTTTCCACACATGACTTATGTAAGATTCACAGGTAACTCCTTGTTCACATCTAACAAAACTAGAAGTAGGCCTTCTGAAGTTTCTTTCTTTGCCTCATAAATGATTGGCTGAACTGCCTGTCCCAACTCCTTAATCAGAATAAGGTATTTGTTAACCAAACTAAGATTGGTCCTGTTTTCTTCTTCCCTGTTCCCAAAGTTTACATGGTCTCACACATTACTATTCTGGACTTCACCCTTTGCCTCACTTCATACCTGTTTTGTTTCTGCCTTGTTGGTCTCCTCCATAAAAGAAAAACTATTTTTCCAACTTTTTTTTTTTTTTTTTGTAGAAAGAGACAGAGAATGGGCGTGCCAGCAGCCTCTCAGCCGTTGTGAACGAACTCCAGACATGTGCTCCCCCTTGTGGGCGAGTGCGGCATTGCGCCCTTGCGTCACTTTGTGTCTGGCTAAATATGGGACCTGGAGAATCAAACGGGCATACTTAGGCTTAGCAGGCAGGTGCCTTAACTGCTAAGCCATCTCTTCCAGCCCTATTTTTCCAACTTTTGAGATGCTTGTAAACCTTATGATTACTGCTGAAAAAACTCTCTTCCCCTGTTGTAACAAACTTTGCTTGCCCCCATCCTCTACAAAATCTATATGGAGTTGTTATTGAATGAGTAGGAACTCAGGGCTGTATAATTTCTCACGGTGCTTAAACAAAAATATCTTTGGTCTTTAAAGAATTTTTTTTCTCCCTCTCCCAAGTTACCTGCTGACTTGTCTCATTTTACTTCCGGCTGAATCCTCTCCTCCAGCCAGATATGTCACTTGGTAGAGGACATTTCTATTATGGTTTCATAGTCCAGCCTCCGCTTGTTCCCTAGGCATGAGCCAGTGCTGTCTGTAGGACTCTGTCTCCCTCACTACATCACAGACTCCTGGTTCATTTTAGCACTTGAAATTTACACAGATGCTGCAAGACTAAGACTAATCTTCTCTTAACCCAGAATTGGGAGTAGGTTACATGTCCTGGCCTTTATTCCTAAATCATCTAGGATTTGTTCTTTCAAATAGGGATATTCTCTCAAATCAACTTCTACCATTTAGATTCCAGTTTGTCAGTTGACTGATATTAATGTCCTTCATAATATATTTTCTCAACTACAGGATCTGTCTAGGATCGAATATCATATTTATTTAATCATGTCTTTTTTTCCTTTTTATTCTATAATAAATTCATATCCCTTTTTAAAAAATTTCATTCCTATTTCTAAGAACTCTCCAACTTTGTCAGTGCTGTTTTTTATCTCAGGGTGCATGTTGTTTCTTTATTAGATTTGGGTTGCTTATTCCTTTCGGGAGTTCTGAATCTTGTACACGTGTTGCTGTACTAGAGATGGTGCCTGGAGACATAGGGTGTTAATTTTGATCATTCAATTAACATGTTACATGGTTTCTTCATAGTGTAGTTAACTAATGGACAGTCTGTGAGGAGAAACTTTTAAGACTTTGCCAGTATCCTACTTCTCATCAATGTTTCCCCTAGTTCTAACATCCAGAATGGCTCTTCTGAAACTATGGTGGATGAAAATTGGCCACATTTTTCCTACTCTAACATTTCCTCTGTATATAACAGTGAAGTTCAGGCATTCTTTGTATTCTCAGTATGGATTTAGACAATGTTTGTTTGTTTGTTTGTTTGTTTGTTTGTTTGTTTGTTTGTTTGTTTTGCAAGGTAGGGTCTCACTCTGGTCCAGGTTGACCTGGAATTAACTATGTAGTCTCAGGGTGGCCTCGATCTCTCGGCGATCCTCCTACCTCTGCCTCCCGAGTGCTGGAATTAAAGGCATGCGCCACCATGCCCGGCTCAATTTAGGCAATTTTTTTAGTGATTATAGCAGACAGCTTCAGGCTCGCTGAGATGAACTTCCAGAACAGGCACAGTTATGGAGGAAGGGATATTATTTATTGAAGCTTACAGATCCAGGGGAAGTTCCATAATGGCAGAAGAAGCTGGCCTGCTCCTACAGGGCCAGACAGAGAGCAAAAGCCACCAGCCACACAGCACACTTCAGGAACTCCCACTAGGCACACTTTGCATATCTTTACAATGGAATCTCAAACCCACCATCACACCTTAAGATCCGCCCAGTGACATTGCCTCCAACAAGGTGGCTGCAGATGCAAATTATAAACTAATAAAACACTGAATATATTGGGGGCCATATATTCAAGCTACCACAGTGATCTATAATTAGACATTACTGTCTCTGTTCCAGTTTTGTTTTTTGTTTTGGTTTGGTTTTTCGAGGTAGGGTCTCACTCTGGCCCAGGCTGACCTATGTAGTCTCAGGGTGGCCTTGAACTCACGGTGATCCTCCTACCTCTGCCTCCCGAGTGCTGGGATTAAAGGCATGCGCCACCACGCCCAGCTCTTCAGTTTTGTTTTTAAAGGGAGAGAGAGAGAGAATTGGCATGCCAGGGCCTCAGCTACTGAAATCCAAATCCAGATTCTTGGGCCACCTAGTGCATATGTGCAACCTTGTGCTTGCCTCACCTTTGTGCATCTGGCTTACATCTGGGATCTGGAGAGAGATTGAACATGGGTCCTTAGGCTTTGCAGACAAGCAGCTTAACCACTCAGCCATCTATCCAGCCCTGTGTTCTGTGTTCCAGTTTTATATTTTGCTTTCAAACTGTCTCCCTGTGATATGTCTCTGTTTTTTTGTTTGTTTGTTTGTTTGTTTTGTTTTTTAAGCCTTTCCTTACTTTCTGGCAAAATAGCATGATTTGGTCTTACCCTGAACTTATTGAATCATTTCTTCTAGGAGCCTCCTTTCTTTTCCTGGTGAATGTTTGAGAGACCAGGATCCTGGTGGTAGCTGTGCTTAGCCCTTTCAACAGGCTACATTATTTTTTAACTGCACTCTTTTTTAAAATTTTTATTTTTATTTATTTATTAGAGACAGAGGGAGATGTCCAACTGATCTTGTGAAGTTTCAGTCTTAAGTCTCCTTTAGAGAGTAACAGGCTTGGATGTTTTCTTGGGGATGAAGGTCAGGAATCCTTGAAATGAATGTCGAGTCTCTTTTTATGGCTCAGCAGTCTAGGGCACAGACTCTGAATGGGGAGTGCTTGTCCCTGTCATAGAACAGAGTGGGGCGATGCATGCAGCCTGTGGGAGAGAAGGACGAGGCTCCCCTGGCACTTCAGCCGCAGAGCTAGACTGCAGACAATCGAAGAAGGAGCATTGGACAGCTGGCCTTCTAGATCAGAGAATTAAACCTCCAGCATGAAATCTGAAATCTTAGTCATCTCGGAAATTCAGCACTTTTCTGTGGAGTTAGTATACAATTAAAAAATAATTAAACCTCAAAACAGTGATTAATAATTTACCTTGAGTACTTTTAGTCATGTGATCAGTCCCTTATTTCCTGCATGTGCTTCATCATAACTCAGGTTATCCTCTGGATCTCTTACGTTGTGAAAGTCTTCTTGGATTGGACCCTGCAACTTGCAGCAGAGTTCTAAACAAAAATTACATGCTACTGGTTTCCATGGCACCTCTCACCAATGAAATACGGCCCGTTAGCAGCTGCACCCCTCAGGTAAAGACCCACTTGGAAGGTCCAGATGGTAGTGTAGTCATTTCACTAAGAAAACAGCTTCATTCTTAACTGTTAATTTGCAGTTACTAAGTATTAGAAACATGACTCATAACAGAGTTGTGTTTTTACATTATAAGATGTTACATTCAAATTGTAAAGTAAGTTGTGTGCATGTGTAATTTGCATGTCATCTAGTGATGCTTGACACTTTATATATTTAAAGTATTTTTAAAGAGAATGTTTGGAATGCTTCAAGAAGGAAGTGTGTAACATTTTGTAGGTTAATAAGGAAAAAAACATATGTTTTAGAAGTGGGGCTGGGATGCTGACTTAGCTGAAAGCTAGAGTTCTGTGGTTAGCTGTGTAATTTATTTGTGAAAATTACTTCTGGTCTTTAACTTTTTAAAAATAAATTAAAAAGTCATCAAAGTAGAAAAGGGAAGCTGGGCGTGGTGGCACATGCTTTGAATCCCAGCACTTGGGAGGCAGAGGTAAGAGGATCACCATGAGTTCGAGGCCACCCTGAGACTACATAGTGAATTTCAGGTCAGCCTGAGCAAGAGCAAGACCCTACCTTGAAAAACCAAAAAGAAAGAAAAAGAAAGAAGGGAGGGAGGGAGGGGAGAGAGAGAGAGAGAGGAGGGAGGGAGAGAGAAAGAAAGGGGACTAGTTGGAAAGCAGTGCAGTAGAAGGGGGGACAGAAGCTATTGGGAGGGGATTATGATCAAATTACATACCTCTAAGTATGAAAACCATTAGTTAAAACAAAATTAAGGATTTAAAGAGATGGCTTAGTAGTTAAAGGCACTGGCTTGCAAAGCCACCTGGCTCAGGTTCAATTCCTCAACCACCCATGGAAAGCTGGATGGGCATCTGTTTGTAGCAGCAAAAGACTTTGGTGTGTGCACATACATGCACACATGAGTGCCTGTGCAAAAACACACACAAATATTTTTAAAATGAAATTAAGTTAAATAAGTCAATTGTGTTTCTTTGTATGCTTACCAGGGAAGGTGTGTACGCTATACCATTTTCAAAGAATAGAGATGATACTGTTGCTCAGTGTTTCATCCTACCTGGTTTAAATGGGCAGGGCTTAACTATATAAGAGAAAGTAAAGAATTTTTAAAATATTTATTTATTTGAGAGAGAGAGGCAGAGAGAAACTAAGAGAGAATGGGCACACCACGGCCTCTTGCCATTGCAAATGAAATCCAGACGTGTGCACCATTTTGCGCATCTGGCTTTATATGATTACTGGGGAATTGACCCTGGGCTAGCCGCCTTTGTAATCAAGGGCCTTTAACTGCTGAGCCATCTCCCCAGCCCAGGAAAGCAAAGAATTCTTGTACAGAGTTGTTCCTGTTGCCTGTGTTTTTACATTTGCCTCAGTTAGCATCCACACACCTTTTAACCAACCTTGTGTATATCCCTATACACACAGTAAAGATCTATGAACTTTCTGAATAAATGTTATGAATGAATGAGAGACAAATGTCTTTTTTTTTTTTTTTTTTTTTGAAAAATTACATGTGATTAGTGGTACTAATGACTACTACACTATAATATGGAGCTTGCTGTGTGTCAGGTACTTTTTTTTTTTTTTTTTTTTTTTTGAGGTAGGGTCTCGTTCTAGCCCAGGCTGATATGGAATTCACTATGTAGTCTCAGGCTGGCCTCAAACTCATGGTAATCCTCCTATCTCTGCCTCCCGAGTGCTGGGATTAAAGTCATGCAATACCATACCTGGATGCCAGGTACTTTTTTTTTTTTAACAACCTTACATCTTCATGAGCTAGATATTTTGTTGCTCTTGTATAGACTGAACAAAATGGTCCACAGAGTTGAAGTAACTTTCTTACGGGATGAAGCCCAGAAAAGACCTAAGCAGTTCACTCCAAAGTCTCGTCTTTAACTGCAGTACTAAGACTTGCTTTCTTCATTTCAGTGTAAAGCTAGCAGTACTTGTTCTGAATCACTTAGCGTTTATCTTCATACAGATAATAGCAACTAAAATCTATATGAGACATTTACTACTTAGAAGATTATATTTGGCATTTGTGATATTTGGCTCTTTTGGTATTACAACTTTATCTTAACCTGTTTTATGGTTACAGCATATTGGACCAGCTATCCCAGAAGTCAGTTCTGTCTGGTTTAAACTGTATATTTACCATATCACTGGACAAGGACCACCATCTCTCTTACTGTCCAAAGGTACAAGGCTTCGAAAACTGCCAGATATATTCCAGGTATATGCATTAGTCTCCATTCTTCTGTTCTTTTCTCCTCCTCCTCTTCTCTCTTCCCCCTCTTCTCCTCCTCTGCCCTCCCTTGTGCTGTCCTGCTAAGTAAGTATTGAACTCAGGACCTCATGCTCAGTAGGAGAGTAGAAATTGGTGAACAATATTATGGGTAACTTTCTTAATTTTTTTCCTTATTTCTAAGTGCCATTTTATCTGATGTTCATTTCTCTCCAATAGGGTTATGATCGGTTGCTCATAACATCTTGGGGTCATGACCCTGGAGTAGTTCCTACGTCAAATGTGCTCACGATGCTAAATGATGCTTTAACACATTCTGCTGTTTTAATTCAGGTAAGCTTCTGTCATTTGAAACAAGTCAGTTTTAGATTATTATCATTAAATCATACTTTGAACCAGGTTTGGAAAGCTGAGGTAGGAGGATCACCATGAGTTTGAAGCCAGCCTGGCCTACAGAGTGAGTTCCAGGTCAGCCTGGGCTAGAGTGAGACCCTATCTTGAAAAAAACACAACAAAAATCATATTTTATCTAGTTTTCTTCCAAGTTCAAAGCAGACATCAGTTACTTGTAAAGCTGAAATGTAAGGAATCGGATATGCTGGTCCTGTGTCAGCTGGAGTAGTAGAACAACATGGACTTTGAATGTGGACCCAGGTTTCAATTACAGTGTCACTCACTGCTAGCTGTGTGAACAACAGTTTTTAGAATAATTTCTTTATTGAGCTATGATTCATAGGGTTTCAATTTAAATGGTATGGTGCTGTAGGTTTTAGTGTATTGGCAGATTTGTATAGCTGACAGCATACTTATTTTTAAATACACATGCCACCCAATGTGTCTGGTTTTGTTTGGGTACTGGAGAATTGAACTCAGGCTGGCAGGCTTTGCAAGCAAGTACCTTTAACCACTGAGCCATCTCCCCAGCCTAGCATGCTTATTTAAAAAGTACTGTTTAGTTATTATTACTTCTCTGGTTGTCAGTTCATTACCTGCCCTGCCTCCCCCCCCCCCCCCGCAGTCTAATTAACATTGCTATTTGTATAGATTTGCTTCTTCTGGGCATTTTTTGTTGGTTTTTGGTACCAGAGTTCTTTCCTTTAACATGTTGGGCTTAACATGTGGTAGCAAGATTGGTACTTCATTCCTTTTTTTGTTTTTGCACATGTAGTACATGTGGTGTGGTGTGGTGTGTTTGTGTCTGAGTGATGTGTGTGTGTGTGTGTGTGTGTGTGTGCAGGTACGTACTCCTTATGTACACATGCACAGAGGCCAGAGGAGAATGCTGGATGCCCTCCTCAGTTGCTCTTCTGCATATTTTCTTGAGATGGAGTCATTCTCTGAATCTGGAGTTGCCATTTTTGCATGCTCCAGCAGTCCTCTGGTCTGCACTCTCCACAGGACTGGGCTGACAGTGCATAGCCATGCCTGCCTGTTTGCATAGGTGCCAGGGAATCAAACCTCATGCTTGTGCAATAAGTGCTCTTACCTGCTGAGCCATCTCCCTCATCCCTTACTTCCCTTTTTTATAGGCAAATAATGGAAACACCACATTTTGTTTATCCCTCAGCTGACCAGCATTCAGGTTTCCACCTTTGACTGTTATGGCTAATGTTTGGTGGACACATTTGTGCATGAGTTTTTGTGTGGGCATGTGTTTTCATTTCTCTTGGCAGTAGAAGTGCTGGATCATATGGTTGACTTGATATTTAACCATGTAAGGAATTCCTAGGCTTTTTTCCAAAGTAGCTGCTCCATTGTACGATGTTACCAGCACTTGGTATTCTCTAACTCTTTAATGAGGGCACAGTGGTGCTCACTAGAGCTTTCATTTCCCTGTTCCTCGTGACTCACAATGTTGAGCCTCTTTTCCTGAGCTCATTGAGTTGTTTGATGTCTTGGTGAGATTCCTTATACATGTGTGTAATAAAAGATAGCAGCAGCTACTGACACGGTAGGAAATACATACTTTGAGTTGTTGAGATTGAAATGAATGTGCCTGTAAAGTGCTTAGTGTTCTTTCTGTCACGTCATAGGTTCTTGATAAAGATCGCATAAATTCATTAAATAGCAATGGAATGTACTTTCTTCCCTTGCTTTGTTCTCACTGGATAGCCCTGGAAGTTATGGAACTCTGTGTAGGCCAGCCTGGCCTTGAACATTCTGTAATCTTTTGGCCTCTGTGTGCTGAGTACTGGGATTACAGATGTGTGCCACCATACCCAGCTACTATCAGCATTTCTTAAATTTGAGTAATGCATAGGTTTGTTTTTTAAAGGGAAAAAAATTATCGATCTTCGGTATTTACTTGAATTTTCATTATATAGTGCCAAATACATGTAAACAAAATTAATTCTTCCTGCTTATTATTATGTAAATTGAAACTCAAACCAAACGTTAAAATTAAAAATATGATTTTAGACTGGCATGGTGATGCCTGCCTTTAATCCTAGCACTTGGGAGGCAGAGGTAGGAAGATTGCCGTGAGTCCGAGGCACCCTGAGATTACATAGTGAATTCTTGGTCAGCCTGAGCTAGAAAAAAAAACCACAACAACAACAAAAAAACATTTTAGAACAAACAAAATTTAAGTGAAGAGTAATTGAATGTGATAGATGAACTTAAATCATTTGTAGCATATGAAAATGAGGTGGATGGTTCAGGTTGAAAAATAAAGCTATAAAAAGGTTTGCAGAGGGGGCTGGAGAGATGGCTTTATGGTTAAGGCATTTGCCTGCAAAGCCAAAGCATCCCAGTTCGATTATCCAGGATCCATGTAAGCCAGATGCACAAGGAGGCTCATGTGTCTGGAGTTCGTTTGCAGTGGCTGGAGGCCCTGGTGCGCCCATTCTCTCCCTCTCTCTCTCTCAAATAAATAATTTAAAAAAAAAGGTGTGCAGAGAACAAGGTCACTTTCCTTTTAACCCTACTTATCCAGTTTCCAGTCGTCATCTTTTTGAATGAGATAATTACATTTCTTAGTTTCTCCTTTATTGTTTATGTAAATGCATGCACTTGCACACTGATGTGTGCCCTACTGATTGCCATTTTTTCCAGCTTTTGTTTTTGTAGGGGCCATTGACCTTTAACTATTTTAAAAATATTTTTATTTATTAAAGAGAGCCAAAGCTTAATTTAACTGAGAGAGACTGAGAGAGAATGAGTGTGAGTGAGTGAGTTTGAGCATGCCAGAGGCCTCCTGCCACTGCAAAACAAACTCCAGATGTATTGCCACTTTGTGCATCTGGCTTTACGTTAGCACTGGGGATTCAGATCTGTGCTGTCAGGCTTTGAAAGCAAGTGGTTTTAACTGCTGAGCCATATCTCTGGTTCTTGAAGTCCATTATAAATCATAAATTCCTCTCTTTTTTGCAGCAGCACTGGAAAATAAGAATCATAGTTGATTAGCCAGTTCTCTATTGATGAGCATTTTGGGTGGTTCCAGGCATGTGCATATACTGTCATGACAGGTATCTCGTTAAGTGTGCACCATTTTCTTGCAGGTTTCAGAGACCTTGTATTCCTCTGCTACTCAGATTTTTCCACCGCCTTTCTCAGAACTACAATTACACTTCACTACAGTCTTCACTTGGCTCACACCAACCTGATGTTCCTATGAACTAATCAACCTCAATGTTTTTAATATTCTCAGTTTGAGAAACTTTGTTGAACAAGTTAATACACACATAACATTGGTATTCCTTTCTGTAAAGAAATAGGAAATTCTCAAGCATTTTTGATGGAGTGTCAAGGGGAATATGTTATCATGTGCAACATTTTTTATTGTTTGCAGTTAGTAGAAAAGTTGGTTTATCGGGGCTAGAGAGATGGCTTAGCAGTTAAGGTGCATGCCTGAGAAGCCTAAGGACCCAGGTTCGATTCTCCAGTCCCACGTAAGCCAGATGCACATAGTGTCACATGCATCTGGAGTTCGTTTGCAGGGGCTAGAGGCCCTGGCGTGCCCATTTGCCCTCTCTCTGTCTCTTTCTGTCTCTATCTCTCTCTCTAATAAATAAATAAAAATAAATCTTTGGGTTTTGTTTTTTGTTTTTTTTTTGAGAGAGAGAGACAGAGGGAAAGGAAGACAGATAGAGAATGAGCTCACCAGCAGCCTCTCAGCTGCTGCAAACGAAATCCAGATGCATGCACCCTCTTGTGGGCAAGTGCAGCATTGCGTCCTTGCATCACTTTGCATCTGACTAAACGTGGGACCTGGAGATTGGAACTGACGTTCTTAGGCTTAGCAGACAGGCACTTTAACTGTTAAGCCATCTCTCCAGCCCTAAAAATAAACTTTTTAAAAAAAATTTTTTTAAAAGAAGAGTTGGTTTATCATATACCTTTTGTTTCTTTCTGTTTAGGGACATGGTTTACATGGGGTAGGAGAAACTGTCCACATACCATTTCCATTTGATGAGACAGAACTACAAGGAGGTACTTTTTGAAGTCTATCCATTTGACTGTCATTATTCATGTCAACAATTTGGTAGAAAATGTTTGAATTATAGACACTGATCTGTTTTTAAGCATATTAGCAAAAGATTGATTTTTGTCATGTACTCTTTCCAAGGTACTGGTAGACAAATAGCCATTTAGAGCCCTTAAAAGAATCTAAATAGTGTGTCTTAGGAAAGAAGACAGTATGTGGATAGCTGCCTGCATGAAGATTTTGTGTGTAGCCTTTTACTTTTTACTCATTGACTTTTACTGTTTGTTTATTTGAAGTTTGGGAGAGAAGACAAGTCACAAGGAGGAGTTTGTGCAGAGAAAGTTTTCCTCTTGTTTTGTACACATTCTTTTTCAGAGACTTTCAAAGTATTCAGAGCAGAGGTTTTCTGTGTTTTACAGATGAATCAATCTATGTGTACAGAATATGTACATGGACTGAAAAAGTAGCTTCATATTTAAGCTTTTAGTCAAACATTTTAACTAGGTAATAAAAAAGTATTGATGAACATTTGTATCTATATTGTAATTCACAGAGCACTTGCATGTATTTCTTATTCCTGCTGTTAAGTTTTATTTTTGCTATAAGAGAAGATTTGAGTGGATATACAGTTTCTGCTAAATCAAGTTTGTGAGAATGGGGGGGGTCTGTTTATATCATCTCCTCTTTCTAGAATTGGATGTGAGCTATAGTACATTTGATGTAGCATGCTGAGAGAATTTCTGTAGGAAAATCCATTTGTCCTTTCCAAAGGTAAAAGAGACCTACCTGTTCTGTGTTGAATATTAAGAAACACAGCTAGAGAATGTAGCTGTGCCTTGGTATCTGTGGGAAGTTGGTTCTAAGAATCTTAGCTCCCCACAAAGGATATAAAAATCTGCAGATGGTCAAATCCCTTATAATAACATGGCATAGCAGTTGCATATAACCTATATGTCATCTACTCTCTTTTAAATCATCTCTAGATTGCCTGATACAATGTAAATGCTGAGTAATTTGTTATACTACTATACTGTTAGGGGGTAGTGACAAGGGGAAAAGTCCAAACATGTTGTACAAGTGAAGTTTTATTCTTCCTGAATATTTTGATCTTTGATTGGTTGATCTGTGGGAGTGGAACCATGCAGGGTAGACTGTATTTTCAAAATGAAAATACTGAAAAGTCCCCTGATCCATGCAAAGCTGCTATATTAACCTGTGTTTCTGATTCTTAAGGCTATCTTGCATGGATCTAGAGAATAGTGGGTGGGTTAGATAATTTAACTTGAATTCATTCATTGAAGAACTGATTGTATTTCCAAAAAGGTTAGTTGCTACTTTCCCTCCAAAGGAAGGAGAATTTTGTGAATTCTTCTTCCATTCATGTGATTGGGCCACAGAAGCCTCCTGTCTGGGACTAGACACTTGTTGCTGGTTCTGAGCCAGCATGTACAAACCACGGAGAGAAGTCTCTTGAGCAGTCCATGTAAATAACTTTACTGTTATATCTAAGGACATTGTATTTGAAGATGCAGGACAGTGATATCAGGACCTTAAATGTTATAAAATCTCAAGAACTAATTAATGAAAAATTATTGTATGAATTATTAAAAGGTATTATCATATATTTCTTCATTGGAGTCCATCTTGAAGTAGAAAAGTAGGTCAAAGAACAGTAATGAAAAGTGTACTTAAGGTTGTGCTGGGTACATTACAAACCTTACTAATGAGTTTTCTCTGTTTGTAGAATTCACCCGGCTCAGTATGGGCGTTCATAAAGCCTTGCAGACACTAAGGAGCAAAGTGGACTTGCAGCATCTCTGTGGATATGTCACCATGCTGAATGCGTCTAGCCAGCTTGCAAGTAGAAAGCTCAGTGATGCTTCTGATGAGAGAGGTTAGCCACCAGCAATAACTGCTTGAACACAATCTTGATATATAAAAAGCAGCAGCTCTTTGTAGAAATGTTGAATTACCTAATATTTAGTGTTTTATATCTTCCACCTAGCACATTAGTTCATTACTTTCAAATTCAAACTTGATCAAACTCTTAGGGCTTGGGCAGGAAAATGCAGCCAGCCTTTATGCCAGTAGCCAAGTTCCAAAAAAGTTTTCTGCTGCCTTTCCTTCCTTTTTGAAAGTTCATTAAGCCAATACAATTCTCTCTGCAATTAGCATTTTCAGACTCTCACCAGATAGTCCATAAAACCTGGCTTACTACTCTGGAAGGTATCTTCAGTTGCAAGTACCAATTTCATGTCCATTCCTCCAAAATAAAAGTTCCAAAAGACCAAAATTCACATGATCAGATTCATCACAGCAACATCCCACTCTCAGTACCACATTTCTGTTGTCAGCCTCATGTTGCTGGGATGAACATCCACATCAGGCATAGTTTAGGGGAGGAAGGGATTTATTTCAAGCTTTGGGATCTGGAAGAAGTTCCATCAGTGGTGGATGAAACTGCTTCCTTACATCCAAGCAGAGAAAAACCATCACCAGCCAGCAAACATGAAAGTAACAAGCACAGAACTGGCAGCAAACATAGGGGACCTGCCAGAGCTCAGGCTGCCCTGCATACCTTTTGGCTGGAATTCATATCTGCCTCCAACACCCCTTAGGGCAAGAACTCCAGGACCCACTCCAGTGACACTGCCTCCAGTCGGGGGTTAGGGGAACTGGAGACAAGCTTTACTAGAACACCAGAGTCTATGGGGACATACATGGAAACTACCACAGGGGGATGATATTTTTAAAACTCAAGTTGTTTTGTAAGTTGTTTCCAAAATAGACTTAGAAGTTTCCCAGTTCTGTGAATTAGGCTTTAGAACTGTCTCTCCATTTTCCCCCACTGTTGTAGTCAGCATCACATTGCTGGCAGAAAACACCCCACCAGTAGCAGCTTGTGGGAGGAAAGGGTTTATTTTGGCTTATAGACTAGAGGGGAAGCTTCATGATGGCAGGGGAAATGATAACATGAGCAGAGAGTGGACATCTCCTCCTGGCCAGCAGCACAAGAGTGTGCTAAACCATGGGCAAGGGGAAGCTGGCTATAACAATCATAAGCCTGTCCCCCACAATACATCATTTCCAGGAGGCTCCAATTCCCAAATTGCCACCAGCTGGAGACTTAGCATTCAGAACACTTAAGTTTTCTTTTTAGGAAAGAGTGTGTACGCGAGAGAGCATTGGCATGCCAGGGCCTCTAGCCATTACAGTTGAACTCTAGATGCATGTACAACCTTGTACATATGTGTTACCTTGTGCATCTGGCTTTCATGGGTTCTGGGGAGTTGTACCTGGTCCTGAGGCTTCTCAGGCAAGCACCTTAACTGCTAAGCCATATCTCCAGCCCCAGGACACATAAGTTTATGCTCAGTCCAAAGTGAGTATACTATGCTCCATTTTTTCATTTATCTCACAAATGTTTAAACATAAATACCTGCTTAAGTGCTGGGGATAACTTAAGTGAATGAAGTTTGATTTTAGTCCAAAGCGGAAAACCTTAGTAGGGAATGCAAACAAGTGAGTCAGCCTGCATTGAGGAGTTAAGAGGCTGACAGGGCACTACTTGGAGTGCTGGTAGAGGACAGAGAAGGTGTACTTCAGCCTCCTTGAGCCACTACAGTGGGCCTCTTAAGAGAAGGCATACTTTGAACTGAGCTTTGAAAAACAGAGTGCACTAGACAAAAGGTGATTATTAATTTTTTTTAAATAGTGGTGGCCTTTAAGGCAGAGGGAATTAGGAAACACTGTAACTTAGCCAAAGAAAGGACATGCTGGAGAGTAGTAGATGAGAGAATAGAAGAGGTAGGACCTAGGAGATCTTATGTGCTGAAAGCTAGAGGGATTCAGAAAAGAAGTCTGAAGAGGAATATAATGTATTCAGACTGCACATTTCCATGGGATGGAAATGGCGTCAATAATGGTGGAGGTGAAGGTCTAATCTTACAGTCTGCTTTTTGAGTTGTTCCTTTCCAATTCATGACAATCAGACATCTCTAGACATTGCCAGATGTCCCTGTAGAACCACTACTTTAAGTCAAAGGTGATTCATTATTTTTCTGTTGTTATTGCAATCACCTGAAGTCCCCTTTGTGTTAGGACTGTTTTTTGACAGCTTTTGCAAACTATTAGGTTCCTAATATTGCTTATATCTTTTAAATTATAAGGCGAGCCTGATTTGGCCTCTGGCTCTGATGTAAATGGGAGTACAGAGTCATTTGAAATGGTCATTGAGGAAGCAGCTGTAGATTCGGCAGCAAAACAAAACTCTGGTAAGATGTTAAAGATTCTTTGCAATTTTATTAATTTCTGTGGCTTACTTTTCTGTTAAGTTACTTGCATGTTACTTGTCTGTATTTATTATACACAACAAACTTTTTATGAGTTTTTAAGAATTATTTTATACACTTAGGATAATTCAAGTACAATTATGACCTGAAAATGATGACTTCAGTTTTGTTATTCCTGTTGTAAATATTTGACTCACTGTTTCATCTTGCACATGTCTTGTGATACTCTGTGTATGTGTGGTGTGATGTGTGGTACATGCACATATGTGTGTGTGTGTGTGTGTGTGTGTGTGTGTGTGTGTGTGGAGAGCAGAATGTCCCGTGATCTTCTCTTATCTCTTATTTGTTTATTTCTCTGAGATGGGGTCTCTTCCTCAACTTGGAGCTGCTGTGCATCAGCAATTCTCTGGTCTCTGCCCTTCCCAGGCAAGAGATTTTAACTGCTGAGCCATTTCCCCAGCCTGAAGTGCTGCAAATGACTGTCTTGTACATTTGGTAAAAGTTGTGTACCATCTTCCCAGATACATGTACATACTCAGAGACATATTCTTCCCTTTCAGAGATTGACCCCATTTGAGCCCCTTCCTTGCCAAGCCCACTGGTGGGTACCACTGGTGTGGGAGGAGTTCAGGAGCCTCAGGTTAAGAGATCCTTGTTGCCAGGCAGTATACACAAGTAGATGATTTTAAAAATGTTTTGTATCCTTTCAGGTGCCACCACAGAAGCAGATTGGGTTCCCCTTGAGCTGTGCTTTGGAATTCCTTTGTTCAGTTCTGAACTAAACCAGAAAGTCTGTCAGAAAATTGCTACCCATGGCCTTTGCACAAAAGAGAGGTGAGGGCTGATACTCACTGCCATCCTGTGAGCTCTGTTTTAGGCTGTCACACGAGGTTGCTCTTACTTGCTGTCTTACTCCACGTGTTAATATAGCAACTGCACCATGTATCTGTTAACTGAATAAAGATTGCTAATTTGAGATTTTTTTTTAATTTTTGCAGGATTAAATTTGGGTAGATTAGAAGTTAGTAACAAGCCAATGTTTTGGGTTCATTCATTTGTAAATGTAATTAGTCATCCATGTTTGGTGAAAGTTATGCTTAAAATGGGCATGTTTATATGAACAATGAGCCTAGTTGTTTCTAGATAATTTTTTTACTTATTTATTTGAGAGAGATATAGAAAGAAAGAGGTAGACATAGAGAGAGTGAGTATGGATGCACCTGCGCCTCTTGCTACTGCAAATGAACTCCAGATACATGCACCACTTTGTGTATCTGGCCCTAAGTGGGTACTAGGGAATTGAACCTGAGCCATTAGGCTTTGCAAGCATACACCTTTAACCACTGAGCCATCTCTCCAGCCCCCTATTGTTTTTGTTTGTTTGTTTGTTTGTTTGTTTGTTTGTTTGTTTGTTTGTTTGTTTGTTTGTTGAGGTAGGGTCTCACTCTAGCTCATGCTGACCTTGAATTCACTATGTAGTCTTAGGCTAGCCTTGAACTTACAGTGATCCTCGTACCTCAGCCTCCTGAGTGCTGAGATTAAAGGCATGCACCACCACACCTGGCTGAGTCTAGTTTTTAAAGTAAGTCTAGAAAATTTCTCTTGCGTCTTTTTAACTTACATACATTTGAGGGTATGTAAAACTTACATACCCTCAAATTATTTTACCAACAGCTATCTCATACTAGAATTCTGGTGACTTTGTAAAATATTCTCTACTTTCTGGAATGAGCACATGTGGCTTTTTAAAGGTGACATGGATGTTTACTCTTATGGAAGCTGATCCTTGGGGAATGGCTGTTGAGAGCCCTGCCGGAAGGTTCTGAGCCCTGCTGGCTTAGCTGGGAAGAGCACACAGAGCCAGTTGTCATGGGATGGCTGGAAGAGGAGATGGCCATAGATCTCCCTGTCTTTCTAACTTAGGAAGACAGTTGGATAGCAAATGACTTGTCTAATTGTCTTAATGGAGCTTCTATCAGAAAGGTTAAGGTGCTCAAGTGATAGTTTCAACAACTGTGCTCCAAAAAGAACACATATGAACCAACAGTGTAAATACTATGCAGTTTCAAAGATTGTTGCTGTGTGTATGATTGGTTGTATTACACTTGTCAGTTTTTTCTTCAGGTTGTCTTCCAGATCAGGCACAGTTATGGAGGAAGGGATATTATTTACTGAAGCTTACAGATCCAGGGGAAGTTCCAATAATGGCAGAAGATGCTGGCCTGCCTTCACAGGGCCAAGCAGAGAGAGAAAAAGCCAACCAGGCACACAGCACACTGAGCAAAACTACATCCAAAAGCCCAGCACACTTCAGGAACTCCCACTAGGCACACTTTGCATATCTTTACAATGGAATCTCAAACCCACCACCAGCACCTTAAGACCAGCCCCCAGTGACATTGCCTCTAGCAAGGTGATTGCAGATGCAAACTATAACTAATAAAATACTGAATATATTGGGGGGATATATATTCAAACTACTACATTCCACCCCTGGCTGCCCCTGCCCCCCAATAGATTTATAACTATCACAACATTGTAAATTGTACTCAGTCCAATTTCAAAGGTTCTCACAGTCATGATCAACTTAAGATAGTGAGTCCTGTAAAATCAAACAAGTTAAATACTTTCAACATGTAAAGACACAGAGTAAACATTTTTAACTGGTATAAGGCATAGCAAGGAGAGACCAGAACAATGCAAACTCAACCACCATCAGCCGTCATCAAACTTCTGCAGTTCAAGTTCAATATAACCAGAGACTGACAGTCTCCAGGTTTTCCAATTCCGCCCCTCCAGCTGGGCAGAGTTGCCAGGGAAAACTCTGATCCCAGGCCAACACTGCACTACATGGGAGTCCTTGCATAGTCCTGGTATATCCAAAACATCTTCAGGTCTCCATGCAAACCACGGTCCATCTTCCAAAGGCTCTTTCAGCCTATTCCTGAGGGTCTTCATGCCCTGCCTCATGCCTCATCTCAGCAGCAGCTCCTGGAACCATGTGCAATTCATGACCACTCCATGCATTTTTCATGCTTCCAAAACTAATACCAGGTGTGCAGGACACAGCCATATTCTTAATCCAGGGACAAAATAAATCATAGCCTTGAAAAGCAGGTTCCTTCTCCAGTCAACTCTTTCCAAGAGTTTGCATATCTATCATCAGGCTTCCTCTCCATTGTTTTAATGTAAAGCAGTCAGGCCACCTTCCTTCCACCTTCCTTAAGATTGCTAATATGTTTGACAATAGCAGCTCTAGTAATCTAAAACCAGTCTCAGTGCCTCTATAATTTTAACTTGCTTGAGGTTTTCCAACTTAAAATCTTTTTTTTTTTGGTTTATTTTTATTTCAGCACACTCCCAGCACACTTCAGGAACTCCTGCTAGGCACACTTTGCATATCTTTACAATGGAATCTCAAACCCACCACCAGCACCTTAAGACCAGCCCCCAGTGACATTGCCTCTAGCAAGGTGATTGCAGATGCAAACTATAACTAATAAAATACTGAATATATTGGGGGACATATATTCAAACTACCACAGTGGTTAAGTCACTTGCCTGCAGAGCCTTACAACCTAGGGGTTTTTTGTTTGTTTGTTTGTTTGTTTGTTTGTTTGTTTGTTTGTTTGTTTGTTTTCAAGGTAGGGTCTCACTCTAGCCCATGCTGACCTGGAATTCACTATGTAGTCTCAGGGTGGCCTTGAACTCACGGCAGTCCTCCTACCTCTGCCTCCCAAGGGCTAGAATTAAAGGTGTGCACCACCATGCCTGGCTCTATCAACCCAGGTTTGATCCGCCAGTACCCACTTAAATCCAGATGCAGAAGTGGCTCATGCATTTGGAGTTTGTTTGCAGTGACTAGAGATACTGGTGCACACTTTCTCTGTCTCTGTCTGTGTCTCTGCTTGCAAATAAAAATAGTTTTTAAAAAACCTATCTTAAGCCAGGTGTGGTGGGGCATGCCTTTAATCCCAGCACTTGGGAGGCAGAGGTAGGAGGATCACTGTGAGTTTGAGGCCACCCTGAGATTAAGAGTGAAACCCTACCAAAAAAAAAAAAAAACTATCTTATTTGATGCTTGCATTCATTAACAGTTTCAATATTTTTTAAACAATAACTTTTATTTATTTGTTTATTTTGTTTTTTTTTTTTGAGGTAGGGTCTCACTGTAGTCTAGGCTGACCTGGAATTCACTATGTAGTCTCAAGGTGGCCTGGAACTCATGGTGATCCTTCAACCTCTGCCTCCCAAGTACTGGGATTAAAGGCATGTGCCACCATGCTGGCTCAACAATAACTTTTATTTTGGTTATATAAGTTATATTTCAAAATGGCCTTTTAAAATATACTGTTACTCCTTATTAAAAAGGCAAAATTTTTTATTTCTGAGAATCACTGAGAAATTTTTATGTGACTTATTAGATTATACATTTGTTTAAATGTTTTTATATTGCTAGAATTAAATTTGTGAGATTTATTTCTTGCCATTACATTACATTTGTCTCAACTTGTTTTTTCTCTTTTTTCAGCCTTCAAAGTCTCTTACATTCCAGTAGAAAACTCTCTCTACAAGTCCTTAACTTTGTTCACTCATTCCAGGTAACAAACTCCAAAAAAGTCCAAGTAGCATTACTGTAGAGATTTATAGTATGTGTTTGATTTTGATCTCGCTCCCCAGCAGCAAGATACGTCATAAGCATTCATTTCATTTTATCAGTGCAGACTCTAAGATTTGAGAGCTGTCTGACATGTTTCTGGCCAAGCATTCACAGACAGGCCTCAAGCCTTGAGGATCTCTTCTCTCTGTGCCTGTGTTTTACCAGCAGAACTGTGTGAAGTGTCTGTCCAGGGCCCAGCTCCTTCCTAATAGCTGCAGTACTGTTCTACTACCAGGAGGGGGCATCTGCCACAATACTGTGGAAAGGATATTCTAGACTTGATTTATAGATGAACTCTGAGGATGGAATATTATCTGATTCAACTTTATGAAATCAGTATTTCATGTACAACGTGTAATATTGTATGAGACAGCACAAACATTAAAATATGTAACTAATAACATCTTTTAGTAAATACTTTGAAGGAACCATTCTGGGATGGAATATGAAGGAAGGCCTAATGTAAAAGATGGGAAATAATATATAAGCTGGAATCTATGGGCTGGAAAAGATTCCAAACAGCATAGGAGGTGAGATACAAAAATCCTGTGTCAGGAATGCTCTAAGCACACAAGGAAAATAAGGCTAGGATGGCAGAAACCTTGTGGTAGAAGGAAAGAGGGAACCAGTGTGGTTGAAGAGGGTGGGCCTTTTGGAGCATGATAAAGGATTTGTATTTGTGCTGGATCCAAAAAAGACTATGAAAAGCTGTTAAGTGGAGAAACATTGTATTTTAGTGTTTTAAATACACATCAATGTTGGCAAGGCACAGCCTTAGTTCAGAGGTTATTATAGTTGCCTGAGTTACACAGGCTGGCAGCTGAGCACCCTTTTCAAAAGAAAGTACAAATAAATCTTCATGGGTCTCTAATGAAGGTGTGTGTTTTACATAGATGCTGCTATACCAGTAAATTCAGCATAAATATACAAAATAAATTTTTAAAGATGCAGTTAGCAGGTGAAAAAGTTCTGAAGTTCTCAGTATCATATGCCACTTGGAGGCCACTGACCTTGGCTATGATGAATGATATTCATTCGGGATATGCTCTGGAGATAGACTGGTAAAACTTAATAAGAAATTAAATGTGAGGAAAAGATTGAGGGAGGTAAAGGATGGGTGGATCAAGAATGCTTTCCATACTCCATTATCCACATGAATAGAGTGAGGAAGGCTGTGGAAGGAGAGTGAAGAGACTTGCAGAGTTCAGTTATGGGCATGGTAAGTATGGAATGCAGAGGAGATAGCTGGGAGCTGAAGCCTGGAGTCTGGAGAGAGATAGGTCTGAAGACGCTTGTCTGAGAAGCTGGGAGTACACATATTGATCTGGTGCCACATGCTGTGACAGGTCCTTTAGTGGTATTCTCCTGCTGGGTGATAGTAAGCTTTTCTTATGTTTATGTCAACACACTTACTACAGCCTGACTTGTATTGTCATCATTATCTGGGGATTGTGAGGTGGATTTTTTCATCTCTTGTAGTGTTACAGTCTCTGAACATTTCTCAGATAACTGAGATCCATATACATCTCATTTAGTGATAGTTCAGTTGTTTGGTAAAACTGAGTATGGGATATTTCTCTTGTTTCTTGGTCTTACAGGAAGGTGCTTCAACTCTGGATGTTCACACAGAGCCGGGCTTTTCCAGTGTACTCTCGCAGTCATCCTGCGCCGATATGGGAGTTCCACTTCCTGCAAAAAACTTAATGTTTAAAGATGGGATCCTGTCAGAATGGAGTGGACGGTCCCCTTCCTCACTTCTCATTGCTAATCTCCACCTGAAATAATTTGATTGCACCATTTACTGTTCACACTTTCTGCCTTTTTTCCTTCACATTAGCTGCATAGTGTTTGCTACTAAAAAGCACCCTGCTATGATGCCATTCTGGCTTCACTGACACTAGAAGCGGGACCATGGCTGCATTTCCTGAAGTGTGTCCATCATTGCATATCTTACTGTAACAGTGCTTTTTAGCAGCCAGCACTATTTTTTACCTTGAGACAATCTGCATTTCTTTTATAAAACTAGCGATATACTTTATAGGCTTTAGATGACTGTTAAGTTTTAAGCAGTCACAATGGTAATTTTATATGTTAGTGTATTGGACATAAATCTTGTTTGATTTTATATTTTGTTACCTATACTTAGGGGATCAAAGGAAGAGGTGGAATTCTTCCACTGAAAAGGCTCCTTGAGACTTAGAATTGTAAAGCTATAAAACATTAAGCATCAGTATTGAGATGGTGTGTTAGGGCATTAATAATTCCTGTGGGTGTCTGTAAATTATGTATATCAATTGAACATTGTTGAAGGTATGTAAATCAGCATAGTTATGTAGAACTTAACCTTGATTTATAAGATCTGTACCTGACTGTTCACTGACATCTCATAAGAAGCTTCAGGAAACATTCTATTTTTAAATAATGTTTGTAATGTGGACTTCTGTTTTCCCTCACTTAGGGCTATTTTCATAGAGTCTTTATGGAGAAGTAGAATTTATCTTCCATTGTAGTTGAGGCTGTTGCTCATCCCATTGTTTGTTGTTTTGTAGCTTTACCAATGACTTGGATTGTTAAGGAAATTGAATTTGATGTTCTCAAACCAAAAGGATTGTGATTTTAAATTAGAAGCATTAAAGCGATGCCTTTGGATTAAAATACTTCAGCTTGAACACTTAAGCATCAGGGTCTTAAATTTATGCTGATAGTTTTGGAGAAAATGATGTGGAAATAGTGAATAATTTTAAAGAGTTTCTAGAGTCATGGTTTCTTTTTGTATCTCCAGTGTCAATTAGAATATTTGGAATCATTACCTAAACTTCCAAATCACCTTCCTTGGGAAGTTTGTGCAGTGTCACCATTTAGCTGGCTATAAAACTAACCAAATTCACTGGCCAGACAAAGCACTTGAAGAGTTGACAGTGTTACAGGCTGACATTTTTGCTGATGGCTTTTATTATTTGTAGAACTGATACTTGGGTCTGTAACATATTTCTGAAGTATATGCCTTTCTTAAAACTGTTAATATAGCCATGTATTTAATACCATGGCTTATATGTAGAATTGAATATTTTGGACCAGGTTACCTGTGACACAGTTTGTGCTGTGCCTGGGGTAAATGCGGTAATGTTTAGTTTCTACTTTGTCTTCTGGAAGGTAGAAACCATGTGTATGTCATGTTTGTCTATAAAAGGAAAAATACTAATATTAAAATAATTTGTTATGACTGTGAATCATTTATTTTTCCAATAATTGATATCGTACATTCCTAGCGCTAGTAGTTATGTATGGATGTAACTTTTGAAGTTTTTCAACTGAAAGTTGTAAGTATTTCTTTTGATCAGGGGTCTTTAATCTCATTTTAATTTGCTTTATTTAAATTAACTGTAGTTATTTATTGTATTAACAGCCTACGCCAACTCTAGTGACATGTACACTAATAAAGAATTGAACATTTGTAGTTATTGACAGTGATCTACTTAGCGCTGAGTTGAAAGCTTAAGGTGCCGGAGCGATTTGCTGCTGTAGTTCCTCTGAGCGAGAATAGAGAAAGAGCTAGAACATGATGGTGATCATGAATTTCAAGGGAAGACTGGAAAGATGGTTCAGTTCTGCTGTCTTGTTTTGAATGAGGAGAACATCATCATCACAGAAGAGAGAGGTCCTCAGCTGAAGACCCTTGCAGAGGAACAGTTTGCATTTTAGAGGTGTTAACAACATGTGGAATGTTGATTTCTGCTTTGCTTCATGAACGTGGCTTGTTTGTTTATATGTTAATTCATGTACAGATGCATTCACTAAGTCTTACAAGTGTTGGTAAGGTTCAGCACCAACAAAAAAAATTAAAAGGTAGACTGTTGGCCAAAGATTGATGAAAGTTTTATCCAATTGTTTTGCGAGTATTTAAGGTAATTTCATTTGGCTTTGTGCCTCCTCCCCATCCTCCCCACTTTTTTTTTTTTTTTTCTGCCTCACACCTGTAGGTCAGACCATGGCCAGCACACATTCTTTAGAAATCGGTGGGGGGAAGGGGAAGGTAATAATATCAAAAAGGGCCTAGACTTTAGTAGAGGTGCAGTCCCACCTCACAAATGGTCATCTGGTTTCTTTACCCCTTTTTAAGAGTATATCATCCGATGGCTTTGGGGGAATATTGGTTTCTTTTATGGGCTGTTTTGTTTTCTCTACCATTCACATTTCTTTTTATGTTCATTGTTTCAAATACAGTTTGTAATAAAAGGTTTTAAAGTACCAAAATTGTAACTCAGTACAGTGGATTGTGTTCTGTTATAATGTCAATATTATACAATAAAATTGTATAAAGTATTGTCAATTTAATTATTGACACATATAACATGTTTACAAATAAACTGGTGTTGATGAAGTTACTGTGGAAATGTATATAATTTTCTGAATGTTCTTTTCTTAGACATAATTGGGCTTCCCGTGCTGTGGCTTTCCTGTACTAACGTCACACTTGCAAGAACACTGGATAGGCAGGCCAGAGGTGTGCTTTGTCTGCGGCTGAGCTTTCCCACTGCTAACCCCTAACAGCAGCTGTCCACAGCTGTCAAATGCAGTCATGCACGTGGGGGGTGCAGTACCAGTCACTGGACTAGTGAGCCAGGCCAGGGCACTCCTCTGCACTTCACAGTCATATGCCTCCCTAGTTTCCTGTGCTGTGTGACAGTTTCAGAGCAGTCTCTTCATGACCTTGACACTGAAGACACTTGTCAGTTACTTTGAAGGTTCATTAATTCCCGTAGTTAGATTAAGACTGTTTTACCAAGAAGGGCGCTACAAGCGACGTCCCCTTCTCAGTGTGTCCTGATGTAGTGGGCCTGATGTCGGTGTGTTCCTGGTAGTGCTGCTCCTGATTGATGTCTGCTAGGTCTGTTTCCACTGTAAGTTAGCACGTCCACCCCACTCCCTCTCCAAATCCTTATTTGGAAGACAGTCAGGAGGTGAGATCTACACAGTGAAGAGAAATTAGCTCCTACTCCTGGAAGGAGGAGCTTAATATACATTGTTTAAAATTCCTTAAAGTTTGTTCCTTTCTCCCATTTTTAGATTTATCTTTAAAACTTGTACTTTGGCCTTTGAGTTAAAATGCAGTTGTTTGGTTTGTTGTGCTTTGTTTCAGCTTTGGCCATCGGCTGCTCTTTGAGTTTGACTCCGAAATGGTTTTAACGTGCTTCTCTTTTCTCTTACACCACCTCTCCTCTGATACTGGCCCAGAATCGGCTGTTTGTCCCATATGTTTTGTTTCTTTTTATTGGAGAACGGTATTTAGAAACTAAGATTTGGATGTTGGGTGTTCTTAGTACTATGGGAATGTCACTGCTTCTAGGCCTCGGTGAACCAATTTGGGAATTGTATGCTAGCTCACCCAGTTCTACAGTTACTGTAGGATCCACCTTCATAGAGCTGAGTGTGGTATTTTTCCTCCACCTCCTCTTCCCATTCCCATTGAACCCCTTCCCAATTAGGCCCACTTCTCCTTTGATGCCTTTGGGGGTGGGGCAATCATTGCCTTTAGGATCGCTTTTGCATGAGCATGGGTGACAGCTTAGCATGAGTGCCATGCTAGTGGCTACACTATTGAACATTCCTATTCCCCCAGCAACCATTAACTGCCAATAAAAACTGACACTCCAAACAGTACAATGCTACATCTTGAGGATCCAAACTCTGGGTGTAGTCCTGGTGATACCAGCTTTTATTCTTTCTTTCTTTTTTACCCAATAAAACTTTGCCTCACATTCTGTGAGTCGATGTACTTACTTGTGTGACACCAGACCCCGTAACATTATAAACCCTGTTGGATCAGAGTCAGGGCTGAACCAACTAGAGTGACGTGAAAATAAAGAGAAAATATACAACCTCAACAGCAGGCTGTTTATCGGAGAGCAAGCGGGAGAACAGTGAAGGATGGCCAGCCCCATTCTGTAGGTTTGTGCAGCGCTCAGACACAGCTGAGCTGGATATTCAAAGGAAAGGGACAAGCAGGGCAGAGAATGGGAGAAGGGAGAGGGAAAAAGAATGTAGCAGGGTCATTTCCTTTGTTGACTTGTTTTCCCAGGTAGGACGCTAAGGATTTGACTCGTTCTTTGATGATAGCTGGTTTGCATGGTTCCTTTAATTCAGGTGACCGTATCAGGTTGTGGTCTGGGAAGTTATTTGTAACCCAAAACCCAAAAGAATTTCCTCTATGCTAAAGTCTGTTCCAGGGCCAGTATGTCCCAGTAATTGCTGTCACTAATGATTTCTGAGACCCCAGACTTATTAACCCTATAAACCCTGCTTGTTCTTGATGGATTGTCCTTTTTATATATTGCTACATTTGATTTCCTAATGATGGTTTTTTTTTTTTTTTTTTTTTTTCGAGGTAGAGTCTCACTCTAGCTCAGGCTGACCTGGAATAGTCTCAGGGTGGCCTCGAACTCATGGTGATCCTCCTACCTCTGCCTCCCGAGTGCTGGGATTAAAGGCGTGCGCCACCACGCCCGGCCTAATGAAGGTTTTTAATATCAATATTCCTAAGGGAATATTGAGCTGTGGTTTTCTTATAATGTTTAGTCTGGTTTTGGTATTAAGACACTTTGGGCTGTATAAAATGAATTAAAAAGTCTTCTACTTTCTGGGAGAGATTATGAAGTGTATCATTCCTTAAATATTGGTAGAACTTGCTAGTGAAGCCATCTGGACTCAAGAGGGTTTTTCTGTTTGTTTGTTTGTTTGTTTGTTTGTTTGTTTGTTTGTTTGTTTGAAGTTTTTGAAGTACATTTCAATTTATTTGGAAGATAGATTCAGGTTAGTTATTTCTTGAGAGTTTTGTTAGTTTGTATCTTTCAGGGAAATGATCCATTTCAGCTACAGTATTAAATATATGCACATTTAGTTGTTCATAGGATTCTCTTATTATCCTTTGTTCTGTGGAAATGAAACGATGAAGTGAGATAATCCACAAAAAACATGCCTGTTAGCCGGGCGTGGTGGTGCACACTTTAATCCCAGCAAGCAGGAGGCAGAGGTAGGAGGAACGCCATGAGTTCGAGGCCACCCTGAGACCTGTGAATTGCAGGTCAGCCTGAGCTACAGTGAGACCCTACCTTGAAAAACAACAAAAAAAAAGTCTGTTTCATCCATAACATATGAAAACAGGGATCTAGAGACACAGGACCCCCATGCCTACTGATAATCAATTCAGAAAATAATTGAATTATATTGTCATGGTACTGAAAGAAAATGACTATCGTCCTAGAACTCCCATTGAACAATAGGGTGAAGATGGTTAACCTTAGAAGTTAGAAATAATTGGGATTATGCATGATAAATATCAATATACCACTAAAATGGAGTTATAAATTCCAAGCCAGTTAAATGTGAAAAATAGAAGGAGGAAAAAGAAAGAAATGTGTATGTGGAAATGGTGGTGGTGGTGGTGGTGGTAAGAAAATCCAAGGACAAATGAAAAGTTAAAAATAATGTGAAATGGCCCAGATTGATATGAAATCATGATAAATATGAATTGACTAAATTTTCCAATTAAAAAAAAGGGAGTGACAACTCCATGAGACAGATGAGATTAATCAAAGAAAGTATAAAAAGGAACTAAATAGCACTATGGATCAAAAGGGCATAAGTATAGATCCAAAAGTTTAAAAAGAATATGCCGGGCTGGAGAGATGGCTTAGTGGTTAAGGCACCTGCCTGCTAAGCCTAAGAACACTGGTTCCAATCTCCAGCGGTTCCAATCTCCAGGTCCCATGTTTAGCCAGATGCAAAGTGACACAAGGGCGCAATGCCGCACTTGACCACAAAGGGGCGCACACATCTGGATTTCATTCACAGCAGCTGAGAGACTGCTGGTGTGCCCATCTCTGTCTGTCCCCCTCTCTGTCTGTCTGTCTGTCTCTCTCTCTGTGTCTCTCTCCAAAAATAAATAAAATAATAAAAAAAATTTTAAAAATATGCCAAAGAACCATTGCCAAAAGATTTGAAAGCATAGAACCAGAGACGTTGAAATGAAGTAACAAGGAGAACAAATGGTGGGCATCCACTGGCCACTATGCCTCGTTCCTCACAAGTACTCTGAAGAGAGCCTTAGGGGCAAGGTGCAGCTTGCCTTTATTGTCTATGATTCCAGAAAACAGAAAGGTCCCAGAAGCCAATTGGAAGAATGAACAAATGCGTGTGTCACACTCCTATATGGATGTTAAGATATGTTTCAGACGTGAAGTGGTTAGCTCTTCAGTGTTGGGTTTAAGAGCTCTCATCCACTTTACAGGTGTAGGCATCCTTTTCTCGTCCTACCATGAACATACGTGTTGACTGGTGGAATCACTCAAGGGGACCACGTTTAGATGAGGATGCTCCCAACTGCCAGGACCTGAAGTTTTTGGTTTTTTTTTTTTCTGGGTTCAAACAATGTCACAGGTCATGATCATGGCACAGTGGGGATGCATGCTGTTCCAAGCTTAAAGAGTCTCCAGGACAAAAACCTTCAGTTTCTTTCCCAGGAATTCAGAATGGGAGCAGAGGAGGAACTTGGAGTCTCAACAATTGTTACACAAACTTGCCTTCACTTTATTTATTTATTTATTTATCTTTTGCTTTTTCTAAAACAAGGTCTCAGAGCAGGTGGCCTTGAACTTGCTATGTAGCTGGAGATGACCTTGAACTTTGCCCTTCATTCTTGTTTCCTCTGCCTCCCTGACTTCAGCCTCTGCCTCAGTCTCCCCATAGTATCATGGTGACTTGGTGAAGAGTGGGATTTGCGGGGTATGCGTTCCTTAAGATGACGCACCCCTCTTTCTCTAATCCACAGACCTATCTGCCAGCCTGGGATCATGTTTCATCCCCATGTACTGTGGCTTGGGTGACAAGCCTCTTTGTTTTGTAATTGCTTGTTTGATTGGTTCTGTTTCTTTCTCCTTGTGGTTTTAGTGGAGAATTGCCAAAAGCAAAAGGCTCAGCGTTTTCAAATGAGAAATCTTCCAGCCTCATGTTTTTTGAAGGAGTGTGTTACAGGAGTGGGGAGCATAGTAGAGCAAGCCTCATGCTTCCGTCTCCCAGCTTCAACCACAGTGTTCAGCCCTCTTGTTTCATGGACACAAAGCATACGGACTATGTACACATGTACGCACACAACACTACTCCCCTCCACTAGATTATTTTAATGTAAAACCTGGATACTACATAATTTATTTCATAAATAATTTAGCATCACTATTAATTGCTTCTGGATTATGGAAACTATTGCTTCCAGTGAATCAATTAATAGTGATGCTAAATTATTTATGAAATAAATTATGTACTATCCCCACCAAATGATTACTACTGACGTGTAGTGGTGGAAGCAACAGCTGACGACTGGGCAAAGTAAGAAGTAGCTGCATTTCAAAGGATGGAGAAAGGGATACTGTGGTAGTTTGAATATATGTCCCCCAATATATTTAGTGTTCTACTAGTTATAGTTTGCATCTTCAATCACCTTGCTAGAGGCAATGTCACTGGGGGCTGGTCTTAAGGTGTGGGTTTGAGATTCCATTGTAAAGATATGCAAATGTGCCTAGCAGGAGTTCCTGAAGTGTGCTGTGTGACCTTTTGGCTGTAGTTTTTGCTCAGTGTGCTGTTTAGCTGGCGGCTTGGTTTTTCTCTCTCTTGCCTGGTCCTGTGAAGAAAGGCCAGCTTCTGCTGTTATGGAACTTCCCCTGGATTTGTAAGCTTCAATAAATAATATCCCTTCCTCCATAACCGTGCCTGGTCTGGAAGTTCATCTCAGCGAACCTGAAGCTGTCTGCTACAGTAAAGTGGTACCAAGAGTGTGGGGTGAGATGAACCAGATCGTGTGGATATTCATCTTTTGGAACCTTTGTTTTGGAGGAATGGGCATGGACTTGGTGCTTGCAACTGAAGATGCCTTCTGGAGTGGTAAGCCAAGTTTTATGGACTATTCTGATGAGAGTTTGAGAATGCTAAGTGCAGACAGTATTGAACTTCGAGGCTTGGCTTATGAGCTTTCTAAGCGGAAGGAAAGACTGCAGAGGACTTTGTTGGAACTGGGCTACTGGCATAAGGGATGGCTACGTTCCGCTATCCAGGCCCAGAGTGTTTGATCAAATTTAAATTTGTAATGGACTGATGTGCTTGGCTAAAGATATCGGACTGAGATTTTAAGATTTTAAGTTGGAAAACCTCAAGCAAGTTAAAAGCAGAGGCACTGAGACTGGTTTTAGGTTACTGGAGCTGCTATTGTCAATGCATTAGCAATCTTAAGGAAGGTGGAAGGAAGGTGGCCTGACTTGATTTACATTAAAACAATGGAGAGGATGCCTGAGGAAAGACTGTTAGAAATGCAAACTCTTGGGAAGAGTTGACTGGAGAAGGAACCTGCTTTTCAAGGCTATGATTTATTTCAACCCTGGATTAAGAATATGGCTGTGTCCTGCACACCTGGTATTAGTTTTGGAAGCATGAAAAATGCATGGAGTGGTCATGAATTGCACATGGTTCCAGTAGCCGCTGCTGAGATGCGGCATGAGGCAGGGCATGAAGACCCTCAGGAATAGGCTGAAAGAGCCTTTTGGAAGATGGACCGTGGTTTGCATGGAGACCTGAAGATGTTTTGGAGATACCAGGACTGTGCAAAAGGGCTACCATGGAGTGCAGTGTTGGCATGTGATGAAAGTTTTCCCTGGCGACTGCCCAGCTGGAGGGGCGAAATTGGAAAACCTGGAGACTGTTAGTCTCTGGTTATATTGAACTTGAACTGCAGAAGTTTGATGACGGCTGATGGTGGTTGAGTTTGCATTGTTCTAGTCTCTCCTTGCTATTCCTTATACAGTTAAAATGTTTACTCTGTGCCTTTACATGTTGAAAGTATTTAACTTGTTTGATTTTACAGGACTCACTATCTTAAGATGATCAAGACTAGAGTAAAACCTTTGAAATTGGACTGAGTACAATTTACAAAAGTGTGATAGTTATAAATCTATTGGGGCCAGGAGCTAAATATATTGCTGCATTTCAAAGGATGGAGAAAGGAATGTGGTAGTTTGAATATATGTCCCCAATATATTTAGTGTTTTTTCTAGTTATAGTTTGCATCTGCAATCACCTTGCTAGAGGCAATGTCACTGGGGGCTGGTCTTAAGGTGTGGGTTTGAGATTCCATTGTAAAGATATGCAAATGTGCCTAGCAGGAGTTCCTGAAGTGTGCTGTGTGACCTTTTGGCTGTAGTTTTTGCTCAGTGTGCTGTTTAGCTGGCGGCTTGGTTTTTCTCTCTCTTGCCTGGTCCTGTGAAGAAAGGCCAGCTTCTGCTGTTATGGAACTTCCCCTGGATTTGTAAGCTTCAATAAATAATATCCCTTCCTCCATAACCGTGCCTGGTCTGGAAGTTCATCTCAGTGAACCTGAAGCTGTCTGCTACAGATACTCATATCTCAGATGATACTAGGAAGATGTGAAAGCATGAACAAATGTTATTAGAAACAAAAAGACTTTAGGCAGTGAATTTCTTTAATAACCAGTCCATTGGGCTGGGGAAATTGTTCAGTGGTTAAAGCCTGCTGGCCCAGGTGTGATTCCCCAGTACCCACATAGAGCCAAATGCACTAAGTGGTGCTTGCATCTGGAGTGTTTTTTTTTTTTTTTTTTTTTTTTTTTCAAGGTAGGGTCTCACTCTGGTCCAGGCTGACCTGGAATTAACTATGTAGTCTCAGGGTGGCCTCAAAATCATGGCAATCCTCTGCCTCCCAAGTGCTGGGATTAAAGGCGTGCACCACCACGCCCAGCTGGAGTGTTTTTTTTTTTTGTTTTGTTTTGTTTTTTAGTTTATTTGAAACAGAGAGAGAGAAGGAGAAACAGGTAGAGAGAGAATAGGCACGCCAAGGCCTTCAGCCTCTGCAAACAAGCTCCAGAAGCATGCACCACCTTGTGCATCTGGTTCATATGGGTCCTGGGGCATCGAACCTGTGTCTTCACTGGCAGAGTGTCGAGTGATCGCTCTGTTAATCCCTTCCTATGAGCATTGCCCTCTTGAACTAGTTGCTTCCGAAGGGTCCCACCTCTTAACACAATCACTCCTGCGGTCAGGACTTCAAAAAACATAGGTGGAGAGCCGGGCGTGGTGGTGCACGCCTTTAATCCTAGCACTCGGGAGGCAGAAGTAGGAGGATTGCCGAGAGTTCGAGGCCACCCTGAGACATAGTTAATTCCAGGTCAGCCAGGACCAAAGTGAGACCCTACCTCGCAAAACCAAAAAAAAAAAAACATAGGTGGGCAGATATTTAGGTCATAGCACCTGACAAGAAGCTTAACAAGAAATGTACAAAAGATCCTTGAGGAGAAATTTAAAGCACTGCTGAAGGACATAAACAACACCTGAGTAGATGGAGAAATCATGGACTGACTTGTCTTGGGTAGGAAAGCCTGGGATTGGCAAGGTGTCAATTTCCCCTAAGAAAATTGAAATTGGGGCTGGAGAGATGGCTTAGCAGTTAAGGCGCCTGCCTCCTAAGCCTAAGAACGCTGGTTCCAATGTCCAGCGGTTCCAATCTCCAGGTCCCACGTTGAGCCAGATGCAAAGTGACTCAAGGGTGCAATGCCGCACTTGCCCACAAGGGGGCGCACGCATCTGGATTTCGTTCACAGCAGCTGAGAGACTGCTGGCGCGCCCATCTCTGTCTCCCTCTCCCTCTCTGTCTGTCTCTCTCTGTGTCTCTCTCCAAAAATAAATTTAAAAAAATTTAAAAATTTTTTAAAAATTGAAATTGAGCCGGGTGTGGTGGTGCACGCCTTTAGTCCCAGTTCTTGGGAGGCAGAGGTAAGAGGATCGCCATGAGTTCGAAGCAACCCTGAGACTACAGAGTGAATTCCAGGTCAGCCTGAGCTGGAGTGAGACCCTACCTTGAAACACCAAAAAGAAAAAAAAAAAGGAAAAAAAAAGAAAATTATGAATTGACCACAATTCATTTCTTTTCTCTATTCTTTCTTTCTTTCCTTCCTTCTTTCTTTCTTTCTCTTTCTCTCTCTCTCTTTCTTTCTTTCTTTTTCTTTCTTCCTCTCCTTCCCTCCCTCCTCCTTTCCCTGCCTCCTTTCTCAATCTCTCCAGTTGAGGTCCCTCCTAGGGCCAGCCCAGGAGGGACAGCAGGGTCTCCACCAGGTAGGGGGTGAGAGGCATGGAGTCACGACACAGACTCCAGGAGTTGAGTGGAAGCAGGCAGAGGGCAAGCTGCTGCAAACTCATTTATTCAAGGAATTGTAGGGGGTTTTAAGGGTTTGGCTGGCCAATTGTTGTATGGGGTGGTTCCCTTCTTGTGACCAATGACAGCCTGTCTCCAGGCAGATCATCTCGCAGCAGGTTGCTCGTGGGCATGGGACTGTAGCTGTTGTCACACCAGGCCTGCGCAGGATGCCACGTCCACAGAAGCCACATCCTAGTTTCTTCTAACAGGCAGCCTGGCTAGGGCCCAACCTGCATTGTGCCATACATATCCTCCTTTTTGTTTTTATTATTGGTGACCCTGGGAGGCATGGTTCTTTGCCAAGCCATTGTTGACCCCAGGCCCCAAGGGATCATCACATGTGATGGTGCCTGTCTTAGGTTGCCCCATCTCATGGGGTCTTACCTGTCATTGACTACCCACCATCCAGGTGAGAAAACCTGAGGGGTGTGGCTGTTGCCTAGGAGGCATGGGAGGGCCAAGTGGTGGTGGCTCTGTGGTGTGTAAATGGTCCCAGTGAACGAGAATCAACCATAGAACCTGAAAAACTGGGGTAGGACAGGTTTACAAATGAGAAATGGTGGATAAGATATCATATGGTGGTTCATGAGGGGTTGCCCCTTCCAATTGATAAATGGCTCCCTGTAGTAGAACCTGGTTTGTTTGGATGGTGGGGATGCGCTGAGCAAAAGTTCTGAGACATCTGAAAAGGATCAGCACAATGGTGAGAATAACTAGGATTCCCAATAGGATAAGAAAGGAGAAACGGTTGAAGAAAGAAATGTAAAGTTATCAGGAGAAACAGCTGCAAAGCCAATTGGCACCTAACAATAACATGGAGGTCAGCATGAATAGTCATGCAAAGGCTCAGTCTACAACTAAGGAGGGAGCAGTTGAGAAAGCCCCCAGAAAAGAGTAAAAAGGCAGAAACATTGAGTGTTGGGACCAAGACAAAATAATAGGGGGTTTTAACATAAACAGGTTGTTGGGTGACTGTCGTGAACTCACCCTTAGCACCATAAATAATAGCATTGAGTGTCCTTAATGGTAGCAGATCAATGTAATCAAAGGCATTGCAAAGGAATTTATGGCTGGTTAGAGGGTAGCATTACCATAAGAGGCATTAATAAGCAAAAAAGAAAAGGTGTGGTTAAGGAGAAGTACTTTCTTGAAGGGGGAGGACTACAGTGAAATAGAGTGGCTAAAATGAAGCCTAGGAAAAGCGTGGGAATTTGGGCTCACCTCACCAAGCAAGTATGGCCTAAGAAGAATTGTCCAAAATGGGTTCTGGGAAGTGGTAGTAGGGAGAAAAGGAGAAAAGGGGAAAATAAGTTTACAGTCCCGAATCCAGCCTGAGGGGTTTGGCATCATCCTCCTCATCAAGGTTGATCCCTGAGTCAGTGGCTGGACGGATGTTTCTGGCAGGGATCCAGATTGGAATCTGTGAAGTTTCTGGAAAGACACAAGCATACCCTCGGCCCTGTGTTAAAAGAGGGTGGGGTCCCTTCCAGATATTAGCAAGAGGATCCTTCCAGTGGACTAAGGGTAAGGGTGTTGTGGTTGGTTGGGACCTCCAATGTTTATAGGCTGGGGAGAGTCCTGCCTCATCAAAGGTGAGAAAACTGAGGGTGAAGAGAGTTTCCACCAGGGCCAAGTGGGGATCCTTGGGTGACATAGTGGATTTTTGTTGGACCTTTAGGGCCCAGTTAGTTCTCTCCACTATGGCTTGTCCTTGTGGGCTGTAGGGAATCCCAAGGGAGTGTTTTATTCCCCAAGATTCCATGAAGGATGTGAACTGGGCAGATGTGTTTGTAGGGCCATTATCAGTTTTAATTGACCAGGGTATGCCCATTACCAACATGGCAGTTTTTCTCGCCTTAATGACATGGGACGCCTTCTCCCCTGAGAGAGCAATAGCAAAAGTAAGCTTAGAGTAAGTGTCCACAATGACATGGACATATTTGAGGTTAGCAAAGGAAGGTATGTGGGTAACATCCATCTGCCAGATAGAATTTGGGGTAAGGCCTCTAGGATTGACTCCTTGAGGCTGTAGGGGGCCCAAGGAGGTTAGGGGGGAACATGCCTTACAGGTACAGGTTAAATGTTTGCATTGGCTAAGCAAGAGCTCAGGGTATAGGGTTCTTAGGTTAGTGAGGGATAGATGGAACCTTTGGTGTAAATGTCTAGTTTGTTCTAAAGGTGGCAAGGATGAGATAGCAATAAACTTGTCTACCTGCAAATTCCTATCAGCAATAAAGCCAGGCAGATCAGTGTGTGAGCAAACGTGCTCAATAAGTCTGAAGGTGGATGGCCCATTGTAAAAGGACTTATTCAAAGTAGGAGCCAACACCAGATTCCCAGCACTTTTGGATGAGAGCCAGATCAGGAGGGTGGGGTACCAGGGCCTGGCTGGCCACCTGAGACTATGTTAGTTAATTCCAGGTCAGCCTGGACAATGGGGTGAGACCCAAACTGCAAAAACCAAAAATAAATAAATAAATAAATAAATAAATAAATAAATAAATAAATAAAGGGGGAGGGATATTTTTTTAAAGAAATGTCTGAGGGGACTGGGTGGTGGTTTTTATCATTGAAGTGTTGGGCTCCCAAGATGGAGAGGGGGCTGGGGGTCATGAGAATGGAAGACAAAGGCACAGGACAGTGGATTATCCATACTCCTCAAGAAACCACACAGTCCTTATGCCCTCCTTGCCTAACAATGAATGGGTCATGGTTTCCTGCCCCATAACCTCATACTTTGACATGGTCATTATTCTGGTGCCTCAACCTTGCTATTTTCAATGGTTAATGTAATGATCTCCCCTAAAGGAAGTTCATTGTTCAACTTAACAGACCAGTTCTTTTTCCTTCACCTTTCCCCTTCGCCCAGGTGAAAAAGCCCTCTAAAGCCCACTGTCTGAGGAACTCAGGTGGGCTGCGCTCCTCTCTTGGGAGCCTGCCCTGGAAGCTCGTGCTATTCCCCAATGAAAGCTTTCATCTTTGCCTGGGAATGGTCTGCGTGGTCATCGTCGCCCCCAAACCTTACAGTCACTACATACACAGTTGTCATTCTTTGGTTCCCAGTCGTACTTACTCACAATGTGTTTTCGGAAAAAGTAGGCACCACTTCATACAAGTATCAATATCAGTTTTAATCCTTTCTAGGGTCCTAACCTACTGTCCTTTTGATCCATGTGGAAGGGAGTCTTCCCTGTGATGTTGTCTTTTCAGTTGATGAAACCACCCTGTGCTGGTTTGATTCCAGTGTCCCCCATAAACTTGGGTGTTCTGAATGCTAGGTTCCAGCTGATGGAGATTTGGGAATTAACCCCTCCTGGAGACAGTGGATTGTTGGGGGCGGGCTTATGGGCGTTATAGCCAGTTTCCACTTGCCAGTGTTGGGCACAGTCTCCTGTTCCTGTTGTCTACCTGATGTAGGCCTTGGGGTGAAGTCCACCCTCTGCTCATGCCATCATTTCCTGACAAGTCAAGGTGTAATTCCAATGAAAATATAATTAAAGGTTTTCTAAGAAATGGAATTACTGTCTCAAATGAGATATTCAATATAAACATGATGCATAAGTATGCTTGCTCTTTTGCTTCAATGTCAAATTGGGATTTTTCATTATTTTGTGGATAAAGTATTGCTACCACAAATTCTCTGTCAATGGTGGTCCTTTGGCCCTATACTTATCATTTTCTCATTAGCAATTGTGAATGTTACGGCATCCACGCTGGGGTCATAAAGACTCTCAAGGGCCTCCCAATGGGGACACCATGCCTCAGGCCAATTTTCCCAGCCCAAAGGCTCTTAATTCTTTCACCCCAGTGTTCATCAATTTTCCCTGAGCAAAGGGAATGTGGATATTTGCATATAAGTTTAAGGTGCTCATATTTTCTCCTGTGAGAAGTTAGGAGTCTTCTTGATGTTTACCACATCACCTGGAGGGTGTTCCTCAGGCAGGAACGGAGCCCAACACTCATATTCTATGTCTCAAGTCCTCTTTAAAGTCTGCAGGTCCCATCAGGTGTGACCAGATGACTCACATGCTTGTCAGGCACCTCATTTTTCTATGCCACAGAGAATCCCTGGATCTCGCTGGTGTTCACATTACCCACTGGACGTTACAGATTCTCTCTCCAGAGAAATTTCAGATTGATCTCTTGAAAATAGACTGCTGCATCAGTGACCAAGTGGTAGAAGGAATCATTTTTTGAAATAGAGCAAGATCTTAGACTTCATCCCATCACTTAGATGTTTCAAGACTACTGTAATGGGGACTTGTGAAATCTGAGTGAACAGGACATGAAGGGTGTGATTACCTAGGAATAGCACAGCCCAACTAAGAAGATGCTATAAGGCAGAGCTTGGAGAATCACCAGGAGTCCCAAGACTGCTGGTAGCAAGTGAATTGTTCTTCCATTTTTGTTGTCCTTGTATCTCGTTGCCTCTGTGCCAGAAAAAAAACAGGCACTCAAGCATAGTTTCCATTGACAAATATGGTATGATTGCATATGACAGAGAGCACAGAGATTTTAAACTTAGAGCCACTGTAGTGGTTTTTGTACATTTTAACCCCCTTTTTTTCACCTTTAAGGCAGGATAATATATTGGGTTGCAACATAAAAATTCCAAATTACAAGGCCCAAAGCAGGCTAAGGTTATTGTTCAGTCTGGACAGGATTCCAAAATGGAGTCACCATGGATTGGGAGACAGTGGAAGCAGGATCGCCATGAGTTCGATGCCAGCCTGAGACTACCTAGTGAATTCCAGATCAAGCTGGGCTAGAGGTAGATCTTACCTTGAGAAAATAGGCTTCTCTCTCTTTCTCTCTTTCTCTCTCAATCTCTAGCCCAAGTTTGACTTTTTTTGAGATAGGGTCTCACTCCATCTCAGGGAGGAAGAAAGGAAGGAAGGAAGGAAGGAAGGAAGGAAGGAAGAGGGGAAGGAAGGGAGAAAAGGGAGGGAGGGAGGAAGGAAGGGTGGGAGGGAGGGAGGAGAGGAGAAGAAGAAAGAAAGGGGAAAGAAAGAAAGAAAGAAAGAAAGAAAGAAAGAAAGAAAGAAAGAAAGAAAGAAAGAAAAGAAAAGAAGGAAAGAGAAGTAGGTGCATGTGGAGGCTGAAGGGCGTCAGGCGGTTTCTGGTGGGTCTTATCCACAGGAACACTGTCCACCTCTTTGAGACAGGGTCTCTCACTGGTAACCAATCATAACGGACTGGCTAGCCATCAAACCCCAGAGATCTACCAATCTGTTCTTTCCCAAATTAAAAATTATTATTTTAAATATTTATTTATTTATTTATTTATTTATTTATTTATTTATTTATGAGAGGTGAAAGAGAAGGACAGGGAAGAGACACAGAGAGAGAGAATGGGCACACCAGGGCCTCCTGTCACTGCAAATGAACTCCAGATGCATGCACCATCTTGCACATCTGGGTTATTTGGGTCCTGGGGAATCAAACCTGGGTCCCTTGGCTTTGCAGGCAAGTGCCTTAACCACTAAGCCATCTCTCCATCTCTGGGTTTTTTTTTTTTTTCTTTTCGAGGTAGGGTCTCACTCTAGCTCACGCTGACCTGGAATTCACTATGTTGTCTCAGGGTGGCCTTGAACTCATGGCAATCCTCCAACCTCTGCCTCCAGAGTGCTGGGATTCAAGGTGTACACCAACAAGCCCAGCTCTCCAGCTCTTTTTTTTTTAAGTTTTTTTTTTTCCCACTGAGGCATTTTATTCATATGTATGCTTTTTTTATATCCCTAGAAGAAAAAACTCGCAGGATTTTTCCCTCCCATGTGTTTTTGTCTTGCTTCCTCATGGTCCATGTTGCAAGCTGAGGTTGTCAGTACAATGAAACCAAACTGACAGGATGGGAGCAAATTATTCTGCCATTTTTCTAAGTCTTTGAGCTGTTCATCAGATCTGGGGTTCATCACTGCACACTTGGGTAACCTGCCTGTGAGAGTCCCAGCAGTTTTCCCAGCTCTGTGATCATCCGTGATTTCAAACTCACCAATGTAACCATGCTTCATCATCACTGTTAGGGCAAACGATGACTTTGGAGCAGCCTAATGAGGACCTGGCGTTTGCCTCTTTTTCAGCATTGTTGATGCTCTTGAGAGCATCCGCCAGGACATTCATGCGCACCATGATGGCCGCACAGAAAGATGGTGGAAAGAGCTTTTTTTAAGTTATTTTATTTTATTTTTTATCTATTTGAGAGAGAGGCATATAGAGAGATAATTTAAAATTATTTTACCCACAATCTACTTCTGTTTTCAGATACACTGCAATGTTAACTTCAGATTATGGTTAAACTGTGTGTAGTGGCACACACTTGTAATCCAATTACTCTGGAGGCTAGCCAGGAAGAGAGTTTGAGACTATCCTGGGATACAGAGCAAGACCTACTCTAAATAAATAATAAACAAATAAACAAGTGTGAAGTGTGGTTATTGTGGTTTCAATGTGAACAGTCCCCCACAGGCTCATGTGTTTGAACACTTGGTGCCCAGCAGGTGGCGCTGTTTGGGCGGTTTGGAACCTTTGGCACTGTGACCTAGGTGGATGAAGGTGGAGAAGGGGACTTGGAAAGTAGTACCCGTCTCTGGTTCTGACCCAAGCTCTCAGCAGGTGTCAAGCCCCTGCTGTCATGGATGTGTTAGAACTTTCCAAAAAGTTCTAGAAAGTGGTTAAGGTGTTTGCCTGCAAAGCCTAAGAATCCCGGTTCAATTCCCCAGTTCCCATGTAAGGCAGATGCATAAGGGGGCACATGTGTGTGGGGTGTGTTTGCAGTGGCTGAAGGTTCTGGTGTGCCCATTCTCTCTTTCTCTCTGCCTCTTCCTCTCTGTCTCTCTTTCTCTCTCTCTCAAATAAATGAATAAGTAAAATATTTTTTTAATTACCTGACAGTCAAGAGGATGTTAGGTCAGACACAGAGGTGGACAATGCAGGGATTAAGGTTAGTTCTAGATGTAATGCCCAGTTCACAGCGCCCCCAGTGACCACCAAGGAAGACCAAACACATATGCAAATGCAAAGAGCTTTACTCAGGCTTAAGCTCTGTCTCTTGCCTTCACCAACACAGTGGATCTATGCAAGTGGAAAATCAGAATGGCGGGCTTTTTATTGAGGTTTGAGCAAGGGGAGGGGGTGCATGCAACTACATGATTGGCTAATTTGAACATTAACTGTACTTGGGGGTTCTTGATTGGTCTTAGGATTTTAAACGAGGGGAATTTCAAACTTAATTGGCTTAGCAAACAGTGGTTACATTTGAACAGGTTTCTGTTACATTCATTTGATTGTCTGACATTTACAAAACACTGAGACGGTGGATCTTATTGGGCCATCCAGCCCAGGACTGCAAGAATGTTGATCATGCTCACACAGCAAGTTTATGGTTTTTCCTGGTACTGCTTGTTCTTCCCTTGACAGGGAAGAGGATGTGTGGTCAGAGAGTGACTGAGGCCTGTCATGGTGCTGCTCTGGCCTGGGTCTTTCACTAGACAGTTCAGCTTTGAATCTGCACCAACCCATCTCTCCACAATTGGAAGTTCTATCCTCAGAAGTGGAGGTGCAGCTGCTTTTCAGGAACTTTGGTTCACAAAGGCAGTGGGTTAAAAAGGACATCTGGGGTAGGAAAGATGGCTCAGCCAATAAGCGTTTTCCTGTGTAGCCTACAGACCCTGGTTTGAGTCTTGATTCCCTAGGACCCATGTAAGCCAGATGCACAAGTTGGTGCATGCATCTGGAGTTCGTTTGCAGTGGCTGGAGACCCTGGTGCTCTCTCTCTCTCTCTCTCTCTCTCTCTCTCTTTCCTTCTCTCGTTGCTCTGAAATAAATAAATAAATAAATAAATAAATAAATAAATAAATAAATAAATAAATAATTTTTTTTAAAGGAACACTGGTGCTGGAAAGATGGGTCAGCAGTTAAGGCACTTGCTTGCAAAGATTAAGAACCAGAGTTAAATTCCCAAGTACACAAGTCAAGTCAGATACGCAGCCTGGGACAAGAGAGGGAGTCACAAGTCAGCCTAGGCTGGCCACACACTCACTGAGATCCTCCTGCCTCTGCCTCCAACATCTACTGAGATTAAAGGTGTGCACCACCACATTGGCCCAGATTTTTAAAAATATTTTAATTTTTATTTCTTTATCATTTTTAAGAAAGAGAGAGAGAAGCAGCTAGAGAGAGAAAATGAGCATGCTAGGGACTCCAGCCACTACAAACAAATGCCAGAGCAGTGTGCCAACTTGTGTATCTGACTTTAAGTAACCTTGGGACGGGGTGCAGCTCAGTGGCCAAATGATTGTCTATCCTATCTGGGGTTCTGAGTTCCATCCCAAACACCGAAACAAAACAAAACAAATGAAAACAAAGCAAATAAAATGATTGGAACTGATTGCAAAGTTTGAGATTTATTGAACTTGTGATTATACATTTATTTGGTTGTGTGTGTGTGTGTGTGTGTGTGTGTGTGTGTGTGGTAAGGTTTCATTCTAGCCCAGGCTGACCTGGAATTCACTATGTAATCTCAGACTGTATTCTTATTTATTTTTGTGAGGTGGGAGGGAGAGGGACAATGGGCATAACAGCGCCTCCAGACTCTGCAAATACACTCCAGTTGTAGGTGCCATTTTGTGCACATGTCTGTATGTGGGTACTAAAGAATGGAACCTAGCTTTGCAGGCAAGCACCTTTAACTGCAGAGCTGTTTCTCCAGTCTCCTCCTAGCTGTTGTCATCATTGTTGTCATTTCCAAGGCAGAATATCTATCACTCCAGCCCAGGCTTGCCTGGAAATCACAGGGATCTTCCTAAATCCCTGTGCCCCTCCTGGAGTGCTGGGATTAAAGGCATGTGCCACCACACCCATCTATCACCTTTTTTAGCTTTTCTTTCTTTCTTTCTTTCTTCCTTCCTTTTTTTTTTTTTTCCTTTCCTTCTTTTTGGTTTTTCAAGGTAGGGTTTCCAGGCTGACCTGGAATTCACTATTTAGTCTCAGGGTGGCCTCAAAATCCCAGGATCCTCCAACCTCTGCCTCCTGAGTGCTGGGATTAAAGGCATGTGCCACCAGGCCTCCCTTTATTTTATTTTATTATATTTTTTTATTTATTTATTTATTTATTTATAGTTTTTCGAGGTAGGGTCTCACTCTAGTTCAGGCTGACCTGGAATTCACTATGCAGTCTGAGGTTGGCACCACCACACCTGGATTTCCACACCTGGCTTTTATTATTTTATTTATTTTTGGAGAGAGACACAGAGAGAGACAGACAGAGAGGGAGAGGGAGACAGATAGAGATGGGTGCGCCAGCAGTCTCTCAGCTGCTGTGAATGAAATCCAGATGTGTGTGCCCCCTTGTGGTCAAGTGTGGCATTGCACCCTTGCATCACTTTTTGCTAAATCTGGGACCTGGAGATTGGAACCAGGTTCTTAGGCTTAGCAGGTGGGTGCCTTAACCGCTAAGCCATCTCTCCAGCCCTCACGCCTGACTTTTAATCTCTGCCCTCCAATTTTATCTCTTGGAGTTGCAGGCTAGCTTGGGGCTACAGAGAAATTTTCAAGTCAACAACAACAACAACATTTTAAAAATAAATAAATAAAAGACAAATAAAATACAAAAAAATCTAGGAAGCAGGCAGACAATTCAAAAAAAAAAAAAAAAAAAAAACCCCACAAAACTTTAAAACATGTTCTTTTTAGAACAAGACAGGATAACTGAAAGTCCAGAAGCTCACCATCCATCCATCCATCTATCCTTCTTTTACCGGGTCTGGTTGTTGAGCCAGATTCTCACTTATAACTGATTCTGGAGCTTGCAGAACTCCTGATATACCCATTTCTGGCTTTGCTTGTGTAAAGGAATAGAACCTGGTCCTGTAGGCTTTGCAAGCATGGTCCTTTGACCATGGACCCATATCTCCAGCCAGCCTTCCTCTGTTTCTTTACCTTATTCTTTTTTTTTTTCGAGGTAGAGTCACACTCTGACTCAGGCTAATCTCAAATTCACAATTTGGTCACAGTCCTTTTTTTATTTACAAGAGAGAGAGGGGGAGGGAGAATGGGCACAACAAGGCCTACAGGCACTGCAAATGCACTCCAGATGTATGCACCATTTTGTGCACATGGTTGTATGTGGGTACTAGGGAATGGAACATAGCCTTTAACCATGGAGCTGTTGCTCCAGCCTTCCTCCTCTTTTGAAATTTTTTTCCTTTTTTATTTACATGTGCATGTATGGGAGGGAGGGAGAGGGAAATGGGAACGACAAGGCCTCTACAGGCACTGAAAATGCACTCCAGATGCATGCACCATTTTGTGCACATGGCTGTATATGACTACTGTGGAATGGTACCTAGCTTTGCAGGCAATCACCTTTAACCATGGAGCCATTTCTCCAGCCTTCCTCCTCTTTTTTTTTCTTTTTCTTTTTTATTTACCCATGCATTAATGGGTTCCCTTTCTCCAGCCTCCTCCTTTTTTCCCCTCATTTTCTTTTTTTATTTCACCTGTGAATGTTTGGGCACCCTAGTATCTCTTGCCACTAGACATGTACACTACTTTTTCTTTAAATTTTGTTTATTTATTTACTTATTTATTTGAGAGAGAGAGAGAATTGATACAACTGTGCCTACAGGCCCTTCAATTGAACTCCAGATGATTGCGCTATTTTGTGCACATGGCTGTATGTGGGTACTGTGCAATTGAAACTAATTTTGCAGGCAATATGAGCCCTCTTAAAGAGACACATACTATCACCTGGAATTTTTAATCATGATAGGGAAAATAACACACACACACACACACACTAAAAATTGTGAACAACCTCCAGCATGGTGTGCCTAGCCCATGTGAAACCTCAATACCCAGACACAAAACACTGTAAACTACCAGCACCATGGTGTGCACACTACCTCCAGCATGGTGCTCACAAACCCCATGTGAAACCTGAATACACACAGACACTAAACAGGGTGAACTACCACCTGAATGGTGTGCACAAGGCAATGTGAATCCTCAATACACAAAGACAGTAAACATAGTGAACTAAATCCAGCATGGTATGCAAGGCCCATTTGAAACCTGCATACACACAGACACAAACCTGAATACATACATCCACACTAAACACAGGGTGAACCTCAATACACACAGACACTAAAAATTGTGAACAACCTCAGGCATGGTGTGCACAAGCCCATGTGAAACCTCAATACACAAAGAAACAAAACATGTGAACTAAATCCAACATGGTATGCATGCACAAGGCCCATGTGAAACCTGAATACACACAGACACTAAACAGGGTGAACTTTGTCCAGCATGGTGTGCAAAAAGTCAATGTGAAACCTCAAAACACACAGACAGTAAACATAGTGAACTACCTCCAGCATGGTGTGCACAAAGGCCCCATGTGAAACCTCAATACACACAGACACTAAACAGGGTGAACTACCACCTGCATGGTGTGCACAAGGAAATGTGAAACCTCAATACACAAAGACAGTAAACATTGTGAACTAAATCCAACATGGTATGCAAGCCCATGTGAAACCTCAATACACACAGACACTAAACACTGTGAACTACCTCCAGCATGGTGTGCACAAGGGCCCATGTGAAACCTCAGGACACACAGACACTAAACACTGTGAACTAAACTCAATCCAGCATGGTGTGAAAATGTCCATGTGTAACCTCAGTACACACACAGACACTAAACATTGTGAACTACCTCCAGCATGGTGTCAAGCCCCATGTGAAACCTCAATACACACAGACACTAAACAGGGTGAACAACCACCAGCATGTGTGTGCACAAGGCCCATTTGAAACCTCAATACACAAAGACACTAAACACTGTGAACTAAATCCAGCATGGTGTGCAAAGGCCCATGTGAAACCTCAATACACACAGACACTAAACACTGTGAACTACCTCCAGCAAGGTGTGCACAAGCCCATGTGATACCTCAATAAACACAGACACTAAGCACTGTGAAGTACCGCCAGAATGGTGTGTATGAGCACATGTGAAACCTGATTACAAACAGACACATAAAACTGTGAACTACATCCAGCATGGTGTTCACAAGCCCATATCATCCCTTAGGACAACAGAAACTAAACACTGTGAACTTCCTCGTGCACGGTGTGCACAAGGCCCATGAGAAACCTCAATACACGGGAGACATTAAACACTGTGAACTACCTACTGCATGCTGTGCACAGGGCCCTTGTGAAACCTGTGACACACAGATACTAAACACTGTGAACTACATCCGGCATGGTGTGCACAAGGCCCATGTGAATCCCCAGGAAACACAGACACTAAAAACTCTGAACTACCTCCAGTATGGTGTACACAAGGTGCACGTGAAACCTAGTGCACTCAGACACTAAAAACTGTGACCTTCCTCCAGAAATGTGTGCACAAGCCCAAGTGAAAACTCAGTACACACAGACACTAAACTCTGTGAACTACCTCCTGCATGGTGTGCACAAGGCCCATTTGATACCTCAATACACGGAGACACAAAACACTGCTAACTACCTCCAGCATGGTGTGCACAAGGCCAATTTGAAACTATAGGACACACAGACACTAACCAGTGTGAACTACAACCAGTATGGTTTGCACAAGGCCCATGGGAATCCTCAATACACACAGACACTAAACACTGTGAAGTACCTCAGGCATTGTGTGCATGAGGCCCATATGAAACTATAGGACACATAGAAACAAAACACTGTGGTTTGCAGAACATGAAACCTCAATACACACTGACACTAAGCACTGTTAACTGCATCCAGCATGGTGTGCCCAGGGCCAATCGAAAACCTCAAAACACACAGACACCAAAAACTGTGAACTACCTCCTTGATGGTGTCCCCGAGGCCAATGTGAAACAATACACACAGACACTAAAAATAGTGAACAATCTCCAGCATGGTGTTCCAAGCCAAGCCCATGTAAAACCTCAATGCCAAGACAGAAAACACAGTAAACTACCACACACATGTGAAACACACACACACACTCTAAAAATTGTGAACAACCTCCAGCATGGTGTGCCTAGCCCATGTGAAACCTCAATACCCAGACACAAAACACTGTAAACTACCAGTACCATGGTGTGCACAGGGCCCTTGAGAATCCTGAGGACACACAAACATTGAACACTGTGAACTTTGTCTGGCATGGTGTGAAAAATGTCAATGGGTAACCTCAGTACACAGTGACAGGGAACATTGTGAAGTCGCACCAGCATGGTGTTCACAAACCCCATGTGAATCCTGAATATACACTGATACTAAACAGGGTGAAACACACCTGCATGGTGTGCACAAGGCAATGTGTATCCTCAATACACAAAGACAGTAAACATAGTGAACTAAATCCAACATGGTATGCAAGAACCGCATGTCAAACCTGAATACACACAGACACTAAACACTGTGAACTACCTCCAGCAAGGTGTGCACAAGCCCATGCGATACCTCAATAAACACAGACACTAAGCACTGTGAAGTACCGCCGGTATGGTGTGTATGAGCACATGTGAAACCTGATTACAAACAGTCATATAAAACTGAGAACTACATCCAGCATGGTGTTCACAAGCCCATATCATCTCTTAGGACAACAGAAACTAAACATTGTAAACTACCTCGTGCACACTGTGCACAAGGCACATGAGAAACCTCAATACATGGGAGACATTAAACACTGTGAACTACCTACTGCATGCTGTGCACAGGGCCCTTGTGAAACCTGTGACACACAGATAATAAACACTGTGAACTACATCCGACATGGTGTGCACAAGGCCCATGTCAATCCCGAATACACACGGACTGTAACCACTGTGCACTACATCCAGCATGGTGTGGGTAAGGCCCAAGAGAAACCTCAGGACATACAGACACTAAACACTGTAACTACCTCCAGCATGATGTGCAAAAGTACATGTGAAATATCAGTACACACAGACACTAAACAGTGCACTACAGCCAGCACGGCATGAACAAGGCCCATGTGAAACCTCAAAACACACAGACACTAAAGACGTTGAAATAATGCTTGCATGGTTTGTACATGGCCTAGTTGAAACATCAATACACACACTCACGAAAAACTGGGAACAATCGCCTGCATGGTGTGCACAAGCACAGGTGACTTTTATGGACCCACAGCTACTAAACACTGTGGAGTACTGCAAGTATGGTGACTCCAAGCACATGTGAAACTTCAGCACACAGACAGGAAAAACTGTGAACTACCTCCAGCATGGTGTGCACAATCGAATATGGACCCACAGGACACACAGACACTAACCACTGTGAACTACCTCCAGCATGGGGTGAACAAGGCACATGCATAACCTCAGGACACACAGACACTAAACACAGTGAATTACCTCCAGCCTTTAATCCCAGCACTTGAGAGGCAGAGGTAAGAGAATTGCCATGAGCTCGAGGCCACCCTGAGTCTAGCCCACGTCAGCCTGGGCTACAGTGAGATCCTACCTTGAAAACTGTGAAAAAGAAAATGAATAAATAAAAAGGGTTATTTATTATATTATGACATAGAAGGGATTAATACTGAGATTGATACTTCTCAGAAGGTGTCTATTTTCCCTGAAAAAAAATTGTGAATAAGAACATCAGAGAACCAAAGACTGACAACTATGTATGTTGTAACCTTAGCAAGGATTGGGCCTGGAAATTTTGAATTTTTATGTAGCAACCCTATAGTATACTGCCATGTGGGTGAGAAAAAGGGGGCTGAAATGTACAGAAACCATGACAGTGGCTCTAAATGTAAAATCCCACTGCCTTCTGTGATATACAGAGTTGCCTATGCAGACTGCGGTTAATGCCTGTACTTTTTTGCACAGAGGCAACAACATCCAGGACAACAATTTGACCAACAATTCAAGAAAAGATACCTGAACCCCTATCACAAGATGAGTCAAGGTGCCCACATTATGTAGGACCCAAGAGACAGCACAGAGCAATTCATGAGATAAGCAACGGTGCTGCTTGTAGGGAGAGCTAGAAAACCTGCACCCGTGTGATGGGGAGATACACAAAATGCACTGAAGAAGACTTCTAGAAGCTGCTAAGAACTCATTATTAGAATAGACTTAAAACACAGTCACCGATGCTCATGGAATTGTGTGGTAGAGAAGCCAGAGGGGGTAAGGCCATATGCAGAAGCACTGGCTCCCTCCATTGACTGACTGCTGCCCCCAAAACTTAGAAACCAAAACAGCATGGTGAATGCCCACAATCCCACCATGACAGGCCCTGCATCACATGGCACAAGGGACAAGGGGCATCATGGTACCTACATATGGTGTGTACTTACAAAGTTTCATCTACTATAAAATAAATAAAGAAAAGAAAATTTAAAATGAATAAAGTAATAAATAAATAAGAAATTGAAAACCCCAATGTGATTGAGGTGCAATCTATGATCAAGAGACCTACTGGCCTGTGTCAGCAGGTGGAAAGAAAGCACTGCTCCTTGTGCATCATGGAGTCCTCCTCTCTTTCATGAATCCTGCACCCACATCCACATACGCTTCAGATAAGTTGCAACATTCTCATCATCATCAACAATGATAAGTGAGAAGTCCAAGTAACTGAACTTAAACCTCCTCTGAGTTTTATAAATCTCCATACTTTTTATATTTGAGGCAGGGTCTCCCTCTCTACCAGGTGACTGAACTCCAGCACATCCTCCTCCCTCTGCCTTATGACATCTTCTTAGTTGGGATGTATTATTCCTAGAAAATCACACCCCTCATGTCCTGTTCACTCATATTTCAGACATCCCCATTACAGTAGGCTTGAAACTTCTGAGTGATGGGATGAAATCTAAGATATTGCTCCATATCAAAATAAATGATTCCGTCTAGCACATGGTTGCTGACTCAGCACTCTATTTTCAATCGATCAATCTGACAATTTATCTGGAAAGAGCTTAAGCTCTCACCCTAGGTTAGAGAATCTGTAACTTCTCAGGGAAAGCAAAAGCCAGGATGATGCAGGAATCTCTGTGTAATAGAAAAATGGGGCATCTGAGTCATCTGATACATCTGGCTGGGACCTCCTGACCTTACAGAGGACATAAGACATTGGATATGAGTGTTCAGCTACCTTCCTGCATTGAGGACCACACTCCTGGTGATGCAATAAACATTGAGGAGAACCCTAACTTCTCACAGGAGAAAATCTAAGCAGCTGAAACCCATATGATATTCCTTTTGTCTTACAAGCTCAGGGAAAATTGCTGAAGACTGGACAGAAAGAACTAAGAGCCTCAGGGTCAGGAAGTGTGTCCTGAGGGATGGTTTCCTCACGAGGAAGCTCTTGAGAACCTTCATGACCCCACAGTGGAATCAGGTGCCGTGAAGGACCACAGAAGAGCAGGCTATTGGAAAATCATCAATATGTCATTTTTCCATTCATTAACATTCACAATTAGAAGTGAAAATATGGTAAGAACACAACACAAGGGCCGCCATTAACACAGTCAGAATTTGTTGTTGCATTATTTGATCCACAAAATAACTAAAATCCCAATCTGACATTGAAGAAAAAGAGCAAGCATGGTTTTGCTTTACTGTGAGATTGATATATTTTTTTTTTTTTTTTGGTTTTCAAGGTAAGATCTCACGCTACCCAGCCTGACCTGGATATCACTATGCAATCTCAGGCTGGCTTTGAACTCATGCCTCACCATTTATATCTGCCTTGTCAGAGCTGGTATTAAGGGGCATGTGATCAGGGTCTGGAAAGATGGCTTAGTGGTTAAGGCACTAGCCTGTAAGCCAAATAACCCTAACCCTAACCCTAACCTAAGCCCTGACCCTAACCCCAACCCCTACCCCGATCCTTACCCTGACCCTAATATTAACTCTAACCTTAACCCCTATCCCTAATCCTCCATCTCTTGTAAACAAACTCCTGATTCATGTGCCACCTTTTTATCTGCCTTTATGTGGGCACTGGGAAATTGAACTTGTATCAGTGGGCTTTCTGGCAAGCATCTTCACTACTAAGACTTATTTCTATCACAAAATATTTTATTGTTAATCTGTAGAACTCTGTAGGCAAATATATTAGTTATTCAAGTATGTTAATTACTCAAAGAAGATGAAAGCAGAGATAAGTCATTATCTTAATTTTTGGATTTCAGATCTAGAGGAAACATTCAATTTCCCAAGTGGGAGCAAATGTGCTAAGGCAGAGGCTTGGGTCCTGAGAACCAATCTAAGCAATAAGGACTTTTGCATAATTTGAATTAAGGGAAAGACTTATCAAATAAAATTTTGATTAAAGTTGTTTAATTATGTATAACTTTTTGTTTAAATTTTTAATTATATTTTTTAAAAAGAATTTGCACTAACTTAACAGGCTTTATCTACATGATCACTTACATGCAAGTTAATGTGGCATTATATAAGCATTATAAAAATATAAATATATAGCTGGGTGTGGTAGCACACACCTTTAATCCCAGCACTTGGGAGGCAGAGGTAGGTGGATTGCCATGAGTTTGAGGCCACCCTGAGACTACATAGTGAATACCAGGTCAGCCTGGAATAGAGTCAAACCCTACCTCAAAAAATAGATAGAATGATAGATAGACAGATAGATATAGATATAGATGATATAGATATAGATACACCACACAGAGAGATAGACTAAATAAAAACCAAAGATTTTATAGCATTTATTTAGAGCTATCATTGTTAGCTTCTATTTTATATTATCAGTCTGGCTTTTTTTTTATCTTTAATTTTAAAACTATACCTTAAAAAGCAGAATTTCTATATTTTAAAAATAGAATCTTTAAAATGACCTTTTTTAACCTTGATAAAAGTTTTTAAAAACTGGGGTAAAAAGCTGTTTTGAATAAGGAGAACACAGAGAACACTGTCACAATTGTAAATTAAATTCATTTCAAAAATTATAAATTATTAATTTAGCAAGGCAAGGTGGTGCACACCTTTAATACCAGCCCTTGGGAAGCAGAGGTCAGAGGATTAGCATGAGTTCAAGGCCACCCTGAGACTATGAAGTAAACTCCAGGCCAGCCTGAGCTAGAGTGAGACCCTACCTCAAAAAAACAAAAACAAAAACAAAGAAAAGGCCAGGCATGGTGGCACACAACTTTAATCCCAGCACTTGGGAGGCAGGGGTAGGAGGATTGTTGTGAATTTGAGGCCAGCCTAAGACTACATAATGAATTCCAGATCCAGGTCAGCCTAGGCTAGAGTGAGACCCTACCTTGAAATTAAAAAAAGAGAGAGAGAAAAAAAAACCAAAAAAAATTATGTCACTAATTTATACTTAACAACACTTGCCATCATCACTACACACAGATAGGCCTACCAAGACTCTGAATACCATTTTTTTCCTGGATTGCATTTCTGTAATCTATAATATAGAAAAGAAATTTAAAGATTCCCAATGAGCACATGAAATGAAAGATTTTATATTTGGCACCTGTATATCAATCCTCAAAAAGAAATCCATTGTGGGATGGAGGGATGGCTTAGCAGTTAAGGCGCTTGCCTGCAAAGCCAAAGGACCCATGTTTGATTCTCCAGGACCCACATAAGCCAGATGCACAAGATGGCACATGCATCAAGTTAGTTTGCAGCAGCTGAAGGTCTGGCACACCCATTCTCTCTGTCTCTATCTCCTCCTCTCTCTCTCTCTCAATCTCTCTCTCTCTCACACATAAATAAAGAAATCCATTGTAATCAATCTGAATAAAGGACCTTTAGGGTATACTATGGAAGTATTTTTATGTCTTATTTGTATTACCTATGACCATCAAAAATGGTGATATCTGGGCTGGAGAGGTGGCTTAGCAGTTATGGTGCTTGCCTGCAAAGCCTAAGAACCCATGTTTGACTCCCAGAACCCATGTAAGCTAGATGCACAAAGTGAGACATGCTCAAAGTCACACATGTACACGGTGGCACACAGGTCTGGAGTTCAATTGCAGTGGCTGGAGGCCCTATTGTGCCAATTCTTCCCCCTCCTCTCTCTCTCTTAAAAAAATGGTGAAATCACATTGTTTTGGAAGGAAATTATCAAAACCTTTGCATCTAATGTTAACCTCTATAGCCTCATAAACTTCTGTCTTAAGATTTTAATGAACATTACATTATTCAAAACAAACAACATTTCAGGTTTCATGAAACATTTAGTAAATCTAAAAGCACCATTATACAGGTTTAAGAAAGGAAAAGTACTTAAGTTTATGAATATACACTTATAAGACCTTCTATTTTTCTGGTTTTTTGAGGTAGGGTCTCAGGCTGACCTGGAATTCACTCTGTAGTCTCAGGGTGGCCTCGAACTCATGGCAATCCTCCTACCTCTGCCACCATGCCTGGTCTACTTTTTTTTTTGGAAATTTCCACCCACAGTGGCTGTTTTGGGGCCCCCACATTCCTGTAAGTAACCCATCTTTATGCTCTGTAAGTGACCTCCCAATAAACTCATTAGTTCACCAAACTGGTTTTGGGTGTAATTGTACTTTGGTCTGCCATCAGAACACTATTTGGAGTGAAGACATGCTCTGCATCTCCCCAGGGACAGCAGGAATATCTGCCCTCAAAATCTCCATTTTTCTGGCTGGAGAGATGGCTTAGTGGTTAAGCGCCTGCCTCCTAAGCCTAAGAACACCAGTTCCAATCTCCAGGTCCCACGTTTAGCCAGATGCAAAGTGACACAAGGGCGCAATGTCGCACTTGACCACAAAGGGGTGCACACATCTGGATTTCATTCACAGCAGCTGAGAGGCTGCTGGTGCACCCATCTCTATCTGTCTTCCTCTCCCTTTCTCTCTGTCTCTTTCTGTGTCTCTCTCTCAAAAAAAATTTTTTTAATCTCCATTTTTCTAGAGATCAAAAGATGATCTGACTTATCTCTTGCCTAAAGGAGGTCCCTAGATCTGTTTTTCTACAACCTCATTCCCTCTTGGGAAGGAGGTCCTCTTTCCTAGAGTTTAAATCTAAACCTGGTATTGTAGCTGGTCAAATTCAGCCCCAGAACTTGGCATCATGGCTAGCCTCCTCCTGAGCCAGCCCCTAGCTCAGACCAATCAGCCCTTGTTCTGGCTCACCTGAGCCAGAAGATGAAGGCCACCACAATAAAGTTATAAATAGACCCTTACCGTGAATGATGTCTTTTTTGGTTGGCTCCTGGTAAGCTTCTGGTTCTTATAAGTTCCCCTTGTCTTGGCCCAGCTGAGGGAACACCCCCCTCCACATTACTCCCACATGGGAGGAGCTCTCTGCACTTCTCTTTCCTTCTCTTAATATAATAAAGCCTCTCTAAACTTTACCCGCTGGTCTATGGTGTGGTGGCAGAGGTAGGAGGATTGCCATGAGTTCAAGGCCACCCTGAGACTACAGAGTGAATTCCAGGTCAGCCCAGGCCAGAGTGAGACCCTACCTTGGATTTATTTGTTTGTTTATTTATTTATTAGATGATTTCAAGATAGAGTCATTCTAGCACAGGCTGACCTGGAATTTACTATATAGTCTCAGGGTAGCCTCAAACTCACAGCCATCCTCCTACCTTGCCTCCTGAGTGCTGGGATTAAAGGCATGCACCAACACTCCTGGCTTGGTCTATGGATCTAACTCTTTAAATTCCTGGGTTACTGGGTTACTCTAAATTTATTAGTGCATTGGCATATTGATAAGGAACCTTAAAATTCCTGTCCCCAGCTGGGTGTGGTGGTACATGCCTTTAATCCCAGCATGGGGAGGCAGAGGCAGAGGAGTATGGGGAGGAGGTCAAGGCCACCCTGAGACTACATAGGATTGTTTGTGAGGTCAAGGCCACCCCTGAGACTACATAGTGATTCCAGGTTAACCTGACCCACTCAAAAAAACAAACAAAACAAAACAAAAAATTCCTGTCCCTGTCTCCATCTTTTTTGGCATTTTATTTGGCAGTTGGGATCCAAACTCAGGTCTTCATGCTTGGGTGACAATCACTTTACCCACTGAGTAATCAATCTCTCATCCATGCTGGGATTTGCCCACTGTTTTTCTGTCCAGTCTATTTTTTTTTTTTTTTTTTGAGGTAGGGTCTTGAGATATGGCCCAGAATGACCTGAATTTACTATGTAGTCTCAGTTTGGCTTTGAAAGCCAGCAAACCTCCTATCTCTGTCTCATCCATGCTGGGATTAAAGGCATGCACCACATGCCCAGCTCTATTTGTCATTAAAACTGTTTTAAATAAATTGAGATTAATTTTTAAAAATTAATTTTCTTGCCTGCAAAGCCTAAGGACCCTGGTTGGTTTCCCAGCACCACATAAGCCAGATGAACATGGCCGATGAATCTGGAGCCATTTGCAGTGGCTAGAGGCCCAGGTCAGCCTGGACTCTCTATGAGACCTCTTTTTCTGTCTCAAATAAATTAATTAATTTAAAAAAAAAAAACTTTCTATCAGTTCTGATCAGATAAATAACTCTCTTGCTTTGAGCCTGTCCTTCCCTCCAAAACAGATAGGGCTGTCCTTTACCTCCCACCCAAACTCAACCTCCCAGAAAGTACTGTGGGCATTTCCTTCTGTTCTAACTACACCTGCCATCTGTCACTTCACCAGCTCCATTCATCATACTTTGAGTCAAGTAGCTTTGTTAGGCAATTAGAGTGACTGGGCCCCTGAAAGTACCTTTGCAGCCTCTACAAACTAGAGATCCAAGTCTGATCTTTCACTTCCAGGTATGATGGCAGAATACTAGCCACACCAAAGCAGCCTAGTGAGGGAAATAAACAGAAACACAGCAAAATACACTCTTACACTGAAAAGTGAAGGTGTGTAAGTTATTATCAACCACCAGAAGAAAAGCAGGAGAGACCAAGATCTTCCAGAAAGGAGGAAACTGACTGAATCAGAATCCCGCTGAGGGGCCAGCAGCCCCATTCAAGAGTATGCAGAGTGGCAGCAGCAGAAACAAAGTAAGGGATTTTCCACTCACATCAGCCTCCTTGTAAAGGCAAGGAACCTGAAAGAGAAGACAGCAGAGACGAGCTGAACAACTACTGAAGGAGAATACAAACAGAACAAGCTGAGCAGCTCCAGTATGGCTCTAGGTACCCTGCAAAGTCTCCCATGCCCCAACTATCAGGGCCATGAATGGCCAGATAGCTCATTTACCCCAGGACATCCCAGGATCACTAAGAGTGATCAAGGTGGGCACTCAGCATTGGTGATATTGGAAGCTATCCCAAAAAGTAACAAGGCCTACTTATGCAAAGCCAGGTACATAAGCCTGCATTGGAAGTGCTTATCTCCCTTGCCATGTCAGGAAATGTTATGTATTACATTTGAATGATGTACTCTTGGTTGGCTTTACCCTTCTCAAATAAGCAATATTTTGGTGTTGACTATTGTTGCTTTGATGTTTCCTGATTTTTAGGGCCTTTGTCTTTTCTTCTTCTATCATTATTGGGGGCAGGGACTGACTGGCACCAGGCTGAGTTGGAACCCAATTCAGACTAGAAAAATCAACCCCTAGTTGACAAGATTAAGGGTGTGGATAACACACACCTTAGGGACTTTGGCTTTACTAGATTATCTTTTTAGTTTAATCCCCATGGTCATAAAAATTCTCTATGCAGGTTTTGATTGAATGTCTATATTGCTCAGTTGAATTTTAGAATTTGCCAGTAATTTGCTTCACCCAGTCTAATACAATACTTGAATAGACCTGGTATTGTAGCTGGTCAAATTCAGCCCCAGAACTTGGCATCATGGCTAGCCTCCTCCTGAGCCAGCCCCTAGCTCAGACCAATCAGCCCTTGTTCTGGCTCACCTGAGCCAGAAGATGAAGGCCACCACAATAAAGTTATAAATAGACCCTTACCGTGAATGATGTCTTTTTTGGTTGGCTCCTGGTAAGCTTCTGGTTCTCATAAGTTCCCTTGTCTTGGCCCAGCTGAGGGAACACCCCCCTCCACATTACTCCCACATGGGAGGAGCTCTCTGCACTTCTCTTTCCTTCTCTTAATATAATAAGGCCTCTCTAAACCTTACCCTCTGGTCTATGGTGTGGTGGCAGAGGTAGGAGGATTGCCATGAGTTCAAGGCCACCCTGAGACTACAGAGTGAATTCCAGGTCAGCCCAGGCCAGAGTGAGACCCTACCTTGGATTTATTTGTCTGTTTGTTTATTTATTAGATGATTTCAAGATAGAGTCATTCTAGCACAGGCTGACCTGGAATTTACTATATAGTCTCAGGGTAGCCTCAAACTCACAGCAATGCTCCTACCTTGCCTCCTGAGTGCTGGGATTAAAGGCATGCACCAACACTCCTGGCTTGGTCTATGGATCTAACTCTTTAAATTCCTGGGTTACTGGGTTACTCTAAATTTATTAGTGCATTGGCATATTGATAAGGAATCTTAAAATTCCTGTCCCCAACTGGGTGTGGTGGTACATGCCTTTAATCCCAGCATGGGGAGGCAGAGGTAGGAGGATTGTTGTGAGGTCAAGGCCACCCTGAGACTACATAGTGATTCCAGGTTAACCTGACCCTACCTCAAAAAAAAACAAAACAAAACAAAAAAAAAAAATTCCTGTCCCTGTCTCCATCTCACTTGGCATTTTATTTGGCAGTTGGGATCCAAACTCAGGTCTTCATGCTTGGGTGACAATCACTTTACCCACTGAGTAATCAATCTCTCCAGCCCCCTTGCCCACTGTTTTTCTGTCCAGTATCTTTTTTTTTTTTTTTTTTTTTTTGAGGTAGGGTCTTACTCTAGCCCAGAATGACCTGGAATTTACTATGTAGTCTCAGTTTGGCTTTGAACTCACAGCAATCCTCCTATCTCTGTCTCATCCATGCTGGGATTAAAGGCATGCACCACATGCCCAGCTCTATTTGTCATTAAAACTTTTTATATGAGGGGCTGGAGATATGGCTTAGCAGTTAATGTGCTTGCCTGCAAAGCCTAAGGACCCTGGTTGGTTTTCCAGTAACCACATAAGCCAGATGAACATGGCCGATGAATCTGGAGTTCATTTGCAGTGGCTAGAGGCCCTGGCACACCTATTCTCTCTATCTGCCTCTTTTTCTGTCTCAAATAAATTAATTAATTTAAAAAAATAAAAACTTTTCTATCAGTTCTGATCAGATAAATAACTCTTGCTTTGAGCCTGTCCTTCCCTCCAAAACAGATAGGGCTGTCCTTTACCTCCCATCCAAACTCAACCTCCCAGAAAGTACGGTGGGCATTTCCTTCTGTTCTAACTACACCTGCCATCTGTCACCTCACCAGCTCCATTCATCATACTTTGAGTCAAGTAGCTTTGTTAGGCAATTAGAGTGACTGGGCCCCTGAAAGTACCTTTGCAGCCTCTACAAACTAGAGATCCAAGTCTGATCTTTCACTTCCAGGTATGATGACAGAATACTAGCCACACCAAAGCAGCCTAGTGAGGGAAATAAACAGAAACACAGCAAAATACACTCTTACACTGAAAAGTGAAGGTGTGTAAGTTATTATCAACCACCAGAAGAAAAGCAGGAGAGACCAAGATCTTCCAGAAAGGAGGAAACTGACTGAATCAGAATCCCGCTGAGGGGCCAGCAGCCCCATTCAAGAGTATGCAGAGTGGCAGCAGCAGAAACAAAGTAAGGGATTTTCCACTCACATCAGCCTCCTTGTAAAGGCAAGGAACCTGAAAGAGAAGACAGCAGAGACGAGCTGAACAGCTACTGAAGGAGAATACAAACAGAACAAGCTGAGCAGCTCCAGTATGGCTCTAGGTACCCTGCAAAGTCTCCCATGCCCCAACTATCAGGGCCATGAATGGCCAGATAGCTCATTTACCCCAGGACATCCCAGGATCACTAAGAGTGATCAAGGTGGGCACTCAGCATTGGTGATATTGGAAGCTATCCCAAAAAGTAACAGGGCCTACTTATGCAAAGCCAGGTACATAAGCCTGCATTGGAAGTGCTTATCTTCACTTGCCATGTCAGGAAATGTTATGTATTACATTTGAATGATATATTCTTGGTTGGCTTTACCCTTCTCAAATAAGCAATATTTTGGTGTTGACTATTGTTGCTTTGATGTTTCCTGATTTTTAGGGCCTTTGTCTTTCTCTTCTATCATTATTGGGGGGCAGGGACTGACTGGCACCAGGCTGAGTTGGAACCCAATTCAGACTAGAAAAATCAACCCCCTAGTTGACAAGATTAAGGGTGTGGATAACACACACCCTTAGGGACTTTGGCTTTACTAGATTATCTTTTTAGTTTAATCCCCATGGTCATAAAAATTCTCTATGCAGGTTTTGATTGAATGTCTATATTGCTCAGTTGAATTTTAGAATTTGCCAGTAATTTGCTTCACCCAGTCTAATACAATACTTGAATAGCAGGCAATTTCAACACTTAGGGTCACTTCTGCTGTTTCTCTTGGAGTATAAGAGCTACACCTGGCACCTTAAAATCCTACACTGAAGATATATAAAGTTGGATTTACAAAGCTAAGAACATTGCAGATAATTAGAATAGTAAAGTATCAAATTAACTCAAGATGCAAAATACAAGAAACACAAAATCTCAAGACAATATAATCCCATCAAAAATTATAAATCCACCAGAAATGACCTCCAGTGAGACTGTTTTAGACAAAGATTTCAAAAAATGATTATATAGCCAGGTGTGGTGGCGCACGCCTTTAATCCCAGCACTCGGGAGGCAGAGGTAGGAGGATTGCCAAGAGTTCGAGGCTACCCTGAGGATACATAGTTAATTCCAGGTCAGCCTGGACCAGAGTGAGACCCTACCTCAAAAAAACAAAAAGCAAAAACAAAAACAAAAAAAAAAAAAAAAAGATTATAGGTATGTTTGTAGAAATCAAAAATATCAAAGAAGAAAGCCAACTCCTAAAGGAAGCCCAAGAAAACACAGGAAACCAAATTAATGGAGTAAGTAGGTCAACACAAAATCTGAGTAAGGAAATAAAAATAAGAAAAAAACCAGAAATACTAGAAATGAAAAACAGATAAAGTGAAATATAAAACTGTAGAAAGTCTCACTAGAAGAATAGCTCAAGGAGAGGACAGAATATCTAAAGTAGAGAACCAGGTGGAAGACCTAATACAGGCCAACAAAGAGAAAGACAGACTAATAGGAAGACATGAATGTGTATTTCAAGACATTTGGGACACTATGAAGAGATGAAACATAAGAATTCAGGGCATAGTAGAAGGAGAAGAAATTCACTCCAAAGGCATAACAGGTATTTTCAACAAAATCATAGAAGAAAATTTCCCCCAAGTAGGGAAAGTAATGCCAATACAGATACAGGAAGTCTATAGGATGCCAAACAGACAAAATAAGGAAAGAACCTCTCACCATCATGTTTGGATCCCCCCTAGGACCAGGCCAGGAGGGACAACAAGGTCTTTGCTGAGTTGGGGGTGAGAAGCACGGAATTATGACACAGACTCCAGGAGTTGGCTGAAAGCAGGCAGAGGGCAAGCTGCAGCAAACATCACATGTGACGGTGCCTGTCTTAGGTTGCCCCATCTCATGGAGTCTTACCCATCATGGACTATCCACCATCCTACTGAGAAAACCTGAGGGGTGTGGCTGTGGGCTAGGAGGCATGGGAGGGTGTAGCAGACAGCTTGAGGTTCACTGAGATGAACTTCCAGACCAGGCACAGTTATGGAGGAAGGGATATTATTTATTGAAGCTTACAGTACAGATCCATAATGGCAGGAGAAGCGGCCTGCTCTCACAGGACCTGGAAAGAGAGAGAAAAGCCAACCAGGAGCACAGCACACAGAGCAAAACAACAGCCAAAAACCACAGCACACTTCAGGAACTCCCATTAGACACACTTTTCATATCTTTAAAATGGAATCTCAAGCCCACCACCACACCTTAAGACCAGCCCCCAGTGACATTGCCTCTAGCCAGGTGATTGCAGAAGCAAACTATAACTAATAAAACACTGAATATATTGGGGGACATATATTCAAATTACCACAGAGGGCCAAGTGGTGGTGGCTCTGTGGCCTGTGAACTGTCCCAGCGAGCAAGAATTAACTATAGAAGCTGAAAAAGACTGGGGTAGGACAGGTTGTTGGGTGACTGTCATGAGCTCACCCTTAGTGTCATAATTAGTAGCATTGAGTGTCCTTAATGGTAGCAGATCTATGTAATCAAAGGAGTTGCAAAGGAATTTTTTGCTGGTTGGAGCGTAGCATTACCATAAGAGGCATTAATAAGCAAAAAAAAGGCAAAGGTGTGGCTAAGGAGAAGTACATGCTTGAAGGGGGAGGAATACAGCACAATAGAGTGGCTAAAATAAAGCCTAGGAAAAGCGTGGGAATCTAGGCCCACCAAACTAAACAAATATGGACTAAGAAGAATTGTCCGAAATGGTTTCTGGGAAGTGGTAGTAGGGAGAAAAGGAGATAAAAGGAGAAAAACAGGGGGGAGGAGGATAAATTTAAAGTCTCATATCTGGACCGAGGGATTTGGCATCATCCTCTTCATCAAGGTCAATCCCTGACTCAGTGGCTGGATGGATGTTTCTGGCTGGGATCCAGATTGTGATCTGTGAAGTTTCTGGAAAGACACAAGAATACCCTCGGCCCTGTGTTAAAAGAGGGTAGGGTCCCTTCCAGATATTAGTAAGAGGATCCTTCCAGTGGACTAAGGGTAAGGGTGTTGTGGTTGGTTGGTGTTTCCAATGTTTGTATGCTGGGGAGAGTCCTGCCTCGTCAAAAGCGAGAAAATTGAGGGTGAAGAGAGCTTCCACCAGGACCAAGTGGGGATCCTTGGGTGACATAGTGGACTTTTGTTTTATAATTAGTTCAGTTAGGGTTCAGTTAGGTCTCTCCACAATGGCTTGTCCTTATAGGTTGTAGGGGATGGCAAGGGAGTGTTTTATTCCCCAAGATTCCATGAAGGATATGAATTGGGCAGATGTGTATGCAGGGCCATTATCAGTTATAATTGATCAGGGTATGCCCATTACCAACATAGCGGTTTTTGTTGCCTTAATGACATGGAATGCCTTCTCTCCTGAGAGAGCAATAGCAAAAGTAAGCTTAGAGTAAGTGTCCACAATGACATGGACATATTTGAGGTTACCAAAGGAAGGTATGTGGGTAACATCCGTCTGCCAGATAGAATTTGGGGTAAGGCCTCTAGGATTGACTCCTTGAGGCTGTAGGGGGCCCAAGGGGGCTGGGCGGGGGTGCATGCCTTACAGGTACGGGTTAAATGTTTGCATTGGCTAAGCGAGAGCTCAAAGTATAGGGTTTTTAGATTAGTGGGGGATAGATGGAACCTTTGGTATAAATGTCTAGCTTGTTCTAAAGGTGGCAAGGAGGAGACAGCAATAAATTTGTCTACCTGGGAATTCCCATCAGCAATAAAGCCAGGCAGACCAGTGTGCGAGCAAACATGCTCAATAAACCAAGGGTATGATCTGTTTTCCATGTGTAATTGTAAAGTGGAAATGGCAATGTCTATGGGATGATGAGAGGTTCTGGGATTGGCTAAGAGCAGTATCTTTGTCATTTGAACAGCCTAACTCCTGTCAGAGAAGATGTTGATGGGCTCTTGTTGATAGACTCTAAGACTCTGATGATGGCATATAATTCTCCTAGCTGGACTGAATGGGGGTTAAGGAACTTAACGGCCTCATCTGGTCGATTGGCTCTCTTAATAATTAGTCCATAAGTATATTTATTGGCATCTGTAAAGGCTGAGGCTGCTAAGGGTATTGGCTGACCAGAAGGCCTGGAGAAATAGTCTTTATGGGCAAAGCCATTAGGGATTGAAGTAGTTTGTGAGCGGGGAGGTGATTGTCTATCTCATTGGGGAATCCCACCATTAGGATGTGGAAAAGGGGGTCCTCCCTAAAAAGAGTTTGCAGTTCCGACATGGGGATGGGCAGAATTATTTTGGAGGGTTCCATATTACAGATTTTGTTAATGTAGGTACGAGCCTTAATTGTTATGAGCAACATTGCTTGCAGGTTGGTGGTGAATTTTTGGGCCTGTGCCCATGAGAGATGTACCCAGTTAAGGGGCGATTGCTGCCAAAAGGATCACATTTAGGATTGGAGCAGATGGTTCATATTTTGTGAGGGTCATTGAAAAGAAGTAGTGGGATATTTTATGTAACAAATTTTTGGAGTGATCATTTAGATGAATTTTCCTTGAATTTTATCAGTAACTCTAAGGAGGTCATAAAGTGGTAGGAGTTCACTAGGAGGGATGGGCAAGAAAGGTTTGAGCCAGTTAATTTGGCCACAGAGTTTTTGGAGATCATTGAGGGAATAATGGTCCTTTATTAGAAGGTGAGGGGTGAATGGATGTATGGTAGTAGAAATTTTGTACCCTAAAAATCCAAAAGGGGGCACTGTTTGAGTTTTTTCATTCGTTATGGCAAACCCAAGTTTTTTGAGGTCCTCAATGAGTACTTTAATAAGGTCCAAAAGGGCAGTTCTTGAGGTATGTGCAATCAAAAGATCATCCATGTAATGGATAAGAAGGCATTTAGACTGTATTCTTGCTGTGGCGAAGGATCTAAACATTTGGCAAATAGAAGGACTCTTTTTCATGCCCTGTGGGAGAACTCTCCATTTATATCTTTTAGCCAGGATAGTCTGGTCTCCCAGACAGTAAAGGCAAAATAGAGCCTGTCCTCTGCTGCCAAAGGGATAGAGAAAAAGCAATCTTTAATATCTAAGATAACTATATGGTGATTAATAGGGACGGCTCCAGGGTGGGGGAGGCCAGTCTGAAAGAAGCCCATTTTTAACATATGTTTATTAACCTGGCGAAGGTCTTGGAGCAGTCTATGTTTACCAGTTTTCTTTTTAATGACAAAGATGGGGGAATTGTGGGGGCTAATAGAGGGCTTAATATGGCCAAGAGGGAGCTGTTCTTGAATAAGGCATTTGAGAATGTTCAATTTAGGTTCTAGTATAAGCCACTGTTCGACCCAAATGGGTTCCGTGGTGTGGTAGTTTGAATATATGTCCCCCAATATATTCAGTGTTTTATTAGTTATAGTTTGCATCTTCAATCACCTCGCTAGAGGCAATGTCACTGGGGGCTGGTCTTAAGGTGTTAATGGTGATGGTTTGAGATTCCATTGTAAAGATATGTAAATGTGCCTAGCAGGAGTTCCTGAAGTGCGCTGTGTGACCTTTTGGCTGTAGTTTTGCTCTGTGTGCTGTGGTGGCCGGGTGGTTTCTCTCTCTCTCTGCTTAGCCCTGTGGAGAGCAGGCCGCTTCTCTTGCCATTATGGAACTTCCCCTGGATCTGTAAGCTTCAATAAATAATATCCCTTCCTCCATAACTGTGCCTGGTCTGGAAGTTCATCTCAGCGAACCTGAAGCTGTCTGCTACACGTGGTATCCCACTCGAGGCTTATGGGAGCAGTAGGGGATCAGACAGTGGCCTCTAGAATTGGGGGTGATGAGTGGTGGGTGGATTGGTGGGGTTGGGTCACCCTGAGAGGCCAATGGTATCATGGGTGATAACATCATCATAAAAGGCCTGGGCATCCATTGTTATGACAACACCCATGTCAGTAAGGAGGACTCTGCCCCAGAGGGTATTGGGGACATTTTCCACCAAGAGGAGAAATTCTCCTGTGTTGCCATCATAATCTTTCCATGTAACTGGTCTTCTAACCTGTCTAGTAGTCTGTTGTCCCCCAACTCCCTTAGTATTGGGACCATCTTTATAGGTCCAATTGTGCACATGGAGTGCATCATTGGTAGAGATAATAGTGGCATCTACAACAGGTGTCCTGGTTAGCCACAGTCTCAGCAGAGGGGTGGTTGTTGGGTAGGCTTTTGACCCATGGTCAGAGTTTGTATTGAGGCAGCCAGGGCCTCAAGGGGGGCAGACATGGGATTAATATCTTTGGTAGCTACAGTCTATTTATGGAGATCCTCATTGTGCATGGCAGCAATAGCATTATGTGCTGCCGTGGTTGCTCCCTCCCATGCCAGCTGCTTAACTAAAGCATCAGTCCACAGACTCCATCACTCGAGAGAGGGCCCTGGACCAGGTTATTAAAATAGGTATCCAGCTTCTGTGGGAGGCAGGCCTTAAGCCCTTGGAGGGATAAAGATTTTACTTGGTCAAAGTAGGCATGTATGCCCACTGTAGCTTGTGATACAGGGTCTGTATCTGTATAAGGTCCTATGCCAAGGAGCATGTCCAGGGTAATTGGAATTCCACTCCTAAGATTTTGGAGGAATTCAGGGGGGAGAAGGACCACCTTGAGGAGCGAGTACCAGTCATAGTAAGTCTGAAGGTGGATAGCCCACTGTAAAAGGACTTGTTCAAAGTAAGAGGAGTCAACACTAGATTCCTGGGCCACCTTGTGGATGAGGGCCATATCAGAGAGGGGGTGGGGTACCAGGGCCTGGCTGTCACATCCAGCCCTACGTTAATGGGGAAGGTGGCTAAGGGGCATGTCAGGGAATTGGCAGTTGCCTGGGTGTGTCCAGGACTGAGCAGGAGGAGGTCCTTGCAAGGGTAAAGAGGGGGAGGGGTGGTTGTGAGGGTGGCTGCAGCAGGAGGTGGTTGGGGTGGCGGTCTATTATCATTTAAAGGTTTGACTTCCTCCTCATCTGAGTTATCATAAGAGGGAGCTGGGAGGGACGAGCTCTCAAGAGCCAGTTTTGGTTCCTCCTTATAGCATTCGTTATGGGCAGAAATGACTTCCTCCACAGTGGAGCCTTTAAGGCCAGCAATTATGGCAAGGAGGATAGGAAAGAATGGGGGAAAGGGGTGTGTGCCCTTCATAAACCTCACATTTCTTCATGAGGAAGAGAACCCGGGAAGTGTCCCAGATGTTCTCTGGGTTAATTCATGGGACCAAAACAAGAGTTTCATCCCAAAAGCTATGGAGGTCCTTTTGTTTTACTTTTAAGCCAAGTTGCAGGAGGACGGCCTTAAGAGCCTGCAACTGTGGCATCCTCTGGTGAGAAGGGAGGTTTTCCATTAAGGCATGGTGGTGTTTGGGGGGGGGGAGCTAGGCTGGGACACTCCTGAATCAAAGAAACTGAGAAAATAATAACCTAGATCAAAAATGATAGTCCAGGATGATCATGCAAACCACAAGTCCTAATGCCGGGGCCAGCTGAGACATATGGATAGAATGGTTAGGACCCACGTGTCTTGTGCTTAGTGGGGGACTTCTGTGGGTCATTACTCCATGGCCGTATGCCCACACAGTGTCTCCGGGGGAGCTCAGCCAAAGGCCTCGCCTTGGTTCTGAAATTGGATTGGTCAGACCCTTATGTGATTTCACCAGGACGAACCAATAATGGAGGGGCAGACATGGGCTTTGGGACCATGAGGTGATGTGTGCCTTCCTACCAGGGAAAAGGACGAACAAAGGAAAAGGGGGAGGAGGGGGCTGCCCGCTCACCCTCAGTCAAGTGTCAGCACACAGAACAGCAAGGGGCTTTTCTCACCAACGATCAAGAAGGGGGCATCTTGCCAATGCCAAGGAGCTGCTCACCGATGATTAAGGATGGGGAGTCTCACCAATGCCGATGGGGCAGAAGGTCCCCGTTCAGGCACCAAATGTTGGGGTCCCCCCTAGGGCCAGCCCTGGAGGGACAGCAAGGTCTCTGCCAAGTTGGGGGTGAGAAGCGCAGAATCATGACACAGACTCTGGGAGTTGGGTGAAAGCAGGCAGAGGGTGAGCTGCAGCAAACTCGTTTATTCAAAAAAGTGTAGGGGGCTTTAAAGGGGCTTGGCTAGCCAATCATTGTATGGGGTGGTCCCCTTTTTGTGACCAATGACAGCCTGTCTCCAGACAGATCATCTTGTAGCAGGTTTCTCATGAGCATGGGACTGTAGTTGTTGTCATGCCAGGCCTGCGCAGGACACCATGTTCACAGAAGCCACTTCCTGGTTTCTTTTGCCATGTGGTCTGGATAGGGCCAGACCTGCATTGTGCCATACACCATCATATTACAATTAAACTACAAAACACACAAACTAGAGAAGATATATTGAAAACAGTTAGAAAGAAAAATCAAGTCACATACAAAGGGAAGCCCATCAGAATAACAGCAGGTTACTCAACACAAACTTTAAAAGCCAGAAGAAGGCCCAATGACTAAATGGGTGCAATAGTGGCATGTCTACTCTTGGGGTAACCAACTGTTCCATAATTGGACTGAAGGCCCTCTCTACAGGAGGGAATACATGCCTGGTACTGAAAAACCTAAGCAAAAGTCTACGGCAGGTGAGGTCATGAGCCTTAGGGGTATAAAGCCTGCTCTTGTCTGACTAAATGTATATATTATTCCCACCAAGCTTCCCTGGGGGCACTACACTTAATGTTCATGTTCACATATTAACACTACTCTCACTTCTGGTTAGAGAAGCTTCTCCTTTCAGATGGCGATGACCACTGGGATCACCAAAAGGCAACATAGTGCTGAGAAGAAGGGATAGAGGAGTGCCCAGCACTGAAACACCTCTGTCACACCCTCCAAGGCTCAGGGACCATTGTGGAAGAGGGGGTGGATAGAATGGAAGAGCCAAAGGAAGGGTATGACTTCTTACAATGCAACTGCCCAGACAGAAATTGGCCTCGATATCCATGACCTTGCAGTGCCTAGCAATACCATTGCAAGACCTTCAAAATAGAAGAAAAAGATGATGACACCAAATTTAAAGAAAGACTAATGGAGAGAGGGAGGGGATATGATGGAGATTGGAGTTCTAAAGTGGAATGGGGGAGGGGAGGGAAAGGGAGGGGAGGGAAATATGTTTTTTGTATGTAAGTATAGAAGGTGTCAATAAAAAAAAGAAAAAAATCCACAGGATAATACAGATTAAGATTTAAAAGGCTTGAAACAAAAGCCAGAAGAGGATGGAATGAGGTAATCCAAGTTCTGAAAGATAACTGTCAACAAAGAAAACTTTATCCTGCAAAGCTATCCATCCAAACTGATGGAGATATCAGGAGATTCCACAACAAAAGCAGGCTAAATGAATATTTGAAGACAAAACCAGCTCTACAGAAAATACTTGAAAGGATCTTCCATGCTGAAGAGAAAGAAAAGAACCTGGAAAAAACAAACCATAATCAAATACTAGTTAATACAAGAGAGCAAAGGTAAGACAGGAAGAACTACAAAACAGGAAAAATGGCAAAAATAAATACACACCTTTTAATAATAACTCTTAATATCAATGGCCTCAATGCCCCAACCAAAAGACACAGGTTGGATTGAAAAGCAGGATCCTTCATTTCATTGCCTGCAAGAAACTCACCTTTCCACAAAAGATGGACACTATCTTAGGGAGAAAGGTTGGGAAACAATGTTTCAAGCAAATGAGTCTAGAAAACAAGCAGTTATCACTATCCTAATATCTAACAGGGTAGACTTCAGACATACATTAATTAGAAAAGATAAGGAAGGTCGCTTTATATTGATTAAAGGAACACTCCAACAGGAGAACATTACAATCTTAAAAATATGCGCACCTAACATGGGGGCTTCCAATTTCATCAAACAAACAGTATTAGAACTAAGGGCACAGACAACAACAAGCACAGTTGTAGTGGGTGACTTCAACACCCCACTCTCATCAATTGACAAGTCATCTCAGCAAAAAATAAACAGAGATACATCTGGCTGGGCATGGTGGTGCATGTGCCTTTAATCCCAGTACTCAGGAGGCAGAGGTAGGAGGATTGCCATGAGTTCAAGTCCACCCTGAGACTACATAGTTAATTCCATGTCAGCCTGGGCCAGAGTGAGACCCCACCTTGAAAAACAAAACAAAACAACAACAAAAAAGAGAGAGATGCATCTGGATTAACTGAGGTCATAGAACAAATGTACCTAATGTATATCTACAAAACATACCATCCAAATGCTGCAAAATATACATTTGTTCCAGCAGCACATGGAACATTCTCTAAAATAAACCATATATTAGGACACAAAGCTAATCTTAACAAATACAGGAAAATTAAATCAGTATGAGATTAAACACTTAAATAGACCTATAACAAGTATGGAGATTGTTGCAGTCAAATTCACATTGCTGGCAGAAATCACCCAACCAAGAGCACCTTTTGGGGAGGGGGAAAGGGTTTATTTTGGCTTACAGACATGAGGGGAAGCTCCACAATGGCAGGGAAAATGATGACATGAGCAGAGGGTGGATATAACCCCTGGCCAAAATCAGGTGGACAACAGGAACAGGAGAGTGTGCCAAACACTGGCATGGGAAAGTGGCTATAACACCCATAAGCCCACCCCTGACAATACACCACCTCCAGGAGGCTTTAATTTCCAATTGCCATTGTCTACAGAGACTAGCATTCAGATTACCTAAGTTTATGGGGAAAACCTGAATTAAACCACCACAAAGATCCACACGTTATCAAAAATATCCCAAATTTTAAAAGTCCAGGCCCAGATAGATTGACTGGTGAAATTTCCCAGACCTTTTCATGAAAGAACTAACACCAAGGCTAAAATAAATAAAATTATACACCAATCTCCCTCATGAACATAAATGCAAAAATTCTCAGCAAAATGTTGGCAAACAGAAAGATCATTCACCCCAAACAAGTAGGTTTATCCCAGAGATGAAGGGATGATTCAACATACACAAATCAATAAATGTAATACATTATATAAATGGACTAAAGGATATGATCATCTCATTAGATGTAGAAAAAGCATTTGACAAAATCCAACATCCTTCATGATAAAAGTACTACAGAAACTGGGACGAGAAGGAACATATCTTAACATAATAAAGGCTATTTATGACAAACCTCCAGCCAACATAATACTAAATGGAAAAAAAGTTGAAGCTTTTCCTCTAAAATCATGAACAAGACAAGGGTGTCCACTGTCCCCACTTTTATTTAATATAGTACTGGAAGTCTTAGCCATAGCAATAAGGCAAGAGACACTAATAAAAGGGATACAAATTGGGATGGAAGAGATCAAGTTATCTTATTTGCAGATAATATGATTATATACATAAAAGACCCTAAAGACTCTACCAGCAAACTGTTAGAGTTGATAAACTCTTATAGCAATGTAGCAGGATACAAAATAAACACACTGAAACCAGTAGCCTTCCTATATACTAAAAACAAACATGCAGAGGATGAAATCAGAGTATTGCTCCCATTCACAATTGCATCAAAAAATAAATAAATGAATAAACTACCTTGGAATAAACCTAACTAAGGAAGTGAAGGATCTTTACAATGAAAACTTTAAACACTCAAGAAAGAAATTGCACAAGACACTAGGATTGCTCTTGGATTTGAAGAATCAATATTGTGAAAATGGCAAGTTTAATGCAATCCTCATCAAAAATCCAATGACATTCTTCATGGAAATAGAGAAAACAATCCAAAAATTCATTTTGAAACACAAAAAAACCTCGACTACCTAATACAATTTTGAGCAACAAAAATAAGGCGGGTGGTATCACCATACCTGATTTTGACCTATATTACAGAGCCATGGAAACAAAAACAGCATGGTACTGGCACAAAAACAGACATGTAGATCAATGGAAACAGAATAGAGGACCCAGATTTAAGTTCATGTAGCTACAGCCACCTGATCTTCAACAAAAATGCCAAAATATTCATTGGAGAAAAGACAGCCTCTTCAGCAAATGGTTCTGGGAAAATATACAAAGAACTCAAAAAGCTAACTAATAAGAAATCAAACAAACCAATTTAAAAATTGGATATGGAACTAAATAGAGAGTTCTCAAAAGAAGAAATACCAATAGCATATAAACATCTAAAATAATGTTCTACATCCCTAGCCATCAGGGAAATGCAAATTAAACCTACTTTGAGATTCCTATCAGAATGGCTACCATCATGAAAAGAAATGACTATAAATGCTGGCGAGGATACAGAAAAAGAGGAACCCTTCTACACTGTTGGTGGGAATGCAATCTGGTCCAGCCATTGTGGAAATCAGTGTGGAAGTTTCTGAGACACCTAAAAATAGATTTACCATATGACCCAGCTATACTACTCCTAGGCATATATCCTAAGGACTCATCTCACTACCTTAAAGATACTTGCTCAACCATGTTTATTGCTGCTCTATTCACAATAGCTAGGAAATGGAACCAGCCTAGATGTCTCTCAACTGATGAGTGGATAATGAAGATGTGGCACATTTAAACAATGGGGTTCTACTCAGTGGTAAAGAAAAATGAAATTATGAAATTTTCAGGAAAATGGATGGATCTGGAAAGGATTATATTCAATGAGGTAACCCAGGCCCGGGAAGCTGAACATCACATGTTCTCTGTCATATGTGGATCTTAGCTACAAATGATTGGACTTCTACATGAGTAAGAATAAACACAGTAGCAGAGGCCAGTAAGCTGGAAAGGGGATATAATAGTAATAGTTTGGGAGGGAGGGGATCCTAATAGGATGGTATTATATACACATAAGTAGAAGAACAGATTAATGGGGATGAAAAGGCCTAGGTAAGGTCAGGGGAAGAGATTGAGTAAAGTAAAGGTTAGGGAGGGATAATCAAAATCCAAGAGGTGGGGTTGGAGAGATGGCATAAATTAAGTAATAAAAATCTAAAATATAAATATAAATAAGTCATAGAAACCTACTTTTTTTGGAAAGGCATTTGCCTGCAAAGCCAAAGAATCCCAGTTTGACTCCCCAGGCCCCCCATAAGCCAGATGCCCAAGAGGGCGCATGTATCTGGAGTTCATTTGCAGTGGCTAGAGGCCCTGGCATGCCCATTCCCCCTTTCTCTCCTTTGTCTTTTACCTATTGTTTCTCTGAGAGGTATGGTTTAAATAAATAAATAAGTGCCACCTAAAAATCTAACAGGACAGTGCCTGTCTTAGGTTGCCCCATCTATAAATAAGGTATATGGAAATGTGAACAGTCCCAGCAAGCGAGAATACTTTTTAGACAATGGAACATGTAGAAGCCATAGATTCTAAGTACAAAATTTTCAGTGCCAGGGATGGGATATGTTCCAGTGAGTTGTTGGTCAGGGAAGTCCCTGATGCCCCCAAAACATTACAAGCTATTGCCGAGACTCTTGGTTTCCCACCAGGAACAGATGGTAAGACCCTATTGCTGAAGACTCCACATAGTTGGGCAGCAAGGTCACTGAGAAATCCTGCTGGAGCAGTTTCACACATATGTGGGAGATGGAACATAGAAGCTTTTTCAAATAACAGACCAGAAAGGATTAAGAAATAGTGAAAGAGGCACAGGGAGATGGCTTAGCAGTTAAAGCACTTGCCTGTGGAGCCTAGGCACCCACGTTTGAGTCCCCAGACCCCATGTAAACCAGATACACAAGGTGACCCATGACACAAAATGGCCTGATATCCATGACGTCATAGCGCCTGACACTACCTACACAAGACCATCAAGGGTGGCATATGTGTCTGGAGTTCATTTGCAGTGGCTAAGACCCTAGCATACCAACTCACTCTCTCTCTCTCTCTCCCTCTCTCTCTCTCTCTCTCTCTCTCTCATAAAAACAGGGCTGGAAAGATGGCTTAGTGGTTAAGGAACTTGCCTGCAAAGCCTAAGAACCCAGGTTGGATTCCCCAGTACACACCTAAGCCAGATGCACAAGGTGGTGGCATGCATCTAGAGTTAGTTTGCAGGGGCTAGAGGCCCTGGTGCATCCATTCTCTACTCCCCTCGTCCCCCCTCACTCAAATAAATAAATAAATTTAGTTTTTAAAAAAAGAAGTAGTGAAAGACTCAGAGGCCAAGATAACAACTCTTGCATATAATCAAAGTGAGAGGGTACCCCCAAAAGCATGACATAGATAGACGGCAGGAAGAAAAATACTCAAGCCAAGGTAAATATTCTGCCCTTCCCAGCCAATTTGGTCCCAGCCAGGTTGGGAAGGAGGAACCTACTCACCTGGATATTCAGGCCAGGTCATGGGGCAAAAACAGACAAGAGAACCACTGAGATCCCCTACTAGGCTATGTGTTTAATTTCCTTTATAAGCCATCTCTCCAGCCCTCCTCTCTCTTTTTAATGGTTTTTCCAGGCCCACTATGTGGACTCTCAGACCATGCAGGTGTATTCATTTTCCTGCCTTTGGTTCAGACATCCAATCAGGGTGAGCCTTGTCAACAGGTGTTGAAGCAGAGACCTGATTGGTTCAGACTCAAGGAGCTGACCAAAATCTTATTAGTTTGTGGAATCAGAGGATCTGTTTGGTTGATGAACTCAGATGGCTGATCCAGGGAGGCCAAACAGAAGAAGCAGGAAGTTCTTGCCAGGCCTGTGACTGGCAGCCGTCTTGGAGAGAGAGGATCAGACCCAAGTTTCAGTTTTGTCAAGATGGATAGATGGCATCTCTTTGTTCCCTATTTGGACTCCGTCCTTAACTGCCTGAAAGAAGCTAGCTTTCTCCTATTTCTCCTTCAGTACAACAGCAGAGTGATTGTTAAACACACCTAAGAAAAAACTCAAGCCAAGGTAAATATTCTGCCCTTCCCAGCCAATTTGGTCCCAGCCATGTGGAACCTACTCACCTTATTCAGTGAGCAACACCAGGGTCTCAACAGTGTCCAATAAGACTCTGAATCCTGAACCAGACTCCAGGGAGGCCAAACAGAAGAAGCAGGAAGTTCTTGCCAGGCCTTACCTGGGATCAGACCCAAGTTTCAGTTTTGTCAAGATGGATAGATGGCATCTCTTTGTTCCCTATTTGGACTCCGTCCTTAACTGCCTGAAAGAAGCTAGCTTTCTCCTATTTCTCCTTCAGTACAACAGCAGAGTGATTGTTAAACACACCTAAGTAAACTCTGTCCTCCCACTCGCCACCTGGGTTCTCGCTGACGCTGCCCCAGTTCTCCACCAGAAGGGTTTTTACTGACTGCCCTCCTGAAGCTGCCCTGCCTGCAACAATTTTTATTTGGTTATTTGGGGGGGGGGGTTGTTTTGTGTTTTCACATAGCGTCTTACTCTAGCGCAGGCTGACCAGGAACTCACTCCCAGCCTGGCCTTGAAACTCACAGCGACTCTCCTACCTAGGTGTGCTTCCTGAGGACACGCCTTTTAGCGCTTTGTCCAGCTCTCCAGGAGCGCGTGAGGCACGACAGAGACCCGCCTACATTCACCTTGAAAACTCTCGCAGACACTCTTTTTTTTTCAATATTTTATTTTATTTATTTATTTGAGAGAGAGAGATACAGAAATAGGCAGGTAGAGAGAGAGAACAGGCACGCCAGGGCCTCCAGTCACTGCAAACGAACTCCAGATGCATGCACCCCCTTGTGCATCTGGCTTACGTGAGTCCTGGAGAATCGAGCCTCGAACCGGGGTCCTTAGACTTCATAGGCAAGCGTTTAACCGCTAAGCCATCTCTCCAGCCCTCGCAGACACTCTTAGTAGCCCTGTTCCCGGAGACACTCAGACCGCAGGTTGCACCAAGCTCGCTAGGGCTCGCGGGAGCCGGCGTCCTGCGGCGCTGGTCTTGGCGCCGAGGTTCACGCCCCGGCCCCGGCCCCTCCCCGCGCTCCCTGCGGAACCCTGTTTCTTAGTTGTGTTTCCAGAGAAGCGAATTCATTGCGGTACTAACGGCCCGACGTAAGTTCCGGTTGGCTGCTGCGGCGCATGGCGGTGAGTGGTGGCAAGAAGACTGGCCCATGGTAAGGCACGGGGCTGTTGGAGCCCCCGTGACCCTCGTTCTGCCTATCTTGCTCCAGGCTGTAGAGCTGGAACGTGCTGCCCAGGAGGCACCAGCACCCTCACGCCCGAGTACCGAACGTGTCGGCACCCCAGGTCTTTCTGCCTTTCCCAGCTCAGGGCAACCCACGTGCACGGACGCCGCCCCCTTAGAGGGGAAAAGCGACGCAGTCTCAAGGAAGCCGAAGAAGAAGAAGAAGAAAGCTCCGAATAGGTCCTCTGCAGCTAATGGAGACGGGAAGACCTCAGAGATGCCTGCTGCAGAGGAACCTCCGCACAGCGCGGAAGCGCAGGCAAGGGTGGGAGCGTTCTGGGTGTTAGTGCACGCACGGGTAGATGGGCGAGTGGAATTAAGGTGCTGAGGGGACGGGGTAGCGACTGCGGGGTCCTGGTGCCTCTCAGCCACTTCCCTTTCTTTACATCACAGGCGGAGCAGCTGGCCCGGGAGCTGGCCTGGTGCGTGGAGCAGCTGGAGCTGGGCCTCAAAATGCAGAAACCCACCCCGAAGCAGAGTGAGAAGCCCTTCTTTATAGTTGGGGGGGGTGGGGAGGGAGGTAAACGGTCACCGTACTGTGACTTGCTGGTGCTGTCAAGAGATAATCTTACTTTTGCAGTATGATGGTAAAGATGAGTATAAATGAAATCACCAGTTCTTTTTTTTTTTTTTTTTTAATCTACAGAAGAGCAGGCCATTGGGGCAATCCGAATCCTGCGCAGTGAAAGAACCCCTTTACCCAGGAAGAGACAGCTGATGCGCTCCATGTTTGGGGACTACAGGGCACAGATGGAGGCCGAGTGGCAGGAAGCCCTTCGGGCTTTAAGAGCTGGTGAGGAGCTGGGAAGTGATAGATTAAAGAAGGGAATATCAAAGGGGTAAAGAGAAAGTGACTAGGAAGTGGAAGAAGATGGGATCAGGGAAGCCTAAGCAAAGAGAGAGTATGTACTTCTAAGGAGCAGAGATCCTGGGAGGAGGAAGAGCCTGGTCGTTTCTAGGCTGTGCTTTGGGTGCTTGCCTTGGCTTTCTCTACTGGACACAACGCCAATACCAGTCTGAGTGTAATATCTAGAGCCAAATAACTTGAGAGCAAAGCGATCTACTTAGATTTTAGTTGGCAACTTAATGGAGTAATGATGGTATCTAATTTGTAATTTTGAGAATACATTTGTAGGGAGTTAGATTTGTGGCACAACTGCATGGGTAATGTTAACTGTTATTATTCAGTCCTGATTTTTTGGTCCCTCGTATCTCTGACAGCTGCGCATTCAGCCCATGTACAGCCTGTAGGTGAGGCCACCAGAAAGAAGAGCCAAAAAGTCTGCAGATCTCGTCCAGCAGGAGGAACCAAGGCCACTCAGGACATAACTAATGAAGAATTTAGATTCAATTTCTTTTAATCTCTCCCCATATTCTGGAATATTATTCTCCCCCAGGATGATATGGGGATTTGTCTCAAATGCAAGGCTTTTCCAGGAATTCTTTTCAGCAGAAGTGGGGTTAGTTTATCCCTAACTGGTCTGTGGACCTGGAGCTGTTGGGCAGGTGTGAAACTTACAGGTGAGCACAAAACCTCATTTGTAGGTTTTTTTTTTTTTTTTTTTTTAAATATGAACTGTTCCTGTCAGAAGAGAGATGCATTTTGTTTTGTTTTGTTTTTTTGAGGTAGGGTCTCACTTTAGCTCAGGCTGACCTGGAATTCACTATGTAGTCTCAGGGTGGCCTCGAACTCACGGCAATCCTCCTACCTCTGCCTCCTGAGTGCTGGGATTAAAGGCGTGTGGCACCACGCCTGGCTTGAGAGATGCATTTTGGAAAAAAAAAAAAAATTGTTTTTTTGAGGTAGGGTCTCACTCTAGCCCAGGCTGACCTGGAATTCATTATGTAGTCTCAGGGTGGCCTTGAACTCACTGCGATCCTCCTACCTCTGCCTCCCAAGTGCTGGGATTAAAGGCGTATGGCACCTGCCTCCCAAGATGCATTTTGGAAAAAAAAAAAAGTTTTTTTAAGGGCAGCCCAGGCTGACCAATTCATTATGTAGTCTCATTTTGAAAATCTTAGTGCTGGTATTTGCACCATGGCCACATTTTGAAAATTTATTGATAAGCTTAAGTAAATGTTTACTGGATTGTTGAAAGAATGTTATACTCAGCCTCAAGGATTTGGGTAGCTTTTGGTGATAATGATTTGTGGGAAAACTATACAGTTATACCTGGGCTCATTTCTGAAAGAATATCGTGGCCAGTGGTTCAATGCTTCATGTGTTATATCACCCTAATAAGTCTTTTTGAAAAATAAAATGGATAATGAGTAAAACTATGTTGTCTGGGGGCTGGAGTGATGGCTCAGCAGTTCAAGGCATTTGCTTACAGCTGGTCCATGTTCAATTACCCAGCACCACATAATGCTGATGGGCATTCATTTGCAGCAGAAAGAGACCCTATCACACCCATTCGCACACATGTGCAAACAAAAATAAACATTTTAAACTTTTTTTTTTTTTTCAAAAAGGTATGTGTTAAAGGAAGTAAAATGAGGCAGGGATCTGGCACTGCTTGGCCCAGCTTTCAAAGCAGTATTTGGTCCTTTGTCCATGTTGCTTTTATTTTTGAGTAGATATCATCCTCATGAAGCCAGGGTGGCCTCTACCAAGGATGTAACAATCCTAGCTAGAGATCTGTAAATGTTGGGATCTGTCCTCGGCCCTCAGTTCCATTGAATCAAGATTTTCAGATGATACAATGGTAGAGGTTAGGAGCAAGGCCCAAAGGAACATAGATGTCACCCCTGGAGAGACAAGAGAATTTCAGTTTGATTTTAGTTGGCAGTAAAGAGAGGCTCCTGGTTCTTCCTCAACTTTTCCCAGGCTTGCCTTTATTTCTGGCTGGTGTTTCCTGAGTCCAAGCTCTCCTCCCAGGCCCACCAACCAATTATTGTCCTTCATATAAATTTGAACTTGAATATGAGACTCATCCTGTGGATTCTCCCTCACAGTACCTTTTCCAGATTGGGGAGTCTTTCAGTTTGGATGCTGTCCTGCTTTCTACTTTCTCTTTTAGTATCTTCCCTAACCCACATACTAGTGCACAAAGACAAGCTTGGCAAAGAAATTTGTGATTCAGGCAAGACCAAGCCTCGGCAATGGCTGTGTGTTGCTTAGCAAACAGTGCACTGTGTGCAGAAGAAGTATTAGTCCATTTTTAATATTTAAAAGAATGCCTTAAACAAGACTTGAGTTTACAAACTGCAAAGGTACAAGTAAGCAGGAAGTATTAAATCTCCATCCAAATCTCTTTGTCTAGCCCCATTGACAGCTTGCCTACTTGATCAAGCACAGGTATCATCTGTAATCATTAAGCTAGGAGATATAGATAAAACCCTGTAGTCTTAGAATGTGAAACCAAAGCAAGATCAAAATAAAGCTGAAGACACTGGTGGAGGGGGAAGGAGTTAGCAAATCTCTTTATTGAGGCTCTCAGAAACTCAACATATTACTGCTGGATGCCAAGAAAAGTAGACTTAAGACCCTAGGGGGTTGGATACATGGCAGGTATCTCAGAAGAAAGTTTGCTTCCGCCACTCCCTCTCCCTGCTATCTATGTATACCTTCTATCACTGTTGGGATAAACGTGAAACACAACAGGCAAAACATGATTTAATGAAGGGTCAGGGAGATGTGTTTGATCACTATCCTCACTGACTGTACTCACAGCTTTTATTTAGATTAAGACAGTAAAGCAATGGGGAGTCAGAACATAAGACAAATCACAAGTTTGCATCAGATCAGACCATGAGTTTTTTTGGTTTTTTTTTTTTAGTTTTCAAGGTAGCCTAAGCTGACCTGGAATTCACTCTGTAATCTCAGGGTAGCCTCAAACTCATGGTGATCCTCCTACCTCTGCCTCCTGAGTGTTGGGATTAAAGGTGTGTGCCACCATGCCGGGTTTATGAGTTGTTTTTTAATGTTTATCAGGAAATCTTTGGAGAAACAGTGAGTTTCTTGTCTTTAGGAAAGCTCCACCCAAGACTCAAAGCTTCCCAGTCCCCAGGCTTAGCCTGAGCAAGATTATCTTTTTCCAGTTTACTTGATCTCCACACCTCCCTCCACCCTCTCAGCAAGATCAAAGTCCTTAGCAAAAAGCTACCAGCACACTTGACATTTCCAGTTCTAAGAGTGCTGAAATGTGGTGTCCCTCTGCTACGCTACCTCCAAATAAAAGCCTACTCCCTGCCAGAAATGTATACCTGCTTCTTCCTTTCAAATTAAAACCTTTTCCTTATAGGTGGAATGACACCAGACAACCAGGAAGATTATACCAACCCCAAGTACCCACTCAATGGAGCAAAAGGGAAGACATTTTGTCAGGAACACCACATTGAACATGGGTCACACAATGTGTGACATAGGTAAAAAATGTAAACGGGGGCTGGAGAGATTGCTTAGTGGTTAAAGTGATTGCCAAAGGATCCTGGTTCAATTCTCCAGGACCCATGTAAGCCAGATGCAGAGGGAGCGCATGCATCCGGAGTTCGTTTGCAGTGGCTGGAGGCCTTGGTGCACCATTTTTCTCTCTCTTTCTCGCTCTCAAATAAATAAATAAATTATTTTTTTAATGAAAACAGGGCTCTGCAGTGTGCATTGCACAATGTGATGTATGATGTAAATAAGGCCCTGTACGAATAAAGATGTAAAAACAAGCCGGGCGTGGTGGCGCACGCCTTTAATCCCAGCACTCGGGAGGCAGAGGTAGGATTGCACAGTGTGATGTAGGCCACCCTGAGACTAAAGTTAATTCCAGGTCAGCCTGGACTAGAGTGAAAATACAAAAAAAAAAAAAAAAAAAAAAAAAAAAAAGATGTAAAAACAAAAACATGGTTGCACTATGGACAAGACATGATGATATCAGGACGTACCAGCATCTGAAGTGGGGAAACTCATACATAGGCACACCACACCCTTGCACATAGTTGCCATTCTGGTTAGGGAAGACAGACCATCAAAATTGGTTGATGAAGGGCTGGAGAGATGGCTTAGCAGTTAAGACGCCTGCCTGCCAAGCCTAAGAATGCCAGTTCGAATCTCCAGGTCCCACATTTAGCCATCCCCAAAAGGGATGCAAACATGCAATGCTGCGCATGCCCACAAGGGGGCACATGCGTCTGGAGTTCATTCACAGCGGCTGAGAGGCCCTGGCATGCCCATTCTCTGCCTCTCTCTCTCTCTCTCTCTCTCTGTCTGTCTCTTTTCTCTCTGTCTGTCTCAAAAAAATATTGGGGGCTGGAGAAATGGCTTAGCAGTTAAGGCGTTTGCCTGTGAAGCCAAAGGATTCTGGTTCGATTTTCTTGGCCCCACGTAAGCCAGATGCACAAGGGGCACATGCATCTGGAGTTCGTTTGCAGTGGCTGGAGGCCCTGGCATGCCCATTCTTTCTCTGTCTGCATCTCTTCTATCTCTCCCTCTCTGCTTGCAAATAAATAAATAATCTAAAAAAAAAAATTGGGGCATAAAAATGGCCCCTTGGAGTAGCTAAAACTGGGACCCAGTACCCCAGTGATGCCTGCTGGCTGACTCCATGGAACTTTGATCCTGGACTTTCTGCTGCTCCCTCCACCACCAACATGAAAAGTATTGACCTTTTGCCCTGGTGGCTTAAGAGATGTCTTGCAGTGTTGTACTTACAGCTTGATGGACTATTCTAGTCAGAGTTGAAAGACCAGAATTCAGTAAGAACTATGGACTGTGAGATTTGGTTTCTGAGGGTGAGAAAGAGCTTTGCCTGGACTGGGCTAGAAGCAGTTTGTGTGCGAGGCTTGCTGTTGGGCCTGTGTCCTGAGAACTTGTGCAGGGTTGTTTTACATAGAAATGGACTGGTATGAGCAAAGGGATATGGCCAGAATGAAATCTTTGGGTGAAACTACTGCCTGTTCATCTGCAATTGAGAGAGTACAACCATTGAGATTAGGCCAGCTGACCTTCCCTGTAGCAACAGGAAGAATGTAGACTCTTTTGAAGGGTGAGTGCTCCTGAGTGCTCATGGAGTGTCCTCTTCTTCAAAATCTGCTTTATTCCCCCCTGGATTAACAAATTGGCACTCTACTTGGTATTGTGGAGTATAAGAAATTCAGGAAAGAGAAGGTCGTTGAGTTTGCAGTGTGGTCTTGTGTTTTGGAAATGGCCATGGGCATTTTCCCCTGCCATCATGAAGCTTCCCCATGAGTCTGTAAGCCAAAATAAACTTTTTTTTTTTTTTTTTTTCTGAAAGCTGCTCTTAGGTGATTTCTGCCAGCAATGTGAACCTGACTGCAACACATGGGTACTGGGGAATTGAACTCTAGTCATTATATAATGGGGTACTCAGGGTCCAGGAAAGTTCTTACACCAAACCCTAGATTTGTTTCTGATCATAATCAAAGAATTGAATAAAAAAGACTTAGAAGGATAATTATTAAATTATTATATTTATTGAGGACTCCTTTACCACTCCTCCCAGCTCCCCACATGGCAAGAGCTTTTCTTTCTTTTTTTAAAAAAATATTTCATTTTTTTATTTGAGAGAGAGAAAAAGGTGGGGGGGGGGAGAATGGGTGAGGGCTATCCCAGGACCAGCCAGCCACTGCAAATGAACTCCAGTATTTATAACCTTATAGTGATGGGCTGCCCCCTTGTGCATCTGGCTTACGTGGGTCCTGGAGAATCAAACCTGGATTCTTTGGCTTTGCAGGGAACTGCCCTAACCACTAAGCAATCTCTCTAGCCCTCTTTTTTTTTTTCTTTTCCATGATTTTTATAGACCTTCCATGTAGAATCTGTAGCCATGAGAGTGCCTTTTTTTTTGGCTCTGTACTTCCCTCAGCCAATGTGATTGAAATACCCAGATGTGTGCAACCCCATTGTGTAGGCCAGTAAAAGCTGAGGCTCCAAACAATTCATTGCACCCTGGTTGCGCTTTTCTTCTTTTTTTCTTTTCACTTTGCATCTGGCTAAACGTGGGACCTGGCAGGCACATCCCTCTCGTCTGCTGAGTTCATTCACAGCAGGCTGAGAGGCCCTGGCATGCCCATTCTCTGCCTCCTCTCTCTCTCTCTCTCTCTCTCTCTCTGTCTCTCTTTTTCTCTCTGTCTGTCTCGGAAAAAAAAATATTGGGGGCTGGAGAAATGGCTTAGCAGTTCAACAGGGATCTAGCGCCTCCTTTTGTCCCTCCCCTGTGAAGCCAAAGGATGGGCAGGTGGCATGGGCATTAAAGGTCGATTTTCTTGGCCCTATACACAGCCTCACAGCCAGATGTACAATTTTTTGGGGCACATGCATCTGGAGTTCGTTTGCAGTGGCTGGAGGCCCTGGCATGCCCATTCTTTCTCTGTCTGCATCTCTTCTATCTCTCCCTCTCTGCTTGCAAATAAATAAATAATCTTAAAAAAAAAAATTGGGGCATCCTAGAGAGAAAAATGGCATGTCCCTTTTGCCCCAACCAATCAAAGATGAGCTTACTCAGCCAATCTCATTAAAACTGGAACCCAGTACCCCAGTGATGCCTGCTGGCTGACTCCATGGAACTTTGATCCTGGACTTTCTGCTGCTCCCTCCACCACCAACATGAAAAGTATTGACCTTTTGCCCTGGTGGCTTAAGAGATGTCTTGCAGGCGCCTTAACCGCTAAGGCATCTCTCCAGCCCAGCAAATAACAAACATTTTGAAAGCAAATAAACAAAAAAGTATCCAATAACAATGACAAAAAAAAAAAAGGACCCGGGTGTGGTGCTGCATGTCTTTAATCCCAGCACTCAGGAGGCAGAGGTAGGAGGATCACCATGAGTTCAAGGCTGAGAGGCTGCTAGCATGCCCATTCTCTATCTGTCTTCCTCTCCCTCTCTCTCTGTCTCTCTCTGTGTCTCGCGCCAAAAAAATTTTTTAAAATCTCCTTTAGCCAGGTGTGATGGTGCACACCTTTAATCCCAGCACTCGGGGGCAGAGGTAGGAGTAGGAGGCAATAATAATAATAATAAAATAATAAAATTAATTAAAATAAATAAAATAAAAATAAATGAGTTCAAGGCCACCCTGAGAATACATAGTGAATTCCAAGTCAGCCTGGGCTACAGTGAAACCTACCTCAAAAAAAAAAAAAAAAAATCTCCTTTAAAACTGGTTAAAAACACTTTAAAGATCTTCAAAAAAAAAAGAAAAAAAAAGTCAAAATCGCATGTCCAGCCAAGTCAATCTTGGGATGTTTTGTGTGTGGTGGTGGTTCATGCTTTACTTATCAGGCGCCTTTAATCCCAGCACTCAGGAGGCAGAGGTAGGAGGATTGCAGATGGCTAGGAGATAACAATCCAGCAACCCTCTTTCTTTGTGAGTTCGAGGCCACCCTGAGACTACATAGTGAATTCCAGGTCAGCCTGGGCCAGAGTGAGACCCTACCTCGAAAAACAAACAAACAAAAAAATTGGGTGACCAAGTCTTTCCTGGAAAACTAAAGACTTATTGTTCAATTAATTGGCCAACATTTAATGTAGAATGGCCACCAGAGGGCACCATTAACTTATCTTTAATTTGCTCTTTACAAAAGATGATTCTTTTCCTCTGCAGGTCACCCAGACCAGGTTCCTTACATCATTACCTGGTGCTACCTTGTGGAGGAACCCCCTTCTTGGCTAAGTAAAATGTTCCCTCCCTCTAACAGCACCCCAATTTCCCCATTACAGAATGGAGGACCCACCGAGAGATCTTGAGAATAATTTTTATACAAATAGCCACATTTGTATTCGGTTTCCCCACTTTACTTCTATTATTCGCTGGTACTCTCCAGCTGCTGCTGCTCCCATTGGTTCCACGTCTACTCCACATCCTTTATACTTTAGAAGTTTCTGGGAATAACAAAAATCGGACTTATGATTTGCATTTTGCTCTCTCTGTCTCTTTCTCTCTCTCTCTCTCTCTCTCTCTCTCTCTCTCTCTCTCTCTACTAACTCTGCCATGGCTTCTTGGCCTGGCCTGCTCCACCCTGCTGGGATCAGAGTCCTACTGAAATGCACTATCACCTGAGGTCAAACTGGTATAGCAACAAGTGGGGCTCTTTTGTCGAAAAACAAACAAACAAAAAGGCTAAAGACTTTATTGTTTTTTTTTTTTTTTTTTTTTGGTTTACAAAAGATGATTCTTTTCCTCTGCAGGTAGGGTCTCACTCTGGTCCAGGCTGACCTGGAATTAACTATGTAGTCTCAGGGTGGCCTCGAACTCTCGGCAATCCTCCTAAGGCGAAGACTTTTGTAGGAAGATGCCCTGGGTTGAACTTCTCAGATCCCAAAGCCAAATTCCTCCACAGCTTGGGAGCTGATTCTGCTGAGCTGGGTGCTCACGTCCACATGGAGGCTCCAGGAACTTAAGGCCCTTGACCTGAATGACTTCTAGTTGTGGTTTTGTTGTTGTTGTTTTCCTTTTCCCATTACAAGCCACTGTCCCACAAGACCCATGGCTGCCTTTGGGGGCGGGGGTGGGAGGATGAAGCTCAGACTCCTGCTCCAGGCTGCCCATCCTGCAGCACAGGCCTAGACCTCATCACCAGCCAGAATCTGAGGGTCTCTGGCCACCTGAAGGGGAACCTAAAAATGCTCCAGCCAAGTCTTGAGCCTAAGTGCTTGGCTGGAAAGGGTTTTTGTTGGCATTTGATTTATTTCAAGGTTGTTTTTTTTTTTCTTTAAAAGTCAGATTTAACTAAAGCCTATGGGCGAGCTGAAATTTTATGTAAAGAAAGCCATATTGTGTTACACGTTATCATAAACATAATTACTGAGTTTATGTTCTAGGTCAACTTCAACTTACATAGAGGATTATTGAAAAAACAAAATTCTCTCTGAAGTGGTGGCTCATAATTTGCCAGGTATTTTAAAAGATTATAATGTCCTGTTGCTTAAAAGGAGGAGGCAACTGGCCTGAGTTCTAGACCAGCCTGCCTCAAGACAAAAATAAAAACTTGCTTTAGCTACTCTGAATAAAAGCATTTCCAGGGCTGGAGAGTTGGCTTAGTGTTTAAGGCACTTCCTTACAAAGCTAAAGGACCTCAGTTCCATTCCCCAGGACCCACATAAGCCAAATGCACAAGGGGGTGCATGTATCTGGAGTTTGTTTGCAGTGGCTGGAGGCCCTGGCACACCCATTCTCTCTCTGTCTCTCTCTATATCTCTCTGCCTCTTTCTCTCAAATAAATAAATAATAAAACTATTAAAAAAATTTTTAAAAATCATTTCCAAATGTGTTAAAGGTCTTGATAAAGATTATACACAGCCGGGCATGGTGGCGCACGCCTTTAATCCCAGCACTTGGGAGGCAGAGGTAGGAGGATGGCCATGAGTTCGAGGCCACCCTGAGACTACATAGTTAATTCTAGGTCAGCCTGGACCAGAGTGAGGCCCTATCTCAAAAAACCAAAAAAAAAAAAAAAAAAAAAAATTATCCCCAAAATGTTTGTCATGTTTTGCCTGAATTCATAGGCTTATAACTTAAAAGTGTATTTCATGGAGTTTATTAGTAGGAGATATCTCAAATCAATGGGTTATATAAAACCTGTAAATATAAAACAAGTCTGGTTGTCAGGTAGAGCTTTTTGGTGACATAAATACTAAGAAAGGATTTTTCTCTACAAATTACCAATAATAAGATGGTTAAATCTTTAAAGCTAGACTACTTGCTTCTTCTTCAGTGGGTAATAAGATTAATGAATTTGGTGTAGCTTTTTTAAATAATCTTATAAGAAAGATGGTTAATTATGGGTTGAGATGAGATGATTGAAGGAACTGGGAAGGAATTTTTCAATGTTGGACATAGAATGCTTTTTGAGTGGAACTTGGATCAGAATGTTAAAGTATGTGGATGAAGATGTGCACATGTAGAAAGGGTGTAGGAGATCTAAAAAGACCAAATTTGCCTAAAATTAATTTCCTTTTATAAGGAACAGAAAGCTACTTTTCAGGCTAAACCTAAACACCATGCTTAAAGTTAAAGATTTTTCAACTGTTTACAGACTTTAAGGATGCTCTAAAAGTCTATTTGTTGTTGTTGTTGTTGTTGTTGTTGTTGTTGTTGTTGTTTTAATCCCAGCGCTCAGGAGACAGAAGTAGGATTGCCATGAGTTCGAGGCCACCCTGAGACTACATAGTGAATTCCAGGTCAGCCTTGGCTAGAGTGGGACCCTACCTCGAAAAAACAAAACAAAACAAAACAAAAAAGGGACATAAACTTAATGCAAATTCAGCTTACATTAGACACAGGTGATGTCCTATGCTAGGTGGGTCAGAAAGTCATAAACACTGTAATTCATGTTCTTTGGAGGTCTAACCAGATTGGGCATAGCCAAGACCCTCTCACCTTATTGTATGGCACAATACAGGCCTGGTCCTAGCCAGACTGCATGGCAAAAGACAACAGGAAGTGGCTTCTGTAAAAATGGCGTTTTGCACAGGCGTGATGTGACAACAGTTACAGCCCCATGCTCGCGAGAAGCCTACTACGAGATGTCCTGTCCAGAGACAAGCTGTCATTGGTCACCAAAAGGGGACCACCCCATACAAGGATTAACAGCCCCTTAAAACCCATGTGCACTTCCTGAATAAATGAGTTTGTGGATTCTCGCTCCACTTTCACCCAACTCCCGGAGTCTGTGTCGTGACTCCGCGCTGCTCACCCCAATTCGGCAGAGACCCTATCGTCCCTCCTGAGCTGGCCTTGGGGGGGACCCCAACATCTGGCGCCTGAACAGGGACTTGAACCCTGGACCCTCAGATGGGTAAAATAAAGTTCCTAGGTGAAAACAAACAACTTCAGAGCAAGACAAGGAATGTCAGCATGCTTAGCTCTCTGCTCTGTCGTTCCCTTTTGCTCTTGCTTGCTGTTATATGCTATTTAAGTCATGGCAAGCTGGACTCTAGTAAAAGGGATAGCACCTCCTTTATCTCAGACCCCATGCAAGTTTAAGCCATGTGATCCCCAGATCCTGTCCAGAGTCAAAATGGCCAATTGTCTCTGACAAGGAAAAGGGAATGACAAACAGCATATAACTTTGTTTCTCTTTATAGTTGCTCTCTTTTGAACACCTAAAGTCACATTTGTTAAATGAAATTTCTCAGTAGACAAAAAGGTTAAATAGGTAAACTGAGTCAAGGTACTTGATCAATTTACAAACTCCTTACATCAGACTTACTAAAATGTATATCAGGGTATAAACAGATGATAAAAAAAAGATATCAAGTAAATAATGGCTTAATGGTTAAGGTGCTTGCCTGGGAAGCCTAAAGACCTAGGTTCGATTCTCCAGCACCCTCATTCTTATTGCTAAACCTAAAACTGATTTAAAGCAGGTTCTCTCTTTCAGAATTTAAAAAAAAAAAAAAAAAATCCCTCCACCTTACAGGTCTCAAACACCACAGCCGTCTTCTAACCTGTTTCCACCCCTACCCACACCACAGAACTCCCTTCTCAGCCCTCCCCATACTTGCAGTGGGTCTCAACACCAAGCCCCCCTGTTAGGAGCAATAGTTAGAAGTAAAAATGGGGCACTCAGTTCAGCAGTGACAAGATCACCATGGCTACCAGGGGCCACCGTGCTTTGATATGCAGCACTCCCTCAGCAGGGATAAGGTTACCTTAGAAACCAGGGGCCAAGACCAGAGACTGACCAGAGACTGGCTGTGAACTGAAATGTGAAAGAGCTAACCTTAAGGTGGCTATCAGCAGCCAGGATGACTGAGGGAAAAATGCGTATAAAAACCCCAGCAAAAGCCGGGCATGGTGGTGCACGCCTTTAATCCCAGCACTCGGGAGGCAGAGGTAGGAGGATCGCCGAGAGTTCAAGGCCACCCTGAGACTACATAGTTAATTCCAGGTCAGCCTGGACCAGAGTGAGACCCTACCTTGCAAAACCAAAAAAAAAAAAAAAAAAAAAAAAAAAAAAAAAGCCCAGCAAAAACCGGGCGTGGTGGTGCACGCCTTTAATCCCAGCACTCGGGAGGCAGAGGTAGGAGGATCACCGAGAGTTCGAGGCCACCCTGGTCAGCCTGGACTAGAGTGAAACCCTACCTTGAAAAACGAAAAGAAAAAAAAAAAAAAAAAAAAAAAAAAAAACCAGCAAAAGCCGGGTGTGGTGACGCATGCCTTTAATCCCAGCACTCAGGAGGCAAAAGCAGGAGGATCACCATGAGTTTGAGGCCACCCTGAGACTACATAGTGAATTTCAGGTCAGCCTGAGCTAAAGCGAAACCCTACCTCAAAAAACAAAAACAAAAAACAAACAAAAAAACAGCAAAAACTCAGAAAAACTGTCACTCAACTCAGAGAGGCAGACTCTACGTCTCTCTGAGTTGAAGCCTGCCGCAAGAAGCAGTAGCCTGTGGGACCCCTCAGCAGCCCAGAGTGATGTTGCATGTGAGTGCCCCTAGGGGTTAGGCTAGTTAAGAGGATGAGGGAGAAAAGGGACCTGGCTTAATTAACATGTGTGAAGAGTGAACAAAGTGTGACAACTGAATTAACATAATCCGCCCCTTGACTAATGAGTTTAGGTCTTGCGACACCTCTTCTCAGTCTAAGGCTTCGGGCCCTCCTAAAACACTTGGGGCCTCTGCCCCATCCTGCCACTCTGACAGGCTCCCCATCCACCCTCCACAGCAAATCCACCACCTGGTGTGGCCCCCACATGTTTATGGTTTATATCCCTTTTTCCACTAGCAACCTGTATAACTGGAAAAGTCAGAATCCCTATTTTTTTCAGAAAAAACTCAGAATCTGATATCCCTTCTTGAGACAGTCTTCTATGCCCATCAGCCCACATGGGAGGACTGTCACCAACTCTTACAGACCCTCTTCACCACAGAGAAATGTAAAAGAATCAGAAGAAAAGCCAAGAAACTAGTGTTGGGACCCAAGGGCTGCTCCACGGAGAACCCTAATATTATCGATAAGGCTTTCCCTTCCACACGACCAGACTGGGATCCCAACACTGCTGAAAGTAGGGAGTCCCTTAACCTCTTTCACGGGACTCTGTTGGGTGGTCTCTGGGCAGCCACACAGCTCCCCACAAATTTGTCTAAGGTAAGTGAGGTGACCTGAACACCCACTGAGTCTCCTGCTGCTTTCCTAGAAAGGCTTCAGGAAGCATATAGGACATAATCCCCCATAGATCCTGAGGTCCCCAAGAATAGGCAAGCTATAAACATTGCTTTTGTAACTCAGTCCACACCAGATATTAGAAAAAAGATTCAGAAAATAGAAGGTTTTGAGGGTAAGCTTCTTTCAGAGTTAGTAGACATTACTGCCAGGGTATATAATAATAGAGATACTCCAGAAGATAGACAGGCTAAGAAAATGGCTAAGGCATCACAAGACAGCCCTTATACTTTGCTTAGTATGATTCCACCTGAAAGGCAAATATATACTGTACTGGACCTAAAAGATGCTTTCTTTAGTATCCCATTGGCCAAGGGAAGTCAACCCATTTTTGCCTTTGAATGGCAGATCCAGAACAAGGATCCAGTGGGCAACTCACCTGGACTAGGCTTCCACAGGGATTTAAAAATTCCCCCACCCTCTTTTGGAAGAGGCTCTTCATAAAGACTTGCAGGCCTTTTGCAAGGAAATGCCTGAGGCAACTCTCCTACAATAAGTGGACAACCTCCTCCTAGCTGCAGAAACAGAGGAGGAGCTGGGCATGGTGGCGCACACCTTTAATCCCAGTACTTGGGAGGCAGAGGTAGGAGGATCGCGAGAGTTTGAGGCCACCCTGAGACTGCATAGTGAATTCCAGGTCAGCCTGGGCTAGAGTGAGACCCTACCTCGAAAAACCACATAAAGAAAGAAAGAAAGAAAGAAAGAAAGAAAGAAAGAAAGAAAGAAAGAAGAAGAAGAAGAAAGAAAGAAAGAAAGAAAGAAAGAAAGAAAGAAGAGAAAGAAAGAAAGAAAGAAAGAAAGAAAGAAAGAAAAGAGAAGAAAGAGAAGAAAGAAGAAAGAAAGAAAGAAAGAAAGAAAGAAAGAAAGAAAGAAAGGGAAAGAAAGAAAGAGAGAGAGGAGGAGGAGGAATGCCTCTCTGCCACAGAGCATCTCCTGGACAACTTACAAAACCTGGGCTATCATGTATTAGCCAGGAATGCTCAACTGTGTGTGCGTAAGGCAACCTACTTGGGATATGAACTCCAAGAAGGTAGTAGAATGCTGTCGGCCTCTAGGATTCAGGCCATCACTCAAATCCCCATCCCTGCAACTCTGGGATAAAGCCCACTTAGTCAGGGTGATTGAGCTTTCTGGTATATTCTTGCATTCTCTTTTTTTAAAAAATTTAATTAATTTATTTATTTCAATTTTTTTATTGACAACTTCTTTAATTGTAGACAATATCCCATGGTACTTCCCTCCCCCCCCCCACTTTCCCCTTTGAAACTTCACTCTCCATCGTATCCCCCACCCCTCTCAATCAGTCTCTCTTTTCAGTTTGATGTCATGATCTTTTCCTTCTATTATGATGGTCTTGTGTAGGTAGTGTCATGTGTGAGGTCATGGATATTCAGGCCATTTTGTGTCTGGTCTTGTATTCTCTTTGCTAATATTTTGTTCAGAATTTTTGCATCTATGTTCATGAGGGATATTGGTCTATAATTTTCTTTTATGTTCTATCTTTGTCTGATTTTGGTATCAGTGTAATGCTGGCTTTGTAGGAGTTTAGTAGGAATTGTTCCTTTTCTATTATATGGAAAAGTTTGAGAAGCCTTGGTGTTAGATTTACCATGAAGGTCTGGAAAAATTCATCAGAGACTTCATCTGGGCCTGGACTGTTTTTAGTTGGGAGATTTTTTATAACTACTTGGATCTCCATATTTGTTATAGGTATATTTAAGTGGTTAATTTCATCTTGATTTAATTTTAGTAGGCCATATCAATCAAGGAAATCATCCATTTCTTTCAGATTTTCAAACTTAGTGGAGTATATGTTCTTTTTTTTTTTTTTTTTTTTTTTTTTTTCGGTTTTGCGAGGTAGGGTCTCACTCTGGCCCAGGCTGACCTGGAATTAACTATGTAGTCTCAGGGTGGCCTTGAACTCACAGCGATCCTCCTACCTCTGCCTCCCAAGTGCTGGGATTAAAGGTGTGCACCACCACACCCGGCAGAGTATATGTTCTTATAGTAAGACCCTATGATTTTTTTTAATTTTTAATTTTTATTTTTATTTGTTTTTGGAGAGAGACACAGAGAGAGACAGAGAGGGAGAGGGAGACAGATAGAGATGGGCGCGACAGCAGTCTCTCAGCTGCTGTGAACAAAATCCAGATGTGTGCGCCCCCTTGTGGTCAAGTGTGGCATTGTGCCCTTGCGTCACTTTGCATCTAGCTAAACATGGGACGTGGAGATTGGAACCAGCGTTCTTAGGCTTAGGAGGCAGGTGCCTTAACTGCTAAGCCATCTCTCCAGCCCCCCCTATGATTTTTTTTAAATTTCTCTGATATCTGTTGTGATGGTACTTTTTTCATCCCTAATTTTATTAATTTGTGTCTCTTCTCTCTTTCTTTTAGTCAGATTTGCTAAGGGTTTATCAATCTTATTTATCCTTTCAAAGAACCAACTCTTTGTTTCATTGATTTTTTTGTTTGTTTGTTTCTATTTCATTAATTTCTGCCCGAATCTTTATTTCTTCCCATCTACTGATTTCGGTTTGCCTTGTTCTTCTTTTTCCAAAGCCTTATGGTGAAGCATTAAGTAGTTTACTTGCTGCCTTTCTAATATCTTAATATAGGCACTTAAAGCTATAAATCTCCCTCTTAGGACAGCCTTCATTGTGTCCCAAAGGTTTTGCTACATTGTTCTCATTATCATTTGATGCTATGAACTTTTGAGTTCCTTCTTGATTTCTTCATTAACCCATTCATCGTTTAGTAGTGTATTGTTTAGTTTACATGATTTTGTATGTGCTCTGTAGCTTTTCTTGCTATTTATTTGTAATTTGATCCCATTGGATCAGATAGAGTGCAAGGAATTATTTCAGTTTTCCTGTATTTGTTAAGATTTGCTCTGTGTCCTGATATATGGTCTATTTTAGAGAATGTCCCATGTGCTGCTGAAAAGAATGTGTATTCTGCAGCATTTGGATGAAATGTCCTGTATATATCTGTTAGGTCCATTTTTTCTATGACCTCATTTAATCCAGATGCATCTCTGTTTATTTTTTGCTGAGATGACCTGTCAATTGATGAGAGTGGGGTGTTGAAGTCACCCACTATAACTGTGTTTGGTGCTATCTGTGACCTTATTTCTAATGGCATTTGATGAAATTAGGAGCACCTATGTTAGGTGCATAAATGTTTAGGATTGTAATGTTCTCCTATTGGAGTGTTCCTTAATCAATATAAAGTGACCTTTTTTTTTTTTTTTTTTTTTTTTTTTTTTTTATTTTTCGAGGTAGGGTCTCACTCTAGCTCAGGCTGACCTGGAATTCACTATGTAGTCTCAGGGTGGCCTTGAACTCACAGCAATCCTCCTACCTCTGCCTCCCAAGTGCTGGGATTAAAGGCATGCACCACCACACCCAGCTTAAAGTGACCTTTTCTATCTTATCTCACTAATGTTGGTCTGAAGTCTACCCTGTCAGACATTAGTTTTAGTGACCCCTGCTTGTTTTCTAGGCCATTTGTTTGAAACACTGTTTTCCAATCTTTTACAACCTAAGATAGTGTCCATTCTTTGTAGAAAGGTGAGTTTCTTGGAAGCAACGATTTGAAGGATCCTGCTTTTTAACCCAGTCTTCAAACCTATGTCTTTTGGTTGGGGCATGGAGGCCATTGGTATTAAGAGTTAACATTGAAAGGTGTGTATTTATTTTTGCCATTTTTCTTGTTTTATTGTTCTTCTGGTTTTACTTTTGCTCTCTTGAATTAACTAGTATTTGAGTATGGTTTGGTTTTTTTTTTTTCCAGGTTCCTATATGTGTGCTTTTCTTTCTCTTCAGCATGGAGGATCCTTTCAAGTGTTTTCTGTAAAGCTGGTTTTGTCTTCAAATATTTCTTTAGCCTGCTTTTATTGTGGAATGTCCTTATTTCAGTCTACTTGAATGGAGAGCTTTGTAGGATAAAGTAACCTTGGTTGACAGTTATCTTTCAGAACTTGGAATAGATCATTCCAAGCCCTTCTGGCTTTTGGAGTAATTGCATTGAGTAATCTGCTGTGATCCTTTGGGCTTTCCTTTGTATGTGACTTGCTTTTTCTCTCTTACTGGTTTGTGTGTTTGGTAGTTTAATTATAACATGGCGAGGAGAGGTTCTTTCCAGGTTTTGTCTGTTTGGTGTTCTAAGGGCTTGGATCTGCATTGGCATCTCTTTCCCAATTTGGGGAAATTTTCTTCTATGATTTTGTTGAAAATGCTTACTATGCCTTTGGAGTGAAATTTTTCTCCTATATGCCCTGAATTCTTATGTTTGATCTTTTCATAGTGTCCCAAATATCTTGAAATTCCCATTCATACATTTCTATTAGTTTGACTTTCTCTTTGTTGGACTGTATTACATCTGCCACCTGGTCTTTTAGTTTAGATATTCTGTTCTCTCCCTCATCCATTCTACTGGTGAGATTGTCTACAGAGTTGTTGTTGTTGTTTTTTTTTTTTTTTTAATCAACACCAGGGAAATCTGACTTCTTTTTATTTTATTTTATTGATTTATTTGACAGAAAGAGGCAGAGAGAAAGAGAGAAAGGGAGGGAGAGAATGGACATGCCAGGGCATCCAGCCACTGAAACAAACTTCAGATGTGTGCACCCCTTGTGCATCTGGCTTATGTGGGTCCTGGAGAATTGAACCAGGGTCCTTTGGCTTTGCAGGCAAATGCCTTAATCTCTAAGCCATCTCTCCAGCCCTTCTACAGAATTTTTTATTTGACTAATAGTATTTTTATTTTTTAAAATTTTTTATTATTTTTTATTTATTTTTGGAGAGAGAGACAGAGAGAGATAGAGAGGGAGAGGGAGACAGAGATGGGCACGCCAGCAGTCTCTCAGCTGCTGTGAACAAAATCTAGATGCGTGTGCCCCCTTGTGGGCAAGTGCAGCATTGCGCCCTTGCGTCACTTTGCATCTGGCTAAACGTGGGACCTGGAGATTGGAACCGCTGGACATTGGAACCAGCGTTCTTAGGCTTAGCAGGCAGGCGCCTTAACCCCTAAGCCATCTCTCCAGCCCATGACAGTATTTTTCACTGCTAGTATTTCTGACTGCTTTTCCTTTATTATTTCTATTTCCTTACTCATGTCTTGTATTGACCTCTTTATTTCATTAAATTCATTTCCTGTGTCTCCTTTTATTCCTTTGATTTCCTCTTTGATTTCTTTGAGCATAATTAAAAATTATTTATTTATTTATTTATTTATTTTTATTTATTTGAGACAGAGAGTTACAGAAATAGGCAGGTAGAGAGAAAGAGAGAGAATGGGCAGGCCAGGGCCTCCAGCCACTGCAAACAAACTCCAGATGTATGTGCCTCCTTGTGCATCTGGCTTACATGAGTCCTGGAGAGTCGAGCCTAGAACCAGGATCCTTAGGCTTCACAGGCAAGTGTTTAACTGCTAAGCCACCTCTCCAGCCCTCTTTGAGCATATATGTAATCATCCTTTTGAAATCTTTCTCAGACATTTCCTCTAAATCAATCTCACTGGAGGTAATTTCTGATTGATTAATACTTTTGGGTGGGCTTATATTATCTTGATATTTTGTGTTTTTTGTATTATAATGTAGAGATTTTTGTACCTTGGATTAATTTAATGCTTGTATTTTCTAATTATCTTCAGCATTATTAAATAAATCAATTGATGTTATATATCTTTAGGGTAGGATTGGAGAGATGGCTTAGTGATTAAGGGCACAAAGCCTGATGGACCAGGTTCAATTCCCCAATACCCAAGTAAAGCCAGATGCACAAAGTGGTGCATGCATCTGGAGCTTGTTTGCAGTGACAGAAGCTCCTGGCATGCCTATACTCACTCTCTTTCTGTCTGCCTCTTTTCTCTCTCTCTCTCTCTCTCTCTCTCTCTCTCTGTTTCTGATAGATTGATAGACAGATGATAAATAGATCTATAAATGGAAAAGGCAAGCAGTCATGCTAGAAAATCAGCAAGAAAAATCCATAGTTTACAGAAACCAGGCATAAAATGATCTTGCCCTATCTATTCTGTTGCTATAACATAGCACTTAAGGCAGGGTAATTTATAACAGAAATAGGTTTGTTTTTATTCATGTCCTGAAGATCCAAGCGCCTCATGGCAGCTTCTGCACAGTTCTGATGAGGGCTTCAGGGTAGAAGAGGAGCAAGGGCAGGTGCCAGGCTTTATAACAACCTACTCTCACATAGGTACTGTGCACTAACTGATTGAGCCCCTGGAGCTTCTAAACGACTCTCAAAATAACTAATGCACTTGCAAGGAAACTACATAAATCTCTCTCTCTCTTTGTTTTTTTCAAGGTAGGGTCTAACTGTAACCTAGGCCGACCTGGAACTCACTCTGCAGTCCCAGGCTGGCCTCAAACTCATGGCAATCCTCCTACTTCTGCTTCTAGAGTGTTGAGATTAAAAAGCATGCACCACCACACCTGGCTTACATAGATCTCTTTTTCAAAAAGATTTTCACTTATTTATTTTCAAGAAGAAGGGAGGGAGAGAGAATGGGCACACCAGGGTCTCCAGCCACTGAAAACAAACTCCAGATGCATACACCACTTTGCACACCTGGCTTTACATGGGTATACAGGCATTGAACTTGGGTTGTTAGGCTTTGTATACAAATGCCTTGACTGCTAAGTCATCTCTCCAGCCCCTACATAAGTCTCTCTCTCTCTCTCTCTCTCTCTCTTTTGGTTTTCCAAAGCAGGGCCTCACTCTAGCTCAGACTGACCTGGAATTCACTATGGGTGAATTCACTCAGGGTGGCCTTGAACTCACAGCAATCCTCCTACTTCTGCCTCCAGAGTGATGGGATTAAAGGCATGCACCACCAAGCCTGGCTTACATAAATCTCTTAATGAAGGTGGAGCTCTCATAACCTAGTTACTGCTTAAAGATCCCACCACTTTTCACTTGATCTTATTGAAAAGGATGAGAACATTGGAGACAGCTCCAATATGAGTTTTTTATTTTTTTGAGTTTTTAAATTTAATTTTATTTATGGCAGAGAGAGGGTGAGAGCACGAGAGAGAAGTGGCATGCCAGGGCCTCTACCACTGCAATAGAACTCCAGACATGTGTACCACTTGTGCACATATGTGACATTGTGTGCATGTGTCATCTTGTGCATCTGGCTTATGTAGGTTGTGGGGAATTGAACCTGGGTCCTTAGGCTTCACAGGTATGTATCTTAACCACTAAACCATCTCTCCAGCCCCAACATGGGGGTGGTAGTTTGAATATATGGCCCCCAATGTTTTATTAGTTTATAGTTTGCATCTGCAGCCACCTTGCTGGAGGCAATGTCACTTGGCAGATCTTAAGGTGTGGTGGTGGGTTTAGGATTCCATTGTAAAGATGTGCAAAGTGTGCCCAATGGGAGTTCCTGAGGTGTGCTGTGCTGTGTGGCTGATGGCTTTTCTTTTTTCTTTTTTTTTATTTTAATTATTATTTTTTATTGACTTTTAATCTTGCATACCAAAAAAACCCCACCTGATATTTCCCTCCCCTCCCCCATTCCACTTTAGAACTCCAGTCTCCACCATATCCCCTCCCTCTCTCCATTAGTCTCTCTCCTAATTTGATGACATCATCTTTCTCTTCTATTTTGAGGGTCTTGCAAAGGTATTGCTAGGCACTGCAAGATCATGGATATCAAGGCCAATTTCTGTCTGGGCAGTTGCATTGTAAGAGGTCATATCCTTCCTTTGGCTCTTCCATTCTATCCGCTCCCTCTTCCGCAATGGTCCCTGAGCCATTGGAGGGTGTGGCTGATGGCTTTTCTTTCTCTTGCCTGGTCCTGTAAGAGCAGGCCACTTCTCCTGCCATTATGGAACTTCCCCTGGATCTGTAAGCTTCAATAAATAATATCCCTTCCTTCATAACTGTGCCTGGTCTGGAAGTTCATCTCAGTGAACCTGAAGCTGTCTGCTACAATGGGTTTTGACTAAAACAAAAGATATCCAGACTATAGCAGTTCTAACTGGGGAGATGACTTAGCAGTTAAGTGCTTGCCTGCAAAGCCAAAGGACCCAGGTTCAATTCCCCAGGAACCACATGAGCCAGATGCATAAGGTGGCACATGCATCTGAAATTCGTTTGCAGCAGCTGAAGGCCCTGGTGCACCCATTCTCTCTCTTTCTCTCTCTCTCAAATAAATAATTTTAAAAATTACAAAGTAGCCGGGCGTGGTGGCACACGCCTTTAATCCCAGCACTTGGGAGGCAGAGGTAGGAGGATCGCCATCAGTTCAAGGCCACCCTGAGACTACATAGTTAATTCCAGGTCAGCCTGGGCCAGAGTGAGATCCTACCTCAAAAAAAAAAAAAAAAAAAAAAAAAAAAAAAAAAAAAAAAATTACAAAGTATAGCAGTCCTTAAAAAAATGAACCAATGTTCAATTTCACTCACAAAAAAAGATGCAATGGTTTGCACCACATGTTTCTTTCCAGGCTCACAAAGTTCTAAATACTTGATAATATAATTAGTTCAAAATCTGTGAGGAAGTATCATGAATGGGAATATAATATGATACAACTATAAAACTGACATAGTGGCTCACACCTATATTCACAACACTTAGGAGACAGAAAGAGGAGAACAACTGCAAATAGGTTCAGGGTTAGTAACATAACGAGACCTTGTCTCAAAATAAAAATACAAAGCTAGGCGTGGTGGCACACGCCTTTAATCCCAGCACTCGGGAGGCAGAGGTAGGAGGATCGCCACGAATTCGAGGCCACCCTGAGACTACATAGTTAATTCCAGGTCAGCCTGGACCAGAGTGAGACCCTACCTTGCAAAAGCAAAAAAAATAAAAATAAAAAAATAAAAATAAAATAAAAATACAAAAAGCTTATATAACCACATGCATGTAAAAATGCCCATCATCTAAGCAATTTTTAGGAATCTGTTGTTGTTACCTTTGTTTGCTGAGACAAAACCCAACCAACCATGGCCTATGGAAGGAAAGGGTTTATTTCAGCTTACACGCTTGAGGGGACGCTTCACTGTGATGGATAAGGGAATAAGAAAATGTGATGGACAAGGAAATGTTATAAAGAAATGTTACACTTGGTATGCAGGATATAGTACCTTGCAAAGGTCACCTGTGGTGTGCAGTGCCTTACAAATGTTACTTTTGGCATGCAGGATATGGTACCTTGCAAATGTTACCTTTGGCATGCAGAATACCAGGCCATCAGCTCGAATGAGATAACCACTACCATTTTTTTTTTCTCTTTTCGTTTGTTGGCTGTTGTCACATAGACTTGTTTAGCAATTTGTCCTCATAACCCCTGATCAGATGTAAATGGGGGCTGCACTCTTGAGTTCCTGGTTTGAAATGTAGTCCTGGCCAGAAATAAATGCCTCTAATTTTTACTAATATCTTATTCGTGTTATACTGGTGAATCTCTGAGTGGCCCCAGACCCATTACATTCATCATAGCAGGGGAAAAGCATGGCCTGAGCAGAGGCTGGTTATCATCACATCTTCCTGCTTCAGCAGCTGGTAAGAAGCAACAAGAATGAGCTGAGTCTCCATTGGTAAATGGGAACCGGGGTATAACACTGCTAAGCTCATACCTTGCAACTCCAGCAAGGCTCTACCTTCTAAATTGCCACCAGTTGGGGACCCAATATTCAGAACACATGAAGCTATGGGGGATATCTCATATAGGCCACCACACAATCCCCAAATTAGCAAAAGTATTTTAAAATTAGGTTAGGTATCAACCTCTTTTTAAGGGGCTAATTATAATAGCAAAATATGGGGAAAAAACCCAAATATCCAGCAACAGTGGACTAGTTGTGTTGGGCATTGCTAAAAATGGACTGGGACTGTGAGGAAGCTTGCCTGAACTGTTGGACATGGCCTGGGATCTTGGGCTGTGGGAGTTGCAGCTGGCCTTATCATAGGGAACCCACCCTGGAGACAGTGACTGGCCTTCCCTACCCTCGGGCAAGGTTGTAGTGTTCCCTGTCATTGCCCAGAGTGGGCAGAACTGGTGAGGCCCTCCTGCCTTGATCCCAAAAGTATCTGATCATCCCATAAGTCAGGCTTTGCCCTTCCCCCACAGTTCCTGACCTTGTGGCTAATTGCCCAAGAGTCCCTTATGTGGCTGAAGTCATGTAGTCTTTCCCGCCACTTCACAGCTACTCTACTCCCTCACAACTCTGAAGTCACATAGCTTTTCCTGCCACTATCTCCGTTATACTTCAGCCTTTCAACCAATTAGATAGCAACTATATACATAAACATATACATAAACTATGTATCCAATCACCATATAGTCTGTATGTGCCATCTCAACCATTCTCAAGTGTTTATAAACCCATTCCCTTGTTGAATAAAGGAGAGTGTGCTATCCATCAGACTGCCTTCCGGGTGTTTATTGCCCATCGTTGCACTCACCTGCTGCTCCAGGACCCTGCTTCCCTCCAACTCCTCCTGAGCCTGGGATGTCGGTGGCCAACAATCCCCAAGAATGGTGAGAACCCACATCTGGCACCTGAACAGGGGGACCCTCCTGGATATATTTGGCCAGGGGTTAATAGGTAACTTTCTTTTCTTTTTCTTTTTCTTTTTTTTTTTTCAGAAAGAAAACTGTTTAGATTTTACTGTGGGGATCCATTTCAGTCTTCATAAGTCAACCAATAAATGGTCTCAATTGGTCCTCCTTACACTCTGAGGACATTAAAAAAATTCTTTGAGGGTTAGGGGTTAAGGGCCTGCCCGCCTGGCCTGTTCCAGCGGTTCCATGTTCTCCAGGTCCCACGTTTAGCCAGATGCAAAGTGACCAAGGGTGCACTTGACCACAAGGGGTGCACACATCTGGATTTTGTTCGCAGCAGCTGAGACACTGCTGGTGTGCCCATCTGTCTTCCTCTCTCTCTCTCTCTCTCTGTGTGTGTCTCTCCAAAAAAATAATAAAAAAATAAAAGTTTAAAAAATTCTTGTGTATAACCCATCAAGGGCTGGAAATACAAAAATAAGGTTATGGGTTTCTCCTTTCTCCATCAGAGGAAGGCTCTACTAATTCATGCTAAGTTGCAAGTGCTCAATTTACCTTCCTGACACTTCAAAAGTCCTCCTACAATCACTGCCCTGACCTTTCTCAGATCAGCTAGTAAGGACTTTTGTAGGTTTTTTTAAGGGTTTTTTCCCTATAGGTTTAAAAAAACTTTATGAATTCTCCATCCAAAAGAGAGAGGCAGCTTAATTTTTCCCCAATATATCTCCATCACTTGGGAGGCAGAGGAGGAGGGCAAGCCTCATAGTGAATTCTCAGCCTTCCTCCATCAGAGGGAATATTTGCCTCAAATACAAGATCAGTATTAAACAGGAACAATTTTCTCCTCCTCCTAAATCAAGGTGAACTTTTATTTCTTTCATGATCAACAAAACCAGAAGAAACGCTTTCTGGTTTAATTTTTAAAACAAGGACCAATTTAGAAAGAAAAATCCCTGACCCTACTGCTGGGGACCATCTCCTCAAAAGTATTGTATGGGAGGGAATGACCTCCGAATGCAGGGCAGCCTGTCAAGGGCTCAAAGATGAGCATTATGATAAATGGATAGTTGACACCCAGGATATTGGGACTGCCATCCATAGTGAACAAGGCTGCCTTCTTTAGCCCAGGCCTCTACCCACCCCTACCACCATATCCACCCCTGATCCTAACTGCCCCCTGAACACATCCTACTGGGACAAAAAAAAAAAAAAAAACCTAACATGATGAATCCCCCCCAATCAGCAGCCCTAAAAAGTAAAGGAAAACGTTTCAATTGTGGGAGGATGGACATTGGAAAGGGGAATGTCCCAGAGGCCCTGCACCAAATTCCAAAGCCCCCTACCAAAAACACTCTGCCCTAGATGCTGCAGAGGATTTCACTGGAAAAGGGATTGTCATTCTACTCATGATATAAACATCAAACCCCTGGAGCCTTTAAACTTCAAAAGGGGCAGCCCTCAGCCCTGTCAATAAGAGGGAAGACCCATAAAGTACAATGGGTAAGAAGTATCCTGGAAGGGGCCCACCCAAAATTAGCCCTAGAAGTAGGAGGAAAAAATTTTAAATTGGAGCAGATAAAACTATTCTGGAACAATCCGAGGTCCCTTGACACTGGGAGTAAATCCAACTAATGGGGCTAGGAAGTCCTTCCCAAACATATGTTACCAAAAAGGCTTACAAATGGAAGGATCCAGATGGCACTATAGGCCTTATTAGACACCTAGTGGCTGATGTAACACTAACCTACTCAGAAGAGATATTCTTGAAGCCCTAGATGTAGTTATTGCCAGCAAATTGAAGAAGAATGCATTGAAACAGAGGATTATGAGAGGTATCTCTGCTGATGTCACCCCCAATCCTAAAGGCCACTGTTAAATATGAAACTCTCTGCCTAGAATGGCTCTCTAATGAGCCAGTTTGGGTTGAACAGTGGCTTCTATCAAGGGAGAAACTTGAAATCAGCTAGTAACAGAACTACTTCAACTTAACCATATCCACCCTTCTTGAAGCCCATGGACTACTACTGTGTTTGTAATTAAAAAGAGCTCAGGAGGATGGAGATTATTACAAGACCTTAGGGCCATTAACAAGGCCATGCTCATTTGGGGCGCCCCTCAAAGGGGACTTTCCTTGTCTTGGCCATACTCACCAATACCCCTCTCCCTGCTATCAACATCAAGGATTGCTTCTTTTCCATCCCTCTGCACCCTAGGAACCAACAGCACTTTGCATTTTCAGTTCCCTCTGTCAATAATTCGGGACCTTCCAAACATTTTGAATGGATGGTCCTGCCTCAAGGCATGGCTAAAAGTCCTACCATATGCCAAGAGGTGGTTGCTACAGCATTAAGGCCTCATTTAAACCAAGGACTTAACATTTATCATTACATGGATGACATTCTTGTTTGGAAAGACTCCTCTGCTTTGCCAATAGAATTAAGAGACCAATTGCTACCTTCCCTCATGGCATGGTGGCGCACGCCTTTAATCCCAGCACCGGGGAGGCAGAGGTAGGAGGATTGCCATGAGTTCAAGGCCACCCTGAGAATACAGAGTGAATTCCAGGTCAGCCTGGGCTAGAGTGAGACCCTACCTTAAAAAACCAAAAAAAGAAAAAAAAATCACCCTAAATAAAGTCCAATTAATCCCACCCACAACCTTTCTGGGAATGGAGCTCTCCTTACTTCTGCCTGGCCCCTAAAGCCCACCCTCTCCTTCCCCCAAAAGCTCATACTCGCCTCATTCCAGAGCTTTCTGGGAAACCTCAACTGGCTTCAGCCATGGCTCCAGATCCCTACCAGTGATCTATTGCCCCTATTTGACATGTTAAAGGGTGACAAGGACCCATCCTCCCCCCACTCTCAAAGCCCAGAAGCAAAACAGGCATTAACCAAGATTAATAACATTTTCTGTGATATGGCCCTTGCCCAATACTCACCAGACAAGCTGAACCAACCGAGGAGGGTCTCACTCTGGCCCAGGCTGACCTGGAATTAACTATGTAGTCTCAGGGTGGCCTCGAACTCACGGCGATCCTCCTACCTCTGCCTCCCGAGTGCTGGGATTAAAGGCGTGCGCCACCACGCCCGGCTCCAACTTTTATTTTTTGGAGAGAGACACACAGAGAGAGAGGGAGAGGAAGACAGATAAAGATGGGTGTGCCAGCAGCCTCTCAGCTGCTGCGAACGAAATCCAGATGTGTGCGCCCCCTTGTGGTCAAATGCGGCATTGCACCCTTGTGTCACTTTTGCATCTGGCTAAACATGGGACCTGGAGATTGGAACCTCTTTAGATTGGAATCAGCGTTCTTTAGGCTTAGGAGGCAGGCTCCTTAACCGCTAAGCCATCTCTCCAGCCCAGAACCAACTCTTTTTTTTTTTTTTGGTTTTGCGAGGTAGGGTCTCACTCTGGTCCAGGCTGATCTGGAATTCACTATGTAGTCTCAGGGTGGCGTCGAACTCTCGGCGATCCTCCTACCTCTGCCTCCCGAGTGCTGGGATTAAAGGCGTGTGCCACCACGCCCAGCCAGAACCAACTTTTAATATTTAACTCTTCCCTGACCATTATGGGGGTGCTACATCAATCCCAAGGTGTCCTAGAATGGCTCCACACCTCTATTGGTGGAGCCTCAAGCATATTAACAGAGGTTGACACCCTTGCAACCATGATTAGAACTGGGCAAGACTGAGCCCTGCAGACCTTGGGCAAAGAACCTGACACTATCATAACCCCCTTCCCCATCTCTGACATACAATGGCTACTCAGGAATCACTCCTGATTTGCTATTAGTCTATTGAGCATCCCTGGTCAAATTGACAACCATTATCCTAATGAAAAATGGATCCCTGCAATACCCCTCTTAAAATGGCTCCCACCCCACCCTTTTTCAAGAAAACCCATTCCAGGAACACCCCCATTTTTACAGATGGGGGAAAAAGGGGAGCAGCTGTAATTCTCAGCCACCCAGGGGATCAAACCCCACCATTTGCTTTAGGGAGCTTCCTGATAGATCCCCACAATACAAAGAATTATATGCCATTTATCTGGCACTATTAGAGGAAGATGGCCCTTTCAATATTTTCTCCAATGGTGTATATACTGTTAACTTGCTCCCCTGGTTTGCTTGCTCACATATATGGCTAGATGAAAACCCCCTTTCACCACTACTGATAAAAGTTTTTAACCTTATTTGTTAAAGAAAAGCCCCTCTCTATATACAACACTTAAGGTCCCACAACACTTAAGGTCCCACAGCACTCTATCTGGCCCCCTTTCAGAGGGAAATGCACTAGCAGATCAAGTGGCCTCACACGGAAGCCCGGCTGATACCTTCTTAACCATTCTTGAGGAGGCTAAAAAATTCCATGCTAATACCCATGTAAACATCAAAGGGCTTCAATTGTGCTTTTCCCAAATCCCTAAAAGTCAGCTCCAACATATCTTTAAAAACCTGCCACTCCTGTGCCTCATTAATCACCACACCAGCTCTCCAGACTATGGGCACCAACCCCAGAGGCCTTAAAGCTAATGCCCTCTGGCAGGTTGATGTCCCCCATGTCCCCCAGTTGGGTTGCCAAAAATATGTATTTGTAACAGTGGATACATACTCCTGCTTCATGTGGGCCATGGCCCAGACAGGAGAAAATACAAAAAGGCTAATATGCCATATGCTATCTACTTTTGCTATCATGGGCATCCCTCACCAAATAAAAACTGATAATGGCCCAGCTTTTATCAGCTTCTCATTCAAAACATTCTGTGTGCAATGGAGGATCACACATCACACAAGAATTCGACACAACTCTCAGGGCCAAGGCATAATAGAAAGAACACATCAGACACTTAAAAACCAACTTAAAAAACAACAGACTAATAACTACCCACCAACCTCCAACTGGCCATGGCACTGGCTACTCTAAATATTTATAACATATACAAAAATTCCCAACAACCCCCCATCGCCCTTCACTGGAACACACCAAAAATCACCCCTCCCATCCTTGTACTATGGTGAGACCCTCTAGATGGAAAATAGAAAGGGCCAGACCCCCTCCTAACTATTTCTATTTTTACAGGACCAGCCCAGGCCTATCTGGGTCCCAGTTCCAAATGTCTGATTCAACCCCACTGACCAAGGAGATGGCTCACCTGAAACTGAAACAGAAGTGTCCCCCTCATCACAAGAAATGGAAAAGGAGGACCCCCCCAGGCTCCCCAGGAGGAAAAAATGCCTACTTGGGGCCAAATTGAGGCCCTGTACCAGCAAGGAGTCATGCTGGTATGAAATTCACAGCAGCCTCTATCACCAGAGACTGTTTATATCCTTACTTGTTATCCTGACCTTAAAAGTAGCACAGCTAGGGCTGGAGAGATGGCTTAGCGGTTAAATGCTTGCCTATGAAGCCTAAGGACCCCTGTTCGAGGCTCGCTTCTCCAGGACCCACGTAAGCCAGATGCACAAGGGGGTGCATGCATCTGGAGTTCGTTTGCAGTGGCTGGAGGCCCTGGTGCACCCATTCTCTCTCTCTCTCTCTCTCTCTCTCTCTCTCTCTCTCTCTCTACCTGCCCATTTCTATATCTCTCTCTCTCTCAAACAAATAAATAATAAAATATTTTAAAAAAAAGTAGCACAGCTCAACAAGCATATTGGGCTTATGTACCTGACCCCCCTCTAGCTAGGGCTGCTCTTTGGGAAGAACCCCTACCTAAGATATTTTCCAATGCTTCCCTTACCTATTTATTTTGGAGGGAGACACGGGGGGGGGGGAGAAGAAGACAGAGAATGGGCGCGCCAGCAGTGTCTCAGCTGCTGAGAACGAAATCCAGATGCATGCGCCCCCTTGTGGTCACGTGCAGCATTGCGCCCTTGCGTCACTTTGCATCTGGCTAAATGTGGGACCTGGAGATTGGAACTGCTGGAGATTGGAACCAGTGTTCTTAGGCTTAGGAGGCAGGCGCCCTAACCCCTAAGCTATCTCTCCAGCCCGTGATAGGTATCCTGAGGGATGTTATATAATGTATACAAACCACCCATTAATTACAGATGGTGAATACCAAAATAAATATAACTTACGATTACAATTGGGTCCCCAGGAAGGCAAACAGTAAGAGGTACCGCCCATCCTGAGTCCCCAAGGGTGGCCTCAACCAGAATTATGGAAAGTAGGAGTTACCCGAAAAGAAAATCATTTTAAGTTTCAGACGTGTCTGCCCCTCCCTTTTCATAGTTGGGCCTGGGTAGGTCAATCACCAAAATGGGTTTACTATCTTAGTTGTACCCGGTGTATTATCACCAATTGTATCAATTCTAAGGGAAACACAGCTGCAGATTACTCCTCCAATGTAGTCTTTATTGTCATGCGGCCTCCTTACTTAATTACGCCAGTCAAAAAGACTGAGCCCTGGTACTCCAGCTTCAGAGCTCAAGTGTTCCAGCAGCTCAACAGATTGCTGACATGGAAAAGAGGATTCATAGAATGGCTAATTGTGGGGATCATTGCTACAATCACCATCACTGCCTCTTCCACGTGGCAACAGTATTCCTGGCACAATCAATGAAGACAAGTGATCATGTTAATGGACTGGCTAAAAATGTATCTCAAGCCCTTTCATCAGCTACATACTGATAAAAAGGTGTTAGTCTGGTTAGATGCTCAGAAGATGCTGTTATATATTTAGGAAGACAGGTTGTCAATCTGGTGGCTCAAATGCAATTGGTCTGTAATGCTAATTATCAATTCATATGTGTTACTCCTTTACAATGGGACTGCTACTGAATGGTGGAAGGTTGAAAATCATATTCAGGGTATTTGGAATCATAATAATCTCAGCATAGTTTTACAAAGTTTACAAAAAGAAATATCTGTTATTTCACATAGTCACTTGTCTTTTGGTGATCCTAATAAGGCAGCAAAAGGATTTTTTGATGCCCTAGAGAACATATTACAAAAATTATCTCCCAAACAGTTTCTTTCTCAGATTTTCGTTTGGCTACTATTGGTGTCAGGCACCCTGCTACTACTCTTATGCATAATTCCCTGTATGTGTAAATTAGGGCTCAAACAATATAGACAAATCTTGGCCTATTGGGTCCTTTTACATCATCTGGCTCTAACTGTACTCTCAGTAAGCTACAAAAAAACTTACCCAAGATAACACTGCCCCATTTTACAAACAAAGAGGGAGTTGTTGGGCATTGCTAAAAATGGGCTGGGACTGTGAGGAAGCTGGCCTGAACTATTGGACATGGCCGGGGACCTTGGGTTGTGGGGGTTGCAGCTGGCCTTATCATCGGAAACCCACCCTGGTGATGGTGAATGGTCTTCCCTACTCTTGGGCAAGGTTGTAGTGTGCCCTGTCATCGCCCAGAGTGGACAGAACTGGCGAGGCCCTCCCACCTTGATCCCAAAAGCATCTGACCATCCCATAAGTCAGGCTTTGCCCTTCCCTCACAGTTCCTGATCTTGTGGCTAGCTGCCCAAGAAACCCTTATGTGGCTGAAGTCACGTAAGCCTTTCCCACCACTTCTGTTATAGCCCTTGCAACTCTGAAGTCAAGTAGCTTTTCCAGCCCCTATCTCCCTTACATTTCTGCCTTTCAACCAATTAGATAGCAATCCATAAACTATGTATCCAATCGCCATATAGTCTGTAATGCTATCTCAACCTTTCTCAAGTGTTTATAAACCCACTGCCCTGTTGAATAAATGAGAGCGTGCTATCCATCAGACTGCCTCCCAGGTGTTTATTGCCCATCGTTTCACTCACCTGCTGTTCCAGGACCCTGCTTCCACCCAACTCCTCCTACTCCTGGGATGTCGGTGGCCAACAACCCCCAGGAATGGTGAGGACCCACATAGCTGTATTGTCATGAGGGCATGTACACAACCTAGAGGACCATGCCACTACAGAAGAGAAATAAGAAATGTGCCCACATGCTCCAAGACGCCAAGATCAAATACAGTTTGGTAAGTGCAGAATGCTAGTGTTTGCTGATGTTTAAATAGAATTCTTAAGAATGGAAGGATAGGAGGCTAGGGCTGTAGTTGGTAGAGTGCTTGCCTAGCTTGCACAAAGTCCTGGATTTAACCCCCAGTTCCAGGCTCCCACTTCACTGCAATCCTCCTACCTCTGCCTCCTGAGTGCTGGGATTAAAGGCATGCACCACCATGCCCAGCAGGATGTCGCTATATTGCATGTAGAAAATGACCCTGAATGGAAATGCATAGCATCCACCTATGAAGCCTTCCTGCCCACTCCCAAACTGGACCTAATCTTGGTCTGCAGTAAAGTCAATAAACAAAAGAGCACTACAGACAGGCTGGAGAGATGGCTTAGCGGTTAAACGCTTGCCTGTGAAGCCTAAGGACCCCGGTTCAAGGCTCGATTCCCCAGGACCCACGTAAGCCAGATGCAGGAGGGGTGCATGCATCTGGACTTCATTTGCAGTGGCTGGAGGCCCTGGTGTGCCCATTATCTATCTGCCTCTTTCTCTGTCTGTCACTCTCAAATAAAGAAATAAAAATAAACAAAAAAGTAAAAAAAATTTAAAAAAAGAGCACTACAGAACAAAAACAGCAAAATCTAAAGCATAAGTAACATGTTGGGTATTCTGACTTTAATAAATAAATTGCAAAGAAAGGGGCTGAGTACCCAAGTTTGATCCTCAGACCCCATGTAAAAAGCCAGAAGTCGAGCCGGGCGTGGTGGCACATGCCTTTAATCCCAGCACTCGGGAGGCAGAGGTAGGAGGATCACTGAGAGTTCAAGGCCACCCTGAGACTACATAGTTAATTCCAGGTCAGCCTGGACCAGAGTGAGACCCTACCTTGCAAAAAACAAAAAACAAAAAACAAACAAACAAACAAAAAGCCAGAAGCCATGGAAAGCTTCCATAATACCAGCACTGCCAGAGTAAAATGGGAGGTGGAGATGAAAATTTCCTGGAAGCTCTTGGTAAGAACAGCAAAAGGAGCAAAAGCAGATTGAGTCTGAGATTGAGATAAACCCTGCCTTAAATGAGGTGGAATGATGAGGATGCACCCAAAAGTTTTCCTCTGACCTCCGTGTATGCTCTGTGGCAAGGCATGCTTGCACTCACACAAACATGGACACACAAAAATAAATTTTTAAAAATTTGCAAAGGGAGGCTGGTGTGATTGCTTAGTGGTTAAGGAGCTTGCCTGCAAAGCCTAAGGACCCAATTCAATTCCCCAGTACCCATGTAAGCTAGATTCACAAGGTGGCACATGAGTCTGGAGTTCATATGCAGTTGCTGGAGGCCCTGGCACACCCATTCTCTCCCTCTCTGCCTCTTTCCCTCTCTCTTTCTCAAATAAATAAGTAAATAAATAAATAAATAAAATATTTTTTTAATTACAAAGGGCTGGAGAGATGGCTTAGCAGTTGAGATACTTGCCTATGAAGCCTGAGGACCCAGGTTTGATTCCCCAGTATCCAGATAAGCCAGATGCACAGGGTGGCATATACATCTGGAGTTCATTTGCAATGGCTAAAGGCCCTGGCATGCCCTCCTTCTCTTTCTGTCTGTCTGTCTGTCTCTTTCCTTGTCTCTCTCTCTCAAATAAATAAATAAAATATTTTATTTTAAAATTGTTTTATATTTTATTTTTATTTATTTGAGAAAGAGAGAGGGGCAGATGGAGAGAGGGAGAGAGAATGGGTGCACTGCAAACGAACTCCAGATACATGCACCACCTTGTTCTTCTGGCTTACATGGGTCCTGGGGAATTGAACCTGGGTCCTTAGGCTTTGCAGGCAAGTGCCTTAACTGTTAAGTCATCTCTCCAACCCAATAAAATATTTTTTAAACTGCTAAAAGAAATTGGAGAAGCACAATATAGATAAAGAAACTTAAGAGGAGCTTTACCTCTTCCAGCCTCCCTCATGCAGGAACTCTCTGTACTCCTCTTTCCTTCTCTTAATCTAATAAAGTCTCTCTAAACCTAAAAAAAAAAAAAAAAAAAAAGAAATTTAAGAAAACAATGAACTAATTGCATTGTCTGTACCTGGCTTGAATATGGATCTACATTAAACCAATTATAAAATAATGCAGGAGATCTGAATCCCAACTAGATATTTGAAGGCAACAAGAAATAATAGTGAATATTTGTGTGAAATGCTGGCTTTGTTTTGTTGAGGCAGGGTCTTATTCTAGCCCAAACTGACCTGGAACTCACTTTGAATCCCAGGCTGGCCTCAAACTCAGTGATCCTCCTTCCTCAGCCTCCAAGTGCTGGGATTAACGGAATAAACCACACATCACACCTGGCTGAATGGATTGAGACCAACCTTAGCTACTAGACACTACTAAGAGGAAGGAGATGGAAAGATGAAGACAGTGAAGGAGAGGAGGGAAAGGAGAGAAGCACAGACATGTGTGCATATGTATATAATTATAATATATAATATATATGAAAAATACATATGTATATTTATTTTGGGACACAATTGACAATTCTAATAAGGCATCAGATTCTGGTACAAGGTAGGCAGTTGGGAAGGAATAGGTATGTAAAAAGAGAGCAAGGTCCAGATGGGACCTGGACTAGAACCCAGGAGGACAGGCTTCAAACCCTTACAGGAAAAGCTGAGGCCTCTCATCTTGTTGCTGAGGGAGCCAGAGAAAGATGGGGCAGGTGTAGGTTGTTTGCACCCCATGCTACCTAGTAAACTAATGAACACGTGTGAGCTACAGCAGGGCCTTCTCATACCTTCCATAGAGGACTCACTGTAATTCTTACATTTATTCTATGTATTTCCTGTTGTCCCCACTTACATGTAGGGTCCAGGACACATACTTGTTAAGATCATTTTATTTTTGTTCACTGATTGTGGTGGTTTGATTCCAGTGTCCCCCATAAACTTAGGTAGTCGGAATGCATCACCAGGTGATGGCAATTTGGGAATTAACACCTCCTGGAGGAAGTGTATTTTTGAGGGCTCATTTATGGGTGTTACAACCAGCATTTGGCACACTCTCCTATTGCTGTTGTCCACCTGATGTTGGCCAGGAGGCAATGTCCACCCTCTGTTCATGCCATCATTTTCCTCTGCCATCATGGAGCTTCCCCTCAAGTCTGTAAGCCAAAATAAACCTTTTTTTTTTTTTTTCCTCCACAAGCTGCTCTTGGTCGGGTTTTTCTGCCAGCAATGCCAACCCAGCTGCAACAGTGACTTAGCCCCACTATAGTTAATATTATTAACTTGGTAGGATCTAGAATCACTTATGAGACAAACCTCTGGGTGTTTGTGAGAGTTTCTTTCTTTCTTTCTTTTTGTTTTGTTTTGTTTTTCAAGGTAGGGTCTCACTTTAACCCAGGTTGACCTGGAATTCTCTATGCAGTCTCAGGGTGGCCTCAAACTCATGGTGATCCTCCTACCTCTGCCTCCTGAGTACTGGCATTAAAGGCATGCACCACCACGCCTGGCTTGTGAGAGTTACTAAATTAGGCTAATTGAGCCTGGTGAGACCCTTCCTTGAAAAAATGAATAACTTAAGCTAATTGAAGTGGAAAGCCCCATCCTAATTATGGATGGTGTTATTTCAAGGGTTAGGGTCTTAAACTGAATAAAAATGAGAAAGTGAGCTGACCATCACATTCAGAATTCTCTAATTCCTGACGGTTGATTGAATGTGGCCAGTTACTTCATATTCCTGTTGCCAAGCCTAACCTTAATTTCACCATGATGGACTCCATCCCTGAAAGACCCAGGACAGAGTAGCACCATGACAGGCCTCATTCACTCTGAAGGCCACAGGGGTGAGTTCCCAGAATCAAGGGAAGAACAAGCAGTACCAGGGAAAACCATAAACTTGCTGTGTGAGCATGACTCAACATTCTTGCGGTCCTGGGCCAGATGGCCCAATAAGATCCACTGTCTCAGAATTTTGTAAATGTCAACCAATCAAGTGACTGTAATCGTGCCAACCTGTTCAAACGTAACCACTGCTTGCTGAGCCCATTAAGTTAGAAATTCCCCTAGACCTAGCCCTCCAAAACCCTAAGACCAATCAAGAATCCCCAAGTACAGTTACTGTTCAAATTAGCCAATCATGTGGTTGCGTGGGTGATAGCCCTCTTCCCCCTTGTTCAAACCTCAATAAAAAGCCCATTTTTTTGCTTCTAGGGGCTCTTGCATGGATCCACTGTGTTGGTGAAGGCTAGAGACTGAACTTAAGCCCAAGTAAAGCTCTTTGCGTTTGCATACGTGTTTGGTCATCCTTGGTGGTCACTGGGGGCGCCTTGAACTGGGCATTACATCCCCTCAAACTGTAAGCCAAAATATCCCCTTCTTTCCTGAAGATGCTTCCCATCAGGTATTCAGTCACAGCACTGAGAAAATTAATACATCCCAGTGCTTAAACACTTCCTATACTTTCTAGCACACAATTCAAAATAAACATTGCACTTGTAGAGAGGAAAATGAGTTAGTACTGCTATATACCACACATGCTGAGGATGTTAACTAATTAATGCAAGGGAAGAGCACAGAAGTGTCTGCTGTATTATTCTTTCAACTTTTATAAATACATGAATATTTGCAAAATAAAACAAGTTGCAAAGCTAGATATGGTAACACCTATAGTTCCAGCCACTAAGGATCTAACAGGCATGCAGCCTGGGTAGCATAGAGGAAAAATATAGAATGCACTAATTTTGAGTCCTTTCTGTAGCATTAATTTTCTATTAGGATTAAGGGAGTCAGAATGGAGCTGGACCCCAACTGACAAAGCAAAAGCAGCCCAATAATGGTGACAAATTCAGATGACCTTTGTTCCCAACCTCAGTCTCTCGGTATAAAGTATCCGGTTATACTTCTGTGTACGGTTATGAAAGGAAGCAGATCTTGCACTTCTCAAAATGGGGATCCCTGACCCATCATGGATTCGTGGGAGTATAAACAAAAGGCTTTGGACTGTAGTGATGGGTACTAATTACTGTCCATCCTCCCAATTTTCTGCCTCATCTCCCTCATCAGCTGCAAGTCCACAGTGGTGAGCCCTCTCTGGCCTCTAGCCAAGTCCGCACAGTCAAGACACAGATGGCCTTCAGGAGACGAGGACAACGGCAGGTTAGACACAAATCTCCACGCCTGTCAGCCTCTTCTGGCGTGAGGACGTCTGTGCCTGTGCCTCCCGCCACCTCCTCCAGCAGGGACTCCACACTCCACAAAGCCCTTAAAGTTCGGTCGCGATGGACGGCAGGACCCACACCTGCCCGGAGCCATAATGGGGAGAGGGCGCCAGCACCATATGGCGCTCATCGGCTTAGATGTGGGAAACAACCACCCAAGCCCCCAAGCAAGATGACTCCATGGGGCTGCAAAGAGGGAAGATTCCAAACGTTCCAGCGCAGAAAGAGCGCATGAAGGTAAGAAACAGTTTCGGCGGGGCGGCTTCTTGCCCCACTTCCGCCGACGCCCCGGAAACGCGGGCGTGGCTCAGTGTAGCGAGGCCTTCGAGGCTCCACAAAGGCCTGCGCTGGCCACGGCTCGGCGGCGTCGCCCCGCGGGCCGCCGTGGAGGGAGGTGTCGGTGGGCGGGGCCAGGGGGACGTCGGATTCCAGGATTGACGGCTCGCGTTGCGGGGATGGGGGGGTGAGGGGCGGGGCTCGCTGGGATTGGCGGCTGCGCAGACTGGGCGGGCCAGCCTCTTTGTTTTAGGGCGCTGCGGCTGCCACCCCTCTGCGAGAGGTTGCGGCGTATGGTGAGTCCTTCTTTCCGTGGGACCCTCTCCCCCACCCGCGTTTGAGTCGCGCGTTCTCCCTCGGTTGGTTGCGGCCGCTGAGAACCCCAGGCAGCTCCTTTCCCGGGCCCGCTCCTCCATCTCCACCCTGGACCCCGCGCCGTGCCTTCCGGTAGCCGGGGTCGGAGTAGGGGGCCTCCGCTGGGAGCGTGGGGGCCGGCGGTTCCCCAAACGTAGGCGTGGAAGTGTCAGCCATGGCTGATCTCGAACCTGCGGCCTGCGTAGCCGCTACCCACTCTAGGCTAGAACTTCAGGTTTTTTTTTTTTTTTTCTGTCACATGCGCGACCCCAGTGGCCTCAATAGCGAAGACATTTCCTATCCAAGCTAGGCGCCGCTCTGTTTCTCAATGTCCACTTTCTTTCCGAATTTCTTTTAATGGATGAAACCAACCTCTTGTAGCATTTTCATTATTTTTGTCATACAAATTTTGTAATAGAAAATGATAACCAATAATCCTGTTAATTTAAAGCATGTTAGAAAGATATGACGCCACGGCCCAGCACCCCTACCTATGCGTGTACTGGGGACAGTTCTGTTGATCCCCTTCCTGAATATTTGGGAGCAAGTACATCTTCTATAACACCGAACATTCTTTTTGTTGTTAACATAAAAAGGAAGATACACTTTTCCACAAACTGCCTTTTTGGGCATTAGTTATCACTCTGAACACCAGAGATTTCCTTCAAGGGAACCCAGAGGGATAGAAAAGAGGTTGACAGGTTGTGGCATAGCAAGCCACCTTCTCATCTGAGTAGAAGCCAGTCAATGAATTTTTAAAAATTTTTTTGTTTATTTTTTTTTATTTATTTATTTGAGAGTGACAGGCCGAAAGAGAAAGAGGCAGATAGATAGAGAATGGGCACGCCAGGGCCTCCAGCCACTGCAAAGGAACTCTAGATACATGCGCCCCTTATGCATCTGTCTTACCTGAGTCCTGGGGAATCAAGCCTCGAACCGGGGTCCTTAGGCTTTATGGGTAAGTGCTTAACCGCTAAGCCATCTCTCCAGCCCTTAATTAATTTTTTTTGTTTATAGTCAAAGAATTCTTGTTATAGGGACGTTTGAATAACCCCAATTATTATCGGTGAGATTGAAACCTCTTCATTTTCTTTCTGATTTGCCAGCTCATATTCTTTTCACATGTGTTAAAAATGCACTTCTGATGTGTCTTGTGATTTCTGCTTTGAGGTTTGTGTTTGTTTTGTTGCAGGTTTTGTTGTTTGTTTCTGAGCTAGAAGGATTTTGATGTTTATATGGGAAAATATTTCCCATTAAGGCTTTTGGGCTTTGTGGTGTTTAAAAGAGCTTCCCCATTTCAAAATTATATTATTTATTTATTTATTTATTTTTTTTTTTTTTTTTTTTTGGTTTTTCGAGGTAGGGTCTCACTCTAGTCCAGGCTGACCTGGAATTAACTATGTAGTCTCAGGGTGGCCTCGAACTCTCGGCGATCCTCCTACCTCTGCCTCCTGAGTGCTGGGATTAAAGGCGTGCGCCACCACGCCCGGCTTTATTTATTTGTTTTTATTTTAAAGGTTTTTTGGTTTTTCAAGGTAGGGTCTCACTTTTAGTTCAGGCTGACCTGGAATTCACAATGTAGTCTCAGGGTGGCCTTGAACTCATGGAAGTCCTCTACCTCCGAGTGCTGTGATTAAAGGTATTTTAAAGTTTTTAAAACTTTTTTTTATTCATTTATTTGAGAGAGAGAGAATATGGGTGTGCCAGGACCTCCAGCCACTGCAAATGAACTCCAGATACATGCACCTTGTGCATCTGGCTTACTTGGGTACTTGGGAATCAAACCTGAGTCCTTAGGCTTTGCAGGCAAGTGCCTTAACTGCTAAGCCCTCTCTCCAGCCCTATTTTATTTTTATTTTATTTTATGATTTTATTTTTGAGGCAAACCCAATGGACTGTTTTTTTTTTTGTTTGTTTGTTTTTTGTTTTTTAATGAGAGAGAGACTTGCAGGGCCTCCAGCCACTGTAATTGAACTCCAGACATGTGTGCCACCTAGAGCGCATGTGCAACCTTGCATGCTTGTGTCACCTTATGTGTCTGGCTTACGTGGGACTTGGAAAATCAAACATGAGTCCTTAGGCTTCTCAGGCAAGTGCCTTAATTGCTGAGCCATCTCTCCAGCCCCTTACTGGTTAAGGTTCTTGCCTGTGAAGCCTAAGGACCCAGGTTCAATTCTCCAGTACCCACGTAAGGCAGATGCACAAGGTGGCGTATGTGTCTGGAGTTTGATTGCAGTGGCTAGAAGCCCTAGTGAGCCTATTCATTCCCTCTCTCTCTCTCTCTCTGCCTCTTTCTCATAAATAAAATACTTTAAAAAATAACAATTTCAGGGTTTTGTCTGGTAGTTGAAAAATGTTGAGTCCATCTGTAATTTATTTAGGAGCTGGGTTAGAGTCTAGCTTCATTCCCCCGCCCCCCAAATCATAATCATTGCTAACACCATCCACTCTCTATTGGATAATTTATTTTTCCATTGATTTGAAAAACCACCTGTGTCATATATTGATTTCTTCCCTGTGTTAGGTCCATTTCTGGAGGTTTTAGTGGTTTTGATATACATAAAGTTTTTTATTGGTTGCTGAGTTGCTTGGCTTGGCTTGGCTTGGGGAGGGTAGTGTTTTTGTGTGGTGAAATAGCTCACCCCTTACTAGAGTAGAAAAAAACAAGTTTATTTAGTAAGCTATAAAAAGTAGAGGGAATGGCAGTAAAAATGTATAGCAGTGAGCTGGATGGGACCATTCATTTGGTTGTTAACCACTCTATGTACAATTTCTCATGCAATTCCTGCTATGAAAATGAGGACAGTCCTGATTGGTAATTGGGTCATTAGGGGAGCCACTTTGCTGGTAATTTCTCATCCTGCAGTTCCCACCATGTAAATGAGAGCAGCTCTGAGGTTCAGAATAGCAGCTAATTTTGTTTGGCCACAATTCTGAGTTTTTCTGTTTTTTTTTTTTTTTTTTTTTTTTTTTTTGCAAGCAGAGAGAGAGAGAAGAGAGGCAGAGAGAGAATGGGCACACTAGGGCCTCTAGCCACTGCAAACGAACTCCAGATGTATGTACCCCTTGTGTATCTGGCTTACGTGGGTCCTTGAGAATTGAACCGGGATCCTTTGGCTTCGCAGGCAAACGCCTTAACCGCTAAGCCGTTTCTCCAGCCCTGTTTTAAGGATGCTTTGTAAACCAGACTTGCAGTGGGAATCCATTCCTTTTCTGGCTTCAATCATGGCCTGCCTTGTTTTTTTTTTTTTTTTTTTTTGATTTAGTGTGGTTGGTTAATTAAGGGTATTCTTTGGGGGAAGTGATGCTGGGAATTGAATGCACAGCTTTATACAAGCTAGACAAGTATGCTCCACCAACTGAGCTATATCATCAACCCATGTATAAGGTTTTGACTTACAAGCTGCATATATATGGGTCTCTGCCCTCTGGCTTTCTGCTTTTGATATTTTGCTTAAATTCTTGCCTCTATTGTTATTCAGAGTTTTTTATGATGTAGGGTTTTTTGTTTGTTTGTTTTTGAGGTAGGGTCTCTAGCCTAGGCTGATCTGGAATTAACTATGTAGTCTCAGGGTGGCTTCAAAAGCATGGTGATCCTCCTACCTCTCTGCCTGCCATGTGCTGGAACTAAAGGTGTGTGCCACCACGCCTGGTTTTGATGTAGTTTTTTTTTTTCTTTATTTGAGAGAGAGAGAGGGAGAGAGAGGAAGAGGCAGATAGAGAGAGGGAATGGACACACCAGGGTCTCCAGCCACTACAAAGTCCAGATGCATGTGCCACATTGTGTATCTGGCTTTATGTGCATACTGGAGAATTGAACCCAGGTCCTTTGGCTTTGCTGGCAAACACCCTAACTGCTAGGCCATTTCTTCAGCCCTGATGTAGGCTTTTTTTGTTTTGTTTTCTGAAGTAGGGTCTCACTCTAGCTCAGGCTGACCTATGATTCACTATGTAATCTCAGGGTGGCCTCGAAATCTTGGCGATCCTCCTACCTCTGCCTCCTGAGTGCTGGGATTAAAGGTGTGTGCCCCAGATGTAGTTTTTAATCTACAGTTTATGGCCCCCTGTCCTGATGACTCCAGCCTGTCTTCTCATCTGTAGTTAATGCTATAGTTCCCAGGAGCAGGGGAATTCTACTTCAATCTCCCTGTCTGTTGAACCTGTTTCCCCTGACTGTTCAGTACTCCAGGTAGCGAGTCTTAGAGAAGCTATTTTGATTGAGGCTTTCCCCACTATACACCTGGTCAGACAGTAATCATATGAGCCAGGCTCTCAGTTGTCAAAAAGTATCTCACTGGACTGGAGAGATGGCTTAGCGGTTAAGGCGCATGCCTGCGAAGCCTAAGGACCAAGGTTCGATTCTCTAGGTCCCACTTAAGCCAGATGCACATGGTGGCACATGCATCTGGAATTCGTTTGCAGTGGATGGAGGTCCTGGTGCACCTATTCTCTCTCTTTTTCTCTCTCTGTCTCAAATAAATATTTTTTTAAGTTAGAAGGTCAATTATTTATTTATTTATTTATTTATTTATTTATTTATGTACATACTCAATGTGTAAACAGCACATATTTGTACCTTGGCCTCCTCCCTATCCTCCCCCTTCTGAAGGGACTCTTCTCCTTGGGGATGCAAGTTATCCCCATGTGGATTGTGGATCGTTCATAGTGGGGATATTGATCAGTTATGGGAAGAGGCAATGTCTCTGTGCATAATGTCCCAACTTGTGGCTCTAACAACCTTTCTGCCCCCTCTTTTGCGATTTTCCCTGAGCCATGTTGGATTTGTTTTAGGTCTACTTTAGTGATGAGGTCTTGGGAGCCTCTGTGTCTCTGGATCTGTGGTTTGGTAGGAGGTGAGTGTTCTTTGTGTCTCTCTCCTTCACCCTTGTGCTGATACCAGGTTCACCAAGAAAGCAGCACTCTTGCTCATTTCCTCAATTACTCTATGGTTTCAGCTGGGGCCCTGGGGAGGTGTAATGGGCTGATTCTGTCCTCAGGTTTTACACCCATCTGAAAAAGAGAAGCATATTCTCCAACAAAGAGTGAATTCAGCACCGAATAAATGGGATATAACCATTATTAGTTTAGAGAGAATTTAATAGTTGTAGGCCTTCTTGTAACCTAAGATTGGTGGGACCTTGATATTGGAGAGCGGACTCGTGTTTTGGATATGATTCTGACTTGTTCCCCAGTTCCACTTATGGGTTCCATTCCACTGAGTGGATCCATTAGCCAATTTAAGAGCAGTCGGTTACCCACCATGGCTGTGTGCACTTGGGTGAGCATCACATCAGGTTGTTTGCTACCGAGTAGCTTAGTCAAATAAATAATTTTTTTTAAAGTATCTCACTGCATTGTAGCTTCTTTTTTGTTTTCTTTAAGTTGATTACTGCTGCTAAGAACATTGATCTTTTCATGTTTTCCTTTTCAGTTATTTCCTTGGAATATCCTCAAAACAATAGAATGAACTTTTCATGCTGACACTTTTTTTTTTTTTTTTTTTTTTTTTTTTGGTTTTTCCAGGTAAGGTGTCACTCTAGCCCACGCTGACCTGGAATTCACTATGTAGTCTTAGGGTGGCCTTGATCTCACAGCAATCCTCCTACTTCTGTGCCTCTCAAGTGTGGGGGATTAAAGACGTGAGCCACCACACCCGGCTTTGCTGACACTTTTTTGACTGGTAGATGTATAGGGTTAGCTATGACTCTTACATGGGTCCTGATAATACCCTAAGTGTGTGCTATTTGTATTTGTCCAAATTTTAGTGGTTAGCATAGTTCCATGAGTGTGGCTTCTCAGATACCATTTCCAAAATTCTGTGGCAGTGATTCCTGACCTGTCCTCACCCCAGCATCTTTACTCCACTCCTCACCCCCAGTGTGTGACATGCATGAGTTTATGTTTGCGTTCATGTGTGTGTGGGTGCACATATACATGTGCATATAGAAGCCAGAGGTCAACATCAGATGACTTACATAATTATTTTCCACCTTACTTTTTGTGATAGGGTCTTTCACTGAACCTGGAGCTCACCAATTGAGCTAGACAATCTAGCCAGCAAGCCACAAGGATCCTGCTGTCTCCACCTCCCCAGCACTGAAATTACAGGAGTATACTGATACACCCAGCATTTTATGTGGTTGCTGGAGATCCAAACTCAGGTCTTCATGCTTTTGTGGCAAGTACTTTACCCACTGAGCCATCCCCATAGCCCAAGCTATCCTTTTAATTTACTAAAAGTTTCCATACATTTTCTACTTTCTTTCTTTCCTTCCTTCCTTCCTTCCTTCCTTCCTTCCTTCCTTCCTTTCTTTCTTTCTTTCATTCTTTCTTTTTAGTATATTTTTATATACTTCAAAGTTCCAAAAAGTTTCTAGGTGCAGAGAATATTATTTTCCTCTGAATGAATTGTTTGTAATTGACATGATGCCCTGCAGTCCCCAGATATGTTATCATGTTCTCAGTATAAATAACATAATTTTTCTATTCCTCCATAACACAACTACTTATGTCAGAAAATTAACACATCAGTCTTTAGACACTACTCAATTTGTCCCCAAAATTTATAATAAAATCACCCAGTCTAGATTCAGGGTTATGTTAGATTGTCATGTTTAAGTCTTCTTTAATCTGAGATTTATTTTGTTCTAATTAGAGTGTATTGAAGAAAAACCAAACCTCTGGAAGTCCCTGGCTCTCAAAGGGTTGAGTGGAGAAGAGATGGCAAGAGGTCCTTGTAACTTTGGACACCAAGTCACGTGAACTGTCTTTGGAGCTTCTTTCTTGGCTCCAAACAGACTAGAAATCACACAGGGTCTGGCTCAAGGGTCCAGTTAATGCTTTTCATTCAGCATTAGATAGCTATGATAAACACCATAATGACCATCCATGTGGCTAACACAGGAACAACTACTGGAGAATCCAATGCTTATCATATTTTCTCTTCTCTGTTCTTTTCCCTTCCCTTTCTTGTTTTTGTGAGAATGGTTCTTCCCATGTAGCCCAGGATGGATTGGAACTCAAACTCCTTCCTCTGTCACCTGAGTGCTGTGATCACAGGCATGTGCTACCATGCCTAGCTCTGTAATTCTTTGAGAGCGAAAATGAACTTCTATTGTTTTAAACCTGATCTTCCTTTTTTTTTTTTTTTTTTTTTTTTTTTTTGGTTTATCGAGTTAGGGTCTCACTCTAGCCCAGGCTGACCTGAAATTCACTCTGGATTCTCAGGGTGTCCTCAAATTCACAGTGATCCTCCTTCCTCTGCCTCCCGAGTGCTGGGATTAAAGGCATGTGCCACCATGCCTGGCCTGGTCTTCCTTTTTTTTTTTTTTTTTGGTTTTTCGAGGTAGGGTTTCACTCTGGTCCAGACTGACTTGAAATTAACTATGTAGTCTCAGAGTGGCCTTGAACTCATGGCGATCCTCCTACCTTTGCCTCCCAAATGCTGGGATTAAAGGCGTGCGCCACCACGCCTGGCTCTGATCTTCCACTTTAAAAGGAATGCTGGCAAGTGCTGTTGTTCTTCAATAGCTGAAATTAACTCAGGCAAACTGTTCATGCTGCATCTTCTCCCCAGCACACAGGGGTTAGGCCAGACACAGCTATAATTTCTGGTAAAACATTTATTTCAAAAATTCACTTGGTGGTTATATGAGGAAAGTAATGAAGACTTAGTATCTTTTTAAAGTTCCACAAAATGCAGATAACACAGTTTCACACAGCAGAGCTTGAGAACATGGAGTAATGTAAAATAACTGCTAAAGGAGATCTGTGGCTGCTATCCTGCATTCCAGCAGCAGCTTTACCAGTACTTTCTGATCTCAAAGTATTGAGCCTCTACTGTATGCAAAGTACTCAGAGTTTGAATCTTGCCTTCCAAGGTCAGCCTTCCAGATAGCCTCCTCATGCAGATGCCAGTAAGGACTCGTGTATGGCACCTGCATAGCCTGAGCAACTGACTGTCTTCCCCTTGGACTAACAGCACTCCTGTCTAGAGCTCGGCCTTCCCTCTGAAAAGTTATTTGCCCTAGTGCAGAAGCCATGCCAAAGGACCATCACTGAGGCAACACTCACCACTGGCTGGTAGCACATCAGAGCCCATCTTTCTCCAGGGCATTTAGGCTTGGGAGGACAGAATCTCACTACCCTTAAGGAATGATCATGCTATGTGGGCCTTTTTCTGGGAGAAAATGGAATGCTTCTGATGAACCATCTATTGTCACTAAAGCCAGTGGGCTGTACTGACCTGTCAGGTATCAAGACTGAGTCAGTGTCGGGAAGCAGCATGACTGCTGCCCCTCTCAGCCAGGCCCATGTTTCTTCTCTAGTAGACCTCAGCACAGACATGGTGAAGTAAAAAATTCAATGGCTTACTTTAGCTCATGAGCAACAAATAAAGTTAAGGGAAATGCAGAACCCATTTATGTTAATGTTTTACTTAACAATCTAAAACACCTTTCTAAAATCTATTTTCAAAAAGGTTTTCCATATAGAAGCCTCATGGAGTAGCTAAGGGCATTATCATGAATGGCTAAATGGGTACAGCACCTCGTTCACAGCCAGCCTTGCACAGAGTGGAACTGTGAGGGTCATAGAGAGAATGCTTGCATGCTGGCCATACAAATCTGTTGTGTGGCAACCCAGTGCTTCCCTTCCTGCCTCTGGGGAGTCTGCAGGGGCCCGGCACTCCAAGTCTCAGGAGGATCCTTCTGGCAGCCTGCAGCAGAAAAGAGTCAAGATCCTTTAGCAAACTTCCAGTGTGCCGTACTTGATTCTTAGCCTCCTGCAGGTAGCTCATGAAACCACTGATGATCTCAGGGAAGATCTGTGCAGAATTAGTCTGGCCTCATTTTCACCTGTCCTAAAGGAAACCCAAGCCCAGTGCCAGTGTCTGCTACTTATCCCTTCCTGTGACTGGAATAGGAGTGTGCTGTCACTGTCATCTTGCATGCTTGCTTACCTCACTATACACTTCACATTCATGAATCTTTTGCATTTTATAGTATTTCATCATTTCCTCCAGGAGAGCCTATTCTGTAAGGTAACTCAATTAAAATCACCAGCATTTAGATTTTGTCTGCAAGGATCCTGCTGAACAAAATACACTGTCTGGTGCTGCTGGGCTGTTTTTATGTAGATCATGGTGTTCCCTGAGTTTAGGAAAGTGAGCTGTAGTTCTATGGAAGGATCCATCAGTTGTGTTCACTGTAGTCTGTGGTATGGGGAACTGGGAGAGTTTGTAAGCCAAGAGGTTCTCACTTTTTCCTTCTTAACACCAAATATCAGTATGAATTAAATATTTGCACAGTATGCCTACAGCCTCCATGTACTGGCTTATAGGTGTTCATTTCCTGTGCCAATATTTACATTTTGGATAGGTTATTGTTTAGCCAGTCAGCAACCAGGCAAGCCACTTCTTGGCTAAAATGGATGACAAAAGAATGGGGAATTTTTTTCTCACAGAGGCGAATACCTCCTTCTGGAAAAGCCTTTTTGATGTCTTCATAGTACTTCATTGGGCACCAACGATCTGTCTGACCGTAGTAAATAGTAAGCTTAGATAAACGTTCCTTTATGATTTCATCATCTCTCTTCACCACTTGCATCATTTCTTGACCCCCAAAATAGGCAGCATTAGCAAGGCAGAATGGTTGTAAGAGGTATGTCAATGAAATTTCATCCATTGATGAGACTTCATTCTTCAGGTTCCTTACTTGAAAGGCCATTTTGATTATCAATAACTTGATTTTCTCAGGACATCGCTCGAGTACCAGATAGTTAGCAGCATAAAGCACATATTGAAACCAGCAGAGTAGTGGAGTGGCAATTCTGCCATTAGGTAACTCAGACATTCGCTCAATTGTTGGAATAGCAGAAAGGCATGAATGACTGGTAGCTCAGGGGCACGCTTCAAGATCTGAAGAGCAAAATAGCTGCCTACTGAATGGCCAATGAGAATAAGCTTTACTTCCTTTGGCACGTAAGTTCTCAGGAATGCTATTTTGTGCTCTATTTGACCATTTAGTCCACAGATATCCTTAATTTCTTGAGCATTTGGATCATCTGGTGCTGTAAGGACCTTCTTGTCTTTGCGGGCCCAGGCAAAGCCAGCATAAGTGATTGCCCAAACTGGAAAGCGCTTATTTGTCAAAGAGTGCAAAGTCTTTGCAAACGACACATAAAATGGAGAAAAACCTGGGTTACCAGGAATAATGAAAATGAGCAGCTTTGGCCTGTTGTCACTTGTTCATTGAAGAGGTCAGTCCAAGGCCCACTTTTTAGAATCTGGGTTTCAGCTCCTCCACACAGTACAGATTCTTCATGTACAGGGATGTCCTCCTTGATTTCTGAGTCCATTGCTAAGGATCGAAGATAATTCAGTTCTGTCAGTGTCAGTTGAACAAATGCCAATGTACTGCAATTATATATTGTTCAGTGGGTATGGCTCCTCCTTCAGCCTCTGCAGCCTATAAGCAACCCTGCGGGACCGCAGTGAGCGGGGATGCGGGCGGCATCTGTCCTGGTGGCGCCAGAACCGTTTTTGTTTTTTTAACTTAAACTCTGTTCTCATAGAGCAAAGCCTGAAGTTAGATAGGTCTTGGGATCCAGGAGGGAACAGGATGCTAACTAAAAGCCAGTTTCCAGTGTCCCAGATAGTCCTGCTTTCTTGCCCTGTGAGCCGAGACTATTGTATTTGCCTGTCTTTGCATACTATCACAGATTCGTTCCAGGAGATCCAGACTTATATCTGCCAAAGTGGACGTAAGGAAGAATAGCGGGTAGTGCTACTTCTCTTTTAAAAAAAAATTTATTTATTTATTTATTTATTTATTTATTTATTTATTTGAGAGTGACAGAGAGAGGGAGGGAGGGAGGGAGAATGGGAGCACCAGGGCCTCCAGCCACTGCAAACGAACTCCAGATGCACGCGCCACCTTGTGCATCTGGCTTACGTGGATACTGGGGAATTGAGCCTCGAACCAGGGTCCTTAGGCTTCAAAGGCAAGCGCTTAACTGCTAAGCCATCCCTCCAGCTCCCCTACTTCTCCCACTTTTTAGCAGACTACAACCATATTTTCAGATATGCTTTTTTTTACTTGACAGTAAGCAAAGGTCATCCCTTGAAAGAAGCCTGACACCACCTTTGGATTTTGAGTGTTTCTAGGACTCATTCCAGCTGGCAGTCTGTTCTTTTCTCCCTCTTTGTCACAAACATGTTGGCAACCTAGTATTTCCCTGTGTATAAATCTAATCAAATCAGGTAATGCTGTCCTGTCCAGCAGCATTTGGCCCTGAGCCAGGTCTGTGCTGTCATCTTTGTGAGACCATCAAAGGAGTATATCCCAGACTTCTAGGTGAGGCCTCAGTGCCATACACCCAGGGTAAGACAAGCAGGCTGACCCTACACATTCTTCTTGGGCTTGGTGTCATGGTTTAAAAGTCAGGAGTATCATTCACTCCCTGTCCTCAGTGCTTGATCATTGTCTGATGGCCCAACACATCATAAAGTTCCTCTGACAGGTATGTGCCATGCATGTGGAAGGACCATGATGACTGTCATTGATACTGTGCCCTCACCTGCATCAATCCCTGTAGAGCACGTACTGTCCAAAGGTCTGTGATTTGTCCAAGAAAGAAGGTGAAAAACTTCATGCTCTGTCCCTGTCAGCATAGGGTAAAGACTTTGAAATATAATCTCACTGCTTATAGTAATTTGATTCAGGTATCTTCCATAAACTTAGGTATTCTGAATGCTAGGTTCCAAGCTGGTGGCAATTTGGGAATTAACACCTCCTGGAGGCAGTGTATTGTTGGGGGTGGACATATATGGGTGTTATAGTCAGCTTCCTCTTGCCAGTGTTTGGCACACTCTCCTGTTGCTATTTCCATCTGATGTTGTCCAGGAAATGATGACCACCCTCTATTCATGCCATCATTTTCCACTGCTGTCATGGAGCTTCCCCTCAAGTCTGTAAGCCAAAATAAATCTTTTTTTTTTCCCCACAAGTTGCTCTTGGTTGGGTGTTTTCTGACTGCAACAGTAAAGTTGGTACCAGAGGAGTAGGATCATTGCTGCTAGACACCTGACTATATGGCTTTCGGCCTTTTGGGACTGATTTGAGGAAGGAATGTGAAAGGATTTGAAACCTTGGCCTTGCAGTGCTGTAAGTACAGCTTTGATGGACTATTCTGGTCAGTGTTGAAAGACCTGAATGCAGTAAGAACTATGGACTGTGAGGTTTGGCTTAAGAGAGTGAAAAAGAACTTTGCCTGCACTGGGCTAGAAGCAGTTTGTGTGAGTTTGCTGCTATGCCCGTGTCCTGAGAACTTGTACAGGGTTGCATTGCATAGAAATGGACTGATGTGAGTGGAGGGATATGGCACAGAAAAAATGAATTCATTGGGCCGAAATTGCTGCCTGTTCAGTTGTAATTGTATGAGAAATTATAACCATTAAGATTGGGCCAGCTGACCTGCATTGGGACACCAGGAAGAATGCAGACTCTTTTGAAAGGGTCTGAATGCTGAAGGAGTGTCCTGTTCTTCAAAATCTGCTTTATTTCCCCCCTGGATTAACAAATTGGCAGCCCACATGCTATTATGGAGTATAAGAAATGCAGGAAAGAGAAGGTCATTGAATTTGCAACGTGTTCTTGTATTTTGGAAATGGCTATGGTCAGTGTGATGCAGTCTTGGAGTACCTGCATGGAAACCTGATGGAGCCATAAGGATGAACCTTGGGTTGCACTGGAGACCCAGTGGAGATGCCAGGACTATGGGATGTTGGCCAAGGATAGCTGCCAGCACCAGATGAAGTTTTCCAGGTCTGTGAGTAGCCTAGCTGGAGGGGCACAGTTGGAATTCCAGAAACTTGTTGCTGGTTAGAACTATCAGACTTGGAGACTTGACACTGGTTAGTTATTGGACTTGGAGCTACAGAGTTTGCCTTGGTTGTTTTAAATCTTGTATTGGTTGAATCTTTCTCTCTCTCTTTTTTCTTTCTTTCTTTCTTTCTTTCTTTCTTTCTTTCGAGAGAGAGAGAGAGAGAGAGACAGAGAGAAAGGGAGAGGAAGACAGATAGAGATGGGCGTGCCAGCAGCGTCTCAGCTGCTGCGAACGAAATCCAGATGCGTGCGCCCCCTTGTGGTCAAGTGCAGCATTGCGCCCTTGCGTCACTTTGCATCTGGCTAAACGTGGGACCTGGAGATTGGAACCACTGGAGGTTGGAAAGCCTTCTTAGGCTTAGGAGGCAGGCGCCTTAACCGGTAAGCCATCTCTCCAGCCCTGGTTGAATATTTCTTTGCTATGCCCAGTGCCATCTTTTGCAGTGTGAATGTTTATTCTGTGCCATTATGGGGTTTTTGGTTGGTTTTTTTTTTTTTTTTTTTTTTTTTTTTTTTTGTATTTTGGCTCATAATGCCATAATAGACTGTGGGAATGTTTGAATATCATTGGGATTGATTTAAAACTATAGGGATTTTTAAAGTTGTATGAATGCATTGCATTTTACATCATGGATGGTTATCAGTGAGGTAATGTGTTGTTGACGGCAGGCTTATGGTTAATATAGGCAGTTTCCCCTTGCCAGTGTTTGGCACACTCTCCTGTTGCTGTTGACCAGATGATGTCCACCATCTGCTCATGCCATAGTTTTCCCCTGCCATCATGGAGCTTCCCCTTGAGTCTATAAGCCAAAATAACCCTTTTTTCCCATAAGCTGCTCTTGGTTGTGTGTTTTCTGCCAGCAATGCGATCCTGACTACAGTACTGCTTTAGTTTCATCTATTTATTCAACAAATGTTCCACCACTGGCTCTTTTACTGGGCCTTGTTAGGAAAGAAATGAGAGAGAAGACTCAGCTCAACAGCAGAGTCAAGTCTGAGAAGGTCTCTGACCAGGCATGTCAGAACTACCTCCCTTACAGACAAGGGGATACTTACAGGGTGTTGGGGGCATTGGAATTCTTTGATTGCAAGGCAGTCCACCTTGCCTCAAGGTTTGGTACACTTCAGGAAGTGATAATCAGATAGGTGATTTAGGGGATAGGTGGTCTGAGTCATTCCAGGAAAATGATATGATAATTGGGAGGGGAGGTTTGGATCATTCTTAGGAAACCGTTACAATGAAATGGCAGAGTCCAAAAATGGAGACATTCTGATTTTAAGAGGCCTCCTTCTTTCTATGCATGCAAGAATGGTATGAAAGCTGGAGAGAGCAGAGGCAGAGACCACCCATCAGGGTGAAGAGAACATGGGCCAAAGGGTCAGAGTCTGCAAATCTCTGAGGAAAATCACATAAGTTGCAATAGCCATGAACCAACATTCCTTAGTCAGTCCCTAGTGACCTGTCAGGAGCCCCTGAATGTGATTCATCAGGGTGTTCATCCATTGCTGGATCCCCACCCAAGTGTAGGCAGGGCTATATTGTGAATGACTGTAACTTCTGCCAGGCTTCCAAGGGACCTTCACTTCATTCAGTGAAGGTCAACTTTTCGTGCAGATGAGGATGGTAGGAACACCAGCCAAATGAGTGAGGAGGGAAGTGAGAGAAAGTAGCACCCTGAAAGACTTCTTTAAAAGAAAACAGTGCCCAAAAACTGGCTGTGTATCCATTGCCTACAGTAGACAGAGACATAAGATTGGCATTGGATTTGGCCATACTGTAATGGGTTAATAGGGGTCCAGGAAAATCCTTGAACCCTAAACCCTAGGTTCATTTATTTTGTTTTTGTTTTTTGAGGTAGGGTCTCCCTCTAGCTCAGGCTGACCTAGAATTTACAATGTAATCTCTGGGTGGCCTCGAACTCATAGCGATCCTCCTATCTCTGCTTCCCAAGTGCTGGGATTAAAGGTGTGTGCCACCAAGCCCGGCTCATTTCTAATTGTAATCAAAGAATTGAATTAAAAAGACAGAAGGATGATTATTAAATTATAATATTTAGTGAGGGAAGTACAGAGCCAACAAAAGGCACCCCCATGACTAAAGATCCTACATGGATCTGAGAAAAAAAATCATGGAAAGAAAAGAGAAAAGAAAATTCAAGGTGCTCCTGCCATGTGGGGAGCTGGAGGGGATAAAGGAGACCATGTGGAGAGTAAGGGCTAGGGTACCTCCCAGCTGGGCCTGGGCTTGGGCATCATAGCTGGAAATTCCCAAGTGATCAGAGAGCCTGCCTTCCCCTTGCAAAGGTATTTATGTCACCAGCTTAGGTGAACTTGAGGGACAGCTGATTGCTTAGGGCTGGGGGCTGACTCAGGAAGAGGCTAGCCCTGACACCAAGTTCTGGGGGCTGAACTTGACCAACCACAATGTTTAAGTCCCATGAAAGACCTCCCTCCCAAGAGGGGTCCTGATTGTGGAAAAACAGGTCTAGGAAGCCGGGCGTGGTGACGCACGCCTTTAATCCCAGCACTCGGGAGGCAGAGGTAGGAGGATCACCGAGAGTTCAAGGCCACCCTGAGACTACATAGTTAATTCCAGGTCAGCCTGGACCAGAGTGAGACCCTACCTTGCAAAACCAAAAAAAAAAAAAAAAAAAAAAAAAAAAACCAGGTCTAGGGAACTAAGCAAGAGATAAGATCAGATTGTCATTGATTTCTAGCAAGTGCAGACTTTCCTGTGCTTTTCATCTTCAGGGGTCCAGTCACCCTAACTCTATCCCCCCCTCAATGTGGTAATCCCAGCACTCGGGAGGCAGAGGTAGGAGGATCGCCGTGAGTTCAAAGCCACCCTGAGACTATTTAGTTAATTCCAAGTCAGCCTGGGCCAAAGTGAGACCCTACCTCGAAAACAAAAAAAAAAAAAAAAAAGAGAGAGAGAGAGAGAGGGCTGGAGAGATGGCTTAGTGGTTAAGGCGCCTGACTGCTAAGCCTGAGAACATCTGTTTGATTCTCCAGAACAGGCCCAGAAATCATGTTTGCTTGGGGCTGATCAGGACTCTATACTGGAGGATCCTAGTATGGTTGTGAATTTGGGGAGATGGGATAGTGTGGCTGCAGTGACTTCAGTCCCTTGAGCCTCACTTCAGTATGCCCCTCACTGTCCCTGTATGAGGACAAGGGATCCCTGGGAAGTCAAGGTCTGTGAGGGACAAGGTCTGGTCCCTCACATGTTCCCTCCTCTTTCTCATGCCCACAGGATCTTCTGATTTCTGTTGACCTCACAGACCCAGGACACCAGTGATGGCAGCAGCTGGACTCTTGCCTCTGGCAGCGGAACACCAGGTGAGCTGTCCTAGAAGTTTGTTCAATATCCTAGCTAAAGCTCCTGTAGATCCTTTAATACCCAGAGCTCCCATAGCAGCCTAAATATCACTGCATCTCCTAATTTCTATCACCGTTGTTAATCCCCTCTTATCTCTCAGGATGCTTCCTTAGCCGCCTGTGTCACATGTATCCCTTCCTGTCAGATAAAGAGTTGCCCAAAGCCCATGTCATTCCAGGTCAAGGTGACCTTCGAGGATGTGGCTGTTTTCCTCTCTCAGGAAGAATGGGCCCAGCTGGGCCCTGCTGAGAGGGGCCTCTACCGGAATGTGATGATGGAGACCTATGGGAATGTGGTGTCATTGGGTAAGGCTCCTCCACAGGCCTCATCTATGTGTCTGTGTGCTGAACTGGGGTGAGGGCTTCCCAAGGGAATGACTGATTTGGGGTGGGCAGTTGTTTGGGGGCAGTCTGATCCTGAGGCTTGTTTACCTCCAGCTGTTCAGTTGCAACAGGATATTAATGTGGTCCATCTTCATGTCCCTGAATTTGTCCCTGAACTGAGGGCTTGTCTTGGTAAATGTATAAACAAAAGGCTTTCTTTCTCATGAGCAGGACTTCCAGGATCCAAGCCCATTGTGATCTCCCAGCTGGAGCGAGGGGAAGACCCATGGGTCCTTGATGGACAGGGAGCTGAGAAAAGCCAGGGCCTGGGCAGCAGCCACTCAGGTGAGTGAGGGAAGCTGGCCCTACTTTCACTGAAGACTTGGTCTAGTTCAGAATGAGCCACTCAATGGAAGTAGCTTCCACTGGTCAGGGGTGAGTCTTGTCAGGCCTCACCTGACAGTAATTCACAGGCTAGGTGGTGCTGGATTACTTAGTGGTCCATAGTAAAAAGTAAAGTGAGGCTGGAGAGATGGCTTAGCGGTTAAGGTGCTTGCCTGCAAAGCCTAGAGACCTAAATTCAATTCCCCAGGACCCACATAAGCCAGATGTACAGGGTGGCACATGCATCTGGAATTCATTTGCAGTGGCTGGAGACCCTGGCACACCCATTCTCTCTGTCTCTTTCTCTATCTGCCTCTTTCTCAAATAAAATATTTTTTTAAAGAGTAAAGTGAGGGCTGGAGAGATGGCTTAGCAGTTAAAGCGCTTGCCTGTGAAGCCAAAGGACCAATGTTGATTCTCCAGGACAAGGTGACACATATGTCTGGAGTATGTTTGCAGTGGCTGAAGACCCTGTCATACCCATTCTCCCTCCCCCCCCATCTGTCTCTTTCTCAAATAAATAAAATTAAAGAAAAGGAAAGCAAATAGGGCTGGAGAGGTGGCTTAGCGGTTAAGGCATTTGCCTGCAAAGCCAAAGGATCCTGGTTCAACTCTCCAGGACCCATGTAAGCCAGATGCACAAGGGGCGCATGCATCTGGAGTTCGCTTGCAGTGGCTGGAGACCCTGGTGTGCCCATTCTCTCTCTCTCTCTCTCTCCCTCAAATAATAAATAAATAAAATATATCTTAAAAAAAAGAAAAAAAAGAAAAGCAAATAGCTGGGTATGGTGGCTCAATGCCTTTAATTCCAGAAATAAGGAGGCAGAGGTAGGGGGATCACTGTGAGTTTGAGGCCACCCTGAGACTACATAGTGTATTTCAAATTAGCCTGAGTTACAGTGAAACCCTATCACGGGAAAAAAAAATAAAGTGAAGGTATCTGGGGTGGTAGATCTTGGTACAAGGGAGAAAGAGTGGCAGGGCTGAGACCAACACAAGATAAGGGATTTTTTTTTTTTTTTTTTTGGAGAGAGAGACAAAGAGAGGGAGAGGAAGACAGAGATGGGCATGCCAGCAGCGTCTCAGCTGCTGAGAACAAAATCCAGATGTGTGCACCCCCTTGTGGCCAAGTGCGGCATTGCACCCTTGTGTCACTTTGCATCTGGCTAAACGTGGGACCTAGAGATTGGAACCGGGTTCTTAGGCTTAACAGGCAGGTGCCTTAACCGCTAAGCCATCTCTCCAGCCCAAGATAAGGGACTTTTGTCCCTACTAAAAGAGATAAAAAAATGGTTAGCCAGATACTAACGGGATGTTTAGGTTTTGAGGATTCCTGGTTTATTTAGAAAATGATAAGGGCCTGGTGTGGTGGTGCTCGCCTTTAAAATCCCAACACTTGGGAGGCAGAGGTAGGAAGATTGTGATGAGTTTGAGGCCAGCCTGAGACTACATAGTGAATTCTGGGTCAGCCTGGAGTAGAGTGAGACCCTACCTCAAAAAAAAAAAAAAAAAAAAAAAAAAAAAAAAAAAAAGATAATAAGGTATCCTAAGTGCATTCATGGTGAAGGGATGAAAGCTTGCTGTTTCAGTTCAGGTGCATGATAAAGGAGGCCACTTTCCCTTGGTCCATGCAGTGTTGTATTGTGGTCCCATTTGTGAAATAAGGAAAATTTTATTTATTTTTATTTTATTTATTTTTGGTTTTGGTTTTCGAGGTAGGGTCTCACTCTACCTCAGGCTGACTTGGAATTCACTATGTAGTCTCAGGGTGGCCTCAAACCTCCCAGTGTTGGGATTAAAAGTGTGCTACCACACCCGGCTGAAAATTTCTTTCTTTTCTTTCTTTATTTATTTACTTATTTTTGGAGAGAGACAGAGAGAGAGGGGAAAGGAAGACAGAGATGGTCACGCCAGCAGTCTCTCAGCTGCTGCAAATGAAATCCAAATGCATGCGCCCCCTTGTGGTCAAGTGCATCATTGTGCCTTGTGTCCCTTTTGCATCTGGCTAAACGTGGGACCTGGAGATTGGATCCGCTGGAGATTGGAACCAGCGTTCTTAGGCTTAGGAGGCAGGCGCCTTAACTGCTAAGCCATCTCTCCAGCCCTGAAAATTTATTTTTTAAAAGTATTTATTTATAGCTGGGCATGGTTGAGGCACATCTTTAATCTCAGCACTCAGGAGGCAGAGGTAGGAGGATAGCTGTGAGTTCAAGGCCAGCCTGAGACTACATAGTGAATTCCAGGTCAGCCTGGGCTATAGCAAAACCCTACCTTGATAAACAAAAAAAGAAAGAAAGGAAGGAGGGAAGGAAGGAAGGGTATTTATTTATTTGCAGAGAGAGAAAGGGAAAGAGAGAGAAGAGAGAACCAGAGCCTCTTGCCACTCCAGATATATGTGCTACTTTGTGCATCTACCTTATGTAGGTACTGTGGACTCTAACCCAGGCTTGTAAGTCTTCTAAGCAAGTGCCTTTAACCACTGATGCATCTCCCCAGCCCAAGGCTTTACATTTTAAAGCAATAAAACTGTAAGAACTAGAAAGGAGTCAGTTGTGGTAGTTTATGCCTTTAACCCTAGTACTCTGGAGGCAGAGTAAGAAAATAACTTGTGTATTCAAGGCTAGCCTGAGTCTTCATAGTGAATTCCAAGTCAGCCTGAGCTAGAGTGAAACCCTACCTTGAAAAACAAAACCAAAAAAAATAAAGGCGAAAGAAAAGCATTATTTGAAGTTTGTGTGATTATAAACCTGCGAAGAAAAGATCAGAATTCATAAGAGAATTTAGCAGTATTTTAGAATACAAAGTAATTTGTGTTTTTCAGCAACAAACAAAAATGTGATTTTTAAAATGATAACATTTAAAATATCCTGAGGGGGCTGGAGAGATGGTTTAGGGGTTAAGGCGCCTGCCTCCTAAGCCTAAGAACACTGGTTCCAGTCTCCAGCCGTTCCAATCTCCAGGTTTAGCCAGATGCAGTGACACAAGGGTGCAATGCCGCACTTGGCCACAAGGGGGTGCACACATCTGGATTTCGTTCTCAGTAGCTGAGACACTGCTGGCGTGCCCATCTCTGTCTTCCTCTCCCTCTCTCTCTCTCTCTGTCTCTATGTCTCTCTCCAAAAAAAAAATAAATAAATAAATAAATAAATAAATAATTTTTTTAAAGTTTTAAAATATCCTGAGGGGATGGATAGAGTGATGGTTCCAAACTCTTCTGGCTTTAAAAGTTTGTATTGAGTAATCTGCTGTTATCCTGATGGGTTTGCCTCTGTATGTGACTTGATTTTTCTCTCTAACGGCTTTCAATATATTTTCTTTGGTTTGTGTGTTTTGCAGTTGAATTATAATATGACGGTTTGAGGTTCTATAGGCTTCCTGTATCTGTATTGGCATCACATCCCCTACTTGGGGGAAGTTTTCTTCTGTGATCTTGTTGAAAATACCTGTTATGCCTTTGGAGTGAATTTCTTCTCCTACTATACCATGAATTCTGATGTTTGATCTCTTCATAGTGTCCTGAATGTCTTGAAATTTGCATTCATGCCTTCCTATTAGTTTGTCTTTCTCTTTATTGGACTCTATTAGATCTGCCACCTGGTCTTCTAGTTTAGATATTCTGTCTTCTCCTTGATCCATTTTACTGGTGAGACTTTCTACAGAGTTTTCTGTTTGACTTAAGCTGTTTTTCATTTCTAGTATTTCTGATTGGTATTTTTTCATTATTTCTATTTCCTTATTCATGTCTTGTAATGACCTCCTTATTTCATTAAGTTGGTTTCCTGTGTTCTCCTTCAGAAGTTTGTTTTCTTTGATTCCTTTGTTTTCTTCTTTGATTTTTTTTTGAATATATATTTTAAATCTTTGTCAGGCATTTCATCTAAAGCAGCTGCACTGGGGGGTCAATTCTGATGGATTTATAATTTTTGGTGGTATTATATTGTCTTGATTTTTTGTGTTCCTTGTATTATAATGTAGAGATTTTTGCATCTTGAGTTAATTTGATGCTTGGGTATTCTAATTATCTGCAGTGTGCTTAGCCATGTAAATCCAACTTTATATATCTTCAGTGCAGGAGTGCCAGCTATAGCTCTAATCCTCCAAGAGAAACAGTAGAAGTGACCATAGGTGTTGAATTTGCCGGCTATTCAAGTATTGTAGTAGACTGGGTGAAACAAATTACTGGTAAATTCTAAAATTCAACTGAGCAGTATAGACATTCAGTCAAAACCAGCACAGCATATTTATACAAGTGTGGGGATTAAACAAAACAGATAACCTAGTAACGCTAAAGTCCACACCCTAATCCTGTCAACTAGGAGGTTGAGATTTCTAGTCTGAATTGGGTTCCAAGTCAGCCTGAAGCCAGTCATTCCCTACTCCCAGTAATGACAGAAGGAAAAGGCAAAGGCCCTGTGGTAGTTTGAATATTTGGCTCCCAATATATTCAGTGTTTTATTAGTTTATAGTTTGCATCTGCAATCACCTTGCTAGAGGCAATGTCACTGGGGGTCGGTCTTAAACTGTGGTGATGGTTTGAGATTCCATTGTAAAGATATGCAAAGTGTGCCTAATAGGAGTTCCTGAAGTGTGCTGTGGTTTTTTGGCTGTAGTTTTGCTCTGTGTGGCTGGTTGGTTTTTCTCTCTTGCTTGGCCCTGTGAAGGCAGGCCAGCTTCAGGCCCTGAAATTGAGGAAATGTCAAAGGCAACAATAGTCAACACCAAAATACAGCTTATTTGAGAGGGGTAAAGCCAACCAAGAGTATATCATTCAATTTTTTTTTTTTTTTTTGGTTTTTCGAGGTTGGGTCTCACTCTAGTTCAGGTTGACCTGGAAAGAGTCTCAAACTCCTTCCAGTCCACCTCTGCCTTAGTATCTGGATTTGAGCCAAGAAGGCTATCATTCAAATTTAATACATAACCTTTCCTGACATGGAAAGAGAATTAAGTCCTTCCAGTGCAGGCTTAGTATCTGGCTTTGTATAAGAAGGCCCTGTTATCTTTTGGAATGACTTCCAATCTCACCAATGCTGAGTGCCCTCTCCGTGCTGGCAGCTGGGGTGAATGAGTTCTCTGGACATTCACAGCCCTGATAGTTGGGGGATGGGAGACTTTGCAGGGCACCTGGAGTTGTAGGGGAGCTGCTCAGCTGGTTCCATTTATATTCTCCTTCAGCAGCTGCTCAGCTGGTCTTTGTTTTCTTCCCTTGCAGGTTTCTTGCTTTTGCGAGGAGGCTTTTGTGAGTGGAATATCCCCACACCTTGTTTTGCTTTCTGCCGCTCTGTACTGCCAGCCCGGCAGGCTTGTGGATCAGGGCTGATGGTGCCTCGGCGGGATTTTGGTTGGTTTTCTCCTTTCTGGAAGATCTTGGTCTCTCCTGCTTCTCTGTTGTGGTTGATAATAACTTATACACCTTCACTTTTCAGTAGAAGAGTTTATTTTGCTGTGTTTCTATTTATTTCCCTCCCTAGGCTGCTTTGGTGTGGCTAATATGCCACTACCTTACCTGGAAATCCTATCTGTATTTTTTTTTTAATATTTATTTATTTGAGAGAAAGAAAATGGGCACACCAGGACCTCTAGCCACTGCAAACAAACTCCAGATACATGTGCAGCTCTGTGCATCTGGCTTTCCATGGGTACTGGGGAATCTAACCCGGGTCCTTAGACTTTACAGCAAGCGCCTTGACCACTGAGGCACCTGTCCAGCCCTTATACATATTTTTGAATTTTTTTGTTTGTTTGTTTGTTTTTGTTTTTCAAGGTAGGGTCTCACTCTAGTACAGGCTGACCTGGAAATTACTATGTAGTCACAGGGTGGCCTTAAACTCAAAGAAATCCTCTTCTTCTGCCTACCAAGTGCTGGGATTAAAGGCATGCACTATCACACCCGGCTCTTAAGCTTTTACTTTATTTATTAGAGACAGGGGAGAGAGAGAGAGAAAATGGGTGCACCAGGGCCTCTAGCCACTGCAAACAAACTCCAGATGTATGCACCACAATGTGGATCTGGCTTATATGGGTTCTGGAGAATTAAACCTGAGTCCTTTGGCTTCTCAGGCAAGCGCCTTACCACTAAGCCATCTCTCAGTCCCTCTTAAGTATTTTTTAAAAATCATTAGACTTTTCTAGTTTCGGGGGTGGACGTGAGGCTTTTTCTAGCTTTCTGCCTCCTAGGGAAAGCAAGTTAACATAATGGATAATAATATCAAAACATTAATATTGTATTTATATATAGTAAAGATAATTTAAGGGATTCTGGGTCTTCAGTTAGGGTGGTCAGTGCAGACTTGAGCTATATTGGAATTCATGCTTCTGTGGGTTTTGGTGAGTGAATATATCATTTGGGTTAACAGAAGGCAGCTCTTGGCAGCATTGTCTGGTGATGGGAACAAAAACTTGGATGCTACTATGGGAAAGGAGGAAGATGAAGAATCAAAAGAGACTGATTCTTTTGGGAGAGGTTATTTTTGTTTTTGTTTTTGTTTTTCAAGGTAGGGTCTCACTCTAGCTCAGGCTGACCTGGAATTCACTATGTAGTTTCAGGGTGACCTCTAACTCTTGGTGATCCTCCTACTTCTGCCTCCCAAGTGCTGAGATTAAAGGCGTGAGCCACCATGCCTGGCTTTTTTTTTTTTTTTTTTTTTTTTTTTTTTTTTTTTTTTTTTTTTTTGAGAGAGAGAGAGAGGCAGAGAGCAAGAGGCAGAGAGAGAGAATGGGCTCTCAGGTTCTGTGAACAAATTGCAGACACACGCGCCCTCTTGTGGGCTGCGCTTGCATCACTTTTGCATCTGGCTAAACGTGGGACCTGGAGAATTGAACGGGCATTCTTTAGGCTTCGCAGGCAGGCACCTTCACTGCTAAGCCATCCTTCCAGCCATTTTTTTGTTGTTGTTGTTTTGTTTTGGTTTTTTGAAGCAGGGTCTTACTCTAGTCCAGGCTGGCCTCGAAGTCACAGTGATCCTCCTGCCTCTGCCTCCCCAGTGCTGGGATTAAAGATGTATGCCACCACACCCGACAAGATTGATTCTGATACCTGTCAGCATCAGGAGAAAGGGCCTATCCTAGTTCAGATGAGCTAAGTCCCATCCAGATGGAGAGGGCTGGTGAGTCTGAGGCCAGCTCATGAAGATCAGTCTAATGAATGGGGTGCCTTCCACTTGGGGGTACCTAAACATAAGGCATGTCTAGTGGAGCAAGTTAATCTGCCTGGAATGGGTCACCAGCTTGGTTCCCATCAGTGTTATTTCTGAACTGTATCCTAGAGGAAGGCTTGCATCTCCATCTGCCTCTTGTCTAGAGGCTGCTCTGCTGATGATTTACTGCAGTCAATTCTGCTGCCATACTTTTGCAGAGGTGTTAGGATTTAGTATAACTTAATCTCTTCAAGGTAACCATTCCTTGGATATTAATGATGTCACACAGTAAATCAAGCACAATGTTTTGAATTTTTGTCTTTTTGGGGGGTTAGTATTTTTTTTGTTAGTTTATTTATTTATTTGAGAGGGAAAAAGAAAGGCAAATAGAATGGGCATGCCAGGGCCTCCAGCCACTGCAAATGAACCCCAGATGCATGTGTTTCTTTGTGCATCTGGCTTACATGGGTGCTAGGGAATTGAACCTGGGACCTCACACTTTGCAGGCAAGTAGCTTAACTGCTAAGCCATCTGTCCAGCCCTTCTTTTTTGTTTTTTTGGAGGCAGGGTCTCTCTTACTGTAGTTGTTCCTGACCAGGAACTCACTCTGTAGCCTCAGGCTGGCCTTGAATTCATGGTGATCCTCCTACTTTAGTCTCTGGAGTGCTGGGATTACAGACATGTGCTAACATGCCTGGCTTCCTTTTTTAAAATTTATTTAGTGTATTTCTGGGGGCACACATGTGCCATGGCACACATGTCAAGATTGGAGGACAATTTTCCAGCCAGTGATCACCTCTGCCTCTTTTAAAAATTTATTTATTTGCAAGCAGAGAAAGAGAAGAAGAGAGGCAGACAGAGAGAGAATGGGCATGCCAGGGCCTGTAGCCACTGCAAACGAACTCCAGATGCATGTGCCCCTTGTGCATCTGGGTCCTGGAGAATTGAACCAATATCCTTTGGCTTTGTAGGCAAATGCCTTAACCACTAAGCCATTTCTCCAGCCCCTGCCTCATTTTTTGAAGCAGTCTTTCATTGTTCACTGCTCTGTTTATAAGCTTCCAGAAAATTCTCCTATCTCTGCCTCCCTTCTCACCATATCCCATCACATCTTCTGGCTTTTATATGGGGTCTGGAGATGTGAACTTAGACTCACAGTTGCATGACAAGCATTTTACCCACTGAGCTATCCCCCCAGTTCCAAGCCTGTTTTATTTATTGGCTGCTTTCATCCAAAATTTCCCCCAAACATTTTAGTCATAAAACACTTCATGAATGTTTCTGTCCATCATTGTGGATGGATCTCTTAGACTCTGGGTCTTTTATTTTCAAGTCTCCTTATTGTGTTTTTGTTTGTTTTATTGCAAGGAGAGAGAGAGAGAGAATGAATGGGCATGCCATAGCCTGTAGTCACTGCAAGCAAACTCCCTATACATGTGCCACTTTGTGCATGTGGCTTTACATGGGCACCGGGAATTGAACCTGGGTTGTTAGGCTTTGCAGGCAAGCATCTTAACCACTGAGCAATCTTTCCAGCCCACCCTTACTGGGTTTTGAAGAGGCCCATTACACAGTACTGCCTTCCCAAACCAAGTTCTGAACCTGTTGCAGAATAAAGCTACTGGGCTAGGGGTTATATGTGGCTCAGTAATAAAGTCCTTGTCTAGCATGTGCAGTACCTCGAGTCATTAGCATTATAAAGAAACTGTAAAAATAAAGCTTCTATCTCAGCAGAGCTCCTGCCAAACACACAGCCTTTAATCCTAGCACTTAAGAGGCTGAAGTAGGAGGATTGCTGTGATTCCAAGGCTAGCCTGGGCTACAGAATGAGTTCCAGTCAGCCTGGACTAGAATGAGACCTTGCTTCAAAAAACCAAAACAGCCGGGCGTGGTGGCGCACGCCTTTAATCCCAGCACTCGGGAGGCAGAGGTAGGAGGATCGCCGTGAGTTCAAGGCCACCCTGAGACTACATAGTTAATTCCAGGTCAGCCTGGGCCAGAGTGAAACCCTATCTCAAAAAAAAAAAAAAAAAAAACCAAAACAGCTGTGTGTGGTGGCGCACGCCTTTAATCCCAGCACTCAGGAGGCAGAGGTAGGAGGATCACCCTGAGTTTGAGGGCACCCTGAGACTACATAGTGAATTCCAGGTCAGCCTGAGATAGAGTGAGACCCTACCTCAAACACCCCCCCGCAAAAAAAAAAAAACCAAAACACTAGCCGGGCATGGTTGCGCACGCCTTTAATCCCAGCACTCGGGAGGCAGAGGTAGAAGGATTGCCATGAGTTCAAGGCTACCCAGAGACTACATAGTGATTTCCAAGTCAGCCTGAGCTAGAGTGAGATTCTACCTCTAAAAATCAAAAATAAAAATTAAATTAAATTAAAATATATATATATATATATATATGGAATTGGGGAGATGGCTTAGCAGTCAAGGTGCTTGCCTGCAAAGCCAAAGGACCTCGGTTCAATTCCCCAGGACCTACATAAGCCAGATGTACAAGGTGGTGCATGCGTCTGGAGTTTGTTTGCAGTGGCTTGGCATGCCCATTCTCTCTCTCTCTCCTGTCTCTATGCCTCTCTCTCACACAAATAAATAAAATTAAATTAAAAAAACACTGGGCTGGAGCGATGCCTTAGTGGTTAAGGCACTTCCCTAGAAAGCCTGAGGACCTATCTTCAACTCTCCAGATCTACATAAGCCATACACACAAGGTGATGCAAGCATGAAGGTCACACATGCACACAAAATGGTGCACGTGTCTGGAGTTTGATTGCAGTATTTTTAAAAAGCCAAAACACACTCCCCACACCTACCCCTGATAGGGAATAAACACATTTAAAAATTTTTAAATGTTAAAAGCCGGGCATGGTGGCTCACAGCTTTAATCCCAGCATGTGGGAAGCAGAGGTAGGAGGATCACCATGAGACTCAGTGAATTCCAGTTCAGCCTGGGCTAGAGTAAAACCCTGCCTCGAAAAATGAAACAAAATGTTATTTACTGCCAGTGAAATATATGACTTGATAGCAGACTCCAGAATGAAGCAGATGTATACCACTTTCAAGAAGTGAGTGAGTGGCCATTATAGCCTCCCCCATATTGAGAGCCAACCCAGAGCAGACCAATTCCTAAGGAGTGGCTGAACTGAGAACACCTGGATCTTACCCAGACTAACCTGTAGAGGGAAATGGGAGAGGTGCAGTTGCCCATACACTGCCATGCTGTCCTTATTTATAATTGTAGCACTTGTATCAAAGCTTGCTAAATCTGCACTGTCTTTTTGCCACAGACCCTAATAATATCCTTCAAAAAGAGAGAATTCCCTTCTTGGGTCTTTCTCTACTGGGACTTCTTGCCTTAGAATATCCCTCACGTATGGCATGGAGTTTAAGAGTAGCTTACAGTGGAGACCTTGGAGGTAATGGGGAAGGCCTGAGGGTAAGCTAGTATCCTGATCTGGGGACCAAGTTGTGCCCTATGGGGGGCTACAGGAACCCTGAAGCCTACGGCACTGGAAGGTCTGACCACCATCCTCTGCTACAGGAGAGGTCCATGACCCTCTTGCCTGAGGGAACCTAAAGAGCCTAACACCTACTGTACTGCCATGTAGAGTCAATCTCTTGTTCCTTCTGCCCTAGTGTAAGGCTGGGCCTTGTATCCACAATACAGAGACTTCTCTACACCACCTGTGTCCCAGTGCAGCAGCTGTCACCATGTCATGAATCATAGTTATCATTAGTACCCCCCCACACACACACACATGTTTAGCCCCCAGAATCTGTGGTTTGATCCCAGAAAGTTCTCTACCCAGATTTTCCCATTATCCTCACTGTTGCATGTATAAGTCTCTAGCCTAAATGTGGCAGATTCCCATCATGTGTCTGAATATCCAGCCTTGCCCCTCCTCTGTCTTGTGTACAGATCCATTGGTCATTGCTCATGCTCAGAAGCCCTCCCCCTACCTGCCCCAGGCCAAGCTTATCTGCACATGAGATGCTGTTTCCTTGCTGGGCTCCTGGCCTCTGGAAACTCAGTCATGACAACTCTGTGGATGGCATTGCTCAGGTGACACTAGCCTGTGTCCCCACCTCTGTGTCTTCAAACAACTTGACACTTTCCTCTTCATCTCACCATTAGCGTTGTTTTGTTGAAAAATACTACTTTCTGATTTCTCCAGTAGAGACTGATATCAGTAGCAAAGCCAATTTCAGGGTTGCATTTTGCAGTTCTGAGTACTATTAGTTTTTTTTGTGTGTTTTGTTTTTAAAAGATCTTTTAAAAAAAATTTTTTATTTGAGAGAGAAAGGTGGAGAGAGAATGGATTCACCAGGGCCACCAGCTGCTACAAACAAACTCGGACTCATGCACCACCTTATGCATCTGGCTTATGTAGGTCCTGGGGAATTGAACCTGGGTCCTTTGGCTTTGCAGGAAGTGCTTTAACTGCTAAGCCAAATCTCTAGCCCTGTGGGTTTTTGTGTTCATTTGTTTGCTTTGTTTTTCTAGGTAGGGTTTGACTCTAGCCCAGGCTGACCTGGAATTCACTATGTAGTCTCAGGGTGGCCTTGAACTCACAGCGATCTTCCTACCTCTGCCTCCCAAGTTCTGGGATTAAAGGCGTGCGCCACCACACCCGGCTTCCAACTGTTTTTTATAATTTTTTTTTTTTTTTTTTTGGAGAGAGACACAGAGACAGAGAAGGAGAGGAAGACAGAGATGGGCATGCCAGCAGCCTCTCAGCTGCTGTGAACAAAACCCAGATGCGTGCGCCCCCTTGTGGTCAAGTGCGGCATTGCGCCCTTGCGTCACTTTGTATCTGGCTAAACGTGGGACCTGGAAATTGGAACCGGCGTTCTTAGGCTTAGCAGGCAGGCGCCTTAACCGCTAAGCCATCTCTCCAGCCCTTGTTTGGTTTTTTGAGACAGTTTTGCTAGGTAGCCCAAGAGGGCACTAAATTCACAATCCTACCTCAACTTTTCAACTGCTGGAATTATAGGCATGCATCGTCATACCCAGCTAGTGTTAACATTCTCATTTTGAACTTGTTTCAGAATGCAAACCAAAGGAAAAGAACCAAAATACGGACTTGAGCTTACAGCCATTAATTTCAGATAAAATAACGCGGATTCTGGGAGAAACGCCTTTGGGGAAGACTGCTCAAGAACAGTACAAAACAGAGCCAAGCTTCTGCCTGGGTCCAAATCCTGTTGGTCCCAATGAGGTTCGGGTCTCGAATCCTGACAAACCACTTACTCAACACCAGGTGGCTCCTAATGGAGAAAGACCCTACATGTGCATTGAGTGTGGAAAGTGCTTTGGTCGGAGTTCCCATCTTCTTCAGCATCAGCGAATCCACACTGGTGAGAAGCCCTATGTATGTAATGTATGTGGGAAGGCCTTCAGTCAAAGCTCTGTTCTTAGCAAGCACAGGAGAATCCACACAGGTGAAAAGCCCTATGAGTGTAATGAGTGTGGGAAAGCCTTCAGAGTGAGCTCAGACCTTGCTCAGCACCACAAGATACACACCGGAGAGAAACCTCACGAGTGTCTGGAGTGTAGGAAGGCCTTTACTCAGCTCTCACACCTCATCCAACACCAGCGGATCCATACAGGGGAGAGGCCATATGTGTGTCCCTTGTGTGGGAAAGCCTTCAACCATAGCACCGTCCTGAGAAGCCACCAGAGGGTGCATACTGGTGAGAAGCCTCATGGGTGCAGTGAGTGCGGGAAAACATTCAGCGTGAAGAGAACACTGCTGCAGCACCAGCGGGTCCACACTGGGGAAAAGCCCTACACATGCAGTGAGTGTGGCAAGGCCTTCAGTGACCGCTCAGTGCTGATCCAGCACCACAATGTGCACACGGGGGAGAAGCCATACGAGTGCAGTGAGTGTGGCAAGACCTTCAGCCACCGTTCCACCCTGATGAACCATGAGCGGATTCACACTGAGGAGAAACCCTATGCATGCTATGAGTGTGGAAAGGCCTTTGTTCAGCACTCACACCTGATCCAGCACCAGAGGGTCCACACCGGAGAGAAGCCCTATGTGTGTAGCGAGTGTGGGCATGCCTTTAGTGCACGCCGGTCTTTGATCCAGCACGAGAGAATCCACACGGGTGAGAAACCCTTCCAGTGCTCAGAGTGTGGCAAAGCTTTCAGCCTGAAGGCAACTCTGATTGTACACCTGAGGACCCACACAGGGGAAAAGCCCTATGAATGCAACAGCTGTGGCAAAGCCTTCAGCCAGTACTCTGTGCTCATTCAGCACCAGCGAATCCACACAGGAGAGAAGCCATATGAGTGTGGGGAGTGTGGACGCGCCTTCAACCAACACGGGCACCTGATCCAGCACCAGAAGGTGCACAGGAAGCTGTGACCCATAGCCCCAAAGGTCACAAACACACACACACACACACAAAACAAAAACCCAGAGGTGCAGCCTTCCTCTAGGAAGGGTCTTATGTTAACACTACAGGACCCTTCCTTGATTACTCTGTTAAAATACTGCGTCCTTCCTGTGGAAAAAAGTTCAGAGAATATCTATTTTATTTTCCTCACTATTTCAAAGTTGTACTGGAGATTAAGCCTACTGTAGTGAATATTGGTAAAAAAAAAAAAAAAAAATAGCCATAATTCCTCATTTGTTTGACATGAATTAGTTTATTTGAAGCAACTGAGAAGTTAAGCATAAGGACTGTTGACCCAATAAAATTTTCCAAAACAGTCTTATAATTGATCATTGTAATACTGTACTTAATATACTTAAGTATATTATACTTAAATGTAGACTGTTGGACCATTTTCAGTGTTAAAATACTCAGGTTATGTGTGAATAACATAGTATAAAAACTTCTTGCCAGGACTGGTTTGCACTCCTTTAGTCCCAGCGCTCAAGAGGTTGAGATAGGAGGATCACTGTGAGTTCGAGGCCAACCTAGAACTACAGATTGAGTTCCAGTTCAGCCTGGGCTAGCGTGAGACCCTACCTTGAAAAAAAAATTCTTATCAAGGGGCTGGGAAGATGCTCAATGGTTAAAGGCACCTTGCTTGCAATGCCTCCCAGGCCAGGGTCAATTTCCAAGCTACCCATATAAGCCAGAGGTGAAAACTGGCACAAATGGCTAGCATTCATTTGCAGTGGTAAGAAGCCCTGGCACACTCATATACACACATGCAAATAATTTAATTTTCTCAAGTACTATTGTGAAATGGCAATTCAAAGTATGTGGAAATACCTATTTTGTAGGAAAAAATATATATTAGTGAGAATTTATGTAAATTTAAAAATCACTTATGTTAACTTTATTCAAGATCAAAAAGAATTGCCTAACATTCGGTAGAAATTAAACTCAAAAGTAGGTATTTTAGGGCTGGAGAGATGACTCAACAGTTAAATACATTTGCTTGGAAAGATGGCTGGCCCAGGTTCAGTTCCCCAGAACCTACCTAAAGTCAGACCCACAAAATGGCACATGCATTTGGAGTTTGTTTGTAGGGGCAAGAGGCCCTGGTGTGTTCTCTCTCTCTAATAAATAATAATTTTTTAAAGTAGGTGTTTTAAGGGCTAAAGAGATGACTCAGTAAATAAAACTACTTGTTGGGCTGGAGAGATGGCTTAGCAGTTAAGGCACATGCCTGTGAAGTCTAAGGACCTTGGTTCAATTCTCCAGGTCCCACATAAGCCAGATGCACATGGTGGCACGTGCATCTGGAGTTCATTTGCAGTGGCTAGAGGCCCTGGCATGCCCGTTCTCTCTCTCTTTTTCCCTCTCTGTCTCTAATAAATAAATTAAAAATAAAATAAAAACCACTTGAGCAAGCATACCCAGAACCCATGTAAAATACTCCTGATTCAATAGTATCCATTGCCATGTACTGTGATGAGTCTGATTTATAATTGAAATTTTGTATTCAAAAGCAGTTTTTGGCTTTAAGGATATAGCCCTTATAGCTAAACATATCAGCCATTTCTAGTAGCAACCAGCTACAAAAATTAACCTAAATGTGTTAATTGCCTTAAGAAGTATTCTCTCCCTCTGAGGATGATAGACACCAACTTTTCTCACTGTAGACATTGGTGAGAGGAACTGAGATATTAGCTTCAGAGAGCAGCTGAAATTATTAATTCCCAGGAGCTGAAATCACTGAACCTTGGCCAGCTGAGATAACTGAGGAGGAAATTTAGGGAGGACATGAAACACAAGAACACTGTTTTAGCTACTTTTGTGGCACTGAAAAATTCCCTGACATAAAGGATTTGTTCTGGTTCATGGTCTCTGAGGGTTCAATCTACGGTCACTTTGCTATGACAAAGTGGAGAATGCCATGACAAAGCAAGAGAGTATGGCAGATGTTTTTCACCATTTCATGGTGGTGGAGAGCAACCAGAGATGAAACAACTGGGGACCATATAAAGCCATCAGATTGCCCCCTGCCTTCCACCCCCTTGATCATCGTCCTCCTAAATTTTCCAGAATCTCTCAAAATAGCACTATGGACTGTGGTGTCCAACACTGAGCCTCTGTGTGGGAGACTTTTCCTATTTGAACCATAAAAGCACTAAGTGTTCCTTTGGAGAGGAGCTGACATCAGAGGTTGTTACTTAGGAAGGTGGGGGTCTTGTCTGAAAAACAGCTGTGACGGTTAGTTTATACTGGCAACTTGCCTGGTTTTAGAATCACCTAAGAGATATACCTCAGCGTGTGTCTGTGTTTACAGAGAAGTTTAACTGAGGAGGAAAAGAGTCAATCTGAACGTGGACAGCACCATTCTATGGGCTATTATCTCAGAATAAAATGAGAAAAAGGAAAGCTCACTGGAGACTAGTGTGCATCCTTCTCTGGTTCCTGGCTGCAGATGCCTCGTGCTCCTGCTACCAAGCTCTCCCTCCTGATAGGTGGTATCTCCTCAAACTATGAACCAAAATAAACCCTTCCTCCCTTAGATAACTTTTTGTCACAGAAAAGAGTAACACAATGCACTCACCCTGAGGCTAAGGACAACCTTCAGGTTGGCAGTGGAGCAGCACATGGTCAGGGAATTCTATGTTGGGATATCTGTGAAAGTTTGAGGTTTCTTATAAGTTCCCCAGCTGAGGACTTGAGTGAAGTGTTGTAAAGTTCACGGCTAAGACAGTCTTCGCTGCTAGACCACTTTCACATTCAGGTGTTCTCAAAATCCCTCTCAGGGTCAATAATTTGATATGAAAACTCACAGAACTTACCTTGAAAACTAATATACTCCAGTCTAGTAACTAGGTGATACGTATCAAGTGGGTTAAAATTATAATGTGCAATGTGAAGAGGCCATAAGACAAGCCGACTGTCCATGCTGCTCTCCTGGTGGCCAAATAAGCAGCTTCTCAATCAGTGTTGGTGACATTATATGTTGGTATAACCAACCTGTAAATCATTTGGATCAATATCCATTATAAAGGTTATCCTAAAGGCGGGTGTGGTGGCACATGCATTTAATCCCAGCACTTGGGAGGGAGAGGTAGAATTGCAATGAGTTTGAGGCCACCCTGAGACTAGAATGAATTTCAGGCCAGCTTGAACTAAAATAGAGACTGTACCTCAAAAAAAAAGTTATCCTAATAAATGGTTGTCTGTTCCTAGAAATATACTCCAAAATATATATATATATATATATTTGTGTGTGTGTGTGTGTGTGTGTGTGTATGTGTGAGGTAGGGTCTCACTCTGGTCCAGGCTGACCTGGAATTAACTATGTAGTCTCAGGGTGGCCTTGAACTCTCGGTGATCCTCCTACCTCTGCCTCCCAAGTGCTGGGATTAAAGGCGTGCGCCACCACGCCCAGCTCAAATTTATAATTTAAAATAATTAAGCCAAGAAATAATTAATATGGCAGCACCACCACTTGGTAGACTGAAGTAGAAGGATTGACATGAGTTCTAAGCCAGCCTGGGCTACATGGACTAGCGTTAGATCCTACCTCAAAAAAATTAATAATTAAACTGATTGGGACTGGAGAGATGGCTTAGCAGTTAAGGTATTTACCTGCAAAGCCAAAGGACCCAGGTTCAACTCCTCAGGGCCCATATAAGCCAGATGCACAAGGTGGCACATGTGTCTGGAGTTCGATTGCGGTGGCTGAAAGCCCTGGTGTGCCCAATCTTGATCACTCTATCTTCCTCTCTCTCTAAGTAAATAAATAAAAGTTTTTAAAAAAAAAAACAAAACCTGATTGAGCTAGCGTGGTTGCATGCCTTTAATCCCAGCCAGAGGTAGGAGGATCGCCAAGAGTTCGAGGCCACCCTGAGACTACATAGTTAATTCCAGGTCAGCCTGGACTAGAGTGAAACCTTACCTGGAAAAACCAAAAAAAAAAAAAAAAAGATGGTTAAGAGCTGGAGAGATGGCTTTAGTGGTTAAGGAGTTTGCCTGCAAAGCTTAACTACCCAAGTTTGATTCTCCAGTACCCATGTAGAGTAAGAAGTACAAAGGGGCACATGCATCCGGAGTTCATTAGCAGCAGATAGAGGCCCTGGCATGCCCACTCTCTCTGCCAGGCATGGTGGCACATGCCTTTAATCCCAGCACTCTGGAGACCTAGGTAGGAGGATCACTGTGAGTTTGAGGCCACATACTAAATTAGTATGTAGTCCTTACATGTTTCACTCTCAAAAGGGGAAATATCACAAATTGTCTCTACATACTAGGACTACATGCTAAATTCCAGGTCAGCCTGAGCTACAGTGAGACCATACCTCAAAAAAACATAAAAGACTGCCGGGTGTGGTGGCGCACGCCTTTAATCCCAGCACTCGGGAGGCAGAGGTAGGAGGATCGCTGTGAGTTCAAGGCTACCCTGAGAAGACAGAGTGAATTCCAGGTCAGCCTGGACTAGAGTGAAACCCTACCTCGAAAAAAAAAAAAAAAAAAAAAAAAGAAAAGAAAAGAAAACAAAGAAAGAAAGAAAAAGGAAAAGAAAGAAAGGAGGAAAGAAAAATAGATGGTTGAATGGAAACCCAAGAACCCACCTTCTTCCTAAATTGCTATTAAGCCAACAAGGTGTGAAGTAACTATGTCAGAAGTCTGAGACAGCATCCAGGGGAGATTTTAATTAACAGAGTGGTAACTTTTAGCAAATTCTAACAAGTTTCTACATTTATTACAATTCTTACTGTGTTGTATTGTTATAGAAGAAAACCAGGCTGGTGGGAATTGGCAGACCAGAAGCGCTCAGAGGATCAAAAAAGGAAACTTTATTTCATGCATGCATTATAGCCCAACAGAGTCACCTCCAAAGGCTGAGCCCTCAGCGTGGCGGGGAATTGTCTTGTATACCTTTTCAGCCTCTTAGTCTCCCATTCAAGGTGGTCATTTTACACTACTGGAATGTGTTATGTGCACATTCCAAGCGACAGGATACAATTTAACTATATAGTGGCTAGTGTAAACTTTCCAATCTTCATGGTGACAGATATGTAGTTGTCATATTTCAAAATATATGGTTTGTAAGTACACATAGCTTCAGTTACTCTCCCTTTGTTCTGGGACAGCTCTAATCACAGGAGCTCAAGGTGGAGGAAGGGGTAGACCATGTAGGCAGATGACTTGTGTAAGGGTTTAGCAAGATTACTTAATTTTGGGAGGATGCAGGGAGAAGGACATGGTTTCAGGCACCTGACCAGTCTTTATCTAGTCTTATCTATCTTATTGTTGGCAGTAAACAGGCAGGGTTAAAAGCAAAGGATACATCCAGCCTCAATTTGTTTGGCTACCTTCCTTGTCAGTATTACCTGGCTAGGCACTGTGTGGATGGCAGTCCAAATTCTTGGTATAGTGTGGACAATAAGCATATCATTTGCAAAGTATTGGGGCTGTGTGACTTGATGGCTGGCTTCTGCTTTGGACCACTAAAGGACCGGTATAGAGACGGGCTGCCATTCTTAACTCATATGGGCTGAAGCAATTTCAGGAGGAATTGAAGAGACAATTTGTGATGCTTCCCCTTTTGAGAGTGAAACATGTAAGGAGATCCTTTTGGGATGTGGAACAGAAGTTTCAGTGACAAATGTTTGGGGAAAGTACATGAATGAATGAAAAATGAGACGGAAAATGTAGCTTGGGCTGGAAAGATGGCTTAGCAGTTAAGGCATTTGCCTGCAAAGCCAAAGGACCCCCATTCTATCCCTCAGGAACCATGTAAGCCAGATGCAGAAGGTAGCACATGTGTCTGGAGTTCATTTGCAGTAGCTGAAGGCCCTGGTGCCTTCTTCTATTTGCCTCTCTTTCTCTCCCTCCCTCAAAAAAAAAAAAAAAAAAAAAAAAAAAACTTGAAAAAATGCAGCTCAACAGCAGAGACAGGCTTCGTAACAGCTTCACATTGCTAGGACAAATCACTTGATGGTGCAGCTTATGAGAGGAAAGAGTTTATTTTGGGCTTACAATTTCAAGAGAAAGCATCATGGAAACTGACTCACTTCATCATACACCTACAACAGAGAGAGAACAGTAAGTATAGGCTGGCTCTTAACATATCATAGGCTAGAATCAAGGTCCACCCTCAGTAACACATCTTCTCCACTAGGACTCTACCTGCTAAGAACTAAGTAGGAAGCATAGCACAAATATTTAAGGCTATCAGAGACATTTATATTTAAGCCACCATATTTCACCCCTGACCCCCATAGACTCATGACCATCTCACAATGTAAAATAAACTTAAGGATCTTTTGGTTTTTGGAGGTAGGGTCTCACTCTAGCCCAGGCTAACCTGGGATTCACTATGTAGTTTCAGGGTTGCTTGAACTCACAGCAATCCTCTGACCTCTGCCACCCAAGTGTTTGAATTAAAGGTGTGAGCCACCACGCCCATCTAAGACATTTTTTAAAATTTTATTTATTTGAGAGAGACAAAGAAAGAGTCAGATAGAGAGAGAAGAATGGCATTCCAGAGCTTCTAGCCATTGCAAACAAAATCCAGACTCATGCACAACCTTGTGGATCTGGCTTACATAGGTACTGGGGAATTGAACCTGGGTCCTTAGGTTTGGCAGGCAATCACCTTAACCACTAAGCATTCTCTCCAGCTCCAGTTAAGATATTCTTTTCTAGCCGGGTGTGGTGGTGCATGCCTTTAATCCCAGCACTTGGGAGGCAGAGGTAGGAGGATTGCCGTGAGTTCCAGGCCACCCTGAGACTACATAGTGAGTTCCAGGTCAGCCTGGGCTAGTGTGAAACTCTACCTCGAAAAACGAAAAAAAAAAAAAGATATTCTTTTCTGACCAATAAGACTGATTACAGGTTGCTGTTTTCCAAATTACAGGTTGCTGTTTTCCCCAAAGATAAGGTAGTCAGGCCACCCTGAGATTGCAACTTGAGACCCTAAAGCAAAGATCAGTAGTCATTGTTTAATCACATTGTCAGAGTTTCTGTTATCTGTTAGCATAATGACTTTAAATGAATTGTTTAAAGGAATATTTTCAACTATAATTTCAGAAGAGGAAAGTACAGGATTCAGACTACTTTACTGAAGGTTTGAGATACATTTGTATAATTTACAAGGTAGTGATACTGGGTCTGTGGGGAGTCCAGGAAAGTCCTTGAACCCCAAACGCTGAGTTTGTGTTAGTATTTAACCAAATAATTGAGCAAATCAAACTGAGAAGGATAATAATAATAATTATTATTATTAATTATTATTATTATTATTTTGGTTTTTCAAGGTAGGGTCTCTGACTCTCTCAGGCTGACCTGGAATTCAGTATGCAATCTCAGGGTGGCCTCAAACTCACAGTGATCCTCCTACCTCTGCCTTCCCAGTGCTGGGATTAAAGGCATGCACCACCACACCCATCAAGAAGGATAGTTATTAAATCATTATATTTATTTCAGGAAGTACAAAACTAAAGGAGGGAAAATTGATGGACCCATGTGGTCTAAGATGAAGGGAAATCCCCCTTAATCTCTCCTGTCTTCCACATGGCAGGAACTCTCTATAGGGCACAGTTGAAGGCCCCTGGGCTACTGGAGGTTTAGGCAGACCTGAGATGTCAGGCACAACTAAGGGTTCCAGACCCTGAGGTTGCAGCAAGCCTGAACCCTGAGAATCTCAAGACAGGCAGGTGTGAGGCTGCTCCGTCCCCCCAAGGTTGCAGTGAGCCTGAATCCCCAACAATCTCAAGACCATCAGGAATGAGGCTGCTCCCTCCCCCCAGCCTGGGGCACCTGGACATCCTGATAAGACTTGGGTTTCGCTTTCCCCAGAGTCATGTGACCTTTGTTCACTTACATCACTATATGTTAATAAGGTATCAGCCAGCAGCCTTCTCACAGCCAATCCCCCTACAACCCATTCCCTATACCTTTTCCTTCTACCACTTAGACCATGTGACCCTTTCCCCCTCACCCAAAGTCCCTACATGCTAATTAGGTATCAGTGGGACCTCTGTACAAGCCAGTCCCCTTACGACCCATACCTCTTCCCGCTCTTTCACAAACACATATAAACCCATTCCCCTGACACAGGAGCTGCCCTCTGACGTTGCTTCCCAGGTGTTTCTTCCTGTCATGGCCACTCAAGACCTTGCTCCACAGTTGCCTGAATGTCTCCAGGGAACCACAACTGGCGCTTGAACAGGTACTGTCTGAGATGTGCCCAGCACTGTGTGAGTGCTCCCCCAGAGAGGCATCATTCTCTAGGGGGACATCGGCCCCCTATGGCCTTGCCTCCATGCTTGAGGGCTGGCAGGTTTCTCTTTTTTTCCTTCTTTGTTTTCGGTTCGTGCCATCGTGAGGGATTAGGTATGGCAAACGAGCAACTGATGTCTCTTGGCCGAGGCCACTCTTTAGCATTGACTGAAGGCTCCTAGCCCTCTGCCTGAACCCCGACAGCCTGCTAAGGCATTGGCAACAATCCCCTATCTGTTTCTCTTAAACACAAAAACTGGTAAGGTAATGATCATTTAAAAGCCCTTAGGGCGGTCACCAGTCTCTTAAACTTGTGGACAGGCTTGCTTCTGGACCTTTGGGGAATCCACCCTGGTGCTAGTAAGCCCTCAGGAAAGTTGCCCTCTGGTCTTGGTGCTTCCACTCTTTTCTATCATGGGCAATATTGCCTCCCACCAAAAAGAATCACAGATTTGTGGATTAAGAGCATTCCTGAACGTTAGGCTATCTCCTTCTGGGAAAAAGTCCTCCAGATTGCTCCCTGGATGGTTTCTGGAGATCCATATGACCCTGACACATGGACCCACATAGCTTATTTGGCCAGGAGACAGGAGGTTCAGGAAGGAAACCCCCCTATCTCTTTTCTACCAATCATAACAGCCATTAGATAATGAATTAGCCCCCCTAAGACCACCCCTGTGCCAAAATTAGACGATGACTCCGATGAGGAGAGTCCTGAGGACAGGCCAGTGTTGGACCTCAGTTCTCTTGAAAAATCAATAGAAGGCCGGGCGTGGTGGCGCACACCTTTAATCCCAGCACTCGGGAGGCAGAGGTAGAAGGATCACCATGAGTTCAAGGTCACCCTGAGACTACATAGTGAATTCCAGGTCAGCCTGGGTCAGAGTGAGACCCTACCTCGAAAAACCAAAAAAAAAGAAAAAAAGAAAAATCAATAGAAGAAATTAGAAAAAAAAAAAAGGGAACCCAGGCTCCCTATGCCCACTCCCTCCCATTTCTTTTTATGAGGTAGGGTCTTGCTCTGGCCCAGGCTGACCTGGAATTCACTATGTAGTCTCAGGGTGACCTTGAACTCACAGCGATCCTCCTACCTCTGCCTCCCAAGTGCTGGGATTGAAGGTGTGCACCACCATGCCTGACTCCCACTCCCCTTTATCCACCTTTGCCACCATACCCGCCTCCCGATCTGGAATGCCCCCTCTGGACTCATGCAGAAAAAACCCCAACATGATAATTCTCCTAGGCAAGACCCTTCTCCATCCTCCCCCTCATTGACAAGCTCTGAGATAATCAGGAAGTTGCAGCTTTTCCTGTTAATGTTCAGCCAACTCTGGCTCGGCCTGTATAATGGTATCCATATCAGGCTAATGACCTAAAAGAACTCAGGCAGTTAGGGAGGACGGGATCCATGTGCCATGGACTAAGTCCCTCCTCCAGAGCCTACAGAGCTCCCTTAACACCCCCCAGGACTGGTGTGATATCTACCGGGCTTCACTGTCTAGTCCCCTATTCCTTCAATGGGAAGCCCTCTACAGAAATGAATGCCTCCAACAGATAAGGAGAAACCAAAACCATCAGAACATTTCCTGGGGATTTGATGAGCTGTTCAGATAGGGCAATTTCTCCACAGGCGTTGAACAGGCCCAACAGACCCCAGGTTACTATGACCAAGTTCACCTCTGTGCCTTCCAGGCATGGGACAGAATAACCTGTCCCTCTAACTCCCAGGACAATACCTCTTCCTTACTATCAAAGGAAACCCTCTCTGATTTTATCTTAAGAACAAAACCCAACAGCCAGGGACCTCCTCCTCAAAAATATCATTTGGGAAGGCATGACCTTAGAATGTAGGCTGGCTTGCCAAGGCCTCAAGGATGAACGTTATGATAAATGGGTAGTCTCTGCTCAGGATATCAGGACTGCCTCACATAAGATGGCCTCTTTAGCACAAGCCTTCGCAGCAGCCTTGAGAACTAAAGGAAAACATTTCAATTGTGGGGAGGAAGGACATTAGAAAGGGGAATGTCCTCAACACCAGACCACTAAAGGCTCAAACACATCTACCCCCCCCACCCCCAAAACAGTTTGCCCTAGATGCCGCAAGTGGTTTCACTGGAGAAAAGACTGCCGCTCCACCTATGACAATGATGGCAAACCCCTAGAGCCTTTAAACTTCAAAAGGGGCAAGCCTCAGCCCCACCAACAATAGGGAAAACCCATAATGTACAATGGGTAATGAACATCCTAGAGGGGGCCCACCCAAGGCTCAATGCATTGAGATTGAAGACTATGAGAGGTATCTTCACCAGGGTCACCCCTAATCCTAGAGGTCACTGTTAAATATGAAACTCCCTGCCTAGAATGCTTCTCTGACAAGCCAATTTGGGTAGAACAGTGGCCTCTGCCAAGGGAGAAATTTGAAATCTTAAATCAGTTAGTAACAGAACTACTCCAACTTAATCACATCCGCCCCTCACGGAGCCCATGGAATACTCCTGTATTCATAATTCAAAAGGGCTTGGGAGGATGGAGATCTACAAGATCTCAGGGCCATCAATAAAGCTATGCTCATTTGGGGCACCCCTCAAAGGGGGCTGCCCCTTGTATTGGCCATTCCAGCCAACACCCCCCTCCTTGTTATAAACATCAAGGATTGTTTCTTTTCTGTCTCCCTGCACCCCCCAGGACCGACAATGCTGCAAGGTCTCAATCCCCTCTGTCAATAACTCAGGGCTAGCCAAGCACTATGAATGGATGGTTCTGCCCAAGGGTATGGCAAGGAAGATCCATCTCTCCCCACCCCACCTGCCAAACCCTGAGGCAAAACAAACACTAACCAGAATTAATAACATGTTTTCTGATATGGCCCTTGCCTGGTACTTGCCAGACAGGCCAATTCAACTTATGATATTGAACTCCTCTCCAACTGTCTTGGGAGCATTATACCAACCCCAAGGAGTCTTGGAATGGCTCCACACTTGAATCGGTGGTGCCCCATGCATACTAACAGAGGTTGACTCCCTTTCAGCCATGATCAAGACTGGATGAGACTGGGCTCTCCAAACCTTGGGCAAAGAACCTGATACTATCATAACCCCCTTTTCCTCTGATATACAATGGCTACTCAGGAACCACACCTGATTTGTGCTTAGCCTTATGGCTTTCCCCAGTCAAATTAACAACCACTACCTTAATGAAAAATGGATCTCTACAGTACCCCCTGTATCAGACAGCTTCAGGTTCACTAAGATGAACTTCCAGACCAGGCACAGTTATGGAGGAAGGGATTTATTGAAACTTATAGATCCAGGGGAAGTTCCATAATGGCAGAAGAAGCTGGCCTGCTCTTTCAGGACCAGGCAAGAGAGAGAAAGCCAAGAACCAAAAGCCACACAACATAGCACACCTCAGGAACTCCAGCTAGGCACACTTTGCATATCTTTAGATTGAAATCCTAAACCCACCACCACACACCTTAAGATCCACCCAGTGACACTGCCTCCAGCCAGGTGGCTGCAGATGCAAACTACAAACTAATAAAACACTGAATATATTGGGGGCCATCTATTCAAACTACCACACACCTCCCCTTTTTTTGAGGTAGGGTCTGACTCTAGCCCAGGCTGACCTGGAATTCATTCTGTAGTCTCAGGGTGGCCTTGAACTCTTGGCAATCCTCCTACCTCTGCCTCCCACGTGCTGGGATTAAATGCATGTGCTACCATGCCCAGCTACAATACCCCTTTTAAAATGGCTTCCACCCCACCTCTTTTCAAGAAAACCAATCCCCAGATCACCCCCCCCCATTTTTACAGACAGAGGGAAGGGAATCACTCCCATTCACAATTGCCTTGAAAAACATAATAAAGTACCTTAGAATAAACCTAACTAAGGAAATGAAGGATCTCTACAGTGAAATTTATTTTATTTTACTTTTTATTTTTATTTATTTATTAGAGACAAAGAGAGGGAGAGTGAGACAGAGTGAGAATGGGCACACCAGGGCATCTAGCCACTGCAAACGAACTCCAGATGCATATGCCACCATGTGCATCTGGCTTATATGGGACCTGGAGAATCTAACCTGGGTCCTTAGGCTTCAAAGGCATATGCCTTAACCGCTAAGCCTTCTCTCCAGCCCTCTACAATGAAAATTTTAAAACACTCAAGACAGAAATTATAGAAGACACTAGGAAATGGAAAGATGTCCCATGTTCTTGGATTGGAAGAATCAATATTAAATGTCAATCTTACCAAAAGTAATCAACCTATTTAATGCAATCTCCATCAAAACTCCAATGACATTCTTCACAGAAATAGAAATAACAATCTTAACCCTACCCCTAACCTGTGGCTCACAGCCAGGCCCAACCCCACCATACCACAGTGTCCAGTGCCCTCACCAGCTGGAGGGATGGCTCTGGCAAAGAGAAGTACTGGTTGGGGGGTGGGGGGAGGCTGTGGCATGGGTAAGTCAGCTCTCACCATCCAAGTTCATCCAGTCCTATTTTGTAACAGATCAATCCAACCACTGACGACTTCTACACAAAGCAGTATGTGATAGATGGCAGAGGAGCCTGGCTGGTCATTTTGGACACAGCTGCATAAGAAGAGTCTGGAGCCATGAGAACAGTACATGAGGATGGGCACGGGCTTCCTGCTGGTCTTCCCAGTCACGGACAGAGACAGTTTTGAAGAAATCTGTAAGTTTCAAAGACAGATTCTCAGAGTAAAGGATTGTGATGAGTTTCCAATGATTTTAACTGGTAATAAAGCAGATCTGGATCATCAAAGACAGGTCACACAGGAAGGACAGCAGACAGCACGGCAGCTTAAAGTTACATATATGGAGGCAACAGCAAAGATCAGGATGAATGTAGATCAAGCTTTCCATGAACTTGTCTGGGTTATAAGGAAACTTCAAGAGCAAGCATGTCCTCCCTCAGTTGGTTCTGACCAACTCAGAAAGAGAAAGACAAGAAAGGCTGCCATGTGTCATTTTCTAAAAATCCCCTGAGCTACCAGCTGCCAGGAAGCCCTCATCTTCTCCTCTGTGCCTTACATCATGTGGTAACTTTCTAGCCTTAGACCAATGATCTCCGTGTGAGCCTTATGCCTAGAAGCTGGCTAATCTTTTCTGTGGAGCTAATGCAATGGTCCATTCCAGACCGGCAAGGAAAACACCAAGCCTGCTTCAGAAATTGTCTGATTCCTTTAAATTACATGTCTGCATCACAGACACAGCCTTTTGTTCAGGACTTAATAGGGACAAACCAGCTTTGCTAAGCTGAAGTCTGAGTTGTAATATTGACTAGTGTTATTCTAAAGTCTAATTGTGAAGTAATTTTTAACTTCTGGAATCATATTGCCTACTGTTACTCTAAATAGAAACATGTTTTTTTTTTTTTTTTTCGTTTTACATGTGAATTTTGTCTATCTTTAAAACTTTTTTTTTTCTTTTGGTTTTTTGAGGTAGGGTTTCACTCTGGTCCAGGCTGACCTGGAATTAACTATGTAGTCTCAGGGTGGCCTCGAACTCACAGCAATCCTCCTACCTCTGCCTCCCAAGTGCTGGGATTAAAGGCGTGCGCCACCACACCCGACTATCTTTAAAACTTTTTTTTTTTTTTTTTTGGTTTTGCGAGGTAGGGTCTCACTCTGGTCCAGGCTGACCTAGAATTAACTATGTAGTCTCAGGTTGGCCTCGAACTCTCGGCGATCCTCCTACCTCTGCCTCCCAAGTGCTGGGATTAAAGGCGTGCGCCACCACGCCCGGCTCTATCTTTAAAACTTTTTTTTTTTTTTGGTTTTTCGAGGTAGGGTCTCACTCTGGTCCAGGCTGACCTGGAATTCACTATGTAGTCTCAGGGTGGCCTCGAACTCACGGCAATCCTCCTACCTCTGCCTCCCGAGTGCTGGGATTAAAGGTGTGAGCCACCACGCCCGGCTTTTAAAACTTTTGATGTCAATTTTTTTTAACCTTAAATACACTGAAAAGTGAGACATTTCAGACCTTTTTTGATGTTACGACTTTTGTTTTTTAGTGGCCAAAATACCAAAATGCCCATTGTATTTATGGATTAAAAACTGCTTGTCTCTGCACGTGGTGGTATACGCCTTTAATTCCAATACTTGGGAGGCAGAGGCAGGAGGAACGCCAAGAGTTCGAGGCCACTCTGGTACTACATAGTGAATTCCAAATCAGGCTAGAACAAAATCCTACTTTGAAAAACCAAAACAAACAAACAAACAAACAAAACTGTCAGAGGGTATATGATGGAGAGTGAAGTTTCAAAGGGGAAAGTGGGAGGAGGGAGGGAAGTACCATGGGATATTGTCAACAATTAAAGAAGTTGTCAATAAAAAAATAAAAATAAATAAAATTAAATTTAAAACAAAAAACTGGGCTGGAGAGGTGGCTTAGCGGTTAAGGCCTTTGCCTGCAAAGCCAAAGGACCTCGGTTCAATTCCCCAGGACCCACATAAGCCAGATGCACAAGGGGGCGCATGCATCTGGAGTCTGTTTGCAGTGGCTGGAAGCCCTGGTGCTCCCATTTTCTCTCTCATTCCCTCTCACAACTAAATAAATAAAAATAAAAAATTTAAAAAAAAAACTGTCAAGCCTTGTGTAGCAGACAGCTTCAGGTTCGCTGAGATGAACTTCCAGACCAGGCACAGTTATGGAGGAAGGGATATTATTTATTGAAGCTTACAGATCCAGGGGAAGTTCCATAACGGCAGAAGTAGCGGCCTGCTCTACAAGGCCAGGCAGAGAGAGCAAAAGCCAACCAGCCACCACAGCACACAGAGCAAAACAAACTACAGCCAAAAGGTCACACAGCAGACTTCAGGAACTCCTGCTAGACACATTTGCATATCTTTACAATGGAATCTCAAACCCATCACCACACCTTAAGACCAGCCCCCAGTGACCTTGCCTATAGCAAGGTGATTGCAGATGCAAACTATAAAATAATAATAAAAAAAAACACTGAATATATTGGGGGACATATATTCAAACTACCACATTCCGCCCCTGGCCCCCAATATATTTAGCTCCTGGCCCCCAGTAGATTTATAACTATCACACATTGTAAATTGTACTCAGTCCAATTTCAAAGGTTCTCACAGTCTTGATCAACTTAAGATAGTGAGTCCTGTAAAATCAAACAAGTTAAATACTTTCAACATGTAAAGGCACAGAGTAAACATTTTTTAACTGGTATAAGGCATAGCAAGGAGAAACTAAAACAATGCAAACTCAACCACCATCAGCCGTCATCAAACTTCTACAGTTCAAGTTCAATATAACCAGAGATGGATAGTCTCCAGGTTTTCCAATTCTGCCCCTCCAGCTGGGCAGAGTCGCCAGGGAAAACTTTCATCCCATGCCAACACTGCACTCCATGGTAGCCCTTTTTGCACAGTCCTGGTATATCCAAAACATCTTCAGGTCTCCATGCAAACCACGGTCCATCTTCCAAAAGGCTCTTCCAGCCTATTCCTGAGGGTCTTCATGCCCTGCCTCATGCCGCATCTCAGCAGCAGCTCCTGGAACCGTGTGCAACACATGACCACTCCATGCATTTTTCATGCTTCCAAAACTAATACCAGGCGTGCAGGACACAGCCATATTCTTAATCCAGGGACAAAATAAACCATAGCCTTGAAAAGCAGGTTCCTTCTCCAGTCAACTCTTTCCAAAGAGTTTGCATTTCTAACAGTCTTTCCTCAGGCATCCTCTCCATTGTTTTAATGTAAATCAAGTCGGGCCACCTTCCTTCCACCTTCCTTAAGATTGCTAATGCGTTGACAATAGCAGCTCCAGTAACCAGAAACCAGTCTCAGTGCCTCTGCTTTTAACTTGCTTGAGGTTTTCCTGCTTAAAATCTTAAAATCTCAGTCCGATATCTTTAGCCAAGCACATCAGTCCATTACAAATTTAACTTTGATCAAACACTCTGGGCCTGGATAGTGGAACGTAACCATCCCTTATGCCAGTAGCCCACTTCCAACAAAGTCCTCTGCCTTCTTTCCTTCCCCTTAGAAAGCTCATAAGCCATTTTTTTAAGTTCAATACTATCTGCACTTAGCATTCTCAAACTCTCATCAGAATAGTCCATAAAACTTGGCTTAAAATGCCCACTCCAGAAGGCATCTTCAGTTGCAAGCACCAAGTCCATGCCCATTCCTCCAAAACAAAGGTTCCAAAAGAGGAATATCCACACGGTCAGGTTCATCTCACCCCACACTCCTTGGTACCACTTTACTTCCAGCAGACAGCTTCAGGTTCGCTGAGATGAACTTCCAGACCACAAACAGTTATGGAGGAAGGGATATTATTTATTGAAGCTTACAGATCCAGGGGAAGTTCCATAAGGGCAGAAGTACCATGGGCCTGCTCTACAAGGCCAGGCAGAGAGATAAAAAGCCAACCAGCCACCACAGCACACAGAGCAAAACAAACTACAGCCAAAAGGTCACACAGCAGACTTCAGGAACTCCTGCAAGACACATTTGCATATCTTTACAATGGAATCTCAAACCCATCACCACACCTTAAGACCAGCCCCAGTGACCTTGCCTCTAGCAAGGTGATTGCAGATGCAAACTATAAAATAATTAATAAAAAAAAACACTGAAATAAAAATAAAAATATAAAAAAACTACAACCTTGTTATTAAGCCTTCTCTTAAAGATGATAATCTGGACTTCAGTGTTTCAATGAACTTGGGTGTTTTGGGGGGAGATGTTGGGTGTTTTTTTGTTGGGATTTTTTTTTTTTTTGGGGGGTGTTGAGGTAGGGTCTCGCTCTAGCCCAGGCTGACCTGGAATTCACTATGTAGTCTCTCAGGTTGGCCTCAAACTCAAGGTAATCCTCCTACCTCTGCCTCCCAAGTGCTGGAATTAAAGACATGCGCCATCACTCCTGCTGAGCTTGGTTTCTTAATTTAACTCTTTTTCACAATCATGCTAAGGGTAAGGATGAATAATTACTGTCTGACTTTCACTACAAGTATTTCTGGTTAAGGGATTCAAAACAAACAAAAACTGTTTTTGTTTGATGTAATATAAAGTATGGATTTGATCTTTCCAGAGTCAAGTGATTAATGTTTTGCTATATACTTTTATATGTTATTTTCCTATCAAACTAGTTAACAAGTATTCTTATATGTTTGTAAGCAAATATGCTTTCACAGTAGACCTTCTGTATATGTAAAGATAAGTCTTTAATTCCCACTGTTCACTTTTTTCCCCACTGTTCACTTTTTTTTCCAAGGTAGGGTTTCACTCAGGCCCCAGGCTGACCTGGAATTAACTATGTAGTCTCAGGGTGGCCTCAAACTCACGGTGATCCTCCTACCTCTGCCTCCCAAATGCTGGGATTAAAGGCATACGCCACCACACCTAGCTGACTGTTCACTTTTAAATGACAAAAAAAAAAAAAAAAAAAAAGGAAGTGGAAACTACAGTAACTGTGGTAGAACTTTTACTCAGTGGCTGAGTCCTGGTTATATCCACCTGTGGCCAGTCATGTCCCTACTCAAAGTCCCTACTTCCAGGTAGAGTGCAACAGGATAAGACTCTGAAATCATATGTGATATACCCTGCTAAATATTGACTGTTAAATCAAGTATTGCATGTAAAATTTATAATTGACAACTAGCATAATTGTTGATGGTTTCTGATTGTGTTTTTTTTGTTTTTTGTTTTTTTGGTTTTGCGAGGTAGGGTCTCACTCTGGTCCAGGCTGGCCTGGAATTAACTATGTAGTCTCAGGGTAGCCTCGAACTCTTGGCGATCCTCCTACCTCTGCCTTCCGAGTGCTGGGATTAAAGGTGTGCGCCACCATGCCCGGCTCTGATTGTGTTTTTAATTCCGTGGGTTGTGTTTAAACAATTCCAAGCATATTCCTAATTTCAAGACTTGCGGTGGTTTTGCATCGTTGTCACTTTTATTGAATGTGTTCAACAGTCAAGTGTATGAACCATCCCCTGTATAGCTTTAGGTGCTAGAATTAAAGTTGATCTGTCTATCACAAGAAAAAGGCTGTCAGTATCACCATACTTGATTTTAAGATCTATTGAAGAGATTGAGTAAAGGAAAGGTGGAGGGAGGGCTAATCAAAATCTAAGAGGCTATAAATAAGTCATATGAAAACCTACTTTTTTTTGACAATGGAGCAATCAGAAGCCATAGATTGTTACTAGTAAATTTTCAGTGCCAGGGATGGGATACCTTCCAGTGAGTTGTTGGCCAGGGAGGTCACCAATATCCCCAAAACATTACAGGCTATTGCTGAGGCTCTTGGTTTCCCACCAGGAATAGATGGTAAGACTCTATTGCTGAAGACTCCACATACTTGGGCTGCAAGGTCACTGAGAAACCCTACTGGTGCTGAGCTGAAAGCCTCCTCCATGTAGACCAGCTGACACAAAGCTGGAAAAAGCTACGCTGCATGCAGTTCAATGGGAGAGAGAGAAATCAGTGGAGATACTCAACAGTGGACACTGCAAGCCTTAAATTTAGCCAGCCAGGCCAAATGAGTCAGTGGGTGCAATAGAGACCATGCAATAGAGACTGTTATGGGGAAAACCAACCGTTCTCAAATTGGACTGGACACCTGCTCCATGGGAAGGAATAGATCCCAGATACTGAAAACCTACAACAGGGGTAGTCATGAGATCTAGGGGTGTAACTTCTACAGGTATCTGGCTAAATGTATATACTGTGCTCACTAAATTGCCCAGTAAGCACTTCTCTTAATGTTCATACCCATATATTAATGCCTCTCACTTTTGGTTATAAAAGCTTCTCTTTTCAGATGGCAGTGACCTTCGGATGACTCAGAAGGCACCATGGTACTAAGAAGTGACAGAGGAGTGCTCAGCACTGAAACATCTCTAACACACCTTCCAAGGTTCAGGGTCCATTGTGGAAGAGGTGGTGGAAAGAATGTCAGAGCCAAAGGAAGAGCAGGACTCCTTACAATGTGCTCCTCCAGACACAAAATGACCTGGATATCCATGACCTTGCAGTGCCTGACATTACCTACACAAGATCATCATAATAGGAGGAAAAGATCATGACATCAAAATGAAAAGAGAGACTGATTGAGAGGGGGAAGGGATATGATGGAGAGTGGAGTTTTAAAGGGGAAAGTGGGGAGGAGGGTAGGGAAGGAATTACCATGGGTTACTGCATACAATTATGGACCTACTAGATCTCCCAAAACAAACAAGACAGACTTCTGTCAGAGCACTTTATTACCCACCAGAGGTTAATGGTAAGTCCCTACTGCTGAAGACACCATACACTGTCAGCACGGACCATGAAGAGACCTGGTTGGAATCCAGAGGAGAGCCAGTCCCCAGACAATTAGCCCATCTAGTGTTGGAAGGCACCACATGAGTTACCCGGGGGAAAGTGGCCAACATCTGTCCAAGACTCAAAGTCTAAGCAATTCAGAAGCAAACAACCTGACATGGTGCTCACACAAGTGCAATAGTGGCACACAGCCATGGTGGAAAGCCAACTGCTCTTGGATTGGCTAACAGATCTGCTCATTGGAAAGAAAACCATATCTGGAACTAGGAAACAAGTCAGAATCATATCCAGATAATGATTCTGCTTTCCATTGTAAAGCTCCACTAACCTTGGGCTATAAGAGGGTCTACATCCTTTTAATTCTCTCTAAATTAATAATGGTTATCCCATTTAACTGGTGCTGACTTCATTCTCTGTTGGAGAATCTGCTTCTCTTTTTCAGATGGGAGCTGGACCTGAGGAGATAAATGACCCAGCGCACTCCACCCGGGCCCCAGCTGAAACCACAGAGGAATTGGCAAAATAAGCGAGAGTGCTGCCTTGTCAGTGAATCTGATATCAGCACATGGGTGAAGGAAATAGACATTGAGGACACTCAACACCTACTAAACCAGAGATCCAGAGGCTTCCAAGTGCCAATCACTGAAGTAGACTTAAAATGCACCCAACAAGGCTCAGGGAATTGTATGGAAGAGGGTGTGGAAAGATTGTTAGAGCCATAAGTTGGGACATTTTGCACAGAGACATTGCTTCTCCCCCATAATTGACTACCGCCCCCACAATACATGACCCACCATCCCCATGGGGTTGACCTGCATCCCAACAAGGAAAAGGAGCAGGGAGGAGGGAAAGGATGGTACCAACATGTGTTCTTTACATACTAAATATGTCCATATCTAATAAAAATAAATTTAAAAAACAGGGCTGGAGAGATGGCTTAGCAGTTAAGGCACTGCCTGTGAAGCCTAAGGACCCAGTTTTGATTATTCAGTACCCATGTAAGCCAGATGCACAAGGTAACACATGTGCCTGGAGTACATTTGCAGTGGTTAAAGGCCCTAGTGTGCCCATTCTCTCTCTTTCTCTCTCTACCTCTGTCTCTCTCTCTAAAAAAAAAAAAAAAAAAAAAAAAAAAAGAAAAGAAAAGAAAAAAAACAGGGCTGGAGAGATTTCTCGGTGATTAAGACACATGCCTGAAAAGCCTAAGCACCCAGGTTCAATTCCCCAGTAACCACATAAACCCAGATGCACAAAGTAGTGCATGCATTTGGAGTTCCTTCACAGTGGCTGGAGGCCTTGGTGCACCCATTATCAGTGTCTCTCTTCTCCCTTTCTCTTTTTCTTTCTGCTTACAGATAAATAAATAGAATTAAATTTTAAAAAAATTAAAACAAAACACTTTCCATGTCTATCAGAGGGATGAGCAAAGTCAAGGTAGTTAAAAGTAGAAAACCAGGCTGGAGAGATGACTTAGCGGTTAAGGCACATGCCTGCGAAGCCTAAGGACCCTGGTTGGATTCTCCAGGTCCCACATAAGCCAGATGCACAAGGGGGCACATGTGTCTGGAATTCATTTGCAGTGGCTAGAGGCCCTGGAGTGCCCATTCTCTTTCTTTCCCCCCTCTCTCTATCTCAAATAAATAAATAAAAATAAAATCTTTAAAAAAAACGTAGAAAACCAAGCCAGGTGTGGTGGCACGTGCCTTTAATCCCAGCACTGAGGAGGCAGAGGTAGGAGGATTACTGAGACTACATAGTGAATTCCAGAATAGCCTAGACTTGAAACCCAACCTCAAAAAAAAAAAAAAAAAAAAAAAAAAAAAACACACACACACAAAGGAGAGAACCACATCAATGTCAGGGACACATCCAAAGTGACAGGCTGAATAAACTGGTTCAACTAGACATAGAATATATCTATAGTATCTGGGCTTGGTGGCACATTCCTTTAATCCCAACACTCAAGAGGTAGAAGTAGAGAATCGCTGTGTGCTCCAGATCAGCCTGGACTAGTGAAACCCTGCTTAAAAACAACAAGACAGGCTGGAGAGATGGCTTAGCGGTTAAAGCACCTACCTCCTAAGCCTAAGAATGCTGGTTCCAATCTCCTGGTCCCAGGTTTAGCCAGATGCAAAGTGACGCAAGGGCGCAATGCCGCACTTTATCACAAGGGGGCGCACGCATCTGGATTTCGTTTGCAGCAGCTGAGACACTGCTGGCGCGCCCATCTCTATGTCTTCCTCTCCCTCTCTTGTCTCTCTCCAAAAAAAAAAAAAAAAAAAAAGAGCAATACAAAGAAAACCAAGGAAGCTGGGCATGGCTTTAATCCCAGCACTCAGGAGGCAGAGGTAGGATTGTAGAGTGCATTCCAGGTCAGCCTGGGCTAGAGTGAGACCCTACCTCAAAAAAGGAAAAAAAAAGAAAACCAAGGGCTGGAAAGATGGCTTAGCAGTTAAGGCATTTGCCTGCAAAACCAAAGGATCCCAGTTCAATTCTCCACGACCCACATAAGCCAGCTGCACAAGGGGGCGCATGCATCTGGAGTTCATATGCAGTGGCTGGAGGCCCTGGTGCGCCCGTTCTCTCTCTCTCTCTGCCTCTTTATCTCTCAAATAAATAATTAAATATATATATTCTCCAGATCCCACTTAGCCAGTTGCATAAAAGGTGAGACAAGGGCTGGAGAGATGGCTTAGCGGTTAAGGCACCTGCCTCGTAAGCCTAAGAACGCTGGTTCCAATCTCCAGGACCCACGTTTAGCCAGATGCAAAGTGACGCAAGGGTGCAATGCCGCACTTGACCACAAGGGGGCGCACACATCTGGATTTCGTTCCATCTCTGTCTCCCCTCTGTCTCTCTCCAAAAATAAATAAAATTTTTTAAAAGTTAAAAAAAAAAAGGTGAGACAAATGCAAGGTTGCACATGCCCACTAGGTGGCGCAAGCATCTGGAATTTGATTTCAGTGGCTGAAGCCCTGGTGCGACAATTCTCTCTCTCTTTCTCTGTCTCTCTCAAATAAATAAAATAATAAAAAAAAAATTTTAAATACTTGAAGCCGGGCATGATGGCACATGCCTTTAATCCCAGCACTTGAGAGGCAGAGGTAGGAGGATTGCTGTGAGTTCAAGGCCACCCTGAGACTATATAGTGAATTCCAGGTCAGCCTGAGCTACAGTGAGACCCTACCTCGGAAAAACCAAAAAATAAAATAAAATAAAATCTTGAGCCCCAGTGTGGTGGTGCATGCCTTTAATCACAGCACTTGGGAGGCAGAGATAGTAGGATCACCGTGAGTTCAAGGCCACCCCGAGACTACATAGTTAATTTTAGGTCAGCCTGGGCCAGAGTGAGACCCTACCTCAAAAACCAAAAAAAAAAAAAAAGCTTAAATAAATCTGACAAAGTAAGAAAGTAGCAATCCCAGAGACACTGGTGCATTTAAATCTTTTCTAGAAAAAAAAAAAAAAAAAAAAAAAAAAACTAGTCTTAATATGTATTAAAGCCACAATATAATGTAATAAATCAGGTTTCAAGCATTGAAAAATGAGAATCAAGTTAGACATAGTGTCATTTGCCTGTAATCCCACTACTAGGAAGGTCTGGAGACAGTAAAATTAAGAGTTCAAGGTGATCTTCAGCTATGCAGCAAGTTTGTGACCAACCTAGACTATATGATATCCTGTCTGAAAAAAAAAAAAAGAAATGAGAATTAAAATTTTGTTAGCTTGGCTCAAGGGGGAAAACCTTGGACAACAGGTAAAGGGCATATAAGAGGATAACTTGAACATATCAATTTGCAATATATTCACATATGTTAAGTTCACAATAAATATTAACAAAAACACCTTGGACAGAGCTGGGAGTGGTGGCAACGCCTTTAATCCCAGCACTGGGGTGGGGTGGGGCAGAGGTAGGAGGATCACCACGAGTTGGAGGCCAAGTAGACTACATAGTGAATTCCAGGTCAGCCTGGAAAAACCAAACACCTTGGACAAAAATAGGGCTAAATGTACAGAAGGAATGCCCACTAAGTATTCTGGTGTTCTGACTGCTAAAGACAAGATGGGGAACAGGACCTGAAGGTGTGCAGGCAAATAGAATTTAAGGTGAATCAAGCTTCCTAAAAGTTGATGGAAAAGAGGGGAGTGGGTGACAGCTTCTTTGGGTCACAAAGAAGGGGTGGGGGGTAGAATGCAAAAACTGAACCAGGTCACCCTGTGGAGGGGTATTTAGTAAGGGTTTTCTGGATTTTCATGAGAACTGAAAGGGAAACACTCTAGATAGCAGTAAGGAACCCCAGACAATGTTGGGGATGAACAGGGACTGGGGTGGGGTTGGTAGGGACTGGGGTTAGTCAGTGTCCCCAGAAGCAAGGATGGCTGGGGTCAGTTGGGGGATGGAATCAGCCTTGGGACTCTGGAACAGGAGGTGGGGACCACTCAGGGAATACAGAGAGGGGTACATTCTCTCTCTCAAATAAATATATAAATAAATAAATAAATAAATAAATAAATAAATAAATAAATAAATAAAAGACAAAAAAATTTTTTATATGTTTTAAGTTTTGAGAGAGGGGGGAACAGATAGAGAATGGGCGAGCCAGGGCCTCCAGCTGCTGCAAATAAGCTCTAGATGCATGTGCCACATTATACATCTGGCTTACATGGGTCCTGGGGAATAGAACCTGGGTCCTTTGGCTTTGCAGGCAAGTGCTTTAACCACTAAGCCATCTCTCCAGCCCTAAAAATATTTTATTTATTTATTTATTTATATTTTTGGAGACAGACACAGAGACAGACACAGAGAGGGAGAGGATGGATGCGCCAGCAGTCTCTCAGCTGCTGTGAACGAAATCCAGATGTGTGCCCCCCCCTTGTGGGCAAGTGCAGCATTGCACCCTTGCGTCACTTTGCATCTGGCTAAACGTGGGACCTGGAGATTGGAACCCGGTTCTTAGGCTTAGCAGGCAGGCACCTTAACCGCTAAGCCATCTCTCCAGCCCTAAAAAAATATTTTTTAAATGCCAGGCATGGTGGTGCATAACTTTAATCCCAGCACTCAGGAGGCAAAAGTAGGAAGATTGCTGTGAGTTCAAGGCCACCCTGAGACTACATAGTGAATTCCAGGTCAGCCTGGGCTAGAGAGAGACCCTACCCCAAAAAAACAAAAAAAAAAAAAAAAAAAACCTGAGTATATATATATTAGGCTGGAGATGACTTAGCAGTTAAGGAATTTGCCAGCAAAGCCAAAGGACCTAAGTTCAATTCCCCACTACCCACGTAAAGCCAGATTCACAGGTGGCAGTTTGTTCACAGTGGTAAGAGGCACGGATGCACCCATCTTCTCTCATACCAATGAGAGTCTTATCTCAAAAAATGGTCCTGTGGACCAACTATGGGGATCTCCAGAAGTAGTCCTCCATTCTAGACATCACTACTACCCTGCCTAAATGTCAGCAGCCTTAAAGTCCAGCAGAAGGGTGGTATGCCCTGAAAATATTCCCACCAACTGCTTAGTATGCAGTAGGTACCTGCCATCAATTCTTAGCACTGGCCTTAACGCAGAGAAGACATCACCTACATTGTTCAAAGGTTCAAAACAAGTTAACTAACCCAGGTTAGGTCTCAGTTCCTAGTGATCTCTGCTCCAGGTTAGGAAGGCCAATGCTATGTAGGTTTGGGGATCTAGGAAGGAAGGGTGAGGTATCTGGGATTTGAAGGTAAACGCTGTAACTTTTTTTGTTTTTTGGTTTTTCAAGGTAGGGTCTTACTCTAGCAAAGGGTTGACCTGGATTTCAGTATGTAGTCTCAAGTGGCTTCAAAACTTTATCCTTTGTTCAAGTCAGCAACTCCACAACCTCTGTAACTATCAAGCTGGGAACGCATGATGCTTAGGTTTCTCCAGTCTGGGAACACAGCCCATGTAAAACAGCTATAGCCTGTTCTTAGTAACCAGCAAATGGGGTCAGGCCAGGCCAGATCTCCCATTCCCTAAATTCTGAGGAAGGACACCCACCAACTCAACATACTGCAGCCAGGCCTGCCATACCAACATCCAAGAGGTTGTCTGGAGAATCAGTTCAAGGCCAACCAGAGACCCTGTTTCAAAAAAGCAAATAAAGCACACTGGATTCAACACTGCACCAAAGAGAAAGGTCTTGCTTACTGTTTCTATGCATAAAACTGATCTCCAATCTCTGCATGATGTGGTACCACACTATAATTTTAGCACTCAGGAGACTAAGGATTATCATGAAGTTTGATGTCAGTCAGGGCTAGAGACAAGACAAAACAAAACAAAACAAAACAAAACAAAACAAAAAGTCAACCTGGACACTGTGGGTATAGTTCACAGCCCCAAGTTTTGTGAGATTTGTTTACCTAACTCTAGGCTTTAGAACCAAGCCACGCCCTAAGTGGCAGGCCTAGAATGGATGACCTTGGTCCCCCTGGGGCCCAAATCACTAGCCCTAAACACCTTCATTCACTAATTGTCTTTGATTTTCCTGCATCAAGAAACTATGAAACCACAAGCATGAACACTTATTAACCAAAGGACAAACTTTATTGAGTCCCTCAGTCCTAGTTCTCTTTCTCCTGCACAGTCTTGGTTCCACGTAGTCGCCCAGTGCGGCGGGCAGCAATGAGACCAACTTTGCGCCCAGCAGGGGCATCTCTGCGGATAGTAGAGGGTTTCCCTATATGTTGGTGGTTACCACCTCCGAAGGGATGCTCCACAGGCTGTAAAGAGAGAAAGATGGTGTTAAGGAACTTGTTCTAATGCAGCCACATGGCCATTGTATCTTCAATACTTGACCCACACTCCCTTCTGAGCTACTTACATTCATGGCCACACCCCTTACTCGTGGCCAGCAGTTCCTCTTTGCCTTGTACTTGTGGTAGGCTCTGCCAGCCTTTAAGATAGGTTTGTCAATTCGGCCCCCTCCAGCCACCACACCTGCAGGGAAGATGGGATACCACTAGGATGTGCTTCGCAGGGCCCTTTAGTGAACAGACAAGCAAAGCCACTGGACCAGAGCCTCACACCACCCTAGCATCATCCGCCATAGTATCCTGTGATCTGACACTGTTTCTAAAAACTCCATTGGGCACACAAGCCCTGCATTGTGTAGGATGTTGCCGGAATTCAAGTTCCCACAGTGCAACCTCATTCACCATGTTTGATTTCAGGGCAGGTAATCTGATCTCTGAATCCCAAAGCGGCAAAATTCACTGTACATAAACTATATGAACACATCCTCAGGACACACCCATGTACTTACTTAAGTCTCTTCACTTTGAAGAGTCAAAAATATCTGTCTCAGGCTGGAGAAATGGCTTAGCCGTTAAGGTGTTTGCCTGTGAAGCCTAAGGACCCTGGTTCAATTCTCCAGGTCCCATGCAAGCCAGATGCAAAAGGGGGCACACGCACCTGGAGTTCATTTGCAGTGGCTAGAGGCCCTGGCGTGCCCATTCTCACTCTCCCTCTCTCTGTCTCAAATAAATAAATAAATAAATAAATAAATAAATAAATAAATTTTTTTTTTTTTTTTGCAAGGTAGGGTCTCTCTTCCAGGCTGACCTGGAATTAACTATGTAGTTTTTTTTAAAAAAGTATCTGGGATTAAAGGCAAGTTACTATTTTTTTTTTAAAGTCCTCTTAAAAAAAAAAAGAAACACACCTTGGGCTGGAGAGATGGCTTAGTGGTTAAGGTGTTTGCCTGCAAAGCCTAAAGACCCATGCTCAATTCCCCAGTACCCATGTAAGCCAGATGTACAAGGTGGTGCAAGCACCTGGAGTTTGTTTGCAGTGGCTACAGTCCCTGGGGTGCCCATTCTCTCAAATAAATATAAAATATTGGAAAAAAAAACAAAAAAAAAAAACTAGAGCCAGGCGTGGTGGGACACGCCTCTAATCGCAGCACTCAGAAGACAGAGGTAGGAGGATCGCCAAGAGTTCGAGGCCATCCTGAGAATAGAGTGAATTTCAGGTCATCCTGAGCTAGAGTGAGACCCTACCTCAAAAAAAAAAAACTGGAAACAAGTACAGGATTCAGTAATTCCAGGGGACTTGATCTTATCCTTCTAAACCACATTCACAACAAAACAACTAACGGTATCCACTTTCATGTTACAGGAACCTTAAGGCTATCTTTGTCCAAAAGGAAACCGCCAGTCCACTTCTGGGACCAGGTCTAGCAGCTGGAAGTTCATAGGTAACTCACAGCCTGACCACCCAATCTTGCGTCCACCGCAATCCACTCACCTACTACAGCTCTGTTGGCCGAAGAAATAACCTTCTTGGAGCCGGAAGGCAGCTTTACTCGGGTCTTCTTGGTTTCAGGGTTGTGGGAGATGACTGTGGCATAGTTCCCAGACGCTCGGGCCAGCTTGCCCCTGTCCCCAGGCTTCTCCTCCAGACAGCACACAATAGTACCTTCTGGCATGGTGCCCACAGGAAGAACATTGCCGATGTTGAGCTGGGCTGTCAGAAGAGAAGTGGCAACAGGAAGTCAGCGTAGATGGCATCACATTCAGGAGTCTTACCCCTTTGGCCCTGCGGGTTGGTGAGGCTTCTAGCAGCAGTTTTCACACCCTTCCCCGCCTAGACACTCACCTTTCTTGCCACAGTACACGAACTGCCCCGTATGGATACCCTCTGCAGCGATAAACAACTCTGTCCGCTTCTTAAACCGGTAAGGATCCCGGAAGACCACCTTCGCGAGGGGAGCGCCACGGCCCGGGTCGTGAATGATGTCCTGTGGGCCACAATGGGGTGAGTAGGGTCTCCACCAGGCCCCCAGTTCCCTCACCCCTATTTCCTCCGCTGGCGCCGCACCTTCACGATGCCTTTGATGTAGCCATGTCGCTCAGCGAAGTCCACGGCGCGCAGCCGCGCGGCGCCCTTGCGGTGTTTCACGTGCGCGCGGAACACGGAGCCCGCGCCCTTCCTCTGCCCACGAATCACACGGCCCATGGTGGTGAATCTGGGAAAAGACCACGTTCAGCGTCTGCGAAGCCAGGCCCCCAGCCTCCCGTGACCCGCGCCGGCAGCCACGCGAGCCCGGATCCTCGCCTCCACCTTCCCTGAGAGAGGACCAAACAGCAGGAGTGACCCCGGGCGGCCGACACCACCGGAGGCCGGCGGATGGAGGCGGATGGTCAGCCACAGCGCCTCACATAGTACATACCTGCTGCCGAGTACGCCGAAAGAGGAAAAAGGACGCTGGCAAGCAACTTTATCTTCCGGGGCGGGGCCGGCGCGGCGCCTCCTTCCGGGTGCGGTGCACGCCGGAACATGTAGTTACTTCTCGCGTTCCGCTTCCCCGCCGGCGAAGCCTTTACGCCAGTCTCAAGGAACCCTTAGGCTCCTCGGCCGGGGCGGGTGAGATTCTCCCGGATTTCACTGGCGTCTTCCTAAGGGCAGGGCTGTTTGCTGGGCGGCAGAGGAGGTCCGGAGAAGTGGAAGGGATTTATCCAGAGCCGCGGAGTTCGGGATTCCGGGCAGGATCTTCAGTGTAGGTTAAGCGGCTCCGGATGATGCTTGGCTCCAAGTAGGCGCGGAAGATGGATATGCGCACCTAGGGAACCTGGTGCTTGAGCATATATAAAATGCGGAATCTGGCTGCTCCTGGAGAGGTTTGGGCCCTGCAGAGTTCTCAAGAGGTCAGATAGAGGAAGAAGGCAAAGGACCTTGGACAAAGTGAGGGGAAGGAATGGAGGAAGAGGAGGGGCTGCCCAGCAGGAAGGTATCCGTGTTGGAACCGAGAGTCATCTCAATCCTCAACTGAGTGAGCTGTGTCTCAAGCGGGGTCATGAAGGAGGAAGGGAGGGGGCGTGCAGGGGAGGGTGGGGAGCGCCCTGGTAGTAGGAGGTGCTGTCCACCAGACTATGCCTAGCAACCTGAAAGAGGACATCCTGTGGACACCTGTTGAAATCACAAGGGAGACAGGAGGCTGGTGCATGAGCTTGGACTGGCAGGAAACAAGGAGGAGCTTCAAGGGTGGGACATCAAGCCACAGCTGGGGCAGAGTGAAGGGTTCTGGGTTAGCTCAGAATAGAACCAGAGGAAGAGCCACAGAGATTGGAAGAGTGTAACAGATTGCAAACATTGTTGCACACACATGCTGTGGGCTCTCAGAATATAGTCTTGTGGTCTGCTGAGGTGAGGTGTACCCTGCTGATGCCCCTTGAGTGCATGCAGAAAGGAAACCAGGCCCCAGCATGGTTCACAAGACAGGGACCTGGCTAGTATCTTCCTTCAGTATTGAGGACTGATTCAGATCCATCTAGTTATAAACTTTCATCTGCTTGTGAGGCCACCAAGTCTGGCATGAATCAGGAGGTCCACAGACCTGGGATATCCTATGGTGATGGCCAGTTGGGGTGGAGGGAACAGGCATGACGTTTTGTGGGCCTTTGGGAGGGTTTCTGTCTTCCTTCTACTATGTGGATTTGGCACCCTTCACATGATGCTTGTTCTGGTTACAACCCCACCACCAGCAGCCATAGTCAGCAATTCCTTGCTTTTCAGGTATAATTATTGTGCATTTCCTTTTAAAAAAAAAAAAAAAGTTTTTTTTCAGCCGGGCGCTGTGGCACATGCCTTTAATCCCTGCTTGGGAGGCAGAGGTAGGAGGGTCACCTTGAGTTTGAGGCCACCCTGAGACTACATGGTGAGTTCCAGGTCAGCCTGGCTAGAGTAAGACCCTACCTGGAAGAAAAAAAAAAAAAGAAAAGTTTTTCCAGGTAGGGTCTCACTGTAAATCATGGCCATCCTCTTACCTTTACCTCCTGAGTGCTGGGATTAAAGGCGTGTGTCATTATGGCTTTGTATTTCCCTTTTGTGGGGGGTGGAGGTTTGAGGTAGTGTCTCACTCTAGCCCAGGCTGACCTGGAATTCACTATGTAGTCTTAGGGTGGGCTCGAACTCACAGCAATTCTCTCTACCTCTGCCTCCCAAGTGCTGGGATTAAAGGCATGTCCCATCATGCCCGGCCTGTATGTCTCTTAAAAAATATTTTATTTATTTGCACACAGAAAAAAGAGACACACAGAGAGAGAATGGGCACACCAGGGCCTCTAGCCACTGCAAAGGAAATCCAAATGCATGTGCCTCTTTGTGCATCTGGCTTTACATGGGTACCAGGGACTCAAACCCCAGTCATTCTGAGCCATTTCTCTCACACAGTATTTCCTTTTGAAATTGTCCTTTAGCCAGGTGTGGTGATAATCCCACAATCTTTAATCCCAGCACTTGAGAGGCAGAGGTAGGTGGATCAGTGTGAGTTCAAGGTCACCCTGAGATTACATCATGAATTCCAGGTCAGCCTGGGCTACAGTGAGACCCTACCTCGAAAAAACAAAAGAAAAAAATGGTCCTTTGAGCTGGGGAGATGGCTTAGCTGTTAAGGCTTTTGCCTGCAAAGCCAAAGGACCCAGGTTCAACTCCCCAGTACCCACTTAAGCCAGATGCACAAGGGGGTGCATGTGTCTGGAGTTTGTTTACAGTGGCTGGAAGTCCTGAGCACCCATTCTCTGTCTCTTTCTCTTTCCTCTCCCTCTCAAATAAATAAATAAAAATATAACATTTAGAAAAATTGTCCTTTAAATGTTTCTTGTCACATCTCTGCACTAAGTAGGGTAGAGACAAGAGGCTCAATGGGACTCACTGGTCAGCCAGCCTAACCAAAACACAATGGGAGCTCCAGGTTCAGTAAAGATAACTGTTTAAGCCGGGTGTGATGGCGCACGCCTTTAATCCCAGCACTTGGGAGGTAGAGGTAGGAGGATCACTGAGTTCAAGGTCACCCTGAGACTAATTCCAGGTCAGCCTGGGCTAGAGTGAGAGTCTACCTTGGGGGGGGGGAAGATACTGTTTTTAGAGCTAGAGAGATGCCTCAGAGGGTAAGGTGCTTGTCTATAAAACCTAATGACATGAGTTTGATTCCCTAGTACCCACTTAAAGCCAGGTGAACAAAAGGGTGTGTGCTGGAGTTTGTTTGCAGTAGCTGGGAACCCTGGTGTACCCATTCTCTGACTCTCTGCTTGCAAATAAATAAATAGAATTTTTTTTTTTAAAAAAGATACTGTTGTCGGGCATAGTGGTACACACCTTTAATCCCAGCACTTGGGAGGTAGAGGTAGGAGGATCACTGTGAGTTTGAGTCCAGCCTGGAAGTACAGAATCCAGGTCATCCTGGGCTAGAGTGAGAACCTACCTCAAGAAAAAAAAAAGATATGTTTGGAGGAAATAAGAACACCCAACATGACAGGCTTGGTGGTGGAGCACAGATTAATCCAAACACTTGTAATCCTGGGTGGGAGGCTGAGTCTGGGAACACAGCCCAGGAGGTTTACCATGATGGGTTGGGCCACCCTGAGGACACCCATACATAGTGAGTTCCATCCTTGGTCAGGGTTGAATCAGTTCAATAACCAAATATGAGACCCTGTTTGAAAAAGCAAAAAACTGGGGGAAAATGCATAAAAACTTAGATACGTTAAATTCTGGGATTATCATGATGTTGGCACAGGCCTATGTAACCCAGACACTGGAGAGATGGATTTGTGGTTAGAAACATGAGTTGGAGCCCTAAGGGAATTCGAGGCAAATTCAGTTGAACCCACCTGAACACTTATTAGCCAAAGGACACAGTAATGCATGCCCAAAGGGCCTCTTTGCATCAGAAAATGCATCTGATTTTGTTACCACCTCCTAAGGGTGGATTCCACAGGCCAAAGAGGGCTGATGGGCTGGCAGTTGTGGCCCATAAAAATCCTTTTCCTGCCTATTTCTCAAGCCTCAAAAATAAATAAATAAAAATAAATAAAAAAAGAGGCCCTCTTTTTTCAGTACTGAGAGATGCCAGGTATTAGTGACTGTTAAGAGTAAATTCTGCAGTGTTGCCTCGTCAAGTTAAGGGGGTTCAAGCCTTCCTGGAAGTGGCATAAAAAATCCTCAGACACATCCCAGGCTTTGAAGAGTCATCAGTACCTCGGCCTGGCTAAGGGATGCATGCATCTGGAGACCACCCTGAGACTGGAGTTGGCCCTGGCCCATTCTCAGAATCTCAGCCTCTAAATAAATAAATAAAAAATTTTAAAAAAAAAAAAGTTTTCTAAAAAAAAAAAAAGAAACACAGGGCTAGAGATGGCTTATGGTTAGCTTACCTGTTAAAGACCCACCTCCCTGTAAGCCAGAGTCTTAAGGTTTGTTTCATCAAACTCAATCCCAGCACCTGGAGACTGGGATTGCAATGGCGCCATCCTGAGAATAGAGGCTAGGTCACACCCACTCTCAAAAAAAAAAAAAATCTGAAACCTCTTTTCCAGGGTTTTCTTTTCCTTCTAAACCACTCTGTCAAACAAAACAAATAAGTTTTTCATGTTGAAACCATCTTTTTTCAGGCTGGGACCATTCAGTCTGCTGGAAGTTCATAGGTAACCTCAAGCCTATCCCAGTCTTTCCAAATCCAACCTAAACGAAGACATAAAAGCCGGAACCCTACCTTCTTCAGGGCTGGGGGAGATGAGTAAGCCAGGTGAGCTTGCCCTGTCCCCAGGCTTCTCCTCCAGACAGGTACCTTTCTGGCATGGTGCCCACAGGAAGAACATCATTGGATGTTGATTGTTGGCAACAGGAAGTGCAGATGCCTCTTTTAGAACCTCTGGTGAGGCTCTCTAGCAGCTCACACCCTTCTCTCAGCACCTTTCAAAACAACTGAACACCTTAAACAACTCTGTTTCTTAAACCGGTACCTGATCCCAAGACCACCTGAATGATTTCATGAGTTTCCAAGCCCCCAGGCTGCACCTTCACGATGCCTTTGATTCATCAGCGAAGTGAGCAGCCGGCGGCGCCCTTGCGGTCGTGCTTGAACAGAGTTCCTACCCACCTTTAAAATCACGCCACGGGCCCAAATCTTTTTTGTGATCCTCCTCCCTGCCTTACGCGAGTACCTCTTCCTGAGAGAGGACCAAACAGCAGGAGTGACCTCTGGCGGCCGACACCACCGGAGGCCGGCGGATGGAGGCGGATGGTCCGCCACAGCGCCTCACATAGTACATACCTGCTGCCGAGTACGCCGAAAGAGGAAAAAGGACGCTGGCAAGCAACTCATCTTCCGGGCGGGCCGGCGCGGTGGTTCTCCCTTCCGGGTGCGGTGCACGCCGGAACATGTAGTTGCTCGCGTTCCGGCTTCGCCGGCGAAGCTCTTTACACCAGTCTCAAGCAGAACCCCAGGCTCTCGGCCGGGGCGGGTGAGATTCTCCCGGATTTCACTGGCGTCTTCCTAAGGGCAGGGCTGTTTGCTGGGCGGAGGAGGTCCGGGAAGTGGAAGGATTTATCCAGAGCCGCGGAGTTCGGGATTCCGGGCAGGATCTTCAGTGGCTGTTGCTGGCTCCGGATGATGCTTTGGCCCAAGTAGGCGCGGAAGATGGGATATGCGCACCCAGGGGAACCTGGTGCTTGAGCATATATAAAATGGAATCTGGACACAGAGGTTTGGGCCCTGCAGAGTTCTCAAGAGGTCAGATAGAGGAAGAAGGCAAAGGACCTTGGACAAAGGGAGGGGAAGGAATGGAGCAAGAGGGGGGGCCGCCTAGCAGGAAGGTATCCGTGTTGGAACCGAGAGTCATCTCAATCCCTCAACTGAGAGTGAGCTGTGTCTCAAGCGGGGTCATGAAGGAGGAAGGAGGGGCGTGCAGGAGGGTGGGGAGCGCCTGGTAGGTAGGAGGTGCTGTCCACCAGACTATGCCTTCCATAAACCTGAAAGAGGACATCCTGTGGACACCTGTTGAAATCACAAGGAGACAGGAGGCTGGTGCATGAGCTTGGACTGGCAGGAAACAAGGAGGAGCTTCAAGGGTGGGACATCAAGCCACAGCTGGGGCAGAGTGAAGGGTCTCTGGGTTAGCTCAGAATAGAACCAGAGGAAGAGCCACAGAGATTGGAAGAGTGTAACAGATTGCAAACATTGTTGCACACACACATGCTGTGGGCTCTCAGAATATAGTCTTGTGGTCTGCTGAGGTGAGGTGTACCCTGCTGATGCCCCTTGAGTGCATGCAGAAAGGAAACCAGGCCCCAGCATGGTTCACAAGACAGGGACCTGGCTAGTATCTTCCCTTCAGTATTGAGGACTGATTCAGATCCATCTAGTTATAAACTTTCATCTGCTTGTGAGGCCACCAAGTCTGGCATGAATCAGGAGGAGGTCCACAGACCTGGGATATCCTATGGTGATGGCCAGTTGGGGTGAGGGAATGGCCAAGGGAACAGGCATGGCCGTTTTGTGGGCCTTTGGGAGGGTTTCTGTCTTCCCTTCTATGTGGATTTGGCACCCTTCATGATGCTTGTTCTGGTTACAACCCCACCACCAGCAGCCATAGTCAGCAATTCCTTGCTTTTCAGGTATAATTATTGTGCATTTCCTTTTAAAAAAAAAAAAAGTTTTTTTTTTGTGGCGCTGTGGCACATGCCTTTAATCCCTGCTTGGGAGACAGAGGTAGGAGGGTCACCTTGAGTTTGAGGCCACCCTGAGACTACATGGTGAGTTCCAGGTCAGCCTGGCTAGAAGTAAGACCCCTACCTGGAAGAAGAAAAAAAGAAAAGTTTTTCCAGGTAGGGTCTCACTGTAAATCATGGCCATCCTCTTACCTTTACCTCCTGAGTGCTGGGATTAAAGGCGTGTGTCATTATGGCTTTGTATTTCCCTTTTGTGGGGGTGGAGGTTTGAGGTAGTGTCTCACTCTAGCCCAGGCTGACCTGGAATTCACTATGTAGTCTTAGGGTGGGCTCGAACTCACAGCAATTCTCCTACCTCTGCCTCCCAAGTGCTGGGATTAAGGCATGTCCCATCATGCCCGGCCTGTATGTCCTTTAAAAATATTTTATTATTTATTTGCAACACAAAAAAAGAGACACACACAGAGAGAGAATAGGCACACCAGGGCCTCTAGCCACTGCAAAGGAAATCCAAATGCATGTGCCTCTTTGTGCATCTGGCTTTACATGGGTACCAGGACTCAAACCCCAGTCATTCTGAGCCATTTCTCTCACACAGTATTTCCTTTTGAAATTGTCCTTTAGCCAGGTGTGTGGTGATAATCCCAATCTTTAATCCCAGCACTTGAGAGGCAGAGGTAGGTGGATCAGTGTGAGTTCAAGGTCACCCTGAGATTACATCATGAATTCCAGGTCAGCCTGGGCTACAGTGAGACCCTACCTCGAAAAAAAAAAAAAAAAAATGGTCCTTTGAGCTGGGGAGATGGCTTAGCTGTTAAGGCTTTTGCCTGCAAAGCCAAAGGACCCAGGTTCAACTCCCAGTACCCACTTAAGCCAGATGCACAAAGGGGTGCATGTGTCTGGAGTTTGTTTACAGTGGCTGGAAGTCCTGAGCACCCATTCTCTGTCTCTTTCTCTTTCCCTCCCTCTCAAATAAATAAATAAAAATATAACATTTAGAAAAATTGTCCTTTAAATGTTTCTTGTCACATCTCTGCACTAAGTAGGGTAGAGACAGGAGGCTCAATGGGATAAGCTTGGTCAGCCAGTCTAACCAAAACACAATGGGAGCTCCAGGTTCAGTAAAGATAACTGTTTAAGCCAGGTGTGATGGCGCATGCCTTTTAATCCCAACACTTGGGGGGAGGTAGAGGTAGGAGGATCACTGAGTTCAAGGTCACCCTGAGACTAATTCCAGGTCAGCCTGGGCTAGAGTGAGAGTCTACCTTGGGAAGAAGATACTGTTTTAGAGCTAGAGAGATGCCCCAGAGGGTAAGGTGCTTGTCTATAAAACCTAATGACATGAGTTTGATTCCCTAGTACCCACTTAAAGCCAGGTGAACAAAAGGGTGTGTGCTGGAGTTTGTTTGCAGTAGCTGGGAACCCCAGTGTACCCATTCTCTGACTCTCTGCTTGCAAATAAATAAATAGAATTTTTTTTTAAAAAAAGATACTGTTGTCGGGCATAGTGGTACACACCTTTAATCCCAGCACTTGGGAGGTAGAGGTAGGAGGATCACTGTGAGTTTGAGTCCAGCCTGGAAGTACAGAATCCAGGTCATCCTGAAACAGAGTGAGAACCTACCTCAAGAAAAAAAAAAAAAGATATGTTTGGAGGAAATAAGAACACCCAACATGACAGGCTTGGTGGTGGAGCACAGATTAATCCAAACACTTGGGGCTGCTGAGATAGGAGGATCGCCATCAGTTCAAAGCCAGTCTGGAGGTACAAAGTGAGTTCCATCCAGGTCAGCCTGGGTTGGAGTAAGACCCTGCCTTGGAAAAAAAAGAAAAAGAAAGAAAAAAATATAAAAAAATAGCAGGACATGGTGGCACATGCCTTTAATCCCAGCACTTGGGAGGCAGAGGTAGGAGGTTTACCATGAGTTGAGGCCACCCTGAAACATAGTGAATTCTGGGTCAGCCTGAGCTAGTGAGACTCTACCTCAGGGTGGTGGGGGACATGCACACTTAGATTTCCTGATTCTGGGTCTCATGATGCTGGAGTTGTGGCCTATAAAAATATTTTTTCAGACTGGAGAGATGGCTTAGTGGTTAAGGCACTTGCCTGTGAAGCCTAAGAATGCATGTTCAAATCTCCAGGTCCCATGTAACCAGACACAGTAATGCAAGTGCCCAATTTTGCATATGTGCCACAAGGGGACGCATGCATCTGGAGTTTGTTCACAGTTGGCTGATGGGCCCTGGCATGCCCATTCTCTCTCTCTCTGCCTCTTTCTATCTCTCAAAAATATCTCAAAAATAAAATTAAAAAAAATTTTTTTCTCAGGGCTGGAGAGATGGCTTACCAGTTAAAGTGTTTCCCTGTGAAGCTTAAGAACCCAGGTTCAAGCCAGGTGTGGTGGCATATGCCTTTAATCCCAGCACTCTGGAGGCAAAGGTAGGAGGATTGCCAAGAGTTCAAGAGGCCACCCTGAGACTACAGAGTAAATTCCAAGTCCAGCCTGGAAGTACAGAATCCAGGTCAGCCTGGGCTAGAGTGAGAACCTACCTCAAAAAAAAAAAAAAAAAGAACCCAGGTTTGATTCATCAGTACCCATGTAAGCCAGGTGCACAAGGGGGCACAGGTCTGGAGGAGTTCAAATGGCTGGAGGCTACAGTGTGAGCCCATTTCTCTCTTTCTGTCTGCCTCTTCTTTTTGGTGGTTTTTTCACTTTAGAAAAGGCTGACTGGAGAACCACTTATGGAGTCTTTGAGTGGCCTCAAACTCACAGTGATCCTCTACCTCTGCCTCCCGAGTACTGGGATTTCTGCATAACCAACACACCTGGCTTCGGCTATCCTCTTTTTCCAGAAAGATCCTGATAAGACGCTTCAATATATTGTACTAGGTGAGATGGAGACATGATTTCTCAGGACCTGTTAGGCTGTTCAATGTCATCATGTAACTCATGTCCAGTATTTCTTTGTCTTTGAATTTCAAGGACCGAGGAGAATAGCAGCACAGAAATAGGTGAGAAATTTCAAACAGTACAGTGATTGTTATAATAATAGAGATCAGTGTCTTAGGTTTAAAGTGTAAATTCCCCACTCAGATGTCCTTCCATTCTTGTGAGTGTAGATGCACCCTGTGCCCTCTTTTTAAAGGGTATGTACCCTTAGCTCAAGCCCTGGCTTATGGCTGTGTGTGAGTGAGCCATTGTTAAGGTAGGATATGTGTCAGTTGCCTGTAGGTCCTTAACATTTTTGTCCAGTGTTTCTGCTACATATTTACCCTGAGACATACTTCCTAGCCTGCATTAGTTATTTGATCAAAGGCCCCAGAATGAAGGCACTGTCAGGTAGTTTCTTCCTAATGAAGGCTGGTTTATGCTTATCTGCATGTTCTGTTTTCCCAGGCAGACTTTGGCAGGCAACTCCATCTGATCTCTTGCTTGGCTATGCAGAACAATAGGATAGACCCTGGGGTTCTCTGACTTAGCTGCATAGGCCAGTGTTTGCAGAGCTGTCAGTGACTGTCCTAGATACCCCCTTAGCACACAGTACTGGCCTTTCTGGCATTGGGATTTTCAGAGCTCCCCAGGGATTCCTCTCTCTTGACTGAGAAGCAGGCAGAACAACCCACATCTCAACTTCAGATGGGGTTTGACAGAGCAGAAGCTTTGGGGAGGCAGAAAGAACAAGATGTACAATACACAAGAGATGGAGGGGTCTTCATGCTGTGCTGAGGTTGGTCTGAGGAGCTGCTTTTAGATGCTAGAGCAGCTACGTTTCTTCTGGCTACCATGGGGGCAATGGTAGGACACAGCAATCCTCTCTGAACGCTGATTGCCAAATGAAGGCATGAGGGAGGCCAAGAGCAGCCAGGAGGGCAGCTGGCGGTGGTCAAACCGCAGCAACAGTCAGCTCTGGAGTGTGATGCTGATGGGACACCGGTCAGCAGGGCTGCGGCATTCGAGATGTTCTTTGGCCTGGCCAAGAGGTCTTTCAGCGACCTCCTAGAGTGCCTGTGGCCTGACAGTTTGCACTATTGCTATCTCTCAGAATTTTTGGAATTATTATAAGTTTATTACTGCTTATTTTTGCTTTCATTAGTAACAGGGAAATCCAATTCAGATATATTTATACAGTCACCAATGATTAAACAGGAAAAGAATGTTGCTGCAGAAATTTCTGAGGCTGTAATGTTTAAACAGAGTATGGATCCAGAAACTACAACTAGTTTAAATGTACAAAGATTCTCAATACCACAAATGTATATTTCACCTAATGAGACAGGTTCCTTGCAATGCTACATCATATGCCTTATCAATTGTTCCCAAGAAACATTACTTACAAGATAATTCTTGTTGTCGAGATAGTTCCAGGAATTAATGGACACATTTCCCAAACCTATTGATGACTTATTAGAAAAGGAGCCTGAAATGCTAGGGAGCAAACATCGTTCAAATAATCAGGTAGGGCCCACACAAGGAAGTAAAACAAAACATGTAACCTTCAGAATTAACAATAGAGTTTGGTGGGCTCCTAAAGGAAAGACATCAATGCAAAACACTGGTTGGATTGATCAACCTTTACCATATACAGGGGCATACATTAATGGAGTAAGAGTAAAAATAACTGCCCTTTCTGAGGCCAAAAATGTCTATCACCTTATAACCGCAAGAGCTGCCTGCCAGGGCTCTTGGCTAGTTTCCATGGGCCCGGTTAAGATATTAACCAGCTTGCAATCTTTGATTTTCTTGTTTAAGATGTTATCAGAATGTCTATGGGGCAAGAGGTTTATGAGTTAAGCAGAAGCAGGGGAAACCAAGGAAAAAGAATATTGTGCAAGATTTCTTAGAGAATAGAAGCCACATGAATAAGTTGATATGTCTTGCTTGCAAAAAACAATAATGTATTGTAAAAGTATAAATACAGAAGCAGAGTTTTGCTCTAGGCTTTTCAGTGTCCATTACTGTTTCATCTCCATTGGTGTTTTCTCTGTCTCCCACTGAACTGCATTCAAAGCATTTTACCAGAAGCCTGTCAGCTGAAACCACATGGAGCAATCATCTTTCAGCTCAGCTCAGCAGGATTTCTCAGTGATCTTGCAGCCTAAGCATGTGGAGTCTTCAGCAGCAAGGGTCTTACCATCTATTCCTGGTGGAAACCAAGAGTCTTGGCAATGGCCTGTAATGTTTTGGGGCATCAGGGACCCTCCTGACCAACAACTCACTGGAAGGTATCCCATCCCTGGCACTGAAAATTTTCTAGTAACAATCTATGGCTTCTGGTGTACCAAAAAAGTAGGTTTCCATATGACTTATTCATTCCTCTTAGATTTTGATTAGCCCTCCCCCCACCTTTTGTTTTTTTTCATCTCTTCCTCTGACCTCACTTAGGCCTTTTCAAGAGTAATCTGTTCTTCTACTTACATATCTCACATGGCCTTAAGTTGGAGTTCACATTCCTTTAATCCCTCTTTCGGGAGGCAGAGGCCTCTGCTATTGATGTTTTTTAAACTCCATGAGATTTTCTTTAATTTTAGCCTGAGCTAGAGTGAAAAAACCTCAAAAACCCTTCCTGTACGCCTCCAGCCACTGACCGAAGTTCCCAGAGCCAGTTGCACCCCAGGTTCATGAGCTTAAACAAAATCAAAAAAAAAATAAAAACCAGTATCAAAGTCCCCCTCCAGACAAATCTATCCCATTATATCCTTTCTAAGCCACACAAAAAATACTACTGAGTTTTATTACAGCTGGCATAAAGTTTATAGAAACCACTATGAAATTTAACATGTGACAAGACCCCAGGTTGGGCCTGGGTTGTCTCCACAAGTATAATCCTTTCTAGATCCATCCATTTTCCTGCAATTTTCATAATTTCATTTTTTCTTTAGTTGACTGAGTAGAACTCCATTGTATTTTGGTTTCACATCTTCATTATCCACTCATCAACAGGTGGACATCTAGGCTGGTTCCATTCCCAGATATTGGTGATGGAGAGTGCAATAAACATGGTTGAGCAAGTGGTTCTAAGGTCCTGAACCAGGAGTTCTTAGGATATATTCCAGGATAATCCAGCTGGTCTTATGGTAAATCTTCTTTTAGCTAACTCAGGAACTGGTTTCTGCTGACCAGTGGCTGGAGCAGAGTGCATTCCACCAACAGTGTAGAAGGGTTCCCTTTAGATCAGCATGCTCATCATTTATTGGCTGTTTTCTGATGGACCAACAGATGGCTGGATGGGGCAAATGTAATACCATCAAGCAGGCTTCCGCCAAACTTCTGCAACAATCACTCCCCAGGGATCCATTGCACAGAGTAATGAAGCTGACTAGTATGCACAGGCACAGAGGAATTATCATAGCATGCTCCTTAGTCCATGGTAAGAGGGGGGGAAGTTCGGATTAGTGTCACCCTTGGTGGTCATGATTACACAGACCCTTCTGTGTTGTCCCACTATAAACAGCTTTGATTACCTTGCTTGAACCAAAGGCTTGCTATATAGCCCAGGCATAGCCTTTAAAAGACAAAGATGTTCCTCTCTCAGCCTCACTAGATTATCATTTTGTTTACCTGATTTTTTTTTTTTTCCAGAGGAAAGGTCTTGCAGCCCAGCTTTCCAATCTCAGTAGTCTCAGGGTGGCCTGAAAGGGAACCAGCAATCCTGGGACCTCTGCCTCTTAGTACTGGGATTAAACAATTGCTTTCTTTCGGCTCCACATTCTTTGGTAATGTTTTTATTTATTTATTTGGAGGCGAGAAAGAGGAGGAAGAGAGTGACAATGGCACTCCAGGGCCTCCAGCTAGTAAATGAATTCCAGATGCATGCACCACCTTGTGCATCTGGCTTACATGGAGTTCTTGGATTTTGACCTGGGTCTTTTGGCTTTGCCGGCAAATGCCTTACCTCACTGAGCCATCTCTAGTTTTCTTTCTTCCTTCCTTATATTCCTTCCACCTTGAGTTCCTTCCCCCTTCCTTTTTTTTTTTTTTTTTTTTTTTTTAAGGGTTGATGCCCAACTCCATTCTTTTCTATTCCATTATATCCTTTCTAGCTTACTGGACTCTGCTACTGAGTTTTATTCTAGCTCACATAGAAGTCAAATCATTTGTAGATAGAATCCATATATGAGAGAGAACAGGTGACGTTTGGCTTCTTGGGCCTGGGTTATCTCACTAAGTATAATCCTTTCTAGATCCATCCATTTTCTTGCAAATTTCATAATTTCATTTTTCTTTACTGTTGAGTAGAACTCCATTGTATAAATGTACCACATCTTCATTATCCACTCAGCAGTTGAGGGACATCTAGGCTGGTTCCATTTCCTAGCTATTGTGAATAGAGCAGCAATAAACATGGTCGAGCAAGTATCTCTAAGGTAATGAAAAGAGTCCTTAGGATATATGCCTAGGAGTGCTATACTGGGTCATATGGTAAATCTACTTTTAGCTGTCTCAGGAACCTCCACACTGATTTCCACAATGGCTGGACCAGAGTGTATTCCCACCAACAGTGTAGAAGGGTTCCCCTTTTCCCGCATCCTCGCCAGCATTTATTGTCATTTGTTTTCATGATGGTAGCCATTCTGACAGGAGATGGAATCTCAACATAGGTTTTTTTTTTTTTTTTTTTTTTTTTTTGGAGAGATACACAAAGAGAGACAGAGAACAGAGATAGGGAGAGGAAGACAGATAGAGAAGGGCGTGCCAGCTGCCTCTCAGCTGCTGCGAACGAAATCCGGATGCATGCACCCCTTTGTGGTCAAGTACAGCATTGCGCCCTTGTGTCACTTTGCATCTGGCTAAACGTGGGACCTGGAGATTGGAACCAGCATTCTTAGGCTTAGGAGGCAGGTGCCTTAACCGCTAAGCCATCTCTCCAGCCCTCAACATAGTTTTCATTTGTATTTCCCTGATGGCTAGTGGAGGAGGAAACTCTTAAGGACAGATTTTCAATCCAGTCAACACCTGATATTTGTAGGAAGTTACTAAAGTTGGTAGCACAACCAAATGAGAACTTAGAACAGTTGCTCCAGGATGCAACATCTGTTTATTTCATTTTTACTTATTTTTATGTGAGAGATAAAGAGGCTGATAGAGAAAGACAATGGCATGGCAGGGCCTCCAGCTGCTGCAAAAATTCCAGACACATGTGTCACCTCATGCATCTGGCTTACATAGGTCCTGGGGAATTGAACCTGGGTCCTTTGGCTTTGCAGGCAAGTGACTTAACTGCTGAGCTTATCTCTCCAGCCTACTGTCTCTTTAAATTATATATATATCTTGAGTTCAATTCCCCAGTGTTCAATTCCCGAGTACCCAAGTAAACCCTGATGCACAAAGTGGCACATGCATCTGGAGTTCATTTGCAGTGACTGGAGGTCCTGGTGCACTTGTTCTCTGTCTCTCTGTTCTTGCAAATGAATTAAAAAAATTTTTTAATTTTATTTATTTTCAAGAGAGAGAGAGAGAATGCCTCCTGCACTGCAAACAAATTCCAGATACATCTGGCTTTATGTGGGTACTGGGGAATTGAACCAGGGTTGTCAGGCTTTGCATGAAGGGCCTTTAACCACTGAGCCATCTCTGCACCCCTTACACTCTCAATAAAAACTGTGAGTAGCCAGGTATGGTGGCGCATGCCTTTAATCCCAGCACTCGGGAGGCAGAGGTAGGAGGATTGCAGTGAGTTGGAGGCCACCCTGAGAATACATAATTAATTCCAGGTCAGCCTGGGCCAGAGTGAGACCCTACCTCGAAAAAAAAACAAAACAAAACAAAACAAAAGGCTTCAGTCCAGGGATCCCCTTGGCCCTCTTCAAATTCTGTCTTCTGTGTGGCATGATCACTATGCAGCCTCCCAACAGGATTGTACTGACATTCAAGGAGGAGCAAATAGGGATGTGGGGTGGGGAAGGTGACAGCACACTTGAGTGCTCCCTAGGTTTTGAGCCTCCCTCCTGCTACACCTCATGTTTCCACAGTGCTTCTCCCCTTATGGTGTCTCTTCTTGTTTGCTTTTCTCATGCAAACTCTGACTTTAAAGTCTTTTCTAAGAATTTCTCAAACTTCCATACATCTTTGACTAGAGACTCTGTATTGAAACTAACACATTCCTTTTGTGAGTGAAGGCTAGCTCATTCTCCCATTTTCTGTTCATTCTTTCAGATTCCAGGGTGGAGGTTAAGACTAGGGAGTCTCTGAGGAGGAAATTGTCTAGGCAGGTACTGTTCAGTGTGGTTTGGGACTGCTTCTCTGAATGCCTGAGTAACATTCCTAAGAGTGTGTCAGATAAGCAGCCCCTCCAGGCCCAGGTCTCCCAAGGGACCCTGTAGGAAGAGCAGGCTGGCCAGTCTCCAAGGAGACCAACCACAGTGTAGGAAGGCTACAGAGGTAGCATGGCAAAGTGTTCTGGTACAACCAATGCTGCTCAGTCACCAGATCCTCCATATAGGATTTAAGCCCTACCAGTGCAATGGGAAAGCCTTCAAACAGAGCTCCATCCTGTTGCCACACCAGCTGATCCACACTAAAGACAAGCCTTTTCAGCGCAGCAAGGCTGATGAGGTATTCAGGCAGAGTGCACAGTGGGCTGCTCTTTGCAAAGTGCACACCCATGAGAAGGCCTTTCAATACAACCAGTGTATCACAGTCTTTGGCTACAACTCTGGACTAGTGCAGCTCCATACTGGGCAGAATGGCTGCTTCTAGTGCAGTGAGTGCAGCGAGGCCTTCCACACAAGCTGAAAGAGCACTACCATAGGCATGGCAGCCCCCACTGCAGCACATGGGTTTCTACTACTGATCAAGCTAAACTAACAGCCAGAAAGCCTTAAGAATCTGCCTGTTAGCCAGGCGTGGTGGCGCACGCCTTTAATCTCAGCACTCGGGAGGCAGAGGTAGGAGGATCACCATGAGTTCGAGGCCACCCTGAGACTACATAGTGAATTCCAGGTCAGCTTGGAGTAGAGTGAGACCCTACCTCAAAAAAACAAGAAAAAAAAAAATTAGTTAATTAAAAAAAAAAAAAAAAAGAATCTGCCTATCTCTGCCTCCTCAACATGCATCACTAATCCTAACACCCCTTACATGGATGCTGTGGATGTGAGATTATTGTGAATTCTAGGTCAGCCTGGGCCCTACCTTAAAAAACAAAAATAGCTGGGCATGGTGGTGCACGCCACCTTTAATCCCAGCACTCGGGAGGCAGAGGAAGAGGACTGCTGTGAGTTCAAGGCCACCCTGAAACTACAGAGTGATTTCCAGGTCAGCCTGAGCTATAGTGAGACACTACCTTGAAAAACCAAAAAAAAAAAAAAAAAAAAAAAAAAAAAAAAAAAAAAAAAAGCTGGGCGTGGTGGCACACATCTTTAATCCCAGCACTCAGGAGGCAGAGATAGGAGGATTACCATGAGTTCTAGGCTATCCTGAGACTACATAGTGAATTCCAGGTCAGCCTGGGCCAGAGTGAGACCCTATCTCGAAAAAGCAAACAAACAAACAAAAAAACAGAGTTGGGCATGGTGGTACATGTCTTTACTCCCAGCACTTGGGAGGCAGAGATAGGAGGATTACCACGAGTTCTAGGCTACCCTGAGACTACATAGTGAATTCCAGGTCAGCCTGAGCTAGAGTGAGACCCTACCTCAAAAACAAACAAAACAAAACAAAACAAAAACCAAGGGCTGGAGAGATGGCTTAGCGGTTAAGGCGCCTGCCTCCTAAGCCTAAGAACGCTGGTTCCAATCTCCAGGTCCCATGTTTAGCCAGAAGCAAAGTGACACAAGGGCACAATGCCACACTTGACCACAAGGGGGCGCACGCATCTGGATTTCATTCACAGCAGCTGACAGGCTGCTGGCGCACCCATCTTTATCTGTCTTCCTTCCCCCCTCTCCAACAAACAAACAAACAAACAAAAAAGGGGGGGCCAGTCGTGGTGGTGCACACTTTTAATTCCAGCACTTGGGATGCAGAGGGAGGAGGGTCTGTGAGTTTGAGGCCTGCCTGAGAATACATAATGAATTCCTACCTTGGGGGTGGGGAGAGGGAAAGCTAGGCATGGTGGCACGCTTTTAATCCCAGCACTCGGGAACTAGAGGTAAGACGTCATGAGTTCAAGTCCACCTAGAGACTACAGTGAATTCCAAGTCAGACTGGGCTAGAGAGACTGTACCTGGAAAAACAAACAAACAAACAAACAAAAAAAGAGAGATAGATCGATAGATGATAGATAAATAGCTAGGCATGGTGGAGTGTAGCATGCCTTTAGCCCCAGCACCAGGAAGGCTGAGGCAGGAGGATTGCAGTGAGTTCCAGGTTAGCCTAGGTTAGCTAGAGTGAGATCCTGTCTGGGAGTTGGGGGAGTGCAAGGACATCCTCAAGGGAAGACTGTCTGACAAAACTCTGCAGTGAACAGAACCTTGACGCCCCACCGAAGCATGGTAATGGTGTGGGCAAGCAGGCCGCAGCCCTGCCACAAACACATAAAGGTGGTCTCACGCTTTACTAGCCAATTCCACCTGACAAACAGCTCCCAACCTGCCTCCTTGGACCTAGCAAACTTTTCAACACTGCAGCCTGGATTATCCTTTTAAAGCAATCATTAGAGCACACCTTCTGCTGAACAATCTTCAAGGCTCCCTCTTTGGTTCAGAATTGGGCCAGGGTCCTTTGAGGCCCCTTAGGCCCTGACCTTTATATTCTCCTGTTTTACCTCTTTCTAATAACCTTCTCTTAATTAGCTATAGCCATTTGGTGTCCAATATGCCTGGTCTTCCTCCACTGTTGGCCTATATATACACTCCCTCACCTCCTTCAAGTCTTTACTTGGGCACCTACATACTCAGGGAAGCCCACCCCATGACCAACTTTACCATGATGGCCCACCTCCCCCCACATACCATTCCCTCATTGACCCAACTCAATTGTCTATTCAGTGTTACTTACTGGTCTCCAACAAGCTGTATCTGTGTTTACACACATATGTCAAACATTATGTAATTTTTTTTTTTTTTTTTTTTTGGTTTTTCGAGGTAGGGTCTCACTTTTAGCTCAGGCTGACCTGGAATTCACTCTGTAGTCTCAGGGTGGCCTTGAATTCACAGCGATCCTCCTACCTCTGCCTCCCGAGTGCTGGGATTAAAGGCGTGCGCCACCATGCCCGGCTGTAATATGTATTTAATGTCAGTTTCATGGGGATAGGGATTTAAGGCAGAATGAACATGTTCACGCCACACACACGAGATTTATGAAAGCCAATGAGCAGAGAGCACAGATGTTTCATGGGGTCAAACTGAGCAACCTAATGGCTTGCAGAGTGTCCTGAACTGGACCCCTGATCTCCCCATGTCCACACCCAGGAGGAAATAGCCAACAGCTTGGGAAAGGGTAAGCATGTATTTTAGTATCTAACTAGAAAAACTTTTTTTTTTTTTTTTGGCAAATGCCTTAACCCTGAGCCATCTCTCCAGCCTGGTGAGAAACTTTTTTTTTTTTTTTTTTTTTTTTTAAGAGAGAGACAGGGAGAGGAAGACAGATAAAGACAAACACGCCAGCAGCCTCTTAGCTGCTGCGAACAAAATCCAGATGTGTGTGCCCCCTTGTGGTCAGGTGTGGCACTGCGCCGTTGCGTCACACTGCATCTGGCTAAACATGGGACATGGAGATTGGAACCAGCATTCTTAGGCTTAGGAGACAGGCGCCTAAACCACTAAGTGATCTCTCCAGCCTGAGAAACTTTAAAAAATATATTTTATTTGTTTATTTGAGAGATACAGAATGGGCCACCAGGGCCTCTCACCACTGCAAATAAACTCCAGACACATACACCACCTTGTGCATCTGGCTTACATGGGTACTGGGGAATTGAACGTGGGTCCTTAGGCTTCAAATGCAAGCATCTTAATTGCTAAGCCAACTCTTCAGCCCTTTTCTTTGGGGGTGGTTTGAGGTAGGGTTTCACTCTGGTCCAGGCTGACCTGGAATTAACTATGTAGTCTCAGGGTGGCCTCAAACTTACGGCAATTTTCCTACCTCTGCCTCCCAAGTGCTGGGATTAAAGACGTCACCACCACACCCGGCTCTTCAGCCCTTTTTAATGTTTAATTTTTGTTTGTTTGTTTTTTCAAGGTAGGTCTCTCTCTAGCTCAGGCTGACCTGGAATTCACTCTGTAGTCTCAGGCTGGCCTCAAACTCACAGCAATCCTCCCAAGGATGCTTGGATTCAATGCATGCGCCACCACTCCTGGCAAGAAACATGTAATCCAGGATGGCTTCAAACTCACCATCTTCCAACCTCAGCCTCCCAAGTGCTGGGATTATAGGCATGTGGCACCCTACCCAGTTGTACCTTCAGGAAAAAAAAAAGAAAAAGCAAGAAAGAAAACATAACTGCCTTTTCAATTAACAGAGAATTACATTCTTACATGTAGGCCCTCAATCAAACTGGCCTCATGTCCAGCAAAGCGGTGTTCTGGTAGCAGCTTCACCCCACCAGAGTTCAGTCCTGCAGTTTGCGCTCACACTTTTTCTTCAGCTCTGCCATCTCTTTAAGGACCAAAGCCACATTGTACCGCAGCTCCTGGAATTTAGCCATGGGCACCTCAAAGCGGTACGCAGACCCATCTGAGAGCTTCAATTGCATGAGGACACTAGGCTGCAGGGAGCGGGCCTGAGCACTAGTGGAGATGGCCACATCCACTCGCCACCGGAAGTCGCACACATGGGGCAGCCAGGCCCCCTGCTGCTGGGCCAAAGAGTCAAGGAGAGGCCGCTGGTTCCCAAATGTCACGCTGGCCAAGTCCCCAACCAGGTCTTGGGGAATGCCAAGTTCCTGTAGCTGGTCCTTGAAAGCATCTGGCTTCAGGCTGGCAAGAGGCAGCCGGAGCGCCTGCTGGAGCAGAGTGTGTGTGCCCGCCAGCAGGACACCCAGCCGCTCCTCTGGCAGGTTGGCACTGACACCAAGGCTCTGCAAGGCCTCTCGGCAGTCCTCCCCAGCAGCCCAGCGACCACAAGCTTCAGCAACTTTCTAAACGTGCTCCTGTCCAGGTCCCCCAGAAGCCGGGCTACTGCTGCCACTTCTGGAAGAAGCTGGGTCCCCAGGAAGCTAACCTGGCCACTGTGACTGTCGGCAGGATGGTGCAGGTACGGAGCTGCAGCCCCCAAGGCTGACATCCTTGTTTGCTCCTCCTTGATCAGCCCAGAGGGGAGGTCCTAGACACAGCTGCCTAGACACAGGGAAAGAAGATCAGTAACTCTCCTGTCCAAAGCCTCAAGGTCCAGAGAATGGGAATCGATGTGGGCCTCACTCTTCTACCAATGACAGTATGCTTAGTGCTTGGGAGATGGATCTGGGAGCGGGTGGCAAAAAAGCCAGTATGAGGGAGAGGGGAGACCTCCTAGAAGTGACATCCGAGATCAGCAGCTGGCAGGGAAGAAAACCAAGAAACAGGAACGCACATAGGCGACATGAACTTTGACAAACGTTCAGGAGAAAGAACAGCACGTCTGAGACCACCACTCAATCTCAAGTCCTCCCCACGGCGCTGCAAAACCCAACAACTCACTTTACAGAAACAGCTGCAAAAGATTGCACCGCCCTTGGCTGTCCGCGACGGCTGGTAGCAGCCGGAAGTAGACTCAATCCCCGGAAGCGTCCAGAGACACTTCCGGGACGCTCTAGGAATGCAGGCGGGCCGCCCTCTGTGGTTCGCTGCGTTGAACTGGCCTCAGCCAGGGAGCCCCGTATTGGACAGCGGCTCCAGTCTTGTCCCAGTGTGGGAAGCACCGCAGCATCAATGTAAATGACGCCACCGAACTGAGTATTTTCAATTAGTTAAGATGAAAAACTTTGTTATATGCATCAAAAACAAAAATTTCAAGCCGGGCGTGGTGGCGCAGACCTTTAATCCCAGCACTCGGGAGGCAGAGGTGGAGGATTGCCGTGAGTTCGAGGTCACCCTGAGACTACATAGTGAATTCCAGGTCAGCCTGGTGAGACCCTACCTGGGGGGGGCGGGGGAGACCCAAAATTTCAGCCGGTGGTGGCACACGCCTTTAATCCCAGCACTTTGGAGGCTTGATGTAGGAGGACCATCGTGAGTTGGAGGCCGCCCAGAGAATACATAGTGGACTAGAGTGAAACCCTACCTCGAAAAACAAACAAAAACATTTTTTTCAACAAATTAAGTTGACTTTTATTAGTGAACGACCGCATCTAGGAAACGAGTTACCAGTTCAGTGAGAAAGCTTAGCAGGACCACGAAGTCCTCTGGCCAATTGGCACTGAATGGCAGTGGCACGGCTTATGGGGGACCTGGACAGGAGCACATAGGCGCTGAGCGTTAGGAGACGTGTAATGTTGGTATTTAATAAAACAAATTATACATTAAAAAAAAAACGGAGTGGTCGACACCAGCTACTTGGTGGTCTGAAGTGGGGGTAATACCCATTTGTTCTTTCCAGACATCCCAGGATCCGTTCTCACTCGTCTGGTTGGTTGTGGTCTGTCTTCTGCTGTTTGGAAAACCGGACTTTTCTTGGTTTGATTAGGAATGCTCCTTTAGCAAAGGTGAACCCATTGGGGCTTAATCTGGTCTGCTGGGGCTGTCCAAGTCTCAGGTCAAAACATCAAATTCATTCAAATATTTTATTATAGACCTCCCATTATTATTATTATTATTGGAGAGTAATGAGAGCGCCAACACCTCTTGTTCCTCCAAATGAACTAGAGACACACTAAGCACTTTGTACTTCTGGGAATCCAACCCCTGGCTTTGCAGGCAAGTGCCTTTAAGCACTGAGCCATCTCCACAGCCATTCTATAGATTAAAAAAAAAAAGGACTATACTGTATTTTCTCACTGCTGTAACAAAATACCTGATGAAAAGCAGTTTAAAGGATTTATTTTGGCCAACAGTGCTAGAGGAATACAGTTAATGACAGCAATGAAAGGTGTGTGAGAGCAGGAATGTGAGGTAGCTGGTTACATTGTGCAGTCAGGAAGCACAGGCAGATAAATATTGATGTTCCACTTGCTTTCTCCTTTTCGTTCACTCTGGGACCCCAGCCAATGGAACTGTGTTGCCCACAGTAGATGGGTCTTCCAAAATCAATTAGCCTAATCTAGAAACTCCCTCAGACATGCCCAGAAGTTTGTGATTCTAGATCCATCAAGTTGACAATATTAACCATCACATACACCAGAACGAAATTATACATTATAAGTAGATTGATTGTAGATACATTAAGCTGTTTTGGGGGAGCTCAAAAAGAATGATAATAACCCAATTAGATAAATAGACAAAAAAAAAAAGTGGATAGGGCTGGAGAGATGCCTTAGAGGTTAAGGTGCTTGCCTGCAAAGCCTAAGGACCAGGATTGATTCCCCAGGTCCCATGTAAGCCAGATGCACATGATGGCACATGAATCTGGAATTCGTTTGCAGTGGCTAGAGGCCCTGGCATGCCCATTCTCTCTCTCTCTCTCTCTTTGTCTCAAATAAATAAACAAATCAGGAAAAAAAATTGCTAGGAGTGGTGGTACACGCCTTTAATCCCAGCACTCTGGAGGCAGAGGTAGAAGGATCGCCATGAGTTCAAGGCTACCTTTGGACTACATAATGAATTCCAGGTCAGCCTGGGCTAGAGTGAGACCCTACCTTGAAAAAAAAAACAAAACAAACAGCAGCAAAAAAACTGGATAGACATATCAGATGTATGAGCTACCATGCCAGATCTCTTTTTTATTTACTTTTGAGACTGTTTCACTGTTACTCAGCTAGTTTTTTTTTTTAAAGAAAATAAGATATTTCAGTGTATCACAGATATCAAAATAATCTACATCTATTGTTTTCCACAAGCTCATGCCTTTAATCCTAGCATTTACTATTAGTAGGCCAAGGTAGTAGGATCACTGAGAGTCTGAGGACAGCCTGAGCTACAGAGTGAGTTCCAAGTCAGCTTGGGCTAGAATGAAACCCTGCCTCAAAAAGGGAAACAGAGAGCTGGATGTGGTGGTTCAGGCCTTTAATCCCAGCACTCAGGAGGCAGAGGTGGGAAGATCAAGGCCACCTTGAGACTATATAGTGAATTCCAGATCAGCCTGAGCTAGAGTGAGACCCTACCTTGAAGAAAAAAGGGAAACAGAGGGCAGGAGAAGTGGATCATCAGTTAAGGTGCTTTCCTCTAAAGCGTAATGACCCAGGTTCGATTCCCCAGTACCCATGTAGAGCCAGATGCACAAAGTGGCCCATGCATCTGAAGTTTATTTGAAGTGGTTAGAGGCTCTGGCACACCCATATTCATTCATATTCTCTCTCTCTCCAAATAAATAAATACAATATTTTTGAAGAAAAAAAAAAAAACTAGAAGTGGATAGGAGTTAGAATGTTGGGGAAATTTGCATCCCAGAAAGATTCTTTTGGGACCACTGAGGCCAGAAAGAAAATATCACCCCAATGCTGTGTTTGTCAGCTGAAAGTTCAGGTACGGGTGGGTAGAAGACTTGTCAGTTTGGGAAAAAGTATGGAAACAAGCTGTTGGTTAAGAAAAGACAAGCTCTAGGCGGAGGGAGGGAATTGCCATGGGATATTATCTACAATTATGGAAGCTGTCAATAAAAAAATTAAAATTAAAAAAAGAAAAAAACAAGGTCTGAAGTTGGCAATTAGGGCTAAAACTTAAGTATAAAGAGACAATCAGAAAGAATGATCAGTGTGACATCAAAGGAATTCTGATTTCTACTGATAATTGGAGGCCCTGGAAGGAGGGAGGAGATGGAAACATGATCCTGAGTACCCTGATAAATGGTCTGATAGGTGTGTAGAAGAGGGTCAAGAAAGGCCACCTTGAAGACTAGATTTGGAAAAAGTTAACTCCAGGTCTTTTAATTTTTCTTTCTTTCTTTCTTTTTAAATTATTATTTTTTTATTGACAACTTCTACACTTACATACAAAAAAAAACCCCACCTGATATTCCCCTCCCCTCCCCTCCCCCCATTCCACTTTAGAACTCCAATCTCCATCATATCCCCTCCCTCTCTCCATTAGTTTCTCTTTTAATTTGATGACATCATCTTTTTCTTCTATTTTGAGGGGAGGTATTGCTAGGCAGATGGATAAACATTTCTGTCTGGGCAGTTGCATTGTAAGAAGTCATACCCATTCTATGATAAATGGTCTGATGAGGTGTGTAGGTGTTTCAGTGCTGGGCACTCCTCCATCCCTTCTTCTCAGAATGTTGGGCATCCCAGTGGTCATTGCCATCTGAAAGAGAAGCTACCCCAAGATTTGACATGCCAAAATTGCACCCGTTCAGTCATTGGGCCTGTCTGGACAAACTTGAATATTCAGTGTCCACTGTTTTCACTGCTGATGACTTCTGTCTCCCATATGGCTGCATGCAGTGCAGCTTCCAGTAATCTCTTTAAGGTGGTTTGCAAAAGTATTCTAATATGTTCTTGTAAGTCAGTGATTTCAGACATTATATTTTTGTGATTCAATAGATGTTTACACACAGTGTCCCAAGGAAACTGAGTAAAACAAAACTGAGTTACATTCCAACCACATTTCAAAGACATTTGTCTCTGTAAGCTAACTAAATGATCTCCCAGCATAATAACCCTAAGTCAGTGACTTCCATTAAGTACTATCAATATCTTTTAATTTGATCTGAATTTTTATCATTGTTCTACAAATTTTCTTCTTTGATTTCCCAGCAGTTGCAGCCAGAGGGTCAGCAACGCCGGGCGTGGTGGCGCACGCCTTTAATCCCAGCACTCAGGAGGAGGATTGCCGAGAGTTCAAGGCCACCCTGAGACACTTAATTCCAGGTCAGCCTGGACCAGAGTGAGACCCTACCTTGCAAAACCAAAAAAAAAAAAAAAAAAAAAAAGAATTACAGCAACTATAAACCCAATAACTCTTTTTACTCATCATTTTATTTCATGCAACATAGATTCCAGGATCGCCATAGATGGAGATTCCTGCCAAGGTCTGGGCATCTGCACTGGCATCTATACTCATATGTGATCTCTCAATATATAAATGCTTTCTTTGGAATAATTAAAATCTATAGAGGAATTTAGAAAGTATATAAAGCACAATTTGAACAAGTAACAGTAAAATTATTGTGGCTCCATTGAGTTGATCCTTTAAGAAAAGACATAGGGTAATTGAACGCATCCAATAATATCATGAGAATTATTTCTAAGGATCGAACTCCCCGGCTCTGTCTCGGGAAAGGCCACCCCCAAATCACTCCAAGAAACGATCTTGAATAGCCAGGCCAGCCTGACGCCAGGGTAGAGGACTGAGACCCTTGAGGGTAGAATCAGGGCAGTTTTTATTGGATTCAAACAAAGGAGAGGAGAATTTATAACATGATTGGTTAACAATTAAAAATAATGTACATGTAGTATGCTCATTGGTTATGTGGTTACTATGGCATTTTGAGCCAACTTATCTATAACTTGAGGATCACAAGTTCCATAACATTTGCTTAGTTTCTTCCCTCTTCATTTCAAGGATTATTTTGGTCAGTCTGGGGTTTTTCCAGTAACTGCAAAAATGCCTTGGAGGGTGTGACAGAAACTCAGGCCTGTGAATATTCAGTGCTGGGCACTTAGTTCATCCCTTCTTCTCAGCGTCCTACAATATATATGTTGCATTACATTCTTTCCTTTTATCCAAGTGGTCAGAAGCCATCTGAAAAGCAGTTAGTTAGTTCATTTTTTGTTATCTCAACCAGTACTCAAAAGCCTGTTCTTTTTATTTAGGTTGAAAGCTCTGAACCAGCAAGAAGGGTGATCTTTAATATGTCAATTCTGGAATTTGAAGCATTTATGACTTTTTCCATCCTTTCAAAATGTCAATTGGGTATCATTAGTTGTACTTGTCCAGGACCACATCATGGCTATTATTAAAATATTTTATTTATTTATTTATTTGAGAGAGAGATACAGAAATAGGCAGGTAGATAGAGACATTTAGCCAGACAACTCCAGAGCAGGCTGGTGGGTCCTGGACTCGAGCCTAAGGCTAGGCTTCATAGGCAAGCGTGCTAATAACCTCCATCATGGCTATTATTAATTAATTAATTTTAGACTTTTTTCTTTTTTTTTTTTTTTTTTTTTTTGTTTTTTTGAGTAGGGTCTCCATGGCCCAGGCTGACCTGGAATTATATAGTCTCAGAACTATGTAGTCTCAGGGTGGCCTTGAACTCATGGTGATCCTCCAGTCCAATTATGGTGCTGGGATTAAAGGTTACCCCCAAGACCTTTGTTTTTTGTTTGTAGACATGCCAGGGTTGCACTCTGGCCCAGGCTGACCTGGAATTAACTGTAGTCTCAAACTTGAACTCACGGTGATCCTCCATCTGCCTCCCAGTGCTGGGATTTGCGCCACCACTGATGACTTTTTTGAGATAGGGTCTCACTCTGGTCCAGGCTGACCTGGAATTCTGCATGTAGTCTCAGGCAGCCTAGAACTCATGATAATCCTAATCTCTGCCTCCTGAAGGTGGTTTTTAAAGTAGGGTTTTGCTTTAGCCCATGTTCTTGTAAGTCAGTGAGTTTCAGACATTATATTTTTGCATGTGCCATCATGCCTAGCTGACAATATATTTTTAAAGCTCAATTGTTATCTTATTTCCTTTAAAGTCAAGTCCTTTTTTTTTTTTTTTTTTTTAAATATTTTATTTTTATTTATTTATTTGAGAGAAAGAAAAGGCAGATAGAGAAAGAGAGAGAATTCCAGACCAGAGCCTCCAGCTTGGCAAATGAAATCGACACATGCATCACATTGCATCTGGCTTAAGTGGGTCCTGGGAATCAAATGATCTTTGCAGGCAAGCATAACCACTAAGCAATCTCTCCAACAAGGGTCTCACTCTAAGTCAGGCTTACCTGGAATCTGTCTCAGGGTGGCCTCGAAATGGTGATCCTCCTAAACTCTGCCTCAATGGGATTGACATGCACCACCATGCCCGGCCTTTTTTGTTTTTGGAGGTAGGGTCTCATTCTAAGCCATCTCAGAATTTTTATGCAGTCTCATTGTTGAACTCACAGCAATCCTACTTCTGCCTCAGGAGTACTGGGATTAAAGGTGTAAGCCACCACACCAGGGTAATCTGTTTCTTTTCTTTTCTTTTCTTTTCTTTTTTTTTCTTTTTTTTTTTTTTTTTTTTGCGGTAGGATTTCACTCTAATCCAGGCTGACCTGGAATTCACTATGTAGTCTCAGGGTGGCCTCAACTCATGGTGATCCTCCCACTTCTGCCTCCCAAGTGCTGGGATTAAAGGCATGTGATATCACACCCAGCTCAAGTAATCTTAATGATAGGGCAACTGCTCTTGTAGTTTGAATTTAAAATTGACACTTTTTTTTCTCAGTGGCCACCAGCCACAGGACCTCCCATAGCATCTGTCTTGGTTTATTCCATCTAGCTGTGTGGTAGGCACTGTTTTTTTTTTCCCCAGCCATTTAAAGGCTATGTCCCTGTGGCCATAGTTAATTCCCACAAATTAGAGGCCTGAGACCATAGTAAGTTCCAGGTCAGCCTGGGCTAGAGTGAGCTAAACCAAAAAATAAAAAAATGGAGGAAGAATTACAGGAGGACTAGCTTAGAAGCCACAGGCTGGGCAGTGGACCAAGTTGGCTCCTTTGCTGTGGCCATTAACCTTGAGAGAGACAACAGATACAAAGAAGGAGACTAAGCCTAATACCTGGTCAAAGTCTCAAATTTTTATTTTTCACAGAGGTTTATATAGGGGAGGCAGGAGGAAGGTAAACTAGAAACTGACCCAGGGTCACAAGACTTTCTGATTGATAAGGTTTGATCATGGGACTCTTAATCCCAGGGGTCATTGACCCAGGATTACAAGATGCTCTGATTGATAAGGTTAGATCATGGGACTCTTAATCCCAGGGGTCATGGGAAGGTCTGTTGTTACATTCCAATAGGCAGATAAAGTAATCGCCTGCAGCCAGGGCTTGTAGCTGGGGCAACTCTGATCCTGATAGGTAGATAAAGTGATCGCCTGCAGCCAGGGCTTGTAGCTGGGGCAATTCTGATCCTAAGGCCTTTGAGTCCATAAGATGGCTTCTCATACAAGATGGCTGTTATGCTGCTCATGGTCTCCGACATCTCCTCCCTTCTTTTATACAAACAGGAGGGGGAGGCCTGCTATCCAGCAGTGGGCTTTAACCAACTGGGGGAGTAGTGACCTGACTCCTCCCGTGGGTCATGTTTATCACCCACAGATTTGGCCCTCAGTACTTTTTTGTGGAGGGGAGGCATTATGTATGGTACCAACCTCCATGCAAGTCAGGTTTGACTCTCAGGGAATTCAGAAGCGGTCAAAGGGACCTTCCTTGCGGTTTTTCCGCACCCACGTTGGTACCCATCCCCTAGGGGTGCATAGGTCTGAATGCTTATGCGGTTCCCGGAGGCTTGAGTATTGAACCTTGGCCAACATGCCTAGAATGATTATAAAAAGTAAACAAATTTACAGTGCTTATAGAGGCTATAGCGTTTACAGAGACTATATGTTTTACAGTCATTGTTAGGGAGGGTCTCAGCCGGAGGCAGGTCCTCAGTCGCGATTCCTCGGCTTGTCAGCTCCAGTCTGTGATCAGCAATCTGTTGAGCTGCTGGAACACTTGAGCTCTGGAAGCCGCTACATTTAGCCTCTGTAACATTGTTTGCTCGCCTGACTCAGGCACAGCCATTCCTGCATGTTGAAACTGTTGTAAACCAAGTTAAAGTTTTTTCTTTTTACTTAGAAGACATCATTTAATAACCAGACGACAGTACTGCCATTATAGAACAGATAGTCATTAAGCCCAGGCCTGATTCAGATAAGGAACTAGCTGACAAACGTGTTGACCTCCAACTCTGTAATCTATGTTTGTTTGTTTGGCAGTAAATTCCCCTGCTTAAGCCAAATGAGAATCTGAGAAAGAAACTGCTTGGGAGATACTTAAGGCATCAAAAAAATCCTTTTGCAGCCTTATCAGGATCACCAAAAGACAAATGACTATATGAAATAACAGATATTTTCTTTTGTAAACCTTGTAAATCTATGTTAAGATTATTATGATTTTAAATAGCCCAAATATGATTTTTAACCTTTTACCATACAGTAGCAGTCCCATTGTAGGATAAAGGAGTAATACTTATGAATTGATAATTTACATGACAGAACAATTGCTTTTGAACCACAAGATTAACAATCTGCCTTTTTAAATACATAACAGCATTTTCTAGAGCATCTAACCTGACTGACAGCTTTTTATCAATATCTATCTGTGATGAAAAGTTTGAGAAAATTTTTAATCAGTCCAATAACAGCTTTTGGGGAGTTTTCACACCTGTAGGACCTTTTAGAGATACTCAGCCATGGGGGCCTCTGGTCCTTGTAACAGACAAATTTTGTAAACCATTTATTGACCTGAGATGTAACTCCCAGTCCCCACCCCCTCCCCACACAAGAATTGGGACCGAGGCTTCAGCGGTGGGCTTGATGTCTCTTTGGCTGTGGCCGCCAGCACCTGTGTGAAAAGGGAGTGAAAGAGGGGGAGGGGAACTGTCCCATGTTATTAAGTCAAGGGAGAAGGTCCATCCATAGGGAAACAATTATCATATAGACACACATGAATATGACAGAAACACATAGGGCCCAATAACACAGACACATGAATATGACAGAAACAGAGGGCCCAATAACATAGACACATGAATATGACAGAAACAGAGGGCCAATAACAAAAAGAATATGACAGAAACAGAGGGCAAGAAAAGCTTGCGCTTCAGAACCAAATTTAAAAAGGAGAAAGAGAGAAAGAGAGAGCTCAGATACTCACCAGACCGGCCTGAGTGCTGGGGATCCCAGGGTTGGATGTTTTGAAAACACAGTTGGATAGAAACAATTATCACAGGCAATGGAGGGAGATGTTAGGAATTTTTTGTATATTAGTTATATCAACCATGTGAGAGAATTAAATATTAATGAGTCAATTTTAACCTTAACATATAGTTAAAATGTTGACAAATAGGAACTTAATTAACTTTATTGGGTACTCTAAATTTAGTCTTTTTAACCATCATCATGACCAGATTAATATTAACAAGTTAAAGTTGTAAATTTACAAACTGAATACCATAGTAACCTTCTATCAGCTAGAGCCATGCTTTTATTAGTTTGATGTAAGCCCTAGGTTGATAATCACTTTATTGTATCTTAAAAGATCTGCAATCTGGTTAAGTGTTTTGTCTTTAATCTTTTGTTTAAGTTTACTTAATATCTACATTTACATATTTTTATCTTACAAGCTATGTAACCATTTTGTAACAATCTTTTTTTTTTATCAAATAGTTACCAACATTTAAAGTTTTTTCTCCAGTTTAACTAAACTTTTATTGTTTTTATCATGAGGCTTTTAATAAAAGGTCTTATGAAATATCTTTAAAGAGTCAGACTTGACTTTTGAAACACATTATGAAAGTAGATTTGAGCATTATTAGAAATTTTCTAACAAATTTAGTATTGAGTACATATTTAAGTTTAAATACAATTCTTGAGACTGTTTTTTTGTTAGTAGTCCCAGAAAAGCATAAAGAGGCAAAAGTGAGCTTAAAACAGTTGTAAATACTTATAAGAAATCCACATCTATTTATAGTAATTTGGCATTTACCCATATTTTGAGATTTTTTGTGTTTGTAGTCCCCAGGTTCTGCAAGCCAGGGAAGCTAAGAATCTTGCCATTTTTAGTTTTTTTTTTTTAAATAAATCTATTATCTCCTTGTTTACCCTGTTGGGCGGGTGTGGCTGGAGGGTATCATGGCCACCTGAGCCCACGTGGCATCAGCCAGGCCCCTGGAGCCTGGGCCCTGAACCCAACTGTGAGCAGGAGAGAAGCAGGGGGTGTGTTTTTCCCCTCAGGTGTAGCTATTGTCTCCTCTGCTGCCTGTATGTTTTAGCAGCCCTGGCTCCAGAGTGGAGCGCAGTCCAGCAGCCTTTGCCTCTTGTCAGCCTGTTTGGCTTTGGAGCATGGGCCAGCGGCCACAGCGACTGAGATCTGGAGGATTTTTTCCCAGAATAAGTTGGCCTCTTTTTGAGAGAGTTTTATGCCCCTAACTTTAAGAAATGTCCTTAATCCACTGATTTGGGATTCCTTTGATGGGTACACCTCACCTAATTCCTCACTGGGAGGCGGCCACTGGGCCTATAGTTTTGCCTTTCTCTGATAGAGAAAGGGAAAGTTTGTTTTTTCTTTACATTATATCTCGCCTAGTCCTGATGGAGAAAGGGAAAGTTTGTTTTTTCTTTCAGTGGGGAGACTAGTTCCTCACTGGGAGGCGGCCACTGGGGCCTGTTAGTCCCAGGGGAGGATGTCCCCAAGGGATCACTCACCTATTAACCACGCATCTTAACCCAATTTCCTCGTGTCTTGAGAGACTCTTTAAGTCCCTGAATGAATAACTCATGTTTACTCAATGTTTGTCCCATAATTTCGCCGCTTCTTCTTACCTTATCCGGTCTGTGTCACAGGCGGGCTTTCCTGCGGTGACCTCTGTGCGGATCTTCACTCACCAACGAGGTGGCGATCCAATGAAAGAATGACGGCCGCTCACCCGAGCGACGCCCAAGTCAGTCCTCGCACTCGAGCCCCACGCTTGGGCGCCACTTGCCCCACCCAGGGAGTTCAACAAGGGCCCGAGGGGAGATTAACCTGGATGAGAGAGACAAACAGACACAAAGAAGGAGACTAAGCCTAATACCTGGTCAAAGTCTCAAATTTTTATTTTTCACAGAGGTTTATATAGGGGAGGCAGGAGGAAGGTAAACTAGAAACTGACCCAGGGTCACAAGACTTTCTGATTGATAAGGTTTGATCATGGGACTCTTAATCCCAGGGTCATTGACCCAGGATTACAAGATGCTCTGATTGATAAGTTAGATCATGGGACTCTTAATCCCAGGGGTCATGGGAAGGTCTGTTGTTACATTCCAATAGGCAGATAAAGTAATCGCCTGCAGCCAGGGCTTGTAGCTGGGGCAACTCTGATCCGATAGGTAGATAAAGTGATCGCCTGCAGCCAGGGCTTGTAGCTGGGGCAATTCTGATCCTAAGGCCTTTTGAGTCCATAAGATGGCTTCTCATACAGTAGCAGTCCCATTGTAGGATGGAGTAATACTTATGAATTGATAATTTACATGACAGAACAATTGCTTTTGAACCACAAGATTAACAATCTGTCTTTTAAATACATAACAGCATTTTTTAACCTGACTGACAGCTTTTTATCAATATCTATCTGTGATGAAAAGTTTGAGAAAATTTTTAATCAGTCCAATAACATCTGTCTTGGACCTTTTAGAGATTTCAGCCATTCCCTCTAGTCCTTGTGTTGTAAACCATTTATTGACCACTGTTTTTTTTTTTCCCTTCAGCGGTGGGCTTGATGTCTCTTTTGGCTATGCACCTGTGAAAAGGGAGTGAAAGAGGGGAGGGTATGTCCCATGTTATTAAGTCAAGGGAGAAGTGTCCGTCCATAGGGAAACAATTAACATAGAGACACACAAATATGACAGAAACACCATGAGATAACATAGTAAGTTCCAGGTCAGCACATGAATATGACAGAAACAGAGGGCAATAACATAGACACAGAATATGAAACAGAGGGCCCTAAAGAAAAATAAAAAAATGGAGGAAGAGGAGGAGGGGAAAGGGAGGAGGAGGAGTGCTGGGGAGGGTTGGATGTTTTGAAAACACAGTTGGAAGAAACCACAGGCTGGGAATGTTTTGGACCATGTGAGAGAATTAAATATTTGGCAATTTTCCTTTAACATATAGTTAAAATGTTGACCAGGAACTTAATTAACTTTATTGTCTAAATTTTGTCTTTTTAACCATCATCATGACCAGATTAATATCAACAAGTTAAAGTTTTGATTTTACAAACTGAATACCATGTAACCTTCTATCAGCTAGAGCCATGCTTTTTTAGTTTGATGGCCCAGGTTAATAATCATTTTATTGTATCTTAAAAGATCTGCAAGTGTTAAGTGTTTTGTCTTTAATCTTCTGAGGTTGTATTTTTCAATTTTTTTTTATCAGTTCATTTAAAGCCTTTTTTTCTCCAGTTTAACTAAACTTTTATTGGATCATGAGGCTTTTTAGGTGAAATATCTTTAAAGAGTCAGGAGAGAAACACATTATGAAAGTAGATTTGAGCATTATTAGAAATTTTCTAACAAATTTAGTATTGAGTACATATTTAAGTTTTACAATTCTTGAGACTGTTTTTTTGTTAAGTCCCAGAAAAGCATAAAGAGGGTAGCTTAAAACAGTTGTAAATACTTATAAGAAATCCACATCTATTTATAGTAATTTGGCATTTACCCATATTTTGAGATTTTTGTGTTTGTAGCAGGTTCTGCAATAGGGAAGCTAAGAATCTTGCCATTTTTAGTTTTTTTTTTTTTAAATAAATCTATTATCTCCTTTGTTTACCCTGTTGGGCGGGTGTGGCTGGGGTGGCCACCTGAGCATCAAAGGCCCCTGGAGCCTGGGCCCTGAACTCAATTGAGCCAGGGGGGTGTCTTTTCCCCTCAGGTTAGCTATTGTTCCTCTGCTGCCTGTTTAGCAGCCCTGGCTGAGCAGTCCAGCAGCCTTTGCCTCTTGTCAGCCTGCATGGGCTTTGGAGCATGGGGCTGACAGCGACTGAGATCTGGAACTTTTTCTTTAAGAAATTCCTTAATCCACTGATTTGGGATTCCTTTTGATGGGTACACCTGGTCTCAGGGTGGCCTTTCTCTGATAGAGAAAGGGAAAGTTTGTTTTTTCTTTATATTATATCTACCTAGTCTTTTGAGACTGTTCCTCACTGGGAGGCGGCCATTAGTCCCAGGGGAGGATGTCCCCGGGTCTTCACTCGTGTCTTGAGGCTCTAAGTCCCTGAATGAATAACTCATGTTTACTCAATGTTTGTCCCATAATTTCCCGCCTTCTTACCTTATCCGGGTCTGTGTCACAGGCGGGCTTTTGGTGACCTCTGTGCGGATCTTCACTCACCAAGAGGTGGGATCCAATGAAAGAATGATTTTACTCATTTGAGCGACGCCCAAGTCAGTCCCATGGCCCCACGTTTGGTCACTTCAAACAAACCTTCAGATGCATGTCAAACCACCTTAGGGGTGCATCTGACCCAGGGGACTTTTGATTGATAAGGTTTGTGGGACTCCCAGGGTCATTGAGGATTCAAACTGATTGATAAGGTTAGATCATGGGACTCTTAATCCCAGGGGTCATGGGAAGGTCTGTTGTTACATTCCAATAGGCAGATAAAGTAATCGCCTGCAGCCAAGCTCAACTGATCTGAAGGCCTGAAGCCAGGGCTGAGCTGGGGCAATTCTGATCATCTTCTCATACAAGATGGCTGTTATGCTGCTCATGGTCTCCGACATTCTACCTGACTTTTGAGTGCTGGGATTAAAGGCGTGTGTCACCACACCTGGCTTCATCTCCAGTCTTTAAAAACAAATATTTTACTTATTTGAGAGAGAGAGGCAGATAGAATGGATACACCATGGCCTTTGGTCACTGCAAACAAACTTCAGATGCATGCACCACCTTGTGCATCTGGTTTATGAGGGTACTGAGGAATCAAACCTGGGTCCTTAGGCTGTGCGGGTAAGTGCCTTAATCACTAAGTCATCTTTCCAGCCATCACCAGTTCATTGATCTCCTCTATCAAGCAGGAAAATAACCAAGTATGAGTATAGGCCTAAAGTGGACAATGTGAGGGAAGGGATGCTCATATTCATGTACATGTTCCTGCCCTACAGCAGTGCATTTTCAGATAAGAACATTAGCCTAGTTTTAGGAAAGCAAATATGCTGGTTTACACAAGCTCCTGCACCCCTAGGAGAGTCCAAACCCTTGCCAGATGACTAGGTTATTTCTGTGCTGAGCACTGGTGTATGCTCAACAACTGCTGGCCACACCTACATGATAGCTGTACTGAGGACCAGTGGCTGCCTCTCAAGATGAGACTGGGAACCTAAGTGGCTTAAATGGTGCATACCTTTGAAAAGTCCAGTAGGTCCTAGGGAATTGAACTTAGGTCCTTTGGCTTTGCAGGCAAATGCCTTAACTGCTAAGCCATCTCTCAAGCCCTGTCTTTTTTAAAAGATTTTATTTTTATTTATTTACTTATTTATTAGAGACAGAGAGAGGGGGAAAGAGAGAGGGAGAGTGAAAATGGGCATGCCAGGGTCTCTAGCCACTGCAAACGAACTCCAGACCCATGCGCCCTCTTGTGCATCTGGCTTACTTGGGACCTGGAGAATCGAACCAGGGTCCTTAGGCTTTGCAGGCATGCACCTTAACCGCTACGCCATCTCTCCAGCCCTCCAGCCTTGTTTTTTAAAAATATTTACTTATTTTAGCCGGGCGTGGTGGCACACGCCTTTAATCCCAGCACTCGGGAGGCAGAGGTAGGAGGATTGATGAGAGTTCGAGGCCACCCTGAGATTACATAGTTAATTCCAGGTCAGCCTGGACCAGAGTGAGACCCTACCTCAAAAAACCAAAAAAAAAAAAAAAAAAATTACTTATTTGAGAGAGAGACAGATAGAGGGAGAGAGAAAGAATGGGTGCACCAGGACCTCCAGCCACTGCAAACAAACTCCAGATGCATGTATCTCTGTTGGGCCTGCTAGAAATGGCCTAGACCTGTGAGGAGGCTGGCCTGAACTATTGGACATGGCCAGGGACCCTGGGCTGTGGGGTTGCAGCTGGCCCTATCGTCAGGAAGTCCCTGGTGATGGTGACTAAGCCTTCCCTACGTTGTAGGTTGTAGTGAGCTGTCATCGCCCAGAGTGGGCAGAACTTGCAAGGCCCTCCCCCCAGACCCCAAAAGGCTCTGACAATTCCATAAGTCAGACTTTGCCCCCCACAGTTCCTGACCTTGTGGCTAGCTGCCCAAGAGACCCTCATGTGGCTGGAGTCACGTAACCTTCTCACCATCTCTCCCCACACACAGCTTTCTGTTAATCTCCTCTTCCACCCTTCCCCTTCCCTTATCCTTCTCCCATAGCTTTGAAGTTACTAGTCTTTCCGCCACCTAGATAACAGCCCATAAACTATGCATCTAATTGCCATATAATCTGTACGTGCCATCTCAACCTTCCCCAAGTGTTTATAAACCCATTCCCCTTGTGAATAAATGAGTGCTGTCCATCAGACGGCCTCCCGGGTGCTCAGTGCCCATCATGTCATCGTCGCACTCACCCGCTGCTCCAGGACGGACCCTGCTGTTTCCCTCCCAACTCCTCCCTCCCTCGCCCGGGACATTGGTGGCCAATGACCCCGGGAAACAGGAATGGTAAAGACTCACATATCCCCTTGTGCATCTAACTTATGTAGGTGCTGGGGAATTGAACCTGGGTCCTCCAGCTTTGCAGGCAGGTGCCTCAACCACTAAGCCACCTCTCCAGCCCCAAATAAATGATTTTTTAAAAACACTTACTTGCACCATGCGTGGTGGTGCACACCTTTAATCCCAGCACTCAGGAGGCAGAGTTAGGAGGATCACCGTGAGTTCAAGGCCACCCTGAGACTACATAGTGAATTCCAGGTCAGCCTGAGCTAGAGTGAGACCCTACTTAAAAAAAAAAAAAAAAAAAAAACACAAAAAACCCACTTACTTGCAAGCAGAGGGTGTGTGTGGGGGAGAGATGATAATAGGTATGTTAGGCCCACTTGCCATTGCAAACAAATGCCACATGAATGCACCACTTAATTTGTACATCTGGCTTTACATAGGAACTGGGGAATCAAATCCAGGCTGTCAAGCTTTGCACACAAGCTACTTCCTTTAACTGCAGAGCTTTCTCTCCAGCCCAAAGAAAACTTACTTTTTAAATTTTTTTTTTATTTTTTAGGTAGGGTCTCACTCTAGCCCAAGCTGAACTGGAATTCACTATGTAATCTCAGGGTGGCCTCAAACTCACTTGATCCTCCTACCTCTGCCTCCTGAGTGCTGAGATTAAAGGTGTGCGTGCACCACCGTACCCGGCTAAGAAAACCTATCCTTAAGCTAGTGGAGACAAGTGTCTTTCCTGTTATCCCCCAAGGACTTGGCAGTGTCCTTTCAAAATTCATAAAATTCATAATCAAGAGATAAACTCAATGCCACCCTCTGCACACACACCATGACAGGGGCTGGATATTAAAAAAAAAACAAAAAAATAAAAAAAAAAAACACACAAAAAACCCTGCCCTAGCTACCTATAATCCCAGCACTCAGGAGGAAGAGATAGGATGGCTGTGAATTCGAGGTCAGCCTGAAACTAGAGTAAATTCCAGGTTAGCCTGAGCTAAAGTGAGACCCTACCTCAAAAAAACAGGAAGTTCCAGGGCAGCTAAAGTTACATAGCCAGACCTGGTCTCAAAACAACATCAAAAAAGCTGCCCTAAAGCAAGAGCTCACAGTGAGTGAGTACTGACACTCAAAGTGTTGAAAAAAAAAAAAAAAAAAAAAAAAAAAAAAAAAACCATCAAAAAATGTGCCCCATAAAAGCATGTGTTGCAAATGTGCCCCATAAAAGCATGTGGCACCGTGGGCTTACTTGGCACTAAATAGCTAGTCACAGGTATTTTTGTTATAATTGAGACATGAAAATTTCATACCAAAAGAGTTCCAATATATATATATATATATATATATATATATATATATATATATATATATTTTTTTTTTTTTTTTTTTTTTTTTTTAGGGTTTCACTCTAGCCCAGGCTGACCTGGAATTAACTATGTAGTCTCAGGGTGGCCTCGAACTCTCGGCGATCCTCCTACCTCTGCTTCCCGAGTGCTGGGATTAAAGGCGTGCGCCACCACGCCCGGCTCAATATTTTTTAAAATTTTTCTGAAGTAGGGTTTTGCTCTAGATCAGGCTGACCTGGAATTCACTCTGTAGTCTCAGGGTGGCCTTGAATTCACAGCGATCCTCCTACCTCTGCCTCCCGTGTGCTGGGATTAAAGGCCACCACGAGTTCCAATAATTTTTAAAATTATTTCCAAGGACAGAGAATAAACTGTGAATGAATGGGTGCACCAGGGCCTTCTGCTGCTACAAAGGAACTCCAGACATATGCACCACTTTCTGCCATCTGGCTCTATGTGGGTACAGGGGAATCAAAACTGGGCCAACCCAGGCCAGGAGACTTTACAAGCAAGTGCCTCTAATCACTGAGCTATCTTCCCAGCCCCCAATAAATTTTTAAAACATATTTTATTTAATTTGGCAGATAGAGAATGGGCATGCAGTGCCTCTAGCCACCTTGATCATCCAGCTTTATTTGGGTACCGGGGAACTGAACCTAGGTCCTTTGGATTTGCCAGCAAGCGCCTTAACCGCCATCTCTCCAGCCCCCCAATAATTTAATATTTTACTTTTATTTATTTGAGACAGAGAGAGGGAGAGAGGGAGAGTGGGCATGCCAGGGCCTGTAGCCACTGAAAATGAACTCCAGATGCATGCGCCACCATGTGCATCTGGCTTACATGGGACCTGAAGAATCAAACTGGGGTCCTTAGGTTTCACAGGCATGCAACTTCACTTCTCTCCAGCCTCCCAATTATTTTTAAAATTTTTTTATTGACAACTTCTATACTTACAGACAACAAACCATGCTATTTCCCTCCCCTCCCCCATTCCCCTTCAGAACTCCACTCTCCATCATATCCCCTACCTCTCTCCATTAGTCTCTCTTTTAATTTGATGTCTTCATCTTTTTCTCCTATTATGAGGGTCTTATGAAGGTATTGCTAGGCACTGCGAGGTCATGGATATCGACTTCCAATAATTTTTTTTAATATTTTATTTTTATTTGAGAAAGAGGCAGAGAGGAGAGAGAGAATGGGCACTCCAGGCCTCCAGCCACTGGAAACAAACTCCAAGAACATGCAGCATTGTGCATCTGGCTTACATGGGTCCTGGGGAATAAAATCTCAGTCCTTAGGCTTCACAGGCAAACTCCTTAACTATTACACCATCTCTCCAGCCCAATAATTTTTTTAAAGTCATGATACTCAGGTTTGAGAGATGGCTTAGTGGTTAAAAGCACTTGCTTTCAAAACTTGATGGTCTGGGTTTGATTATCCAGTACCCACTTTAGCCAGATGCACAAATTGGCACGTGTCTGGAGTTCATTTGCAGTGGCATGAGGCACGGGCACACCCATACTCTCTCCTCTCAAATGAAAGATTTGGGGGGGGGGTGGTGAGGTAGGGTCTCACTCTAGCCCAGGCTGACCTGGAATTCATTCTCTATTCTCAGGGTGGCCTTGAATTTATGGTGATCCTCCTACCTCTGCCTCCCATGTGCTGGGATTAGAGGCATGTGCCACCATGCCCAGCTAATAAAAGTATTTTTTAAATGCTGCAGAGATGGCTTAGTGGTTAAGGCACTTGACTGTAAAGCCTAAGGATAGGGATTCAATTCCCCACTACCCACTTAAGCCAGATGCACAAGGTAGTGTACACATCTGGAATTTGTTTGCAGTGGCTGGAGGCCCTGGTGCACCCACCCATTCTCTATCTGCCCCTTTGTCTCTCAATGAAATGAATAAAAATACTGTTTTAGCAGGGCAGGTTGGTGCATGGCTTTAATCCCAGCACTGGAGAGACAGAAGTAGGAGGATCACCATGAGTTTGAGGACACCCTGAGACTACATAGTGAATTCTAGGTCAACCTGGGCTAGAGTGAGACCCTACCTCAAAAAAATAAATAAATAAAATAAGTTTTTTTTTTAACCCAAAATACTCTTAGCTGGGTGTGGTGACCCATGCCTTTATCAGAAGGCTGGGGTAGGAGGATCACCCTAAGTTTGAGGCCAGTTTGGGCTACAGAGTGAGCTCCAGGTCAGAATGGTCTAGAATGAGACCCTGCCTCAAAAAAATCAAACAAGCTCTTCCCTGCCCCAAGCGTTCCTCCTCACCTTGCCCTGTGATCTCTGCTTAGATACATGGGAGTCTAGCTTCCCCTACCCCACCCATAGCCAGGCAGTGAAAGCAGAGCATAGTTTCTTGGCCTTGGCAATTTTCTGTTTGTCTCTGCTTTATACTTTGGGGTAACTTCTCACTTTGAATCTACCACACTTGTATTTTCCGTACACTCTACATCGACCACGTGGGTGCTTTCTCTAAACTCTGGGCCTGCTACCTGTGTAATTTCTTTAAACTTCTGGTAACCATGGGTATAACTCTCTTTACTGCTCATTTCTTTTTAGTTTTACAAGGTAGGGTCTCACTCTAGCCCAGAGTGACCTGGAATTCACTCTGTATTCTCAGGGTGGCCTCCAACTCAGGGTGATCCTCCTACCTCTGCCTCCTGAGTGCTGGGATTAAAGGCATGGGCCACCACACGTGACTTTTACTGCTCATTTCTTTTTTTTTTTCTGTTCATTTTTTTTATTGACAACTTCTATACTTACATACAAAAAACACATGATATTTCCCTCCCCTCCCCCTCATTTCTTATCTGAATTTCTTGGTCTCTGCTTTGTTATTTTCCCTCTGCTGTTCTTCCTTTAGCCACCACCATCGGCTCTCTTAACTTCCTCCCATGGGGAAGCTCAGGGTGGATGCTGTGTGTGTATCTCTTCTAAATCTCCCTACACACGCTCCTGGGTTCTATCTTTCACATGCTTGTGGCTCTACTGCAGCCATTTCTCTTAGATGAATCTCATGGACTATGCTGTGCCTTCCACAGGAGTGCATGTTTCCTACTTCCCACATGCTTATGACTCTGCTCTAGCCTTCTTTCTAGATCTCAAGTTCCCTTCAGTAAACCCCACAATTTGTAATTTCTCCCCAAATAAACTCAGTAAATCATAATTTAAAAAAATCAAACAAAGGCTTGATGGCTCAGTGGTTAGGAGGATCGCGAGAGTTCTAGGCCACCCTATAAAGCCTAATAGCCTGGACTAGTTTGAGACCCAGTACAAAACCAAAAAAATCAAACAAAGGCTTGCACAAAGTGGTGCATGCTAATAATGGGTTTGTTCATTCACAGTGGCTGGAGACCCTGGTGCACCCATTCTGTTTTTTTCTCTCTCTCTGCTTGCCAATAATACATATCTAAAAAAAAAAAAAAAAAATCAGAACCAGGTATGGTGGCACACAATCCCCAGCACTCATAAGGCAGAGGTAGGAGGATCACCATGAGCTCAAGGCCACCATGAGAGTACTACAGTCAATTCCAAGTCAGCATGAGACCCTATCTGGAGAAAAAAAATCAAACAAATCAAGCTACCACACCTGGATTGGTTGGTTTCATTTACCTTGTCTAGCGAAACTCACAAGGCCTTCCTAAAGCCTTGTCCTTAACTGTAGGGCACTGAATTCTATTCTCTGAGCTCAAATTACAGGTTATACCTAGAGTGTGAGCGACAAACTTTATTTAATGGTTAAATGTCAAATCTCAGCAAATAATCACATTTTTATTTATTTATTTGAGATAGAGAGGCAGAGAGAAAAAGAGAGAGAATGGGCACACCAGGGCCTCCAGTCACTGCAAACGAACTCTAGACACATGCACCACCTTGGACATCTGGCTTACATGGGTCCTGGGGAACCAAACCTGAGTCCTTAGGCTTTGCAGGCAAATGCCTTAACCGCTAAGCCATCTCCCCAGCCCATAATCATACATTTTTGTATGAAGCAGGATATTCTTTTGTAAGAGAGCAATTCTGAATCTTTTCCAGAATTTTAAGTTCCTGTCAGTATAAATGTTTTCAAATAAAATAAGTTAAGGCTACAGGTTTATTCACATGTATACATTTATATAGGCGAATGGTTTATCCCATGTGAATCTTCTGGTGTTGCGTAAGTCTTGAGCTCCGATTAAAAGCTTTGCCACAAGCAGTACATGTGTAAGGCTTCTCTCCCGTGTGAATTCTCTGGTGTATAATCAAGTGTGAACGCCACCTGAATATCTTGTCACAGTCATCACACTGGTGCAATTTCTTTACAGTACTGACTTTTTTACGCCTCATGAAAGTGGAACCTTCAAGGGTGTTTCCAAATTCGTAGTACCACTGGGCTCTAGTGTGTATCCTCTGGTGTTCAATAAGATATGAGCTTCGGCTGAAGGCTTTGCCACATTCACTACATTCATAGGGCTTCACTCCAGCATGAATAATCTGGTGTTGGAAAAGGGTTGAGTTTTGACTGAAGGCTTTCCCACACTCATTACACTTATAGGGTCTCTCCCCAGTGTGAACCCTCTGGTGGATGGTGAGTTGTGTGCTCATACTAAAGGCTTTTCCACATTGGAGACATTCATATGGCTTCTCTCCCTTATGGATTCTCTGGTGGTAAATGAGGCTGGAGCTCTGGCTGAAGGCCTTCCCACAGTCATTGCACACATATGGCTTCTCTCCTGTGTGGATTCGCTGGTGCTGAATAAGGTGTGAGCCCTGAACAAAGCCCTTTCCACACTCATCACATTTAAATGGTTTTTCTCCAGTATGAGTTCTCTGATGGCGAATCAGCCGTGAGCTACAACCAAAGGCTTTTGTGCACTTGTTACACTTATAAGGTTTTTCTCCAGTGTGAATTAGCTGGTGCTGACTCAGACGAGAGATCCACCTGAATGCTTTCCCACACTCCTCACACTTAAATGGCTTTTCCACAGTGTGACTTCTCTGATGGGCAATAAGGCTTGAACTCTCAAAAACTCTTGGGACTTGAGATTTCGCCCCAATGTGGATCCTCTGGTGCTGAGCTAGAGTTGAGCTCTGGCTGAAGGCCTTTCCACACTCTAAGCACGTGTAGGGTCTCTCTCCAGTGTGAGTTCTCTGGTGTCGGACAAGTTGTGATTGCTGGCTGAAGGCTTTCCCACAGTCTGGACAACTGTAGGGCCTCTCTCCAGTGTGGATCCTTTGGTGATGGATGAGGCTTGAACTCTGACCAAAGGTTTTTCCACATTCCTCACACCGGTAGGGCTTTTCTCCAGTATGAATTCTTTGATGCTGAATAAGTTTTGAACTCAGACGGAAGGTTTTCCCACACTCAACACACTTAAATGGTTTCTCTCCAGTGTGGATTCTCTGATGCTGATTGAGTTGTGAACACAGCCTGAAGACTTTCCCACACTCCCCACACTCATATGGCATTTCTCCATGGCAGTTACTGGGAGATTTCCCCAGCAAGCAGTCAGATAGTTTTTTACATTCTTGACAAATGTTCAGTTTCTCCTGTAAATTCATTTCCTCGTGTGAAGCCAGGTCTAAACTTGATCTGAATGCTCTACTACATGCCTCACATTTCTGAGATGTCCCTCCCACACTGCCTCTCTGATATGTATCAGGCTGACAACCTAGGACAGTGGCACCTAGCTCCTTACATTCTTTTACGGTACCTTTGGTGAAGTTCTGGGGAGTTAAAGTCCCATTATTCAAATGTTCCTTCTGGAAGAGGGAGCCCCACATTCTCAGTCCAGGGCTGTCTGGAAAATTCTCTGACCAGATGTCAGAATCCAAAGTGTCTACAATGCCAGATCCCTTCCTTTTAAGAATGTCCATATCCTCATAGGCTTGCTTGTAGTCAGTCCTAATAACAGAATCTGAAATAAATACAAAATTAAAATGCTCCCTGAGTTCAGAGAAAGGGCAAAAACTATGGGGGTCAGGGAGTGTTGGCACTGTTAACACATCCCACGTGACAATGTGTGATAACAACAACCCAGCAAAATTCTCAGAGTTTGGTCCAGTCCTTCAATAGTGAAGATGTACTCAAGTTTACAAAGCAGGGTGTTGAGAGCTGCATGTACTAAGAAGGGTCCCACAAGGAGAGAGGTTCACCACACAGGGACTCAGGGTAGGCATGCCCTCAAGGAAGCAAAATGAAACAAGACAGAAAAAACCTGCAAACAGGATGTCAGCCAATGATTAGCAGAGGAAGTCAGCACCCCCCAGCATCCCAGGCAGCCTATGAGAACAGAAGGGAGTCTGACCTGGGGATGGAGAGGGATGAGAGCAACTACAACTAAAGAATAGCTAGGAGCAGGGCATGGTGGCACACACCTTTAATCCCAGCACTTGGAAGGCAGAGGTAGGAATATTGCTGAGAGTTCGAGGCCGCCCTGAGACTACATAGCAAATTGCAGGTCAGCCTGAGCTACAGCGAGACCCTATCTTGAAAAAAACAAAATACCTAGGGATCAGCTGGGTATGCTGGCACACGCCTTTAATCCCAGTACTCAGGAGGCAAAAGTAGGAGGATCACAATGAATTCAAGGCTACCCTGAATTCCAGGTTAGCCTGGGACTAGAGTGAAACCCTACCTCCAAAAACCAAAAAAAAAAAAAAAAAGCTAGGGATCTTCCTGTGGCCGGGGGGGGGGGGGAACAACCTAGAGGAGGGCTAAGAACCTAAGAACTCAGGCTGTCCATGGCTGTCCCCTAAGGTAGGCATCTCTAAGTAGGTGCCAACCTGCACTTGACCTGCCCCGTTAGGTCATTGGCTAAGTGGCCATACACAGCAACCCATACTTACTTCTTCCCTGGGACAAGTTTAGACAAGGGTCTAAGCACCCAGAACCTTCAGGAGGTCTGCATGACAACTGTTTTCCTTCTGGATTCTCCAAATCAAAGAAAGCAATCTTCCTACTATGAAATCCCAGAGGCCACGCTTTTCCATGACACAACCCAGTTAAATGGGCAGCTATTTTGTGTCCTTGCTTTTTTTTTCTATACCTCTGTCTTTCTGGAGGCAACCCACACATATGTGTGCTTCTATCTAAGGCTGCCTCTCCTTGGTGCTACTTCCCAGCAGCCCAGCCTAGTCACCAGAACTCACCCCAACCTCCCACTGCCTCAATATCCTATCTGTAGCTCCTTCTTACCCAGATTTTCTCTGAGAGGGGCTGCACCTCACCTGTAACATGTGAAGTCCATGGTGCCTCTGTCATCTCTGCTCCCTGCACATCAAGAACCCATGGCTCTTGTCCTTGCTCAAGCCGAGAGATCAACTCAGGCTTGAAGACCAGGAATCCTGCTGTGTGTGTGGCAGAAAAAGAATGCTGAGAAGATGGCCAGAGCTCAGCCTCTCATGGTATCCAGGCATGAAGAACAGGGACTATCAGACATAGGCAGACCTCTGTGGGACTTCAGGGAAATTAGTATCTGGACACCCACAATCTCTAGAAAAATTGTAACCAAAAAGTCTGCAAAGAATAGACTGCCTCTACTTGGGATAGAGACAGAGAAGAGCTCAAGCCAAAGCCAGCAACACATTCAGTAGAACCAGTTCAGAGGATAGGGACACTCCAAGAAGTCGGAGTGGTTAAGAAACAATATAAAAAATTAGTAATAAAATAAATAAATAAAGTCAGGCATGGTGGATCACACCTTAAATCCCAGCACTGGGGAAGCCTGAGGTAGGCCTACCTGAAGCTACAGACTGATTTCCAGGTCAGCCTGTGCTGGACTGAAACTCTATCTCAACCCCATCCTCCCACCAAAAAAAAAAAAAGGTTAGCAAAACCAAAGGCAAGTTATTTGAAAAGAAGATGAAAATAACCCACATCACTCCATGGGTGGGAATATATGCCTGACACTGAAAACCTACAACAGGGGTAGTCATGAGCCCTAGGGATGTAACGTCTGCTGGTGTCTGGCTAAGTGTATATACTATGCTCACCAAACTGCCTAGTAAGCACTTCTCTTAATGTTCATATCCATATATTAATGCTACTATCACTTTTGGTTAGAGAAGCTTCTCTTTTCAGATGGCAGTGACCTTGGGATGAGAAGGCATCATGGTGCTGAGAGGTGACAGAGGAGTACGCAGCACTGAGATATCTCTATCACATCTTCCAAGGCTCAGGATCCATTGTGAAAGAGGTGGCAGAAAGAATGTAAGCGCCAAAGGAAGGGTAGGACTGATTACAACGTGCTCCTCCAGACACAAAATGGCCTGGATATCCCTACCCTCGCAGTGCCTGAAACTACCTACACAAGACCATCATAATAGGAGGAAAAGCTGATGACACCAAATTAAATGACAGCCTGATTGAGAGGGGGAGGGGATATGATGGAGAGTGGAGTTGCAAAGGGGAAAGTGGGGGGAGGGAAATGCTATGGTTTATTGTCTATAATTAAGGAAGTTGTCAATAAAAAGAGAGAGAAAGTGTGTGCCAGGGCCTCTAGCCATTGCAAACGAACTCCAGAAGCATTCACCACCTTATGCATCTGATTTTATGTGTGTTTTGGGAATCAAACCTGGGTCCTTAGGCTTTGCAGGCAGGCACCTTAGCTGCCTCCCCCTATAATATATATATATTAGTTTTTCAAGGTAGGGTCTTTAGCTCAGGCAGACCTGGAATTCACTATGCAGTCTCAGGGTGGCCTCAAACTCACAGTAATCCTGCTAACTCTGCCTCCCAAGTGCTGGGATTAAAGGTGTGTATCACCACGCCCAGTCCCTACAATTTATTTTTAAAAAGACTCTCTTCAGTACTTCAATAAACCTATCCTTAGGCTGAGGACATGGCTCAGTGGTTTAAGGTACGTGCTTGCAGAGCCTATTAGCCTGGGTTTGCCCAGGGTTCAAACCCCCAGTACCCATGTAAAAGCCAGATACACAGAGTGTTGCACACATCTTGAGTGCACTTGCAGTGGCAAGAGGCCTTAGTGTATCCATTCTCTCTCTCTCTCTTCTCAAATAAATAATTTTTTTTTTAAAAGAAGCAAACAAAACTTACCAAGGCCAACATAGGGAGATGTTGGCAAAAGATAAATCAGGGAAATAAATAGAAACACAACAGGGATTAAAAGTGTTTACTAAGAATGGTAAAATCACAATAGACTGATTTGTCAAAAAAAATACTAGAAAAATGCCAAAATTAGCAAAAGCTGAAGCACAGAAGCTGAGTAGATCATGAAACATTAAGGAAATGCAAATGAGTTCAAGGTGTTCCTTCCCCAATGGTCAAGACAAGATGATCACACAGGAATGATCTACTACAAGCTTGAAGGTTCCATTAACTCTACCTCTATAAATCCTCCAAAGGATAGCAAGTTCTAGGGGAATACCTCAGTGGTAGAAATCTTGCATATCATAATGCTAAGTCCTGAGTTCCATTCCCCAATTCCAACAAATGAGTAAAAATAAAAACCTGACTAAAGATTAAAAAAACACAAAGTGGAAGCTCCTCACTGGAGACCATAATCTTGGTCTTCACAGGATTCTGACTCAATTCCCAGTTCCAGCTATGGGTTCCTTTCCATTGAGCAGATCTCTTAACCAATCTGAAAGCCACTGGTTTCCCTCCTAGGCTGGGTAGCACCATTACACAGGTGTGTACATCTTGTCAGGCTGGTTACTTTCCCATAGCAGTGTCCCCTACTGGATCATGGCTTGTTGGACATTTCCAGCAGCTCATGTAGTGCTTTCCAGCACTATACGGGCTAACCATCTGGGAAGTGGCTTTCTTCCAGACTCCAGCCTGATCTCTTAATTTTCTGTCAGCAGCATGTGATTTCTTCAGTAATAGTATCTTACCTTTTACCTCAGGCAGGTAATCAAGTGCTTTGACAGAACCTTCTTGTTTTGGGGAACTTGTAGGTCTCTCCAATCAATAGCTCAATGTGGGTTGTAACTGTTTTCTGATACTGGGAGTTGCAAACCAGAGCCAAATGTTTTCGGGTTAGGCTTCAATCCCACTCTCTACAGGGCCCTTCTGACCAGACGATCTCCCCATACTCCTATTGAGGGTTATATCTAGTTTGTGGCCAAAAAATCTCTCTAAATTAACAATGTTTATCTTCTTTAACCTATGCTGATCTCACCTTCCTTTGGATAATGTTTTTCTTTTTCAGATGACAGCAAGAACCGAGGACAACCAAAATCTATTAAGAAAATACAGTTTAAGCTGGGCGTGGTGGCGCATGCCTTTAATCCCAGCACTCGGGAGGCAGAGGTAGGAGGATCGCTGTGAGTTCGAGGCCACCCTGAGACTACATAGTTAATTCCAGGTCAGCCTGGACCAGAGTGAAACCCTACCTCGAAAAAAAAAAAGAAGAAAAAAAAGAAAATACAGCTGACTCCCTGGCAGGAGATGAGCCACCCTTCACACATCAGCTAGGGCCCAGGTGAAACCACAGAGGAATTGGCAAGATAAACAAGAGTGCTGCTTCCATGGTGAGCCTGACAACCTGTACCAGGGTGATGGAGACAGACACTGAGTATACTTAAAATATATCAAAGCAGAAATCTAGAAGCTGCTGAGAGCACAACACTGAAGTACACTTAAAGCACACCCACTACAGCCCAGGGAATTTTCAGAAGAGGGGGTGGAAAGAGTATAAGAGCCACAGGGTGGGAGGGAATATCCAGAGGCATTGCCCTTGCCAACAAAGACTGCTGTTCTCACAACTCAATCCACAACCCCATGATCAATACCAGCAATCTCACTGAGGTAGGCCCTCAATGGAATGGGGACAGGGAGGAGGAAAATGATGGTACCAACACATGATGTGTCCATACAAAGTTTCTACTTAATAAAATTATGTAGACATGGTGGCTCATACCCTTAATCCCAGCACTTAGGAGACTGAGGTAGGAGGATTACTGTTAGTTCAAGGTTAGCCTGGGCTAGAGTATGACCTTGCCTCATCAAAGTTAACAAAAACAAAAGTAAAGATACATTGCACAAAATTACAGCATTGCATTTGATTATTCTTTTCTTTTCTTTTCTTTCTTTCTTTCTTTTTTTTTTTTTTTTTTTTTTTTTTTGAGGTAGGGTCTCACTCTGGCCCAGGCTGACCTGGAATTAACTATGTAGTCTCAGGGTGGCCTTGAACTCACAGTGATCCTCCTACCTCTGCCTCCCAAGTGTGTGTGCCACCACGCCCAGCTTGATGTATTCTTAATTAAACTTTTTCTTGTTTGGTTTTTCAAGATAGGATCTTGGGGCTGGAGAGATGGTTTAGTGGTTAAGGCATTTGCCTGCAAAGCTAAAGAATCCCAGTTCAATTCTCCAGGACCCACATAAGCCAGATGCACAAGGGGACACATACATCTGGAGTTCGTTTGCAGTGGCTGGAGGCCCTGGCATGCCCATTCTCTCTCTCTTTCAAATAAATAAATAAAATACATTTTTTTAAAAAAAGATAGGATCTAGCCCAGGCTGACCTGGAATTCACTATGTAGTCTAAAGGTGGCCTCAAACTCACAGCAATCCTCCTACCTCTGCTTCCCAAGTACTGGGATTAAAGGTGTGTGCCACCATGCCCAGATTTTTAGATAAAAGTCTTACAAAATGCTGTCTCATCTCTAAACTTCAGACACATCTTATAATTGACAGTAGCCTTCAGCGACTTGGTGGCAGAAGTGATAAGCTACCACTTCCTACACACTTAGGGTTGGTGAGGCTCTCAAATCACTGCTGCAGCTGAGTCATCAGATCATCACCTTTAATCCCAGTACTTGGAAACCTGGGACTATAGTAAATTTCAGTTTAACTGGGCTATAGTGAGACCCTACATTGAAAAAAAAAGAAAAAATTATTCTAAGCTGGGTGCAATCAAACACACTTAATAGTTTCAGTCTTGGGAGGTTAAAGTAGGAGAATTGATTGAGCCTAGGAGCTCACGGACACCCAGCCAGCAAAGTGAAATGCCCCCATCTCAAAATAAAAAAGATTATCTAGCAATTTGGCACTGATGCAACAAGTTATTGTACAAGCAGAAAGAGTGGAAAAAGAATAGCAGGTATACTTTTCAGACTGAAACAGGTGAAGAACAACTGCAATTCTCATCAACAAAACATCTCAACCTATGTGCAAAGGGCCCTAAGACAGGACAGGTATTTCAGATGGAGCTATTTTGTCTGTCACTAAGAGCCACACAGAAGGAATGACTACTGTATACAGGTGAGAAAGATCAAGAATCACAATAGGGGGCTGGAGAGATGGCTTAGCAGTTAAGGCACCTGCCTCCTAAGCCTAAGAACACTGGTTCCAATCTCCAGGTCCCATGTTTAGCAAGATGCAAAGTGACACAAGGGCGCAATGCCGCACTTGACCACAAAGGGGCACACACATCTGGATTTCGTTCTGAGAGGCTGCTGGCGTGCCCATCTCTATCTGTCTTCCTCTCCCTCTCTGTCTCTCTCCAAAAAAAAAAAAGAACCACCACAAAGAAAATACTTCACCACCTTTAGATGGCCAAGATCCCAAACTACTATACTATGGGAGGCAGATATGGATGACCAGGCCAGAGGAGAATCTGATTAAGATACTCCATGTTTTACCAGTTCAGTGAAACATGATAACCACATATGGTGAGTCTAAGAGAGTTCTTGAAAAGTACATGTTAAGGTAGTGATGAAATAATTGTGTTGGGGTTGGATATATGGCTCAGTGATAAAAGGTGCTTGCTTGCAAAGCCTAATAGCTTAGGTTCAATTCTCTAGTATCCCCGTAAATCCAAATGCACAAAATGAAGCATGCATCTGGAGTTCATTTGCAGTGGTTAGAGACCCTGACGCTTACTCCCCTCCTACTCTGTGTGTGTTTTTTTGCCTTTCTGCTTGTATATAAGTAAGTATTTTAAAAATAATTGTATTGTGGCATAATCAGTAGTATCCTTTGTTAAATGATGATGTGTAAATACAATAATGTGTTTTACAAGATATGTCATCTTAGATTTGGTGAAACCTAATGCAGGATATACCAAACACTTTCAAATCAATAAGGTATAGCAATGCTATTAGAAAGCAGGCAAAGAGGTTGCACAGAAACATTACTTCAGACCAGACAAGGATAATGATACAACAGGGATGTTAACAGAATGTCCAAGCTTAGTCAAAACCAGAGAACTGGGACTGGGAAGATGGCTTAGCAGTTAAAGGCACTTGCATGCAAATCCCGTCAACCCAGGTTCTATTCTCAAGCCACCCATGTAAACCAGACACAAAAAAAATGACAAAAATATCTGGTGCTTGCTTGCAGTAGAAGAGGCCACACACAGCACACTCACACACACAGTTGCAAATAAATAATTTTATTTATTTGAGGGAGAGAGAGAAAAAGAGGCAGATAGAGAGAGAATAGGTGCAGCAGGGCCTCTAGCCACTGCAAATGAACTCCAGATGCATGTATCACCTGTGCATCTGGCTTTACATGGGTACTAGAGAATCAAACTCAGGCCCTTAAGGCTTTGCAGGCAAACACCTTAACCACTGAGCGGTCTCTCCAGCCTAAATAAATAACTTTTTTTTTTTTTTTTTGGTTTTGCAAGGTAGGGTCTCACTCTGGCCCAGGCTGACCTGGAATTAACTATGTAGTCTCAGGGTGGACTTGAACTAACGGCGATCCTCCTACCTCTGCCTCCCGAGTGCTGGGATTAAAGGCGTGTGCCACTACGCCCGGCTAATAAATAACTTTTTTGTTTGTTTTTCAGGTAAGGTCTCACTCTAGCCCAAGCTGGTCTGGAATTCACTATGAAGTTCCAGGGTGGCCTCAAACTCACTGTTATCCTCCTACCTCTGCCTCCCAAGTGCTGGGATTAAAGGCATATACCACCACACCTGACTTAAATAAATAATTTTTTTAAACTGAGAGAAGGGCCTGGAGAGATGGCTTAGCGGTTAAGCACTTGCCTGTGAAGCATAAGGACCCCAGTTCAAGGCTCAATTCCCCAGGACCCACATAAGCCAGATGCACAAGGTGGTGTATGCATCTGGAGTTCGTTTGCAGTGGCTGGAGGCCCTGGTGCATACATTCTCTCACTTTCTGTCTCTTTCTCTGTTGCTCTCAAATAAATAATAAGTAAAACTCAGAGAAGCAGGCTGGGCATGGTGGTACATTCCTTTTATCCTAGCACTTGGGAGGCCAAGATAGGAGGATAGCTGAGTTTGAGGCTAGCCTGAGACTACATAGTGAATTTCAAACCAGCTTGGGCTACAGTGAGACCCTAACTCAAAAAAACAACAAAAAAAAATTTTTTAGGAGCTGGAGAAATGGCTTAGTGGTTAAGGAATTTGCCTGCGAATCTAAATGATCCGGGTTCAATTCTCCAGGACCCACGTAAGCTAGATGCACAAAGGGTACATGCATCTGGAGTTCATTTGCAGTGGCTAGAGGCCCTGGCGTGCCCATTCTCTCTCTGTCTGCTTCTCTTCTATCTCTCTTTCTCTGTTTGCAAATAAATAAATAAAAATTTAAAATTAAAAAAAAAAAACTTTTTTTTTAATCTCAAGAGAAGCAAATAAATCAAACCACAACAGGCTCTTGCTGCATATTATTGTCCTTCTTGTAATGCTAGGATACAAACCAAAAATACTAAAAGAGCACTTAACCACTGACCTATACTCCAGCCCTAGTGTACAGTGTTTGAATGGCAAAATATCAGAAAACTGGACTTTGCCAGATTGGCTAGGATGAAGAGTTGAAGCCTGGGCCAGCACTGTAAAACACCTAGCCAATTAACTACACCCCCACCTACCTTGCTTGGGGTTCACTAGCTCAGAACTCTCTAAAGGACCCAGGATGCGCTCATGTTGTGAGTCCATAGATGACATGGAGCCAACACTGAAGGCAGCTCAGTAACAGGTGAAAAGCACAACAAGCAGAAAGTTAGACACTGCACAGCATGGTGGTGCACAACTTTAATCCCAGCTTCAGGGAGGCTGAGGTAGGAGATAGCCAGCCTGGGACTATAGAATGAGTTTTGAGACCCTACCTCAAAAGAAGGCAGGAGGGAAGGACTGAAGGAAGGAAGGAGGGACAGAAGAAGGAAGGAAGGTGAAGGGAAGGGAGAGAAGAGCTGACAAGTGACAGTGGAGTGTTCAATACTGAGACATCTCTATCACATCCTGCAAGGCTCAGGGACCATTGAAGTTCCAGAAAGAATGTGGGCAAGGAAGGGGAGAATGGTTTATAATACTGTCTTCCAGACACAAAGTGGCCTTGATATTCATGACCTCACAGTGATTGACACTACCTACACAAGACCTGAATAATAAGAGGGAAAAAAATGTGATGGCATCAAAACAGAAGAGAGAATACTTGGAAAAAAGAAAGTATTTCAGTGGAGGAAGGATTTCAGAGGGAAAAATGGGGAATGGTGGGAGGGACTTAGGGTCATGGTACATATATACATACATGGAATTGTCAACAAAAAGGTTTTTTTATTTTTTTCGAGGTAGGGTTTCACTGTAGCCCAGGCTGACTTGGAATTCACTATGTAGTCTCTGGGTGGCCTTGAACTCACAGTGTTTTAAAGTTTTAAAACAAACAGAGAGAAAGTTAGACACATACCCTTCCATAAAAACATAAAGGTGTATGCTGGAACAATTGTACAGGGGTTAATGGGAGAAAACTAATGGTAGAACAGAAGGAAAAAAGGTGACAATAAGTCTGTTGTCTCTCTCTCTGCTATTTCAAGATTGGGGCCTATTTCTCACAAGTTAATTTAAAAGTTTAGGGAGGAAAAAAAAACAGAGGTTTAGCCAGGTGTGGTGGCGCACGCCTTTAATCCGAGCACTCGGGAGGCAGAGGTAGGAAGATTGCTGTGACTTTGAGGCCAGCCTGAGACTACATAGTGAATTCCAGGTCAGCTACAGCAAGACCTTTCCTTGAAAAACCAAAAAACCACAAAAACCAAAAAAAAACAAAAAACAAAACAAAACAGGTTTTACTAGCTCTGGAGGATACGTCAGAAGACATGTGAAAAGCCTGGAACTAGTCAGGTACACACAGAGATTCAAGGCCCTGTTTAGCCTATAAGGGCCTGAAGTGGTCATCAGCCTCCACATACCCAGCCTCTGACAGAGGCCTGGCAGGGTGGGTGCTGACTAATGATACAAGGGAAGGGATAACATGGTGAAGCCTCACCTAGTCCAGCCACACTGCTGTGGTTCTCCAGCATCACCTCCCTGTAGAGGGCCCTCTGGTTAGAGTCCAGACATTGCCACTCCTCCCGAGAGAAGTGCACAGCCACGTCTCCAAAAGTCACCACCTCCTGAAAGAACACACACCACCCTGGGACACTTGAGTGCCAGCACTGCCTAGTATTTCTAAGGCAGTCACACCACAGGGTTGATTAAGAGTTACTTGGATATTTTTGGCTCTAAAATGTTAGGGAAAGACCTAGGGGAAAAAGATGGACCCAGTCCATGATAACATTATAACCCTTCCCACTCATGAGCCACAGCTGGGCCCTGGCCTGGGTAGAGGTTTCCTTACTGCTTTAGGGGCTGACTCTGGCAATGCCACAGTGCAGGCTAAAGCTGGGTTTGAGCTCAGGCCCAGTGGAACAAGTAGATTCCCAAAGTAGGAAGTAGAGACTTTAACAGGACAAGTGAGGGAACAAAGGAGCTAGGCTTCCTACCATGAGGTTTGGTGGTAGGCATCCACTTGTGCTGGCTCAGATACCTGTGGGAAATTACCAAAGGGTAAGAAGTCTGTGTGCGGGAAGTAACCCAGTAGGATAAAGAGGCTCTGCATTCTTGATTCTTTACCTCCAACCCCAGACACTCTGTGGCAAAGACATGGGGTAGGGCCAACACAGCCCTGGCACTTAAGTATCAGTCCCTTGAAGCCTTGTTCGTCTTTGCATGGGGGAATAAATCACTCCACAAACGTATCAGGAATGGCTGCCAACAATGAGGCAGCAGTGTGATGCACAAGAATCCTGCTTTCATGGGGCACCTAATGGAGGGAAGAGATAAGCACACAAATACAAAGTCATAACCATGACAGTGCTGAAATACTGGGAACTATGAAATAATTTAAACTATAACTCTGATTAGGTCTAAGGAGCCTCTCCTCCCAGAGACTTAGGCCAAGGTGACAGTAGTAAGGACAGCACTTCAGGTAGTTGAGCAACATGTGCAAAGGACTTGAGAGAGCCAGTGTGTGACCCACAAGCAGCAAGGACAGCAGGGAGTGCTGGAGTCTGAGGAACCAAAAGAAAGGACTGCAAGAGACACTCCTGCTCCAGAGTATGTCAACTCCAGGACAGGCCACAGCTGGCCTAAGTCACAAGGATGGCACCAATCCTAGGATGTAATCTAATGTCTCATCCACCTCACTTGAACCATCGCCCCCCCCACCCCCGGTGTGATCATTATGGCTGAAAGCCAGCTTACTTGGGAGCTGTTAGCTCGCGCAGCCCAAGGCCATTATTATTAGTAGACTGACCAAAGCAGCAGCGATCAGACCCCAGGCACCTGGACAGAAATGCTGCTGCCAATAGGGAATGCAAAGGCCCAGATAGAGAAGCGGAGGCCCTGAGCGGTAGCCAAAGTTCATCCGACAGCCAACCCCACCGAGGGCTCCGCCCTTCCGCCAGTCAGTCACCTATTCTAGGCCTTCCAGGGGCAGAAACTACAGGGCAAAGACGGCTCTAGAAGGAGGTTGATTTCACGGGAAAACGACCGGGGAGACACCGGACAGGCCCAAGCATGGAGCGAAGGTCCGACTGAGGCTTGCCTTACTCAGGCCCAACACCAGAGCACGCTGGCGGCCTGGAGGAGCCGGGGCGCGCTAGCGGACTCCCGCCGCGGGCCGCCGCAGGTCACGTCGGCCGCGAGCCGCCCGTGCAATCCTCGCTTCGGCGGGGAGAAGCGGGCGGGCGGAATCCGCCCGAGCTGGAACAGCACCGCGCCGACTCACCCTCCCCGGGGCTGTAAGATGACCGCCTACACGTCCAGCTGCCGGAAACGGGCAGCGGACACTCGGCCCTCCTCGCCCGCAGCGCCCAGCCCAGGAAGCTTCCGGCCCCGAGGCCGGCTCCAGCGCTGGATACAGGGCGGAGCTAGGCTCTGAAGCCCTCGAGGGCGGGGCGGGACCTGCCGGAAGGGGCGGGACGAGTAGGGGGCGGAGCCATGGGCCGCTGAGAAAAGTTTTCCATCACCGAGGCAGGGTCTGAGCAGTTGAGTCTGGCTAGGAGCGGTGGCAGGTCCGCGACTGGGTGGACTACGGTGATCAGACCCGGCCGGGCATGCGGGGCCTGCGGGATGGAGGGAGTGCAGGCCTCATCTGCTGGCTGGATGAACTGATCTCAGGCTAGGGTTATCCCAGTGAGCCCGGCGCACTTACAGTCACCAGGCTTCGGCTCTGGTTCCCCACACTGACCTGTCAGTGGGTAACTATTTCTCAGTAGAAAGTACTGGTGGGCACGCTGGAGCTTCGTGGGCGACAGTGCGCCGGGAGCCATCAGCTTGGGGCCTAGGGGAGTGGCCCTGGTGGGAATCGCCCACCAAACAAGAACCCGCAGCAGTTCTCTAGCATCACAGAATGGAACTCTGTAGTTGGGATGAGATTATAGCAAGGGCAAGTGGGTACTTAACATAGTAGCGAAGGAACAAGTTGGGTTCAGTGACTAAGAGAACATCAGGTTAAAGAAGGGTCTGGCTGGGTGTGGTAGCACTTGCCTTTAATCCCAGTACTCAGGGGGCTGAGGTAGGAGGATCGCCAGGAATTCAGGGCCAATCCAGGGCTACAGAGTGAGTTCCAGGTCATTCTGGGCTAGGGTGAGGCTCTGCCTCAAAAAACCAAAACTAAAACAAGCCCAGCAATCTCTGGGTTCAGTAAAAAAATCTGGCTCAAGAAAGGGCAGGAAAGTGAAGGGGCAGGATGCCTGAGCAATGTAGGCCAATGCACCTTGCCAGAGGCAAGCACATGGAGCACTGCATGGGCACATACACATACATGCATACACCACACACACATACAAGCAAAAAAAATTAGAGCTGGGCATGGTGGCACACACCTTTAATCCTAGCACTCTGGAGGCAGAGGTAGGAGGATCGCTGGTGAGTTTAAGGTCAGTCTGGGATGACACCATGAGTTCCAAGTCATCCTGGACTAGAGTAAGACACTGCTTTAGAAACAAACAAACAAAACACCATGACTTGTGTATACCTCAGGTGCTAATTGGAATATGGACATTGGTTATCTCCACCAAACTGGCCATAGAAATCTGGACAAATTAAATCATTACACTGTCCAGAAACACAGAACTCATGTTTTTTGGACATTTTACTATGAATATACATTATCTGCTTTATCACATAGCCAGGAAATATGCAAATGTAGATTTATCTATGAGATAAGTTATCATAATTGTTAGAAAAGGCTGGGAAAGAAACAAGAGGGAAGGTTCATATTTGGGGCATTTGACCAGGCAGGTCAAAAAGCTCCCTCCCTTACAGATTATGGGATACTTATAGGGTGATGGGAGTCATTGGCATTATTTGGTTGCAGAGCAGTCCACCTTACCTCAGGGTCATGAGCATACAATTAAGTAGTCAAGAGGCAAGTGTGTTGAATCAGGTGCCACTTTTATTCACTTCACACATCAAACAATTTAAGTCAAGTCCTCCCTATCCTAATCTCTCAACCTTAGCCTAGCCCTAAGGCAGCTCACCTCTGTCAACACTTGGACTGTGGGCCATGTTCGGGCCAGCTGTTTTTCTCCAACCATCAGCCAAGTCGGGGGTGGGGGGAGGGCAGATGGAGGACCTCCTAAGGGCTGCTCGGGTCCTTTGGCGGGTATCAACACCGAGAGCAATGTGGAGTCTGTCTCTCTGGGTTGAGTGACAGCTTCTTCAGCTTCCCTGTGGGATTTTATACTCTTCTTCTCCAGTCCTTTTCCTCATAGTTACTAATGACTCCCTAGGTTAGTTCATTTGCATATCAATGCACAGCTGGCTGTGGCTATGGCCTCTGCTTGTCATGGTGATGTCATCATTGCTAGGTGAGTGCCTCACTAACTAGTTCACTAACTGGTGCTTCTAACACTCAGGGCTTGGGCTACTTCAGGGAAGTGATAATCAGACAGGTGGTCTGGGTCATTCCAGGAAAGTGACAATGGATATGGGCGGTCCAGGTTCCCAGAATGTGATAATTGGGAGGGGTGGTTGGGTCACTCTTGTCAGTCAAAGATGGAGTCATTCTGGTTCTAACATTCCCAGCTCTGTCATTATATAGAAAGCCAGGGTAGGAATGTTACAGGAGCTTGTTCTAGTCACGTGGTTTTGATCATGGGAGTTGAGGTGAATGTGTAGCCTGATGGGACTGCAGCAGGAGCATGGATTTGGTCTCGTCTCAAGAGGTGACTCTGGAAGTCAAAACATACTAGGAGGCAAATAAAAGATTGACTCATGACATTAGAAAGAGAAAAAAAAAAAACTCAGTAAATGTGAGAGAGGCCTGGAGGACAAGAGAATGAGTTTTACCTCAGAGGAAATAAGTAAGGTCTATATAGGTCTAGTTTAATAGGAATATGTCTATAAGAACTGTAATCCAGACCAACAGATGCCTCAGCTGATCACAGAGATGTCAAGTGACATATAGAAAAGGATAATAAACTGGCTTTTTTTTTTTTTTTAAAATTTTTTTAGGGTCTCACTGCCCAGGCTGACCTGGAATTCACTATGTAGTCTCAGGGTGGCCTTGAACTTTAATCCCACCTCTGCCTCCCAAGTGCTGGGATTAAGGCAGAGCTAATAAACTAGCTTTAAGGATTTTTTATTGGGCTGGAGAGACCCTGAGACTAGCCAGGATCCTGGTTGAGGCTTGATTCTCCAGGACCCAGGTCAGCATCTGAGCCAGAGTGGAGACCCTCTCTCTCTCTCTCTCTCCTGAATTTCTGTATCTCTCTCTCTCTGTCTCTCTCAAATTAATAAATAAAATATTAAAAAAATTTTTTTTTTACTAATTTTATAGGGAGGCAGAGGTAGGAGGATCACTGAGAGTTCAAGGCCACCCTGAGACTACAGGCATGAAACCCCACCCCCCAATAAAAAATTTTTTTACTAATTTTATGAGAGAGAGAGAGAATTGGCATACCAGGGCCTCCAGCCACTACAATTGAACTCCAGACACATGCACCATCTTGTGGGCGTGCACAACCTTGTGCACATGTGTCACCATGTATGTCTGGCTTACTTGGGTTCTGGGGAGTCAAAGTGGGTCCGTAGGCTTTGCAGGCAAAGCCTTAACCACTAAGCCGTATGTCCAGCCCATAAACTGGCTAATTTAAAAGGTTAATTCATGACCACTTGGGAACTTCCAGCTGTGGGTGAGTTTTTTCCCTCAGCTGGGCCGGGGCTGGCTCGGCCCAGGCCCAGTCTGGAGGTCCCCCTAGCCCTTACTCTCTGCATGGGTTATTTATCCCTTCAGCTCTCCACATGGCAGGAGCTCCTTGAACTTTCTTTTTCTCTTTTCTTTCCTTGGGTTTCCCAGACCCTTCATGTGGGATGTTTAGCCACGTGGGTTCCTTTCCTTGGCTTTATACTTTCCTTAATAAATATAATAATTTAACATAAATAAATAAATAAAAAGCTAATATGCCCCAAGTTATTTTGGCTCTGTACTGTTAACATTTAATTCTCCACAATTGCTGAAGTTGTTGAAGTTCTAGTCACACAGGTGTGGCTGAGGTTTTGGTTCTCCCTTTGCCAAACATCACTTTGTACTTTGTGCACTTGGAAGGCTGTTGTCCCACATGGCTAAGAGGCTTTTCTTAGAGTCTTATAGATGATGCTGAATCAGGCATGAAGGCAGCTTCTCCAGGAGAATGATACTAATTAGAGCCATTAAGAAAGAAACTCTGAGCTAGAGAGATAGCTTAGTGGTTCAGGTGCTTGCCTGCATTGACAAAGGAGACCAGTTTGATTCCCCAGGACCCATGTAAGCCAGATGCACAAGGTGGCGCATGTGTCTGGAGTTTGTTTCCAGCGGTTGGAGGCCCTGGCACGTCCATTTCTTTCTCTCTATCTGCCTCTTTCTCTAATTTCTTTCTCTTGCTCTCTCTCTCTCACTCAGATAATAAATAAATAAAAATGTAAAAAGAAACTCCTAGAACACAGTAAATCTCTTAGCTATTATGATCTGGCCATTATATATCTATATTAATTTTCTTGTATATGACATGACATTTACAGGTGACATATGAGCATTATATCCAAGGTTGAAAATACCATAGATGTTAGATAAGGAAAAGAGGAATGTTACCTAGAGAAGTAAGGAAGAAGAGTTAATAGAAATTTATGAAAATAAACCGAGCGTGGTGGCGCATGCCTTTAATCCCAGCATTAGGAAGCAGAGGTAGGAGAATTGTCTTGAGTTCAAGGCCACCCAGAGACTACATAGTGAACTCCATCCAGGTCAGCCTGGGCTAGAGTGAGACCTTACCTTGAAAAACTGAAAAAAAAATATGTGAAAATAAGATTTGAGGCCAGGCATGTTAATCCCAGCACTCAGGAGGCAAAGGTGGAAGGATCACTGTGAATTCGAGGCCACCCTGAAACTACATGGTGAATTCCAGATCAGCCTGGACTAGAGTGAGACTCTACCTCCAAAAACCAAAAAAAAAAAAAAAAAAAAATTGATTTAGGTAAGGTGGAGGTGGGAAGTATAAGAAACTAGTTTTGAAGTAATACTTGAAATAGAACAGTTTTAAATTTGAATATAATAGAAATTAAGAAATTAACTATTTTTGAAGTTTAGTTATTTACAGGCACAATGGAATTTTATAGAATTAGGCCTAGTTCCTATGAGAATAAGTTTATAGTATACAAATAAAAGTTTTAGGCCGAGCGTGATGGCACATGCCTTTAATCCCAGCACTTGGGAGGCAGAGGTAGGAGGATCGCCTTGAGTTTGAGGCCACCCTGAGACTACAGAGTAAATTCCAGGTCAGCCTGGGCTAGAGTGAGACCCTATCTCAAAATAAATAAATAAATAAAAATAAAAGTTTACATAATGGGAAAACATATAAGAGCAGAATAATGTTTTATCAAACAAAATAAAGGCTTTATCAAATGGAAAACATATAAGTTAGCACTGGGATATTAAGAATCTCATAAAATTCTTGCTTGTGGGCTAGAGAGATGCTTAATGGTTAGGGCACATGCCTGCGAAGCCTAAGGACTCAGATTCAATTCTCCAGGTCCCACGTAAGCCAGATGTACAACATGGCACATGCTTCTGGAGTTCATTTGCGGTGTCTGGAGGCCCTGGCTGGCGTGCCCATTCTCTATCTCTCTGTCCCTCAAATAAACAAGCTTTTTTTAAAAAAAAAAAAAAAAAAAAAACAGCAAAAGCTCAGAATACTGTCACTTAATTCAGAGAGGCAGAACCCACGGCTCTCTTTGTGTTGATACTGCCCTGAGAAGGAGCAGCCCATGGGAGCCTCAGCAGCTTGGCACAGAGTGGAGCAGACTGAGAAGAACCCAGATGCTGTCTACCAGCCAAGTGACTTGCAGGTGAGTGCCTCAGGGGTTAGCCTAGTTGAGGGGACAAAAAATAAAGGGACCTGGCCTAATTAACATGTGTGAAGAGTGAATAAAGTATGGCAACTGGATTAACATAATCTGCCTCTTGACTACTAATTCAGCACTCAGGACACCAGTCCCCCCCCCTTCTTTTTATTTTTAACTTAAAAAAAATTGCCCAGCATGGTGGTGGTGCATACCTTTAATCCCAGCACCGGGAGGCAGAGGTAGGAGGATCACCGTGAGTTCAAGGCCAGCCTGAGACTACACAGTGAATTCCAGGTCAGCCTGGCCTAGAGTAAGACCCTACCTCGAAAAACAAAAACAAACCAAAACAAAATAATTTACTCATTTACTTATGAGAAAGACATAATTGGCAAGACAGAGCTTTTAGCCACTGCAAATGAACTACAGAAGCATGTACCACCTTGTGCATCTGGCTTTATGTGGGTACTGGGGAACTGAACCTGGGTCCTTTGCCTTTGCAGGCAAGTGCTTAACCACTAAGCCATCTCTTCAGCCCTTTCTTTAAACTTTTTTCTTTATTTTTTTTTTTTTAATTTTTTTGAGAGAGACAGAGAGATAGAGAGAGAGAATGGGCATGCCAGCAGCCTCTCAGCTGCTGTAAACGAACTCCCAGACGGGTGCGCCCCCTTGTGGGCAAGTGAGACATTGTGCCCTTGTATCACTTTTTGCGTCTGGCTAAACCTGGGACCTGGAGAATTGAACGGGCGTTCTTAGGCTTTGTAGGCAAGCGCCTTAACCACCAAGCCATCTCTCCGGGCCTCTTTAAACTTTTTTATTGGCAGCTTCCATAATTATAGACAATAAAACATAATTCCTTCCCCTCTCCCACTTTTTCCCTCACAAATCCACCCTCCATCATATCCTCTCCCCCTCTGTGGTTGTTTAAATGAATGGCCCCAATATATTCAGGATTTTATTAAAGTGTGTTAGATCTGCAGCTACCTGGCTGATGGAGGTGTCACTGGGTGCCAGGGTTTTTTCCTTCACTACCAACAGGTAGAGCGGAAGAGAGAGAGAGTTGGGCCAGCCGCTTCTCTCAAGGCTGAGCGGGAAGGTGGGTGTCGGCGACTCAAAAAACCTCCCCAAGCCACCAGGGAAAAGAAAACCACATTGAGCTGGGAGACTGTCTGGGGCGGAAATCTCCCCATTTATTGTCATGGGGAGGTATTTATATATTTTGAGGAAGAGGGTGGGAAGAGAGGATGAAAGAAAGGTATAAGGGCCAATATTATTTCACCACGTCAGCAGTAGCTGGGCGGAGGCAGTTTCAGCTTAGGTGCTGAGTCACTCCAAGGACAGGTCGTGAAACTCTACTCAGGCTCCGGAAGTTCGACTAGGCCTCACTGGGAGCCAAGTACAGGTAAACTCTGGCTGGGCTCAGAACCACTAGGCCTCACACTGGGCAGGGCCCAACAACTGGGCAGATCTTAGGGTTCAGCCCTATGTGTGGTGGTAGATTTGGAATTCCAGTTTAAATATACGCAAAGTGCCTGAGTTCTGCCTGGAGTTCCTGAAGTGTGTTTGTTTGCTTGTGGTAGCTTACGACTTTTCTCTCACTGCTTGGACCTGTGAAAGTGGGCCAGCTTCTTCTGCCATTATAAAACTTCCCCTGGACCTATAAGCTTCAAAAAATATCCCTTCCTCCATAACTGTGTCTGATTTAAAAGTTCATCCTGAAGCCGGGCATGGTGGCGCACGCCTTTAATCCCAGCACTCAGGAGGCAGATAAGAGTATCGCCAGAGTTCAAGGCCACCCTAAGACTACATAGTGAATTCCAGGTCAGCCTGGGCTAGAGTGAGACCCTACCTCAAAAAAAAAAAAAAATTAGTTGATCTAAGTGACCTAAAGCTGTCTGACACACTCTCTCAATTAGTCTCTTTAATTAATTAATTAATTAATTTTTTTGCTGTTGTTTTTGTTTTTTCAAGGTAAGGTCTTGCTCCACCATCAGTATGCCTCTGACCTTCTACTGGGTATTTTTTAAATTTTATTTTTGTTATTTGTATCATGTGAGTGTGTATATGAATGCCTGTATGTGTTTAGGTACATGCATTTTTTTTTTTTTTAATTTTCAAGGTAGGGTCTCACTCTAGCCCAGGCTGACCTGGAATTAACTATGTAGTCTCAGGGTGGCCTCAAACTCATGGTGATCCTCCTACCTCTGCTTCCTGAGTGTTGGGATTAAAGGCGTGCGCCACCACACTCGGCTGGTACATGCACTTTTGCAGGTTTGTATGCACATGTGTGCATGGGTATGGAAGTCAAAGGTCAACATTGTGTCTTGTCTAGGTACTCTCTCTACCTTATTTTGTGTATATGTATATATATGTGTGTGTGTAAATATACATATATAGTTACATATATGCATATATATTTTGAAACAATGTTTCATACATATCAGGATGTCCTCAAATTCACTATGTAACTATGAATGATGACCTTGAACTTCTGATAAGCATTCATTACCATGCTCAGTTTATGCAATGTTGGGGATTGAATTTAGCACTTTATCCACTTAGCCACATCCCCAGCTGCATTTTATTTCTTTGTGACTGAACCTGGAGCTCACATGCCTGGCTAGTGTAGCTATTCAGCAAGCTCCAGGGATGCTGGGGTATGGACATTAAACTAATTCACAACAGGGTAATCTTTGCAGAAGCTAAGTCTGAGGACATGGAAAACTATACACCTTGAGTGCAACTTCTTGAAAACAGGAACTCACAGCTTTTCCAAAGATTTCCTAACAATGCCGGGCGTGGTGGCGCACACCTTTAATCCCAGCACTCGGGAGGCAGAGGTAGGAGGATCGCGGAGAGTTCGAGGCCACCCTGAGACTACATAGTTAATTCCAGGTCAGCCTGGACCAGAGTGAGACTCTATCTCGAAAAAAAAAAAAAAAAAATTTCCTAACAAAATAAACCTAAAAGTACATCATTCAATAAATGTTTGCATTGTGGTATGTTCTCAAAACTTAAATAAAATTGGGGGCTGGAGAGATGGCTTAGCAGTTAAGGCATTTCCCTGCAAAGCCAAAGGATCCAGGTGCAATTCCCCAGTCTCTGGATGTCCCCTAATAGATTCAAGAGTTTATTAAAGCTTGTAACTTAGATCTCCAGCCTTGGCTGGAAGAGGTGTTACTGTGGGTGGATCCCAAGGTCCAGCCCTAAGGTTTTTTTTTTTTTTTTTTTCAAGGTAGGGTCTCTCTCACTCTAGCTCAGGCGGACCTGGAATTCATTCTGTATTCTCAGGGTGGCCTCGAACTCATGGCGATCCTCCTACCTCTGCCTCCCGAGTGCTGGGATTAAAGGTGTGAGCCACCATGCCTGGCTACAAGTGACATTTTTAGGGGCATCTCACACACTGCCACAAATCGTCCAATATAAGTCCCACAATAAAGTGTCTGTCTGTGCACAGCTTTTCATTTGCCTGCGGGTGCACCCTACACCCCACTTCAGAATAGTTTACTTCATCATTCAACTGTTGCTCTTGTAAAGTAAACACGTGGCCAAAATATGACCCCAATGACAAAATTTCAAAATTAAAAAAAAAAAAAAAGCTTCTAGGCTGGGCGTCATGGCACACACCTTTAATCCCAGCACTCAGGAGGCAGAGATAGGAGGATCACCAAGAGTTTGAGGCCACCCTGAGGTGACATAGTGAATTCCAGGTCAGCCTGAGCTAGAGTGAAACCCTACCTAAAAAACAAAATCTTCCAACTAGATACTGATTTAATTGTATGAATATCTTCTCCTTTTACTGGAGGCTATCCAAATAGGGAGTAAGAATTTAAATATCAACAAAACGAAAAAGGCGAGTCCAGTCCTCCTACAATAGGAACAAGCATTTTAAGTCATAATTATTTGGAAGTCAAGGAGTAATTTCATACTCATCACCAAATTTAAAACACCAGGGATTTGAAGACAGAGGCCTTAAGTATTTGTACTAAATTATAGAATACAAATGTCCAGTTAGTTTTCTTCTGAACATGTAATGGGATAGTTTTCACAGTAATGTCATGTTAATCACTATACTAAGGGGACAGACATGTACCTTACTGCTAGGAAAGGGGGAAATTAAAGTCCAGTCCACAGTTTTTTTTTTTTTTTTTTTTGAGGTAGGGTCTCACTCCGGCCCAGGCTGACCTGGAATTAACTATGTAGTCTCAGGATGGCCTCGAACTCATGACGATCCTCCTACCTCTGCCTCCCGAGTGCTGGGATTAAAGGCGTGCACCACCACGCCTGGCAAGTCCACAGTTTTAAATCTTAAATTTCTCAGTTCTAAATCTTTAGCCAAGCACTTCATTCCATTACAAATTTAATCTTGATCAAACTCTCTGGGAGTGGGCACAATGCATCCATCCCTTATGCCAGTAGGTCAGTTCCAAAAAAGTCTTCTGTAGTCTTTCCTTCCCCTTAGTAAGTTCATAAGCAAAGCCTCTAATACAATTCTTTATGCACTTAGCATTTTCAAACTTTCACCAGAATAGTCCTTAAAACTTAGCTTACTGGGGCTGGAGAGATGGCTTAATGGTTAAGGTGTTTGTCTGCAAAGCCAAAGGATCCCGCTTCGATTCTCCAGGACCCATGTAAGCCAGATGCACAAGGGGGCGCATGCGTCTGGAGTTTGTTTGCAGTGGCTGGAGGCCCTGGTATGCCCATTCTCTCCCTCTCTCTGCCTCTTTCTCTCTCTCAAATAAATAAATAAATAAATAAAATATATTTAAAAAAAAAACTTAGCTTACCACTCTGGAAGGCATCATCAGTTGCAAGTACAAAGTCCATGCCCAGATTCATCACGCAGCAACAACCCACTCCCTGGTATTAATTCTGTTGTAGCCAGCTTCACATTGCTGGGATGAACTTCAAAACCAGGCACATTTTATGAGAGGGATTTATTTGAAGTTTACAGATCCAGGGGATAGTTCTATAATGTCAGAAAAAGCTAGCCCCCTTAAACAGGTTGGCACAGAGAGAAATACCACCACCAGCACCAAAGGCAAGCACACTCCAGGAACCCCAGGCAGAGTGCAAGCTCTCTGCATACCTTAGGCTGGAATTCAGATCCGCCCCCAAACACACCTTGGGGCTGGACCCTAGGATCCACCCACAGTGACACCTCTTCCAGCCAGGCTGGAGAACGAAGTTACAACCTTTAATAAACTGAATCTATTGAGGGACATCCATTCAAACTACCACATTGATCCTTCTATCTCAGCCTCCCAAATGCTGAGATTAAAATGTGTGTCACTATGCCAAACTAATATTATTTATTTATTTATTTATTTGAGAGGGGAGGGAGAGAGAGAGAAAGAAAAAGAGAGTATGGTACCAGGGCCTCCTTCCTCTGCAAACTCCAGATACATGTCTCACTTTGTGCATCTGGCTTTACATGGAAATTGGGGGAATCTAAACCAGGCCATCAGGCTTTGCAAGCAAGTGCCTTTAACCACTGAACAATGTAATCTCTCCAGCACCAACTCCACTTATTTTAAAGCTATGAATTTTCTCAGACCTCAAGTTTGTGCTAATTCTAATACATTGTGCAGTTATTCTGGGATAAAGATGGCTGTTGGGTTTCAAACAATCTTCCTTTGTCCCTGCCAACGCTGCCTCTTCCATTATCAAGTATTGATTGATTGATTGATTGATTGACTGATTGATAGGATCTTGTCACGTAGCCCATGGTGGACTGGAATTCATGATACTCTTGCTTTAGTTTCATAAATGCTGGAGTCCTGGGATTATGGGAATGCGCCACCATACCCGACCCAAGTGTTACTTTATTCCCTGCTCTATATGAGATTTTGTGGCTGTGACAGAAGAAGACGACCTTTGGGATAGATCTGTGCCTGCAGAGGAGCATACTAAAAGGAGGGCACACAGCACCAAGGTTGCACCTGCCTTGCTCAGGTGCCATAGGCTACAGACCACAAACCACAGGGTCCTCCTAACATCCTAGAGTGTTCCGGAAGTATGCTTGCAGGGGTGGGACAAGGCCTTAGGCCTCTTCCGGTTTTTGGCTCCTGATGGTTCTGTTTGCGCGTGCGTAGGTCATCCCTTCCGTCCCTAAGTGAGTCGGCCCACTGCTCCCCCCTCTGGGTGCGCGCGAAAGCGCTGGCCGGTGCGCAGTTCTGGCTGGCGGAAGCAGAGGTGAGGCTCCGCGGGGTTTCGCCGCGCTGCAGGTGGGTGAGGAGGGGAGTGCGGGCGGTCGCTGCAGGCAGATGGGAGGGCATCGGGTCGTGGGAAGGCCTCGCTGTAGGGACGGGTGCGACGGGGCGCCTGGGATATTTTCGTCCTGAGTACTGGTGATCCCGGGAGACTGGGGCGGAGGCGGCGGCTGTGTCCAAGAGCCTTTTTCGGAATTGCGGGAGCTGCACGGCCTTGGGGGGCGTTGGTGGGAAGGACCGTCAGCTTCAGGTCTTGCCTAGTTTGTCTTCGTCGCCCACCCCACCCCTCTCACCCGAAGCCCGCTGCCTGTCCCTTCGTCATACGCCGCTCTGCCTAAGGTGGTTCCCAAGGTCGCGCTGTGTCCCAACTCACGGATTCGGTGGAATGCTGCTCCCACCATTTGCACCCTGCTTGGGCAGGTCTCAGATTGGGAAGAGCAGCTGGGGGCAGAGGGCACACGCTGTCTCCCACGACTTCTGTATATTCCAAGAGTCCGCCGGTGCACGGCCCCTGCGAAATGGAGCTGCGTTTGTCTTATGTTTTGTTTCCTTGAGAGTAAATTGGGGAGGCCTCAGGCCAGGGCTTCCTCCTTGCCTACCTCGGGCGGTTCACAGCCTAGATGGTATGCAAGTCCTCCTCCAGAGTACCAGGTGAGTTAATCTTCCTTTCCACTGCCTCAGTCAGAACCTATCTTCTCCAGAGCTGTGAGCTGACCAGCAAGTGAAGCTATATGGAATAAGGATGCAGACTATACCAGCTCTTGGGGATAGCAGCTGAGCTCAGCTGGTTCCTGCCACGGAGGTCCGCTGATCCTGATTCTGTTGCTCCATGTGGGACCAAGAAGCCACAACCCAGGTGCACCCTCGACATGCTATCATTCCAGGACGAGATGCCTCTGACCTTCCAGGATGTGGCTGTGTACTTCTCCAGGGCCGAAGGGCAGCAGCTGGGCCCCCAGCAAAGAGCACTCTATCGGGATGTGATGCTGGAAAACTATGGGAACGTGGCCTCGCTGGGTGAGAACTGCCCTGGCATACAGTAGGAGTCTAAGTGACTTGTGGGCTTCTTTGATCTCCATAGAAAAGAGGTTCCTGTTGTTCCCAGGCACAATTCTAATTATTTTTAATAACTCCACAGTTTCATCTGTCTTCCCAACTAAAGAGTGAGTTCTTAGGCGTTTGGACTCTTGAATCACATTTTGCTTAACCACAGGATTCATACACTACAATCTTTTTTTTTTTTTTTTTTTTTTTGGTGTTTCGAGGTAGGGTTTCACTCTAGCTCAGGCTGACCTGGAATTCACTATGTAGTTTCAGGGTGGCCTCGAACTCACGGTGATCCTCCTACCTCTGCCTCCCGAGTGCTGGGATTAAAGGCGTGCGCCACCATGCCCAGCGTCTCATACACTACAGTCTTTTTAAAATCTATTTTTGTTTAGTTGAGAGAAAAAGAATGGGCGTGCCAGTGTCTCTTGGCACCGGAAGTGAACTCCAGATGCATGTGTCACTGTTTGCATCTGGTTTTGCCTGGAAACTTGGGAATTGAACCCAGACTGGCAGATCGCGGAAACATTCTCCAGTTAATGTCTGTGGTCTCCCCTGACATGTACACTCATGTACATTCATGCAGGCAGAGTACCCTCTACCTGGTTTGGAAGATCCAGCAGGTCCTGCCATATCTTACTAAGCTGCAGCAGATTACACAGGGTTTTTGTCCTTAACAGGATTCCCCGTCCCTAAGCCAGAGCTGATCTCCCAACTGGAGCAAGAGGAGGAGCTGTGGGTTCTTGATCTCCTGGGGGCTGAAGAACCAGAGGTTTTGAGAACTTGCCAGACAGGTGAGCATATGCTGTCGGCTGGTCCCTGGAATTGCTTTCCAGTCCTGCCCTTGGTGACTGGAGTAAGTGCAGGTAGTGTTGGTCCAGCCTCCCCAAGGGCAGATAGCCCCTATATACACCTGCCTAATAGTTTTTCCTTTGCTGGTCCATTTGCTTTACTTTAAAGTATTTTATTTATTATTTATTTATGAGTTTGTTCTGCTCTTGGTCCATTTTTGATACATTTTAGACTTTTTTTTTTTTTTTAAAGTATTTTATTTATTATTTATTTATGAGTGAAAGAGAGAAAGAGACAGAAGTAGTAGTTCTGCTCTTGCCATATTTTATTTTAATGATACATTTATAGACTTTTAATCCCCCCCTTTTTTTTTTCTTCAGGGTAGGCTCTCACTCTAGCCCAGACTGACCTGGAACTCACTCTTTGGCCCCAGGGTGACCTGAAACTCATGGTGATCCTCCTACCTTAGCCTCTGTAGTATTTAAGGTGTGTCTCATACAAGGCCCACCTTTATTCTCCTCCCTTTGTAAAAAAAGAATGTAGTTGTTGCTTTTGTTTTTTTTGTTTTGTTTTGTTTTTCAAGGTAGGGTTTCACTCTAGTTCAGGCTGACCTGGAACTCACTATGTAGTTGCAGGATGGCCTTGAACTCTGCCTCCCGAGTGCTGGAATTAAAGGTGCCACCATGCCTGGCTTTGCTTTTTTGACAGTATTTACTGGTTCTGTACCATGTTCTTTTCTCCTTTTAATTCATCCTCCACCCTCAGTTTTGACCAGTAGTATTTTCTTCCTTTGTCATTCTTTCTTCTCTCTTTCTTAGGTGGGTTTTTTTTTTGTTGTTCTTTTTTGTTTATTTGTTTATTTTTTTGTTTTGTTTTTTGAGGTAGGGTTTCACTCTAGTCCAGGTTGACTTAGAATTCACTATGTATTCTCAGGGTGGCCTTGAACTCAGAATGATCCTCCTACCTCTGCCTCCTGAGTGCTGGGATTAAAGGTGTGTGCCACCATGCCCGGCTTCTTTCTTAGTTTTACTTATTTGTGAGAAGACAGTGAGGATGAGTGCACAGGGTTTGCAGACAAACTCCAGATTCATGCACCACTTTGTGCATATGACTTTACATGGGTACTGGAGAATCAAATCTGGGTTAGAAGGCTTTGCAAACAAATACTTTTTTTTTGGTTTTGCAAGGTAGGGTCTCACTCTGGTCCAGGCTGACCTGGAATTAACTATGTAGTCTCAGGGTGGCCTTGAACTCTCGGCAATCCTCCTACCTCTGCCTCCCGAGTGCTGGGATTAAAGGCATGCGCCACCATGCCCGGCCTGCAAACAAGTACTTTTAACCACTGAGCCATGTTCCCAGCCCAGCATTTTATTTTATTTTTATTTTATTTTATTTTATTTTATTTTATTTTATTTTATTTTATTTTTATTTTTTTTTTTTTATTTTATTTTAATTTTTTTTTTTTTTTTTTTTTTTTTGGTTTTGCAAGGTAGGGTCTCACTCTGGTCCAGGCTGACCTGGAATTAACTATGTAGTCTCAGGGTGGCCTTGAACTCTCGGCGATCCTCCTACCTCTGCCTCCCGAGTGCTGGGATTAAAGGCGTGCGCCACCATGCCCGGCTTTATTTTATTTTTTATTTTTTATTTTATTTTTTATTTTATTTTATTTTATTTTATTTTTATTTTATTTTATTTATTTTATTTTATTTATTTATTTTTTTGGTTTTGCAAGGTAGGGTCTCACTCTGGTCCAGGCTGACCTGAAATTAACTATGTAGTCTCAGGGTGGCCTTGAACTCTCAGCGATCCTCCTACCTCTGCCTCCCGAGTGCTGGGATTAAAGGCCTGCGCCACCACGCCCGGCCTATTTTTATTTTTATTTTATTTTGGTTTTTCGAGGTAGGGTCTCACTCCGGCCCAGGCTGACCTGGAATTAACTATGTAGTCTCAGGGTGGCCTCGAACTCATGGCGATCCTCCTACCTCTGCCTCCCAAGTGCTGGGATTAAAGGTGTGCGCCACCACGCCCGGCTATTTTTGATTTTTTGAGATAGGGTTTCACTGTAGCCCAGGCTGACCTGGAATTCACTATGTAGTCTCAAGGTGGCCTTGAACTCATGGCCACTTCCTGAGTACTGGGATTAAAGGTGTTACCACTATACCTGGCTATTTATTTTACTTTAATTTTTTTTTTTTTTTCCCTTGGATGTAGGATCTTTCTGTAGCCCAGGCTGACCTTTCTTGCTCTTTCTTGAGACCAGGTCTTATGTTGCTCAGGCTGGTTTCAGACTGCTAGCTGAAATGATCCTCCTTCCTTTGCCACCTTGTGTAACTGGTACATGGGAGTACAAGTGAATGCCACCACATCTGGATCAGTTTTTTTTAATTTAATTTAATTTAATTTTATTTATTTGAGAGCAACAGACACACAGAGAGAGAAAGAGTCGAGAGAGAGAGAGAGAGGGCACACCAGGGCCTCTAGCCACTGCAAACAAACTCCAGATGCATGCGCCCCCTTGTGCATCTGGTTTACGTGGGTCCTGGGGAATTGAGCCTCGAACCAGGGTCCTTAGTCTTCACAGACAAGCGCTTAAACTCTAAGCCATCTCTCCAGCCCCTGGATCAGTTTTTAAAAAAGTATTTTATTATTTATTTATTTGAGAGACTGAAAGGCAGACAGAGAATGAATGGGCATATCAGAGCCTCTAGCTACTGCAGACAAATTCCAGATGCATGTGCCACCATGGGCATCTGGCTTATGAAAATAACCTGGATTCTTGGGCTTTGCAAGCAGCACCTTAACCACTAAACCATCTCTCCAATTTATGGGTTTTTTTTGTTTGTTTGTTTCTGTTTTAGTATTTTTTGAAAAATATTTTTATTTATTTGCAAGCAGAGTGAAAGAGAGAATGAGAATGAATGGGTGCATCAGGGTCTCTAGCCACTACAAACTCCAGGTGTATGTGCTGCTTGAGCATCTGGGTTTACTGTGTACTGGAAATTGAACTTGGGTGGGTAGGCTTTGTTGGCAAGTGCTTTAACCACTGAGTCATCTCTCCAGCCCCTATTTTTTGGTATTTCTGAGACAAGGTCTCATGTAGGTAGGCTAATCTAGAGCTCTCTGTATAGATAAGGATAATCTTAAACTACTAATCCTCTTGCATCTGCCTCCCAGTTGCTGGAATTATAGGCTTGCTGCACCATGTTTGGCTTTTGATGTTGTTTTGTTTTCTGAGGTAGGGTCTCACTCTAGCCCAGACTGACCTGGAATTCACTATGTAGTCTCAGGGTGGCTTTATGCCAATCCTCCTACCTGTGCCTCCCAAGTGCTGGGATTAAAGGCGTGCACCACCATGCCCAGCGGATTTTTTTTTTTTCATTATTTACTTATTTGAGAGAGAGAGAGAATGGGTGTGCCAGGGCTCCGGCTGCTGCAAACGAACTCCAAATTCTTGTGCCATCCTATGCATCTGGCTCACATGGGTTCTGGGGTATTGAACCTGGGTCCTTTGGCTTTGCAGGCAAGTGCCTTAACAGCTAAGCCATCTCTCCAGCCCATGCTTGGTGTTTTTAATGTTTTCTTCTCTTGAACCTCTACTTGATTCATCAGCTCTAAGTACTGGTTTTGTTTTGGTTTGGTTCGGTTTTATGAAGTAGGGACTCACTCTAGTCCCAGCTGACCTGGAATTCATTATGTAGTCTCAGGGTGTCTTCAGATCCACTGCATTTCTCCTACTTCTGCCTCACAAGTGCTGGCATTAAAAGTATGTACCACTATGCCTGGCTTCTAAGTACTTTTTTATGTATATGTGTGACCAGGTGCACATGTGTGCACATGCATGTGAAGACTGGAAGCCAACCTCAGGTGTCCTCCCTGAGAAATGTCATCCACCTCCTTTGAGACTGGATCTTTCATTGGCTTGAAGTTTAGGCTAGTGTGGCTGCCCAGTGAGTCCCAAGGATCTCTCCTGTTTCACCTTCCCCAGTGCTGGGATTACAGGTATGTACTACCATGCATGGAATTTTTTTTGTGTGTGTGCGTTCTGGGGATTGAACTCATGTCTTCATGCTTGTGAGGCAAGTACTTTACCCACTAAATTATCTCCCTAGTCCAGTTCTTAAGTATTCATTCAGATCCTTCTGCTATTCAATGTCAACAGTTAAGTTTATCAGTTTTTTTAACCCTTTATTAGTCTTTTTTTTTTTTTTTTTTTTTTTTTTTTTCGAGGTAGGGTCTCACTCTGGTCCAGGCTGACCTGGAATTAACTATGTAGTCTCAGGGTGGCCTCGAACTCTCGGCGATCCTCCTACCTCTGCCTCCCAAGTGCTGGGATTAAAGGCGTGCGCCACCACGCCCGGCTTCCTTTATTAGTCTTTTTACCAAAAATTTCTTTAAAAAAAAAAAAACTATTTATTTATATGAAAGAGAGAGAAAGAGAAAGAGGCAGATAGAGAAAGAGAATGGGCACGCTAGGCCTTTAGCTGCTGCAAATGAACTCCAGATGCATTTGCCAACTTGTGCATCTGGCTTTTGTGGGTCCTGGGGAATTGAACCTAGGTCCTTTGGCTTTGCAGGCAAGTGTTTAACCACTAAGCCATCATCTCTCCAGCCCCCAAAATTTCTTTCTTTCTTTTTTTTTTTTTTTTTGGCTTTTCGAGGTAGGGTCTCACTCCGGCTCAAGCTGACCTGGAATTCACTCTGTAGTCTCAGGGTGGCCTTGAACTCACGGCAATCCTCCTACCTCTGCCTCCCGAGAGCTGGGATTAAGGGCGTTTGCCACCACACCCTGCTAAAATTTATTTTTTTTAACAAATACTTTATTTTTTTATTTATTTGAGAGAAAGAGGAGGGGGCAAATAGAGAATGGGTGTGCCAGCACCTCAAGCCAGTGCAAATGAACTCCAGATGCATGTACCACCTTGAACATCTGGCTTACGTGGGTATTGGGGAATTGAGCCTGGGTCCTTGGGCTTCATGGTCAAGAACCTTCACCACTAAAGCCATCTATCTAGCCCCTTACCAAAAATTTCTGTAACTGTCTGAATAGTTTTCTAAGAAAGGCTCTTATTCATAATATACCCCAAATTTAGGCATGTTTACACAAAAGTATGAAACCTTTCATTTATTTATTTATTTTTTACTTTTTTTTGGTTTTTTGAGGTAGAGGCTCACTCTAGCTCAGGCTGACCTGGAATTCACTATGTAGTCTCAGGGTGGCCTCGAACTCACAGCCGTCCTACCTTTGCCTTCTTAGTGCTGGGATTAAAGGCATTTGCCACCACCACACCTGGTTGCCTTTCTTTTTTAAAAAAATTTTAATTTATTTGAGAGAGAGAGACAGAGGCAGAGAGAGAGAGAATGGGCATGCCAAGGCCTCTAGCCACTGCAAACGAACTCCAGATGCATGTACCACCATGTGCATCTGGCTTACGTGGGACCTGGAGAATTGCCTTCTTAAACTGCAGACGTGTGCCCTACCTTATGCATCTGGTTTACATGGGTCTTGGGGAATTGAACCTGGGTCCTTTGGCTTCACAGGCAAATGCCTTAACAGCTAAGCTATCTCTCCAGCCCAAAGCCTTTCATTTCTTTTTAAACTTATTTTTATTTATTTATTAGAGACAGAAAGAGGGAGAGAGAATGGGCGTGCCAGGGCCTCTAGCCACTGCAAACGAACTCCAGATGCATGTACCACCATGTGCATCTGGCTTACGTGGGACCTGGAGAATTGAACCTGGGTTGTTAGGCTTCACAGGCAAGCACCTTAACCGCTAAGCCATCTCTCCAGCCCCCCGTAGCCTTTCATTAAAAATATATATTTATTTATTTATTTGCAAGCAGAGAGAAGAAACACAGAGAGAATGGGCATGCCAGGGCCTTCAACAGCTGCAAACTCCAAATGCATATGCCACTTTGTGCATCTGGCTTTACGTATGTACTGGGAAAGCACCTTAATTGCTGAACCATCTCTGCATCCCACCTTTCATTTTTTTATAGATATATATATATCTTTTAATTCATTAATTTATTTATTGGAGACAGAAAGAGTGAGAATGGGTGCACCAGGGTCTCTAGCCACTGCAAATGAAATCCAGATGCATGCACCACCATGTGCATCTGGATTATGTGGGACTTGGAGAATCGAACCTGGGTCCTTAGGCTTCACAGGCAAGCACCTTAACCACTAAGCCATCACTCCAGCCCTACCTTTCATTTTTAAAGGTGGGAGCTTAGATCATAAACTTGTGATGATTCTTTTTATAGACATTTACAATTATAAATAAGGCTTCCTTTTAAAAAGGTGGTTTTTTTTGTTCTTGTTTTTTTTTTTTTTTTTGGTTTTTTTGAGGTAGTGCCTCACTCTAGCGCAGGTTGAACCTGGAATTCACTATGTAGTCTCAGGGTGGCCTCAAACTCATGGCAGTCCTCCTAACTTTGCCTCCCGAGTGCTGGGATTAAAGACATGTGCCACCAAGCCCAGCTTCTTTAAGAAAGATTTTTTTTGGTTTTTTGAGGTAGGGTCTCACTGTAACCCAGGCAGACCTGGAACCCACTATGTAGTCTCAGGAAGGCCTTGAACTCACGGCAGTCCTCCTACCTCTGCCTCCCAAGTGCCAGGATTAAAGGTGTGTGCCACCAAGGCCACTGTTAATCCCAGCACTTGGGAAGACAAGGTAGGAGGATCACTGTGAGTTTGAGGCCACCCTGAAACTACATAGTAAATTTCAGGTCAGCCTGTGCAAGAGCAAGATACTACCTCAAATAACCAAAAATGTCTTAGAAGCAATTCACTTTTTTTCCCCCAGGGCAGGGTCTCACTTCAATCCAGGCTGATCTCGAATTTATTTGTTAGCCCCAGGTTGACCTGAATTCATGGTGATCCTTCTATCTCAGTCTCCTCAGTGCTGAGACTAAAGGCTCTCACTTTTTTTTTCTTTTAGTTCTACTAGGCAAGTACTCTACACTCAAGCTATATCTTTAGCCCCTTCCTTATTATTATTTTATTTAGAGAGAGAGGAGACATACAGAATGCCACTGCAAATGAACTCCAGATGCATGCACCCTTTTGTGTATCTGGCTTATGTGGGTACTGGGGAATCGAACCTGGGTCCTTTGGCTTCGCAGGCAAGCACCTTAACTGCTAAGTCATCTCTCCTATTTCTTTCTTTTCTTTTTTTTTTTTTTTTTTTTTTTTTTTTTATTTTATTTGAGGTAGGGTCTCACTCTAGCCCAGACTGACCTGGAATTCACTATGTCTACCTCTGCCTCCTGAGTGCTGGGATTAAAGGCGTGTGCCACCACGCCCGGCTGTTTTTTTTTTTTTTTTTTTTTTGGTGGTAGGGTCCAGGCTTACGTGGAATGCACTATGTATTTTCAGGATAGCCTTGAACTCATGGTGATACTCCTACTTCTGCCTCCTGAGTGCTGGGATTAAATGTGTGCGCCACCATGCCTGGCTGTTTTTTAGTTTTTTTTGAGGTAGGTTTTCACTCTAGTCCTGGTTGATCTGGAACTCACTCTGTAGTCTCAGGCTGGCCTGAAACTCACAATGATTCTCCTACCTCTGCCTCCCAAGTGCTGGGACTAAAGGCGTGTGTCACCACACCTAGCCTAAAATTTTAATTTTGGGGGGGCCTGGAGAGATGGCTTAGTGGTTAAGCACTTGCCTGTGAAGCCTATGGACCCTGGTTCAAGGCTTGATTTCCCTAGGAACCACGTAAGCCAGATGCAGAAGGTGGCGTATGCATCTGGAGTTCGTTTACAGTGGCTGGAGGCCTCGGCACACCCATTCTTTCTCTGTCTATTTGCCTCTTTCTCTATTGCTCTCAAATAACTAAATAAATACACAAAAAATATTTTTTTAATTTTGAGACACTTAAGTCTCACTAAGTTGCTCAGGCTGGCCTTGAACTTACTCTGTTGTCTATGCGGATTTTGAACTTGGTATTTCTCCTGTTTCAGCCTTCTGATAGGTACAGGTGGACCTAAAGTATCAGGCTCATATGCTTTTCATTAATTTTTCATGTTTTATTTTCATTATGATTTAACTCGGACTATCTGGTTTCTTCTTTTTTTCTTATTGATTTCTTTGACTTAATATTTGGACATGTTGTGAATTTCTAGATAGTTGATGGTTTTTTAATTATTGGCAGTTTATTTAATTCCATTTACATTTGCTGATTTTATGACCACAGGGTTTCTCTATGGAAGCATACCACATACATGTGACAAAGATGGATGTTTTGTCACTAGGTAGTTGTATAGATGTTAAATGAGGTGAATGGTGCTATGGTTCAGATCTTCACCAGGGCTTTGCTGATGTTTGCCTAGTTATTCTTTGAGTTACTAAGTAAAGTGTTAGAATCTCCAAAAGTGATTGTAAACTTGTTTGTCCCTTCCTTCATTTTTTCAGTGTTGGTTTTGTATATTTTGATGCTATGTTGTTGAGTTCTTCATTTATGATTATCAAAAAAATGAGTCCCTCTTTATAGTTATATATCTTGCTTTTGAGTTACATTTTATGTGATATTAAATTAGATCTCCAGCCTTAATTTTTAGCATTTTTTTTTTACATTTTGTCTCCTATTTATAGTAATTATTTCATCTGAACTACAAAAATTAATCAACTACTTTTACTATATGACCACGAAATATGAATTCTATTGCCTCCAAAAAAGAACCAATAATTATTTTTAAACCATTAAGGTAATTAAAGTCATTTGTAAAAGGAATTAACAATTGAGAATTTTTGTATTTATGATTACTCCATTATAAACAAAGCCAATCTGAACACAATTCCAGAAAACATACAGTTATTCCAAGAATAGATAAGGAAGTACAAGATCCTCACAGGCTGTGCTATACCAAACAGATGAAAAGCCAAGATGATTTTATAGTGTGGGTCTGTACAAATAAATAAATAAAATCCTATCCTTTTCCCCTATATGTATGCTTTAAATTTCTTACACAAACAGCAAAATGTTCATTTCCTTCTCTTCAATAGAACAATTTTGTAGAAAAAGACTGAAAAAAGTTTATAATCAATTCCCAAGTTTTATGCTTGTTTTTTTCTACTTTTATCAATTTCCTGACATAGCAGGAAAATCTTCTGTAAAGTAAACACACCGGTGTACAAATATCTTGAGAGACCTGCAATGTTGCATATATCCCATGTTGTTTTTGGTTTCCTATCTTTTCTTTGCTTCAAACCCTCAGGTCAATTTCTTCTTTTTCGAGCAGCCTGTGAGTGTTCACCCTCCTTTTTGGCGTTAACAAATTTGTGACAGGCAGTTGCTTTGGCAATTTCACACCAAGCTCTCAAGTAGCCAGCTGCTTGTTAAGTTCGGCCTTCTCAACATCCCACTCATCCATAGCCTGGTCTATCCTCTTTTCAAGCACTGACTTATAAACTTTTTTCTGTTTAACAGGGAGTTCAAATCTATCATTAGCTCCAAAATACTGAGTAAGTTCCTTCTACTGGGTTTCATTTGAGGGCTTCTCCCCTTGAGAATCTTTTTCATTCTTCAGTTTATCTTTTCTGGAACATTGCTCTTTTTTTCCCTCTGAATCTTGGCATGGAGGTTTTCTGTTCAGAATTCTTTTTATGTAATTCTTGAAATTTCTTCTTGTAAATGAAGTTCTGAGTTCCTCAGGGTGGCTTCATCTTGAGAATTTGACTCAGCATCACTTTCACTTAGGCCAGGAGGCAGCAGGTCACTCCACATCTTTTCTTCAGTAAGGAAGTAGCCACATGGCAGCCATCTTAGAACCCTGCCAACATCACAAGCATGGTGGTTTTTAATATTTATTTGCGAAGACGGAGAGAGAGGGAGAGAAAGAATGGCCACACAAGGGCCTCTTGCTGCTGCAAACCAACTCCAGATGCATGTGCCGCCTGTTGTATCTGGCATTATGTGGGTACTGGGGAATTGAGCCCTGGCCCTCAGACATTGCAAGCAAGCACCTTAACCACTGAGCTATCTCTCCAGCCCTAGCATGGTATTTTTTTTTTTTTACTCAGTTTTTAAAATTTTATTTATTTCAGAGAGCTAGATAGAGAGAGAGAATGGGTGTGCCAGGACCTCCAGCCACTGCAAACAAACTCCGCCATCTTCTGCAGCTGGCTTATGTGGGTCTTGGAGAATTGAACCTGGGTCCTTTGGCTTTGTAGGCAAGCACCTTAACTGCTAAGCCATCTGTCCAGCCCTTACTTTTTTTTTTTTTTTTTTTTTTTTTTTTTTTAATTTAAGAAAGAATGTGTGCCGGTGCCTCTTGCCACAGCAAATGAGCTCCAGATACATGCATCACTTTGTGTATCTGGCCCTACATGGGTGCTAGGGAATTGAATCCAGGCAGGCAGGCTGGCTTTGCAAAAGCAAGTGTCTTTAAACCACTGAGTCATCTCTCAAGCTCTATTATTTAATTTGTTGTTGTTGTTTTTTCAAGGTAGAGTCTCACTCTAGCCCAGACTGAACTGATCCTTGCTCTGTAGTTCTAGGCTGGCCTCAAACTCAGTGTTCTCCTAAGTGCTAGGATCAGAGACATGTGCCACCATGCCCAGCTGGTTTTGTTCTTTTATTTTTTTAAATTTATTTTTATTTATTTATTTATTAGAGACAGACAGAGAGCGCGTGAGAGAGAGAGAGTAGGTGCTCTAGGGCCTCCAGCTACTGCAAATGAACTCCAGACACATATGCCACCATGTGCATCTGGCTTATGTGGGAACCTGGAGACTCGAACCTGGGTTCTTAGGCTTCACAGGCAAGTGTCTTAACTACTAAGCCATCTCTCCAGCCTGGTTTTGTCCTTTTTTTAGGAATTTGAGATTGATTTGAGAGAGAGAGAATGGGCACATCAGGGTCTCCTGTCATTGCATACAAAATCCAGATACAAAGACCCTCAAAATAGAAAAAGATGATGACATCAAATTAAAGGAGAGACTAATGGAGAGAGGGAGGGGATATGATGGAGATTGGAGTTCTAAAGTGTAATGGGGAGAGGGGAGGGAAATATGTGTTTTTTGTATGTAAGTATAGAAGTTGTCAATAAAAAAAATAATAAAAATCCAGATACATAATGTCCATTTTGTGTGTCTGGCTTTATGTGGGTACTGGGCCTACAGGCTTTGTAAGAAGGTACCTTTAACCACTGAACCGTCTCTCCAGAATTCTGTTAACTTGACTTTTCTGAAATCCTTGTTAACTAGAATTTCATTTTTTTTTTTTTTTTTTTTTTTTTCCGAGAGAGAATGGGTGTGCCAGGGTCTCCAGCCAGTGCAAACGGACTCCGGATGCATGCACCACCTTGTGCATCTGGCTTACGTGGGTCCTGGGGAATTAAATCTGGGTCCTTAGGCTTCACAGGCAGGCGCCTTAACTACCAAGCCATGTCTCCAGCTCAGTTTTAAAAAATATTTTATATTTATTTACTTATTTATGAGAGAGGAGGAAGGAGAGAGGGAGGAAGGGAGGGAAGGAAAAAAAAAAAGCCGGGCATGCCTTTAATCCCAGCACTCGGGAAGCAGAGGTAGGAAGATCTCTGTGAGTTTAAGGCTGCCCTGAGACTAGTGAATTCCAGATCAGCCTGGCTAGAGCGAGACGTGACCTCAAAAACAACAACAACAAAAGTCATTGATCGTTTTGTGAAATTTAAAATTGGTTTCTCCGAATTCTATCTTCCTGAGATAGGAGGGAACAGTTCTCTTCATGAGCGCTGCTGTTTACTAGAGCTTGTCCTTGCCCAGAGGGCAATAAAACATTAGCATCCCAGGTCCTGAGAGACAGTCCACAAGTCCTGTACAATGAATGTATGCAGTAGGCTTTATTAAACAGGTTTCACAGATATAGTAAAGACAGAAACACCAGACAAGCAAGAGAGCCATCCATTGACATGGACAGAAGCCCCTAAAACTTGGAAACTCATCTGAGGGCTGAATTTTGGGGGAGGGTTAAGTACGTTGGGGCTGACTGCCTATAATTGAAAGTGTCCGAGGCTGATTGATTGTCTATTGAAAGCTTCTCTGCAACCAAGAAGTCATTGAATTGGGGAATAATGTGAGCTACCTGGTAAGTTATTGTAGAGGAATCATTTGTAACTGTCTGTAGCTGGCCACACTGTTTCTGGCTTTTATGCCAGAGTCCTACACTCTCAGAACCAAATCCCAACCCTTCTTCCCCTTCCCCGCCTGTTCTCAGTCAACCCTGTTGTTTCTAAGTTGACCATATAATTCCCAGAAGTGAGGATTTCTCCATCATTCCCTGTTCCTGTTTTTTGTGTTGCCCTGTGAACCCTTGAAGAAACATAGAAAAGGGATTTCCTGGGGTCCTCTGTTTTCCTGAAGAATTGTGGGTGAATTTCCTTCAGATCTGAAGCTCTTTTTCTCTTTTTTTTTTTTTTTAATTTTTTTATTTATTTACTTATTAGAGACAGAAAAGGAGAAAGAGAGAGAGAATGGGTGCACCAGAGCCTGTAGCCTCTGCAAACAAACTCCAGATGCATGTGCCACCATGTTCATCTGGCTTACGTGCATCTTGGGGAATCGAGCATTGAACCGGCGTCCTTAGTCTTCATAGGCAAGCACTTAACCGCTAAGCCATCTCTCCAGCCCTGAAGCTCTTTTCTCTTTTACATTAAGCTCTTTGCTCAGTAATCCTGGATGAAGTTAGCAAAGGTGATCATATTATTAAGGCTTTGCCTAGAATTTTGTGTCTTTAGATATAACCATCCTACTTCAAGGAAATAAAGGTTGACTTTATGAAGAGAAGAATAGCCCTTGGAGACACTGGTATTAGGTGATACTGGCTATCCAAAGTAAGATCTCAGCAACTTAATTTGTCTGGTAATTGGGGACAGAGATTCCCCTTATCTTAAAAGTGGGGGCCAGAGGACAGGGTTGAAAACCTTCAGAAGGCATAACTGGGCAGCCCAGTTCTTTGCAGCCTAAGGAGACCAGTACCTTTGATTGTGAGTACCAATAGCTACTGATGCCTTGGACACTAGTCTCTGGTTAGTACACCAAACTAGAAATTACTTGGAACATGAGTACATGAGCTACATTTACTCATGTAGCTGCCCAGGATATCAGGACATCAGAAGGCATAAGGAAGGAATGGAAAACTGTTAATCTTCCTTTATTCTGGACAGAGTGCTGGATTAATACAAGTGTGGTTGTCAGTTTTGGCAAATGTCTTTGGTCTTCATTTGGCTAGAACCCAGGAAAAATATGCTAGGAGTAGGCATTAAAAGAATTTGCACGGAAATCTCAGCTTATTTTGAAGCACAGAGAAAGAAATACCTTATGGCTATCTCCCTGCCCAAAAGAAAATAATACATGTCACTGGAATTCCCTCCCAATTCTGAAGGACCAAGAAGCTTGTGGTAGGATGAGTGAATATTCTTAGCTGTTAATAAATTAAAACTCAAAAAAAAAAAAAAACTCAATATGCAACTGGTTCATTCTGGATATGTGGGGTGGAGTGGTAACAGGTTCTGGGGGTCAGTAAATAACTTGATAAAAGGAGAAAGATCTACCAGCAATATTCTAAGCTACTTTAGGAAACTAGAAAGAAATCAGAAAATAAAAACAATAAAGGAACATTATGAACAATGCTACCTACAAATTTGGTAACCTAGAAATGAACTAATGGCTTGAAAGAGTATCTCCCAAAACTTCACAAGAAAAGTGGACAGTTTGGGGCTGGGGAAATGGCTGGTTAAGGCATTTGCCTGTGAAGCCAAAAGATCCCAGTTCGATTCTCCAGGACCCACATAAGCCAGATGCACAAGGGGCACATGCATCTGGAGTTCTTTTGCAGTGGCTTGAGGCCTTGGTGTGCCCATTCTCTCTCTGCCTGTCTTCTATCTCTCTGTCTCTGCTTGCAAATAAATAAATTAAAAAAAAATTAAATACCAAAAATAGTGGACCGTTCGCTAAACACATAAACAAATAGAACCAATAATTATTAAGTAGCAGACTTGCTTGTATCAAGTGGGTTTACTTGTGACTGAAAAATATGTAAAGAATCCTTTATACTCTAGAAAGATAGAAACAATGGGAATACTCCCTAACTTTGTGCGGCCAGCATTACCTTTTCAGCAAAATAGGAAACAAGAAAACTACACAGAAATGGAAAAACAAAACAAAACAAAAAAAACCTTCAAAAATATCAGCAAACAACTGTTAACAATGTATATAAAATACCTAAGTGGAATTTATCTTAGGCAAGGCTGGATCAACATTCAAAAAACAATACAATATATTGTCAGTAGACTAAAGGGGAAAAATGTCTGAAAGTTCAACTTTTCTTCATGATAACTCAGCAAGCCGGATGTGGTGGTGCATGCCTTTAATCCCAGCACTCAGGAGGAAGAAGTACGATCACTGAGTTGAAGGCCACACTGAGACTACATAGTGAATTCCGGGTCAGTGTGGGTTAGAGCAAGACTCTACCTCGAAGAAAAGCTAAGTACAGAGGGAAGACTCGTCAGTTTCATAAAGACCATCTGCACAAATGCTGAATCATAAAGGGGAAAACTTGAAGCTTTCTTAAGTGAGACCAGAATGTCACCCTTTAACTCCATGAGCAGTTATAACTCACAGACAAAAAAAGAAATGGCATAATAGGGAAATTTTTCATACATTGTATGATAATATGTAGATAATCTGGTGAAATAGTAGACCTATATATATAACTAGCAACTGTAAGGTTGTATGATACAAGATTTATATACATGTCAATTGTTTTCTTTTATACCTAAAGTGAATGTGGAAATCCAAATTTAAAACATTGCATTACTGGGTGTGGTGGCACATACTTTTGGTCCCAGAACTATTTGACACCCAGAAGATGAGGTAGGTGTATTACTGTTCAAGGGCAACCTGAACTACTTAGTTTCAGGTCAGCCTGGGTTAGAGTGAGACCCTGATTTAAAAAATTACAGAAGCACCCCAAACAACATTAAAAAATTAACACAATGAATCTGAAAATGGGCAGAAGGCCTGAACTGAAACCTTATGAAAAAAAAAAAACAGAACCCATGAAATATTCAACATGTCTCTAATGAGTTGCACACCTTTTAGAATGGCTAAGATCCTAAGCAGTAAACACCCAAATGCTAAGGATGTCTTATAACAGTAACTTTGATTAGTTGATGGGATGAAAAATGATGCATTATTTGTCTTGTGAAATCTAACATACTTTTTAATAAAAATTTATTTGAGAGAGATTGGGTGTGCCAGGGCCTTCAGGTACTGCAAACGTACTTCATTTGGCTTATGTGGGTCCTGGGGAATTGAACCTGGGGCCTTTGGCTTTGCAGGCAAATGCCTTAGGCACTAAGCCATCCCTCCAGCCCTCTTTTTCTTTTTTCCCAAGGTAGTGTCTCTCGCTCAGGCTGACCAGGAATTCACTACTAGTCTCAGGGTGGCCTTGAACTCATGATTATCCTCCTACCTCTGCCTCCCGAGCCCTGGTATTAAAGGTGTACACCACCACGCCCAGCAACCATCTTTAAAAAAAATTATGTATTATTAATTAATTTATTTAAGAGCAACAGAGAGAGAAAAAGGCAGACAGGTAGAGAATGGACATGCCAGGGTCTGCAGCCACTGCAAACAAACTCCAGATGCATGTGCCCCCTTGTGCATCTGGTATGTGGGTCCTGGAGAGTCGAACTGGGATCCTTTGCAGGCAAGTGCCTTAACCATTAAGGCATCTCTCCAGCCTCATTAAATTTATTTATTTATTTTTTTTTTTGGAGAGAGACACAGAAGGAGAGGGAGACAGATAGAGATAGGCGCGCCAGCAGCCTCTCAGTTGCTGCAAAGGAAATCCAGATGCGTGCTTCCCTTTGTGGTCAATGCAGCATTGTGCCCTTCCGTCACTTTGTATCTGGCTAAACGTGGGACCTGGAGATTGGAACTGGCGTTTTTAGGCTTAGGAGGCAGGCTCCTTAACTGCTAAACCATCTCTCCAGCCTGACTTTTTTTTTTTTTTTAATTAGCAACAGACAGAGAAAGAGGCAGAGAGAGAATGGGTTCACCAGGGCCTCCAGCCACTGCAAACGAAATCCAGATGCATGCTCCACCTTGTGCATCTGGCTTATGTGGGTCCTGGGGAATCGAGCCTCAAACCAGGGTCCTTAGGCTTCACAGGCAAGCACTTAACCACTAACCATCTCTCCAGCCCTAAGCCAATATAAACAGGTATATAGATATTACCTCATTTAAAATATGTATATATACATACATTTTGTTGCATGCAGAGATAGAATTGGCCTGCCAGGGCCTCTACCTTAGTCACTGCAAATGGCTTTACATGGGTTCTGGGGAATTGTACCTGGGTTATTAGGCTTTGCTAGTAAGGGCCTTAACCATTATTAAGCCATCTCTCCAGCCCCACCTCAGTTTTTTTAGAGCATAGAACATATTTTCTTTTTAGTATGTGAGAGTAGATTATAAATTCATAGTGGTAAAATTTAAAATGTTATTTTTAAAAGTTATTCCAGGCTGGAGAGATGGCTTCGTGTTTAAGGTACTTGCCTTTGAAGCATAAGGAATGAGGCTTGATTCCCCAGTACCCACTTAAGTCAGATTGACAAGGTGGTACATGTGTTTGGAGTTTTTAACAGTGGCTAGAGGACCTTACATGTCCATTCTCACTATCTGCCTCTCTCATAAATAAGTAAATAAAATTATTGCAAGGAATCTTAAGGCTTTATTCCAGACAAGATGCACAGTGCATTGGTTGTTTCCAAGCCTTTTTGCCTGTGCACTGTTACTATCACCGGCCACATAGGAAGGATGGTGACACCCTTATTGTGGTCAGTAGTCCAGATTTATTGTACTATGACTAAGAGTTCCCAATTTTGAAATACTGAGCTCAGCAAGAGTGGCAACTCCTTATGCTTTGAAGAGTAAGGAGATCTGCTGGTGAACAGCATGAAGTATAAATTAATATTTAAGGATTTGAAAGCCGGGCATGGTGGTGCATGCCTTTAATCCCAGCACTCAGGAGGCAGAGGTAGGAGGATCACTGTGAGTTCAAGGCCACTTGAGACTACATAGTGGATTCCAGGTCAGCCTGGGCTATAGTGAAACCCTACCTTCAAAAACAAAAGCAAAATAAAATATTGACCCTACAAGTTCCAGTGGGGCTGACTATACATACCTCTTTAGTTTGTTCTGTGACTGCTCGTTACCATCCTGTGCTCCACCTTCATCCTTGTAGCTTCTCAAATATGGCCCCCCCCCTTTTTTTTTTTTTTTTTTTTTTTTTTTTTTTTTTTTTTTTTTTGGTTTTGCAAGGTAGGGTCTCACTCTGGTCCAGGCTGACCTGGAATTAACTATGTAGTCTCAGGGTGGCCTCGAACTCATGGCGATCCTCCTACCTCGGCCTCCCGAGTGCTGGGATTAAAGGCGTGCGCCACCACGCCTGGCTCAAGAAGACCTATTTCTGTAAAAGAAAAACTGTTGCCAGGCATGGTAGCATCCACCTTTAAACTCAGCACACGAGAGGCAGAGGTAAGATGATTGCTGTGAGTTTGAGGTCAGTCTGAAACTATTGATAGAGTGAGACCCTGCCTTGAAAATCTTAAAAAAGAAAAAATGCCGGGCGTGGTGGCACACGCCTTTAATCCCAGCACTCAGAAAGCCAAGGTAGAGGGATTGCTCTGAGTTTGAGGCCACCCTGAGACTACAGAGTAAATTTCAGGGCTAAAAACAAACAAGTATTTATTTGCAGATGTGTGGGTGTGCCAGGGCCTATTGCCATGGAACCGAAACAAATAATAAGTGCTTGTGCTGCATTTTTTAAAGTTGTTTTTTTTTTTTTTTTTTGAGAGAGACAGAAAGGGAGAGGAAGACAGAGATGGGCGCGCCAGTAGCCTCTCAGCTGCTGCGAATGAAATCCAGATGTGTGCGCCTCCTTGTGGTCAAGTGCAGCATTGTGCCCTTGCATCACTTTGCATCTGGATAAACTTGGGACCTGGAGATTGAAACCAGCGTTCTTAGGCTTAGGAGGCAGGCGCCTTAACTGCTAAGCCATCTGTCCAGCCCTTAAAGATTTTTTAAAATTTATTTATTAGAGACAGAGGGAAAAAGAGAGGGAGAATGAGAATGTGTGTGCCAGGGCCTCTAGCCACTGCAAACAAACTCCAGACATGTGCACCCCTTGTGCATCTGGCTTACTTGGGACCTGGAGGATCAAACCGGTGCCTTTAGGCTTTGCAGGCATTTGCCTTAACCGCTAAGCCATCTCTCCAGCCCTGCTTTTTTTTTTTTTTTTTTTTTTTTTTTTTTTTTCGAAGCAGGGTCTCAGTCTAGCCCAGGCTGACCTGGAATTCACTATGTAGTCTCAGGCTGGCCTCAAACTCGCAGTGATCCTCCTACTTCTGCCTCCCAAGTGCTGGGATTAAAGGCATGTGCCACCACACATGGATCGCTTTTTATTTTATTTTATTTTATTTTTGGAGAGAGAGACAGATAGAGATGGGTGCGCCAGCAGTCTCTCAGCTGCTGTGAATGAAAGCCAGATGTGTGCGCCCTCTTGTGGTCAAGTGTGGCATTTTACCTTTGCATCTGACTAAACATGGGACCTGGAGATTGGAACTGCTGCAGATTGGAACCAGCATTCTTAGGTTTAGGAGGCAGGTGCCTTAAGCGCTAAGCCATCTCTCCAGCCCTTTTCTTTTTTTTTTTTTTTTTTTTTAAATGTGAGAGCAAGAGAGAATTGACACTCCAGGGCTTCTAACCACTGTAATCAAACCCCAGGCAGATGCGCCACCTTGTGTGCTTTTATGACCTTGCATTCTGTGTCACCTTGTGCATCTGGCTAACATGGGATTTGAAGAGTTGAACATGGATCCTTAGGCATCGCAGGCAAGCACATTAACCTCTAAGCCATCTCTCCAGCCCTTGTAGTGCATTAATTAGTCCTCTTCTATTTTGATGCCATCAGGTTTTTGGTCCTCCATCATTTATGACAACATGCTGATGAGCCCAATATTATGTAGGTCGTGGGTAACAACAGCTGCTGTGAGGTCATGAATGCACCAACCACTTTGCGTCTAGAAGACAGGATCCCCAAACACTCCTACCCATCCTTTTTTTTTTTTTGGTTAATTTTGTTTTGTTTTTCAAGGTAGGGTCTCTAGCCCTGGCTGACATGGAATTAACTATGTAGTCTCAGGTTGGCCTTGAACTCACAGCCATCCTCCTACCTCTGCCTCCCAAGTGCTGGGATTAAAGGCATGCACCACCACGCCCAGTCTTTCCCATCCTTTGGCCTTATATTCTTTTAGCCACCTCATTAATACACATTCTTTTAAAAATATTTTTATTTATTTGAGAAAGAGGGAAAGGTAGAGATAGGGAAAGAGTGACAATGGGTGCACTAGGGCCTCTAGCCACTACAAAGTCCAGAGGCATGTGCATCTGGCTTACATGGAACCTGGAGAATTGAACCTGGGTCCTTAGGTTTTGCAGGCATGTGCCTTAACCACTAAGCCATCTCTCTTGCCCTATTAAGCATTCTTCAATGTGTGCGGGGCCCCTGAAACAGAAGATATTACCTTCATAGTCAAATCCAGACTTGTCAGGCTTGGATTTAGGGTCTCCATTCATATCTTCTTCTTTTTTTTTTTTTCTATTTCCTTATCTTTCTCTTCTTTCCCCTTCCTTCCAACTCTCCTTTCCTTTCGTTTTTTTGTTGGTTTGTTTTTAACGAAGATTTTGTTACGTAGCCCAGGGTAGACTTTAATTTCTGTCCATTCTCTTCTCATAGCTTTCCATGTGCTGGGACTACCTGGCATTCCATATCTGGTGTAGCACATCTTTGGTTCCAGCACTTAGGAAGCTGAGGTAGGAGGATCAGTGTGAGTTTGTGTCCTGCCTGGGACTACAGAGTGCCAAGTCAGCCTGAGCTAGAGTGAGATCAAACCTTGAAAAACAAAAAACAAACAAAAAATTCTCTCTCCTCCTCCCTCTTTCTCACTGTCAAATAAAAAATTTAAAGATATGGCTGGACAAGGTGGCACAAACCTTTAATCCCAGGACTTGGAAGGCAGAGATAGGAGGATCACCGTTAGTTCGGGGCCACCCTGAGACTACATAGTGAATTCCAGATCAGCTTGAGCTACAGTGAGACCCTACCTTGTAACCCCCCCAAAAAAATATTTTAAAAATGGATTAGAGGGATGGCTTAGTGGTTAAGGTGCTTGCCTGCAAAGTCAAAGGACACAAGTTCGATTCCCCAGGATCCATGTAAGTCAGATGACAAAGGTAGTACATGCTTCTAGAGTTCATTTGCAGCAGTTCGAGACTCTGGTGCGTCATCTCTCTCCCCCCCACACCTCTTTCTCTGTCAAATGAATAAATAAAATTTTTAAAAAAAGTATTTAGGGCTGGGAATATAGCTCAATTGCAGTTTAAAAAAATATTTTAAAATTTGTTTTGTTTTTCGAGGTAGGGTCTCACTCTAGCTCAGGCTGACCTGGAATTCACTATGTAGTCTCAGGGTGGCCTTGAACTCACGGCAATCCTCCTACCTCTACCTCCTGAGTGCTGGGATTAAAGACATGCGCCACCACGCCTGACTCTGAATTCTTTTTATATGTTTTTCTACTAGGGTATCTAACTTGTGCATAATATAAATTTTTATATGTTTATATTTTTATTTATTTGTTTATTTGAGAGAAAAACAGGGAGAGAGACTAGGCACACTAGGGCCTTCAGCTGCTGTAAACAAACTCCAGACACATGTACCCCTTTGTGCATCTGGCTTACATGGTCCTGGGGAATCGAACCTGGGTCCTTTGGCTTTGCAGGCAAGCACCCTAACTGCTAAGCCATCTCCCCAGCCCAGTAGTAGAGTTCTTGCCTAGAAAGTACAAGGCCCTGGCATCAGTCTCTAATACCACAAAACAAATAGGCATATTTATTTATAATTGTTTCCTCTATCTAGGACAGTAAGAGCTTCTACAATTCTCATAAATGCCATACTTAGTACTACTATTTTTTAATAGTATTTAACATAAAATCTGAACTTCCAAACTTTTCATAAAACTCTCCATGTCAATCTTTGTTCCTTTATCCCACTTCTTGCTCTAGTCATGGTGTGATTCTTTAATTCCTGGGTGTTATACATTCGTGTTCGTGTCAAGGCTTTTGTGTCTGCCACTGCTGACTTACTTTTTCATCTGTTCTGGATCCAACCTCACTTCCTCCTGGAATTTCTGACCACATAGTCTAAGCTGGAACCCATGATATGTTTCTATATCACATGCTTTTAAAAATATTTTATTTATTTGAGAGAGAGAGAGGCAGATAAAGAGAATGGGCATGCTAGGGCCTCCAACCACTGCAAATGAACTCTAGACTCATGCATCATCTTGTGCTTCTAGCTTATCTGGGTACTGGGGAATTGAACCTGGATCCTTAGGTTTTGCATGCAGGCACCTTAACCACTAAGCCATCTCTTCAGCCCATGGTTTATTATTATTTAAAAATTTGGGAGCTGGGCGTGGTGGCGCATGCCATTAATCCCAGCAGAGGTAGGAGGATCGCAGTGAGTTCAAGGCCACCCTGAGACTATCAAGTGAATTCCAGGTCAGCCTGGGCTAGAGTGAGTCCCTACCTCAAAAAATAAACAAAAAAAAATTGGGGGTGAAGAGACAGCTTAGTGGTTAAGGCGCTTCCTTGTGACGCCTAAGGACCTGCATTTGATCTCTCTCCAGATCCCACATAAGCCAAATGCACAAAGGTGAGACAAGTGCAAGGTAGCACATGCACACTAGGGGTGCACGCATCTGGAGTTTGATTGCAGTGACTGAGGCCCTGGCACACCAATATTCTCTCTCTCTAAATAAATAATTTTCTTGACTGGGGAGATAGCTATGTGGATAAAGTGCTTGTCACAGAAGCATAGAGACCTGAGATCAGATCCCTACCACTCTTGTAAAATGCTGGACGTGTACTTATAATCCTAGCACTGAGAAAGCAGAAATATTCTAGGGCTTACTGGCTAGCTAATCTAGCTGAATAGGTGAGCTCCAAGTTCAGTGAAGGACTGTGTGTAATAATAAAAGGAGGAGGAGAAATGGAGGACACATGATATCAACCTCTGGCTTCTGTATGCACACATGTACAAGCTCCTGCTTTCATATGTGCACCCACACAAAATAGGCACACACGTGTCAAAAATATGCTTGCTTATGGCTGGGTGTGGTGGTGCATGCCTTTGCTGTGAGGTTGAGGCCAGTCTGAAACTACATATTGAATTCCAGGTCAGCCTGGGTGAGATTGGGACCCTACCTTGAAACAAACAACAAAAAAGTGTAATGTATATGTGCTTGCTTAGACAGCTGTGGTGGTACATACCTGTAATAACAGCACCCAGATGCTGAGGCTGGATGATCTTGTGTTCATGTGTTCTAGGTTAACTGAGGCTACATAGAAAGACTGAGTCAAAAACCAAACACAAGGTTGATGTGGTGATGTGTGCCTGTAATCCCAGCACTTGGTAAACTGAGGTAACTGAATTCCCTGAGTTTGAGACCAGCCTGGGCTTGAGTGAGATCCTACCTTAAAACCAAAACAGAAGAAAAGCTGGGCATGGTGGTACACACCTTTAATCCCAGCACTTGGGAGGTTTGAGGCCACACTGAGACTACATAGTGAATTCCAGGTTAGCCTGGGCTAGAGAGAGACCCTACCTTGAAAAAAAATACAATAAAAATTACTTATTTATCTTTCTTCCTGAATAGAGCATAAACTCATTAAAAAAAATTTTTTTTTTATTTACTTGCTAGGAGAGAGAGTGAATGTATGGGTTTACTATGGCCTTTTGTTCCTGCAAATGAACTTAAGAACATGGTCCTCTTTGTGCCTTTGGCTTTATATGGCTACTGGGGAATTGAACCCAAGCCAGCAGGTTATGCAAGCATGCACTTTTAACTATTAAGCCATCTTCCCAGCCTAAAAAAAAAATGTTTTTGTGTATTTGTGAGTAGAGGGAGTGGAAATAAGTGTAAATTCAAGATGCACGTGCCACTTTGTGCATCTGGCTTTACATGGTTATTGGGGAGTTGAACCCCAGGCTTGGCAGGATTTGTGAGCAAGCAAGCATCTTTACCTGCTGAGCCATCTCCCCAGTCCAAACTGAAGCTTCTTGAGATCAGATTCTTTGTATCTGTTGTATTTTTTACCAGTAACTTGACCTTCTAGTTTTGGAATGGATTAATTTGCCATTTTGACACCAGCCATTTGTTTCAGTTTCCTTTCCTTGGATAACTAATGAACATGACTGTCTTCAGTTTACAATTGGTCATTATTTATGAATTCTTTTTTTTTTTTTTCTGTTTTGGTTTTTCAAGGTAGGGTCTCACTCTAGCCCAGACTGACCTGGAATTCACTATGTAATCTCAGGGTGGCCTCGAACTCACAGTGATCCTCCTACCTCTGCCTCCCGAGTGCTGGGATTAAAGGCGTGTGCCACCATGCCTGGCTCTGAATTCTTCTTGTTATATGTTTTTCTACTTGGGCATCTAACTTGTGCATAATAGTTTCTAGGAGTATCAAGCAAATTGTGATGACTGCTAATGGATGGTTTCTTGTAGTAACTCATGTATTTTTGTAATAGATCCTGAAAGTGGGACTGAGAAGGAGCTCTCCATTGTAAACCACAAGTGTTCTAAAGAAACAAAAACCCCAGAATCCAATTCGCCAGAATTCTCCAGGACTAATCCACAGGCACCTGAGACCAAGGATGCTCAAGACCATGAACATCAGGGGGAAGAGAATCTGGCAGGTTCTGCTGGCCCCAGTTTAAAGAGAGTTGTTAGACCAGAGTCTGTTATGTGTAGGGAACATCCTCCAGAAGAGAATACCCAGGCATGTGGTACATTTGATAGACACTTGAAATCAAGCCAAAGTGTTGTTAGAATTCAAAGAAATAAAACAGGACAGAGAGTCTTTAAGTGTGATGTATGCAGCAAAACATTTAAATACAATTCAGACCTAAATCGCCATCATAGAAGTCACACTGGGGAAAAGCCCTATGAATGTGGTCCTTGTGGACGGTCCTTCACACACAGCTCAAACCTTATTTTGCACCAACGAATTCACACAGGGAATAAACCATTTAAATGTGATGAATGTGGGAAAACTTTTGGGCTTAATTCCTACCTCCGCCTCCATCAGAGAATTCATACTGGAGAAAAACCTTTTGGGTGTAGTGAATGTGGGAAAGCTTTCAGTAGAAGCTCAAGTCTTATTCAGCATCGCATAATCCACACGGGAGAGAAACCTTACAAGTGTAATGAATGTGGGAAAGCCTTCAGCCAGAGCCCTCAGTTAACTCAGCATCAGAGGATTCATACAGGAGAAAAACCCCATGGATGCAGTTGGTGTGGAAAGGCTTTTAGTCGAAATGCAAGCCTTATTCAGCATCAGAGGATTCACACAGGTGAAAAGCCTCACAAATGCAGTCAGTGTGGGAAGGCCTTCAGTCAGAGTTCCAGCCTTTTTCTCCATCACAGGGTTCACACTGGGGAGAAGCCCTATGTATGTAATGAATGTGGCAGAGCCTTTGGCTTCAACTCTCACCTTACTGAGCATGTAAGGATTCATACTGGAGAAAAGCCCTATGTTTGCAATGAGTGTGGCAAAGCCTTCAGCCGCAGTTCCACTCTCATGCAACATCGCAGAGTGCACACAGGGGAGAAGCCCTATCAATGCACTGAGTGTGGAAAGGCCTTTATCCAGAGTTCCCAGCTCACCCTACACCAACGTGTCCATACAGGAGAGAAGCCATATGAGTGTGGGCCCTGTGGGAAAGCCTTCAGTAGGAGGTCAGCCCTTACTCAACATCAGCGGATTCACATGGGGGAGAACCCTCATGAATTTGGATGTGGGCCAGCCTTTGTTTATGACTCTAGCCGTCTGCCCACTAGAGAAAGACAGGGTAGAGCCTTCAGCCGTGGTGCAAACCTTGTTTTGCACTGGACAATCCATAGTGGTGAAAAATCCCTGGGATGTAATGAATGTGGGAAAACTTTGAGCCCTACACCACAACCCACTGAACATCAGACAATTCAAGCTGGGGAGAAACCCTGTAAAGGCCAAGAATGTCGAAAAGCCACTGGAGGCTCAGCCCTTACTCAACATCAGGTTGCTCATGTTGGAGAGAAACCTTTGAATGATGGATCTGAAAGATATTTAATTCATATCAAAAAAGTTTTTCAAGAAAGACATTTTTAATGTGATAACTATGAGAAACAGTTTATTAATAGTTCATTTTATGTTTGATAGAATGGCATAATGAAAGTTAAATAAGATTTCTAACAATACTAGCAGACTCAAGTGTAAGGAGGTTAGGGTCCATGTGGCCCACTGTTTTTCTCCACATCAGGGTCTGATGTGACTTAGCAGCCACTACCAAGTAAAGGCCAGCATTCCATCAAAGGGCTGAACTTCAGTACCAATGAGTGGTCACTGAAAGGTCTCAAGTATATGCAGATACCTGAAGCAGTCTTGAAAGACAGATTCTGATCTGCGATGTTGGATTTATCATCTTCAAGAATATTGACAATGACAAGGACATCATGTGTAAAATTATGCAGATGGTCTGGGGACCAAGGTGGCTCTATTGGAGGCCAGGCTGGGCATAGATTCTCCCAAAGTGAAGGAAACCAAGGCATTGAGGCAGCCACTGTGAGGCCTAGAGTAGGGGTTACACAGATTGTAGAAAGTACTACACGGAGTCAGGATTGCAGCTGCACTGATGCGCTGGGGTGGGTCTTACTGAGACAGTGACAACAGCTGCAACAAAAATTTTTTGCTGGAGCTGGGTGTGATGGTATACACCTTTAATCCCAGCACTGGAAGCAGAGATAGGATTGCCAGGAGTTCAAGGCCACTTTGAGGCTACATAGTAAATTCCAGGTCAGCCTGGGCTAGGAGACCCTACCTTGAAACACACATACACACACACATATAATTTCAAGACTTTAGGAGCTTCTCTGAGTCGTTAATGTGCTTAAGCCCACCTTGTGGTCCCACTTTTGCAGTCATTTTAGTTGTGATCTTGGTAGCAGCCAGACTGCTTCTAATCCCCCTGATGGCCTCTGTACTAGACTTTAGAAAAAAGTACTGTCCATTTTTACACTTTTTTTTTCGAGGTAGGGTCTCACTCTAGCCCAGGCTGACCTGGAATTCACTATGTTGTCTCAGGGTGGCCTTGAACTCACAGTGATCCTCCTACCTCTGCCTCTGGAGTGCTGGGATTAAAGGTGTGTGCCACCATGTGTGGCTGCATTTTTACACATTTTAAAAACATTTTGAAAAGCACTTCAGATTTTACTTTTTGATACTATTAGCCATTTGTTAATTTGTTTTATTTTGAGACAGGATCTATATAGCCCTGGATGGCCTGGAACCCACTATGTAAACCAGGCTGGCTTCAAATTTGCAGAGATCCTCCTGCCTCTGCCTCCCAAGGGCTAGAATTATAGGACTGAACTGTCACATCTGGCTTGAGCCATGGATTTTAAATGAATCAATGTGTGAACCTTTACTTTTACTTTTTTATTTTAGGGGGTTTGTTAGTTTGGTTGCTTGTTTCCTGTTTAGAGTGTTCACCCTCTGAATGTTTTTTGTCAGAAGCTAAACCAGTTTTATCTTTGTGCAGCTCTATGATGCTTCTGAATATAGAATAGTTGGATACCATCTGGCATCTGGGCTTTCCCAGCTTTCATGTCCACTATACTGTATGCTCCTGTGTCAGTGCAGACATCAATGAGGTTCTTAAAGTTGTTTGTTTATATTGCCCTTTTTACTGGAAAACAAATGCATACCCCATAGATATTGTATTTGCTACAGCTAAGGAATTCTTGTACACCATTTCCTTAAAGCCAAATAAAAGACCATGTGAAACAAAAATAAAACAAGCAAAGCAAGTTGGATGACTGCTAGTCATTACATTTGAAACTAAACATAAGAGAATTCATTGTGGAAAGTAAAATTGTAAGGTTACTGTGTGGTACCATGCTCAGATACTATGCTAAGTGAGTGGAGAGCACCATCCAGTTCTGAGACTACCTCGCCATCCTGACTTCCTTGAGAATATCCCTCTTCAGTCTCGTGTGAGTTTCCAGCCTTTCCTCTTCCCTCACCATGCCCTGAACTGGCTAGGTCCTCATTGCCCACAGGGCAGAACTCCATTCTCAGTTTAGGCATTTGAAATTTTTTTGTGTGTGGTTGTTTGTTTGTTTGTATTTTTTGAGGTAATGTCTCACTTTAGCCCAGGCTGACCTGGAATTCACTATGTAGTCTCAGGGTGGCCTTGAACTCATGGTGATCTTCGTACCTCTGCCTCCCTAGTGCTGGGATTAAAGGTGTGCGCCACCACGCCCGGCTTTGAAAAATGAAATTGTATTTTCCAATTCTGAAGAACTCAACAGTTCAGCAAAGGAGGGAACTGAAGGGGCCAGTAAAGCAGATGCTGCAAATTCTCACAAGAACTGTGATTACCAATAAGTTGTTTTTTTTTTTTTCAAATCTTTTTTTCTGAGATGAATTTCCAGACACAGTTAATGGGATGTAGGGGTTTATTTCAGGCTTAAAGATCCAGGGGAAGTTCCCATAATGGCAAAAGAGGATGGCTCCCTTTCACAGATCCAAGCAAAGAGAAAACCACCTGCAGCCAGCCAGCACCACAAACAAAACCTCAGCAACCAGCAGGGACACAGGCAGAACTCAGACTGTATATCTTTAGGCTGGAAACAGATCTGCCTCCAGTAACACTTTCAAGCTGGACCCCAGGATCTGCCTCTAGTGACACTGGCTTTTTTTAACAGGGTCTTATAGACAGGCTGCTGGAAATCCAAGTGTTTTATTTAAAATATATTTTGTTTGTTTATTTGAGGGAGAAAAAGAGACAAAGAGAAAGATAATGGGTGCACCAGGACCTCCAGCCACTGCAAATGAACTCCAGATGCATGCACCCCCTTGTTCATCTGACTTACGTGGGTCCTGGAGAATTGAACCGGGATTCTTTGGCTTTTCAGGCAAATGCCTTAACTGCTAAGCTATCTCTCCAGCCCTTTTTTTGTTTTTTTGAAGTAGGGTTTCACTCTAGCCCAGGCTGACCTGGAATTCACTATGTAGCCTCAGGGTGGCCTCAAACTCATGGTGATCCTCCTTCCTCTGCCTCCTGAGGGCTGAGATTAAAGATATGTGCCACCATTTGAGGCTGGAAAACAAGTTTTTTTTTGTTTGTTTGTTTGTTTTGAGGTAGGGTCTCACTCTAGCTCAGGCTTACCTGGAATTAACTAATGTAGTCTCAGGTTGGCCTTAAACTGATGGTGATCCTCCTACCTTTACCTCCTGAGTGCTGGGATTAAAGGCATGCGCCACCACACTCGGTTCTTGGAAATCCACGTTTTAATAAAAACCCGTGGGTCTATTGGGGAGCATAACTATCACACCATCCTTCCCCCTCCTGTAATCATTTACTGCCAATAGCTACTCAAGGAGGAGAGGGACTTCATGAACCACTCTACTGTCCATGACAGAATGTTGATAGGCCCAATCTTGTTCAGGTCTTGTGCAAGTAACTACAGCTGCTGAGTTTGAGTGCAATGGCAATTTCATGTCCAGAAGACAGCTTTTCACAGCACTCCCCTCTATCCTTTTGATACACGTTTTTTATCTATTTATTTTCAAGGAGAGAGAGATTGTGAGATGGGCACACCAGGGACTCTTGCTGCTGTAAATGACTCCAGACACAGGCACCACTTTGTGAATCTGACTTTACGTGAGGACTGGGGAATCAAACCCAGGCTTTGTAAGCAAATTCCTTAACCACTGAGCAATCTCTCCAGCTCTAAATTCTTTTGGGAGTTTGTGGTCCTCACCATTCCCAGGAGTCATTGGCCACGATGTCCCAGGTGCAAGAGGAGTTGGGGGGGAAGTAGGGTCCGTCTTGGAGCAGCGGGTGAATGTGATGATGGGCAATGAACACCCAGGAGACAGTCTGATGGGCAGCACTCATTTATTCAACAGGGGAGTGGGTTTATAAACACTTGAGAAAGGTTGAGACAGCGCATACAGACTATATGGCAATTGGATACATAGTTTATGGGTTGCTAACTAATTGGTTGAAAGGCAGAAGTGTAAGGGAGATAACAGGAATGGCGGAAAAGCTACGTGACATCATCCACATAAGGGTCTGTGGGGCTGCTAGCCACAAGGTTAGGAACTGTGGGGGACGGGCAAAGCCTGACTTATGGAATGGTCAAGCTTTTGGGATCAAGAAGGGGGTTCTTCTGCCCACTCTAGGTGATGACAGGGCACACTACAAGCTTGCCTGAGGGTAGGGAAGACCAGTCGCTGTCACCAGGGTGGGTTCCCAACGATAGGGCCAGCTGCAACCCCATAGCCCAAGGTCCCCGGCAATGTCCAACAGTTCAGGCCAGCCTCCTCCCAGTCCCAGCCCGTATTTAGCAATGCCCAACAGGGGTTTTTTTTTTTGGTCTTGATTTTTTTGGGGGGAGGGGCACTTTTCCAGGTAGGGTCTCACTCTAGTTTAGGCTGACCTGGAATTCACTCTGTAGTCTCAGGGTGGCCTCAAACTCACAGTGATCCTCCCCCCTCTGCCTCTGAAGTGCTAAGATTAAAGGTGTGCACCACCATGCCTGGCAATTTTAATTTATCACAGAGAGAGAGGGAGAGAGAATGTCACACTAGTTCCTCTAGCTACTGCAAACAAACTCCAGGTACTTGTGCCATCTCGTACATCTGACTTTATGTAGGTACTGGGGAATTGAACCTGGGTCCATTGGCTTTTCAGGCAAGCACCTTAACCACTAAGCCATCTCTTCAGCCCAAGAAAAAAAATTTTTTTTTTTTTTTTGGTTTTTCGAGGTAGGGTCTCACTCTGGCCCAGGCTGACCTGGAATTAACTATGTAGTCTTAGGGTGGCCTTGAACTCACAGTGATCCTCCTACCTCTGCCTCCCGAGTGCTGGGATTAAAGGTGTGCGCCACCACGCCCAGCTTAAGAAAAATATTTTTATGTATTTATTTATGTATTTATTTGAGAGAAAAAGCAAGTATAGGCACACAGGGCTTCCTGACACTACAAAGAAACGTCAAATACATGTGCTATTTTGTGCATTGGAGAGAGACGGAGAGAGGGAGAGGGAGAGGGAGACAGATAGAGAATGGGCGCACCAGCAGCCTATCAGCAGCCTCTCAGCTGCTGTGAATGAACTCCAGATGTGTGCGCCCCTTTGTGGGCAAGTGCAGCATTGTGTCCTTACGTCACTTTGCATCTGGCTAAACGTGGGACCTGGAGATTGGAACTGGCGTTCTTAGGCTTAGAAGGCAGGCGCCTAAACCACTAAGCCATCTCTCCAGCCCATCTGTCTTTTTTTAAAAAAACTTTTGCCACTCAGACTGCATCCTCTCCCTCCAGCACCCCCAAAGGAGAGCAGGAATAATCATCAATGGCAAGTGGCAGTTGCAGCAAAGCAACACTAAGAGTAGGCTTCACCCTCAGGAGAGAACATGATGCCTTCTTGTGGTTTCCGGTGCTCTACACAGTCATAGCAACTTCTCCGGTAACGAACTATAGAAATGATCCCTGAAAGTATAGTCTTTGTGCATCTGTCTTTACATGGGTACTGTGGAATTGAAAAAGCCCATCAGCCTTTACAAGCAAAAGCCTTTAACCACTGAGACATCTTTCCAGCTCCATTATCTCACTCAGCTCCATCATCTCACTCATATTCTTTTTTTTTTTTTTTTTTTTTGAGGTAGGGTCTCACTCTAGCTCAGGCTGACTTGGAATTCACTAAATGTAGTCTCAGGGTGGCCTTGAACTCATGGCAATCCTCCTACTTCTGCCTCTTGAGTGCTGGGATTAAAGGCGTGCATCACCACACCTGGCTTTTTTTTCACTCATATTCTTTTTTGTCTTTTTAAAAATTAAATTAAATTAATTTATTTATTTGAGAGAGAGAAAGAGGCGGGGGGGAGAGAGAATGGGTGCACCAAAGCCAGCCACTGCAAACGAACTCCAGTTGCATGCGCCCCCTTGTGCATCTGGCTTACATGGGTCCTGGAGAATCGAACCAGGGTCCTTTGGCTTTGCAGGCAAACGCCTTAAGCGCTAAGGCATCTATCCAGCCCTCACTCATATTCTTTTTTTTTTAAGTTTATTTATTTATTTATTTATTTTTAGAGGAGACACAGAGACAGACAGAGAGGGAGAGGGGGACAGATAGAGATGGGCATGCCAGCAGTCTCTCAGCTGCTATGAACGAAATCCAGATGTGTGCACCCCCTTGTGGGCAAGTGTGGCATTGTGCCCTTGCGTCACTTTGCATCTGGCTAAACGTGGGACCTGGGGATTGGAACCACTGGAGATTAGAACCAGCGTTCTTAGGCTTAGAAGACAGGCGCCTTAACCGCTAAGCCATCTCTCCAGCCCTCACTCATATTCTTAAGTGTTCATTTTCCTTGATGTTCCCTGAGCTTTGGAGAGGTGATATCAATATTCCATTGAGGGCTGAGCACTCAACAGTTACTTATTCTCAGCACTTTGGCCAGTTTTGAATGTTCACAATAACCACTGTCCAACGCAAAAAGAAGCTTCTCTGACCAAAACTGAGAACACCCCTTGGGCATTACTAAACACGGGCTGGGGCTGGGACTGTGAGGAAGCTGGGCTGGGCTGTTGTACATGGCTGGGGACCTTGGGCTGTGGGGGTTGCAGCTGGCCTTATTGTTGAGAACCCACTCTGGCAATGGAGCTGGCCCTCCCTCCTCAAGGTTGTAGTGTGCCCCATCTTTGCCCAGAGTGGACAAAACTGGCAGTCCCTCCCCCCTTATTCCAAAAGCACTTGAACATTCCATAGTCAGGTTTTGCACCCCCCCCACCCCAGTTCCTGACACCCAGGAACAGCAAGGACCCACAACCCTTTGTCTATGGACATAAATATTTAGAATTCAGTTTTATACATTTAGACACATGTTCATTTAGCAAAACAACAGTACTAGCTTTTCCCCTATGGCCTATGATCTCCCCAACCACAGGCTTTTGACTGGGTTTATACTACCAGCTATAAATTCCTTCACGTGGAGTGGGCTCAAATCCAATCAGAAAGCACTTGGCTACCCCATAACAGTCATGTCACTATTGCACCACTGGGTACATCTTGCCTGGCTTGTTAGTTGTGTAGCATGCAGGGCCCACGATTGCTTAAGGTTGTTGATGAGTTTCCCCCCAGCAGCCTACATAGCTCAATTCCAGCTTGATTTCTCAGTGTCTTGTTACCAAATCATGTAGTATCATCAGCATTAGGATCTTATCATCGAGTGATGGTTTGCAACCAAAAGCAACAGCAATATCTATTATTTTGGTGAGCCTCCCTTATTAACAACTAATGGGGTGGTATCCCAACCCTGGCCCTGGGATTTCATTTAATAATTTATGGCTTTTGTGAGCAACTACACAGGATACTCCTTTCCATTTTTAATTTTTTTTATTTGCGTGCGTGTGTGCGTCCGTGCATGCGTGTGTGTGTATGGGTGCACCAAGTCCCCTTACAGCTGCAAATAAACACCAGATGCTTGCATCACTTTTTGCATCCAGCTTAAGTCAGTGGCTTGGGACTTGAACTTGGATGGGCAGGCTTTGCAAGCAATTGCCTTTATGACTGAATCATTTCCAAGGCCCTTATCAATTCATTTTTATCATTTTTTTTGAGGTAGGGTCTTAACCAGGCTGACCTGAAATTCACTGTAGTCTCAGGCTGGCTTTGAACTCACAGTGATCCTCCTACCTTGTCCTCATGAGTGCTGGGATTAAAAGCATACACCACCAACCAGGCTATCATTTCAAAAATTTTCATTCATCATGCCGGGCGTGGTGGCACACGCCTTTAATTCCAGCACTCGGGAGGCAGAGGTAGGAGGATCACTGAGAGTTCGAGGCCACCCTGAGAATACATAGTTAATTCCAGGTCAGCCTGGACCAGAGTGAAACCCTATCTTGCAAAACCAAAAAATAAAAAAATAAAAAATAAATAATTATCTATTTTATTTATCTGAGAGAGAAAATGATGCATATATATATAGAGAGAGAATGGGCACACCAGGACCTTCATCCAGTGCAAACAAACTCCAGAAGCTTGTACCTCCTTGTGCATCTGGCTTAGGTGGGTCCTGGGGAATCAAACCTGGGTCCTTTGGCTTTGCAGGCTAGCACCTTAACTGCTAAGCCATTCTTAAAGCTCTATCATTATTTTTTACTATTACTTATTTTTTTAATAGTTTAAGCCTTTTAAAAAATTTATTTATTTATTGGGCTGGAGAACAGGCTCTAAATTTAATCTGCAGTTTGATTTTTTTTTTAAATTTATTTGGTGGGGAGGTTGAGGTAGCATCTCACTCTAGCCCAGGCTGACCTGGAATTCCCTATGTAGTCTCAGGGTGGCTTTGAACTCGCAGCGATCCTCCTACCTGTGCCTCCCAAGTGCTGGGATTAAAGGAGTGTGCCACCACACCCAGCTATTTTATTTTTTACTTATTTAGAGAAGGGGAAAGAGAATGAGTGTGCCAGAGCTTCTAGCCACTGCCAACAAACTCCGGACACATGCGCCAACATGTGCATCTGGTTTACATGGGCTCTCAGGAGTCAAACCTATTTCCTTTGGCTTCTTAGGCAAGCATATTAACTCCAAAGCCATCTCTCTACCTCTAGTTTGATTTTCTTTTCTTTTAAAATATATTTTATTTACTTATTTGAGAGAGAGAAAGAGTCGGGGGGGTAGAGAATGGGCACACTAGGACCTCCATCCACTGTAAATGAATTCCAGATGCATGTGCCCCCTTGTGCATCTGGCTTACAAGGGTCCTGGAGAGTTGAACCATGATCCTTTGGCTTTGCAGGCAAACATCTTAAATGCTAAGCTATTTCTCCAGCCCCCTCCCCTTTTTTTGTTTTTCAAAATAGGGTCTCGCTGTAGTCCAGGTAGACCTGCAATTCATTCTGTAGTCTCACGGTGGCCTTGAACTCATGGTGATCCTCCTATCTCTGCCTCCGCAGTGCTGGGATTAAAGGCGTGCACCACCATGCCCAGCTTTTTAAAAAAAAATTTATTATTATTATTTTATTTATATTTTTGGAGAGAGACACAGAGAGAGACAGATAGAGAGGGAGAGGGAGACAGAGATGGGCACGCCAGCAGTCTCTCAGCTGCTGTGAACAAAATCCAGATGCGTGCACCCCCTTGTGGTCAAGTGCGGCATTGCGCCCTTGCGCAATGTTGTGCATGTTTGGTTTTTCAAGGTCTTGTCTCACTCTCATCCAGGCTAAATTGGAATTCACTATGTAGTCTCAGAATGGCCCCACATTCATGGTGATCCTCATACCTCTGACTCCCTAGAGCTGGGATTAAAGGCATGCACCATCACACCTGGCTCTTGATTTTCTTATTGAACCTAACAAAATAATAGGAAGAGACAGTGCCCATATTGTAATTTTTCTGTAAGTCCTCCCTAAAATGCATATGGAATTCTCTGTTTTCTGTGCCTTTAATACCAAGGTGCTAGGGGACAATTTGTTTTTGCAATACTTCCCCCAAATTGGACCTTGGGATGACTCAGAAGGCACCATAATGCTGAGAAGAAGGGACAGAGGAGTGCTCAGCACTGAAACATCTCTAACACACCTTCCAAGGCTCAGAGTCAATTGTGGATGAGGTGGTGGAAAGAATATAAGAGCCAAAGGAAGAGTAGGACTCCTTACAACATGTTCCTCCAGACATAAAATGGCCTGGATATCCATGACCTCACAGTGCCTGACACTACCCACACAAGACCATCCTAATAGGAAATCAGCTTAATGAACTAAGGAGGTCACTACAAGACATGAGTAAGGTAATAGAAATACTGAAGAAAAACAAGGTAGAAATTCAAACACTGAAAAACACAGTCAGTCAAATCAAAAATTCTGTGGAAAGTTTCACCAGTAGAATGGATGAAGGAGAGAACAGAATATCCAAACTATATGACCAGGTGGCAGATCTAATATAGTCTAACAAGGAGAAAGACAAACTGATAGGAAAGTATGAATGGGAATTCCAAGATATCCAGGACACTATGAAAAGATCAGGGAAATATCATGGTTTATTGTCTGTAAGTATAGAAGTTGTCAATAAAAAATTTAAAAAATAAAATAAAACAAATTAAGTAGAACAGGGACTAGTTCGGAAGAAGAATGGATTCAGTGGAAGGGGAATGGGTAGAGGGGCCAAGGATGGTGGTGGGAGGGAATTATGATCATAGTATATAATGTGTATGTATGGAGTTTGTCAATAAAATGTTAAAAAAAAAAAAAGCCAAAGGAAGGGTAGGACTGATTACAATGTAATCTTCCAGACACAAAATGACCTGAATATCCTTGATTTCATAGTGCCTTGGCACTACCTATCCAAGAACTTCATAATAGGAGGAAAATAGGGTGACATCAAAATAAAAGAGAAACTAAGTAAGAGGGGGAGGGGATATGATGGAGGATGGATTTGTGGAGGCAAAGTGGGGGTCAGGAGGGAGTTATCATGGTTTATTGTCTATAATTATGGAAGCTGTCAATAAAAACTTTTAAAAATGCAAATTTCTGTAAAGACCCACCAATTTGTTCAGAGTAAGTTGAATACACAAGCATACAGGAAATTTCTAATTATTGTTAGAAACTGTTTGAGAAACACTTTAAAAAACAAAGTCCAAAGTTGACTTCACTACATCTCCAATTCACCCTTATCCCTATCCTTGAATAAATTTAATTCATTGATTACCTCTCTAAATAAGATTGGAAGTGAGGTTTGGAAAAAGACATGAAAATGTTTAAAAACACAATTAAGATATGTTGGAACTGGACCTCCCAGATGATTGTAACTGCGTTGTTCAAACTGAACTCATACAAGACATACAAAGTCCACAAATAATCACCAAAGGTCTCGATGGAGAAATAACCAATTAGGAAGAAGGACTCTCTAATTTCTTTTCTTTTCCTTTTTTTTTTTTTTTTTTTTTAAATTTTTTTAAGGTAGGGTCTCATTCTAGCCCAGGCTGACCTGAAATTCACTCTGTAGTCTCAGGGTGGCCTTGAACTCATGGCAATCCTCCTACCTCTGTCTCCCAGGTGCTGGGATTAAAGGTATGTGCCACCACACCTGGCTAAGATTCTTTAATTTCTTAACATAATCACTTAAAGCTATAGGTTTCTCTTTTAGGACTGTCTTCATTGTATCCCATAGATTTTGGTATGTTGTGTCTTCATTATCATTTGATTCTAGGATTTTAAAACTATGTATATTTATTTGGGTCTGGAGAGATGGCTCAGCATTTAAGTTTCTTGCCTGCAAATCCTACAACCAGGTTTCAATCTCCCAGTACCCTTGTAAAGCTGGATGCACAAAGAGGTGCATGCATCTGGAGTTCATTTGCAATGGCTAGAGGCCCTGGTGTGCCCATTATTTCTTTCTTTCTTTCCCTCTCCCTTTGTCTCTCTCTCTCTCTCCTTTTGCAAATAAATAAATAAATAAATAAATAAATAAATAATTTTTTTTTTTTTTTTTTTTTGGGTTTTGCAAGGTAGGGTCTCACTCTGGTCCAGGCTGACCTGGAATTAACTATGTAGTCTCAGGGTGGCCTCGAACTCTCGGTGATTCTCCTACCTCTGCCTCCTGAGTGCTGGGATTAAAGGCATGTGCCACCACGCCCGGCATAAATAAATAAAATTTTAAGCATACATTTATTTACAGAGGGAGAGAGAGACTCTGTTCCATGTATTAGCATTATATGCCATTGTAAAAGATGACACTTTAGCAGAGCACATTACAGTCACATGAAAAGGTATTTAAAATTTTTATTTGTGAGGCTGGAGAGATTGTTTAGTGGTTAAGGCACTTGCCTGCAAAGCCTAAGGACCCAGGTTTGACTCCCCAGTACCCATGTAAGTCAGATGTGCATGGTGGTGCATGCATCTGGAGTTCGTTTACAGTGGCGAGAGGCCCTGGTGTTCCCGTTCTTTCTCTCTCCTTTCTCTGCTTCCCCCCACCCCTTTTTCAAATAAATAAGTAAAAATAAATTAAGACATTTATTTGTGAAATGAGAGAGAAAGAACACTCCAGGGCCTCTTGCCACTGCAAATGAATTCCAGATACATGTGTCACTTTGTGCACCTGGATTACATGGGTACTGAAAAATCTAACCTGGGCCTTCAGGCTTTGCAAGTGCCTTTCACCACTGAGCCAATATTTGGCAATTTCTTCTGATCAAAGTCACATTCTTAGCCAGTCGTGGTGGTGCATACCTTTAATCCAGCACTCAGGAGGCAGAGGCCTCTCTGAGACTACATAGTCAATTCCAGGTCAGCCTGGGCTAAAGCAAGACCCTACCTTGTAAAACCAAAAATAAATAAACAAACAAATAAATAAACAAATAAATAAATAAAATCAGATTCCTTAAAAGTTTTTAGATTACTTGTATTAAAAAATGTCTGGAATCTCTGGGAAAGATAAGAATTTACAGCCATTAGCCTTTTTTATTTTCTAAATCAACTTAGTTTCATCTATTATCTCAGTTATACATAGTAACTTACAAAAATATACAAAGAAAAATTTTAAATATTTCTATAATCAACATAAAATAAGTTTGGCAAGAATAAAGAGGTTTGTTTAAAAAGATGAGGTGAGCTGGGGAGATTGTTCAGTGGTTAAGGTTCTTACTTGCAAAATCTGACAGCCTGGGTTTGATTCCCCAGGACCCACATAAAGCCAGATACAAAGTGGTGCATGCACCTGGAGTTTGTTTGCAGTGGCAAGAGTTCCTGGCATGCCATTCTCTCTCTCTCTCTCTCTTTCCTTTCTCCTTGCAAATAAACAAAAAACAAATTGGGGGCTACAGAGATGGCTTAGTGGTTAACATGCATTCCTGCAAAGCTTAACAACCTGAGTTTGATTCCTCAGTATCCATGTAAAGTGAGCTGCACAAAGTGGCACATGTGTCTGGAGTTCATTTGCAGAGGCTGGAAGTGCTGGGACACCCATTCTCTCTGTCTTTTTTTCCTCTCTATTTCTCTCGGTGTACAAATAACTAACTATATTTTTTAAACTTTAAAAATTTTTAAGCATCAGGTGACTTGGAGTCCATATAGGTGGGTTGGAGGTTCGATCTTAAGAGACGGACCAGACCCTAAAACTGGCTTGTCCACAGACAGACAGATAGACTAGGGATGTCAATGGCACTAGATGTGGGCCATCAGGTCCTAAGTTCTACTTAACTTCCACCGCAACCTTCTGTGAGTGTGGTGTAGACATTCTTGGAATGTAAGTCTCATCTCTGCCTCCATGTGGTCCAGCAGCACCCTAAAGAACAGTGTAGACAGCCTCAGGCATGCCAAGGCTCCTTGCAGAAAGCTCCTGTGTGAGCACAATTTTCCTGGGGAGCATGGTCACTGTGAGCTTTGCTGGCAAGCAAGGATGGCAAGCAGGGGCCTCAGCCTCTGAACATTCCAGAGGAGGGGGAGGGGCAGCAGTAGCAGCAAGGGCTCTGGAGAGAGTGAAGGGCAGGAGAGTACCTGTGAGTGCAACATATGTCTGGACACTGCCAACAATGCTGTCACCAGCCTGTGTGGCTACCTCTTCTGATGGCCGTGTTTACAGCAGTGGTTAGAGACCAGACCTACCAGACAGGTGTGTCCAGTTTGCAAAGCTGGCATCAGCTGAGACAAGGTCATCCCGTTCTATAGCAGAGGTAGTACTGTTCAACAAGACCTCAGAGAGAATGCCCCTCCTCCTCCTGAAGGCCAGAGCCAGAAAATGGAGGGGGGTTTCAAGGATTTGGATTTGGAGATGGTAGATTCCAGGTTCCTTTTGGAATTGAGGCATTTCCACTCGGTATATTTGCCACATCATTTAACATAAATGATGGATGGCCTCCTCCCGCTGTCCCTGGGACACCCCAGCACATGGACGAGCAGTTCCTGTCATGCCTTTTCTTGTTTGTAGCCCTGGAGATCATTTTATGGCTCCTGATTGCCTAATGCTGGGCTCCTTCCTGTCTGCATCCATAGCAAAGCCTCTGAACTGGAAATGTACCACCCACATTCCTGGTGTTTGGCTTCCTGGTTAATCCTGACCATTGGAGTCAGGGGTCAGAAATATATGAAGGAGTCTATTATCTCCTGTAGAGCTTTGGAACTCAAGACCAGTTGACGAGGACCCCCAAGTGTCACCATTGCTGTAAACACTCTTTATAACCTCAGGCCTTGGTGTTGAGTTCCCTTTCATTGGTGGCAATGTGAAGCCATGTTCACCAAATTCTATTCATCAAGTTCTGACTAGACACAGGGAAGAGATGGGAAGAAAGAAACAGGTTATCTTTACCCTGAGTTTCATATTGCAAAAATAAAGGAATGAACCAAATGGTATTTATGGAAACTTACTTAAAATTTTTTTTAATTTTTATTTATTTGAGAGAAGGAAAGACAAAGAGTCAGGTAGAGAGAGAAAGAGAGAATGGGCACATCAGGGCCTTCAGCCACTGCAAGTGAACTCCAGATGTATGCGCCACCTTGTGCAGCTGGCTTACATGGGTCCTGGGGAATTGAACCTGGGTCCTTTGGCTTTGCAGTCAAATGCCTTAACTACTGAGCCATATCTCCAGCCCCTTTAAATACCCTTTAATAAGTGGCCTCCAAGGTGGGCTTCTTTTTTTTAAAATTTTTGGATGTTTCAAGATAGGGTCTTTCCCTATTGCTGAAGACATCTCTTGCCTGAGAGGCAAGGTCACTGAGAAAGCAAGCTGGTGCTGAGCAGAAAACCTTCTCCCTGTAGACCAGCCAACAGAAAGCTGGAAAAAACTGCACTGCATGCAGCCGTATGGGAGACAGAAGTCATCAGCAGTGAAAACAGTGAACACTGAATATTCAAGTTTGGCCATACAGGCCAAATGACTGAACAGGTGCAATAGTGGCATGTCTGCTCTTGGAGTAACCAACTGCTCCATAATTGGCCTGAAGGCCCTCTCTACGGGAGGGAATACATACCTGGTACTGAAAACCTAAGCAAAAGGCTATGGCAGGGGAGGTCATGAGCCTTAGGAGTATAAAGCCTGCTCTTGTCTGGCTAAATGTATATATTATTCCCACCAGGCTACCCTGAAAGCACTACACTTAATGTTCATATTCACATATTAATGCTACTCTCACTTCTGGAAAGAAGCTTCTCTTTTCAGATGGCGGTGACCACTGGGATGACCCAAAAGGCAACACAGTGCAGAGAAGAAGGGATGGAGGACTGTCCAGCACTGAAACATCTCTGTCACACCTTCCAAGGCTCAGGGCCCATTGCGGAAGAGGGGGCGGATAGAATGGAAGAGCCAAAGGAAGGGTACGACTCCTTACAATGCAACTGTCCAGACAGAAATTGACCTTGATTTCCATGACCTTGCAGTGCCTAGCAATACCTTCGCAAGACCCTCATAATAGAAGAAAAAGATGATGACATCAAATTAAAAGAGAGACTAATGGAGAGAGGGAAGGATAGGGTCTTGTTCTAGCCCAGGCTGACCTGGAATTCACTATGTAGTCTCAGGCTTGCCGTGAACTCACAGTGATCTGCCTACCTCAGTCTCCTGAGTGCTGGGATTAAAGGCGTGCACCACCACACCCAGCTTATTTTTTAAATTTAATTAATTAATTTATTTATTTATTCATTTTGACAGAGAGGAGGAGAGAGAGAATGGGCACACCAGGGCCTCCAGCCACTGTAAACAGACACGTGTGCCCCCTTGTGCATCTGGCTAACTTGGGTCCTGGGGAATTGAACCTGGGTCCTTTGGCTTTGCAGGCAAATGCCTTAACCACTAAGCCATCCCTGCAGCCCCACACCCAGCTTCTTAAAGTGGGCTTCTAATTTAGAGGTTCCCTTCCAGATTCCAGTGCTGGTCTATCTTCTTCTCCTTCATCAGCGGAGACATAAGAAATTGTTGTCCTGGGAAGACCATAACTGCCTCCACTGAAGCTGGAGTTGCTTCATGAATTTACCAGAGACTCAGGGTTTTTATTTTATTTATTTATTTTGGTTTTTCGAGGAAGGGTCTCACTCTAGCCCAGGCTAACCTGGAATTCTCAGAGTGACCTAAAACTTGCTATAACCCTCTTACATCTGCCTCCTGGGGGGATTAATGGCACCATGCCCGGCTGAGACTCAGGTCTTTTATTGGCCCAGGTCTTACTGGTTTCTTGGCCCTACAAAGCTGTTTGAATGATCTCCTGGTTTCCTGATGTAGATTGTCCCCAGTGAGTCATGTCACTCCACTCATAGATTTCCTATCAACTTTCTACTCAAAATTATATGCATCTGCCCCTCTTATACAAAGGGCAAAGAGCCTAGACTACTGCTAAGACTGGTTGCTCTGCTTCAGAGTTCTCATGATGTAGGAACAACCAAACAAGTAGCCTCTGCCCCTAGGGTGCAGAAGCTCTGATTACATCTTATCCTAGAACTCACCCAGAGAAAACTGGAGGTTTTGTCAGGGCAGCCCAGCTGCATGTGCAAGAACACCATCCTCAGAAGCCATGCTCTCCTTTTTAAAGAAACAGGGAGTTGGGGAGACCCACCTGTGATCTTGCTTTTGTTAAGGCTCTATAGAGTCCTTGAAAACTTGTGCATACACTAAAACCAGGGAAGCATGTGACTCCTTAGCAAGCAACCCACCATGCCCAGCCCATTACTTCTAACAAAACTAAGAAATTTATTTGAAAAACTCCCAACAAAAAAGAAGTCCAGGAGCCGGGCGTGATGGCACATACCTTTAATCCCAGCACTCGGGAAGCAGAGGTAGGAGGATTGCCATGAGTTCGAGGCCGCCCTGAGAATACAGAGTGAATTCCAGATCAGTCTGTGCTAGAGAGAGACCCTACCTCAAGGGAAAAAAAAAAAAAAAGAAGTCCAGGGCTGGAGAGATGGTGTGGTGGTTAGGCGTCCCCCATAAACTTATGTGTTCCAATGCTAGGTCCCTAGCTGGTGGCAATTTGGGAATTGGATCCTCCTGGAGGCAGTGTATTTTTGGGGGCAGGTTTATGGGTGTTATAGCCAGCTTCCCCTTGCCAGAGTTTGGCTTACTCTCCTGCTGCTGTTGTCTACCTAATGTTTATCAGGAGGTGATGTCCACCCTTTGCTCATGCCATAGGTTTTCCCTGCCATCATGGAGTTTCCCCCTCGAGTCTGTTAGTCAAAATAAACCCTTTCCTCTCATAAGCTGCTCTTGGTCAAGTATTTTCTGCCAGCAACATGAAGCTGAGTGCAACAGATAGTTAGCAGATAAGGCACTTATCTGCAAAGCCAAAGGACCCAGGTTTGATTCCCCAGTACCCACATAAAGCCAGATGCACAAGGTGGCCCATACATCTGGAGTTCATTTGTAGTGGCTAGAAACTCTGGTGCACCCATTCTCTCTCCCTCTCTCTCTCTCTCTTTTTGGTTTTTCGAGTTATGGTCTCACTCTAGCCCAGGCTGACGTGGAATTCACTATGTAAGCTCAGGGTGGCCTCAAACTCATGGCAATCCTACCTCTGTCTCCCGAGTGCTGAGATTAAAGGCACGCACCACCATGCCCAGCTACCCATTATCTTTATCCTCTCTCTTTTTCTCTCTCATAAATGAATAAAATATATATTTTTTAAAGTCCAGGCCTAGATGGATTCACTGCTTGGTTCTACTAAGCCTTCATTCAAGAACTAAAACCACTTCTTCTCAAATTATTTCACAAAACTGAACAATAAAGAATACTCCCAAACTTCTATGAAGCCAGCATTACTCTAATACCTAAACCAGAAAGAGACCCAACAAAAATAGAAAATTATAGACTGACAGCCCTAAAGAACTTACATGCAAAAATTCTTAGTAATAGGCTAGAGAGATTGCTTAGTGTGTGTGTGTCCCAAAAGACTCTATCAGCTGGGTGTGGTGGCGCATTCCTTTAATCCCAGCACTTGGAAGGCAGAGATAGGAGGATTGCTATGAGTTTGAGGCCACCCTGAGACTACATAGTTAACTCCAGGTCAGCCTGGGCCAGAGTGAGACCCTACCTCAAAAACAAACAAACAAACAAACAAACAAACAAACAAACAAACAAAAAGGGCTGGAGAGATGGCTTAGTGGTTACGGTGCCTGCCTCCTAAGCCTAAGAACACTGGTTCCAATCTCCAGCAGTTCCAATCTCCAGGTCCCACGTTTAGCCACATGCAAAGTGATGCAAGGGCGCAATGCCGCACTTAACCACAAGAGGGCACACACATCTGGATTTCGTTCGCAGCAGCTGAGAGACTGCTGGCACGCCCATCTCCGTCTTCCTTTCCCTCTCTCTCTGTCTCTCTCTATCTCTTTCCAAAAAAAAAAAGACTATCAAAACACTTCTCTCTTTTTTTTGTTTTTTTGTTTTTTGAGGTAGGGTTTCACTCTAGTCCAGGATGACCTAGAATTCACTACATAGTCTCAGGATGGCCTTGAACTCATGGTGATCCTCCTACCTCTGCCTCCCAAGTGTTGGGGTCCCCCCTAGGGCCAGCCCAGGAGGGACAGCAGGGTCTCTGCCGAGTTGGGGGTGACAAGTGCGGAGTCACGACACAGACTCTGGGAGTTGGGTGGAAGCAGCAGAGGGCAAGCTGCCGCAAACAGGTTTATTCAAGGAAGTGTAGGGGATTTTAAGGGGTTTGGCTGGCCAATCATTGTATGGGGTGGTCCCCTTCTTGTGACCAATGACAGCCTGTCTCCGGACAGATCATCTTGTAGCAGGTTTCTCATGAGCATGGGACTGTAGCTGTTGTCACGCTAGGCCTGCGCAGGATGCCATGTTCACAGAAGCCACTTCCTGGTTTCTTCTGACATGTGATCTGGCTAGGGCCAGACCTGCATTGTGCCATATACCCAAGTGCTGGGATTAAAGGAGTGTGCCACCATGCCCAGCCACTATCCCATTTTAATAGTCACAAAAAAATTTAAATACCTTGGGGGCTGGAGAGATGGTTTAGTGGTTAAGGCACCTGCCTGCAAAGCCCAAGAATGCCCATTCTATTCTCCAGGTCCCATGTTTAGCCAGACACAAAAGTGATGCAAGTGTGCAATTTTACACATGCGCACAAGGGGGTGCACATGTCTGGAGTTCGTTCACAGTGGCTGAGAGGCCACTGGTGTGCCCATTCTCTATCTGTCTCTGTGTTTCTCTCAAATTAAAAAAAAATTAAATCCCTTAGAATATCACTAACCAAGGAAGTAAAAGACCTATACAAAGGAAACATAAGCACACTGAAAAAAGAAATTGAAAAAAAAAAAAAAAAAAAAAAAAGAAATTGAGAACAATACCAGAAGATGGAAAAACCTCCCACCTTTAATCCCAACACTTGGGAGGCAGAGGTAGGAGGATCACCAAAAGTCTGAGGCCACCCTGAGACTATATAATGAATTCCAGGTTAGCCTGAACTAGCGTGAGATCCTACCTTGAAAAACAAAAACAAACAAACAAAAAAACAGAAAAGAAAAGAAAAAATAGTTTCAAAATTCATATGGAAGAACAGAAGGCCTCAGATAGCCAAAAAAGATCTTCAGCAACAGAAATACATCTGGAGATATCACTATGCCAGATTTCAAGATATATTACAAAGCCATAATAACTAAAACAGCATGGCACTGGCATAAAAACAGACACACAGATCAATAGAATAGAAGGCCCATCTCTAAATCCAAGCAACTATACCTACCTCATCTCTGACAAAGAGGCCAAAAATACACACTGGAGAATAGACAGCATCTTCAACAAATGGTGCTGGAGAAATTGAGATAACCACATGTAGAAGAATGAAATTAGATCCACTTCTCTCACCCAGCACAACAGTCAATTCTAGGGCTGGAGATATTGCTTAGTGGTTAAGGCATTTGCCTGCAAAGCCTAAGACCTGGGTTTGACTTTCCAGAACCCACATAAAGCCAGATGCAAAAAGTGGTACATGTGTCTGGAGTTCATTTGCAGTGGCTGGAGGTGCCAGTGCACACATTCTCTCTGGATGTCTCTCTTCTTTCTACCTGTGTCACCTTGCAAATTAATAAATACATAAACCTTAAAAAAAATTAAGAGCCGGGCATGGTGGTGCACGCCTTTAATCCCAGCACTTGGGAGGCAGAGGTAGGAGGACCACTGTGAGTTCGAGGCCACCCTGAGACTCCATAGTGAATTCCAGGTCAGCCTGGGCTACAGAGAGACCCTACCTCGAAAAACCAAAAAAAAAAAAAAAAAAAAATTAAGCTGGGGTTGGAAATGCATGCCTTTAATCCCAGCACTCAGGAGGCAGAGATAAGAGGATTGCTGTGAGTTCAAGGTCACCCTGAGACTACATAATGAATTCTAGGTCAGCCTGGGCTTTGTTTTTAAAAACAAAACAAAAAAAATTGTTTTTAAAGTCAACTCCAAATGGACGAAGGTCCTCAATATAAGACCTGAGACCCTAAAAAGTCTAGAAGAAAAAAATCAGCTGGGCCATAGAGGTGCACACCTTTAAACTTAGTGCTCAGGAGGCAGAGTTAGGAGGATCATTGTGATCTCAAGGCCAGCCTGAGACTACATAGTGAATTCCAGGTCAACCTGGGCTAGAGCAAGACACTACCTAGAAAAAAAATCAGTTCTATGGAAACCCTCATTCTAACTAGCATTCTACAAGATATAACCACCAATAAAGTGGGAGGGGGACCATCTAGACAGAAGGTAGGTAAAGCTTAACCTTACAACAATGGACTCTGGCTGGTAAATCCAAGGCCCAGAATTGGGTTACCCCCATGTGAGCTATTGGCCAGAGAGACCCATGAGGTCTCCAAAACAATGCAGGCCATTTTCAAAACACTTGATTACCTGCCAGAGCAGTTATCTTCTTGTTGGGACAAAACACCTAATCAGAAGCAATTTATGGAAGGACAGAATTTATTTGAGTTTATGGCTTCCAGGGGAAGCTTCATCATGGCAGGGAAAATAGAGCATCAGCAGACTCCTGGGCATCACATCTTATCACATCAGCAGAGGAGAAGCAGAAAGAGTAAGCTAGTTAGCACTGGCAAGGGAGGCTTCATTAAAAATATCTCAAAGTCTGTGCCTAGTGACATACCTCTTCCAGCAAGGCTTCACCTCCCAAAGGCTCTACTAACTGAGTTTAATTAAAAAATAAAAAGTAGCCGGGGGTGGTGGTGCACGCCTTTAATCCCAGCACTTGGGAGGCAGAGGTAGGAGGATCACCATGAGTTCGAGGCCAGCCTGAGACTACATAGTGAATTCCAGGTCAGCTAGAACTAGAATGAATGAGACCCTACCTCGAAAAACCAAAATAATAATAATAATAATAATAATAATAATAATAATAATAATAATAAATAAAATAAAAAAGCCAAAAAAATAAAAATAAATAAAATAAAATAATAAAAAATAGAGCTGGGTGTGGCGGTGCACACCTTCAATCCCAGCATTCCAGAGGCAGAGGTAGGAGGATTACAATAAGTTCAAGGCCACCCTGAGACTATATAGTGAGTTCCAGGTCAGCTTGGGCTACAGTGAGACCCTACCTTGAAAAACCAAAAACAAAATAATTAATTAATTAATTAATATGGGCTGGAGAGATGTCTTAGTGGTTAAGGCACCTGCCTGCTAATCTTAAGAACACCCGTTCGATTCTCCAGGTCCCACATTTTGCCAGACACAAAGTGATGCAAGGACGCAATGCTGCACTTGCCCACAAGGGGGAGTATGCATCTAGAGTTTGTTCACAGCAGCTGAGAGGCTGCTGGCATGCCCATTCTCTCTCTCTCTCTCTCTCTCTCTCTCTGACTCTCCAAAAATAATAAAATAATAATTTTAAAAACTCACAAGGCTATCAGGGACATTTTACATTCAAACTACCACAAGCAGTCAGTATTAGTTGAGAGTGACAGCATATGCCTATAATCCCAGCAGTCAGTAGGGAGAGACAAGAATATCACCCATGAGTTCAAGATCAGCCTGTTATATATAGGGAGTTCCAGGCCAACCAGATTGTCTCAAAAAAGCAAAACAAGATAATAGAAAGCTGGAAAAGCTACACTGTGTGCAGTCCCAAAAGATTGTCCAGTCAGATCAAATGAGCCAACAGGTGCAATAGTGGCATGTCTGTTATGGGGGAAACCAATTGCTCACTAATTGGACTAGAGGCTCACTCCATGGGAGGGGTGACCTACCTGGTACTGAAAACTAATCAAAAGCCTATGGCTGGGGAGGTCATGAGCCCTAGAGGAGTAACACCTGCTGTTGTCTGGCAAAATGCATATATTATGAACACCAAACTGCCCTGTAAGCACATATATATACACACACATCTAAATGCTACTCTCACTTTTGGTTAGACAAGCTTCTCTTTTCAGATGGCAGTGACCACTGGGATGACTCAGAAGGCACCATAGTGCTAAGAAGAAGTGATGGTGAAGTGCTAAGCACTGAGACATCTCTATCACTCCTTCCAATGCTCAGGATCCATTGAGGAAGAGGTGGAGGAAAGAATGTAAGAACCAAAGGAAGGGTAGGACTGCTTACAGTGCAATCTTCCAGACACAAAATGGCCTGGATATCCATGACTTTGCAGTGCCTGGTACTACCTACACAAGATCCTCATAATAGCAGGAAAAGATGATGACATTAAAATAAAAGAGACACAGATTGAGAGGGGAGGGGGTATGAGGGAGGGTGGATTGTGAAGGGGAAAGTAGGGGAGGGAATTATCATGGTTTATTGTCTATAATTATGGAAGTTGTCAATTTAAAAGTTTAAAAATTAAACAAAAAGCAGGGGCTGGAGAGATGGCTTAGCAGTTAAGGCATTTGCCTGCAAAGCCAAAGGATCCCAGTTCAACTCTCCAGGACCCATGAGAGCCAGATGCACAAGGGGGCGCATGTGTTGGGAGTTCGTTTGCAGTGGCTGGAGTCCCTGGTGTGCCCATTTTCTCTCTCTCTGCCTTTTTCTCTCTCTCAAATAAATTAAATTAAATAAGCAAAACAATAGCCAGATATGGTGGAACATGCCTTTAATCCCAGCACCTGGGAGGCAGAGGTAGGAGGATCGCCATGAGTTTGAGGCCACTCTGAGACTACATAGTGAATTCCAGGTCAGCCTGAGCTAAAAAAGACTCTACCTCAAAAATCAAACAAAAAAAAGCAAAACAAAACTAAAGTGCAGACACCACGATGTGGTGCTGTAACACAGAACAGATGCTAATTCCTACACATGTGACTCTTTTCTGCCTGAGAAAATAATCACAAATTATTCAAGTTCCTTATTCTGGAAAAACTCACTGGATACTCAAGCTAGAAACTAGGCATTTTCTCCCAAGGTACTTTATTATTATTATTATTATTATTATTATTATTATTATTATTATTAGTGATGCAATTGTGAATGGGAGTGATTCTCTGATTTCATCCTCTGTGTGTTTGTTGTTAGCATATAGGAAGGCTATTGATTTCTGTGTGTTTATTTTGTATCCTGCTATATGGCTATAGGTGTTTATCAGCTCTAACAGTCTGCTGTTAAAGTCTTTAGGGTCCTTTATGTATAGAATCATATCATCTGCAAATAATGATAATTTCCTTTCCAATTTGTATCCCTTTTATGTGTGTCTCTTTCCTTATTGCTATGGCTAAGACTTCCAGTACTATATTAAATAAAAGTGGTGACAGTGGACACCCTTGTCTTGTGCCTGATTTTAATGGAAAAGCTTCAAATTTTTCTCCATTTAGTATTATGTTGGCTGTGGGTTTGTCATAAATAGCCTTTATTATGTTGAGATATGGTCCTTCTATTCCCAGTCTCTGTTGAAGGACATGAAGGGATGTTGGATTTTGTCAAATGCTTTTTCTGTATCTAATGGGATGATCATGTGATTTTTGTCCTTCAGTCCACTTATATAACATATTACATTTATCGATTTATGTATATTGAACCATCCCTGCATCTCTGGGATAAAGCCTACTTGGTCGGGGTGAATGATCTTTCTAATATATTCTTGTATTCTGTTTGCCAATATTTTGTTGAGAATTTTTGCATCTATGTTCATGAGGGAGATTGGTCTGTAATTTACCTTTTTTGTTCTATCTTTGTCTGGTTTTGGGATCAGGGTGATGCTGGCTTCATAGGAGTTTGGTAGGGTTCCTTCCTCTTCTATTTTATGGAAAAGTTTAAGAAGCATTGGTGTTAGTTCTTCCATGAAGGTCTAGTAAAATTCAGCAGTGAATCCATCTGGGCCTGGACTTTTTTTAGTTGGGAGATTTTTTGTAACTGCTTGGATCTCCATATTTGTTATAGGTCTATTTAAGTGGTTAATCTCATCTTGATTTAATTTAGGTAGGTCATATAAATCAAGGAAATCATCCATTTCTTTCAGATTTTCAAACTTAGTGGAGTATATGTTCTTATAGTATGTCCCTATGATTTTTTAAATTTCTCTGGTATCTGTTGTGATGGTGCCTTTTTCATCTCTGAATTTATTAATTTGTGTCTCTTCTCTCTTTCTTTTAGTCAGATTTGCTAAGGATTTATCAATCTTGTTTATCCTTTCAAAGAACCAACTCTTAGTTTCATTGATTCTTTGGATTTTTTTTTGGGGGGGTTCTATTTCATTAATTTCTGCCCTAATCTTTATTATTTCTTCCCATCTGTGATGGTTAAGTTTGTGTCAACTTGATTTTTTAGGAATCCACAGACATTCCTCATAAGTGTGTCTCTGAGGCTGCCTCTAGGAAGAATTAATTAAAGGAAGAATCCTTCCCCAGGGGTAAGCCCTTCCCCCAGAGTGGGAGGCCCAGAGTGGGCGGCCCCTCTTGGAGGAGGGGGCTGGTTGATAAAAAGAAGCTCTGGGAAGAAAGGCTCTCTCTCCCATCTGGCTGCTGGTGCTGCTTGCTGCTTGCCACTGGGTGCTTGCTGCTTGGTGTTTTCCACTTTGTACTTGCTGCTTGGTGTTGCTGCTTTCCAGTGTGGACTGAAGACCAGGATGGACTGAAGAGCAGCATCTCTCCAGGACGCCTCCAGGCCTTCAGTGCCGGATTGGGACTGCTGAGGCCTCCAGCCTCATGGACTGAGCAGCTACCGGGTTTCTTGACTCTTGGACCTGCAACCTGCTATTGCTGGACTGTGTAAGCTAATCCAATAAATTCCCTTTTAATACAATTCATTTTATCCATTTTGTTCCTCTAGAGAACCCTTACTAATACACCATCTACTGATTTTTTGTTTGCCTTGTTCTTCTTTTTCTAAGGCTTTAAGGTGCACCATTAAATTGTTTACCTGCAACCTAATTTATTTATTTATTTCTTTCTTTCTTTCTTTCTTTCTTTCTTTCTTTTTTTTTTTTTAGTTTTTCAAGGTAGGGTTTCACTCTGGTCTAGGCTGACCTGGAATTAACTATGTAGTCTCAGGGTGGCCTTGAACTCATGGCAATCCTCCTACCTCTGCCTCCCAAGTGCTGGGATGAGAGGCATGAACCACCATGCCCAGCCTTCTAATTTCTTAACATAGGCACTTAAAGCTATAAATTTCCCTCTTAGGACTGCCTTCATTGTGTCCCAAAGGTTTTGGTATGTTGTGTTCTCATTATCATTTGACTCCATGATTTTTTTTTATTTTCTTCTTGATTTCTTCATTGAACATCCACCATTTAGTAGTGTATTATTTAGTTTCCATGATTTTGTGTATGCTCTATAGCTTTTCTTGTTATTTATTTGCAGTTTGATCCCATTGTGATCCGATAGAGTGCAAGAAATTATTTCAATTTGCTTTGTCTCCTAATATATGGTCTATTTTAGAGAATGTACCATGTGCTGCTGAAAAGAATGTGTATTCTTCAGCATTTGGATGAAATGTCCTGTATATATCTGTTAGGTCCATTTGTTCTATGACCTCATTTAATCCAGAAACATCTCTGTTTATTTTTTGCCAGGATGACCTGTCAATTGGTGAGAGTGGGGTGTTGAAGTCACTCACTACAACTGTGTTTGGTGTTATCTGTGACTTTAGTTCTAACAGTGTTTGATGAAATTGGGAGCCCCCGTGTTAGGTGCATATATGTTTAGGATTGTAATGTCCTCCTGTTCAAGCATTCCTTTAATCAGTATAAAGTGACCTTCCTTATCTTTCCTAATTAATGTTGGTCTGAAGTCTATCCTGTCAGATATTAGGATAGCAACCCCTGCTTGTTTTCTAGGCCCATTTGCTTGAAACACCATTTTCCAACCTTTCACCCTAAGATAGGATCCTGCTTTTAACCTGTCTGCAAACCTATGTCTTTTGGTTGGGGCATTCATGCCATTGATATTAAGCGTTATTATTGAAAGGTGTGTATTTATTTTTGCCGTTTTTCTTGTTTTGTAGTTTTTCTGGTTTTACCTTTCCTCTCTTGTATTGATTAGTATTGAAGTATGGTTTGTTTTTTCCAGGTTCCTTATATGTGTGCTTTTCTTTCTCTTCAGCATGGAGGATTCTTTCAAGTATTTTCTGTAGACCTGGTTTTGTCTTCAAATATCCCTTTAGCCTGCTTTTGTTGTGGAATGTCCTTATTTCTCCATCTATTTGAATCGATAGCTTTGCAGGATAAAGCAATCTTGGTTGACAGTTGTTATCTTTCAGAACTTGGAATACATCACTCCAAGCCCCTCTTGCTTTTAAAATTTGTGTTGAGTAATCTGCTGTGATTCTGATGGGCTTGCCTTTGTAGGTTACTTGCTTTTTCTCTCTAGCTGCTTTCAATATATATTCTTTGGTTTGTATGTTTGGTGGTTTGGTAGTTTAATTATAATATGGTGGGGAGAGGTTCTTTCCAGGTTTTGTCTGTTTGGTGTTCTAAAGGCTTCCTGTAGCTGCATTGGCATCTCTTTCCCAATTTGGGGGAAGTTTTCTTATATGATTTTGTTGAAAACACCTACTATGCCTTTGGAGTGAAATTCTTCTCCTTCTACTATACCCTGAATTCTTACGTTTTTCATAGTGTCCCAGATATCTTGAAATTCCCATTCATACCTTCCTATTTGCTTGTCTTTCTCTTTGTTGGACTGTATTAGATCTGCCACCTGGTCTTCTAGTTTAGATATTCTGTTCTCTCCTTCATCCATTCTACTAGAGAGATTTTCTACAGAGTTTTTTATTTCACTGACTGTGTTCTTTATTGCTAGTATTTCTGACCGGGTTTTATTATTTCTATTTCCTTATTTATGTCTAGTATTGACCTCCTTATTTCATTAAATTGGTTTCCTGTGTGTTCTTTGAATCCTTTGATTTCCTCTTTGAGGTCTTTGAACCCTTTCATTTCCTCTTTGAGTTCTTTGAGCATATTTATAATCATTCTTTTGAAATCTTTCTCAGGCATTTCCTCTAATTCAGTCTCACTGAAGGTCATTTCTGATACATTAATACTTTTTGGTGGATTTATATTGTCTTGATTTTTTTTGTGTTTCTTGTATTATAATGTAGAGATTTTGCATCTTGGATTAATTTAATGCTTGGGTTTTCTAATTATCTGCAGTAATATTAGATGTATCAATCAATCTGATGTTTTATAGCTTCAGGTTGGGAGCTTAAGGTGCTAGGTGTGGCTCTTAAGACTCTCAGAGTAACCACAAAAGTGATCCTAGGTGATGGGTTTGCCTGCTATGAGAGTATTCAAGTGGGATGAATGGAACAGAATACAGTCAAATTCTAAAAACTTAACTAAACAATGTACCCATTCAATGAAATACAGCACAGAGTATTTGTGCAAAAGTAGGTATTATGACAAACAGATCCTTTAACAAAGTCACAGTCCCTAAGGATGTGTGTTGCCCCACACCCTTAATCCTGTCAACTGGGAGGCTAAGATTTCTGGTCTGTAGAGGGTTCCAAGGTCAGCTTGTGACCAAGTGACAGAAGAGACCCTTCCTCAACAAATGACAGAAGAGCTTATTTAAGAATGTCAGAAACAAAGGCACTATAAATCAGGAAGCAATAAATGAGCAACCAGAGTCAAAATACCTTGAAAAGCTTATTTAAGAATGTCAGACCTGACCATCCATCAGGTTTAATATATAATTTACCCTGACATGGAAGGTGCAATTAGCCCTTTGGATGCAAGCCTATACACAAGGCTTATTTGGTGGGTACTGACCTGGTGTAATCCCAGTTACCTTTTGGGACAGCTTTGATCTCGGCTATGCTGCATGGCCGCTTGGGTCTTTCTTTGCTGTGTTGTGGGCTCAGGAAGGTCGGCTGCATCTGTGGGTCACTGCTCTGATCATGCTGGGTGCTTGGTAGGTGAGCTGTCTTCCCCAGGTCTCTGGTGCTTGCTGGCACTTGTGCTGGTGGTGGGGAGGGAGGCTGTGGATGGTGGCTGAAGTCATCTGCTCATCCAGGAGATCCTCTTCCTCACAAGCTGCTCCATTGGTCTCTGCTGTCCTCCTTCCACATTTCTTGAGTTTGTGAGGAGGCCGGTGTGAGTGGAGAATCCTCTCACCTGGCTTTAAAATCCTGTGGCAGCCACATGGAACTTGCCGCCACTACTGGAGCAGCTTCTGCCTGCTTCTGTGGGCTCTAGACACTCTGGATCTCTCCTACTTCTCTGCTGCAGTTGATAATTTACTACACACCTCACTTTTTAGTAGAAGAGTGTATTTTGCTGAAATTTTATTTTATTTTATTTTATTTTATTTTATTTTATTTTATTTGCTTTTTTCCCCTAGCCTGTTTTGGTGTGGTTCCTATGCTGCCATCTTAACCGGAAGTTGGCATTTTCTCTTTTGTAAAGTTACCAACTGTGGCTGGGAATGGTGGCACATGCCTTTAATCCCAGCATTTGGGAGTCAGAGGTAGGAGGATTGCCATGAGTTCAAGGCCACCCTGAGACTACATAGTGAATTCCAGGTTAGCCTGAGCTACAGTGAGACCCTACCTTGAAAAACCACACACACACACAAAAAGTTATCAACTGTGTGTGAAGAGAGAAGACCCGCAGTGTGGGCTACTGAAGGATTCACTCATTGTACCTTGCAAATGTACCATGCTCCCTAGAAATTTGCTCTCTGGTATAAAGTAAGGAAGGTATATACTTTCTTACCAGTTTTCTAATTAGTGTAATGAAAAATGAAAATGCAATTAAACAATGTGAATCTAAGTTAAATGTTTTTATAAGACCATACTTCTGAGACCAATTTCAGATGACATGTGACACAAAATAGTGACAATTGAGTCATAAGTTTTGTGTGTTACACTATCATCATGAGAGGCAAGAAGTCCCTGCTGGTGGCACAATTGTATGGGTGAAATTAAACACTCCTATAGCAGCTCAATAGTCAGCCAGCCACAATTACAAGAAAGTAACCAGACATCTATATCACTCCCTCTCAAGGTTCAGGGAACATCATGGAAAATGGGGTAGAAAAAGAATGTAAGACCCAGAGGAAGAATTACAGTACTGTGTAGCTGGTTTCTTTTTCTTTTCTTTTCTTTATTTATTTTTTCAAGTTAGGGTTTCACTCTAGCTCAGGCTGAGCTGGAATTCACTATGTAGTCTTACAGTGGCCTTGAACTGACAATCCTCCTACCTTCGTCTCCTGAGTGCTGGGATTAAAGGCATGCACCACCACACCCGGCTTTGTGTAGCTATTTTCAATTGATGAATTCCTTCTGAAGGGATAAGGGAGGCTCATAAGATTCAGGACATTAGTGAAACATGCAAGACTCACTCAATAAGCTCAGAAAGTTACAAGATTCACAAGCCTCCTCCCCAACATTATTGCAGTGGTTTGAATGAAAAGTGTTTTCCATAGGCTCATGTGTTTGATTAAGCCTCATACTTGATCCTCAGCTGGTGTAGCCTTGCTAAAGGAGGTGTCACTGGGAGTGGGCCTTAGAATTATATATTCCAGCTGTAATGGCTCTGGGGTCACTCAGAGATTCACTAGTCTGACACGAATATGATATTAATAAATAGAGGCATTTATTTCTGGCCAGGACTACACTTCGAGCCAGGAACTCGAGAGTACAGCCCCCAGTTACATCAAGTTTATAAGGACAAATTGCTAAACAAGTAACACATGTCAAATCACAAGCCTAGTTACAAAGGCAAAAAAAAAAAAGGTTAGATGTTATCTCATTCAAGCAGATGGCCTTGTATTCTGCATAACAAAGATAACATTTGCAAGGTAACACCTCCTGCATACCACAGGTAACATTTCTGTATACATTTCCTTATCAATCACATTCCCTTATCCATCACACCTCCCCTTGCTTTGGCACACCAAGTCAAACCTTTGACTCTCCCATGGGAACCGGCTGGTATTGGGATCTAATAACCATTAATTTTACTGAGGAAATTCTCTGTTGGATAAACTTGATTAGAGCATTTAAAATGCAGGGGTGTACAATCAATCCTAAAAGTAATAGAATTATGATACAGAGATGGCAGTATTTGGAGTGGTGAGCCAGGGTGACCAAGAAACAAATTTTCATATAGGCAAACAGGCAGCTGGTTTACAGAAGCAAGACATGACAGCTTGTGCAGTCTAGATTTAAACAATTTTTCTGCTATCTTATGTTGTATTCCACAAGCTTCTACAGTGCATACACTAGCCAGCTTCTGGAAAGACTAGAGCAGGGCTTTCGTCTCCTTGTCAGGGGCAGGCGTCCCGAGCTTGACCTGGAGGGGACACTCTGGGCTCCTGGTAATCTGTTAGCTGCTACAATTGGCTAAGGAAACTGTCCTCTTGACTCTGGTGTGATGAGTCTATACCCCTTAGTATGGGCCCAATTCCCTGAGGGTCCCCTTGTGTTACAAATTTTAAGGGAGCATCATCAATGGCAGGTGAATCTGGTTTACCTCTATAAATCTGAGCAAAGAGACACCTTCAAACAACCAGCACGACCCACATCAGCAAGTACAAACAGCCACAACTCTGAATTGCTTTTACATGTCAGGATGGGAGTGTGAGATCTGTCCTTAGTGATTTTTCTCCTTTTATTTATTTATTTATTATTTATTTATTTATATTTATTTATTTATTTTTGGAAAGAGACACAGACAGAGACAGACAGAGAGAGAGGGAGAGGGAGACAGATAGAGATGGGCATGCCAGCAGTCTCTCAGCTGCTGCGAACGAAATCCAGATGTGTGCACCCCCTTGTGGGAAAGTGTGGCATTGTGCCCTTGCATCACTTTGCATCTGGCTAAACGTGGGACCTGGAGATTGGAACCGCTGGAGATTGGAACCAGCATTCTTAGGCTTAGGAGGCAGGTGCCTTAACCATTAAGTCATCTCTCCAGCCCGATTTTTCTCCTTTAATAAGACAAGTCAAGGAGAAATTAGATTAATACAAATCAATAACTATCAGGTAAATATAACCAGTGAGGGCATATTTTGGAATTTTTTATTTAAAGACAGCAGTGGTTCTGTGGGGTGTGGTAGCACACGCCTTTAATCCCAGCACTCCGGAGGCAGAGGTAGGAGGATCACCATGAGTTCAAGGCCACCCTGAGACTACATAGTGAATTCCAGGTCAGCCTGGACCAGAGTGAGACCCTACCTCAAAAAAAAAAAAAAAAAAAAAAAAAAAAGACAGCAGTGGTTGACTAATTAGGGATAGGCAGAGGCATGAGTTAATGTTAGGGTTTAGTATTCTAAACCAGCATCAGACAGGGGAGCCTATTAGTCTGAATCTTTGTTTGTATTATGGTTATATTTTGTAGTTACATTTTTCTTACTGGGTAATTAATACCATGCAGGCTGCCAGAATTAACTATATATTTTGGAGGTCAATAATGGCACAACAGGAGAGACTTTTAGGGACCTGTGAGAGTTTTATAACTCTCAGCATTGTCATCTGCTAGGATAAGCCAAGGCTGTGCTGACCAAATGGCCCTCTTTGGGAAGCCTGGAGGGCTGATTTTCCTCCCATGTGACTCTCCTGTTGCAGATACACTGACTTGGAATTCATCTCTAGGTCTCCATATCCTCTCTGATCAAGAAGACAGGTAACTTACCAGAGGCTAGAAGTTAGCAAATGTCCCATCATCTCCTGTGGCCTTCTGACCTGGGAGCAGGAACCAAAATACTGGTTTTAACTTTTATGTTTGAACATAAAACTCCAATTTTAACTCCAATGTTTCCAACTGATTTTGGCTTCTACATATGGTTATTAATCACTCACAGAGATTGTGCATATCTGATTAGCAAAAAAGATTAGTTAAAAAGGTGCAGAATATATCTAGTTAGCAAAGCAGACCTGGTTAGAGAATGACACAATAGTTCAAAATAATTCTAATTAATATTTAAGTTTAGTTGTCAGGTGACAGTGTAAGCTATATCTGGAACATAGAAAGCATACACATTCTATCTTTCAAGTATCTGGCAGTTATAAGTATAGGCAGAACATTTTAGTAGCCCTGAAAACAATATTTTACCAACTATTTTATTAATAACTTTAAGTCAGTTGATTTAATCTAGAAATTACCAGTATAAAAATTTTATCCAATAACGTGGTGGTGCACGCCTTTAATCCCAAGTCAGTTGATTTACCCTGAGAATTGTAATTCCAGGTCAGCCTGGAAGTGAGACCTACCTTGAAAAACCAAAAAAAAGTAAAAAAAAAATTTGGCATCTGTGTTTGAAAACAACTTTCCCTTGTTTGTATACCAATGCAAGTAGCAATTACCCCCAAACTGGAAATAGAACAGCAGTTTAACATTATTTTCTAGGGCAGAAAACTTGACTTAAGTATCAATATCTCAATAAGCAACAAACTTAAGATACCAGAAACAAGATAATTAATTAAGTAAAGGCTTGACTGAGACTGATTATACATAGTTTAAGAATAAAATAAAACCTGGTCATTGTTGAGTTAAGCAAGCCCAATTTTAACATACATTAGAGACAATATGACAGACATAATTTCTTAAATAAGTACCTTTTACTATTGAACAATTTTAAGGCTTAACTAAAGAAGTACTTATGACTGTTATATAAAGCTTAGACAAACTATATTAGCCTTGTTTGTATACAGTGGATTTCCCTAAGACATGGGGAGCTTCCTCAGTTTTCCAAAGAACAAAGTCACAATAAGTCACTTTTTATAAGACTTAGATTATAACCTCAGTGATAATCACCCAGCAAAACCAGCAGGAACAAGACAAGAACCATCTTAAAATTACAGTTTTAGCCAGTCATGGTGATGCATGCTTATTGATAGCCAAACATCATGGACTTTGTGTAAACCAAATTACAAAATTCTGATATCTGGAAAAGTCTGATATTAACAAAAAGCAGAGTTCATATAGTTAAGACACATGATGCTACAGAGAGTAAATTATGAAGAAAAGTTCTGCTAACAGAATTCAAAATAAACAAGAAATCTATATTATGTACTAACATTTTTGGCTTAAATATGAAGACATGAAAAAATTTACAATTTTTAAAGCTCATCAGAATTAGGATACCTTTATATAATATTTTCTTATATATTTTTATGAGATTTAGCACTTTTAAAAGCTAAATAAGATGCCCACCCAATCTATATGTCAGCTTCTGAAATTAATTCATCTATATCTAATATACCCAAAGAATGGAAGAACTGGAATAAAATGCCATGATCTAATGAAAAAAGGAGATAAGTCTCATGGAAAAGAGAGGGAATGGGTGTGCCAGGGCCACTCGCCACTGCAAACAATCTCCAAATGCATGCTCCACTATGTGTATCTGGCTTTGCAAACAAGCACACTTAACTACTGAATCAAAAAGAAATATTTTCAGTCTCCTCCAAATCAATTTTATAGAACTATAGTGAATTCCAAACATACACAAAATTTAATGACACAATCTATAACTACTCAAACCTTACCCAACTCTATAATTCTGCCTGTGGCACTTTGGTATTAAGACTGATTGTTGGAGGAATTGAGGAATTACATCTTAAATCACAACATAACTTTGTTTAGAATTTTTTTCCTGCTCATCATGAAGTCAGTAGTTTCCAAGTGTATGACAGATAAATACTGTTCAGTGTCTCCAAATGTGGCCTCTTTACCTTATAAAATAGGAAAAAAGAGTAATAAAATAATAATTCCCCTGTGAGATTTTTTTTTTGAGGCAGAGTTTTAGATACAATAACCATGAGAGAATTAAATACTAATGAGCCTTTTTTTTTTTTTTTTTTTTTTTTTTTTTTTTTTTTTTTTTTGGTTTTTCGAGGTAGGGTCTCGCTCTAGCCCAGGCTGAAGTGGAATTCACTCTGTAGTGTCAGGGTGGCTTTGAACTCATGGCCATTCTCCCACCTCTGCCTCCCAAGTGCTGGGATTAAAGGCGTGTACCACACCCAGTTTAATGAGTCAATAACATTTGCAAGGTAACACCTCCTGCATACCACAGGTAACATTTCTGTATACATTTCCTTATCAATCACATTCCCTTATCCATCACACCTCCCCTTGCTTTGGCACACCAAGTCAAACCTTTGACTCTCCCATGGGAACCGGCTGGTATTGGGATCTAATAACCATTAATTTTACTGAGGAAATTCTCTGTTGGATAAACTTGATTAGAGCATTTAAAATGCAGGGGTGTACAATCAATCCTAAAAGTAATAGAATTATGATACAGAGATGGCAGTATTTGGAGTGGTGAGCCAGGGTGACCAAGAAACAAATTTTCATATAGGCAAACAGGCAGCTGGTTTACAGAAGCAAGACATGACAGCTTGTGCAGTCTAGAGGATTTAAAACAATTTTTCTGCTATCTTATGTTGTATTCCACAAGCTTCTACAGTGCATACACTAGCCAGCTTCTGGAAAGACTAGAGCAGGGCTGTCGTCTCCTTGTCAGGGGCAGGCGTCCGGAGCTTGACCTGGAGGGAACACTCTGGGCTCCTGGTAATCTGTTAGCTGCTACAATTGGCTGAGGAAACTGTCCTCTTGACTCTGGTGTGATGAGTCTATACCCCTTAGTATGGGCCCAATTCCCTGAGGGTCCCCTTGTGTTACAAATTTTAAGGGAGCATCATCAATGGCAGGTGAATCTGGTTTACCTCTATAAATCTGAGCAAAGAGACACCTTCAAACAACCAGCACGACCCACATCAGCAAGTACAAACAGCCACAACTCTGAATTGCTTTTACATGTCAGGATGGGAGTGTGAGATCTGTCCTTAGTGATTTTTCTCCTTTTATTTATTTATTTATTTATTTATTATTTATTTATTTTTATTTATTTATTTATTTATTTTTGGAAAGAGACACAGACAGAGACAGAGAGAGAGGGAGAGGGAGACAGATAGAGATGGGCATGCCAGCAGTCTCTCAGCTGCTGCAAATGAAATCCAGATGTGTGCACCCCCTTGTGGGAAAGTGTGGCATTGCGCCCTTGCATCACTTTGCATCTGGCTAAACGTGGGACCTGGAGATTGGAACCGCTGGAGATTGGAACCAGCATTCTTAGCCTTAGGAGGCAGGTGCCTTAACCATTAAGTCATCTCTCCAGCCCGATTTTTCTCCTTTAATAAGACAAGTCAAGGAGAAATTAGATTAATACAAATCAATAACTATCAGGTAAATATAACCAGTGAGGGCATATTTTGGAATTTTTTATTTAAAGACAGCAGTGGTTCTGTGGGGTGTGGTAGCACACGCCTTTAATCCCAGCACTCCGGAGGCAGAGGTAGGAGGATCACCATGAGTTCAAGGCCACCCTGAGACTACATAGTGAATTCCAGGTCAGCCTGGACCAGAGTGAGACCCTACCTCAAAAAAAAAAAAAAAAAAGACAGCAGTGGTTGACTAATTAGGGATAGGCAGAGGCATGAGTTAATGTTAGGGTTTAGTATTCTAAACCAGCATCAGACAGGGGAGCCTATTAGTCTGAATCTTTGTTTGTATTATGGTTATATTTTGTAGTTACATTTTTCTTACTGGGTAATTAATACCATGCAGGCTGCCAGAATTAACTATATATTTTGGAGGTCAATAATGGCACAACAGGAGAGACTTTTAGGGACCTGTGAGAGTTTTATAACTCTCAGCATTGTCATCTGCTAGGATAAGCCAAGGCTGTGCTGACCAAATGGCCCTCTTTGGGAAGCCTGGAGGGCTGATTTTCCTCCGATGTGACTCTCCTGTTGCAGATACACTGACTTGGAATTCATCTCTAGGTCTCCATATCCTCTCTGATCAAGAAGACAGGTAACTTACCAGAGGCTAGAAGTTAGCAAATGTCCCATCATCTCCTGTGGCCTTCTGACCTGGGAGCAGGAACCAAAATACTGGTTTTAACTTTTATGTTTGAACATAAAACTCCAATTTTAACTCCAATGTTTCCAATTGATTTTGGCTTCTACATATGGTTATTAATCACTCACAGAGATTGTGCATATCTGATTAGCAAAAAAGATTAGTTAAAAAGGTGCAGAATATATCTAGTTAGCAAAGCAGACCTGGTTAGAGAATGACACAATAGTTTAAAATAATTCTAATTAATATTTAAGTTTAGTTGTCAGGTGACAGTGTAAGCTATATCTGGAACATAGAAAGCATACACATTCTATCTTTCAAGTATCTGGCAGTTATAAGTATAGGCAGAACATTTTAGTAGCCCTGAAAACAATATTTTACCAACTATTTTATTAATAACTTTAAGTCAGTTGATTTAATCTAGAAATTGTATGCCAGGAAAAGACAAGACAGTATAAAAATTTGGCATCTGTGTTTGAAAACAACTTTCCCTTGTTTGTATACCAATGCAAGTAGCAATTACCCCCCAAACTGGAAATAGAACAGCAGTTTAACATTATTTTTCTAGGGCAGAAAACTTGACTTAAGTATCAATATCTCAATAAGCAACAAACTTAAGATACCAGAAACAAGATAATTAATTAAGTAACGGCTTGACTGAGACTGATTATACATAGTTTAAGAATAAAATAAAACCTGGTCATTGTTGAGTTAAGCAAGCCCAATTTTAACATACATTAGAGACAATATGACAGACATAAAGTAATTTCTTAAATAAGTACCTTTTACCATTGAACAATTTTAAGGCTTAACTAAAGAAGTACTTATGACTGTTATATAAAGCTTAGACAAACTATATTAGCCTTGTTTGTATACAGTGGATTTCCCTAAGACATGGGGAGCTTCCTCAGTTTTCCAAAGAACAAAGTCACAATAAGTCACTTTTTATAAGACTTAGATTATAACCTCAGTGATAATCACCCAGCAAAACCAGCAGGAACAAGACAAGAACCATCTTAAAATTACAGTTTTAGCCAGTCATGGTGATGCATGCTTATTGATAGCCAAACATCATGGACTTTGTGTAAACCAAATTACAAAATTCTGATATCTGGAAAAGTCTGATATTAACAAAAAGCAGAATTCATATAGTTAAGACACATGATGCTACAGAGAGTAAATTATGAACAAAAGTTCTGCTAACAGAATTCAAAATAAACAAGAAATCTATATTATGTACTAACATTTTTGGCTTAAATATGAAGACATGAAAAAATTTACAATTTTTAAAGCTCATCAGAATTAGGATACCTTTATATAATATTTTCTTATATATTTTTATGAGATTTAGCACCTTTAAAAGCTAAATAAGATGCCCACCCAATCTATATGTCAGCTTCTGAAATTAATTCATCTATATCTAATATACCCAAAGAATGGAAGAACTGGAATAAAATGCCATGATCTAATGAAAAAAGGAGATAAGTCTCATGGAAAAGAGAGGGAATGGGTGTGCCAGGGCCACTCGCCACTGCAAACAATCTCCAAATGCATGCTCCACTATGTGTATCTGGCTTTGCAAACAAGCACACTTAACTACTGAATCAAAAAGAAATATTTTCAGTCTCCTCCAAATCAATTTTATAGAACTATAGTGAATTCCAAACATACACAAAATTTAATGACACAATCTATAACTACTCAAACCTTACCCAACTCTATAATTCTGCCTGTGGCACTTTGGTATTAAGACTGATTGTTGGAGGAATTGAGGAATTACATCTTAAATCACAACATAACTTTGTTTAGAATTTTTTTTCCTGCTCATCATGAAGTCAGTAGTTTCCAAGTGTATGACAGATAAATACTGTTCAGTGTCTCCAAATGTGGCCTCTTTACCTTATAAAATAGGAAAAAAGAGTAATAAAATAATAATTCCCTGTGAGATTTTTTTTTTGAGGCAGAGTTTTAGATACAATAACCATGAGAGAATTAAATACTAATGAGCCTTTTTTTTTTTTTTTTTTTTTTTTTTTTTTCGAGGTAGGGTCTCGCTCTAGCCCAGGCTGAAGTGGAATTCACTCTGTAGTGTCAGGGTGGCTTTGAACTCATGGCCATTCTCCCACCTCTGCCTCCCAAGTGCTGGGATTAAAGGCGTGTACCACACCCAGTTTAATGAGTCAATTTTTTTTTTTTTTTTTTTTTTTTTTTTTGGTTTTGCGAGGTAGGGTCTCACTCTGGTCCAGGCTGACCTGGAATTCACTATGTAGTCTCAGGGTGGCCTTGAACTCTCGGCAATCCTCCTATCTCTGCCTCCCGAGTGCTGGGATTAAAGGCGTGCGCCACCACGCCCGGCTAATGAGCCAATTTTAACCTTAAGATTTAGTTAAAAGATTGACAAATAGATAATAAATAAATAAATAAATAATAATAAATAAATAAATAAATAAATAGACAAATAACTTGGTTGAGTATGCTAAAGTCAGTCTTTCAGGACCATTATTATGACCAGATTAACATCAACGAGTTAAAGTTTTAAATTTACAACCTGAATACCATAGCAACCTGCTACCAGTCAGGGCCATACTTTGTTAGTCTGATGTAAGTCCTAGGCTAATAGTCTTTTGTTGTTGTTGTTGTTGTTGTTGTGTTGTGGGGGGGTTTTTGTTGGTTTGTTTGTTTTTGTTTTTTCCAGGTAGGGTCTCACTCTAGCCCAGGCTGACCTGGAATTCACTACATGGTCTTAGGGTGGCCTTGAATTTATGGCAATTCTCCTACCTTTGTCTCCTGAGTGCTGGGATTAAAGGTGTGTCCACCACACCCGGCCGGCTAATAGTCATTTTGTTTTTGTTTTTTTTGGTTTTTGAGGTATGGTCTCAATAGGCTGACCATTTTGTAGTCTCAGGGAAGTCTGAACTCAACCTCTGCCTCAAGTGCTGGGATTAAGACTTAACTCAAGTCATTTTGTCAAGAAATCTGCAATCTTCTGTTTAAGACTTAACCAACTTTGTCTCTAACCTTCTGTTTAAGCTTACTCAGACCTTCATCCACATACTTATACCTTCATCTACATACTTTTACCTTACAATCTATATAATCACTCTGTAACAATCTTTTTCATCAAATATTTAATATCTAACATTTAAAGTTTCCTCTTCAGTTTATCTTCTTTAGTCAGTTCATCTCATAACTACCAACAAAAACTTTCATTGTCCTTACCATAAGACTTTTAATATGACCATTTAAGTTTTTTTGTCCTCAAAAGGCCTTTTGAAATAACCTGTTTATAAAAGAGTAGACCAGACTTGACTTATACTATTTACCCAGAATAAACATATAGAACTTTATCATTTATTGATTTTGGAACTTTGTTTCTTTTTTTTCTTTTCTTTTCTTTTTTTTTTTTTTGGAGAGAGACACAGTGAGAGACAGAGAGAGAGAGGGAGAGGAAGACAGAGATGGGCGTGCCAGCAGTGTCTCAGCTGCTGCGAACGAAATCCAGGTGTGTGCGCCCCCTTGTGGTCAAGTGCGGCATTGCACCCTTGCATCACTTTGCATCTGGCTAACCGTGGGACCTGGAGATTGGAACCGCTGGAGATTGGAACCAGTGTTCTTAGGCTTGGGAGGCAGGTGCCTTAACCCTAAGCCATCTCTCCAGCCCAGAACTTTGTTTCTTATAACGTTCCTAAAACACTTTTTTTTTAAAATACGAAAGCAGATTCGAACATTATTAGAAATTTTAGAATATTTCTTACAAACTGAGTATCAAGTACTTCTAAATTTAAACATAAATCTTGAAGCTATTGTCTGTTAGTAGTTCCATAGAAGCATAGAAAGATAAAGCAAATGTAAAAACAGTTACAAATTTCTTATAAGCCCCCATCTGTTCACAGTGACTTGGCACTCCTCCATCATCATGCTGGGGCCAGGATCCTGAGATTCCCTATGCCTGCAGCCCCCTGGCTCTGCAAGGCAGGGAAGCTAAGAAAGAGCCATCAGGAATTCTCCTGGGGCAGCATAAACCCCAGAGAGATCTGTGTCTTGTCTCTCTGTCCAACAATGAGATTTGTGTTGCTCTCCCTCTTACTCCCAGGGCCACCTGGTCATCTACAGATCAAGCCCTTCAGAGGAAAACACTAAGTAACACTTGTGCATCTGACTTTACATGGATACTGGGAAATCAAACCCAGGTCCTTAGTCTTTGCACGCAAGTGCCTTAACCATTGAGCCATCTCTCCAGTCTAATAGTAGTATTAATATATGGGCATAAAAATATGTATGTGGGGCTGGAGAGATGGCTTAGCAGTTAAGGTGCTTGCTTGCGAAGATTAAGGACCCAGGTTTGATTCCCCAGTACCCATGTAAGCCAGATGCACTAGGGGGTACATGGGTGTGGCATTCATTTGCAGTGGCTAGAGGTCCTGATTTGCCCATTCTTTCTATCTGCCTCTCTTTCCCAAAATAATAAATACATTTTAAAATATTTATGTGCCTAAATATTTCAGGGAATTTTGGAGGGTATAATGTATCTATTTAGCCAAACAATATTTAGCCAAACAACCAGCCATAGGTTTTTTTGTTGTTGTTGTTGTTGTTTTTTTTTTTTTAGAGTAGGGTTTAATAGTCCAGGCTGACCCAATTAACTATGTAGTCTCAGAACTCTTAGGATCCTTTTGCCTAGTGCTGGGATTAAAGGCGTCGCCACCAAGTATCAGCAGGTTTTTGAGGTTTTCAGTATCAAGCATGAATTCCCTCCCTCAAATCCAGTAAGAAAAGTTTGTTTCCTCCACGATAGACATGCCACCATTTTTATCATTTGGTGCATTTTGCTTGACTGGCCAGCCATAAAGCTTGCTTACTACTGAGTAAGACCATTCATGAATTTTCTTCCCCAACAGACTGCCCAGCTCTTTCTAGTATCCTGACAGCTATTCTACCAGCTCAGCTCTGAGGATATTAAGCTAATTTGCACCAGGGCAATCTTTGCATAGGCTAAGCCTGGGGACATGGAAAAATGTGTGCCTTTGGGTGGAGTTCCTAGAACACAACAAATTCATCAGCTTCTCCAATGATTTCCTGATAAACATACGTCAACAACTCATGATCTGAGCTGTCTTATGTCTAGACTTCTCATAGCTTTTACTTCCTATAATTCTAAATAAAAGTTTTGAGTAAAGTCAGGACAGGGTTTCACTCCAGTGAATCCCCTGGCCCTCCTTTAAATTGTATTTCATGTGTTTTATGTTCATTTCACATTCTCCCAAACACTGCTGGACAGTGTCAACAAGCTCCAGCTTCATTAATTTTTTTTTCTGGATTTACATATGATTTTAATAATAAAGTTTTTAAAAGGAAAATAAAAGTATTACTATAGTCAACAGAAGATAAAGTGCTTAGTTATCTAAATCACAGTATTCTGGAAAAAACTGGGGAAACCCTGGCTTGAGGTTTTTGAAATGCCCAGTGGCACTGCATACTGTCTTTTCTATATTTACACCTCCATGAGTGTTCACAATGTAACATCCTTTCTGTGCCATTTATGTCCATTTTCAGGAACTGGTTTCAGGTGGCCAGCCACTGTCACTTTCAGACACTGAAGGTGGACAGTATTCTGAAAATGAGGGCAACATTTGACTTCAGAGAAAGAATCTAGCCCAAAAATGGGCTCTTTCCATTTCCAACCTGATGATTTCTAGTTATGTTTAGTTTTCTGTTTTTCAACTGTTGCTATAAACATATTCTTTAACTCCTTAATTAGACATGTCAGTTTTCTGTCTGACTTGTATCGTTTTCTTTTCTGGTAACTGTTTTTGGTCTGGGAAATGATGAGATACAAGGTGTGGTAGTTTGAATATATGTCCCCCAATATATTCAGTGTTTTATTAGTTATAGTTTGCATCTGCAATCACCTTGCTAGAGGCAATGTCACTGGGGGCTGGTCTTACGGTGTGGGTTTGAGATTCCATTGTAAAGATATGCAAATGTGCCTAGTAGGAGTTCCTGAAGTGTGCTGTGTGACCTTTTGGCTGTAGTTTTTGCTCTGTGTGCTGTGGTGGCTGGTTGGCTTTTTTCTCTCTCTGCTTGGTCTTGTGAGAGCAGGCCAGCTTCTTCTGCCATTATGGAACTTCCCCTGGATCTGTAAGCTTCAATAAATAATATCCCTTCCTCCATAACTGTGCCTGGTCTGGAAGTTCATCTCAGCGAACCTGAAGCTGTCTGCTACAGTAAAGTGGTACCACAGTGGGGTGAGATGAACCAGACCATTTGTCTTTTGGAACCTTTGTTTTTGCATGGACTCAACTGAAGATGCCTTCTTGTAAATAGTTTTATGGACTATTCTGAGTTTGAGAATGCTAAGTGCAGACAGTATTGAACTTCAGGCTTGGCTTAATGAGCTTTCTAAGGGAAGGAAAGACTGCAGAGGACTTTGTTTGGAATTGGGCTACTGGCATAAGGGATGGCTACGTTGCAGGTGAAAGTTTGATCAAGCTTAAATTTGTAATGGACTGTTGTGCTAAAGAATTGTACTGAGATTTTAGATTTTAAGCTGGAAAATTTCTGCAGTTAAAATTAGAGGCACTGAGACTGGTTTTAGGTTAATGGAGCTGCTATAGTCAAACACATTAGCAATCTTAAGGAATTCGGCTTTACATTAAAACAATGGCAGGATGCCTGAAAGACTGTTAGAAATGCTTGACTTGTTTGTCATTTAGGCAGGATTAATTTTGTTCCTGGATTTTATGGCTGTTCCTTTCTGGTATTAATTTTTGAAAATTAGAATTTTTCAAGGTTCCAGGGGCTGCTGAGATGCGGCACTCTGAAGACCCTCAGGCTAGGCTGGAAGAGCCTTTGGAAGATGGACCATGGTTTTAGAGACCTGAAGATGTTTTGGATATCAGGACTGGGTGGACTACCATGGAGTGCAGTGTTGGCGAAATCCTCTGCCCAGCTGGAGGGGGAACTGAAAACCTGGAGACTGTCAGTCTATGGTTATATTGAACTTGAACTGCAGTTTGATGACTGCTGATGGTGGTTGAGTTTGCATTGTTCTAGTTTCTCCTTGCTGTTCCTTATACAGTTAAAAATGTTTACTCTTGCCTTTTATGAAAGTATTTAACTTGTTTGATTTTACAGGACAAGATCTTAAGTTGATCAAAGAGAACCTTTAAAATTGGGTACAATTTACAATGTCATGTTGAAAGAGAAAGAGCTAAAATATATTTGGGGCCAGTGGAATGGTAGTTTGAATATATGTCCACCAATATATTCAGTGGTTTAGCCTTATAGTTTGCATCTGCAATCACCCAGCAATGTCACTGGGGGCTGGTCTTGTGTGGGTTTGAGATTCCACTGTGTGGTAGTTTGAATATATGTCCCCAATATATTCAGTGGCATCAGTTTGCATTGCAATCTTGCTAGAGGCAAGGTCATGGGACCCAGAGGTGTGTGAAGTCCATTGTAAAGATATGCAAATGTTAGCAGGAGCTGAAGTGTGCTGTGTGACCTTTTGGCAGTAGTTTTTGCTCTGTGTGCTGTGGTGGCTGGTTGGCTTTTGCTCTCTTGCCTGGTCCTGTCGCTTCTCTGCCATTATGGCCTGGATCTGAAGGTCAATAAATAATATCCCTTCCTCCATTTGCCTGGTCTGGAAGTTCATCACAGAACCTGAGCTGTCTGCTACACGAGTATTATATTGAATTTCTATTACTGGAAAATACATGGGGTGTGCAATATTTTTGGGATTAATGGTTTTTGCATACAGAATACAAACCTGCTCAGCTGTAATTATTTTAGAGAGAATGGAGCCAAGGCAAGAGATGATGTAATATCCACCCAAGATCAACTGAGAGTCCATTGTAAAGATATGCAAATGTGCCTAGCAGGAGTTCCTGAAGTGTGCTGTGTGACCTTTTGGCTTTAGTTTTGCTCTGTGTGCTGTGGTGGCTGGGTCTTTGCTCTCTTGACTGGTCCTGGAGCAGGCCGTTTCTCTCCTGGATATGGAACTTCCCCTGGATCTGTAAGCTTCAATAAATAATATCCCTTCCTCCATAACTGTGCCTGGTCTGGAAGTTCATCTCAGCGAACCTGAAGCTGTCTGCTACACAAGGCATTTCTTTAAACCCTGATTTTGAACTCACACATATTTGAAATAAATACTTTCTGAGTGGTAGGAGGGAGCCACTCATTGCCATCAGTTTCAAGGCACCCAGCAGTAGTCAGTGGTTGAAAGCATATAGTTGTGTAACACTAGATGTAACAGGATTTCTGCATTTCTGGCTAGGTGTGTTTACATTCTTTGGGCAGGTTGGAGTGGCTTGTTGTTTGTCATTTCCAGGATAAACTTTTCTTTTTTATAGTTAGCATCAAGATCTGAATAAAAGGAAGATAATTTTTTTGAAAGAGAAAGAGAGAGAGGGAGACAGAGAATGGGTACACCAGCAGCCTCTCAGGTGCTTCAGAACTCCAGATGCATGTGCCCCTTTGTGGGCAAGTGCAGCATTGTGCCTTGCATCACTTTGCATCTGGCTAAACATGGGACCCAGAGATTGGAACCCGCCTTCTTTAGGCTTAGCAGGCAGGCACCTAAACTGCTAAGCCATCTCTCCAGGCCAGAAGGTAATTTTTTTGGGGGGGTGACACAGAGGGACCAGAGGGAGAGGAAACTGATAGAGATACGCCACAGCCCCAGCTTGTGGTCAGATGCATTAAGCCCTTGTGGTCAAGTGCGGTATTGTGCCCCTCTTGCATCTGGCTAAACGTGGGACCTGAAAATTGGAACTGCTGGAGATTGGAACCAGCGTTCTTAGGCTTAGGAGGCAGGCTCCTTAACCACTGAGCCATCTCTCCAGCCCCTGGAAGGTAATTTTTTGAAAGCTCTACTTACCCTAAAAATTCTCTGGTGGGGGCTGGAGGGATGGCTTAGTGGTTAAGGCATTTGCCTGCAAAGTCAAAGGACCCAGATTCAATTCCCCAGGACCCACATTAGCCAGATGCACAAGGGGCGCATGCATCTGGAGTTTGTTTGCAGTGGCTGGGGGCCCTGGCATGCCCATTCTCTCCCCCCTTTCTCTGTCAAATAAATAAATTAATTAAAATTAAAAAAATTATCTGGTGGGAACCTGAAACTGGAATTGACTGTGAACATGGAAGAAAGTCTTGGCTATCTTCAAGATCACATTCTGAGTATGAAGTATAGGAGAATATGGTCTTGGATACCTAGAGGCTGACACACTTTGCAAAGATAATTTTTGTGAAGGCTGGTGTGGTAGTTTGAATATATGTCCCCCAATATATTCAGTGTTTTATTAGTTATAGTTTGCATCTGCAATCACCTTGCTAGAGGCAATGTCACTGGGGGCCGGTCTTAAGATGTTAATGGTGTGGGCTTGAGATTCCATTGTAAAGATATGCAAATGTGCCTAGCAGGAGTTCCTGAAGTGTCCTGTGTGACCTTTTGGCAGTAGTTTTGCTCTGTGTGCTGTGTAGCTGGCGGCTTGGCTTTTTCTCTCTCTGCTTGGCCCTATGAAGGCAGGCCAGCTTCTTCTGCCATTATGGAACTTCCCCTGGATCTGTAAGCTTCAATAAATAATATCCCTTCCTCCATAACTTTGCCTGGTCTGGAAGTTCATCTTAGCGAACCTGAAGCTGTCTGCTACAGCTGGCTATAGTTTTCACCTGTAGGATGGTTTCTTACCTTAGACACATCCCAAGGTAACACATCCTGTGTTGTTTTGGTTATTTCTGTTATGTTGTTCATATCTTTAGCAATATCATCAAAAAGATCAGTAGAAGCATTATAGCTTCCTTCATGACTAGAAGCAAAGTTATTATTAGCATATCCATAAGATTTTTTTTCAATGTATTTTTACTTCTTCTTGGACTACTGCAAAACGTTTCTAGAGGATATGAAGTTTTCTACAAATGGAAAAACTGTCACCTTGGCCCTTTGGCCACCTATAATACTGCTTATTTTCTGATTTGCAAAGAAAAGAAACATCATTGTACTTGTTGGAACACAAAGTTGTCCATTTTATATTCATTTCTGAAAGTGATTTTTCTTCACCTGAGATAAGAATAATCACTCTCTGAGGTACTGGGCCATAGAGAAATTCCATTCCTACTTGGTAGGATCTTGGTAGTGCTCTTAATTGTGACTGATGTTTCTATATTTTTTGAAGATGTAAATACAGCTGCCAGATAAATATTTGGTATAAAGTATTCTGAAATATCTCTTCCATTACTGCTTCCAGAAATGGTCTCTGCTGTGTTACCTTGTGATGCCTTTTGGACACCAGGACTTGGATTTGACTCACAGTTGGAAAATAAGTTATCTTTGCTAGAATCTTCTTTGGCCATTGATTGTGATGATCTGAAACATACATTTTGGTTTCCAATAGTTCTCTGGGGAGTAACACAGAGTCTCCTGTGGTCTGTATGAAAAAAATCGATGTCATTACCTACACTGTTTTCTAATCTTGGCATCTGACTGAGATATAGCAATCTCACTTTCACAATTCCCAGAAACTTGTTGAGGCTTTCAGAGAATTGCAGGTCATTCCACATCAAGGAATCATAATTATGAGAAGCACTAGCTATCTCTTGAAGTCCAAGTGTTGAAGGTGAACAACATGTAGATCTCTCTTGAAGGACAGTGTTGGTTCCTACTTAAAAAAAAATTTTTTTTTTGAGGTAGGCTCTCACTGTAGCTCAGGCTGACCTGGAATTCACTATGTAGTCTCAGGGTGGCTTTGAACTCATGGTGATCCTCCTACCTCTACCTTTGCCTCCCAAGTGCTGGGATTAAAGGCGTGCACCACCACACCTGGCTATTTGCCTCACCTTTGTGTGTTTAGGTTATGTGGGATTGAACATGGGTCCTTAAACTTCACAGGAAAGTGCCTTAACCACCAAGCCATCTCTCCAGCCCTTTTTTATTTATTTTGAGAGAGAGAAAAAAATGGGTATGCTAGGGCCTCGAGCCATTGCAAACAAACTCCAGATACATGTGCCCCCTTGTGCATGTGGCTTATGTGGGTCCTGGGGAATTGAACCTGGGTCCTTTGGCTTTGCAGGCAAGAGCCTTAACTGCTAAGCCATCTCTACAGCCATGAATCCATACTTTTAATTTCTGCTGTACTGGATGATTCTGTTTTACCCTCCTCCAAGGGCTCTTGCATTACAAGGTAGGTAAATTAGTGTTAGCAGCTCCAGTTTCATGGTGACTACTGCAAACTGTACTCAGATGATTAGCTTGTAAGCCAAGTTCTTCACCCAATTTTCCCATTGCATTCTTTTTGATAATATATGAAATAAAGCTCTCTGAACTTTGAAGATCATGGCAACTCTTGGAACCAGTGATGTCTGCAAAGGAGATGTACTGTCTGTTTTGGTGAAATGTACCATGGACCACGCTGTGTTATGCAGCTGAAAGATCAGCAGAATCTGTTAGTTCTGAATTGACAGAAGTGAGTTCAAGTGAAGGCTGCCAGATCTTTAAAAACCTGTTTTTGTCATGGGACCAGAGAAGATGGGAAGCATTTTCAGAGCCATGTATGCTGCTGCTGGGATCACTACTTGAATGGCCTAAAGCAAGTAAGTGGCTACTAGTTTCCTGGGAGTTGCAGTAATGTTTCTTGAAATTGGAAGTCTGCAAAAGCTGATGGAAGTAGTCAAATGACAGTGAAGCCTGCAACATGCAGGTTAGGTAGGACAATCTGGGAAGCTACTAATGCCCTGACTTCTCTTCTTTGTTCACAGCACTGCTGCAAGAAGTTACTACAATCTGAACCATGTCCACATAGGTTTCCAAAGTTCACTGTCCAGTATTTCTGGAATTCTATTATAATCTTGAAGAACCTGTGTAAGCCAATGGCAGTAAGTCTAAAGAATTTATCTAAGCAGTTTTCAAATACAGTAATGACAGGTAATTTGATTCTGCAGCTTTGAAGGAGAGTTTATATATGTAACTGGCATTTTCAGTTTCACCTATAGAGCTACATTTTGGACAAGCAGACCTTTGAGACAAGGATTAACTGACAGAAGCACTTTTGACATGGATGTACAAAACTTGAATTCTAGAGAGCAAGCACTGAGCCAAGAAGAAATTTCTGTCTTCTATTCATGTGTCTGTACTGTGGCCTGGGTCCTGAAGCAGCCGGGAGCAAAGGGTTCATTTGTAATTCATGAAGTGCTGGATTGGAGCCTCTGTCCAGAGCCCCAAGAACCTCTTCCCCAGCTCCTCACTTCTTGATTTCTTTCTTTCTTTTTTTTTTTTAAATTTTTTTTTGTTTTTGTTTCTTTTCAAGGTAGGGTCTTAACTCTAGCTCAGGCTGACCTGGAATTCATTCTGTAGTCTCAGGGTAGTCTCAACTCATGGTGATCCTCCTACCTCTGCCTCCTGAGTGCTGGGATTAAAGGTGTGTGCCACCATGCCAGGCTTATTCTTTTTTTTTTTTCTTTAAACAGAGAGACAGACAGAATTTGGCATGCCAGGGCCTCTAGCTGTTGCAAATGAATTCCAGATGCATGTGCCACTTTATGGACCTGGTCTTTATGTGGGCACTGGGGAATCAAAGAAGAGTTATTAGGCTTGGTAAGCAAGCACCTTAACTGTTGAGCCATCTCTCCAGGCTGCCAGCTTGATTTCTAAGTGATCTGGAGCCCAAACATTTGGAGTCTTCAGCAATGGGGTCTTACCTAGTTCTCGTGAGCAACCAAGAGCCTTGACAATAGCCTATGTTTTGAGGGCATGAGGGACCTTCCTGACCAACAACTTGCTGGAAGATATCCCATCCCAGCAGTGAAATTTTCTTGTAACAATTTATGTGTAAGGCATGGTTGAAGGCCCCTGGGCTAATGAGGTTTAGGCAGACCTGAACTGTCAGGCATGACTAAGAGCCCTGGATCCTAAGGTTGCAGTGGTCCTAGACCCTGACAATCTCAAGACCGGCAGGAGTGAGGCTGCTCCTTCCTCTTGAGGTTGCAGTGAGCCCAGACCCCAACAATTTTAAGACTGGCAGGAATGAGACCACTCCCTCCCTCTGGCCTGGGGCACCTGAACATCCTGATAAGACTTAGGTTTCAGGGCTGGAGAGATGGCTTAGCGGTTAAGGTGCCTGACTGCTAAGCCTAAGAACCTGGTTCCAATCTCCAGGTCCCATGTTTAGCCAGATGCAAAGTGAGGCAAGGGCGCAATGCTGCACTTGACCACAAGGGGGCGCTCACATCTGATTTCTGTTCACAGCAGCTGAGAGACTGCTGGCACGCCCATCTCTATCTGTCTCCCTCTCTGTCTGTCTTTCTTTGGCGTCTCTTTCCCAGAGCCTTGTGACCTTTGTCTGCTTATGTCACTATATATTAATAAGGTATCAGCCAGCAACCTTCACACAGCCAATCTCCCTGTGACCCGTATCCCATACCTCTTCCACCACTACATGAACATTTATAACCCATTCCCCTGGCAAATAAACAAGCTGTCCTCCAACACAGTCTCTCAGGTGTTTCTTCTTGTCACACTCACAGCCACTCAAGACCCTGCTCCACAGTTGCCTGAACGTCTCCAGGGAACCATGGTCACGGGGACCCCAGGAACCACACAGCTGGTGCTTGAACAGGGACTCTCTGAGATGTGCCCACTCTCTGAGTGCTCCCCCAGAGGGACATCATCCTCTAGGGGGACATTGGCCCCCTATGGCCTTGCCTCCACGCTTGAGGGTTGGCAGGTTTCTCTTTTTTTCCTTCTTTGTTTTTGGTTCGTGCCACCCCAAGCCTCCCTGTGACCTATGCCCACCCCCCTTCATCCACCCCCTCACTGACAATATCACAACAGCTATGCAAACTCTGAGATAACAATACAAATACATATAACCAAGGAGTTGCAGCTTTTCCTATTAATGTCCAAATTCTCACTGATTTAGAAAACTTCTGCCAATGTACAGGCAAATGGTCTGAAATTTTTCACTCTGCACGCACAACTTTCTCTCTACTCTATCATGCTCCCATTAACAAGGTTTGGTTTTTGTCTCCAGAGTTGTAAATAGAATACAAATTTAAATGAAAATGCATTGCTTCTGAATGAATAATTGAATGAATAAATATATGAGGGGAAATGGTTGTCTGAAATCTATATGAAAAGTGCACTTCAAATGAATGTGTGTATGTGAGTATATATGTGGCTCACAGCCCTAAGGTTGTAAAATGATTTCTGTTCTGAACAGTGCCATTTCATCGTGGGAGATGTTTTCCACCAAAACCACTGTCCTAGACTGCATGACCAGCTTTTAATGTTGAATGGCCCCTGGAAGGAACCCTGAAAGAATTAAGATCATAGGCAGGGGAAAATGCAAGATCCTCCTACTCTTGAAAAGTTGTACACTGGCAGGATCAGAGTGTAAGGTCTGACAGGTCCAATATGGAGTCACAAGGACAGCAGGATGGCGACAGAGACATACATAAGGAAGTGGATTATCCACATTCCTCAAGAAACCGCCCAGCCATTATCCCCTCCTTGCCTGCAATCCCCCAGGTCATGGTTTCCTGCCCACTTATTTTGTAAATCACCTGGTCGCTGTTCAGATGTCACAACCTGGCTATTTTAGATCTCCCCTAAAGGACCCTTTCTTGTTCAGCTTCCCTGTAGCCCTGAGAAAAGTCCAAAACTCCATAGAGTTTATTTAAAAAGAAAAACTCAAGAAAAAACAAAAGACCACAAGTTTCAAGGCCAGAGATTGTCTACCCCCCTCACCACAGCTGCCTCCAAACACACTCTCCAGTAATGCGGGACCAGCTGGCAGGACTTGAAAATGGACAAACCCATGGCCACAGAAAGGGGAGTGGAGGGAGACAGTGCTGTCTGGGCACTGGGAATTTCACCACCCCAGGGCCTGAAACTAAGGAAGGAGCTAAAGGAAGGTGGAAGTCTCCCTGGAAAGTTTTACAAAGGCCTCCAAGCTTAATGTTGATGAAATGCCTGGGCCACATCTAAAGGGCTACCAAATTGGAGAGCCCTCCACACTTGCAGAAAAGGTGTTCCAGTCTTGGTTTTCCATGGTTTTTGGCTGTGAAAGAAATGCTGTAAAATCCCCAAATGTGAGTGGAAGCCACTCAAGTCCTGAAGCCAACCACATACCTGCCAGAAGAGGAGGGAGAGCCCTCCACACTTGCAGAGAAGGGTTATGCTGTCCTGCTGTGTCCCCAGGGGCAAGATGTAGGGAAGAAGGGTTATTTCTTTTTGCTTGCCTGCCTTGCTGTGAGCCAGGGGCAAGATGTAGGAAGAGGAGGAGAGCCTCCACACTTGCAGAGAAGGGTTATGCCATCCTGCTGTGTGCCCCAGGGGCAAGATGTAGGGAAGAGGAGGGAGAGCCCTCCACACTTGCAGAGAAGGGTTATGCTGTCCTGCTGTGTGCCCCAGGGGCAAGATGTAGGGAAGAGGAGGGAGAGCCCTCCACACTTGCAGAGAAGGGTTATGCCGTCCTGCTGTGTGCCCCAGGGGCAAGATGTAGGGAAGAGGAGGGAGAGCCCTCCACACTTGCAGAGAAGGGTTATGCCGTCCTGCTGTGTTCCCCAGGGGCAAGATGTAGGGAAGAGGAGGGAGAGCCCTCCACACTTGCAGAGAAGGGTTATGCTGTCCTGCTGTGTGCCCCAGGGGCAAGATGTAGGGAAGAGGAGGGAGAGCCCTCCACACTTGCAGAGAAGGGTTATGCTGTCCTGCTGTGTGCCCCAGGGGCAAGATGTAGGGAAGAGGAGGGAGAGCCCTCCACACTTGCAGAGAAGGGTTATGCCGTCCTGCTGTGTGCCCCAGGGGCAAGATGTAGGGAAGAGGAGGGAGAGCCCTCCACACTTGCAGAGAGAGAATGGTTATGCCATCCTGCTGTGTGCCCCAGGGGCAAGATGTAGGGAAGAGGAGGGAGAGCCCTCCACACTTGCAGAGAAGGGTTATGCCGTCCTGCTGTGTGCCCCAGGGGCAAGATGTAGGGAAGAGGAGGGAGAGCCCTCCACACTTGCAGAGAAGGGTTATGCCATCCTGCTGTGTGCCCCAGGGGCAAGATGTAGGGAAGAGGAGGGAGAGCCCTCCACACTTGCAGAGAAGGGTTATGCCGTCCTGCTGTGTTCTCCAGGGGCAAGATGTAGGGAAGAGGAGGGAGAGCCCTCCACACTTGCAGAGAAGGGTTATGCCATCCTGCTGTGTTCCCCAGGGGCAAGATGTAGGGAAGAGGAGGGAGAGCCTCCACACTTGCAGAAGAGAGAATATATATCCTGCTGTGTGCCCCAGGGGCAAGATGTAGGGAAGAGGAGGCCTTTTATTAAAAACACTCCACACTTGCAGAGAAGGGTTATGCTGTCCTTTTGTTGGTAGTTATAAGATGAAGGGAAGAGGAGGGAGAGATAAACAGAGAGACTTTAAATGTTGTCCTGCTTGTTCCCCAGGGGCAAGATTGGAACAGGGAGAGGTTCCACAGATGCAGAGAGTAAGGGTTATGTAGATGAAGGTCCCCAGGGGCAAGATGTAGGGAAGAGGAGGAGTGAGCCTCCACACTTGCAGAGAAGGGCTTATGCAGTCCTACTGTGTGCCCTTGGGCAAGAAAGGGAAGAGGGAGGGAGAGCCCATCACACTTGCAGAAAGGGTTATGCTGTCCTGGCTGGTTCCCCAGGGGCAAGATGTAGGGAAGAAAAGGGAGGCCCTCCACACTTGCAGCTAATCTGGTTATAATGGTCCTGCTGTGTTCCCCAGGGCAAGATGTTTGGAAGAGGAGGGAGAGCCCTCCACACTTGCAATTAGAGATTGGTTATGTTAATATCCTGCTGTGTGCCCCAGGGGCAAGATGTAGGAAGAGGAGGGAGAGCCTCCACATTGCAGAGAAGGGTTATGCTCTCCTGCTGTGTGCCCCAGGGGCAAGATGTAGGGAAGAGGAGGGAGAGCCTCCACACTTGCAGAAGTCAATGTTCCCCCTGCTGTGTGCCCCAGGGGCAAGATGTAGGGAAGAGGAGGAGAGCCCTCCACACTTGCAGAGAGAAAAACTATACTGCCCTGCTGTGTTCTCCAGGGGCAAGATGTAGGAAGAGGAGGGAGAGCCCTCCACACTTGCAGAGAGAGAATGGTTATGCCATCCTGCTGTGTGCCCCAGGGGCAAGATGTAGAGAAGAGGAGGGAGAGCCCTCCACACTTGCAGAGAAGGGTTATGCTGTCCTGCTGTGTGCCCCAGGGAGCAAGATGTAGGGAACACTGAGGGAGAGCCTCCACACTTGCAGAGAAGGGTTATGCCATCCTGCTTGTGCCCCAGTGGGGCAAGATGTAGGAAGAAGAGGGAGAGCCCTCCACACTTGCAGAGAAGGGGGTTATGCCATCCTGCTGTGTCCCAGGGGCAATGACAAGGGAAGAGGAGGGAGAGCCTCCACACTTGCAGAGAAGGGTTGCTGCTGTCCTGCTGTGTGCCCCAGGGGCAAGATGTAGGGAAGAGGAGGGAGAGCCTCCACACTTGCAGAGAAGGGTTATGCTGTCCTGCTGTATGCCCCAGGGCAAGATGTAGGGAAGAGGAGGGAGAGCCCTCCACACTTGCAGAGTCTTTTATGCTGTCCTGCTGTGCTTTTGGGCAAGATCAAGGGAAGAGGAGGGAGAGCCCTCCACACTTGCAGAAGAAAGGGATGCCATGTCCTGTGTGCTCCAGGGGCAAGATGTAGGGAAGAGGAGGAGAGCCCTCCACACTTGCAGAGTTTGCTTTTATTCTGTCCTGCTGTGTTCCCCAGGGCAAAGAGTGTAGGGAAGAGGAGGGAGAGCCTCCACACTTGCAGAGAGAAGGGTTATGCTGTCTGCTGTGTGCCCCAGGGGGCAAGATGTAGGGAAGAGGAGGAGAGCCCTCCATACTTGCAGAGAAGGGTTACGTCCTGCTGTTCCAGGGCAAGATGTAGGGAAGTGTTGGTAGTTATAAGATGAACTGTCTAAAGAAGATAAAGTGGAGAGAAACTTTAAATGTTGGAAATGTTTGATGAGCAAGATTGTTACAGAGTGGTTACATAGATTATAAAGTAAAAGTATGTAGATGAAGGTATGAATAAAGTATATGGATGAAGGATGAGTGAGCTTACACAGAAGGTTAAAGACAAAGTACTTAATCAGATTACAAACTTCTTGAGATATAAAATGATTATTAGCCTAGAGCATACATCAGACTAACAAAGTAATATCCTGGCTGGTAGCAGGTAACTATGATATTCAGGTTGTAAAATCAACTGTAACTCATTGATGCTAATCTGGTTATAATGATCATGAAAGACTAGCTAGGTTCCTCTATTTGTCAACGTTTTAACTAAATCTTACAATTAAAATTGACTTGTTAATATTTAATTCTCTCTTAAGGTTATTACATTTAAAACCCTGCCTCAAAAAAAATCTCAGAAAAATTATCTACTCTCTTTTTTCCTATGAGGTAAATAGACTACATTTGGAGATACTGACAGTATTTATGCTGTCAACCTGCTCCCCTGGCTCACTCACTCATTCGTCCAGAGACCGTTGGGATGAACGCTGGCAGGTCAGGGTGACAGAAAAACTATACTCCTAACTTCTTGTCATCCATTACCTTAGGCAGTTCACTCTTGCTGCTTCCGTCCAGTTGATATAACAAGATGTGATGTTTTGGGTGTCTGCTCTGTCATTCTTTCCCTATCATGATGAAACTTTCCCTTAAAATTATAAGCTAAGGTCACACACCTTTAATCCCAACACTTGGGAGACTGAGTTAAGAGGAACACTGTGAGTTCAAGGCCACCCTGAGACTACACAGTGAATTCCAGGTCAGCTTGTGCTAGAGTGAGACTCTACCTTGAAAAACCAACCAACCAAACCTTCTCTTTCCACAAGCTGCTTCTGATTGTTTTGTCCCAGCAATGACAAGGGAACTATAACAGAAAACTGCTACTAAGAAGTGGGAGTATTGCTGTGATCAACGTATGTGGTTTCTACTCTTTTAGAACTAATATGTAGGAAGTGAGATGGAAATTGGGAAAAGGAAATTTAGAAGTCCCTACCCCTGAAGTTATGTCCTATACTGTAATAGACTTTTGCATTTGTTATATCCTGTACTGCATAGTCTTTTGTGCTGACACTGTAGCTTTTGTACTATTTCAAGGTCATGATTTGTGTTGCCACAGAAGAAGAAACAGATACAGATGAGTTGGTGCACAGAATCTGAAAGTCATGAGCAGTCAGATGTTCTCAACTTCCCAGAGTTTGCTTTTATTCACTACATAGGATCATATCAGAACAATCATAGTGTGTCATGAATACAATTGTAAAACAATATGCTATTGATTGTTTAGCATGTTTAAAAAGAAAATATTCTACACTAATAATGATGGAATGATAATACTTAGAGTGACCTCAGTTCCACCAAGATGTTCTCAAAAATGAACAAGTTTCCCAGAAAATTTGCCTTCCAGTTGCACTATATGCAGTACTTCTGTGCCTTGTTTTCTTGGTGAACTCAAGCTTTAAGGCTGAGAGCCATGTGTTAATCATTGGCTGACTACATACTGCCACTTCTGACCTGTAATGAAAATCATCTTGTCTTTCTTTTTATTTTATTTTTATTTTTTTATTTTTATTTTCTGTTTTAATTAACTAATTCTTTTATCCAGTTGACCTGGAATTAAATTAGTCTCAGGGTGGCCTATTTTATCCTATTTGCTTTTATTCGTGCGCCACCACGACAGGCTCCATCTTGTCTTTCTTTTTATCTCCATAACACAACTGCATGCATCTCTCTGCTAATTAACTAATTTTTTATGTTTTTCTGTAAAATTTGCCTATTTCTTTTAATATTTTATTTATTTATTTATTGGAGAGAGAGGGAAAGAGACAGAATGGATGCTGCAGGGCATCCTAGCCACTGCAAATGAACTCCAGATGCATGTGCCACTTTGTGCATTGGCTTTATGTGGGTACTGGGGAACCTAATCTGGGTCTACTGGCTTTGCCAGCAAGTGCCTTAAGTGCTAAGCCATCTCTCCAGCTTTAAAAACTCGGGAGGCAGAGGTAGGAGGCCTGAGTTCAAGGCCACCCTGACTCAAGTGGTTCCAGGTCAGCCTATACCAGGACTTAAAAATAAAAAAAAAAAAAAAAAAAAAAAAGATAAGGTACATAAGCTCTGAACCACCAAGAATCAGGGTCCAGGCTTTGAAAGAGATTGCTCTGGGCCCATAGTGGTGAGAAAATAAAGTGATTCTTCACTCAGTCTCTGGTGCCAGTTCTGTGAGCCTCAGTTTCCCATATCAGATGAATATGGAAGGATTTGGAACTTTGGACTAGAAAAGCCTTACCAAAGTTCACAGAGAACTGAGGACTGGACTGTGGAACCTGGCTTATTAAGTTCCACAGGGAAAGAAGATTTTGTCAGAACTAGGCTAAAAACAGTTTGTGTAATGATCTGACAGAGAGGCTGGTTGCATTTTGCCTGTGTCCTGATAACTTGAGCAAAGTTGAATTTAAAAAGTAATGGATTGTTGTGTTGGTAGAGGAAAATATAGAAGGCTATAAAAGATATAAAAAAGTTCCACAGGAAAGAAGATTTTGTCAGAACCTTTAAAAACAGTTTGTGTAATGATCTGACAGGAGGATTGTTTGCATTTTGCCTGTGTCCTGATAACTTGAGCAAAGTTGAATTTAAAAAGTCATGGATTGTTGTGTTGGTAGAGGAAAATATTGAAGGCTATAAAATATACAAAAAGAGAGAGAGCGAGATAAAATGCTTTTAATCCTCTGTTGCTATTGTCCACCTTATGTTGGCCAGGGGGTAATGTCTACCCTCTGCTCATTCCATCGTTTCCCCTGCCATGATGGAGCTTCCCCTCAAGTCTATAAACCAAAATAACCCCCTTTTTTCCCCACAAGCTGCTCTTGGTTGGGTGATTTCTGCCAGCAATGCAAACCTGACTGCAACAGCAGGAGAAAATATTTGACTAGAAACAGCTTAAGAAAAGAAGGGGGTTATTTTCAGCTTCTAGTTAAAAGGGGAAGTCTCTCATGGTGGGGCATGACAGCAGGAACTGGAAGCAGCCTGCAGCAGGTCCTTACTGAGGAAGTGGTGACAAATGCTACTGCCCAGCCAGCTCTTTCCTTCTAGACAATCCAGGAGCCCAGTCCACGGAAAGGTGCTGTCAACAGTTAAGGAAATTATTTGCATTTTCCCACCAGTAAGCTTATACTCAAGAACCAAAAATGGCAAAAAGGGCTTAGGAGGTCCCCAAGACTGGGCCTGTTAATGATCTTCCTAGCCTTGTGTGGGTCCTTGCTGTTCCCTGGGGTCATTGGCCACCGACATCCGGGGCGCAGGAGGAGTTGGGGGGAAGCAGGGTCCTGGAGCAGGTGAGTGCAATAGGCAGTGAACTACCCAGGAGACCATCTGATGGATATGTGCTCTCATTTATTCAAAAGGGGAGTGGGTTTATAAACACTTGAGAAAGGTTGAGAAGGCACATACAGACTATATGGCAATTGGATACATAGGTTTATGGGTTGTTATCTAATTGGTTGAAAGGCAGAAGTCAGGAAGGGAGAAGTTGCAAGGGAGATAACAGAAGTGGCGGGAAAAGCTATGTGACTTCAGTCACATATTGGATGGCTAAAGCTGAAGGGAGACTGTTTATAAGGGTCTCTTGGGCAGCTAGCCATAAGGTCAGGAACAGTGGGAGGTAAAGCCTGACTATGGGCTAACTCAGACCACAAGAAACCTCTACTCCTGACTTCAGCTTGCCAAAGTGGATCTGGTTGACAGCTATTTTACCTTGAATCTGAGGAAGGATGGACAGAGTGAGTAAACAAGGATTGGAAATGAGAAGGATAAAAAGGAAGCTTGCATGCAATGTGAAGACCCATGATACCACCTAAACATAAAGGGCTGGCAGTCACCCATGTTCAAGGAAATATGCACTTGAAAGAGGATGCTCTGTGAGCTTGTACTTTCTCATTTTATTTCTATTTGTATGTAGATATTTTCCCCAATGTTTCTTCATAGATACTTCCTCATATGTCTTTCAATAAAAGTAGCACATGAACATACAATAGTAAACAGTTTCAGAGTCTCAAGCCTGAAGAATTCCCTTTGTACAGTATTCACCAGGTGATGCTTCCATCCTTACAACAGGAGTTGCTGTGAACCCTGACCTGCTAAAAACTGATGCATTCCTCTAACCATGGCACTAATTTCTGTATTGCTGTTTTCATTATTCATGGCCCATTTCTCCAGGAGTGGAAAAACACCTTGAAACTAGTCCCAGGAGTTTGGTGGGCATTTATTATGTGGATTTTACCAAGCCAAATAAATACTAGTATCTATTATAATATATATAGTGGGCTGGAGAGATGGTTTAGCAGTGCTTGCCTGCAAAGCCAACGGACCCCAGTTTGATTCTCCAGGACCTACATAAAGCCATATGCACAAGGTGGCGCATGTATCTGGAGTTCATTTGCAGTGGCTGGAGGCCCTGCACCATTATCTCTCTATCTGCCTTTATTTCTCTCTCATAAATAAGTAATAAATGAAATGTATTTTTAAAATACACACACACACACACACACACACACATATAATTTGACATAGAAAGAAATGAAAGTCTCAGGCCAAAGACTACAAGTGGTTCAGCTGCAATTGTTTAAAAGATTACCGCCAGATAGTCTGCATTGGGACAACAGAGTGTTGATTCCTTTGAAAGCAGGGGGCTTAAAGAAAGAATGCTGACAAAGCTTCCTCTTCCTCAAAGTTGCATCTCCCCCTGGTTTAACAGATTTGGCAGTCCATCGTGTTTTGGTACTAGTTTTGGGGACAAATGCAAGAAATAGAGGGTCATAAAGCAGTGAACAGTGCCTGGAAGCAGACAATGTGAGGCAGGGTCAAGGTCCCTGCAAGGAAGCCATATGAGGTTATTCTGTGTAGATGTAGGTCACTGAGGAGACCCCAGTATGGTGGAGCTAGCAGGAGACCATAGGATGGCCACCAAGAAAAGCTTGCTGATTCTGGCTCAGGTGGATATACTCAGAAAGCAAGCAGCACAGCTGGCAAGTTGCTCAAGACTTTCAGAGCCCAAGGGATTTTATCATGAGTCTTAGGTGTTGGAGACAGAGCTACAGGATGTTTGTCCTGCTGATTTTCTATCTTGTCTTGGTCTAATTATTTATTTATTTATTTATTTATTTATTATTTATTTTTTGAGGTAGGGTCTTGCTTTAGCTCAGGTGGACCTGGAATTCACTATGTAGTCTCAGGGTGGCCTCAAACTCAAGTGCTGGGATTAAATCCTCAGTTTTTTTTTTTTTTTTGGTTTTTCAAGGTAGGGTCTCACCTCTGCTGAATTAGCTATGTGCTGGGATTAAAGGTCCTACCTCTGCCACTGGGATTGCGCCACCCGCCCGGCAGTTTTTTTATTTTATTATGAAAGAAAGAGACTGAGTATGGCCATGCTGGGCCTCTTGCCTCTACAAACAAGTTCCAGACTCATGTGCCACATTATGCATCTAGCTTTATGTGGTTACTAGGAAAATCAAACCAGGGCTGGCAAGCTTTGCAAGAGCCATCTCCCCAGCCCATTAGTTTTTTTTCAAGGCAGGGTCTCACTGCAGCCCAGGCTGACTTGAAACTCTCTCTAGCCCATCTGGCCTTAAACTCACAGTGATCCCATTTCAGCCTCCAGAGTTTTGATATTAAAGGCATATGCTACCATACCTGGCTGAGACTTTGGACTTTTCAAGTGTTGGGACTGGTAAACGGGAAGTTTTAAAGTTGGACTGAAGGCATCTTGTCTCAGGAGATGGCCATGAGTTTATAGGGGCCAGGGATGGAATGTGGTGATTTGAAAGCAAAGTGTTCCCTCATGTTTGTGATTAAGCCTTGTACATGTTCCCAGCTAACGGATCCTTGCTGGAGGAGCTATGTTTTTGGGGGTGGGCCTTGGGATTTTATAATCCAGCACTCTTGCCAGGGCTAGCTAGTTCATGCTTCCTGTTTCTCCCAGCTGATGTGACAAGATGTGATATCCTGGATGTCTGTTCTGCCATGCTTTCTCCACCATAATGAAAAGTCTCCTTGAAACTGTAAGGTAAAATAAATCCTTTCTTTCCATAAGCTGCTTCTAGTTTGATTTTTTGTCTCAGCAACAACAAGGTAACTGCAACAGTTATAAAAGGCCATACCACTTTGTTCCCTGCATGCCTGAAATGGAGCTATAGGATTTAACATATGTTTTTACTGTATTTCCATATTGCTTTGGTGTTATTCTTCCTTTCGAGGTTGGGTTTCACTCTAGCACAGGCTAACCTGGAATTCACTATGGAGTCTCAGGGTGGCCTCCAACTCTTGGTGATCCTCCTACTTCTGTGTGTACCACCATGCCTGGTTGTCTTATTCCTCCTTTCTATGCCCATACTCCTCTCCCTTTATTTGGAAATATCTCATTCTGTGTCACTGTACTTTGAAAGCATGTAAATTTCCTCCTTCCTTCCCTCCCTCCCTCCCTCCCTCCCTCCCTCCCTCCCTCCCTTCTTTCTTTCTTTCTTTCTTTCTTTCTTTCTTTTTTTTGGTTTTGCAAGGTAGGGTCTCACTCTGGTCCAGGCTGACCTGGAATTCACTATGTAGTCTCAGAGTGGCCTTGAACTCATGGTGATCCTCCTACCTCTGCCTCCCGAGTGCTGGGATTAAAGGCGTGTGCCACCACGCCCGGCTACCTTCCTTTCTTATTTGAGACAGAGAGAGAGAGAGGGCATGGCAGCCGCTTCTCAGCCACTGTGAAAAAAATTCCAGATGTGTGTGCCCCCTTGTGGGCAAGTGCGGCATTGCACCCATGCATTACTTTTGCAGCTGGCTAAATGTGGGACCTGGAGAATCTAACAGGCGTTCTTAGGCTTGGCAGGTGGGCGCCTTAATCACTAAGCCATTTCTCCAGCCCTCTCTTTCTTTTAAAAATATATTTTAGGTTAATCCCAGCACTCAGGAGGCAGAGGTAGGAGGATCTCTGAGAGAGTTCAAGGGCACCCTGAGACTACATAGTGAATTCCAGGTCAGACTGAGACCCTACCTCGGAAAACAAACAAACAAACAATATATATATATGGCTGGATATATACCTGCAAAGCCAAAGGACCCAGGTTCGATTCCCCAGGACAGTTTGCAGTGGCTGGAGGTTCTGGCATGCCCATTCTCTCCCTCTGTGTCTCTCTCCAATCAAACAATCAGTCAATCAATAAAATAGAAAAAAATCTTATTTACTTATTTTGCAAGCAGAGAGAGATAGAAGAGAGACAGACAGAGACAGTGGGCACTCCAGGTCCTGCAAACAAACTCCAGATGCATGTGCCACTTTGTGCATATGGGTTTTTTTAATTTAAAAAAAAAAAAACACGCCTTTAATCCCAGCACTCGGGAGGCAGAGGTAGGAGGCACATAGTTAATTCCAGGTCAGCCTGGACCAGAGTGAGACCCTACCTCGCAAAACAAACAAACCAAAAAAAAAAAAAAAGATAAAAAAATTTTAAATTTATTTTTGGAGAGAGAGAGACAAAAAGAGACAAAGAGAGAGGGAGAGGAAGACAGAGATGGGCGCGCCAGCAGTCTCTCAGCTGCTGTGAACAAAATCCAGATGCGTGCGCCCCCTTGTGGTCAAGTGTGACATTGCGCCCTTGCCTCACTTTGCATCTGGCTAAACGTGGGACCTGGAGATTGGAACCACTGGACATTGGAACCAGCGTTCTTAGGCTTAGCAGGCAGGCGCCTTAGCAGCTAAGCCATCTCTCCAGCCCGCATCTGGGTTTTTACATGGGTACTGAGGAATCAAACGGGTCATTAGGCTATGCAGGCATGTGCTTTAACCACTGAATCATCTCTCCAGCTCCCCCTTTTTTGAAGTAGAGTCTCACTCTAGCCCAGGATGACCTGGAATTCACTATGTAGTCTCAGGCTGGCCTTGAACTCATAGCAATCCTCCTACCTCAGCCTCCTGAGTGCTGGGATTAAAGGTATGCACCACCCATGCTGGGCTCTTTTTCATTGTCTTTTAAAAATATTAAATTAAATTAATTTATTTATTTGAGAGAGAGAGAAAGAGGCAGATAGAGAAAGAGAAAGAATGGGTACTCCAGGGCTCTACTAACTGCAAACAACCTCCAGACTCACTTACCACCTTGTGCATCTGGTTTTATGTGGGTACTGGGGAATCAAACCTAGGCCTTTTGGCTTTGCAGGCAAGTGCCTTAACCTCTAAGCTATTTCTCCAGCCCCTCTTTTTTACTTTATAGTGGCTAACAGTAAAGAGTGTATCTTGAGTCTCACAGGAGACTTTGTGCTTGAGCTTTTAACCAATGTTGGAAATATTGACTTTGGGGGTGCACTAAATGCATTCTGTATTAAGAGATGATCATAGCCTTTGGGGGCAGGTTTTTCAGTCCTTAGGTAATCATCTCAGGAAATATGTAACAGATATTCCCAAAGGTGTGTTTCACTAATGCCCAAAAAATATTTTAGTCCAAACAAGCTGACAATCAAAATTAACCATCACTTGGGACTGGAGAGATAGCTCAGTGGTTAAAGGCACTTGTTTGTAAAGCTGGAAGGTCTTGGTTCAATTCCCCAGTACCCATATAAAGCCAGATACATGCATATGGAGTTCATTTGCTACGGCAAGAGACCCTGGTGTACCCAATCCCCAACCCCTGCATATATATATATATATATATATATATATATATATTTAACTATCACAGGTCCTATCAATAAAGGCAACTTGCCTGACATGCTGTTGCATCCCTGTAGTGCTAGCACTAGAGAAGTGGCAGAAGGAGAATCAGTCATGGGCATGCTCAACTACACAGTGAGGTTTGTTTTGTTTTGTTTTGTTTTTTGTTGTTTGTTTTTCGAGATAAGGTCTCACTGTAGCTCAGGCTGACCTGGAATTAGTCTCAGGGTGGCCTTGAACTCAAGGCGACCCTCCTACCTCTGCCTCCCGAGTGCTAGGATTAAAGGCATGCGCCACCACACCCACAAACAAGCAAAAACAAAAGCAACTCAACAGCAAAGTGTTTAATATTTCTCACATGGAAAAATGATGATAACAGAAAAATGTACTGTATTCAGCAACCTAAGTATTTCCATAGAATGGGTGAGACAGACAGGCATGGCGGAACATGCCTTCCTTTAAGCCCAGCACCTGAGAGGCTGAGGTAGGAGGATTGTCCCAAATTCAGGGTCAACATGGGCTACAGAGTGAGGTCCAGGTCAGCCTAGGCTGGAATGAGACCCTGCTTTAAAAAAGTTGGTGGATGGGGAGATAATGGGAAATAAAAGAAAGATGATACTGCAGTGTAGGCAAGTCTTCTGTTCAGTCTACAGTCAGAGCTATCCAGAGAGTGGGGGGGGAGGGGAAGAAGAGGGTGTAGTTAAAGAAGGACTTTTGCTTTTATAATGAAGCACACCCCAGTGTGCCTGAATGTTCTTGGAAATTGTTCAACAGACGGGGTCAAATCAACGAGGTAGGAAACAGGAAGTTCAGCCTTCAGAAGCAACCAACCTTCAATGGAAGCCTGCTAATTTTTCGAAAGGAAAGTGGAAGGCCAACGGATATGGTGGGTCTGAGGTATGATGTAAGACATTTGGTCTCCTAAAGGCTTAACTCCAGCGACCAGAGCAGTTACACGATGGCCGTTTTGTAAAGTGACACACATACTCTTCTGGAGAAAAACCACAGAAATTACTTGGGAGTGTGAAGTGTTCATGTTACGTCTGTAGCTAACGGAGTTACTCAGAGAAGTTGAGAGATAAAAAGACAATCAAAGACACGAGGGACCCAAGGTATTTCAGATAACCACTACCGCGTTTCCAGAAGCAAATCTCGGGAACCCATGCGTGGTCCAAACGGAAAAATTTCGCCATATCTGTTTCAGGAAGCAGAAGACGAAATTCAACCCGGCACCGGAAGTGGGAGGGTGAAGGAGCACGCCTCCAGGGACTCTGCCTCGCGGGGGGGGGGGGGGACTGATTTTGGTTCCCGCTAGGCCGCGCGGCGGCGCAGGCGCACTGGGGCCTCGCGGGCGGCGCCCTCTGGCGGCTCTGGCAGTCTCGCGGAGGCGGAGCCGGAGGCGGGGGGTTGCGCTTGGTGACGGGGGACGCGCGGCCGCAGCGCGCTGGGCCGGCGGCGGCGGCGGCGGCAGCGGCGGCGGCGGCGACCGAGGACGCGGAACCCTGGCGGCGGCGGTGGCTGGTAGCCGCGAGGAGCTGGGGCGCGGCGCACGGGCCGGGACGATGGGCTGTGGCGGCGCAGCCCGCGCGCAGCCGGCGGGTGAGAGAGCAGGCGGTTGGCGGCGCGGGCCGGGAAGATGGCGGAGAGGCTGCGCTGTGGCCGGGCGGCCTGGCCGGGTCGGGCGGAGTACCCCAGCCCAGCCGTGCGAGGAATCCGGGCCCCCGGCGATGCAGACTGGGAGAGGCCGGCGTGTGTGAGGCGGGTGTGTATGAGGGTGCGAAGGTGAATGTGAGTGTGCTGAGCCCGAGGTGCGTGCGAGGTGCGAGGGTGCCAGCCTGAGAGTGGGCGTCAGAGTGCTCCGGCCTGCATGTGATTGTGAGTGTGCCCGGCCTATCGGTGGTCATTAGTACTTGTATAACCCTATGCAAAAATAGTTGGGAACGTGAGAGTTCACAGCCTGGGATGTGATTGGTATTGTGCCCTGCCTGAAGGTGGGTGTGCATGCGTGTGTTCTGAGCCCGAGGACAGGTGTGCATGCGAGTGTGCCCAGCCCGAGGACCGCTGTGCATGTGCACTTCCTCCGCGCTGGTCACCATCCTATTGCACAGTGGAGTCGGTGTGCGGACAGGTGGTGCGGGGTCTGGCTTTGTCCACGCGGCCCGGGAATGGATAGGCGTCTCCGGGTCGGGTCATGGCTGCCTGCGCCTGGCGCGCCCGAGCTCTGCGGCCGGGCCTCTGCGGCAGACGCGGATGGCCTTTCTCGATGCCCTCCGGAGCTGAACTACCTCGGAGCCTGCTGGTGGCCGGCTCGGTGTGGGTGGTGGCCGCAAGCAGGTTATGTGTCCCGGTCACGACGTCTTTATTTTAAAACCTGCACGGGCTCCGGGCGCGGCAGCTGTGGGTGTGTTTCATGCTGCTGCTCACCGCAGCTGCTGTGAGCGCTGCGCAGCCTTCAGCCGCAAAAATGCGGACGGCCCCCCTCCCCCTTCAGTGTTGCTCGGGTTTGGCCAAGCCGCCAGTGATCTCTGCAGAAAATCCGACTCCTCTGGTGCAGACAATAAGAACATTTATCTTTGAGAGCCAGAGAGGGCAATTGAACAGTACATTCTGGGCGCCTTAAACAGCAGGTGGTTTTGTCCATGCATCCCCTTTCTACAGTGAGCCAAGAGGAAGAAGTGTGACTGGACATCCGGTAGATCCATTCTCTAAGTCATCCAGGGCACCCACTAGAGGCTCTGCGTGTTTAAGGGAATGGAAAGGTGGCTCCTTTACACTCTTCTAAGACAGTTTAGTCAGCTGTCTTTACAAACAGGGTTGTGCCCAGTGAACAAGAGGGCTGGTTGTGGAGCCAGACTGACCACCTTTAAGTTCCGACTCCTTGTTAACTGGCTTTGTAGTCTTGGGCAAGGTCCCTGTGCGTTTGGTTCCTTGGCTGTAAAATGGGTACAGTAATAGTATTAGCACCAGAATGCTGTTGTGGGGACTCATTGAGTCAGGTTTTGTGTGTCTGTGTTTGTAGTGTATACAGTGTATTCGTGTGTGTGCACATCTGCTCCTCTGTGTGCATTTGCATCATTGGCCGGAGGAGAATATCCAGTGTATTTTTTTTAAATTCATTTGTCTGTTTCTTTGAGATAGAGTCTCTCAGTCAACCCAGAAATGCCCTTTTGTGCAGTCCTCGTCTCCTCATCAAGCACCAACAATTCTCCTCCAAACTTCAGGGTTACCCTTATAATAAGAAAGGTAACTTATTAAATTAAACGTTGACAGTGAGGATGTAAGTAACAAAATGAGAACTTGGTGTTACTGTTGTAGTAACTTGTAGTCTTGGTAAACTGTTGGAAGAAATTTTGACTAGCTTCAGAACAAGGAAGAACCCATGTGTTCCAAGGAAATGATTTGACTCATTGGTCATTGCTTCTATCTTTATCTTAGGTTGACTCTTGAAAACTCTCATCTTCATACACTGTAACAAAAATCAAGTCTTTGGAGATCTATGGCACTGAAAGTGAGAGTTTTATTTATTTATTGGTTTTTCGAGGTAGGATCTCTCTGTAGCCCAGGCTGACCTGGAATTCACTATGTAGTTTTAGGGTGGCCTCGAACTCATGGTGATCTTCTACCTCTACCTCTGGAGTGCTGGGATTAAAGGCGTGTGCCACCATGCCTGGCTAAAAGTGAGAATACTTAAAATTTAGAAGAAGTGGTGATATTTGTTGAGCATGGTGGTACATGACTATAATCCCAGCACTGGAGAGGAGGCAGGAGGATCAGGAGTCAAGGTCAACCAGGACTACATGAGACTCTATCTCAAAAAAAAAAAAAAAAAAAAAAAGAAACAAAGAAAGAAAGAGTGCTAGAGAGATGGCTTAGCGGTTAAGGTGCCTGCCTGCTAAGCCTAAGAATGCTGGTTCCAATCTCCAGGTCCCACGTTTAGCCAGATGCAGTGATGCAAGGGCGCAATGCCGCACTTGCCCACAAGGGGTCGCACGCATCTGGATTTTGAGAGACTGCTGGCGGGCCCATCTCTGTCTCCCTCTCCCTCTCTCTCTCTGTGTCTCTCTCCAAAAATAAATAAAAAATTTAAAACAATTAAAAAGAAAGAAAGAAAGAACGAACAGAGAGTAGGGAGAAAAAAGAAAAAGTGATAAATTTTAAAATGCCTGCGCGGTGTATATGTTGAGGCAGAAGGCCATGGGTCAGGAGCTGCACACCGCATGGGGGCTTAAAGGTCCTTGCACAGTTTCATAGTTCAGCCATTGCATTCCTCTTCTGAGGCTTGAGAAAAGGTCTGTGAACTTTGTTCTCATATTAAGATAGCCAGTTGTTTTTTTTTTTTTTTGAGGTAGGGTCTTACTCTAGCTCAGGCTGACCTGGAATTCACTATGTAGTCTCTGGGTGGCCTCCAACTCATGGCGATCCTCCTACCTCTGCCTGCTAGGATTAAAGGCATGCACCACCACGCCCGGCTCAGAGATAGCTAGTTTTACTAGCAAAACTCTTGCTGGGTTGCACATGTACTTTCCAGCTGTTGGATCCATGGGTACCCATAAGGAAGCTATGAGGTTTTGCTCAGCAAAGCAGACTGGGTGTGCAGCCACTTGCATACAGAGTTGTTGGCCACTAGCAACAGACCCTTTTCGCATTGTTACCCTTGGGTATTGATCTCTCTGAGGCTCCTATGCCACCTTGCTGTGGTATCTTTCATGGGCCCCTTGAGTTGTCCACCACCTTTATCATCCTAGGTTTTCCATGTGCTGTACAACTGAGTTTGACCTGGATTTCATCCTTGGGCCACTGTTACCCTGCTGTGATATTCTTCCTAACCTGGTTTGTAGTATTGCCCATGTCTGCTTCTAATGTGCTTATGATCTCAGACCCCTGAGGGTGTGTCGTCATGAACTTAATTGAGTTCAGTAAGTGAACTTTATTGGCGTCTCTCAGGAGTTCTGATGACGTGTAATTGGATCTCTATATCCATTGTCTTGCTACTGAACTTATACTGGTGGTAGACTTTGTGTCCTAAGAAGAGCACAGCATTCTCTATCTTGGTCCTCTGGGTGGAATTTTTCTTGATTAGGTATGTGGTGAAGTTTTTGTTTTTTTTTCCCTGCTTTTCAGTCTTTGGTGGCAAAATCACAATAGCATTAGGGATATTTTTCAATATCCTATGCAAGCATTCCCCCAAAATTGCTTATTTATTACTTTTTGTTTTTTCCAAGGCTAAAGTTTTACCCCAGACTGACCTGGAACTCACTCTGTACTTCCAGGTTGACCTCAAATTTACAGCCATTCTCCTACCTATCTCCTTAGGGCTAGGATTAAAGGTGTGCACTACCATGCCAGACTATTCATTACTTGTATAGCTAATCTATGTTCAGTTACTTGTGAATACATTTTAATGTCACAGGTGTGGAGCTTGGAAAAGAGGAGAAAGCCCTCTAAAGAAGGGCCAGACATGGGCAGGAGATGTAGCTCAGTTGGTAGAGTGCATGAAGCTCTGGGTTTGATTTCCAGCAGTGCATAAAACCAGGTATGGTGTTGCACACTTGTAATCCCAGCAACTGGGAGGTGAAGGTAGGAGTATTGGAAACTCTAAGCCATCCTCAGCTAGTGAATTTGAGGTCAGCATGGGCTATATGTCGACCCATCTCAAAAACTAAAGGAGAAGAGGGAGAGAGTTGAGGAGGGGAAGGGAAACAGGAGGAAGGGGGGAAGGAAGAAAGAAAAAGAAGGAGGTATTGGGCTGAGGAAATGGCTTAGTGGTTAGGGCGTTTGTCTGTGAAGCCTAAGGACCCGGGTTTGATTCCCCAGGACCCATGTAAGTCAGATGTACAAGGGGTGATTGCATCTGGAGTTTGTTTGCAGTGGCTGGAGGCTCTGACACGCTCATTCACTCTTTCTCTCTGCCTCTTCCTCTCTCTCACTCAAATAAATAAAATATCTTTAAGAAAGATATTGTAGTTATCTTTGTGTTATTGGGACAGTTCACCCAACCAAAAGCACTTTATGGTAAGAAAGAATTTATTTTAGCTTATAGTCTCTAGGGGAAATTTCAGCATGCCAAGGAAAGGATGAAATAGCAGAAGCTGGACATCACTTCATGCCACAGCAGCTGGCAGAAAGTGGTAAGAGAGTGAGCTGAGCTCTAAACACTGGCAAGTTGGCCTAATAAACCTCAGGGACTGCCACCAATGACATACCACTTCCAGCAAGGCTCCACCTCCCAAACTGCCACTAGCTGAGTACCAAGCATTCAGAGTACATGAGACATGAGTCTGTGGGGACGTCTGATTCAAACTATCACTAGCGGGTAAGGGAGCTGGGTGTGGGGGTGCCTGCCTTTAATCCCAGCACTCGGGAGGCAGAGGTAGGAGGATTGCTGTGAGTTCAAGGCCACCCTGAGAGTGCCTAGTGAATTCCAGGTCATCCTGGGTTAGAGAGAGACCCTACCTCGAACCAGCTCCCCCCACAAAAAAAAAAAGGGAAGGGAAAGAAAGGTTAAACCAGGTAAGTTACAGCCCATAAGTAGACCCTCTTCTTGGTTATTTTGGCAATAAAGTTTTATTGAAACACAACCATACCTGTTCACTTTGTATTGTTTTGGCAGAACTGAGTAGTTATGATAGGCTATGTTATCTGCAAAGCCTCAACTCCTTTATGGCTGCTCACAAAATTGGTCTCCTCTAGAAGTTTGGAGGGGAAATGATTATAAGGCTACAGTGGAAAGAGAAGGCTTCAGGGAAAAAGCTGTAAATGGTTGAAGGGGGTGAGGACAATGTAGCACCATAGACAGGAAATGCTTCAAGTTTGGTGGGCTATGAGTAATTTGTAGGGTTTAAAGTTTGTGCAAAGAATGAAGGCAGGCCTGGAGGGATGGCTTAGCGGTTAAGGCATTTGCCTGCAAAGCCAAAGGATCCAGGACCCATATTAGCCAGATAGATGCACAAGGTGGTACATGTGTCTGGAGTTCATTTGCAGTGGCTGGAGGCCCTGGCGTGCCCATTCTCTCTCTCTCTCTCTCTCTCTCTCTCTCAAATAAATAAATAAAAATAAAATATTTTTTAAAGCCGGGTGTGGTGGCGCACACCTTTAATCCCAGCACTCAGGAGGCAGGGAGGATCACCATGAGTTCGAGGCCACCCTGAGAATACAGAGTGAATTCCAGGTCAGTGAGACCCTACCTCGAAAAACCAAAAATAAATAAATAAAAATAAATAAATTATATATATTTAAATATTTTTTTTTTTAAAGAATGAAGGCTGGGTGTGGTGGGGGTATGGTGCAGTGTGTTAGCATACACTTTTAATCCAGGCACTCGGAAAATTAAGATAGGAGGATCACTGTGAGTTAGAAGCTACAGAGTGAGTTCCTACCTCAAAAAAAGAAGAGCCAGGTGTGGTGGCATACACCTTTAATCCCAGCACTCTGGAGGCAGAGGTAGGTGGACCACTGAGGTGAGCCTGAAACTACATAGTGAATTCCAGGTCAGCCTAGGCTAGAGTGATTCCTTAAGATCCTACCTCGAAAATCTAAAACAAAAAAGAACAAAGGAAGTATGTGAACATTGGCTGTCCTGACCAGCAAAGACTAGAGAGAACAATCTAGGGCTGGGGTGTCAAGACAGCTTTCTTTGGGGAGGGTACTGTAACACATAGCCACACATTTCTGTGGCTTCAACAACAGGAGCTAATTTCTTGCTCACATTGTTTCCATACCAAGACAACTTCTTATTTAGAATGCTGTTTTTATGGCAAGAGAGTGACAGAAGCTCATCTTAAATTGGTGGCTTAGCTTCCATAGGCCTAAACAAGGCAGGGTATGGGAGGTGAGCATGTATTGTAGATATTACCAGTTTCCAAGTGAACAAGCCTGCTTCCTGCCATGTGAGTGGCCTCAGGTGCGTGGGAATGAGGTATATCCAGATCTGGATGGCTCACCTCAGACTGGGACAGTGGAGCCAGCCACACCCAGGGGCCTCTAAAGTTCTCAGACCCTTTCTCCTCCTCTTCAGCTCTTATTCTCTGTACTTTGGGACCCATTCTGCTTAGTGCTGCTGGAAGCCTGGATGCCCTTTAGCCTTGAGCTTTCTCCTCCTCTCCACATTGCTGTCTGGGTGACATGCCTCACCCAGGGATATTTTGACTCCCTTCCCTTGGGCATTTGGCACTAGCAGATGTTTTTGGTTGTCCCTTCTGGGATAGGGTGCTGGGGATTCATGAGTCTGGGGATGCTTATGATCTGCCCCCACCTCAGCCCTGTGTTCCTTCTGGTTCCTGTGCATCTCCTGAACTGTATTCCACAGCCTTGTGTGGCCCCCAGTGTCATGTGCTCTCATTGACATCTGTGTGGCCACTGGGCCAAGCCTTGCATCTCCCCTTCCCAAATAGGCAAAGCTCAGGTGATTCCTTTAAGTCTCCCTGCTCCTCCACCAACCCCCCCTTTTTTTTTTTTTTTTTTTTGGTTTTTCAAGGTAGAGTTTATCTCTAGCCCAGGCTAATGTGGAATTCATTATATAGTCTCCGGTTGTCCTTGAATAACAGGGCTCCTACCTCAGCCTCCCAAGTGCTGGAATTAAAGGCATGCACCACCACACCAGGCCCTTTAGCTCCTTTTGCCTGGCTCAAGCTGTCTTAGATCCCTCCCACCTTCTGTGATACTTTGGGTAGCACCTTTAGACACTGCACAGCCTTGACTGTCTAGGAGATTCTACAGGGAAACATGCATCTTGATGTCTTGCTGCACCTGGCTGTTAACATCAGTAAAGATAGGTGAGTTTGGGCTGGGAGTACCCATGGGTGTGGTCAGGTCAAGGGAATGATATCATTTCTTCTAGGATCTTTTTTTTTTTTTTTTTTTTTTTTTTTTTAGGTAGGGTTTCACTCTAGCTCAGGCTGACCTGGAATTCACTCTATATTCTCAGGGTGGCTTCTAACTCATGGTGATCCTCCTACCTCTGCTTCCCAGTGCTGGGATTAGAGGCGTGTGCCACCACACCCGGCACTAGGATCTTTTCTTAAATTTTTTTAATTATTTTATTATTTATTTTTGGAGAGAGTCACAGAGAGAGAGAGAGACAGAGAGAGAGAGGGGAGGGGAGACAGATAGACATGGCGCGCCAGCAGTCTCTCAGCTGCTGTGAACGAAATCCAGATGTGTGCTCCCCCTTGTGGGCAGTGTGGCATTGCGCCCTTGCATCACTTTGCATCTGGCTAAACGTGGGACCTGGAGATTGGAACCAGCATTCTTAGGCTTAGCAGGCAGGCGCCTTAACCGCTAAGCCATCTCTCCAGCCCACTAAGATCTTTTTCATCACCTGCTTTTCAAAGCATAAATTGTTTGATTCTCAGTAGATTTGCTTTATTTTTGCTTCCTAAAACTTAATTTTACTTACTTTTAAACAGATGTAGTCACATGGTAGGACAGTTAGTACACAGTTACTCGCTGTGGTCTCTCTTGGGAACCTGTGAGAGGAGCTCCTTCTCCTATGGATACTTTGTAACTGTAGGCTGGAGCACAGAGCTTGGGAGTGGTTCATCTGTGTATGTATTCTTTTTCCTACCCTGTAAAGATTTTACCATAAGTAGACCCTCTTCTTGGTTATTTTGGCAATAAAGTTTTATTGAAACACAACCATACCTGTTCACTTTGTATTGTTTTGGCAGAACTGAGTAGTTATGATAGGCTATGTTATCTGCAAAGCCTCAACTCCTTTATGGCTGCTCACAAAATTGGTCTCCTCTAGAAGTTTGGAGGGGAAATGATTATAAGGCTACAGTGGAAAGAGAAGGCTTCAGGGAAAAAGCTGTAAATGGTTGAAGGGGGTGAGGACAATAGACATAGACAGGAAATGCTTCAAGTTTGGTGGGCTATGAGTAATTTGTAGGGTTTAAAGTTTGTGCAAAGAATGAAGGCAGGCCTGGAGGGATGGCTTAGCGGTTAAGGCATTTGCCTGCAAAGCCAAAGGATCCAGGACCCATATTAGCCAGATAGATGCACAAGGTGGTACATGTGTCTGGAGTTCATTTGCAGTGGCTGGAGGCCCTGGCGTGCCCATTCTCTCTCTCTCTCTCTCTCTCTCTCTCAAATAAATAAATAAAAATAAAATATTTTTTAAAGCCGGGTGTGGTGGCGCACACCTTTAATCCCAGCACTCAGGAGGCAGGGAGGATCACCATGAGTTCGAGGCCACCCTGAGAATACAGAGTGAATTCCAGGTCAGTGAGACCCTACCTCGAAAAACCAAAAATAAATAAATAAAAATAAATAAATTATATATATTTAAATATTTTTTTTTAAAAGAATGAAGGCTGGGTGTGGTGGGGGTATGGTGCAGTGTGTTAGCATACACTTTTAATCCAGGCACTGGAAAATTGAGATAGGAGGATCACTGTGAGTTAGAAGCTACAGAGTGAGTTCCCTAAAAAAAGAAGAGCCAGGTGTGGTGGCATACACCTTTAATCCCAGCACTCTGGAGACAGAGGTAGGTGGACCACTGAGGTGAGCCTGAAACTACATAGTGAATTCCAGGTCAGCCTAGGCTAGAGTGATTCCTTAAGATCCTACCTCGAAAATCTAAAACAAAAAAGAACAAAGGAAGTATGTGAACATTGGCTGTCCTGACCAGCAAAGACTAGAGAGAACAATCTAGGGCTGGGGTGTCAAGACAGCTTTCTTTGGGGAGGGTACTGTAACACATAGCCACACATTTCTGTGGCTTCAACAACAGGAGCTAATTTCTTGCTCACATTGTTTCCATACCAAGACAACTTCTTATTTGGAATGCTGTTTTTATGGCAAGAGAGTGACAGAAGCTCATCTTAAATTGGTGGCTTAGCTTCCATAGGCCTAAACAAGGCAGGGCATGGGAGGTGAGCATGTATTGTAGATATTACCAGTTTCCAAGTGAACAAGCCTGCTTCCTGCCATGTGAGTGGCCTCAGGTGCGTGGAATGAGGTATATCCAGATCTGGATGGCTCACCTCAGACTGGGACAGTGGAGCCAGCCACACCCAGGGGCCTCTAAAGTTCTCAGACCCTTTCTCCTCCTCTTCAGCTCTTATTCTCTGTACTTTGGGACCCATTCTGCTTAGTGCTGCTGGAAGCCTGGATGCCCTTTAGCCTTGAGCTTTCTCCTCCTCTCTCCACATTGCTGTCTGGGTGACATGCCTCACCCAGGGATATTTTGACTCCCTTCCCTTGGGCATTTGGCACTAGCAGATGTTTTTGGTTGTCCCTTCTGGGATAGGGTGCTGGGGATTCATGAGTCTGGGGATGCTTATGATCTGCCCCCACCTCAGCCCTGTGTTCCTTCTGGTTCCTGTGCATCTCCTGAACTGTATTCCACAGCCTTGTGTGGCCCCCAGTGTCATGTGCTCTCATTGACATCTGTGTGGCCACTGGGCCAAGCCTTGCATCTCCCCTTCCCAAATAGGCAAAGCTCAGGTGATTCCTTTAAGTCTCCCTCCTCCTCCACACTCCTTTTTTTTTTTTTTTTTTTTTTTTTTTTTTTTTTTTTTGGTTTTTCAAGGTAGAGTCTATCTCTAGCCCAGGCTAATGTGGAATTCATTATATAGTCTCTGGTTGTCCTTGAATAACAGGGCTCCTACCTCAGCCTCCCAAGTGCTGGAATTAAAGGCATGCACCACCACACCAGGCCCTTTAGCTCCTTTTGCCTGGCTCAAGCTGTCTTAGATCCCTCCCACCTTCTGTGATACTTTGGGTAGCACCTTTAGACACTGCACAGCCTTGACTGTCTAGGAGATTCTACAGGGAAACATGCATCTTGATGTCTTGCTGCACCTGGCTGTTAACATCAGTAAAGATAGGTGAGTTTGGGCTGGGAGTACCCATGGAGTGTGGTCAGGTCAAGGGAATGATTATCATTTCTTCTAGGATCTTTTTTTTTTTTTGGTTTTTCGAGGTAGGGTTTCACTCTAGCTCAGGCTGACCTGGAATTCACTCTATATTCTCAGGGTGGCTTCTAACTCATGGTGATCCTCCTACCTCTGCTTCCCGAGTGCTGGGATTAGAGGCGTGTGCCACCACACCCGGCACTAGGATCTTTTTCTTAAATTTTTTTTTTATTATTTTTTTTATTTATTTTTGGAGAGAGTCACAGAGAGAGAGAGAGACAGACAGAGAGGGAGAGGGAGACAGATAGACATGGCGCGCCAGCAGTCTCTCAGCTGCTGTGAACGAAATCCAGATGTGTGCTCCCCCTTGTGGGCAGTGTGGCATTGCGCCCTTGCATCACTTTGCATCTGGCTAAACGTGGGACCTGGAGATTGGAACCAGCATTCTTAGGCTTAGCAGGCAGGCGCCTTAACCGCTAAGCCATCTCTCCAGCCCACTAAGATCTTTTTCATCACCTGCTTTTCAAAGCATAAATTGTTTGATTCTCAGTAGATTTGCTTTATTTTTGCTTCCTAAAACTTAATTTTACTTACTTTTAAACAGATGTAGTCACATGGTAGGACAGTTAGTACACAGTTACTCGCTGTGGTCTCTCTTGGGAACCTGTGAGAGGAGCTCCTTCTCCTATGGATACTTTGTAACTGTAGGCTGGAGCACAGAGCTTGGGAGTGGTTCATCTGTGTATGTATTCTTTTTTTCCTACCCTGTAAAGATTTTATTTTTTATTTATTTATTGGAGACAGAGGGAAAGAAAGGGAGAGTAAGAATGGGCGCGCCAGAGCCTCCAGCCACTGCAAACGAACTCCAGACGTGTGCGCCCCTTTGTGCATCTGGCTTACGTGGGATCTGGAGAATTGAACTGGGGTTCTTAGGCTTCGCAGGCATGCACCTTAACCACTAAGCCATCTCTCCAGCCCTTTTTCCTACCTTTTAAAAAATGTTTCTGACCCTTGTTCCTTTAAACTGTGTTGCAAGGTCATTCCATATCAGCACATTTTCCAGGGTGATTTGCTGTAATTTATTAAACCGTCCCATGTTGGTGAATATTGCACTTTGTGAAATTATAAGGGAGGCTTTCAGGCAGAGTTCTGCAAGTATGTGAATGTGCTGGGAAGGGTCCCTTAGAAATATCATCTCTCTTGCCAAGCATGGTGGTCCATGTCTTTAATTCCAGCAATCCAGAGGTAAGAGGATCGCTATGAGTTCAAGGCCACCCTGAAACTACATAGTGAATTCCAGGTCAGCCTGAGCTACACTGAGACCCTACCTCAAAAACCAAAAAGAAAAAGAAATACCATCTCTTAGGAGAGGACATGGTGGTGCACACCTTTAATTCTTGCACTCGGAAGGCAGAGGTAGGAGGATCACCATGAGTTCAATGCCATCCTGAGACTACATAGTAAATTCCAGGTCAACCTGGGCTAGAGTGAGACCCTACCTCAAAAAACAACCAAACAAACAAACAAACAAAAAGAAATACCATCTCTTTAGTAAGTTATTTCATATCAGTTTTCACTCCCCCATCCCTCCTTCCCTCCCTCCCTTCCCATCTCTCTCTCTCCTTTTCAAGGTAGGGTCTCACTCTAGCCCAGACTGACCTGGAATGCACTTTGCAGGCTTTGCAGGCAAATGCCTTAACCATTAAGCCATCTTTCCAACCCACCCTCTCTCTCTTAATTAGTCTCTCTTTTTATTTTTATTTTTTTATTTTTTGGTTTTTCTAGGTAGGGTCTCACTCTGGTCCAGGCTGACCTAGAATTAACTATGTAGTCTCAGGGTGGCCTCGAACTCTTGGCGATCCTCCTACCTCTGCCTCCTGAGTGCTGGGATTAAAGGTGTGTGCCACCACGCCCAGCCTCTCTTTTATTTTGATGTCATCATCTTTCCCTCCTATTATGAGGGTCTTGTGAAGGTATTGCTAGGCACTGTGAGGACATGGATATTGAGGCCAATTTGTGTCTGAACAATTGCATTGTGAGCAGTCTTACCCTTCCTTTGGTACCTACATTTTTTTCCTCCACCTCTTCTACAGTGGACCCTTAGAAGGTATGATAGAGATGTTTCAGAGCTGAATACTCTTCTGTCGCCATTTCTCAGTGCTATGGTGCCTTTTAAGTCACTCCAGTGGTCACTGCCATCTGAAAAGAGAATACTAACCAAAAATGAGAGTAGCATTAATATATGGGTTTGAAAGTTAAGAACTCACAGGGCAGTTTGGTGAGCATAATGTATACATTTAGCCAGACAAGATCAGACAATACGTTACTCCTGGGGCTCATGACCTCCCTGAGCCATAGGCTTTTGATTTGGTTTTCAGTACCCAGTCATGTATTCCATTGCATGCAGTGGGCCTCCAGTCCAATTATAGAGCAGTTGGTTTCCCCGCAACAGACATGACACTATTGCACCTGTTAGGTTATTTGGCCTGGCTGGTCAAACTTAAGGCATACAGTGTCCACTTTTTTCACCACTGATTACTTCTCTCTCCCATATGGCTGCACGCAGCATAGCTTTTTCCATCTTTCTCTCAGCTGGTCTACATAGAGGAGGTTTTTCAGTTCAGCTCCAGCTTAATTTCTCAGTGATCTTGCAGCCAAAACATGTGGCATCTTCAGCAATAGGGTCTTACCATCTATTTCTGGTGGGAAATCAAGAGCCTTGGCCAAGGCCTGTTATGTTTTGGGGGCATCAGGAGCTCCCTGGCCAACAACTAACTGGAAGATATCCCATCCTTGGCACGGAAAATTTTCTAGTAACAGTCTATGGCTTCTGGGTGCGCCATTAGCCAAAAAGGCTTCCATATAGCTTATTCTTAACATCTTGAATTTTTATTAACTCTCCCCTACCATTCTTTTACTCAATCTCTTCCCCTGACCTTACTTAGGCCATTCTACCCCCAGGAACCTGTTCATCAACACACACACACACACACACAAAATACCATCTCTTTAATCCTTAAATCCTCCTTTCTCTCTTTCCCTCCCTCTCTCCCTTCCTCCCTCCTTTATAGCCCCTTTCTAGTTTACTGGCCTCTGCCAGTGATTTTTTACTTCAACTCATATATAAGTCTAAACATTTGTCACTAGGATCCACATATGAGGGAGAACATGCAGCTTTTGGTTTTCTGGGCCTGTGTTACCTCACTGTAGCAGACAGTTTCAGGTTTGCTGAGATGGACTTCCAGACCAGGTACAGTTATGGAGGAAGGGATATTTATTGAAGCTTACAGATCTGGGGGAAGTTACATAATGGCAGAAGAAGCTGGTCTGCTTTCACAGGACCAAACACGGAAAGAAAGACCGTAAACCAAAAAGCCACACAGCACAGCATACCTCAGGAACTTCAGCTAGGCACACTTTGCATATCTTTAGATTTAAATCTCAAACCCATCACCACACCTTAAGATCTGCCCAGTGACAGTGCTTCCAGCCAGGTGGCTGCAGATGCAAACTATAAACTAATAAGACAGTGAATATATTGGGGGCCATCTATTCAAATTCTTAACTCATGTATAGTCTAAACATTTGTCACTAGGATCCACATATGAGAGAGAACATGCAGCTTTTGGCTTTCTGGGCCTGTGTTACCTCACTTAGTATAATCCTTTTCCTGCAAATTTCATAATTTCATTCTTCTTTCCTGCTGAGTAGAACTCCATTGTATTAATGTACCACATCTTCATTATCCACTCATCAGTTGAGGGCCACCTAGGCTGGTTACATTTCCTAGCTATTGTGAATAGAGTGACAATAAAATGGTTGAGAAGTATCTCTAAGATAGTGAGAAGAGTCCTTAGAATATATGCCTAGGAGTGGCATAGCTGGGTCATATGGGAAACTTATTTTTAGCTGTCTCAGGAACCTCCACACTAATTTCCACAAAGGCTGTACCAGTTTACATTCCCACCAACAGTGTAGATGGGTTCCTCTTTTTCTGCATCCTTGCCAGCATTTATTGTAATTTTGCTTTCTTGATGATAGCCATTCTAACAGGAGTGAGATGGAATCTCAAAATAGTTTTAATTTGTATTTCCTTGATAGCTAAGGACATATTACAGGTTATTAGAAGTTTAATGCGTTTTTTTTTTTTGTTTTGTTTCTTGCTCTTCTTTACTTTTATTTTATTTATTTATTTATTTGCAAGCAGAGAGAGAGAGAGAATGGGCACGCCAGGGCCTTTAGCCACTGCAAATGAACCCCAGATGCATGTGCCCCTCGTGCATCTGGCTTACATGGGCCCTGGAGAATTGAACCAGGATCCTTTGGCTTTGCAGGCAAACGCCTTAACCACTAACCCATTTCTCCAGCCCAGGTTATTAGACATTTATAGCCATCTCTATTTCTTCTTTTGAGAACTCTCTATTCAGAGCCATAGCTCATTTTTTAATTGGGTTGTTTGATTTCTTATTATTTAGTTTTTTGAGTTCTTTGTATATCCTGGATATTAATCCTCTGACAGATGTATAACTGGTAAATGATCTTTTTGATATATTATTTTTTCTGTTTGTCAATATTTTGTTGAGAAATTTTGCATCTATGTTCAAGAGGGAGATTGGTCTGTAATTTTTTTTTGTTTTTTCAAGGTAGGGTCTCACTCTAGCTCAGGCTGACCTGGAATTCACTACGTAGTCTCAGGGTGGCCTTGAACTCACGGTGATCCTCCTACCTCTGCCTCCCGAGTGCTGGGATTAAAGGCGAGTGCTGGGATTAAGGGCGTGCACCACCATGCTCAGCTAATTTTCTTTTCTTTTTTTTTTTTTTTGTTCTCTTTTTGTTATCAGGGTGATGCTGGCTTCATTGAAGGACTTTGTTAGTATTCCTTCCTTTTCTATTTTATGGAAAAGTTTGACAAGCATTAGTGTTAGTTCTTCTGTGAAGGTGTGCTAAAAATCGCCAGGGAACCATCTGGGCCTGGACTTTTTTTTAGTTGGGGATTTTTTTTATATATATATATATATATATATATATAACTGCTGTGATCTCCGTACTTGTTATAGTCTATTGAAATTGTTTATCTCATCTTGATTTAATTTTGGTAGGTCATATAAATTTAGGAAATCATCCATTTCTTTCAGATTTTCAAACTTAGTGAAGTATTCTTTTTCTAACTTTTTTCACTTTGTTTTATTGATAACTTCCATTATTATAGACAGTAAACCATGATAATTCCCTCTCCTTCTCCACCTTCCCCCTCACAAATACACTGTCCATCATATCTCCTCTCCCTCTCAATCAGTCTCTCTTTTATTTTGATGCCATCATCTTTCCTCCTATTATGAGGGTCCTGTGTAGGTAGTACCAGGCATTGGGAGGTCATGGGTAACCATGCCATTTGTATCTGGAAGACTGAATTGTAAGCAAGTCCTACCCTTCCTTTGGCTTTTACATTCTTTCCACCACCTGATCTGCAGTGGACCCTGAGCCTTGGAAGCAATGATAGAAATATTTCAGTGCTGAACACTCCTCTGTCACTTTTTCTCAGAATTATGGGGCCTTTTGAGTCATCCCAGAGGTCATTGCCATCTGAAAAGAGAAGCTGCTCAAGCCCAAAAGTGAGAATAGCGTTAGTATATGAGTATTAACATTAAGAGAAGTGCTTACAGGGCAGTTTGGTGAGCATAACATATGCATTTAGCCAGATACCAGCAGGCGTTGCATCCCTACGGCTCGTGACCTACCTACCCATCATAGGTTTTCAGTACCAGGCATGTATTTCCTCCTGTGGAATGGACCTCTAGTACAATTAGTGAACAGTTGGTTTCCCCCATAACAGACATTCCATTTATTTAACCCATTGGCTCATTTGGCCTGGCTGGCCAAACTTAAGGTTTACAGTGTCCACTGTTATCTCCACTGATGACTTCTCACTCCCATAGTGCTGCATGCAGCGTAGCTCTTTCCAGATTTCTGTCAGCTGGTCTACAGTGAGGAGGTTTTCAGCTCAGCCCCAGCTTAATTTCTCGGTGATCTTGCAGCCCAAGCATGTGTAGTCTTCAGCAATAGGGTTTTACCATCTATTCCTGGTGGGAAACCAAGAGCCTTGGCTGTGGTCTGTAATGTTTTGGGCGCATCAGGGACCTCCCTGGCCAACAACTCACTGGAAGGTATCCCATCTCTGGCACTGAAATTTTTCTAGTAACCATCTATGGCTTCTGGGGGTGCCATTGTCCAAAATAGTAAGTTTCCATACCGCTTATTCATACCCTTTTAGAATTTGATTAACTCTCTCCCCCACCCTGCCTTTACTCAATCTCTTCCCCTGACCTCACTTAGGTCTTTCCACCCCCAGTAATCTATTCATCTGTTTACATATATACAGTATCATCCCCTGAAGTCTTCCCCTTTTGTTCCTCCTTTATAGCCCCTTTCTAGTTTAATGGCCCCTGCTACTGATTTTTACCCCAATTCACATAAAAGTCTAAACATTTGTAGCTCAGATCCACATATGAGAGAGAACATGTGGCATTTGGCTTTCTGGGCCTGGATTACCTCACTTAGTATAATCCTTTCCAAATCCATCCATTTCCCTACAGATTTCATTTTTCTTTACTACTGAATAGAAGTCCATTGAATAAATGTACCACATGAGTATATGTTCTTCTTAAAAAATATTTTACTTATTTTTTTGAAAGAGAGGGGAGAGGAAAAGGGGAAGAGAGATGAAATAGAATGGGTACACCAGGGCCTCTGTCCATGCAAATAAACTCCCTATGCCTGTGCACCTTGTGCATCTGGCTTTATGTAGGAATTGGGGAATTGAACCTGGGTCCTTTGTGTTTGCAGGCAAGTGCCTTAACTGATAAGCTATCTCTCCAGCCTGAGTATATGTTCTTAAAGTATGTCCTTATGATTTCCTGAATTTCATTGGTATCTGTTGTAATGGTGCCTTTTTCATCTCTAATTTTCTTGGTTTGCTAAGGGTTTATCAATCTCGTTTATCCTTCCAAAGAACCAACTCTTTGTTTCATTGATTCTTTTTTTTTTTTTTTGGTTTCTATTTTGTTAATTTCTGCCCTAATCTTGATTATTTCTTCCTATCTACTGATTTTTGGTTTACCTTGTTCTTTTTCCAAGGCCTTAAGGTGAAGCATTAAGTTGTTTACTCTCAACCTTTCTAATTTCTTTTTAAAATTTTTTTTGTGGGGCTGGAGAGATGGCTTAGCGGTTAAACGCTTGCCTATGAAGCCTAAGGACCCCGGTTCGAGGCTCGATTCTCCAGGACCCACGTAAGCCAGATGCAAAAGGGGGTGCATGCATCTGGAGTTCATTTGCAGTGGCTGGAGGCCCTGGCGCACCCATTCTCTCTCTCTCTCTCTCTCTCTCCCTGCCTATTTCTGTATCTCTCTCTCTCTCTCAAATAAATAAATAAAGTAAAATAAAAAAATTTAAAAAAATTTTTTTGTTTATTTTTTATTTATTTATTTGAAAGTGACAGACAGGGAGAGAAAGAAACAATAGATAGAGAATGGGTGTGCCAAGGCCTCCAGCCACTGCAAACTCCAGATGCATGTACCACCTTGTGCATCTGGCTTACGTGGGTCCTGGGGAATCAAGCCTTGAACCGGGGTCCTTAGGCTTCACAGGCAAGTGCTTAATCTCTTAAGCCATCTCTCTATGCCCTTTTATTTTTTAAATTTTTTTGCTTATTTTTTATTTATTTGAGAGTAACAGAGAAAGAGGCAGATAGATAGAGAGACTTTCTCTCTTTTTAAATGCTCACGCCAGGGCCTCCAGCCACTGCAAACAAACTCCAGATGCATGCACCATCTTGTGCATCTGGCTTACATGGGTACTGGGGAATTGAACCTGGGTACTTAGACTTCACAGGCAAGTAAGTGCCTTAACCATTAAGCCATCTCTCAGCCCCTGATTTCTCTCCCTCCCTCTTTCTTTCTTTTCCTTCTTTTCTTTCTTCTTTCTTTCTTTCTTTCTTTCTTTCTTTCTTTCTTTCTTTCTTTCTTTCTTTCTTTCATGTCTTTTTTTCAAGGTAGGGTTTGACTCTAGCCCAGGCTGACCTGGAATTCACTTTGTAGTCTCAGGGTAGCCTTGAACTCATGACGATCCTACCTCTGCCTCCCAGGTGCTAGGATTAAAGGCATGTGCCATCATGTCCAGCTCCTAATTTCTTAATATAGGCACTTAAAGCTATAAATTTCCCTTTTAGGACTGCCTTCATTGTGTCCCAAAAGTTTGGTATGTTATCATCGTCATTTGATTCTATGAATTTTTTTATTTTTTTCAATAATCATCATTCAGTAGTGTACTATTTAGTTTTCATGATCTGTATTTGTTAAGATTTGCTTTGTATCCTAATATATAATCTATTTTAAGTGTTTTTTTTTTTTAAATATTTATTTATTTATTTTAGAGCAAAAGAGAAAGAGAGCAAGAGAGAGAACAAGCGCAGCAGGGCCTCCAGCCACTGCAAATGAACTCCAGACACATGTATCACCTTGTGCATCTGGCTTCTGTGGGTACTGGGGAATCAAGCCTCCAACTGGGATCCTTAGGCCTCATAGGCAAGCACTTAACCACTAAGCCATCTCTCCAGCCCCTATAATCTATTTTAGAGAATGTTCCCTGTTCTGCTGAAAAGAATGTATATTCTGCAGTATTTAGATGAAATGTTCTGTAGATATCTGTTAGGTCCATTTGTTCTGTGAAATCATTTAATCCAGATGTTTGTATGTTTATTTTTTGCTGGGATGACCTGTCAATTGATGAGAGTAGGGTATTGAAGTCACCCACTACAATTGTGCTTGACATTATCTGTGACCTTAAGTCTAATAGTGTTTGTTTGATGAACTTGTGAGCACCCATATGAGGTATATATATGTTTAGAATTGTAATGTCCTCCTGTTGAATTGTTTCTTTAGTCAAGATAAAGTGACTTTCTTTATCTTTCCTAACTAATGTTGGTTTGAAGTCGATCCTGTCAGATATTAGGATAGCAACACCTGCTTGGTTTCTAGGCCCATTTGCTTGCAATACCATTTTCTATCTTTTCACCCTAAGGGAGCGTCTGTTTTTTATGGAGAGGTGAGGTTTTTGGAGGCAACAAATAGAAGGATCCTGCCTTTTAATCCAGTCTGTAAGCCTGTGTCTTTAGGTTGGGGCATTGAGGCTATTGATATGAAGAGTTATTATTGAAAGCTGTGTTTTTTTTTTTATTTATTTTTATTTTTTTATTTTTTTAAATATTTATTGACAACAAAACATACTTACATACCAAAGGTGCATATTTTTCCCTCCCCTCCCCCCCTTCCCCTTTAGAACTCCACTCTCCATCATATCCCCTCCCTCTCTCCATTAGTCTCTTTTTTTAATATGATGTCATCCTCTTTTACTTCTACTATGAGGGTCTTGCGGAGGTATTGCTAGGCACAGCAAGGTCATGGATATCAAGGCCAATTTCTGTCTGGGCAGTTGCATTGTAGGGAGTCGCACCCTTCCTTTGGCTCTTCCATTCTATCCGCCCCTCTTCCGCAATGATCCCTGAGCCTTGAGGGTGTGACAGAGATGTTTCAGTGCTGGGCACTTCTCCATCCCTTCTTCTCAGCACTATGTTGCCTTTTGGATCATCCCAGTGGTCATCGCCATCTGAAAAGAGAAGCTTCTCTAACCAGAAGTGAGAGTAGCATTAATATGTGAATATGAGCATTAAGTGTAGTATTTTCCGGGCAGCTTGGTGGGAATAGTATATACATTTAGATAAGGGCATGCTTTATACCCCTAAGGCTTATGACCTTACCTACCATAGACTTTGCTTAGGTTTTTCAGTACCAGGTATGTATTCCCTCCCGTAGAGAGGGCCTTCAGTCCAATTATAGAGCAGTTGGTTACCCCACGAGTAGACATGCCACTATTGCACCCATTCGGTCTTTGGGCCTGTCTGGCCAAATTTGAATATTCAGCGTCCACTGTTTTCACTGCTGATGACTTCTGTCTCCCATACTCTGCATGCAGTGCAGCTTTTTCCAGCTTTCAGTTGGCTGGTCTACAGGGAGAAGGTTTTCTGCTCAGCACCAGCTTGCTTTGAAAGCTGTGTTTTGTAGTGATTCCTGTTCTTCCTTTATTCTCTTGTATTAACTATTATTTCAGTATGGTTTATTTTATTTTTTCCTGGTTTCCTCCTGTGTGTGCTTTTCTTTCTTTTCAGTGTGTAGGATCCCTTCAAGTATTTTCTGTAACACTGGCTTAGTAGCCTTGTATTCCTCTACTCTGTTTTTTGTTGTGGAAAGTCCTTATTTCTTTGTCAATTTGGATGGATAGTTTTACCGGGTAAAGTAATCTTGGTTGACAGTTGTTATCTTTCAGAACTTGGAATACATCATTCCCAGCCCTTCTGGCTTTTAAATTTTGTGTTGAGTAATTTGCTGTTATACTGATGGGTTTGCCTTAATAGACTTTTTTTGGTCTTAACTGCTTTCTATATGTTTTCTTTTCTTTTCTTTTTTTAAAAAATATTTTATTTATTTGAGAGAGAGAAAGAGGCAGAGAGAGGGAGAGAATGGGTGTGCCATGTCCTCCAGCCACTGCAAACGAACTCCAGATGCATGTGCCACCCTGTGCATCTGGTTTATGAGGGTCCTAGGGAATCAAACCTAGGTCCTTAGGCTTCACAGGCAAGTGCCATAACCATTAAGCCATCTAGCCCAATATGTTTTCTTTGGTTTGTGTATTTAGTGGTTTAATTATAATATGATGAAGAGAGATTCTTTCCTGTTTTTGTCTGTTTGGCATTCTATAGGCTTCCTGTATCTGTATTGGCATCTGTTCCCCTATTTGGGGGAAATTTTCTTGTATGATTTTGTTGAAAACACCTGCTATGCCCTTGGAGTGAAATTCTTCTCCTTCTACTGTGCCCTGAATTCTTATGTTTCATCTCTTCATAGTGTCCCAAATGTCTTAAAATTCCCATTTATAGCTTCCTGTTAGCTTGTCTTTCTCTTTGTTGGACTGTAGTAGATCTGCCACCCGGTCTTCTAGTTTAGATACTCTGTTCTCTTCTTCATCATTCTACTGGTGAGACTTTCCACAGAGGTTTTTTTTATTTGATTTACTGTGTTTTTCATTTCTAGTGTTTCTGATTGGTTTTTCTTCAGTACTTCTATTTCCTTATTCATGTCTTGTATTGACCTCCTTATTTTATTAAGTTTGTTTCCTGTGTTCTCTCAATACCTTTGATTTCTTCAAACATACTTATAATCATTCTTTTGAAATCTTTTTACGCATTTCATTTAAATCAGTCTCACTGGAGGTAATTTCTGATGTATTTATAATTTTTGGTGGAATTATACTGTCTTGATTTTTTTGTGTTTCTTGTATTACAGTGTAAAGATTTTTGCATCTTGGGTTAGCTAGATGCATTGTTTTTCTCATTATCTGCAGTTTTCTTAGACATGTAAACCTGACATTATATATCTTCAGGGTAGGAGCTTAAGGTGCCATGTGTGGCTCTTATATTACTCCCAGAATAATAGCAGAAATGACCCTAGGTGTTGGGTTGGCCTACTATGCAAGCATTCTAGTAGGCTGGGTGGAGCAAAATACAGGCAAATTCTAAATTCAACTGAGCAATATACATACTAAATCAAAACCAGCATTAAGTGTTTATATAAGAGTAGGCAGCTGGGCATAGTGGCGCACGCCTCTAATCCCAGCACTCGGGAGGCAGAGGTAGGAGGATCGCTGAGAGTTCGAGGCCACCCTGAGACTGCATAGTGAATTCCAGGTCAGCCTGAGCCAGAGTGAGACCCTACCTGGAAAAACAAAAAAACAAAAAACAAAAACAAGAGTAGGCATTAAAACAGATAATCTAACAAAGTCAGAGTCCCTAAGGGTGTGTGTTGCTCCACACCCTTAATCCTGTCAACTGGGAGCCTGAGATTTCTGGTCTGTAAAGGGTTCCAGGTCAGCCTGGGGCCAAGTGAGACCCTGCCCACCAAAATAACAGAAGACAAAGGCACTATAAATCAGGAAGCAACAAAGAACAACCCCAAAATGCAGCTTATTTCAGAATGGCAAAGCTGGGCTGGCGAGATGGCTCAGTGTTAAGGTGCTTGCCTGCAAAGCCTAAGGAGCCAGATTCGATTCTCTAGTATCCACGTAAGCCAGATGCACAAGGTGGCACTTGCATCTGGAGTTCATTTGCAGTGGCTAGTGGGCTAGAGGCCCTGGTCTGCCCTTTTGTCTCTCTCTCTCTCCTTTTTTCTATCTGCCTCTTTCTTTCTCTCTTTCCAACAAATAATAAATAAAATAAATAAATTTTTTTTTAAAGAGTAGCAAAGCCGACCATCAACAAAGCCGACCATCAATGAAATCTAACACACAACCTGCCCTGACATGGAAGGTATGATTAGCACTTTCAATGTAGGCCTATATACCAGGCTTTGGGACAGATACTGACCTGGTATAAGTAGGCCCTGTTACTTTTTGGGATGGTTTCTGGTCTCACTGATGCTGCCTGCCCACTTGGGTCACTCTTTACTGCTCTATGGGCTCGGCTAGCCTGTCTGGGTCAGTGGGTCTGCTCCTCAGATTGCTGGTGCTAGATGCTATGTAGCTGAGTTCCCTTCTCCATGTCTCCATTGGTTTCTGGCGCTGGCTGTTGGGGGAGGGGAAGCTGTGGAGGGTACCTGAAGTTGTACCGGAGCTATGTAGTTGGTCCCTGTGCTCCTCTTACTTAGCAGCTGCTCAGCTCGTTCCTGCTATCTTCTGCAGGTTTTTGACTTTGCAAGGAGGCAGGTGTGATTGGAGAGTCCGCCCACCCAGGTACTGCTCCTATGGCGCAAGTGCGTAGTAGCTCTTCCCAGGGACTTGGACCGTACTGGGACTGGCCAATACTATGGCAGGAGCCAATTCTGGCTAGTTCTGTGTTTGCTAGAAACTCTGGGTCTCTCCTGCTTTCTTGCTGTAGTTAATAATTCTTTATACAACTTCACTTTTTGGTAAAAGAGTACCCATGTAAAGCCAGATACACAATGTGGCACATGTGTTTGGAGTTTGTTTGCAGTGGCAAGAGGTCCTGGCACAACCATTCATTCATTCATTCATTCATTCAATTTCTCTCTCTCTATGGTTGCGAATATAAAATATTTTAAAAACTGGGCTGGAGGGCAGAGGGATGGCTTAGTGGTTAAGGCATTTGCCTGCAAAGCCAAAGGATTCAGGTTCGATTTCCCAGGACCCATGTTAGCCAGATGCAGAAGGTGGCACATGTGTCTGGAGTTTGTTGGCATGGCTGGAGGCCCTGGCATGCCCATTCCTTCCCCCCTCCCCCTCTTTCTCTCTGTCAAATAAATAAATAAAAATAAAATATCTTTAAAAACTGGGCTGGAAGGATGGCTTAGTGGTTAAGCTTGCAAAGCCAAAGGACCTAGGTTTGATTCCCCAGAACCCATGTAAGTCAGATGCACAAGTGGCACATGAATCTGGAGTTTGTTTGCAGTGGCTTGAGGTCCTTGTGCACCCATATTCTCTCTCTCTCTCAGATAAATAAATAAAAATAAAATATTAAAAAAAATTTAAAAACTGGCCAGAGCAGATGCAGTGGCTCATATCTTTAATCCTGGCATTCTGGAGGACAAGGTAGGAGCATCTCAAACAGTTCAAGACCAATCTGGGCTAAAATGAGATCCTGACTCAAACAACAATAGAAAAGACTGACCAAGACAAAAAAGATGTTTTTCTTTTTCTATGAGGAATGACTTTGGAATTTTGACAGGGCTTATATTGAATCTTTAGATTGCTTTTTGTAAGATAGCCATTTGTACATTTGTACGCCAACCCATGAGCATTGGAAGTTTTTCGTCTTCTAGTGTCTTCTTTAGTTCTTTTCTTTACTGATTAAAGGTTTTATCGTAGAAATCTTTCACTTCCTTGGTTTGATTTATTCCTAGGGTTTTTTTTTTTTTTTGAAGCTTTTGTGAATGAGATTGTTTTTCTGATCCCTTTCTCAGCATGTTTGTTATTGGTGTATGCAGGAAGGCTACTAATTTTTTATGTTAATTTTATATCCTGCTAGTTTTGCAGAAACTATTTATCAGCTCTAAAAATATTTTGGTAGAGTCTTTAGGGTCTCTTAGGTGCAGTTAAATCATCTGCAAATAAGAATATTTTGACTTCTTCGTTTCTTATTGTGTCCCTTTTCCCTTTCCCTCTTTCTTCTCTCTCTCTCTCTCTTTTTCTCTCTTTCTTTCTTTCTTTCTTTCTTTCTTTCTTTCGTTCTTTCTTTCTTTCTTTCTTTCTGTTTTTCAAGGTAGGGTCTCACTCCAGCTCAGGCTGACCTGGAATTCACTCTGCAGTTTCAGGGTGGCTTCAAACTCACGGTGATCCTCCTACCTCTGCCTCCTGAGTATTGGGATTAAAGGCATGCACCACCATGCCCAGCTGTGCCCTTTTCTTTATCTTATTTATTTACAAACAGAGAGACAGAGAGACACACAGACAGAGAATGGGTGTGCATGGCTTCTAGTCACTGCAAATGAACTCAAGATACATGTGTCACTTTGTGCATCTGGCTTTACATGGCAATCCTCTTACCTCAACCTTCCAAGTGCTGGGATTCAAGATGTGTGCCATCACACCCAGCTAGTTTGTGTCTTTTGATTGGAAAATTTAGTTTACTGATATTCAAAGTTATTATTAAAAGGTGCATATTCTTGTTATTTGTTGATTTTGTGTTGTGTGGTATCTTCCTGTTATTCTTCTGGCATGGTTTTTTTCCTGTAGCCTCCTGGATGTGTTTTCTGGTCCTCCAGTCTGAAGAATTCCTTCAAGTATCTTCTTTTGTGCTTGTTTAGTGGTCATGGATTCCTTTAGCTTCATTTTATTATGGGAAGTTCTTTTTTCTTTAATTATGACAGGTAACTTTGATGAGAATAGTAATCTGGATTGGAAGTTACAATCTTTCTGTGCTTAAAATACATTTTTCCATGCTGTCCTTGCTTTTAGGGTTTCTATTGAGAACTCTGCTATAATTCTGATGAGTTTGTTCTTGTATGTGACTTAAACCTTCCCACTTGCCGTTTTCAATATTTTTCTTTGTTCTCTATGTTTAGAGTGTTCTATTTTTTTAAACTATTTTTATTTATATAAATGTGCACTGGAGACAGAGAGAATGGGTGCACATAGGTCTCTTGCCACTGCGAATACTCCAGATTTTGCATCACTTTGTGTGTCTGGCTTTATATGGTCCTGGGTGAATTGAACCTGAACCAAAAAGTACATTTAACTGCTGAGCCATCTCCCCAGCCCTTTTTAACTATTATATGATGTGGGGTGGTTCCTTTCTGCTCTTGTCTGTTTGGTGTTATATATGTCCCCTGAATCTGGATGGTCATCTTTCTCTAGATTTGGCATGTTTTCTGCTATGAGTTTAAAAATTTTTTTTGCTTATTTATTTATTTGAGAGCGACAGACAGAGAGAAAGAGGCAGAAGGAAAGAAAGATAGAGAGAGAATGGGCACACCAGGGCCTCCAGCCACTGCAAACGACCTCCAGATGCATGCACCAGCTTGTGCATCTGGCTTATGTGAGTACTGGGGAATTGAGTCTCGAACAGGGGTGCTTAAGCTTCACAAGCAAGCAGTTAACCACTAAGCTATCTCTCCAGCCCCTCTGCTATGAATGTATTGAATATATCGTTAATGCCTCTTGCCTGAAGTTCATCTATCTATGGTGTCTCTCTCAGTGACTTTCTCATTGCTGTAAACAAATATATAACCAGAAGCAATTTATGGATCTGAAATTATTTTATTTATTTATTTTTTGTTTTGTTTTTCGAGGTAGGGTCTTACTCTGGTCCAGGCTGACCTGGAATTCGCTCTGTAGTCTCAGGGTGGCCTCAAACTCACGGCAATCCTCCAACCTCTGCTTCCTGAGTGCTGGGATTAAAGGCATGCACCATCATGCCCAGCTTTATTTTATTGTATTTTTATCAGCTATATTCTTTTTTATAGTAACTTCATTTTTAAATGTTATGTTTTGACAACTTCATACATGTGTATGTGTTTTGATCATATTCACACCATTACTTTCTCTTACCACTCCTTTCTCCCACAACTCCTGCTAAACTAATTCCCAATAATCCCCTTCCTACTTTCGTGTGTGTGTGTGTGTGTGTGTGTGTGTGTGTGTGTGTGTGTCTTCCTGAGTTATATTAGGGCTGTTTGCATGAGCATGGGTGAGGGCTTATTGACTGGAGTATGGACAAGTTAACAGTGACTATACCACTGAAGAATATGCCTTCCCTTCTTTTAGCAACCATTAACTGCTAGTAGATTTTCTAGTGGGGTCTTTAGAGCCCCTTACCCATCCATGATGGAATGTTGATAGGAATCTTGTTCAGGAAACCACAGCTGCTGTGAGTTTATGAGTGTAATGGCCACATTTCCAGAAGACAGAGTTCCACAGCACTTCTTCCCCTCCCTCTCCCCTCATCCCCCCTTACATTCTTTCCACTCCCTCTCCTGTGATGTCCCCTAAGCCTTGGAGAGGATGATATAAATATCCTGTTTAGGGTTGAACACACAGCAGTCACTTATTCTGAGCACTTCCGTCAGCTATGCCTCTTTACGTTAACCTCTGCCCACTGCATAAAGAAACTTCTGTGACCAAGGCTGCGAGCAGCTGTATTCTTTCAGTTTTGAAGTGTTTGCAATATTCAAGTGGGACTAAGTTGTGGTAGAATTGAGGTGCATAGTTCAGAAGTTAAACCCTCAGTCCATGCATGTGCTCAAGGTGCCTACCATAACCTCAATATCACTCCCAGGATAAAATATGAACTGCAGAAGCAACCACAACTGATAGATAGGCCCACTAAGCAAATGTCATAGTAGCCAGTTAAAAACAGTGGTTTCTGGCTGAGAAGATGGCTTAGCAATTAAAGGTACTTGCTTTCAAAATCTGTCAGCCCTGGTTCAATTCCCCAGTATCCATGTTAAGCCAGATGGCACAAAGTGGTGGGCTCATGAATCTGGAGTTTGTTTGTAACAAGAGGCCCTGGCATGTCCTGCTCTGTCTCTCTCACAAATAAGTAATTTTTTTTTTTTTTTTTTTGAGGTAGGGTCTCTCTCTAACCCAGGCTGACTTGGAACTCACTCTGTAATCCCAGGCTGGTCTCAAATGCAGGGTGATCCTCCTACCTCTGCCTCCTGAGTGCTGGGATTAAAGGCATGTACCACCATTTCCAACCTCTTATTCATTCCTTCCTTCATTCATTTATTTGAGAGAGAGAGAGGATAGGCATACCAGGGCTTTCTGCCACTGGAAACACAAACTCCAGATACATGTATCTGATCTTATGTGGGTAACTGGGAATTGAACTGGGGCCATCAAACTTTATAAACAAGCTCCTTTAACTGCTGAGCCATCTCTCAGTGATGATATAAAAATGAAAAAGTGAAGATTAAAAAAAAGGAAACCAAAAAAGACAGTGTAATAAGTACATTCATTTTTACTTGGTGTGTATCTTGGGGGCGGCTGCTGTGTATGTGTGTGGTGTATGCACATGTATATGCCTGTGCAGTGCCCCATGCACTTGCCTGTGCTGGCTGGAGCAGAAGTCGAATGTCTCCATCACTCTACTGCCCATTCATTTTGCTAGAGTCTCTTACTGATCCTGGAGCTTGCCTTTTTTTTTTTTTTTTTTTTTTTTTTTTTTTTTTTTTTTTTTTTGTGAGCACTGGAAATTTCCAGGTCTCTGCTTCCCTGCAGGTTTGGAGTTACAGACTTTCACGGTCACACCCAGCTGTTCATGTGGTTCCTGAAGATGGAACTCTCAAGACTCATCCTTACACAGGAAGTACTTTTAACCACTGAACCATCTCTCCAGCCCCCAGTTTTATTTGTTTTGTTTTTTTTAATCCCATCAGTCAGTATTTCTTCCTTGGTGTGATGGGTTTGAATTCTTTCCCTTCCTGCGATGTTTCATGTAGCAAACTATACAAGTGGAGAAGGTATAATTTGCAATTCCATTTCAGACCTATAAAAGTAGGTTTGGGGGCTGGAGAGATGGCTTAGTGGTTAAACGCTTGCCTGTGAAGCCTAAGGATCCTGGTTCGAGGCCCGATTCTCCAGGACCCACGTAAGCCAGATGCATAAGGGGGCACATGCATCTGGAGTTTGTTTGCAGTGGCTAGAGGCCCTGGTGCGCCCATTCTCTTTCTCTCTCTACCTGCCTATTTCTGTATCTGTCTCTCTCTCTCAAATTAATAAATAAATAAAAATAAAATATAAAAAAATTTTTTTAAAGTAGGTTTGGGATATGGATGGATGGCTATGTATTTGTCCCTGGGGAGTTTAGAACAGTGTGGTGGTTTGATTCAGGTGTCCCCATAAACTTATGTGTTCTGAATGCTAGGTTTTCAGCTGATAGAGATTTGGGAATTAACACCTTCTGGAGGGAGTGTTTTGTTGGGGGTAGGTTTATGAGTATTATAACCAGTTTCCCCTTGCCAGTGTTTGGCACACTCTCCTGTTCCTGTTATCTACTTGATGTTTTCCCTGCCATCATGGAGCTTTCCCCTCAAGCCTGTAAGTCAAATAAACCTCTTTCTTCTCCACAAGCTGTTCTTGGTCGGGTGATTTCTATCAATCAGCAATGGGAGCCTGACTGCAATAGACAGTTACCTTTTGGATTGAGTTTCTGGCAGAACTGCACTGAGTGGAGCAGTTCTCTTCTTGATACTCTCCTGTTGGTCAGGCTGTACTGGGGAGTGCCTCTGGTTCTTGCCTATTGTGTGGGGGGATGCTTTCATGGTATAGTGGTTTGATAGTGAATGTATGTCTTCCATTTATTCAAGTGTTTTTATTTATTTATTTATTTATTTATTTATTTATTTATTTATTAAGAGAGCCAGAGAGAGAGAATGGGCATGCCAAGGACATCTAGCCACTGAAAACAAACTCCAGACGCATGCACCCGCATGGGCATCTGGCTTACATGGGTCCTGAGGAATTGAACCTGGGTCCTTTGGCTTTGCAGCAAGTGCCTTAATTGCTAATCCATCCCTCCAGCCTGATTTCTTCATTTTTGATTCGTATCCCTTTTATGTCTTTGCCTGTCTTATTGTTTGAGCTAGGACTTCTAATACTATGGTGAAGAGCAATGGTGAGAATGGACATCCCTGTCTTGTTCCCAATCTTAGTGGGAAATCTTTGAGTCCCTCCCCATTAAGTATGATTTGGGCTTTTGGTGCTTTGTATATGACTTTTATTATATTGAGATATAATCCTTCTGTAGTAGACAGCTCCAAAGTTATTGGAATGAACTTCTAAACCAGGCACAGTTATGGAGGAAGAGATATTTATTGGAGCTTACAGATCCAGGGGAAGTTCCATAATGGCAGAAGAAGCTGGCCACTTTCACAGGTCCATGCTGAGATAGAAAAAGCCACCACCAAAAGCCAAAAGCCGAAAGCCACACCACACAGCACACTTCAGGAACTCCAGGCAAAGTTCTAGCACTTAGCATATCTTTAGACTGGAATTCCACATCCACCCCCACTCCTTAGAGCTGGACCCTAGGATCTGCCCAATGACATCTCCCCCAGCCAGGTGGCTGCAGATCTACATTATAAACTAATAAAATCTTGAATATATTGGGGGCCATCCATTCAATCTACCACACCCACCATGCCTAGTCTCTCAAGTGTTTTGATCATAAAGTGGTGTTGTATTTTGTCAGAGGCCTTCTTTCTACATCAGTTGAAATGATCATGTAGTTCTTGTGTTTAAGATTATTTATATGGTATGTTATGTTTCTGATTTCTATATTGAACCATTCATGCATCCCTGAGATGAAGCCTTATTGATCAAAGTGGATAATACATTTGATGTATTGTTGAATTTGTTTTGCAAGAATTTTCTTCAGGATTTTTGTATCTAAGTTCATCAGGGATATAGGCCTATAGTTTTCTTATTATATCTATCTGGTTTTGGTGTTACAGTCATGCTAGCTTCATAGAAGGAGTTGGTTTCAGGGCTGGAAAGATGGCTTAGTGGTTAAGGCACTGGTCTGCAAAGCCAAAGGACCCAGGTTCAGTTCCCCCAGGACCATGTAAGCCAGATGCACAAAGTGGTTCATACACCTGGAGTTCATTTGCAATGGCTGGAGGCCATAGTTTTTTACATTTTGAAGTGCTCCATTACAAGTCCTTTTGGCTTTCAGGGTTTCCATTGAAAAAATCTGAGATAATTCTAATGGGATTGCCTTTGTATGTTATGAATTATTTCTCTCTTGCTGCTTTTAGCACTCTCTCTTTGTTTTCATTGTTTAGAGATTTAACTATGATATGCCTTAGAGAGTTTCTTCTTGGGTCCAGTCTGTCTTGTATCTGGATGGGTCTCTATTTTGAGAGAATGGGAAAGTTTTCTTCAATAATTTTGTTGAATGTGTTCTCTATGCCTTTGGCCTGAATTTCTTCCCCTTCTGATATACCCATGATTCGGATGTTTGGTCATTTTTGGCTATCTCACAATTCCCTCATATTCTGTTTGCATAATTTTTTGAACTTATGAAAGATTTTGGACTCGTGAACCATTTCTTCTGTCTTCTCTTCCTGATCTGAGGTTCTACTCTCCACACAAATAACTGCTAAGTGAGAGTTTCTAGGGAGGACTTTTAAAAATATATTTATTCACTTCTTTGAGAGAGAGAGAGGGAAAGAGGCAGATAGAGAATGAGTTGGATGTGGTGGCACAACATTTTAATCCCATGGGCTAAATCGAGACCCTATCTTAAAAAAAAAAAAAGATTTTAATCCCAGCACTTGGGAGGCAGAGGTAGGAGGATCACCATGAGTTCAAGGCCACCCTGAGTCTACATAGTGAATTCCAGGTCAGTCTGGGTTGGTGTGAGACCCTACCTCGAGGAGAAAATAACAAAAAGAGAGAGAGAGAGAGAATGGGCATATCAGGGCTTCAAGCCACTGCAAACAAATTCCAGATGCATGTGCCACCTAGTGCACTGGTTTATGTGCGTACTGGGGAACAGAACCTGGGTCCATAGGCTTCACAGGCAAGCTCCTTAACCGCTAAGCCATCTCTCCAGCCCTGTAGGGAGGAGTTTTTAAAGCTCCATTTGATTTTTGTTTTCTGTTGCATTTTTCTGTATTGTATTCATCCTATTGTGAGTTCCAATTTCAGTTTGGTTTGATTTTCTTGATGATTCTTAGAATTTATTCTAGCATTTAATCATGTTTTCATTAAGCTTGATCAGCTGTTTATTGAGATCCTCCATTTATTCACTCATCTTCAGTTTATTTATCTCTCTTTTGAATCTCTGGTTGTCTTCAATTAAGTTAAGCCTAGTGACAAAAGCTGTGTGTTGTAAGATGATTCCGCTCAATTTCATTTATGCAATTGGTTTTTTTGATGATTTGCTTCAAGTTCAATGATTTGCTTTTCAGGTCTTCAGGGTAAATAAGCTTATTTTTTGTTGTCTTGTTTTTGTTTTGCATTGGGGTCTACCCATCTTGGAGTAAAATTCTGTTTTATTAAGGAGAAAGCAAATATTTGCCCTCATAGGAGCTTCAGTGAGTATTCTCTTTTGGGTTTGAACTGGATTGGAGTTGGGATGGCATTATATCCACAGATGTGCCAGTTGTATAGGTTGCAAGTGTGTCTGCAGCTCTGGGCTCATTGCTGACAGGAGAGCTGTGGTTTGGAAGTCTAGAATCTCTTCAGCCATGATCACAGCTGTTTTTTGCTGGTGGTGCCTAGGGGCTATAATACTTGCTCCTTCTCCTGTACTGTACCCACTGGAACAGGTTGTTTGGGACTCATTGGTAACCCCTTGGACAGTGTTTGCCAGATATTCCTGTGTTCCCCATCTGGGGGAAGAGCAGTGTGCCAAGTGGGCACCATAGGCAGATGCCAGCAGTGGCAGGGGAGTAGGGGTGGGGAAGATGGAGTGGGGCTCCAGGTTTCAGAGACCAGGCTAGAACCTGGTGTAGGGGTATTGGTGAGTGGAGGCAGTCAGTAGCAAGGCTTGGCAGAATCAGAAGAGGTGGCCGACCCAAAAGATCTGCTGAGGCAGGAGGTACAGGGTGGGGCGAGGAACCCACTGGGTTGTTGGTGGCACAGATTGGGCACACAGGCCCCAAACATGAGCACATAGGCCCCAAACACACCCCGCCCCTCACCAACCCAGACTGCCTGTTTTGTTTGTTTGTTTGTTTTTAGGCAGTCATGATAGGCTGACCTGGAACTCACATTGTAGCCCAGGCTCACCTTGAATCACACAGAGATCCTCCAACAGGGCTTCCTAATTGCTGGTATTATGGGTGTGAGCCACCACACCTTGCTCACTCAGGGTTTCTTATGAGTAGTCTCAACTGCTCTAATGGAGATGGTAATGGTTATTACATTTGGAGGATAGTGTTCTACAACACTATCCTTGAGCCATAGTCAGAGGGTGTAATTCTTTTTTTTTTAAAGATTTTATTTATTTATTTATTTATCTATCTATTTATTTATTTATGAGAGAGAGAGAATGGGCACACCAGGGCCTCTAGCCACTGCAAACGAACTTCAGATTCATGCTCTACCATATACATCTGGCTTATGTGGGACCTGGAGAATCAAACCCAGGTCCTTAGGCTTTGCAGGCAAGTGCCTTAACTGCTAAGCCATCTCTCCAGCCCAGAGGGTGTAATTCTTACAGGAGGATAGTCAACATTTGTGGTAGTTTGAATAGATGGCCCCCAATATATTCCATGTTGTATTAGTTTATAGTTTGCATCTGCATCCACCTGGCTGGAGGCAGTGTCACTGGGCAGATCTTAAGGTGTGGTGATGGGTTTGAGATTTAAATCTAAAGATATGCAAAATGTGCCTAGCTGGAGTTCCTGAGGTATGCTGTGCTGTGTGGCTTTTTGGCTTTTGGCTTTTGGCTTTTCTCTCTGTGTTTGGTCCTGGAAAGCAGGCCAGCTTCTTCTGCCATTATGGAACTTCCCCTGGATCTGTAAGCTTCTATAAATCCCTTCCTCCATAACTGTGCCTGTCTGGAAGTTCATCTCAGTGAATCTGAAGCTGTCTGCTACATTATATAAAGCTAAGGTTGAATCTGATTTTTTTTTTTTTTTTTGAGGTAGTGTTTCACTCTAGGCTGACCTGGAATTCACTGTGGAGTCTCAGGGTGGCCTCGAACTCATGATGATCCTCCTACCTGTGCCTCCCAAATGCTGGGATTAAAGGCATGTGCCACCACACCCACCTTTTTTTTTTTTTTTCTTTCGAGGTAGGGTCTCACTCTAGTTCAGGCTGACCTGGAATTCACTATGTAGTCTCAGGGTGGCCTCAAACTCACAGCGATCTTCCTACCTCTGCCTCCCAAGTGCTGGGATTATAGGTGTGTGCTACCACACCCAACTAAGGCTCTTTTCTATCTAGAGTGAGCCCTACAGTGATTTTTACAGTGAAGAGTCTATGTTTGCTAAAATCTGATAGTTAACTTTTATTTCTTTGTAGACTATTCCTCTCGTCCTTTTTCCTGCAGAAAAAATTATGCCAAAACTTAGCAGTTCCCCAAATTGTAATAATCTCTTGTGGTTTAAATGGATATAAAATTTGGTAACAGCTATACATGGGGGAGCTCTCGAAGAGGCAGCTAGACTAAGCTGAGGATGGGTCATCTCACCTGCACATCCCATGCTTGAACTGGGGAGTGGGGGAGCAGCAGCAAGCACACTCAACCTTCTTGGCCTGAGGATCAGGCGACCCAGGCCTTCATTGTATGTGTGACCTATAGGGAGAGAGTTTGTGATAGGCTGGCATTCAAGGTACAGGTCCCTTCAGCATGCTGCCTACTAATAGTGAATTGTTAGGGTCACTGAGATTCAACAGAAGGGAGTCAGCCTCCACCATTTCACAGGAACAGTGTCTAGGAATCTGAACATTTTCAGCTCCTCAGAATTCTGGTAGTATTTAAGATATGAGTCCTCCATGGCATCAAATCTAGAGGAGGGTTTATCTCTGTCTAGCCTATTTGGTATGAGTTTGCATTTGCTCTGGGCTGTCATTCCAGCCTTTCTGATGCTATGTCTTGCTCTTGTTCCTTTCCATGTTCTCCATGAGTTTACCCCTTTGACTCACTGGACACTTCTCAGTTTTGGAGCAGGCAGTCTGAGGTTGTATTCAGGGTGCTGATTTGGTTTCATTAAAGTATATGTCCAGGGACTGGGGAGATGGCTCAGGGTGCTGATTTGGTTTCATTAAAATATATGTCTAGGGGCTGGGGAGATGGCTCAGTTAAGGCTCTTGCCTGCAAAGCCTAATCCAAGTTTAATTCTTCAGTACCCACATAGAGCTGGTTGTACAAAGTAGCACATGCATCTGGAGTTCGTTTGTAGTGGCTAGAGACCCACACATGCCCATTCTGTTTGAATCTTTTATCTCTGCTAATAAATTAATACACACACACACACACACACAGAGAGAGAGAGAGAGAGAGAGAGAGAGAGAGAGGGCATGGTGTAGTGGAACACACCTTAAATCACTCGGGAGGCAAAGGTAGGAGGATCTCTGTGAGTGTGAGGCAAGTCTGGGACTACAGAGTGAGTTCCAGGTCAGCCTGGGCTAGAGTGAGACTCTACCTTGAATAGATAAATAAATTATATATGGGTGGTTGAGGTAGAGTCTCGCTCTACCCCAAGCTGACCTGGAATTCAGTCTTAGGATAGTCTCAAACTCAATGGCTATCCTCCTACCTCTGCCTCCTGAGTGTTGGGATTAAAGGTATGCACCACCACGCCTGGCTAAAAAAAATGCATTTTTATTTTATTAAAGACAGTGAAAGAATGGGTGATCCAGAGCCTCTTGCTGCTGCAAATGAACTCCAGATGCATAGGCCACTTGGTACATCTGGCTTTAGGTAGGTACTGGAGAATTGAACCCAAGTTGACAGCTTTGCAAGCAAACGCCTTTTACTACAGAACCATCTTCCCAGCCCTTGTCTCATTTTTACTAGAATTACCCAGAGTCCTTTTTTTCTGATGAGATGGGGGGAGGGTAACAGCTGTGGACTGTTAAGAGCCTTCTAGAGGACACTCTTGGTTTAGTGGTCACTCTTGAAGCCCATACCTATGGGGACATCTCTAGAAGAGGTGGTGATGTCTTATCTTGCTGTCACTCTCCCATGCAGTGCAGGAATTTTACACACGGACAAAGTCTTGCCCTGCCACACTGATGCAGAGCTTTGGGAGCAGAAACTTGTAAACTGCTCTGTCAGAAGGAGGCAAGTGGAAAATGCTATCTGGGTCAGTGGGTGTTGGTGTGAGTAGTGCAGTGAGTCCTGCAGCCATACCTGTAGCAGCCGGATTAGGCAACCTAGTTCTGTGTCCTTTCTGCAGAGCTCAGGGTATTGATGCATCTCACTAGGACAGGTCATATAGTGCCATATTGTGTTAGTCAGTTTTTATAGTGGCCTTGACAAAATATCTGAGTGAATTTAAAGGAGGGAAAGAGTATTTTGGCTCATAGTTTCAAGATGAAACTTTCCATGGTCAGCTGACTCCTTTGTGTTAGGCCTATGGCAAGGAAGAAACATTGTGGCAGAAAGGCATGAAGGAAGCCACCAGGAAGCAAAGATGGGAAGTGGCTAGGGACAAGATATAATCTTCCAGGGCTGGAGAGATGGCTCAGTGGTTAAGGTACTTGCCTGCAAAGCCTAGCAACCCAAGTTTGTTTCTCTAGTACCCATGTAAAGCCAGTTGCACAAAGTGGCACATGCATCTGGAGTCTGTTTGAAGTGGCTAGACCCCCTGGCACATGCCCATTCTCTCTATAGCTGGGTGTGGTGGCACACACCTTTAATCCCAGCACTTGGGAGGCAGAGGTAGAAGGATCACTATGAGTTCAAGGCTAGCCTGACTGAGACTATATAATGAATTCCAGATCAGCCTGAGCTACAGTGAGACCCTACCTCAGAAAAGGTACATATACCTCCATTTCCTTCAGCTGGGCCCATCACTCAAATACTTCATTCAACTACCAAGTTAGTGCCATCATGATCCAATTACCTTTCGTTAGCTCCACCAGCTGAAGACCAGACCTTCGTAACCTTCTTGGTGCACACTTCTTGCCTAGAACAGTGAATAGACATTTTGTTTTTGGAAACAAACCTCTTAAGTAGATTTTTACAAAAACTTATTTTAATTCTTTTTAAATTTAATTTTATTTATCTATTTGAGGGAAAGAAACACAGAGAAAGAGAGAGAGAGAGAGAGAGAGAGGATGGGCATGCCAGAGCCTCTAGCCACTCCACACGAACTCCAGACACATGCACGACCTTATGCATCTGGCTTTATGTGGGTATTGCAGAATCGAACCCAAGTCCATAAGCTTTGCAGGCAAGTGCCTTAACCACTGAGCAATCTGTCCAGCCCGTTATTTTAATTTTTTTTTTTAATTTTGAGGTAAGCTAACAGACTTTTTTTTTTTAAATGCAAGACCGAGAAAGGGAGAGAATTGACATGCCAGGACCTCCAGCCTCTTAATTGAACTCCAGATGCGTGCTCCACCTAGTGTACATGCATAACCTTGTGCACTTGCATCACCTTGTGTGTCTGACTTACGTGGGACCTGGAGTGTTGAACATGAGTCCTTAGACTTGGCAAGCAAGTGCTTTAACTGCTAAGCCATCTCTCCAGTCCTTAATTAATTAATTAATTCATTCATTCTTTCTTTTTTTTTTTTTTTGGAGAGAGAGAGAGAGACATAGAGAATGGGCGCACCAGCAGCCTCTCAGCCACTCCAGATGCATGCACCCCCTTGTGGGCAAGTGCGGCATTGCAACCTTGCATCACTGCATCTTGCTAAATGTGGAACCTGGAGAATTGAACGGGTGTTCTTAGGCTTAGCAGGCAGGCGCCTTAACCACTAAGCCATCTCTCCAGCCCACCTTATTTTAATTCTTAATCACACTAACTTAGACATGTATTGTTCTGCTCATCTGCTTGTGGAGAAGGCTTTGGCCTTGTCCTCCTGACATTCCTACCCCATTGGCCCCATAGGCAGCCTATTTCTCAGTCTTCCTGTTCCTTTTGGGTCTTTACTTTTAGTTTTACACTTCACACTTTCTTGTTTGTTTTTTTGTTTTAAACATAGTGTTTGGATATCAATTCCTTCATAGGATTGGAACTGAGCAGTGATAGGGAAGCCATCACTGCAGCACCTCTATCCCTCTCTCTGGTCTAGGTCTCTGACTGTCCAGGGTCAGTTCTGTTGCTTGTGTCCTCATCCTCACTTGTTTTGGGTCTTTGTTGGTGTGCTTCCTACATATTCTTCCCACTGAACACAGGTTTTTGCCCCTTCAGCATGGAGATAATGTCCATGCTCATTCCAGCTGTCCATCCTTGGTGGGTGTTCAGATGTGGTTCATTATGTCAGAATGGACAATGTGGCCTCAGGTTACATTCCAGAAGGTGGATGTTGGGATTGGGGGCCTGTGGTGATTTTTGTCCTGCTTCAGTCAAGTATGTCCTTTTGTGATGCAGTAACACTCTAAGGAAAAGTCCAGCAGTGGCTTGGTGGTCTTTGTGGGCTTTACCATTCTGTTGCTATCTCCTATCTCTAGCAGCGCTGGACTCTCCTGGAAGATTGCTTCACTGTGACTTTTCCAGGAGCCAGGATTCACTTAAAGCAAGCATCTATGATCCAGTGACCTTAGCACTGCTTCCGAAGATTACCTTTGGGTTTAAAGATTTTTTTAAAGGACAAGAGTATCTCACCTCCCCCTTTCATACCTTTCATACCTTATCTTCAATTCTAGTGTGTCTGACAGGTTGATGTTTCCAGGAGGCCTAAACCAGGAGATCTAGAGCCAGATAGAGGTCCCACATTCTCTCTAAGTGTGCCAGTATCAGGAGTGAAGCTGCCTGAAACATACATGATACTCTCTGATGTGGCACAGCCCCTAAATGGCTGTAGCCGCAAGAGGAATGGCCCAAGGGCAACAGCACAGATGGAGTAAAGCTGCTTAGCATAGGTCTTGGGATGAGTCCTGCCTGGTTTCCTGACCTCATAGTCAATCTTCCTCTTGGCACTTGGTGTCCTTAAATTTTAGCATATGATGTCTCATGGTTTTAAAGATATTTTTTTATTTATTTTATTTATTTATTTATTCATTCATTCATTTATTTAAGAGAGAGAGAAGAAGAAGCAGAGGCAGAGAGACAGAGTGAATAGGCGCGCCAGGGCTTCTAGCCACTGGAAACAAACTCCAGACACATGCGTCCTCTTGTGCATCTGGCTTACATGGGTCCTGGGGAATCAAACCCGGGTCCTTAGACATTGCAGGCAAACGCCTTAACCGCTAAGCCATTTCCCCAGCCTAATGTCTCATGGTTTTAGAGTATGTATACTACATCCTATTAATTTTGTGGGCTCAGTACAGGCATTTAAAGCTCTGGATATGAGGTTAACATGGTGTGAAGCAGCATAGAGTAAGGAATGGTTCCCACCCCCTTCTTGCAGAGCTATTAGTCAGTTAACTATGGGGAATCTGGTTGTTTTTGGTTTCTTCCATGGTAAAATAAAGCTTACAGTTAATTTCTAGTCAGTGTCCTAGTCAGTCTCTTGCCACTTTGTGTCCAGTATTATGCAGGTGCTAGGAAATCAAAACTCACACTAGCAAACTTTGCAAACAGCTGAGCCATCTCTCCAGCCCAGACATGGTCTTTTCAAGTGGGGTCTTGGTGGGGTGGGGGTGAGTACAGTGTTATGAGCCTCAGTTGTAAGGAAAGGAGATAATGTATATAATTCCCTTGCTGAGCATTGTGGTGTAAATCTGGGGTCACCCCCCCCACACACACACATACATACAGATGAATACTTGGTCCCTGGCTTAAGACACTATTTTGAAGGCTATGGAACCTTTGAGAGACAGGGCCTGGCTGGCAGAAGTAGGTCACTAAGGATTGGCCTGTGAAGGCCTCTTCTGATTCTGACCATAGTCTCTACTTCAGACCAGATACCATGTGAGGATCTTCTGCCACTTGTTCCCACCATACCTTCCCTACCCATGATGAACTGAAATCCCTCTGAAACCAGGAACCAAAACTAAGTGTTCCTTAAGTTGTTTCTCCCGTCCAAGTACTAACCAGGCCTGAGCCTGCCTAGCTTCCAAGATTGAGATCGGGCATATTCAGGTTGCTGTGGCCATAGACTCCTTAAGTTGTTTCTGTTAGATATTTTGGTCATAGCAATAAGAGAGGTAACTAATGGGGCTGGGGAAATGGCTTAGCGTTTAAGGTGCTTGCCTATGAAGCCTAAGGACCATGGTTCGATCCCCCAGGACCCATGTAAACCAAATGCACAAGGAGGCACATGCACCTGGAGTTTGTTTGCAGTGGCTAGAGGCCCTGGCATGCCCATTCTCTCTCTATCTGCCTCTTTTTTTCTCTTTATCTCAAATAAATAAATAAAAATACATTTAAAAAAGAAAGAAACAAAAGTAACTAATGTACTTAGCATCGCGTGGTATACAGTAGGTGTTTAGTAAATGAAGCATCTGGAGGAAGGCTAGTTAGTGATGCTTGTGTTATCATATGCTTGGCTGAGATCACTGAGGGGTGGATTCTATACCCTTTGTCTTTTCATTCACGTGAACTTACTTATTGGGATACTTACTACTTTACTTATTATTTTTGCTATTTATTCTTTTGTCCAAACCAGCTATGTATCATGCATAGTATATATTTCCTACAAGGCATTCTCATGATAACAGATAGAGCTAAGTAGTGAAGTCATTTTGTCTGACAGGTGTGGTGAGTAGATGAATATCAATCTGACTCATCATAGAGGCTCTGTGTGGCTGTTGGCTTTTTGTGTGTGTGTGTTTGTTTGTTTGTTTGTTTGTTTATTTTGTTGGTTGGTTGGTTGGTTTTTCGAGGTAGGTTCTCCCTCTAGTTCAGGCTGACTTGTAATTCACTATGTAGTCTCAGGGCAGCCTCGAACTCACGGTAATCCTCCTACCTCGGCCTCCCAAATGCTGGGATTAAAGGCATGCGCCACCACGCCCGGCTTTTTTTTTTAATTTGAGAGAAAGAATAGGTGGGCCAATGGCCTCTCAGTGGCTGTGAATGAACTCTAGACTTGTGGGCAAGTGCTGTCATTGTGGCCTTGCATCACTTTTTGCATCTGGCTAAACCTGGGACCTGGAGAATTGGAGACAGGTTGAACATCTCTCCAGTCCTGGCTGTTGTTCTTCTGGTCCAGGCTGACCTTCACAGGTGGGTGCCTCGAACTCAACCACTAACCTCTGCCTCCCAATGCTGGGATTCCAGTCCTGGCTGTTGGTTTTTTAAAGAGAGTGAAGCATAACTTTTCTCTGGGAACACTGGAATCTAGGCTCCCTTTAAGCTGGCAGTAGAGCGGCCTGGACCTTTGTGGCTTGAGGTTGTTCCACAAGCTTTCAGGATTCCTCACTCCTCTGAGCCTTTTGCTGGGTCCACTGGGGCTCCCAAGCTGCCTTGTATGCCTGGCACTGATGCTGCTTCTCAGGCACAACACTTCTTTTTTCTTTCTTTTTTTAATTTTATTTATTTATTGCAAGGAGAGAGAGGGAGAGAGAGACAGAGAGAATGGGTGTGCCAGAGCTTCCTGCTGCTACAAACAAACTCCAGCTGCATGTGCTACTTTGTGCATCTGGTTTTATGTGGGTAATTGAACCCAGGCTGGCAAGTTTTGCAAGCAAGTGCCTTTAACCACTAAACAATCTCCCCAGACCCCATACTTTTATTATTATTATTAAAGTCTTATTTTGTTATTATGATTTAGCACTGTTTTCTTGATAGCAGATGACTGATTCTGACCCTAGGGGTCTTCTCACTCACTCACTGTCTGCTTCTTTATTGAGAGGCTTTTGGTTTGTTCTGTCTGCTTTCTTGTCCAGTTCATCTTTTTGTCTTTGAATTGGGTGTGGGCCCTTGAACAAGGAGTCAGTCTGTGTGGGTCCAAACCTTTGACATTTGTTGAAAACTTGCTTTATTCCCTACTCTGTGGTCAGTTTCAGAAATGTTCCATGAGCGGCTGAAAAGAAGCAGTGTGTCTTCCTTCCTGGGTGCAGCATTCTGCACGCCCACCAGATAGAGCCTGGCTGGGTTACAGATTTACAGATATAAATCTCTCTTGTTTCTCCCCTGACATTTGCCCATTTAACTTTCTGTTCTATGAGACTGTGTTCTAGGTCTGGAATCCCCTCCCCCCACCCCCTGTCTGTGTCAAAGAAGCCTTCTGTCATTTTTTTTTTTTTTTTTGAGGTAAGGTCTCACTCTAGCATAGGCTGAGCTAGAATTCACTATAGCCTCAAACTCATGGCAATCCTCCTGCCTCTGCCTCTTAATTGCCGGGATTAAAGATGTGTGCCATCACACCTAGCTTTTCTACTGCCATTGTTGATGGACCACCCAGCAGTTTTCTTTTCATGTCTTTCTAGACGTGTCTACTATAAGAGAATATAAAGTCATGCATCACTAAGTGAGAGGCTTACTGTTCTAAGATGTGTCATTAGTCTGTCTTATCATCCAAGTATCACCAGCTATGTGATTCAACAGGACCACCTTTACTATGCTGTGCACAGCTGTATCTTTAAAAATCTTGCCTGCTAGACCATCAGTCAGTCTTCATTTATTATAATTAGTATATTGTGTTTGAACTATTTCTGCCATTTTACTTTGTACTCTGCTGCTTTTTTCTTTCTTTTTGGGGGGGTTGGGGGCTGGTTTTCAAGGTAGGGTCTCCCCCTAGCCCAGGCTGACTTGGAATTCACTCTGTAGTCTCAGGGTGGCCTTCTACCTCTGCCTCCCGAGTGCTGGGATTAAAGGCGTGCATCACCACGCCTGGCTCTGTTTTTTTTTGTTGTTGTTTGTTTGTTTTGTTTTTTTGCTTTTTGATTTTAGCTTTTCAAGGTAGGGTTTCTCTCTAGCCCAGGCTGACCTGGAATTCACTATGTAGTTTCAGGGTAGCCTTAAACTCAGGGCAGTCCTCCTATCTCTGCCTCCCAAATGCTGGGATTAAAGGTGTGTGCCACCACGCCCAGCTGTTTTTTATTTTTTGCTGCTTGTGAATTGGCACACTTTGCATTTGGAAGTGGGCAATTTCTTTTTAAAAAAATTTTTTTTATTGACAACTTCTATACTTACATACAAAAAATGCATGATATTTCCCTTCCCTGCCCCCATACCCCTTTAGAACTCCAATCTCCATCATATCCCCTCCCTCTCTCCATTAGTCTCTCTTTTAATTTGATGTCATCATCCTTTTCTATTATGAGGGTCTTGCGAAGGTATTGCTAGGCACTGCAAGGTCATGGATATCAAGGCCAATTTCTGTCTGGACAGTTGCATTGTAAGGAGTACCCTTCCTTTGGCTCTTCCATTCTATCCACCCCCTCTTCCACAATGGGCCCTGAGCCTTGAAGGGTATGACAGATGTTTCAGTGCTGGGCACTCCTCCATCTCTTCTTCTCAGCACTGTGTTGCCTTTTGGATCATTCCAGTGGTCATTGCTATCTGAAAAGAGAAGCTTCTCTAAGCAGAAGTGAGAGTAGCATTAATATGTGAATATGAACATTAAGTGTAGTGCTTTCAGGGTAGCCTGGTGGGAACAATATATACGTTTAGCCAGACAAGAGCAGGGTTTATACCCCTAAGGCTCATGACCTCCCCTACCATAGACTTTTGCTTAGGTTTTTCAGTACCAGGTATGTATTCCCTCCCATAGAGAGGGCCTTCAGTCCAATTATGGAGCAGTTGGTTACCCCAAGAGCAGACATGCCACTATTGCACCCGTTCAGTCATTTGGCCTGTATGGCCAAACTTGAATATTCAGTGTCCACTGTTTTCACTGCAGATGACTTCTGTGTCCTATATGGCTGCATGCAGTGCCGCTTTTTCCAGCTTTCTGTTGGCTGGTCTACAGGGAGAAGTGGGCAATTTCTGTGTGAGAGCACAAAAGCTAATTAGTAGACCTTCCAGGCAGGATGTGGACCACTGTGGCTGCCCCTCTGCATAGGTTCAGAGATGGTGTTGAGGGTGCTATGTCAGCTTTTAGCAGAAGGCAAGAAGACCTTGCTAAACAGTCAGCAGGGGCTACCAGTGGTGATCAAGTTCCTTCCTCCACTCCAAATGTAGGCCTTAAAGGTGCTGACCAGAGCATACTTGGGGTAACTCCTGTTTCTAGCATTTTCCAGTGCTGCTCAGTTTTTCAGGTTCTCAGCCCACTCCAGAGTACAGTGGCCACCTGACTGTCTATGGCCATAGGGTTCCTGCAGTCAGTGCCATAGGTCCTTTCCTACCCTTACAGTCACTATTGGATCCTGGAGCCTTTGCAAACACAAAGTCAGTATGGGGGTAACTCAGCATGATGCACTGCTCTCCACAGGATGCTGCTTTATACAGAAACCAGCTGCTGACACACTCACGTAGGTATGCGCACCTGTTCTTATGAGCAACCCACCAGTGCTGGAGATGGTGGGGAGGGGTGGAGAGGCACCAGCCATATACGTATGCTGGTATCATCAAGAACAGATTGCTGTTTCTGGACTCATTCTCTAAACAGACCCTGTTAGGAGCCAGCACAGAGTGTCTTCTGTTCCAGAATTCTGCGTAGGAAGTTGGAATTGAGAACCTTCTTGCCCACTCATGACTGGAACTTTCTCACAGTGAGTGGCAGGGGAGGAACAGCCAGCACAAGGGTAGGGACCAGTGAGAAGTCCTGGTGCCATCATGTAGGTAACACCTGGCTTGTTCCCTGGGTATCTCAAGCCTTAAAGTATACTTTGGCCAAGCCTGCCCTGAGCCTAAGAAGTAAACCTACCAGGGACCTATCTGACAGATCCTGGCTCTGGGTGCTGCATGTCCCTTACCTACCATCTGTCCTGGCATTTGTACAGACCAGTGACCTTGATTGCTCTCTGCTCATCTGTTGGATGAGAGCTAAAAGAGCCTATTTCAGACTATGCAGTTGTGCAAAATACAGTAGGTGCCCAGGAGAAGGCAGCCACTATCAGATGATGTAAGTCATTGTCCCTGCGGTGTACCAGGCCTTCTTTAAGAAGTTTGCAGAGCTAGGAGTAATGGCACATGCCTATAATCTCAGCAATAGAGAGGTAGAGGCTGGAGGATCAGGAATTCAAGACCAGCATGTACCAGGTAGTAAGCCTAAGGCCAATCTGGGCTACATTAGATCCTATCTCAAAAGCAGGAGGGAAAAGAAGAAAAGAAAGAACAATTTGGTGGTGGGGAGCTACCAGACAGAGTTGTTGCCTTCTTGGTCAGGCTTCTGTACATTCTGGGGCCTTAACTAGTGAGAGCAGGACTAAAATTGCTGAAACAGGAGTATGGGGTCACAGAACATTCTAGGGTGTCCTCACCCTGGCATCCTCTCAGTAAACTCCTGTCCCTCCTAACAAGAAAGAAGGTGCTAGGCTGTCAGTTTTCCTGCCCACCCTAACAGATGTGGGTCACTCTGGGGCTTGACATCTTAATGATATCTCCTTCTGGCTAGCAAGGGCAGCTATCCCCAGTAAGGGAAAGAAATGGGTGGAGAGTGGTCATCAGGCTGTGCCAACAATGAAGGATGGACTTCAGTCTTGCTCAGAGTTAGTCCATTGTGTGGCCAGACTCTGGGAGCCTGCCTTCCTGAACTACATTGAGTTATACAAGACCATTATAGTGGAAATCCATCTGGATAGTCCAGCACTTCTGACAGGATGGCAGCACTTCCTCCCTACCTCAAAGTACTTTCCTGTGAAAGCAAGCAAAGTCCAGACTCCACTTAGTGGCCTAAAGCAGATCCTGTGACATCTCCATACCTTGACCCACACGGGAATAAGGAGCCATGGCTAGGTGGGATGGCTGGGTCCAAAGTGACACCTCCCAGTTGAGAGGGTGAGAAATTCCTAAGAAAACAAGTGAGAATGGGATGAACATAGGCGCCATTGTATCAGTTTTTAAAAAATGGTCATGCATGGTGGCGCATGTCTTTAATCCCAGCACTCGGGAGACAGAGGTAGGAGGATTACCATGAGTTCAAAGCAAGCCTGACTACATAGTGATTCCAGGTCTGCCTGGGCTAGAGCAAGCAAGACCCTCCCTCAGAAAATAAAAAAAAATCCATAGCACTCTATTGAAAATAAAATTTAAAAATCAATACAGCAGGGCTGGGGAGATGGCTTAGCGGTTAAGGCACTTGCCTGCAAAGCCAAAGTACCCAGGTTCTATTCCCTAGGACCCATGTAAGCCAGATGCACAAGATGGTGCATGCATCTGGAGTTTATTTGCAGTGGCTGGAGGCCCTGGCATGACCTCTCTCCCCCGTTCTGTCTGTCTGCCTGCCTCTCTCTCTCTCATTCAAATCAATAAATAAAAATAAAATATTTTTTAAAAAAATCAACAAGCAGAGTATAGAACTGTACAAAAAAGAACAGATAACATTGTGAAATCAGCCTGTGTGAGAGAAAATTCCACTATTAAGAAAGCAAAGGTTGGGCTGGAAAGATGGCTTAGTGGTTAAGGCTCTTGCTTGCCTGTGAAGTGTAAGGACCCAGGTTTGATTCCCCAGAATCCATATAAGCCAAATGCACATGGTGGTACATGCATCTGGAGTTCTCACTTGCAGTGGCTGGAGGCTCTGGTGTACCCATTATCTCTCTCACTGTCTCTCCTGATAAATAAATAAATAAATAAAATTTTTAAAATTTATTTATTAGAGACAGAGAGAGGGAGAGAGAAAAAGTGAGAATGGGCGCGCCCGGGCCTCTAGCCACGGCAAACAAACTCCAGACACATGCACCACCATGTGCTTCTGGCTTACATGGGACCTGGAGAATCGAACCAGGGTCCTGAGGCTTCACAGGCATACGCCTTAACTGCTAAGCCATCTCTCCAGCCCAAATTAATTAATGTTAAAAAAGAAAGCAAAAAAGGGTTTATTACAAAAAAAAAAAAAAAAGGTAGATTACAAAACTGGAGTTCACCTGTTCTTGCCAATGTGTTCTGTTTTGGGCCCTTCCTTCTTCCCTTCCTTCCTTTCTCCCTCCCTCTTTTTTTGGCGCGTGTGTGTGTGTTCATGTGTAGGTATGGTGTGTATAGCATCAAGTGGCCCTTCCATTGCTCACCCACTTTTTTTCCTGTAGATAGAGTCTCTTCACTGACCCAAAGCTTTGGCACTTTCACAGCACCAGTGATTTTTCTGGTGTCTGATTTCTACAGGACTGGAGTTACAGGCATGCTTGATTACACCCAGATGGACATTTGCATAGTTTCTGAGACAAAACTCAGTGATCTTTGGCCTCTGGCCCTCATGCTTACACAGGAAGTTATCTTAACTGCTGAGCCATCTGTCTAGTCCCTATATTTTTAAAATATTTTACTTATTTATTAGAGAGAGAGGGGGGAAGAGGCAGAGAGAATGGGCATGCTTAGGGCCTCAAGCCCCTGCAAACAAATTCTAGATGCATGTACCCCCTTGTGCACCTGGCTTTTGTGGGTCCTGGGGAATCAAACTGGGGTCCTTAGGCTTCACAGGCAAACGCCTTAACTGCTAAGCCATTTCCCCAGCCATATATATATATACATATATACATACATACCCTGGGGTCCTTAGGCTTCACAGGCAAACACCTTAACTGCTAAGCTATTTCCCCAGCCATATATATATTTATTTATTATATATATTTATTTATTTTTTATTTATTTATTTATTTATTTATTTTTTTGGTTTTTTGTGGTAGGGTCTCATTCTGGCCCAGGCTGACCTGGAATTAACTATGTAGTCTCAGGGTGGCCTCGAACTCATGGCGGTCCTACCAGCCATTTTATTTAAGATATATTGATCCTTGAGCAACTGTCCAGCCTTGAGAATGTGTTATTGGTAGTCTCAGGGTGGCCTTGAACTCACAGCAATCCTCCTACCTCTGCCTCCCAAGCGCTTAGATTAAAGGCGTGCACCACCATGCCCAGCCAAGGTCAACAGATTTTTAAAATATCATTTTGTGGAGACCTGAGAAGAAAAAGGCCCTGTTCCATGGGGTGCTCTTGTTTCTTCATGGGCCCAAGTCTTCTCTGGCCCCCTGTCCTGGTGTTTCAGGCCACTGTGCCATACCCAGACAGACCTCCCTTTCTGAAGTTCCTGGCTATTCTATAAGCCAATGGTGCCTGAGAATGACTGTTCAGTGGTGGAGAATCCACCCTTACAGAGTTAACCAGGGGACATTAGCCTCATCTCCCACCCTACAATGGAGCTTGAGGGAACAAGGTAGTAACCCAGTCACCGTTTTCTTCTCTTGTTCCTCTTTTTGAACTCTAGCCTAAAGTGGATGGTTTTCCTTCAGGATTTGTATATAAACGAGGAGCCTGGCCAGGCATGTTCTAATCACTGGCACATGGGCTCAGTCGAGGGCTGTATTATTGTGTGGGGTGTAGGTTTGTGCCCTGATCATCCATCTCAGGACTGTAGTACACAGAAGCCTGAAGAATAGTGCTGGCATTATGGCCCAACAGTAGACATTCAAGAATTTGGCTAGTGGGCAACAAAACAACTTCGACCACACTCTTCTCAGCAAAATGTGGTCTGAGTGCCTCTTTTACCCTTCTTAGAAAATTTTAAAAGCTGGTCCTGAATCTGGATTTGGTAGCTCCCACTTGTAATTCCAGCACTCAGGAAACTGAGGCAGGAGGATTCCTGCACAATGGATGCCAGCCTGGGCTAGAATAAGTTCCTGTCCCCACAAAAATAAAAATAAAAATAAAAATGCTGATCTTAAGCTGGGCATGGTGACCCATGCTTTTAATCCCAGCACTTGGGAGACAGAGGTAGGAGGATCGCTGTGAATTCAAGACCAGCCTGAGACTACGTAGTGAATTCCAGGTCAGTTTAGGCTAACCCTACCTCAAAAACCAAAAACAAATAAACAAACAAAAATGCCAGTCTTGACAGACTGTTTCCATGACTTGCTGACAAGTGGATTATAGATCTAGATACATTGTGGCCATTGCTTGGGGAAGAGACTAGTCAGGGAAAGCAGCTGCTGAAGATGCTGAGAGCACACTTGCTGCTCTGTGCCCAAGCTGGTCATAGGCATGGGGCTGGGAGAATGAGACATTGTGTGTCTAGCACACAGTTATGCTTTCAGAATGTGAACAGCGAACCAGTTCTTTATGCAGGACTTGGAAACTACTTACAGATAGCCTTGGGTTTAGCTTTTAGGCCTTTTGAAATACTGGTCAAGCAAAGACACAGTCATCCTAATTCTTCCTCGAAACTCACTGAGATGACAAAATGAATGAGAAAACAAGAAAGAAGAAAACCAGAAACAAAATCTCTTCTACAGTGAATTTGAGAGCAAGTAGGATGTCACCAGATGGTCAAGAGGAGTCATGCCAGCTCAAAATCATAAGGCCAGGCTCTTGAGCAGAAGCGATCTTTAGAGATGCCACTGGTGAGCAAGCATTTACTTGGAAGAATGGGTTCTGTGGTTCAAGTGAAGCCCAGTAGGAGATGCACAAGAACATGTAGGGACTGAGAGGAACCAAGGGGCCCTTGACTTCTTTTTTCAACAATATCCATACTCATGGGTGGAGTGGGGAAAGAAAGGGAGTTGCTTCTGCTGTGGAGCTTCTGATTTCTGTTTTCCTCAAGTCAGTGCTCCCCCTGCCTCTGCCATATGGGCCAAGTGGACAGGCACAGCTATCATGTTGGATTGTCTGAGGCACAGTTGTCAATCCCCTGAATATCCATTGGAGGAATGGCTCACCTGAGAGGACACTTTCTGTACTCTGTCCCCTTGCCTTAGTAATAGTGGTGCTCATTCAGACCTGCATGTTCCCAGTGCACCAGAAAGGGGACATACCAGCAGTAGCCCAGAAACACTCTGGAGGCTGTCTCACCTGAACAATCAGAAAAGAAACTTCTTGATTGTGGTTGAGGTGCAAGGATGGTTCTGGATTTGAGGCTGCCCTAACAGTCCTGCACTTTCCTTGTTTAAGAATGAGTCATAAACCGGGCGTGGTGGCGCGCGCCTTTAATCCCAGCACTCCGGAGGCAAGAGGTAGGAGGATCGCCGAGAGTTCAAGGCCACCCTGAGACTACAGAGTGAATTCCAGGTCAGCCTGGGCTAGAGTGAGACCCTACCTCGAAAAAACAAACAAACAAAAAAAAAAAAAAAGTCATAGCATCAAATTAAAAGAGAGACTAATGGAGAGAGGGAGAGGATATGATGGAGATTGGAGTTCTAAAAGGTAATGGGGGGAGGAGAGGGAAATATCATGCATTTTTTGTATATAAGTATAGAAGTTGTCAATAAAAAAATAAATAAAGAAATAAAGAATGAATCGTAGGAACTAAGGTGTAGGCTAGTGGTGGGACATTTGCCTAGCATGTTCAAGGCCTTAGGTTCTGTCTCCAGTAAATAATAATGGTAAAAATAGCAATAATCAGAGCCCAAAGGGCAGCCTTGTATGGACACATAGAAGGGGAAGAATAAAAGGACAGTGCACAGCAACTAAAGAAAAAATCTAGGCTTAACTAAGGAGCAAAAGGGAATTTTATATGGAACCTTCTTTATATACTAAAAAATAGAAATTTCATGATACATAATAGGGAAAATGACACAAACAATGACAATAGCAAGTGAACTGGCAGAGCTCTGGAGCAAACATTAAAACATTACAACATGAGACCTAGTCCCCATGAGTCACAGCAAAAAATGAGTTAGATGGCTAGTCCTTGGAGAACAGGCTATTAGAAAAGCTATGTGGAGAAAAATAAGAATTAGGAGACTATGCTGGACAGAAGAGCCAGGGAAACAGGGAGACTAGTTGGTGTCTAGAGGCTCCTGCCCAGGTGTGGAAGAATGACAGCAAGAGCTGTCTGATGAAGGAAGGTATGAGTTTGCATGTTGAAAAGGCAAGGCCAATTTCTGGAAGATTTAATGCAAAATGACCAACACCAACGTGTGCTGTACTTTCCCAGTGTCTGGGATGGCTCCTTCATGCAGATCCAACTGGCTTGCTCATGGGATCTCTGTTCTCTAGAAGGCAGTAAAGAAGAATCATATTTCTGAAGGGCTGATAGATAGAAGAATGTAATTCCAGTACTCATGTGGAGGATTTTGAGTTCCAGTCCAGTCATAGCTAAGTATACCCTGCCTCAAAAAATCAAGGGCTATGAGTGTAGTTCAGTGGTTTCCTAGCATTCTGAAGGGTGTAGGCTCAATTACCACCTACTGAAAAAAAATCTGGATTGGCCTGGCATGGTGGCACATGCCTTTAATCCCAGCACTTGGGAGGCAGAGGTAGGAGGATCACCATGAGTTTGAGGCCACCCTGAGACTACATAGTGAATTCCAGGTCAGCCTGAGCTAGAGTGAGACCCTACCTCGAAAAAACAAAAACAAAAACAAAAATCTAGATTAACAAGAGCTGACACTAAAATGTCCAAAGTCAATGGCATATTAAGTATTGCCAAGGAAAAGATTATTGAACTTGAAGATAAAGTAGCAGAAATTATGAAAATTGAAACAGAAGTACTTAAATGAACAAAAAGTATCACTGAGCTACAGGGCAATGTTCAAAGGCCTAATGGTGTGTTCTGGAGTTCCAAAAAGAAAGAAGACTGAAGAAATCTCTAAAGCTTCAGGGTTGCTAGAAATGGTAAATCCAAAATCATGCAAAAAGTGAAGAAAATGACAGCACAATTGAGTTGCTGAATATCAGTTACAAAGAGATAAGAGTGGGAAGAAAAGTTGTTATATACAGAACAAAAAGACTTCTCATCTAAAACACTGTGCCAAGGAAGATATATCAAGCACAGAAGACACTGGAAGCTTGGAGTTCTCACTGTAAGTATCTTAAGTCAAGGTGAGATAATGTTTCTCATCCTACAAAGGCTCAAACAGTTCATTTCCTACCAGCAGACCTTCACTGCAAATAATGCTAGGAACATGAAACCAAATAGAAATCTGCATCTATACAAAAGATTAAAGAGGGCTGGAGAGATGACTTAGCAGTTAAGGCATTTGCCTGTGAAGTCTAAGGACCCAGGTTCAATACCCCAGTACCCACATAAGCCAGATGTACAAGGTGGCACATGCATCTGGAGTCCATTTACCAGTGGCTGGATGCCCTGATGTACCAATGTTCTCTCTCATCTCTCTCTCTTTCTCAAATCTCAAAAAATCTCAAATAACATCTCATCTTTCTCAAATAACTGATTCCAGAGCAAAGAAAACTACCTGGATAATGATTTCATAATGATAAAAGGAGAAATGGACAAGTAGACATTTAATGTCATTGGCATTGGCATTCATTCTTTGTCAATGATTGGAGGAGCAAAGATAAAGCTAGTTTCAGCATGTCTACCAGTTAACCTGATTTGGTAAAGCTGTCACCCAACAACACAATCTGTTCCAGTGCATATGGGAAAGAAGAATATGAATATTCAGTGAACATTTACCAAAATAGATATTTTCAGGGCCATCAAATATCTTAAGAAATATAAGCACATTCAAATTATTCACAATAATTTCACTGATAGGAGTGAAGTATATTTGCAACCAGTAAAAGAATTTGGGCCAGAGCTGGGTATGGTGGCACGCCTTTAATCCCAGCACTCAGGAAAAAAAAAGAATCTGGGTCAGGTGTGGTGGCACACACCTTTAATCCCAGCACTCCGAAGGCAGAGGTAGGAGGATTTCCATGAGTTCAAGGCCCCCCTGAGACTACAGACTGAATTCTAGGTCCACCTGGGCTAAAGTAGGATCCTACCTCAAAAAAACAAAAACAAAAATAATCTGGGGGGTGGAGGCTGGGAAGATTGTTCAGGGATTAAAGGCACTTCTTCACAAAGCTTGTTGGCTGGAGTTCATTTCCCCAGCACCCACATAAAGCCAGATGCAAAAAGTGGTTCAAGCACCTGGCATTTGTTTGCAAATGGCAAGAGATCCAGGCACACCCATATATGCACACAAATAAATAGAATTAAAAAAAAAAAAAACAACTATTGGGGCTGGGAAATGGTTTAGTAGTCAAGGCACTTGCCTGCACAGCCTAACAAGAGCTGACACTAAAATGTCCAAAGTCAATGGCATATTAAGTATTGCCAAGGAAAAGATTATTGAACTTGAAGATAAAGTAGCAGAAATTATGAAAATTGAAACAGAAGTACTTAAATGAACAAAAGTATCACTGAGCTACAGGGCAATGTTCAAAGGCCTAATGGTGTGTTCTGGAGTTCCAAAAAGAAAGAAGACTGAAGAAATCTCTAAAGCTTCAGGGTTGCTAGAAATGGTAAATCCAAAATCATGCAAAAAGTGAAGAAAATGACAGCACAATTGAGTTGCTGAATATCAGTTACAAAGAGATAAGAGTGGGAAGAAAAGTTGTTATATACAGAACAAAAAGACTTCTCATCTAAAACACTGTGCCAAGGAAGATATATCAAGCACAGAAGACACTGGAAGCTTGGAGTTCTCACTGTAAGTATCTTAAGTCAAGGTGAGATAATGTTTCTCATCCTACAAAGGCTCGAACAGTTCATTTCCTACCAGCAGACCTTCACTGCAAATAATGCTAGGAACATGAAACCAAATAGAAATCTGCATCTATACAAAAGATTAAAGAGGGCTGGAGAGATGACTTAGCAGTTAAGGCATTTGCCTGTGAAGCCTAAGGACCCAGGTTCAATACCCCAGTACCCACATAAGCCAGATGTACAAGGTGGCACATGCATCTGGAGTCCATTTACCAGTGGCTAGATGCCCTGATGTACCAATGTTCTCTCTCTTCTCATCTCTCTCTCTTTCTCAAATCTCAAAAAATCTCAAATAACATCTCATCTTTCTCAAATAACTGATTCCAGAGCAAAGAAAACTACCTGGATAATGATTTCATAATGATAAAAGGAGAAATGGACAAGTAGACATTTAATGTCATTGGCATTGGCATTCATTCTTTGTCAGTGATTGGAGGAGCAAAGATAAAGCTAGTTTCAGCATGTCTACCAGTTAACCTGATTTGGTAAAGCTGTCACCCAACAACACAATCTGTTCCAGTGCATATGGGAAAGAAGAATATGAATATTCAGTGAACATTTACCAAAATAGATATTTTCAGGGCCATCAAATATCTTAAGAAATATAAGCACATTCAAATTATTCACAATAATTTCACTGATAGGAGTGAAGTATATTTGCAACCAGTAAAAGAATTTGGGCCAGAGCTGGGTATGGTGGCACACGCCTTTAATCCCAGCACTCAGGAGGAAAAAAAAAGAATCTGGGTCAGGTGTGGTGGCACACACCTTTAATCCCAGCACTCCGAAGGCAGAGGTAGGAGGATTTCCATGAGTTCAAGGCCCCCCTGAGACTACAGACTGAATTCTAGGTCCACCTGGGCTAAAGTAGGATCCTACCTCAAAAAAACAAAAACAAAAATAATCTGGGGGGTGGAGGCTGGGAAGATTGTTCAGGGATTAAAGGCACTTCTTCACAAAGCTTGTTGGCTGGAGTTCATTTCCCCAGCACCCACATAAAGCCAGATGCAAAAAGTGGTTCAAGCACCTGGCATTTGTTTGCAAATGGCAAGAGATCCAGGCACACCCATATATGCACACACGCAAATAGAATTAAAAAAAAAAACAACTATTGGGGCTGGGGAAATGGTTTAGTAGTCAAGGCACTTGCCTGCACAGCCAAAGGACCTAGGTTTGATTTCCCTAGGACTCACATAAGCCAGGTGCACAAGGAGGCACATGTGTTTGGAGTTTGTTTGCAGTGGCTGGAGGCCCTGGTGTGCCCGTTCCCTCCCTCCCTCCCTCTCTCTCTCTCTCTCTCTCTCTCTCAAATAAATAAAAATAAAAAATATTTTAGGGCTGGAGGGATGGCTTAGCAGTTAAGGCATTTGCCTGCAAAGCCAAAGAACCCAGGTTCGATTCCCCAGGATCCACGTTAGCCAGATACACAAGGGGCGCTCGTGTCTGGAGTTTGTTTGCAGTGGCTGGAGGCCCTGGTTCTCTCTCTCTCTCTCTCTCTCTCTCTCTCTCTCTCCCTCTTTCTCTGTCAAATAAATAAATAATTTTTAAGAATGTTTTAAAAAATACCAATATCTGCTGGGCATGGTGGTGCACAACATTAATCCCAGCACTTGGGAGGCAGAGATAGGGGGATTGCTATGAGTTTGAGGCCAGCCTGAGACTGCATAATGAATTCCAGGTCAGCCTGGGTTAGAGCAAGACCCTACCTTGAAAAAAAAAGTTATATGTATGTCTGTGTGTGTGTACATACACACACACAAATCTGGAAGGGCTGGGCATGATGGCACACATCTTTAGTCCTAGCCATTGGAAGTCTGAGACAAAGGATCAAGAGTTGAAGGTTAGCTGCTGGGCATAGTGGTGCATGCTTTTAATCCCAGCACTCAAGAGGCAGAGGTAGGAGAATGGCCGTGAGTTCAAGGCTAGCCTGAGACTACATAATGAATTCCAGGCAAGCTTGGGCTACAGTGAGACCCTACCTCGAGAAACCAAAAACAAAACAGAAAGAAACAGAAAGAAAAAACAAAGAAAGAAAAGAGTTGAAGTTAAAGAAAACAAAGATCTGGGGCTAGGGAGATGGCTCAGCAGTTAAGGTATTTGCCTGCAAAGCCTAATGACCCAGGTTCAGTTCCCCAATACCTATAAAAAACCAGATGCACAAAGTGGCACATGCATCTGGAGTTTGTTTGCAGTGGATGGAGGCCCTGGAATGCCCATTCTATCTCTCTGTCTCTCTCCTCTGTCTGTGCTTACAAATAAATAAAAACATATAAGGCCAGAGAAATGGTTTAGCAGTTAAGGTGGTTGCTTGTAAAGCCTAAGTACCCATGTTTGACTCCCCAGATCCCACATAAGATGGACCCACAAGGTGGTGCATGTGTCCAGAGTTCAATTGTGGTGGCTAAAGGCCCTGGTGCCAATTCTCTCTCTCTTTCTCTACCTCTCTTATAAAAAATCTATATAATAAAAAAGAAAACTGGCAGATCTAAAAAAAAGTCCAATCTGTTGATCAATAAAATTGATCCCAGTTCTAACCAGATGGATTAGGAAAAGAAGTAAAAAGTTATTATAATTCCCAGTGTCAAGAATGAAAGGTAGGGGTCACTGCATGAAGAATGTGGATCATAAAAGGGAAACAAACATATAGCAACTTGATGCCAATAAATGTAACATTACAATGACAAGTTCCTTGAAAAATATGAACTGTTAATGATCACTCAGAAATTGAAAAATGTGCTCAGTTCTGTATTTATTATTTAAATCCAGTTTGTAATTAAAAATCTTTCCAGGGCTGGAGAGATTGCTTAGTGGTTAAGGTGCTTGTCTGCAAAAGCTTAGGACCCAGGTTCAATTCCTCAGTAGTTATGTAAGCCAGATGCACGAGGTGGCACATGCATCTGGAGTTTGTTTGCAGTGGCTTGAGGGCCTGGTATGCATGTTCCCTCTCTCTCTCTCCCTCCACAAAAAGTGCATGTGCAAGTAACTCATGGTATATTCTCTCTTTTTAAAAATTATTTATTTATTTTTATTTTATTTGAGAGAGACAGAGAGAGAGGGAGACACAGAAAGAGGAAGAGGCAGAGACAGAATGGGCAGGCCAGGGCCTTTTCAGCCACTGTGAATGAATTCCAGACATGTGCGCCCTCTTATGTGCCTGTGTGACTTGCCCTTGCATCACTTTTGCATCTGGCTAAACATGGGACATGGAGATTCGAACAAGTGTTCTTAGGCTTTACAGGCAGGCACCTTAACTGCTAAGCCATATCTCCAGCCCTTATTTATTTATTTGAGAGAGAAAGAAGCAGGTAAAGAGTGGGTGCACCAGAGCCTCCAGCCACTGCAAATGAAATCCAGATGCATGTGCCACCACACTGTGCATCTGGCTTGTGTGGGTACTGGGGAATCAAACATGAGTCCTCAGGCTTTGCAGGCAAGGGCCTTAACCACTAAGCCATCTCTCCAGCCCTCATACTACACTCTCTCAAAAGAAGAAATAATAGCAGTTCTTTACATGTTCACCAAAAATATTAATGAGAGGGAATCCCTCTCAACTCATTTTATCATGCCAATGTTGCTTCAACACAGAAACCAGAGACATTACAATAAGAAAATATTTTCCTTCATAAACACAGATGCAAGAATTCTTAATAAAATTTTAGCCAATTGAGCTGGGCGTGGTGGTGCACGCCTTTAATCCCAGCACTTGGGAGGTAGAGGTAGGAGTATTACCATGAGTTCAAGGCCACCCTGAGACCAAGAGGGAAATCTAGGTCAGCCTGAGTTAGAATAAGATCCTACCTCCAAAAAAAAAATAAAATATTTCAGCCAATTGAATTCAAGAATATATAAATGGAATAGTTTTTCATGACCAATTTAGGTTTGTCCAAAGATGTGTGGTTAGTTGTAACATTAGTTAATTGATAAAATTGAACTATTAACCATAATTAATAGAGAGACAATCTTGATTCAGTAGATAAAGCAAAATTATTTTACAAAATCTACCATTGTTTCCTGATTCAAAAAGTAACAAATACAAGAGAACTTGCTCAACCCAACACAGTGCGTTTAGGAGAAAGTTATAGCTGATTTTTTTTCTCTGTGACTTAGGGTCTCTTAACTCAGGCTTGCCTAGAACTCATGATCTCCTGCTTCCATCTCCCAGGTGCTAGAATTACAAGTATGCACCACTGTGCCCAGCAGGCATAGGAGAATAAATGCTTTCCACCAAGGTTAGAAACAGGCTGTGGATGCCCGCTTTTCTATTCATCATGATTCAGAAGGCTCGCCAGTGCAATAAAGCAAGAAAAAGAACTATAAAGGATGTAGTTAAAATTGTTTTTTGATAGGATCACAAAGATAACTGCCAGGTGGAGTGGTGCATGCCTTTAATCCCAGCACTCCAGAGGAAGAAGTAGAAGGATCCCTGTGAGTTTGAGGCCACCCTGACACCAAATTCCAGGTCAGCGTGGGCGCTAGAGTGAGACCTAACCTTGAAACCCACCTCCAGGAAAAAAAAAGATGAGAACTGGAATGTAGGTCTTTGTGCCTACCTTACCTTGCATGTAAAGGCAAAGCCTCAATCCACAGCACTAAAAGCAGTAAGTAAAAATAGATTTAGATGTGGTGTGCTCCTAGCTACTCAGGAGGTATAGACAGGAGGATTATTTGGACTACATTGTGGGACATATCTCAAGATTTAAGAACAGGTAAAAGAAAGCAAACCACCGACTGGAGAAAGGCCTGTGTGGACTCCAGAAACTCAGCAATCAAATGAAGGTGTTTCTTGATTCCCTAGAGGGTCCAACCAGTCAGTATCTTGGTTCTGAAATCCACATGGAAATAGAAAGGACCTAAAATAAAACTTGAAGGAATGAAGGCATAGTTTGAGGACTATTGCTTGCTAGTTTCAGATCTAGGGCATGTGGGGTCACCACAGTGTGGGGATAGCAGTCTGGAGATGATGCTGGGCCATGTGTGAAAGTACAAGCAGTGGTGAGCTGAGTTAACTATTTTTTTTTTTTTTTTTTTTTTTTTTAGGGTTATGACCTCCATTCTCAGACCATACCTCTTGAAGCCACCATGAGTTAAATTATGCTCTCCATTCCAGACCATGCTTGAAGCATGAAAAGAGAAGGTGGAAATGGTTATTTGATAGATAAGATAGATAATATGTAGGAATTGTTTATCAAAATGTTTCCAACACTTGTTTTCCTCTTTAGAACTGCTATAGGGGTGGAGAGGTGGCTTAGCGATTAAGGCGCCTGCCTGGGAAGCCTAAGAATGCTTGTTTGAATCTCCAGGTCCCACGTTTGGCCAGATGCAAAATGACGCAAACATGCAATGTCGCACATGCTTACAAGGGAGCACACGTGTCTGGAGTTCTTTTACAGCACCTGAAAAGGCCCTGGAGTGCCCATTCTCTCTCTCTTCCTCTTCCTCTCTCTCTCTCTCTCTCTCTCTCTCTCTGTGTCTTTCTCAAAAAACAAGCAAACAAACAAACTTATAATCACTGGGTTTAGTTGTACGTGCTTATAATGTCAGCATTTGGGCGGCATAGGCAGGAAGATTCCAGAACCCCCAGGGCTGCATAGCAAGGTCCTACCTCAAAAGGAAAATTGAAAAGCCTGCTGGTCCAGATTTGATTCCCCAGTACTCGGGTGAACCCAGATACAAAGTGGCACATGCATCTGAAGTTCGTTTGCAGAGGCTGGAGGCCTTGGCTTGCCCATTCTATCTCTCTGACTCTCTCCTCTCTTATCTCTGCTTGCAAATAAATAAATAAAAATATTTTTTAGAACAATAAAAAGTGGGCTGGAGAGATGGCTTAGTGGCTAAGGCGCCTGCCTGCTAAGCCTAAGAACTCTGGTTCCAATGTCCAGCGGTTCCAATCTCCAGGTCCCACATTTAGCCAGATGCAAAGTGATTCAAGGGCGCAATGCCGCACTTGCCCACAAGGGGGCATGCACATCTGGATTTCGTTCACAGCAGCTGAGAGACTGCTGGCGCACCCATCTCTGTCTCCCTCTCCCTCTCTATCTCTCTCTGTCTCTCTCTCCAAAAATAAATTAAAATAATAATAATAATAAATTTTAAAAAAAATAAAAAGTAAGCCTGGCATGGTGGTGCACACCTTTAATCCTAGCACTTGGGAGTTCAAAGCCACCCTGAGACTACATAGTAAATTCCAGGTCAGCCTGGGCTAGAGTGAAACCCTACCTCAAAAACCAAAATAAGTTAAAAATAGGGCTGGAGAGATGGCTTAGCAGGTAAGGAACATGCCTACAAGGCCAGGTTCAATTCCACAGTACCCATATAAGCCAGACGTACAAGGTGGTGCATGCATCTACAGTTTGTTTGCAGTGGCTAGAGACCTTGTCAAGCTCAATCTCTCTCTATCTGACTCTTTCTCAAATAAGCTATTTTAAAAGTATTTAAAATATAAAACTAAATAGTGTTCTTAGCTGGGTGTGGTGGCACATGCGTTTAATCCCAGCACTGGGGAGGCAGAGGCCAGCCTGAGATTACAGAGTGAATTCAGGTCAGCCTGGACTACAGCAAGACCCTACCTGGAAAAAAAAAAAGAATGTACTTAAAGCCATGCATGGTGGTGTATTCATTTAATTCCAGCACTCAGGAGGCAGAGGTAGGATTGCTGTGAGTTCAAGGCCAGCCTGGGCTAGAGACCCTGCCTTGAAATAAACATCAAGAAAAATAGTATACTTTGTTCAGTGTGTGCATTCATGTAACAAAGAGAAAGTTTGCAGGTGAGGCCAACCTTTTGACATGGTGAGATGTTGTCATCTATAAAGTTCATGCTTAAGAATTGCAATCAGCTGGGTGTGGTGGCACACGCCTTTAATCCCAGCACTCGGGAGGCAGAGGTAGGAGGATCACTGAGAGTTCGAGGCCACCCTGAGACTACATAGTTAATTCCAGGTCAGCCTGGACCAGAGTGAGACCCTACCTTGCAAAAAAAAAAAAAAAAAAAAAAGAATTGGAATCAAAGCTGGGGCATGGTGGTGCACACCTTTAAGCCCAGTGCTGAGGAGGCAGAGGTAGGAGGATCTCCACGAGTTCAAGGCCAGCCTGACACTACATAGTGAATTCCAGGTCAGCCTGGGCCAGAGCAAGACCTACTTCGATAAACAAACAAAACAAAAAAAAAAAAAAGAAGAACTACAATCAAATTAGCAAACAATCAAAAAGAAGCCTGGAGAGATTGCTCAGCAGATAAGGCACTTGCCTGCAACGCCTAACGACCCGGGTTCGATTCCCCAATACCCATACACAAAGTAACACCCGTATCTTGAGTATGGAATCTTCAAATTTCTCCTTGATTCAGCAGTTAATATCCATGGAATGCTTTTACTTCTTGGGAAGCCCCAGTCCTGATACCAGCAAGTGGTAAGCAGGGAGCAAGGGAGTTAAGGTGATACTCTGTCTCATGTGACTGAAGACTTTGTTGCAGTGGGACACATGTACAGAGAGTAAAAGCATGTGTTTATAGCTCTGTGAACTTCCCAAATCAGAACTAAGTAAGCAGTGCCATTGCTGGAAACAGTCTGAGACCCACAGGCCTTTCCTGTCGATACCTGATCCAGAACTCATTTTGATTCTGATCTCTTTTCTGGTTTTTGGAGATAGGGTCTCACTCTGGTCCAGACTAACCTGGAATTCACTCTGTAGTCTCAGGGGGGGCCTCGAATTCACAGCAATCCTCCTACCTCTGCCTCCTGAGTGCTAGGATTAAAGGCTGCTGGCATTAAAGGTGTGTACCACTACGCCCGGCTCTTTTTTTGTTTTTTTTTTTTTGAGGTGGGGTCTCCCTCTAGCCCAGGCTGACCTGGAATTCACTATGTAATCTCAGGCTGGCCTCAAACTCACAGCAGTCCTTTTACCTCTGCCCCCTGTAGTGCTGGGATTAAAGGTGTGCACCACCATGCCTGGCTCTTTTTCTTTTTTTTTTTTTTTTTTTTTTAATTTCTTTTTACATATTTTATTTATTTACTAGAGAGAAAGAGGTTAAACAGAGAGATTGGGCGCACCAGGGCCTACAGCCACTGTAAACAAACTCCAGATGCATATACCACCTTGTGCATCTGGCCTAAGGAGATACTAGGGAATCAAACCTGGATCCTTAGGCTTTGCAGTCAAGTGCCTTAACTGCTAAGCCATCTCTCTAGCCTAGCAGTTTCTTAATAAACAGATAATGTCAAACTTTAGTACAGTTTATTAGTTTTTTGTTTTGTTTTTAATTTTTTATTGACATCTTCTATACTTAGAGACAATAAACCATGATATTTCCCTCCCTTCCCCACTTTCCCCTTTACAACTCTGCTCTCCATCATATCCCTTCCCTTTCTCTGTTAGTCTCTGTCTCTTTTTGTTCATTTATTTACTTGAGAGAGGGAAAGAGGCAGAGAGAGAGAGAATGGGCATGCCAGGGCTTCCAGCCACTGCAAACGAACTCCAGATGCATGAACCACCTTGTGTATCTGGCTTATGTGGGTCCTGGAGAATCGAACCAAGGTCCTTCGGCTTTGCAGGCAAGTGCCTTAACCGCTAAGCCATCTCTCCAGCCCAGTCTCTCTTATTTTGATGTCATCGTTTTGTTTTTGTTTTTTCTCCTATTATGAGGGTCTTGTGAAGGTATTGCTAGACACTGCAACACCATGGATATTGAGACCAATTTGTCTGGACAGTTGCATTGTAAGGAGTGATACCCTTCCTTTGGCTCTTGCATTCTTTCTGCCACCTCTTCCACAATAGACTCTGAGCCTTGGAGGGTGTGATAGAGCAGTTTAATAATTTTTATTTTATTTTTATTTTTTATTTATTTATTTATTTATTTTTTTGGTTTTGCAAGGTAGGGCCTTGGTCCAGGCTGTGAATTGATAGAGTCTCAGGGTTTAATAATGCGCCACCACGCCCGGCTCTAATTTTTATTTTTTGTTTGACTCAGACATCTAAGATCACTTATAAAGACAATTTTGCTCTTTATTTTTTTAAATGATCTTGCTTTACTTTTTTTTATGTTTTATTGACAACTACCTTAATTGTAGACAATATCCCATGGCACTTCCCTCCTTCCCCCCACTTTCCCCTTTGAAACTCCACTCTTCCTCATATCCCCTCCCCCTCTCAACCAGTCGCTCTTTTAATTTTAATGTCATCATCTATTCTTCCTATTATGATGATCTTTTGTAGGTAGTTTCAGGCACTGCGAGGTCATGAATACCCAGGCCATTTTGTGTCTGGAGGAGCACGTTGTAAGAAGTCTTACCCTTCCTTTGGCTCTTACATTCTTTCCGCCACCTCTTCCGCAATGGACCCTGAGCCTTGGAAGGTGTGATAGAGATGTTTCAGCGCTGAGCACTCCTCTGTCCCTTCTTCTCAGCACCATGGTGCCTTCTGAGTCATCCCAAGGTCACCGCCATCTGAAAAGAGACGCTTCTCTAACCAAAAGTGAGAGTAGCGTTAATATATGGGTTTGGACATTAAGAGAAGTGCTTATTGGGTAGTTTGGTGAGCATAGTATATACATTTAGCCAGACACCAGCAGACATTACACCCCTAGGGCTCATAACTACCCCTGTTTTAGGTTTTCAGTATCAGGGATATATTCCCTTCCATGGAGTGGGCTTCCAGTCCAATTAGAGAGTGGTTGGTTTCCCCCAAAACAGACATGCCACGATTGCACCCATTGCCTCATTTGGCCTGGCTGGCCAAATTTAAAGTTTGCAGTGTCCACTGTTGAGTGTCTTCACCGGTGTTTTCTCTCTCTCCCATTGAACTGCATGCAGCATACCCTTTTCCAGCTTTCTGTCAGCTGGTCCACATGGAGGAGGCTTTCAGCTCAGCTCCATCAGGATTTCTCAGTGACCTTGACACCCAAGTATGTGGAGTCTTTAGCAATAGGGTCTTGCCATCTATTCCTGGTGGGAAACCAAGGGCCTTGGCAATGGCCTATAATGTTTTGGGGATATCAGGGACCTCCCTGGCCAACAACTCACTGGAAGGTATCCCATCCCTTGCACTGAAAATTTTCTAGTAACAATCTATGGCTTCTCAGCGTTCTGTTGTCCAGAAAAGTAGGTTTCCCTATGACTTATTTATATCCTCTTAGATTTTGATTAGCCTTCCCTCCACCTTTCCTTTACTTAATCTCTTCCCCTGACCTCACTTAGGTCTTTTCACTCCCATTAATCTGTTCTTCTACTTACATATATACAATACCATCCTATTAAGTCCCCCCTCCCTTTCTATTCCCTTTACCTCCCCTTTCTAGCTTACTGGCTTCTGCTACTGAGTTATTTATTTATTTATTTATTTATTTATTTATTTATTTATTTAAGAGACACAGATACAGAAATAGGCAGGTAGAGAGAGAGGGAGAGAATGGGTGTGCCAGGGTCTCTAGCCACTGAAAATGAACTCCAGATTTCTGGACTACCTTGTGCATCTGGCTTATGTGGGACCTGGAGAATCGAACCTGGATCCTCTGGCTGCGCAGGCAAGTGCCTTGACTGCTAAGCCATCTCTCCAGCCCCTGCTACTGAGTTTTATTCCTACTCACATAGAAGTCCAATCATTTGTAGCTAGGATCCACATATGAGAGAGAACATGTGACGTTTGGCTTTGTGGGCCTGGGTTTGCTTTACTTTTTTTTTGGGGGGGGGGTCCGAGGTAGGGTCTCACTCTAGCCCAGGCTGACTGGAGTTCACTATGTAGTCTCAGGGTGGCCTTGAACTTACCGTGCTTCTCCTACCCCTGCCCTTTTTTTTTTTTTTTAAGATTTTATTTTTGTTTACTTATTAGAGACAGGAAAATAGAGAGAGGGAGAGTGAGAATGAGTGTGCCAGGGCCTCTAGCCATTGCAAACAAACTCCAGACGTGTGTGCCTCCTTGTACATCTGGCTTATGTGGGACCTGGAGAATCGAACTGGGGTCCTTAGGCTTCTCAGGCATGTACCTTAACTTCCAAGCCATCTCTCCAGCCCTTGCTTTACTTTTAATATTCATATATACAGTTTGAATGACTTTATGTCTTTGATGAAGTCAAGGTTCACTTTCCATGTGTTTCTGTGGCTCTTACAACATGTTAGAGCCTCTTCTTTTTTTTTTTTTTTTTTAATATGGAACGCTTCACGAATTTGCGTGTCATCCTTGCGCAAGGGCCATGCTAATCTTCTCTGTATTGTTCCAATTTTAGTATATGTGCTGCCGAAGCGAGCACCCTCTTCTTTTTTTTACCAGATAGGAGATACATAAAGATGTGTCTGGCATATTACTGGGCCCTGCCCTGCATGAGGCCAGACCCTGTGCTTTTGCACATTTTGTGCTATACCATCCCTCATGACTGTCCAATATGCAATCACATCATGAGGTGGTGTTACGAAGGCCCAAATGTCAGGCACAAGTAAGGGAGGAACAGGCTAGTGTCTCCAGGGCATCCTATAGCTCTGTAGTCCCTCAGGCTCATATGTGCCTATCCTGGTCCATAGGAAACCCTAGCAGTGTAGCCCAGTAGATTCTCATGCTGCACAGGAGGGCCTAGACAAAAGGAATACTTCCTGGCTTGTGCTGCCTGGGGAGTTCCTGAGCATGAGAGTTGCTCTTCATTTTGGTCAGTTGCCTGACAGTGAGAGGAGTTGGGCTGGGATTTTGTGTTTGTGGTCTGGGCCATCACTCTGATACCTGTGTTTTCCGTCATTGCTTAGCACCTTCTCCTCTTCCTAGTGCGGCCTCTTCCTATCTGATGCTGGAGACGACAACCTAATGATCCTCTGACAACTGTCCACTTCAATGCACAGGAAGCGGATGGCAATGTCACAGACACAGGATTACGAATGCAGAAGCCACCATGTCGATGGGCAGGAGCCCAGGATTCCAGGATCAAATACCAGGTGAGGAGGCACCATCTCCTCCTGAGTTGTCTAGGTACCAAGAAAATGGGAGGGAGAAACCCTTCACAGAGAAGGCAGTATAGCTGTGGAGCTCTCAGTGCAGCCCTGTATGTGGTTTCTCATCTTTATCCTTCTCACAGGGCTTCTGTCTCTGTAGGTTCCACATCCCCACTGCAGCCCTCACTGTAGTGATGATGGCCACACTTGCTAAAGGCCGATGCATCTGCCTCAGGGGTCTTGAAATCTGGGCTGAATATAGGGACTCTTGAGCTGAGTCCAATTTCTGGGGTCCTCCTGGGCAATGATCCATATGAATGAATACAGGTAGCCATAGTTTTATTTTTCTAATTTTCAACTTTTATGTGAGTGTAGAATATGCACATGTCTATGTAGATATGTCTGTTCCATGTGTGCACATGCAGAGGCCAGAGGAGAACATCAGGACCCTTCAACTTTATAACCAGAAATAATTCTATACTTAAGGAAAGTTACAACAATAAGAATAGTCCCAAGAAGATTCACATGTACTTCCTTAATCTTTAATGCTTAAATGTGTGTTAGGTGACTCACATAACTAGGACATATCACTCACTGTGAACAGATCTGGTGTTGGCACATGGTTTTGATCTCCTCCTTTTTCAGTTTAAGTCCCATGACGTTTTTACATCAACTTTCATCTTTTTACAACAGTTAACTGAAAACACACTTCATTGGGGTTTTGTTTTCTCAAGTTCGATCATTCCCTGGCCATGAAAAGCTCTGTTTACCTTGAGATTGTGCATATTTGGAGAATGTGATGTTTCTTTAATTTCCTGGAAAGTTCAGCTCCTGGAATTAACTATGTAGTCTCAGGGTGGCCTCGAACTCTCGGCGATCCTCCTACCTCTGCCTCCCGAGTGCTGGGATTAAAGGCGTGCGCCACCACGTCCGGCTTTAGCGCCTGTTTTAAATGCATTTATGTTTGCCCTTTCCCCTCCTCTTCTAGATGCTGTGACTGATAAATCAGTCCCTGGCTGCCCACCTACCCTCTTGCCTTATTGATGTCATTTCCTCTGACCAGCTTGCTCTGAGTCAGTTCTTTCTATTGTGTGAATTTGCTCTTAAACCCACATAGCATGTTCATTTCAGTGATTTACTTTTTATTTGTATTTAGTTTTTGCTGATGGTTTCACCACATTGCCCAGACTGGACTTGAATTCTGGGCTAAGCACTCCTTCTGGCAGTCAGAAACCATAGATGTGCACCACTATGCCCAACCATTTTAGTGATTTTTTGTTTGTTTGTTTGTTTGTTTGCTTGGTTGCTTGTTTTTCAAGATTACGTCTTGCTGTAGCCCAGGCTGACCTGGATTCACTGTGTAGTCTCAGGCTGGCCTCGAACTCACAGTGATCCTCCTGCCTCTGCCTTCCAAGTGCTGGCATTAAAGGTGTGTGCTACCACACCCGGCTTAGTGATTTGTTTTTTTTTGTTTGTTTGTTTGTTTTGTGTGTGTTTTTTTTTTTTTTTTTTTTTTTTTGAGGTAGGGTTTCACTCTGGTCCAGGCTGACCTGGAATAAACTATGTAGTCTCAGGGTGGCCTCGAACTCATGGCGATCCTCTTACCTCTGCCTCCCGAGTGCTGGGATTAAAGGCGTGCGCCACCACGCCCGGCTTGTTTTGGTTTTTTGAGGTAGGGTCTCACTCTGGTCCAGGCTGACCTGGAATTCACTCTGTAGTCTCAGGGTGGCCTCGAACTCACGGTGATCCTCCTACCTCTGCCTCCTGAGTGCTGGGATTAAAGACGTGCGCCACCACGCCCAGCAGTGGTTTTTTTAATTTAGCCATTCTAGTTAATCCTCTGTACGTCTCCTGTCCCTGTAGATATCCCTAACCACCATAGTTCTCACAGTTTAACTCATGTTGATCCTTGCTACAGATGTCTGCAGGTCTGTGCTGTGGTTCCTCACTTTCTGTTCTGTTCTGTTCTTTTTTTAAATTTTTTTTATTTTTTCCAATATTTTTCAATTTGTTTTGGTGTGCCAGGGCCTCATCCACTACAGTCAAGCTCCAGATGCTTGCACCACCTTGTAGGCATGTGTGACCTTGTGCTTGCTTCACCTTTGTGTGTCTGGCTTACATGGGATCTAGAGAGTCAAACATGGGTCCTTAGGCAGACAAGCACCTTAACCGCTAAGCCATCTCTCCAGCCCTGTTCTGTTTTTTGATCAGCTCTTAGCTTCTATATGCCTGGTTTTGGTTTTATTAGGTACCCATCCCTGTGAAGATGAATAGAAGTGCTAACTGGTTGGTTTTTTAGCATGGTCTCATCAGGGCAGTGACCTCATCAGGTCAGATATATACTGTCCTTGAAGCAAATTGTCATTTTTCCTTGTTCCTGTCCCTGTTATGATGGCCCTTTTCTATGGCAGTCTCAGCATTGCATTTTTTTCAGCTTGTGAATAAGCCAGTGCCAGATTCCTGCATCTACCTCAAGTATAGCTTTGTGACTACTACCCAAGTTGAAGGTGCTATACTCTCTGGCTTAAATGTCTTAGGATGAGTCCCCTTCTCGCCCCCACAAGTCATGAGTCTATAAAGAAAGCTCCAAGGTGGCCCCAGTTCAGACATGAGGCAGGAGGGGAGTTGGGACTGGTGCATGGGCTGTGGATTTTTGGGATGTACCATCCCCCACATTCTTATGGGAAGAACAGGCTGGAAGATGTGTAGAGGGGGCATCCTGGGAGCACCCTTGAGGTAGAAGAAAGTAGTGGCCTCATACTCAGGATGTTAGCAGAGCCAAGGATGGTTCTGGATAGAGGACAGGGGACAGGGCCATTGTAATTTTTTTTAGCAGCATAGGAAGCATTGTTCAGAAGGATGGTACAAAGACTCACAATACCACTGTGGCATCCCTGGTTAAATCTGTCCCAGAGTCCAGTGACAAGTGTGAGAACCTAGTTGGTTCAGGTACAGGGATCGTTGGGTGAGAGATTAGAGGCTGGAATCCTTGAAGCCCTGAGCTGAAGGGGAGAATAAAAAGGTGGACCATAGAGCTCTGGCATCAGCATCCTGAGCTTTCAACCATGGGACCCCCACACACTTGGTGTTGGGGATTGAGATGAAAAGTCTACAGGAAGTGTTGCCTAGAGCAGGCAGGTACAAAGCCCCAAAATGAGAGTAGCCCAGCTACAACATGGCCATGGTTTCATTCAGACTGGTAATGTGGTACCAGGTACTTAATCTTAACCTATGGCAGGGTAAGGGTGGATAGCCAAAGGTGGAAGAGGAGAGGAAGGAACAGAGGTGTGTTGTAGGATGTAATTGTGCTCAGCCTATAATAAGAAATGGTGTTGAGGGTAGCTCTGGATGTCACCTCAGTGTTCTTTGTGAGTTAAGTAATTTAGATATTCATGGAGGGAAGGAAGTAAGAGAGATGTGGCACTTGGCAAGAGAGTTCTGCATTATATCTAGAAAGTGGAGCCTGCAGTGGGTTTAGAGAAGAAGACAGACCAATGTGGCAACCCAGCACACAAGGAAAGAGGCTCCCAAGTGGACCACAAGAACAGACGAATGCCGTATGCATTTCAAGAAATGTAGGATCTTGAGGACAAGGAACTTCTAATAACTGCAGAAATTTGAACAAGCACCAGCCCATCAGATATAGCCAAAGAATGGTATGCTTAGAGCCTGCATTACTCATACCCTTAGACTTAGATGTGTACACCTTTGACGGAAGACTATAGTACCTCCTACATATCTCTGTTCTCCCAGAATCATTGATAGGATTAGTGCAGAGCTCACAAAGATGCCAACAGGATTCCTGTTAACAAGAAGTTAACAGGCCTGTTCTAAAATTTATTTGAGAGGGAGGGAGGGAGAAAGGGAGGAAGGTGCAAGGGAACACACCTGTAATACCAGCTATTTGAGTAGCTGAGGCAGGAGAATTATGAGTTTTAGGCTAGCCTCGGCTGCATAGTGTATCTTTAAGAAAGAAAAATAAAGGTTAAAAAATAAATAAAAATAAAGGTAGAGATTGGAGAGTAGTTTAGTATTAAAACACACGCTTTACACATGCAAGGCTCTGGTTCATCACCAGCACTAAAAATAAGTAAATAAATACAGCTAAGGAATGCCTGAAGGAATGGATGTTGTCTTAATTAAGGCATTGCTGTGCCAGAAGTGGGTTGACCCAGAAAGCCAGCAGGGAGTTTGGACAGAGAGATGTACATTTGTAAATCTAGACCTGACAGAGCTGCTCTTGTCTTGAAAGAAATCATGTTGTTCAGCAAGCCATTTTGAGACCCTTGTTAACAGCATGAGAAAAAAATGAAATGTCACAAGCAACAGAATCAATGCAGACAGATCTAAGACTTCAGTATAAAAGTTAGTTACAGGGCTGGAAAGATGGCTTAGCGGTTAAGGCGCCTGCCCCCTAAGCCTAAGAACCCGGTTCCAATCTTCAGGTCCCACGTTTAGCCAGATGCAAAGTGACGCAATGCCGCACTTGCCCACAAGGGGGCGCACACATCTGGATTTCGTTCACAGCAGCTGAGAGACTGCTGGCGCGCCCATTCTCTATCTGTCTCCCTCTCCCTCTCTCTCTCTCTGTCTCTCTCTAAAAATAAAAAAAAAATTTTTAAACTTTAAAAAAAGTTAGTTGCAAAACTTTGGGAAGTTGAATTATAAGAGAATATTCTTTTTAAAATATATATTTTATTTATTTATTTATTTATGAGAGATAAAGAGGCAGAGAGAGAGAGGGAGAGAATGGGTGTGCCAGGGCCTCCAGCCACTGCAAACTCCAGATGTATGCGCCCCCTTGTGCACCTGGCTTATGTGGGTCTTGGAGAATCAAACTAGGATCCTTTGGCTTTTCAGGCAAATGCCTTAACTGCTAAGCCATGTCTCCAGCTCTCAGAGAATATTCTTGACCTAGAAGTAAGGCAAATTTCCTAAGTCAGATAGAAATAGGAGAAACCATAAAAGAAGAATTTATAAATTCACATGCATTAAGATTAAAATTTGTTTTCATCAAAAAACAAGCCAGGAGCCGGACGTGGTGGCGCATACTTTAATCCCAGCACTTGGGAGGCAGAGGTAGGAGTATTGCTGTGAGTTCGAGGCCACCCTGAGACTACATAGTGAATTTCAGATCAGCCTGAGCTAGAGTGAGACCCTACCTCGAAAAAAAAAAAAAAAAAAAAAGCCGGGCATGGTGGCACACACCTTTAATCCCAGCACTTGGGCGGCAGAGGTAGGAAGATTGCCATGAGTTCCAGGCTCCCTGAGACTACATAGTGAATTTTAGGTCAGCCTGGGCTAGAGCAAGACCCTATCTCAAACAAACAAAAAACAAAATAAAAACAAAAGAATAAAAAGACAAGCCACAGCCAGGCGTGATGGCACACACCTATCATCTCAGCTAGGAGGCTGGTGTAGGAGGATCACCCTGAGTTCAAGGCCAGCCTGGGTGTACAAAGTGAGCTCCAGGTCTGCCTGACCCTACCTTGAAAAATAAATAATTTAAAAAAAGACAAGCCGGGTGTGGTGGCTCACACCTTTAATCCCAGCACTCGGGAGGCAGAGGTAGGAGGATTGCCATGAGTTCAAGGCCACCCTGAGACTACACAGTGAATTCCAGGTCAGCCTAAACTCGAGTGAAACCCTACCTCGAAAAAAAAAAAAAAAGACAAGTCACAAAATAGATCCTTGTGACACATACTGACAGGGTATCACTCTGTAGAATATATGTGGTAAAAATAAATTATGCAGATCAGTAAGAAAGGAAAATGCAATGAAAAAGTCACTGTATCATGTGAATGAGAAATGTAAATGTCTCAGAAATGTAAGAAAGTGCTCTATTGCATAAGAAATCAGGAAAATTATGACTACATACATAGAAGTTCATTGTTGTAGTTGCTGTATTTTCATGTATGAACATTTTCTTTAAAAAGCTTAAAAGGGGCTGGAGAGATGGCTTAGTGGTTAAGGCGCCTGCCTGCAAGCCTAAGAACCCGGTTCCAATCTCCAGGTCCCACGTTTAGCTAGATGCAAAGTAATGCAAGGGCGCAATGCCGCACTTGCCCACAAGGGGCGCACGCATCTGGATTTCGTTTACAGCAGCTGAAAGACTGCTGGCACGCCCATTCTCTATTTGTCTCCCTCTCCCTCTCTCTCTGTCTCTGTCTCTCTCCAAAAATAAAAAAATAATTTAAAAAAAAAGCTTAAAAGGCTGGGCGTGGTGGCACACGCCTTTAATCCCAGTACTCGAGAGACAGAGGTAGAAGGATCACCAAGAGTTCGAGGCCACCCTGAGACTACGTAGTGAATTCTGGGTCAGCCTGAGCTAGAGTGAGACCCTACCTTGAAAAACCAAAAAAAATTACAGACCAATCTCCCTCTTGAACATAGATGCAAAACTTCTCAACAAAATATTGGCAAACAGGGACTGGAAGAGAGAGCCAGGGTCTTATAGGGTCTTGGCTAATGGCCTTGTTTCCATTCTCCCCTACAGGTTGGAGTGGGTGGAGATCATCGAGCCACGCACACGTGAGCGCATGTATGCCAACCTGGTCACAGGTGAATGTGTGTGGGACCCACCAGCTGGAGTCCGCATAAAGCGCACCAGTGAGGACCAATGGTGGGAGCTCTTCGACCCCAATACATCACGCTTCTACTACTACAGTGCGGCCTCACAGCGCACTGTGTGGCACCGCCCACAGAATTGCGACATCATCCCCCTGGCCAAGCTGCAAACACTGAAGCAGAACACTGAGTCCCCTCGCGCCTCTGCGGACAGCAGCCCAGGACGTGGTAGCCGCGATGGCAGCACCGGCTCCTCACTGGAGCCTGAGCCTGAGGAGAGGTTGCAGGAGCTGTCCACCCGGGGCGGGAGGTCAGCAACCTTGGGCACCACTAAGGAGGAGAACAGCAGGTGAGGAGACAGGGTGGGGGGTAAGAGAATGAGGGGCAGATGCTGTTGTAGCTGTAGGCTGTTGGTTGGGTCTAAGTACTTACATCACCAGGAAGTGCACCCCAGGTTCTCTACCTGTGTCCAGTAATAAAATTAGATTTTTGTCTCCACTGGGCCCAGGTCATGTGCAGGCCAGCCACTTTCTCTTCAGTTTGTTGAGAGTGTCCTTAACAAAGGAAAGCCACGAAGAGTGGAACAAGCCTGTAATCCCCAGTACTTGGGAGGTAGAGGCAGGAGATCTGGAGTTTCAGGCCAGCCTTGGCTATATAGTGAATTTGAGGCAATCCTGTGCTAAATGAGACCCTATCTGGAAAAAGTAAACAAATAACAGGGAAGAGGCAGGACAATAAGAAAACCTGGGCACTCAGAGCCTCCTCCATCCTTACCCAGAGGACTATTGAGGAACCTCCAGTGGGAGTGTTTCTGCTCATAGAATCCTGTCTGATTTGATTCCATTTGCATGTGGGGAGTGAAGCAATGGCCCCAGACCCTCACAAACAGCCTTAGGGACAAAGGGATGCCTTCCCTTGGTAAAGCCCATCCTGGCTGGTACGGCCAGTGCATGAGCCACATTGATTTCCCAGGATTCTCCAGGAAGGAAGTGCTGCTGCTGTTCTCCTTGTACAGGTGAGGAAACTGGTTTGATTTGGTCCAAGCAAGGATCATGTCAGGCAAGTGAATCAGATGGTCTGCAGTAAGAGCCGCTGTGCATGGAAGGAGTGATAGTCTTGTTTCCACTCACGGAAATAAGACTGTGGTATCCCACCTAGTCTTGGGATGACATCTTTATGTTATGTTGATACCAACCACTGCTGCGTTGATGGTCTTTGTCAGTGAGCATGCCATTTCAGAGTACCTATATGGAGATTAAGGGGGAAGAATCAGGATAGCAAGTGTAAGTGAAAATCAGACCTGATGGGGATGAGAGAGGAGCCCAAGGAAATGCACTTACATAGCCCTGAGCTGGGCCTGTGTGTTGCAAGGATCTGTCCAAGTGAGGGGCTTTCCACTAGAACTGCTGCATCTCAGGGATGATGCAGGTACCCAGGTGAAGGGACAGGGCAGACTGGATTGTTCTCTGGGGTAATAGAGATAATGAGAACAATTGACACCTCAGTCACACTTTGGGTTCACTTTGCTCCTGTTGAGAATAATGTGCAAAGGACCCAGAAGGGAAACAGACCCATTGAGTAGCCATCACAAGAGTTGAGGTGGCTGTTTTGTATAGTGCAGTGGGATTGGGGCAGATAGATTTGGATCTTTTGGGAGTGTAGACTGCACAGGTTGTACATCACTTGCATAGGGCAAGGGCTGGGTCAGTGTGGATGCTGGACATAGCATGAGGACACACACCTGACCAAGCTTGCATGTGATTTTTAGGAGTCATCCGCAGAGAGCAGGGCTTCTGTCAATGGTTGCTGAAGACACCTTGTCTTCAGAAATGGGAAGAGGGACCAGGCCTGGTGGTGCACACCTTTAATCCCAGCACTCAGGAGGCAGAGGTAGGAGGATTACTGTGTTCAAGGCCAGCCTGGGCTAGAGTGAGACCCTACCTGGAAAAGGAAAAAAAACAAAAAGAGAGAAAGAGAGAGAGAAGTGGGTGCTGGAGAGATGACTTAGCAGTTAAGGCACTTGCCTGCAAAGCCAAAGGACCAAGTTTCAATTCTCCAGGACCCATGTAAGTCAGATGCACAAGGTGGCACATGCATCTGAAGTTTATTTTTAGCAGTTAGAGGCCCCGGTGCTTTTCTAATCTCTCTCTCTCAAATAAATAAATTAAAATTAAAATCTATTTAAAAAAAAAAAAAGAAAAGAAATGGGAAGAAGTTGTGATGCAGCAAAAGGGCCGCCTCCAGCAATGACCAGGAGAAGGAGAATCATGTCCTAAAGAGGACTGTAAAAGATAGCACCAGGGCAGGGCACAGGGGGAGGAAACAGGGGCAAACATGTCTATGTGGTTATGGCAACAGAAGCCTTGGAGCACATGCATTATGGGATCATGGAAATGTTCTTGAACAGCTCAGCCCCACTGTGGGAGGCCTTTCTCTCCTGGGTAATATGGAAGAAAGAGTAAAAAAATTAAATACAAGGCTGGGCATGGTGGTGGTACATGCCTTTAATCCTAGCACTTGGGAGGCTGAGGTAGGAGGATCACCATGAGTTCAAGGCCACCCTGAGACTATAGGGTAAATTCTAGGTCAGTCTAGGCTATAGTGAGACCCTACCTTGAAAAATCAAAAAAATAAGAAAATAAAAATACAGATGGACTAGGGAGATAGCTCAGTTGGTAAAGTGCTTATCTCCCAAACATGAGAATCTGAGTTTGATCCCAGTACATAAAATGTCGGGCATGGTGGTATGTGTTTGTAATCCCAGTGCCAAGGATCTCCATATGGAGACAAGAGGATTCCTGGGTCTCTCTAGCTAGCCAGTCTAACCAAATTGGTGACCTTCAGGTCAATAAGAGGCCCTGTCTCAAAGGACGTTGATGGTGCTCCGAGGGTGACACCTAGACCTGTCCTCTCACTTCCACACATACATGTACACATGTACTTTCGCACATGCGTCTAATGTGTGTACCACAATAGGCTCTCACATATGTGTATGCCCCATGAGCATCACCACAACCAAGTAATGAGTCTCCATTGCCTCCAAAATTTCCTTACCATCTGTGTTCCTACTGCACTCCTATATTTGCAAAGAACTGGACATCTGCCTCTGTCACAAAGATAGGTTTGTTTTGTAGTCTTAAAACTGGATTTAAACACAAGCCTAGGCTTGTTAAGAACCCTTCATTATTACAAAGCCTCTCTTTATTCCCAGTCACATTCTGTTTAAACTAATATAGGCCCTCTAGCTTCGTTTTCATTAGTATTGGCATGGACTCTCGGTTACCATTTTTTTACTTTTTAAATATATGTATATATATGTTTTTTTGAGGTAAGGTCTCACTCTAGCCCAGGCTGGCCTAGAATTCACTATGTAGTCTCAGGGTAGCCTCGAACTCATGACAATCCTCCTTCCTCTGCTATCCAAGGGCTGGGATTAATAGCGTGTGCCACCATGTCTGGCTTAACCTATATTTTTGTCTTTATTGTGTGTGTGTTTTTGTTTTTGTTTTGTTCTAGTAGGTATCATACTGTTAGGTCTTAGTCTTTTATTCAGTTGCATCACCACTCACTGTCTTTTTTGAAACAACGTCAGATATCGTAGGCTGGCCTCAGATTCACTATGTAGCTGAGAATAACTTTAAATTTTTAATCCTCTTTTCCCCACCTCCTGAGTGCTAGGATTACAGCATGTGTCACCATGTAACAGGGTGCTCAGGGTCCAGGAAAGTCCTTGAACCCCAAGCCCTAGGTTTGTTTCTAATTTTAATCAAAGAATTAAATAAAAAGAAGACTGATAAGGATAATTATTAAATTATTTTATGTATTGAGGGAAGTACAGAGACAAAGAAAGGCACCCACGTCGCTAGAAAGTCCAAAGACCTCCTGACATGTGGGGAACTGGAGGGGATAAAGGAGTCTATATGGAGAGTAAGGGCTAGGGCTGGCACAGGCCCAGCCGAGGGGAAAATTCACCCACATCTGGAAGTTCCCAAGTGGTCAGAAAGCCTGCCCTCTCCTTGAAAAGATATCTATAACCTTTTAGTGGTGGTGGGCTGTCTTCTGGCTCAGGTGAACCAGAGGGTTAGCTGGTTGGTTTAGGGCTAAGGGCTAACTCAGGAAGAGGTTAGCCCTGGCACCAAGTTCCAGGCTGAACTTGACCAACCGGAGTGATTAAATCCTATGAAAGACCTCCCTCGCAGGAGGGGTCCTGGTTGTGGAAAAACAGGTCTAAGGAACTAGGCAAGAGATAAGAAGTCATCATCTTTGATTTCTAGCAAGTACAAACTTTCTGCCTTTTTTACCTTCAGGGGTCCAGTGACCCTAACTGTACCCCTTCTCAACCACACCTGGATTATATGGTACAGGAAATGGAACCTAGGGCTCCCTGTATACTAGCAAATCGCTGTACCAACTGAGCTACATCTCCTATCCAGGATTTTTTTTTTTTTTTTTTTTTTTTGGTTTTTCGAGGTAGGGTCTCACTCTGGTCCAGGCTGACCTGGAATTAACTCTGTAGTCTCAGGGTGGCCTCGAACTCTCGGCGATCCTCCTACCTCTGCCTCCCGAGTGCTGGGATTAAAGGCGTGCGCCACCACGCCCGGCTTCAGGATTTCTTTATATGCTTTTTGGGTTTTGTTTTATTTTGCGAGGTAGGATCTTGCTGTAGTCCAGGCTGACCTGGAATTCACTGTGTAGCCTCAGGCTAGCCTCAAACTCACAGTGGAATTAAAGGCGTGCTCCTGGCTGTTTAACTTTTTACCATGATAATTCCCTCCCCTCCCCCAGATTTGGGTTTTATTTATTAAAAAAAAAAAACTTTTTAACTTTTTATTGACAGCTTCCATAAATACAGTCAATAAGCCATAGTAATTCCCAACCACCACCCTCTCAAATCCACTTCCCATTGACTCTTCTTTCTTCCTCCCTTCCTCCCTCCCTTCCTTCCTTCCTTCCTTCCTCCCTCCCTCCCTCCCTTCCTCCCTTCCTTCCTTCCTTCCTTTTCTTTTTTTTATTAGCAACAGACAGAGAGAGGAAGAGGCAGAGAGAAAGAGAGAACAGGCGCACCAGGGCCTCTAGCCACTGCAAAGGAACTCCAGATGCATGCTCTCTCCAGCCCTCTCTACTTCTTTCTAGTTAGTCTCTTCTATTTTGATGTTATCATTGTTTTCTCCTATGATGAAGGGTCTTTTGTTTGTTTTGTTTTTTGTTTTATTTCCTGGCAGGTCTCCCTGTAGCCTCAGGGTGGCCTCAAACTCAAGGCAATCCTCCTACCTCTTCTGCCAAGTGCTGGGATTAAAGGTGTACACCAGCATGCCCTGCCTATTAAGAAGGTATAGGTAGTGTCATGCACTGTGAGATCATGAATATCAAGGCCATTTTGTGTTTGGAAGACAGCCCTGTAAGAAATGCTCCCATTCTTTTGCTCTTACTTTCTTCTTTGTTTTTTGTTTGTTTTTGTTTTTTTGTTTTGTTTTTTTGTTTTTTGAGGCAGGGTCTCACTCTAGCACAGGCTGACCTGGAACTCTAGTTCCAGGCTGGCCTTGAACTCAAAGGTGATCCTCCTAAATCTGCCTCCCACGTGCTGGGATAAAAGGTGTGTACTATCATGCCCATCTGGCTCTTATATTCTTTCTGCTACCTCTTCCTCAGTGGACCCTGAATCTTTTTTTTTTTTTTTTTTTTTTTTTTTTTTTGGTTTTTCGAGGTAGGGTCTCACTCTAGCTCAGGCTGACCTGGAATTCACTATGTAGTCTCAGGGTGGCCTCGAACTCATGGCAATCCTCCTACCTCTGCCTCCCAAGTGCTGGGATTAAAGGCGTGCGCCACCACTCCCGGTGGACCCTGAATCTTGAAGGGTGTGATAGAGATGTCTCAGTGCTGAATACTCCATTGTCATTTCTCAGCATGACTTGAGTAACCCTAGTGGTAGTATCTGAAAAGAGAAGCTTCTCTAACCAAAAGTGACAGCAGCATTAATATATGGGCATGAACATAAATATGAAACAGTGCTCGAGGTCGGATGTGGTGGCGCACGCCTTTAATCCCAGCACTTGGGAGGCAGAGGTAGGAGAATCGCCATGAGTTCAAAGGCCCCACCCTGAGAATACATAGTTAATTCCAGGTCAGCCTGGGCCAGAGTGAGACCCTACCTCAAAAAACAACAACAACAACAAAAAACAGTGTTCATAGGGGCTGGAGGGATGCTTAGTGGTTAAAGTGTTTGCCTGCAAAGCCAAAGGACCCAGGTTCGATTCCCAGGACCCACGTTAGCCAGATGCACAAGGTGGTGCATATGTCTGGCATTCGTTTGCAGTGGCTGGAGGCCGTGGCACACCCATTCATTCCCTCCCTCCCTCCCTCCCTCCCTCCCTCCCTCCCTCCCTCCCTCCCTCTCTCCCTCTTTAAAAAAAAGTGCTTATAGGGCAGTTTAGTAAGTGTAATATATACATTTAGCCAAACAACAGCATTTGTTAATCCCCAAGGCTTATGACCTCCCCAGCCATAGGATTTTCATTAGGTTTTCAGTGTAAGTTGGAAAAGTATGGGGAAACCCAGGACCATGGAAATATATGCTTATATGCTAGGAGGTACTTTCCAGCTTCTTACTCCTTTAGGCCACAAGTTACTCTTTCTGGAATTATATTTCTTCCCCTCCTTGTATATCTAAGCCTTAATGATCCCTTTAAATTATGTTAGGCAGCACTCCTATAAATCCTCTTCATGAACCCTCCACCAAGTTGGCCAGGCATTGACTTCCTAAAGTATTCCCTCTGTGCAGCATACCTCTAGCCCAATTAGAGAGCAGTTAATTTTCCCCATGACAGACATGCCACCATTGTACCAGTTGGCACATTTGACCTGGCTAGCCAGCCTCAAGGCTTTCAGGGTCTACTGCTGTTTAAAACCATTGATGACTTCTCTTTCCCAAAAGGCTGCATAGCATAGCTCTTTCTGGCATTCTGACAACTAGTCAATAGGGAAGAGGTTTTCAGCCTAGCTCCAGCTTGATTTCTCAGTGAACTTCGGCCCAAGCATGTGGAATCTTCAGCAATAGAGTCTTACCATCTACTTCTTGTAGGCAACCAAGAACCTTGGCAATGGCTTGTAATGTTTGGGGGCATCAGGGACCTACCTGGGAAACAACTCAGTGAAAGGTATCCCACCCCTGGCACTGAAATTTTTCCAGTAACAATCTGTGACTTTTGGGTACAGCATTATCCAAAGAAATAGGTTTCCACATGGCTTAGTCATAACATCTTAAATTTTGACTAACCCTCTTTCCCTCTTCTTTTACTCCATCCCTTCCCCTGATCCCACTTATCTACTATTCCAACCCCAATAATCTGCCCTTCTACTTACATATCTGCAATACCCTCCCTTTAAGTCTTTCATCTCTCCTCTCTCCCTGATAGCCCCTTTCTAGCTTCCTGGCCTCTACTACTGACTTTTACCCCAACTCACATACAAATCTAAACATTTATGGGTAGAGTTTGATAGTTTTCCTTCCTTTTCCTATATATATGATAAAAAATATCTCCCAACTAAAAAAGAGTCCAGGCACAGATCGATTCACTGGTGAATTTTACCAGACCCTGCAGAAGAACTAACACCAATGCTTTTCAAACTTTTCCCTAAAATAGAAAAGGAAGGAAAACTACCAAACTCCTTTTGTGAAGCCAGCATTAGCTCTGATACCAAAACCAGACAAAAACACAACAAAAAAAGAAAATTACAGCCTAATCTCCCTTATGAGCGTAGATGCAAAAATTCTCAACAAAATACTGCTAAACAAAATACAGTAATATACTGAAAAGATCATTTACTTTAGCCAGGTGGGTTTTATCCCAGAGATGCAGGAATGGCTCAGCAAACTGATAAATGTAATGCACCATATAAATGGACTGCAGGACAAAAATCACATGATCATCTCAATAGACGCAGAAAGGGCATTTGACCAAATCCAACATGTCTTCATGATAAAAGTCTTAAAAAGAAAAGGAATAAAAGGAACATATTTCAACATAATAAAGGTTATCCATGACAAACCTACTAACTAGGAAAAATTTTGAAGCATTTCTATTAAAATCAGGGACAAGGGTGTCCATTTTCACACTTTTATTTAATATAGTACTAGATGTCTTAGCTGTAGCAATAAGACAAGGGACACAAAAGGAATACAAATAGGAAAGGAAGAGATCAAATTATTATTTGCAGATGATATGATTATACATAAGGGACCCTAAAGACTCTACCAGCAAACTGTTAGAGCTGATAAACAGTTTTAGCAATGTAGCAGGATACAAAATTAACACACAGAAATCAGTAGCCTTGGGGGCTAGAGAGATTGGTCAGCTGTTAAGGTGTTTGCCTGCAAAGTCCAACAACCTGGGTTCAGTTCCTCAGTACCCACATAAAGCCAGCTGCACAAAGTGGCACATGCATTTGTAAGCTCTGATGCACTCATTCTCTTTCTCTTTGTCTCTCTTCTCCCTAAGCTATCTCACTAGCCCTCTTAATTTTTTAAAATTCATTTATTAGAGACACACAGAGAAAGAGAGACAGACAGACAGACAGAAAGAGAAAGAGAGAATGGGCACACCAACACTTCTAGCCATTGCAAACAAATTCCAGATGCATGTGCTATCATGTGCATCTGTCTTACTTGGGATCTGGAGAATTGAACCTGGGTCCTTAGGCTTCGCCTAAGTCCTGGCACCTTAACTGCTATGCCATCATTCCATCCCCTATTTTATTTTATTTTTTATTCAAGGTATGTACTCACTCTAGCCCATGCTGACCTGGAACTCACTCTGTAGTTCCAGGCTGGCCTCTAATTCACAGTGATCCTCCTACCTCAGCCTCCTCAGTGTTGGGATTATAGGCATACACCACCAGGCCCAGTTTATATGATACTGGGGATTGAACCCAGGGCTTTATGCATGATAGGCAAACACTGTACCAATTGAGTTACATCCCTAGCTCTACATCTGTAGAACTTTGCTTTTAATGTTTTTCTATATTTTATGCCTTTGTTTACCCTGTTCAGCTTTTTTTCTAACTTTCTGAGTATATGGAATGCACTTTGAATAACTCTTTTTTTTTTTTTTTTTTTTTTTTTGGTTTTGCAAGGTAGGGTCTCACTCTGGTCCAGGCTGACCTGGAATTAACTATGTAGTCTCAGGGTGGCCTGGAACTCTCGGCAATCCTCCTACCTCTGCCTCTCCCAAGTGCTGGGATTAAAGGCGTGTGCCACCACGCCCGGCCACTTTGAATAACTCTTAATGTCTTCCCCTTAGAATCCTTTCATCTGTGGCCAGGCATTATGGTGCACACCTTTAATCCCAGCACTTGGGACGGAGAGGTAGGAGGGTCACTGTGAGTTTCTAAGTTTGAGGCCACCCTGAGACTACATAGTGAATTCCAAGTCAGCCTGGGTAGAGCGAGACCTGACCTTGAAAAACCAGAAAGGAAGGAACGAAGGAAGGGAGGGAGGGAGGGAAGAATCCTACCATCTGTGTCAGTTTTGGGCCAAGTCCAGGAGGTGATTAGGTGTCCTCCATCACCCAGAGCTCATGGTGATCCCGAACCCTGTGAGAACAGGCATGCCACACATGAGGGCAGGCTACTCCTAGAGAGGGCATTCAGGGCCATGTTGTGCTCGGGAACTCAGGATGCCCAAGGAGCTGCAGGACACCACTGTAGATGTTCTAAAGAACAGGGGCAGGGCTGGAGGGATGTCTTAGCAGTTAAGGCGTTTGCCTGCAAAGCCTAAGGACCCAGGTTTGAGCCCCCAGGACCCACTTTAGCCAGATGTACAAGGGGGCGTATGCATGTGGAGTTAGTTTGCAGGGGCTGGAGGCCCTGGCATGCCCATTTTCTCTCTCCCTCTTTCTTTGTGAAGTAAATTTAAAAAAAAAAACCAATAGCAGACATTCATCTGCTGTGAGTTGTAACAAGATTTTTGCCTGTTCATGCAGATAGAACTGCCAAATACAGAGATCCATCCATGAGCATGTGGTTTGAACTGAGCATATTCATCCCTTGGCGAGTATTTATCAAGCTTTGCTAGATTCTTTTTCTTTTTCTTTCTTTTTTTTTTTTTTTGGTTTTTCTAAGTAGGGTCTCACTCTAGCCCAGGCTGACCTGGAACTCACTATGTAATCTCAGGGTGGCCTTGAACTCATGGCAATCCTCCTACCTCTGCCTTCCGAGTGCTGGGATTAAAGGTGTGCGCCACCATGTCCAGCCCTTATGTTTACTTTTTATTTATTTTTATTGATTTGTTTGTTTGCTTGAGATAGGGTCTTGACCTACAGCCCAAGCTAGCATGGAACTTATTGGGACAACAGTCTTTCTATCTCAGCTTTCTGAGTACTGGGACTACAGACATGAGCACCACACCCATCTAATATTTGTCTTAGCACATCATTGTCTGTCTAGCAGGTTAACGGTGCCTAGCTGAAAGTTAGGTATAATCTCTTTAGCTAAACAATCAAAGTAATTTTTTTCCCTCTGGGATCAACTTTATTGCTGTTGGGTGCAGCTTCTTCCTCATTGTGCCCTTGATCTCTCCAGTGGTTCAGAGGCCTTCCAGGATAGCACAGTGCTTAAACTCTGCTGGACCAGAGGCAAGGTAGGCCACCTGCCTCTGGCCCGGCCCCTCCCACTCCCACCCACCCTATTGCACATCAATTCATGTAAACAATGGCTTTAGGCAAGGCCAGGAAGAGCAGTGAGGCAGACTGACTTGTAAACGGATTTGGGACCAGGAGCCAGATCTTCAGTTAACTCCACTGTGTGCTGAGGCCAGTGAAATCTGAAAAGCAGGAAGCCTGGACCCAAATTATGGCTCAGATTATGCCCACAGTGCAGAAGGCTCAGCTTCCCTCTGCCACCAACACTCAGATTCCAGGAACTGAGGTCCAACTTGGGCTTGTCTCCAGGGCTAGGTGGCAGATAGCAATGTCCAGTTTTCTCCCTCCCACCCCACTAGCTGGAGCTCACTGGTGCTGGTTCTTCCTAGATGCCCGGGGTAAACCAGACACAGCCAGTGGCAGTCTGTCCAGCCCAAAGGCTCAGATCAGCTCTGCCCTCACAGCTGCAGTGATGGTCTTCACCAGACAGAGTGGTGAGGCCAGCAAAGGCTGCATTGTAGAGAAACATGATGTAGAAGTTGCCTAACCAGTTGAAGCATCCAAAGTCACCCAGCAGGTCAAAGCAAGTCAACCCCGGAGTTCGAGAGAAGACAGGGAGTGTTGAGCTTAGGACCAGGAGGCAGACACAGTTCCCAATTATCTGTGTCATGGTTGTGTCATGCCACCTGGGCCTCAGGCTACAGAACAAGGGAGAGCTGTAGAAGCCCACGACCGAAGACACCGTCAAGTAAAAGATTAGTACAACCTGGATGATGGCACCAAAGGAGCCCAGCTTGGAGAATGACACCTGGCCCAGAGATGCATACTGTATGCCCCATAGCATGACAGTCTCATCGATGAGCAGCTCCAGGATATGGATGGCCACAAGGAGCACAAACAGGCCCGTCAGCACCAGCAAGCACAGCATGGCCACACGATGCCCAGCACAAGCAGAGTGAGGAGAATCAATATCACCACCGTCTTGTATACACAGCCTAGGACACCCTTTCTGGAGCCAGCAAAGCCCTCAGATTCCGTGAAGAAATATGGAAATGGCATGAGGAAGATGAGGGACAGATTAGAGAAGAGAAAAACGAGGTTCCAGAGACCATGGATAAGGGAGCCATTGAGCCACTGGATGTAGTAGTTCTGTGGTAGTGAGGGCAGAACCTCATTGCTGATAATGGAGAAGGGCAAGAAGAGGACAGCACCCAGGGCAACCGCCAGGGCAAAGGTGTACAGCTCCAGTGCAATCTTGTTGACGGTGGCATCTTCATCATCCACTGTGGTGAACTCAGCAGGCTTCTTGAATCTTGTCAGGAAGATAAGAGAGGGTGTAGAGTGTGGCAAATAGAAGTATTGAGATGGTACCCTCGCGGATGCAGTTGTGCAAGAGTTGCTCTCGCATGGATAACACCTTGTAGTCAGCTGCTTCCATACTCTGCTCAGCATGACTGGAGTAGGGGTTCCCTCCGGGCCCAGGGAGGACGAGGGGGGCGGGGGTGGGGGAGACTGCTGCCCGCCGAGCACCTGGACCCAGTCAGGCAGTCTTTCCTTGCCTTATCAAAGTAATTTTGAAACAGAGTTCCTCTGCACTTTCGTGAAGATCTGAAAATGTTGTTAGGACTGTAGTTTGAACTTGGAAAATATATCTGTTGCAGTTGTGTGTGGGAAGGGATTAGGCTACTTGTTTGAATTTTTTTTTTTCAAGGTAGTGTCTTGCTCTAGTCCAGGCTGACCTGGAATTCATTCTGCAGTTCAAAGCTGGCTTCAAATTCATGGCAATCCTCCTACTTCTGCTTCCCAAGTGCTGAGATTAAAGGCATGTGCCACCACACCCAGCTTCTCTTGTTTGAATTTTGACAGTGTAGGAAATAAAGTAATTGGATTTTGTCTATTACTCAGATACTAGTCCTTAAAATGACACTGCTATAGTATATTTCATGTATAATAAGCACATTTTCCTCATGAATGTAAACTGAACTCATTATGAAACATCAAGGCTGGGTATGGTATTGAACAACATCTAACAACAGGACTTGAGAGGCTGAAGATGGAGGATTACAAATTTGAGACCACTCTGCTTCTAGGCAGGGAAATTATAACTCAAAATATTAATAATAATTGGAGGAGGAGGAGACAGGACTGGGGTAATAGCTCAGCAATTATAGCCTGATGTCCTGGATTCAACTAGCTGGTATCCACATAAAGCCAAATGCACGAAGTGTCACATACATCTGGAGTTCGTTTGCAGTGGTAGGAAGCCCTGGAGTCCCCATTCTGTCTTTCTCTCAAGTAAATAAACGTTGCAGCATCATCCAGCGGTATTTGGATAAATGTCTTCTTGTACCTTGTTGTACACCACCCAGTGGTGTTTGCATAAATGCGAAATGAACATACCACAGGCAAAATATGGTATAGTGAAGGGTCAGGGAAATGAATTTGAGCACTTTTCCACTGACTGTACTCACAGCTTTTATTTAGATTCAGGTAGCCAAAAGAGTAGGGAGTCAGAGCATAAAACAGGTCACAAGTTTGCATCAGACTAGATCATGAATTGTTTGTTTAGGTTTATTTCATCAGGAAATCTTGGAGAAGCTGTGAGTTTCCCTGTCTTCAAGAAGCTCCACCCAAGAACTCAATTTTCCATGTCCCCAGGCTTAACCTGTGCAAAGATTATCTTTATTCCGTACAATTAGCTTTCCAATTAATTTGATCTCCACATCTCCCCTTTTCTTTTTCTTTTAAAAGCTGTTTGAGGGCTGGAGATGGCTTAACAGTTAAGGCACTTGGCTGCAAAGCCTAAGGACTCAGGTTTGATTTCCCAGTACCTGTGTAAGCCACATTCACAAAGTGGTGCATGCAACTGGGGTTCTTTTGCAGTGGTTAGAGCCCCTGGCATGCCCATTCTCTCGCCATGTGCCTCTTTCTCTCGCACTCTCTCTCAAAATAAAATAAATAAAATATTAAAAAATAATAATAAGGGCTGGACAGATGGCTTGGTGGTTAAGGCGCCTGCCTGACAATCCTAAAAACGCTGGTTCCAATCTCCAGGTCCCACATTTAGCCAGATGCAAAAAGTGACGCAAGGGCACAATGCTGCACTTGCCCACAAGGGGGGCGCACGCATCTGGAGTTTGTTCACAGCAGCTGAGGGGCTGCTGGTGCACCCATTCTCTCTCTCTCTCTCTCATTCTCTAGCTCTCTCAATAAAAATAAGTGGTTTGAGGCCACTAATCAACCACTGGGACCTTATGAAATTACAAAGCTTTTGTACAGCAAAGGACATTGTGAATAGAGCAAAAAGACAACCTACAGAATGGGAGAAAATCTTTGCCAGTTATACATCTGACAGAAGATTAATATCCAGAATATACAAAGAACTCAAAAAACAGAATAACAAGAATTCAAACAACCCAGTTAAAAAATGGGCTACGGAACTAAATAGAGAATTCATGGAAGATGAAATACAGATGGCATATAAACATCTAAAAAAATGTTCTACATCCTTAGCCATCAGGGAAATGCAAATTAAAACCACGTTGAGATTCCATTTCACTCCTGTCAGAATGGCTGCCATCAAGAAAACAAATGACAATAAGTGTTGGCGTGGATGTAGAAAAACAGGAACTCTTCTACACTGTTGGTGGGAATGTAAGCTGGTCCAGCCACTGTGGAAATCAGTGTGGAGGTTCTTGAGACAGCTAGAAATAGATTTACCATATGATCCAGCTATAGCACTCCTAGGCATATATCCAGAGGACTCTTCTCACTTCCTTAGAGATACTTGCAAAACCATGTTTATTGCTGCTCTATTCACAATAGCTAGGAAATGGAAGCAGCCTAGATGTGCCTCCACAGATGAGTGGATAATAAAGATGTGGTACATTTACACAATGGAGTTCTATTCAGAAAATTGAAATTATGAAATTTGCAGGGAAATGGATGGATCTGGAAAGGATTATACTTAGTGAGGTAACCCAGGCTCAGAAAGCCAAACGTCACATGTTCTCTCTCATATGTGGATCCTAGCTACCAATGTATAGACTTGTGTGTGAACTGGAACCAAAAATAGGTACCAGAAACCAGTAAATGGGTAAAAGGCTATAAGGGAGGGAAGAAAGGGAAGGACTTAAGTGTATGGTAATGCACATATGTAAGTAGAAGAACTGAGTACAGGGAGGGGAATGGCCTAAGCGAGGCCATGGGAAGAGAATGCATACAAAAAGGGCAGGGGGAGGGTCAATCTAAACTCAAGATATTATCAATAAGACATATGTAAAATTACTTTTTTGAATAAGGGCATGTCTAGAAGATGTAGACTGTTACTAGAAAATTTTCAGTACCTGGGATGGAATACCTTTCAGTGAGTTGTTGGCCAAGGAGGTCCCGATAGCCTCCAAAACATTAAGGCTTTTGCCAAAGCCCTTGGTTTCCCTAGAGAAACAGATAGTAAGACCCTATTGCTGAAGACATCTCATGCCTGAGAGGCAAGGTCACTGAGAAAGCAAGCTGATGCTGAGCAGAAAACCTTCTCCCTGTAGACCAGCCAATTGAAAGCTGGAAAAAGCTGCACTGCACGCAGCGTATGGGAGACAGAAGCCATCAACAGTGAAAACAGTGGATGTTGAATATTCAGGCTTGGCCAGACAGGCCCAATGACTGAACGGGTGCAATAGTGGCGTGTCTACTCTTGGGGTAACCAACTGCTCCATAATTGGACTGAAGGCCCTCTCTATGGGAGGGAATACATACCTGGTACTGAAAAACCTAAGTAAAAGTCTATGGTAGGTGAGGTCATGAGCCTTGGGGGTATAAGCCTGCTCATGTCTGACTAAATGTATATATTATTCCCACCAAGCTGCCCTGGGGACACTACACTAAATGTTCATGTTCACATATTAACGCTACTCTCACTTCTGGCTAGAGAAGCTTCTCTTTTCAGATGGTGATGACCACTGGGATGACCCAAAAGGCAACATAGTGCTGAGAAGAAGGGATGGAGGAGTGTCTAGCACTGAAACACCTCTGTCACACCCTCCAATGGCTCAGGGACCATTGCGGAAGAGGGGGCGGATAGAATGGAAGAGCCAAAGGAAGGATATGACCTCTTACAATGCAACTGCCCAGACAGAAATTGGCCTCGATATCCATGATCTTGTAGTGCCTAGCAATACCTTTGCAAGACCCTCAAAATAGAAGACAAAGATGATGTCATCAAATTAGGAAAGAGACTAATGGAGAGAGGAAGGGGATATGATGGAGACGGGAGTTCTAAAGTGGAATGGGGGAGGGGAGGGAAATATCATGTGTGGGTTTTTTGGAATGTAAGATTAAAAGTCAATAAAAAATAATAATTAAAAAAATTTAAAAAAAGGCATGTGCCACCAAAAAAATAAATAAATAAGTGGTTTGAGGAACGAGACATATTGCTGTTGCTGGCAAGTCTTTTTTAGGTTGATCCCTCCAACTGTACAAAGAACAAAGTACAGATAATTAACTCAATGGCCACCAAAGTGGAAGGCCAAGTGTTTGAAAACCAGGAAGATGAATTAAGCCAAGACAAATTGTTAGTGAACTCCTGGTGTCAAGATATCTTTTTAGTATTGTTTTGTAAGACAAGCACTGTTTGACTATTTGGTCATGTAATAATTAATATTTATAATAATTAAGTAGGAACCCTAGAAGACACTTATTAATTTTGTTCCTTTTATTAAAGATATGGGGTCATACATGTGGACTTGTCTCCAATCACAATTTAAAGTGGCCTAGAGCCGAGTGGCTTGAATTTGGTCCCCAACATATGTTATAATTAATATTTCATTAGTTGTACTCAGGTTAGCAGTTTTTTTGTCTCTCTCATGTTATTTAGTAATGACATTCATTATATTAGACACAGTTTGATATACAAGTTTGTTGGTAGAGTCGATTAGGCGACTTGTCACTGTCATGACAGAAGCAGCTTGGATAAACACAGCAGTGACTATAGTGACTATGTGCACATCAAAACCCATTTAGGTCTGCTGAAGTATTGTACTACTTTATTAATTATAGTAAGTGCTCTGGATTCTTTTAGGCTTAGTGTAATTTACTGAGATAAGGCATAGGCCTCACATCACATAAACATACTTTTATTAAGAAACAAGCAGGTAAAGGATAGTAGCAGCTGGAAGAGCATAGACTATGGCATAGGTTTTCTTTTGTGTGTAATATGAAAAGGACCAATAAGAAAGACATATGGATGGGGCATACAAAGGTGAATTGGTCTAGTGTAGTAGCAATAGAAAGAAGTAAAGAGGGCTGGAGAAATGGCTTAACAGTTAAAGTGTTTGCCTGCAAAGCCAAAGGATCTTGGTTTGATTTTCCACATAAGCCAGATACACAAGTGGGTGCATGGATCTGGAGTTCGTTTGCAGTGGCTGGAGATCCTGGCTTGCCTATTCTCTCTTTGTCTGCCTCTCTTCTTCTCTCTCTCTCTCTCTCTCTCTCTCTCTCTCATAAATAAATAAATAAATACAATTTTTAAAAAAATGTAAGTAAAGAAATTTTCTTTACTTTTGTAAATTTATTTTCCCACATTGAATAATTTTACAAAGGCAGAGCCAAGTTACCAAATAGAGGTTTGTGGTGGTCCTTTTCCTAAAAAGAGTTGGGGGCTGTATAGCCCTCTTTCTCCCCATATAATAGAATCATTGTTATATACTGTTAAGCCCTTGATAGAAGTATGGACAGATAAGGAATGGTTATGTTTATCATGAATCCAATCTTTAGGGCTCAAGTCAATAATAGAATAATTTACCAATCTGATAACATGTCCTGTAGGGCCCCCATGAGAGTTTTTGATATTCAGGATGGGAGTCTATATAAACAAAGCAGCAGGGTATGGGAGGCTGAAACAAAATGTTTCCTTGCCATGTGTATAACTATCCACATCCAAAAATTCATTTTGCCAAGTTTTTAAGTGGAGCCAAGCCTATAGTTTGGTTGTAAAGCATAAATTATTAGACCTATGCATATAGGCAAGTGGACCAATAATTTATTTCTGAGGGGGAAATGTGGGTAAGATTAAAATAAATTGGTTAAGGGCTGGAGAGATGGCTTAGCAGTTAAGGCACTTTCCTGCAAAGCCAAAGGACCCAGATTCGATTCCCCAGGACCCACATAAGCCAGATGCACAAGGTGGCACATGCATCTGGAGTTCATTTGCAACAGCTGGAGGCCCTGGCATGCCCATTTTCTCTCTCACTCACTCCCTTTCTCTCTCTCTCTGTCTCTCTCTCTTCCTCTTTCTCAAATAATAAATTAATTTTTTTAATTGGCTGTTAATTTCAGTAAGATGTATGCCTCTTAGCAAAGAAGTAATGAAAATAGGGAATGGCAGATCCATCCATATAATGGGTTCCCATAAAGGGAGGTCAGCAATGAAAGCAAGGAAATGTGCATTCCCTTTAACCCCAGGTAAATATATTACCCCACACGAGATGACTGTCATCATGTCCACAAGCACAGTAGTAGGACTTTAGGTTGATCTGACATCGTCAGAACTGACTCAGTCTGATGGGAAAATTTCTTCAGGCTCTGTCAGGTCACAATAGGGCTTTCCTGGTCTGCAGCAGAAGCAGAGGGTTGGCTAGAATTGGTTTGGATTGCTCCAAGTTTGAGCGGCCATGAGACCATCTTCTTCTTGAACATTAAATTAAAAGTAATAATAATAGCATGTAGTTTAGTCATGGGTGACTCTGGCCTTAGTCCTTATTCCCTTACTTTTGTTCAAATAACATTTTTAATATATGTATCATGTGTCCTATTTGATCTAAAACATGTCTTTTAAAATTGAAAATAGAAGCCAGGCGTGGTGGCGCACGTCTTTGGTCGCAGCATTCGGGAGGCAGAGGTAGGAGGATCGCCATGGGTTCAAGGCCACCCTGAGAATACAGAGTGAACTCCAGGTCAGCCTGAACTAGAGTGAGACCCTGCATCGAAAAAACAAAACAAAAAAAAATTGAAAATATACCTTATATTTGTAATTTTATTTCTTTATATTGAGACAATTCTTTATATTGAATTGTCTCACTATTTTTATTTTCATTATTGTTATAATTTAGAAATTAGAATGAAAACCCAGGAAGCTGCATTTTATGGAAAGTATAACAATTATGAATGCAAACATAATATATTAACAGACCTGTGGTTTGTTAATAAATCCAAATTAATTATTTTGTTAAAGATTTAAGTCATAATTTTTATTCTTTTTTGATATTTTATTTATTTTACTTATCTGAGAGAGAGATAGAGGCAGATAGAGCAAGAGAGAATGGGCACTCCAGGGCCTCTAGCCACTAAAAAGGACTCCAGACGCATGTGCCACCTTGTCCATCTGGCTTACATGGGTATTAGGTAATTGAACTTGGGTCTTTAGGCTTTGCAGGCAAGCATCTTAACCACTAAGCCATCTCTCCAGCCCAGTTTTTATTCTGGCTTACAGGTCATTTGTTTGTTTGTTTGTTTGTGGTTTGGGGGAGGGGTCTTTCAAGGTAGAGTGTCACTATAGCCCAGGCTGACCTGGAATTCACTGTGTAGTCTCAGGGTGGCCTCGAACTCATGGTGATCCTCTTACCTCTGCCTCTCAAGTGTTAGGATTAAAGGTGTGTGCCACCTCACCTGGCCCAATTTTTATTCTTAAATATTGGTGCAGCCTTATATATTGTTTGTAGATAGTTTTGTAAAGTCATTTATTATTGTAGCAGGTAGTTTAATGTAAAGATTGTATTTAATTTATGAAACTCCAGTAAACCTAAATATTTTAAATTAAACCAGTTATCAATGAAAAACTCATGGAAGTAAAACAATTCTCTTAAACTAAGGCACTAAAAGAACAATGTAGTTCCCATTGAAACTATCTTATGTTTGCTAACTTAATGCCTAGCCTTCAAAACCACAAAGAAATTCATTGTAGAATTACAGAAATGATGTACCTTACAGAAAACTTATAAATCTGGTTCTTGTGTATAATTAGTTTCTAATGTCTCCAGTAGAAAAATAACTCAATATGGCTTGGCAAAAATGTATAGATTAAATGTAATTTTTTTGTCTTTTCCAGTCCCAACTACAAACTTGTTGAAACTTGAGGTAGGATCTAACTCTATTCTGGCTTGACCTGGAACTGATTTTGGCCTGCTTCAAATTCATGGAAGTCTTTTTTTTTTTTGCAGAGAGACAGAGAGAGAGAGGGAGAGGAAGACAGATAGAGATGGGCACCTCAGCTGCTGCAAATGAAATCCAGATGTGTGTGGTATTGCGCCCTTGCGTCACTTTGCATCTGGCTAAACGTGGGACCTGGAGATTGGAACCGCTGGAGATTGGAACCAGCGTTCTTAGGCTTAGGAGGCAGGCGCCTTAACCCCTAAGCCATCTCTCCAGCCCTATCCATATGTTTTTATGAGCTAAACAGCAGAGAGAGAGAGAAGGCCTTATAGATGGAAATATCTTCTTAAACTTTTTAGGTCAAAGCTTTATATCCTTTTATTCAGTCTATATATTCCCCGTTTTACTTATGGTTCTGCTGCCCCTTTGTTTTGTTTTATTATTTTTTTTATTTCTGATTTTCCTCGGGGTTTTATGCCTCCTGAATTAAAATGTCCCTGTCCCAACACCACTTGTTGCAATAGTATCCAGCAGTGTTTGGATAAATGTCTTCTTGTACCTTGTTGTATACCGTCCAGAGGTGTTAGTATAAATGCAAAATGAACACACCACAGGCAAAATATGATTCAATACAGGCTCAGGCAGATGAGTTTGAGTGCTCCCCCACTGACTATCCTCACAGCTTTTATTTAGATTCAGGCAGTCTAACCACTGCAAACTCCAGATACATGTGCCACCTTGTGCATCTGGCTTTACATGGATACTAGGGAATAAAACCCAGGTCATTAGGCTTTGCAGGAAAGCGCTGAGCCATCTCCCCAAGCCCTAAAAAAAAAAAGTATGTATGTAGTGTGTGTGTGTGTGTGTATTTTCTAAGTAAGGTCTCGCTCTAGACCAGGCTGACCTGGAATTCACTATGGAGTCTCAGGCTGGCCTCTAACTTAGTGATCCTCATACCACTGTCTCCAGGGTGCTGGGATTAAAGGTGTATACCACCACGCATGCCTGCAAACATTATTATGTCTGTAACAAATTAATTTCCAGGGCTGGAGAGATGGCTCCCTGGTTAAAGGCACTTGCTTGCAAAGCCTGATGGCCCAGGTTCAATGTCCCAGTACCCATGTAAAGCCAAGTGCACAAATTGGTGCATGTGTCTGGAATTTGTTTGCAGCAGCAGGAGACCCTGTTGTACCCATTCTCTCTCAAATAAATAAATTGATTAAAAAAAAATTTTTTTTTGTTTTTTTGAGGTAGGGTTTCACTCTAGCCCAGGCTGACCTGGAATTCAGTATGTAGTCTCAGACTGGCCTCAAATTCAAGGTAACCCTTCTATTTCTGCCCCCCCCCAATGATGGGATTAAAGGCACATGCCACCACGCCTAGCTAAAAAAATTAATTTCAAGTCGGGCGTGGTGGCGCACGCATTTAATCCCAGCACTCGGGAGGCAGAGGTAGGAGGATTACCATGAGTTCAAGGCCACCCTGAGACTACATAGTGAATTCCAGGTCAGCCTGAGCTAGAGTGAGACCCTACCTTGAACCCTCCCCCCCCCCCAAAATTAATTTCTAAGGTCATTCAGTATTTAATAGAAACTGAGAACATTTTCTCAGTATGAATGTTTAGTCTTCAGTTAAAAATATAACAAAATTTTACCACTTCTAAGAATTTGGATTGCCGTGTGCTGCAGAAAGTCAGGAATGTTTAGCTCTTTTTTCTGACAAAAAATTTCATTGAATTTTTGATAGTTAAGTCCATATGCGTGAATGTAATTCTTTTTTGTTTGTTTGTTTTTTTGAGGTAGGGTCTCACTGTAGCTCAGGCTGACCTGGAATTCACTACATAGTCTCAGGGTGGCCTCGAACTCACGGCGATCCTCCTACCTCTGCCTCCCGAGTACTGGAATTAAAGGCGTGCGCCACCATGCCCGGCTTTAATTCATTATTTTAAAAAATATTCTTATTAGCCAGGCATGGTGACACATGTGTTTAATTCCAGCACTTGGGAGGCAGAGGTAGGAGGCCACTCTGAGATGACATAGTGAATTCCAGGTCTACAGTGAGACCCTAACCCTACCCCGGGGGAAAAAAATTTTTTTTAAATTTATTTGCAAGTAGAGAGTTAATGAGAATGGACATAACAGGGCCTCTTGCCACTGCAAACTAACTCCAACTGCATGTGCCACTTTGTGCATCTGGCTTTACATGGTGTCATAAACAGCTTCATGTTGCTGGGATGAACTAACTGCCAGACCAACACAGTTTATGGGAGGAAGGGATTTATTGAAGTTTATATATCAAGGGAAATTCCATAATGGTGGAAGAAGTTGGCCCCCTTTCACAAGTCCACACAGAGAGAAATAGCCCACCAGCATCATATGCAAGCACACCCTAGGAACCCCAGGCAGGGCTCAAGCACTCTGCATACCTTAGGCTGGAATTCAGATCCACCCACAGTGACGCCTTCTCCAGCCATGTTACAAGTTTGAATAAAACTCCTGAATCTATTGAAGTATATCCATTCAAACTACAACACCTGTACTGGGAAATCAAACCTGGGCCATCAGGCTTTGCAAGCAAGTGGCTTTAACTGATGATCCAGCTTTCCAGCCCACAATTCATTATTGACCCTGCTCTTATGCTAGTTCATGATAGATTCAATTTGTTCTGCAAAGTCCCTGTTGAGTAATATAATGATTAGCCATAGGCTTATATTTATATAAAGCTCACACTTTCACAAGTTTTTTAAAATTTATGGCACCCTGGATTCTTGTCTTATGAATTTATTTATTTATTTATTTATTTATTTATTTATTTATTTATTTATTTATTTATATTTCTTTGCAAGCAGTGAGAGATAGATAGAAGAGAGACAGAATAGATGCGCCAGGTCCTCTAACCATTGCAGACGAACTCCACACACATGTGCCATTTTGTGCATCTAGCTTTACCTGGGTATTAGGGAATCAAACTCAGGTCATTAGGCTTTGTAGGCAAGCGTCTTAAACACTGAGCCATCTCTCCAGCCCACAAATTTTATAAATTGTCCAAGTAAGCCTTTGAATAACACCTACTTTTAGCATGGTTAGTTGTAACACATCTTGGCAGGTTCTCCTTCAGGTTACTTTAGGTAGTGTGATGATTAATATTTGGTTGTTAATTTGTCAGGCTTTAGAATCACCATGGAAATAAATCTCTTTGTTATGTCTGTTAGGGATGCTATTTCATTGGCTGGGGGTCCTAGACTAAATAAAAGAGGAGAGGGGCTGGAGAGATGGCTCAGTGGTTAAGATGCTTGCTTACGAAACCGAAGAACTCACATTCAAATTTCCAGGTCCCACATAGCCAGGTGCAGTGGTGCAAGCATGCAGTGTTGCACATGCTTCACAAGGGGGCACATGCATCTGGAATAAGTTCACAGCAGACTAAAGGTCCTGGCACACCCAGTCTCTCTCTCTCTCTCTCTCTCTCTCTCTCTCTCTCTCTCTCAAAAATAAAAATAATTTTTTTAGGAAAAGAGTGCCAGCTGAGCCCTAACCTTCATCATTCTCTATTTCTTCCCTGCTAATGTGATCATGTAACACTGAACTCCCTGTTCTTGCCATGCTTTCTCTCTGCCATGATGGACTTCCCTTGATACTGTGAAACAAAAATAAGCCCTTGTTTCTTCCTTAAGCTACTTCTGGCTAGGTATCTTGGCCCAGCAGCAAGAAAGCAACAAAAGTTACTGTTTGGATATGAAGTGTTCCCCAAAAGGTTTATACACTGGTGGGTTTGCCCTCAGCTGTTGAGAGGCAGTTAGGTCACAGGGTACTGACCTCATCAATGAACTACTCTTAATAAACTCATAACGAAAAAAAAAAAAAAACTCATAACGAGCCTTGAGTCCTAACACTTGGGAGGCAGAGGTAGGAGGATCACTGTGAGTTCAAGGGCCGCCTAAGACTACATAGTGAATTCAGGTTGGTCTGAGCTAGAGCAAGCTCCTACCTCAAAGAAAAAAAAAAAAGAAAAATTAAAAATAAATTCATAACTGAATGAACTGTTAGGAGGTGGGTCCTATTTAGAGGAATTAAGTCCCTGGAAAGTATTTTATTTAAAAAAAAAAAAAAACGTTTATTTATTTATTTTGAGAGAGGAAGAAAGAGAAAGAGGCAGAGAGAGAAAATGGACACACCAGGGCCTCTAACCACTGCAAACAAACTCCAGATACATGCACTGCCTTGTGCATCTGGCTTATGTGGGTACTGGGAAAATGAACCTGGGTTCTTAGGCTTCACAAACAACTGCCTTAACCGCTAAACCATCTCTATAGCCTGTTACTTTTTTTGTTTTGTTTTGTTTTGTTTGTTTTTCAAGGTAGGGTCTCACTGTGGTCCAGGCTGACCTGGAATTGACTGTGTAGACTCAGGGGTGGCCTCAAACTCATGGCAATGCTCCTACCTCAGCCTCCTGAGTGCTTGTATTGAAGGCGTGTGTTACCATACCCGGCTAGCCCATTACCTTCTTGAAAAGTATATTTATTCCCGGTCTTTCATATGTGCTTCTCCTTCCCTCCCTGCTTCTCTGCTGCCATGGGTTGAGCAGCTGTGCTATCCTATGCCTCTCAAACATAATGCTGTTTCACCTCAGACCTAGAAACAGTGGACCAGCCTATCATAAGTGAAACTTCAAACCAGGAGTCAAAATAAACCTTTCCTCCTTTAAAGCTGTCTATGTCAGGTATTGTGTCACATGATAACAAGTAGCACACAGGGTTTATTTGAACATATTTTGTTGTAGTTTTTCTCCATAGACAGTTCATGGACCCCAGTTTCTTATCATGTAAGGTCAACACTGACTCCTGGAATGGAGAACTAAGCATTGTTTGGGACATGGTACTAAGGAAAACTATTGAATTATATGACGTGTGTGTCCCACTGACATCAACTCTCCAAACAGCTGTCTGCCAAAATGTAGTGGTCCAAAATAATTTATTGTCTCTGAACATGCTAGTTTGGCTGGTTCAGTCAACACAATTTAACTCATCATTGTTAGACAGCTTTTCTTGCTTGACTGAGAAGTAAGACACTTAAAAGCTTTTTTTTTCTCTAGGACTAGAAACTACTTTTGTGACGTAATTGTGCTGTAATGAGGTATTCCACACATATAAAATTCCTGGGAGGGGCTGGAGAGATGGATCAGTAGTTAAGGTGCTTGCCTGTAAAGCCTAATGATCCAGAGTTTGATTTCCCCAGTACCCAGGTAAAGCCAGATGCACAAAGTGGCACATGCATCTGGAGTTCATTGGTAGTGGCTAGAGGACCTGGGGCGCCCATTCTCTCTGTCTGTCTCTCTCTGTTTGCAAATAAATAAAAATATTAAGCCAGGCGTGATAGCGCACGCCTTTAATCCCAGCACTTGGGAGGCAGAGGTAGGAGGATTGCCGAGAGTTCGAGGCCACCCTGAGACTACATAGTGAATTCCAGGTCAGCCTGGACCAGAGTGAGACCCTACCTCGCAAAACCAAAATATATATATATATATAAATTTCTGGGAGCATTGTGTGAGTTGGGATTATGACATGAACTAACATAATAATGTTGACATGTGTTCTCTTAGCACTGTGACATATCACTGTGTGTTGGACATTCTTCCTCATCCAACCTAGTCTTACCTACCATGGTCAAGAGCGTGATGTTTGGGGTCCATTTTCCTTTTGTGTTTTTGATGTTATATGTATTCTCTGATGATAAAATGTCATGAGGAGTCGCTAAATACTGTCAAGATGTAGCTGTGTCATTGTGATTTTCAGGGCACTGGGCAGCACATGAGTTCTGCTCTGTTGTATAGCACAGATATATCTATAGATAATATAGGAGCAAATCACTGTGGCTGCACTCTTAAGAAATTTGGATCACATGTAATTCTCACATCACAAAATAATATTTAAAGCATTTTTCCAACATTAAAAATGTAAAAGGCAGCCAGGCGTGGTGGCTCATGCCTTTAATCCCAGTACTCAGGAGGTGGAGGTAGGAGTTTGAGGCCATCCTGAGAATACACAGTGAATTCCAGGTCAGCCTGGGATAGAGTGAGACCCTACCTCGAAAAACCAAAAAAAAAGTAAAAGCCATTTTAGTTCATAAAGTATATAAAATAGGCAGCTGACTGGGCATGACTGTACACTTCTGTGCCCTGACTTAAAGTGAACTGCAAGCTTTTTGCTGTATCCTACCTAGAGGACCCTGTTTGTGGCTTGAGCTCCTGTGTCTGCTTGACACTTGCTGTGCCTCAGCACAGGGTTGCTTTTCTGTTCCTACGACTTGACAGACTCTGCCCCTTACTACTCACTGCTGAAACTTTCCTCTGGAAAATCCTGTCCAAGGACTGCTATCTGTCTCACCCCTACAGCTGCCTGAGAGTCTGATGTGTTCTTTAGCAGACTCTTCATGAAGTGGGTATAGAATAAAAGGGTCAGCTTTATCCACACATGTCCCTGCCCCAGTGTAGGACTAACTTGGCATGGGTGTTTAGTGAGTGACTATCTGAAGTATGCTCCAATCCTGTAGCAGAAGTGGAGAGGACAGGTTGATTGACATTACTCAATCCTAGGCACTGGTGGCTACAGTTGGAAATATAGAAGGCAGTGTCATAGTGTGAGGGCTTGGGGTGCCCCGATGCACTGTAGTCCAGTGAGAGGAGCATCCTGGGATCCTCTGGAGAACAGAGGTGAAGATAGCAATCAGGTGGAAGTGGCTTTCCCACATGTCTCCTGGGAGAGGGGGTGCCCCAAGGAGAAAAATTGCTTGCCATGTGGTGTCCAGCTGCCCTGCTTCAGTACCAGTGTAGTATAGATAGCAGTGAGAGAATCTACAAGGTAGCTGACAGCTGGGGCCCTTTCTCTTCTATAGAACCTTGTAGTACTTGTTAACCAGTCAGTAATGTCAAGATGGATGCCCTGATTGAAACAGATGTCAGCATAGCTATACAAGGGTTATATTTGCATGTGTTGTTTTTCATATTCCAGCTTTTTTTTTCTCCATAATTATCATTCTTTGGTTTTTCAAGGTAAGGTCTCACTCTGGCCCAGGCTGACCTGTAATTCTGGAATTCACTCTGTATTCTCAGGGTGGCTTTGAACTCCTGGCGATCCTCCTACCTCTGCCTCCCAAGTCCTGGGATTAAAGGCATGCACCACCATGCCCAGCTTCATTCTTGTTCATTTTTAAATACACCTTTCTTTCTTTGTAAAATATTTATTAAAGAAAGAAATGGGCAGATAGAGAAAGAAAATGGGCACGGCAGGGCCTTTAGCTTTGGCTTTGCAGGCAAGCACCTTAACTACTAAGCTATCTCTCCAATCATTTCCTTCTTTTTTAAAACATTTTTATTTATTTTCAGGCAGAGAAATGTAGAAGAGAGACAGACAGAATGGGCATACCAGGGCCTCTAGCTGCTGCAAATGGACTGCCAGATGTGTGTGTGCCACTTTGTGCATCTGGCTTTATATGGGCACTGGAGAATTCTGGTCATCAGGCTCCCCAGGCCAAGCGCCTTAACTGCTGAGCCATCTCCCCAGCTCACATAATATAATTCTGTATTTGGAGATACTGTTAATCAACGTTAATATTTTTCCACTCATTCATTCAGCCTTTTGTTTTGTTTTTGTTTCTTGGGGTAGGATCTCGCTCTAGTCCAGGATGACCTGGAATTCACTGTGTCTCAGGTGGTCTTGAACTCATGGTGATCCTCCTACCTCTGCCTCCCGAGTGCTGGGATTAAAGGTGTACACCACCACGCTCAACTTTATTCAGGCTTTTTATTATCATTATTTTATTTTATTGGTGTTTTGAGGTGTAGTGTCTCACTCTAGCCTAGGTTGACATGGAATACACTATGCAGTCCCAGGGTGGCCTTGAACTTGTGGCAGTCCTCCTACTTCTGCCTCCCAAGTGCTGGGATTAAAGGCATGTGCCACCACACCTGGCTCATTCAGCCTTTTAAACAAATGTTCACATAGAAGGGAACAAAATCCACTATTTAGTGCCATTGGCTACAGACTTTTAGGCATATATGTCTGAAAACTTGCAGTTTTTAAAATATTCTACATTATAGACATTGCATCATGTTTCTGAATATGACCACTGTGCTTACTCAACTCTTCTAGTACAACATGATTGTGTCCAATATCCTTTCTGTGTACCAAATTTTCAATTCCTGCTTACTAAGCTTTTATATGTTGCCTCAGACCATTCTCTGCTGCGATAGAATACCTGAGGCTAAGTGATTAGTAAAGGAAACAGGCTTATTTTGACTCATGGTCCTGGATATCTGAGGGTATGACACCAGTACTTCATGTCAGGGCCTTGTACATATGAGGCAAGCTTTCTACTCCTGAGCTATATAACAGCCCTTCCTTGTTAATTTTTGCCCAGGATTTCTGTTTTACTTTTGTTGCTATTATTGCCATTGTGTAGATGAACTTTGTTTCCAAATAGTCACTGTTAATGACCAGAAAAGCCACAGGTGTTGTGTGTTACAAGTGAAGACTGCATGACCAGGCTCCATTAATACTCTCAATAGTTTTGATTCTTTCAGCTTTGAAGACTAACAACTAATGATAACTTACATCTTTCTTCCAAATACTTAACTCTTGTTTGTGTTTTATTTTGTTGTTGTTTTGGACTTGCTGTATTGGCTGACATTTCCAAAGCTATATTATATACTGGCACCATTGATGACTTCAGTGGGTCTGCTTCCAGTCTTTGCTACTATTATGACTAGGATTTAGTATAGACATTCTGGATCAGATTAAGGAAAATTTCTTCTACTTATGGAGTGCTGGTAGTTCTTTGGTTTTTGTTGTTGTTTTTTTTGTTTGTTTGTTTGTTTTGTTTTTGAGGTAGGATCTCATTCTAGCCCAGGACTGACATGAAACTTTGTCATCCCAAGCTGGCCTTAGACTCTCAGTGATCTTCCTACCTCTGCTGGGATTAAAGGCGTGTACCACCACGCCGGCTGGTAGTTCTTTTTAATCATAATAGGTATTAGTTTAGTTATGTGTCTTTTGAATATCTATCAAAATTACTTAGTCCTCACTCAGATACTGCTTGGGTGTCTATATGTTCCCAACTCTAGCCCTCAGACCATTATAGTCCCCAGGAGGGTCTACAAGTTATGTCTCCTCCTCAGGTTATCCTGTAATGTCTGGTTGAACTGTGACTCTCACTGAAGCCCATCTTGAGCCCTTAGAACAGCATCTGCCAACATGGTCCATGGCCTCTAGGTGGGCCACCACAGCTGTCCCTGCTGGGAGGAGGTAGGTGTAGGACAGAAGAAATTCCTGTTTGGACTTTAGAAAGAAACTCAGGAGCTGTAACCCAGATCATTGTAGGAAAGTGAGAGGTGGGCAGCCCCATACACTTAAAATACTGTACTTCTGTTTACATCTTTTGCATTCTGCTGTGTTTCAGCTCTTCACCACCGAGTGTGCTCCTTGAGAAGGACTATGAGGTTTACCGGGATTGCAGTGCTGATGGCCAGCTTATTCATTACAGGTAGAACCTCCGCTGAGCATGTCTGTCTGCTGGTCTGAAGGGCTCCTGGGTGGGCTTGCTCTGGGGTAACTGAGTAAACCTGGCTCATAAAGCATCAGTAGGAGCACCAGGAGAGGTTGTAGAGACTTCCAATACTTAACACCTGGGCAGAAGCTACTCAGAGCTGTGCCTGCCTCGCTCAGGCTTCCATCTTGGAGAAACCTAGGTGCTTTCCTCAGTCTCTGGAAGAAGAGTGAGGTCTAGGGGATCCTTGGTGTGTATTCCACTCCTGGGCAATACACACTTACCAGACCCAGTCAGGAAGACCAAGGTAATTGGAGGATCCAGGAGCAAGTTCTGGCCACTTGGCCTTTGGTCATCTGACAGAAAACTAGAAGGTCCCAGAGTCCATCCTCAGAACTACCCCTTAGCTGGCTGTGATCCTCCTTATTTTTTATTTTATTTATTTATTTGAGAGAGAGAATGGGTTTGCCAGGGCCTCTAGCCACTGCAATCGAACTCCAGATGCATGTGCCACTTTTGCTTCTGGCTTACGTGGGTACTGGGGATTCAACTCTCAGTCCTTAGGCTTCAAGGCAGATAGATACCTTAGCCACTAAGCCATCTCTCCAGCCCTATAATCCTCCTCCTTGTTGACGGGTTTGCTATGGGAGATGCAGGGCAACTGCCGGGGGTGCCTGTCACACACCACCAAAAATAGCATTGGTATATGGGGAGAGGTTGGAACCTAAAAGCCTTGATGGTTTGCTCAACCAGTTGGATTTGTCTCCTGAGTAGAGCAGGGGTATGGAAGGAAATCAGCCTGTCCTGGTTCCCAAGTATGCTCAGGCCTCTGATCAGTGAGATGAGTCTTGTCACTGGTTTGGCAGTCACTGTGAGCTAAGCATATATCTAATAGAAGCTCATCCTGGCTCCAAGGTTTAGAGTTGGCAGTACTCTGGTGAGCCATGGAGATATACTCTTATAGTGGGTGTACCCAGTTTGACTGGTTGGCGAGTACTACCACAATTCCTCCGTCCCTAGGGAGCCATTTCCCTGAAGTCAAGGGCATGACTCACTGGTAACATTCATCACCATCCACAGATACCCCAAGGAGCAAGTTCTGGTGGGCTAGAGAGGCTTTCTAGGTGGCTCATGAATGGTTGACAGTTAGCAGAGGTGAGCCCACCTTCAGGATCCCATCACCCACTGGACCACTGTGTCAGTTCAGCTGTTAGCCCCTTGAAAACACTGCCAGCCACACTAGCTGACATGTCTAACCTCTCTAGAGGCCTGAGGCCCCTCTTCAAAGTCCCCTGATCCTTAGCCCTAATGTGGTGGCTGATCTTCCTGTAGCCACTGTCCATATCACACCTGCTGTAGACAGCTTTATGTTGTTAGGCTGAACCTCCAAACTAGACATAGTTTACAGGAGGAACAGGATTTACTGAAGCTTACAGGTCCGGGGGAAGTTCCATAATGGAAGAAGAACCTAGCCCTCTTTCATATATCTGTGCAGAGAGAAATACCACCACTAGCACCATAAGCAGGCACACTCCAGGAACCCCAGAGAGAGATCAAGCACTCTGCATACCTTTGACTGAAATTCCAGATCCACCCCCAAAACATACCTTCAGGCTAGACCCTAGGATCTGCCCACAGTGACACCTCTTCCAGCCAGGAAGCTGAAAATCTAAGAAATTTTAATGAAACTGAATCTATTGGGGGGCATTCATTTAAACTACTACATTCCACCCCGAGCCCCTAGTAGATTTATAACCATCTCACATTGTATTTAGTCCAAATTCAAAGGTCTACATAGTCTTTATCAACTTAAGGTAGTTTTAAAGTCCCAAGTGTCTCTGAGGTTTAAGATTGTGTTTTAGCTGTGAGTCCTGTAAAATCAAAACAAGTTATATACTTTTAGCATATAAAGGTACAGAGTAAACATTTCCAACTGTTATAAGGCATAAAAGGAGAGACTAAACCAACGTTAACTCACTTATCATCAAGCAAACATCTGTAGTTCTAGTCCAAAATCATAACCAGTGACTGACAGTCTCCAGATTTTTCAGTTTTGCCCCTCCTTCTCAGCTGAATAGCCAGGGAAAATTTTATCCCAGGCCAACAGCACTCCATGGTAGCCCTTGTACACTCCTGGTATATATAAACATCCTTGGATCTCTGCTATAAACCACGGCCTATCTTCCAGTGGCTTTTTGGCCTATCATAGTCATTCATCACATGTTGCCTCATTTGCTGTGCCTCAACAGCAGCTTTTGGAACTATGTGCACTTTATGACCCACTCTATGAATTTTTCATATTTTTTACACTAATACCAGGTATGTAGGGCACAACCATATTCTTTTTTTTTTTTTAATATTTATTTATTTGAGAGAGTGTGCATCAGGACTTCCAGTCATTGCAAATAAACTCCAGACACATGTTCTACCTTGTACATCTGGCTTACATGGGTACTCGTGAATTGAACCTGGGTCCTCAGGCTTCACAGGCAAGCACCTTAACCACTAAGCCATCTCTCCAGCCAAACAATCTTTTTTTTTTTTTTTTTTTTTTTTTTTTTTTGTTTTTTTTCTGAGGTAGGGTCTCACTCTAGCTCAGGCTGACCTGGAATTCACTATGTAGTCTCAGGGTGGCCTCAAACTCTTGGCAATCCACCTACCTCTGCCTCCCGAGTGCTGGGATTAAAGGTGTGCACCACCATGCCCAGCCTACAATCATATTCTTAATTCAGGGATGAAATAAATCATGACCTTGAAGAGCAGGTTTCTTTCTTTCAGTCAACTTCTTTTGAAAGAGTTTGTATTTTTACCATTTTGTCTTTCCTCAGACATCCTTTCCATTGTTTTAATGTAAAGTGGTTGGATCATCTTTAATCATGATAATATCTCCTTAACAAGAGCAGCTTCAGCAACCAGTCTCAATGCCAGTAATTTTAAATTTGTTTGAGTTTTTAAACTTTAAATCTTAAATTTCTCAGCTTTATATCTTTAGCCAAGTACATCAGTCAATTGCAAAATTTTGTTTGGTTTGGTTTGGTTTTTGTTGAGGTAGGGTCTTGCTCTAGCCCAGGATGACCTAGAATTCACTCTATAGTCTCAGGGCAGCCTCAAACTCATGGTGATCCTCCTACCTCAGCGCTCCAAGTGCTGGGATTAAGGGCATACACCATCACGTCCAGCTTTCCATTACAAATTTAATCTTGATCAAATTCTGGGCATGAACAGCAGAACACAGCCATCCCTTATGTCAGTAGCCAGTTCCATCAAAGTTCTCTGTAATTTTTCCTTCCCCTTAGAAAGCTTATACACAAAGCCTCCAAATATAATTCTCTCTGCATTTACCATTTTTAATTTTTTTTGCCAGAATAGTCCATAAAACTGGCTTATCGAGCCTGGCATGGTGGCGCATGCCTTTAATCCCAGCACTCAGGAGGCAGAGGTAGGAGGATCGCAGTGAGTTCAAGGCCACCTTGAAACTACATAGTGAATTCCAGGTCAGCCTGAGCTAGAGTGAGACCCTACCTCAAAAAAACAAAAAACAAAAAAATAATAAATAAATAAATAAATAAATAAATAAATAAATAAATAAAATAAACTGGCTTATCATTCTGGAAAGCATCTTAAGTCATAAGTACCAAATTCATGTCCATTCCTCCAAAATAAAAGTTCCAAAAGAAGCCAGGTTTGGTGGCGCACACCTTTAATCCCAGCACTTGGGAGGCAGAGGTAAGAGGATCACCGTGAGTTCGAGGCCACCCTGAAACTACAAAGTGAATTCCAGGTCAGCCTGAGTTAGAGTGAGACCCTACCTCAAAAAAACAAAACAAAACAAAACAAAAGTTCCAAAAGACCAAAATCTACATGGTCAGATTTATCATGCAGCAACACCCCACTCCTGGTATCAGTTCTGTCATAGACATTTTCATGTTGCTGGGATGAACTTCCAAACCAGACAGAGTTTATGGGAGGAATAGGATTTTTTGATACTTATAGATCCAGGGGAAGTTCCATAATGTCAGAAGAAGCTAGCACCCTTTCATATATCCATGCAAAGAGAAATAACACTGCCAGCACCATAAGCAAGCATACCGCAGGAGAGAGAAAAAGAGGCAGGGGGGCGTATACCAGGGCCCCAGCCACTGCAAACAAACTCCAGACGCATGTGCAACCTTGTGCATCTGGCTTATGTGGGTACTGGGGAATCGAACCTGGGTTCTCAGCCTTCTCAAACAAACACCTTAACCACTAAGCCATCACTCCAGCCCCTAAGAAGCTTTAATAAAACTGAATCTGCCAAGCGTGGTGGCACATGCCTTTAATCCCAGCACTTGGTAGGTAGGGGTAGGAGGATCACCACGAGATCAAGGCCACCCTGAGACTACATAGTGAATTCCAGGTTATCCTGGGCTAAAAAACCCTTTAAAAAATGCCTAGGAGGGCTGGAGAGATGGCTTAGGGATTAACGCGCCTTCCTCCTAAGCCTAAGAACACTGGTTCCAATCTCCAGCGGTTCCAATCTCCAGGTCCCACGTTTAGCCAGATGCCAAAGTGTTAATCCAAGTACTTGGAAGGTAAGGGTGCAATGCCCACACTGGATTAGAATGACCACAGAGGGATGTAAGGCTGGACAGATCTGGATTTAAGGACCCGTTCGAGTCTCCAGGTCCTATGTGAGCAGCTGAGACATGCTGGTGCAGTGACTAGAGGCCATCTCTGTCTTCCTCTCCCTCTCTCTCTCTCTCTGTCTCTCTCCAATAAAAAATAATAAAAAAAAAAGAAAAAAAAAGTTAAAAAATCTTGCCTGAAGTAGCCCCCATCATACTGAATCTCTTGGGTACCTTGGTCTTGGGGAAATAAATGGTTAATCCAAGTAACTTGAACAATGAAGGTAAGAGAGGCTTGCTGTGAATTCAAGGCCAGCCTGGATAATAAAATGAGTTTCAGGTTTGCCTGGATTAGAATGAAACTCTGCTTTAAAAGAGGGATGTAAGGCTGGAGAGATGGCTTAGCGGTTAGGAGGAGGCATCCTGAGACATAGGAATTCCAGGTCAGCTTGAACTCCAGAGTTGCCTACCTCAAAAAACCAAAAAATAAAAATAAATAAAAAAATAAGGACTCTGAAGCCAAGAACGTGTGTTCGAATCTCAGGTCTCACATTTAGCCAGAGCCAGATGTACAAGGGAGCACATGCATCTGGAATTTGTTTGCAGTGACTAGAGGCCCTGGCATACCCATTCTCACTCTCCTTCTCTCTCTTTCCCTCTCTCTGTCTCAAATAAATAAATAAATATATAAATAAATAATCAATCAATCTAAGGTAACGCCAGCAAAGGTTCTGCTTTAAGAGAGGGATAGGGTTTAGACTGATAAGTACAAACCAGGCAACATCTTGTACACCCATAAACAAGTAGCCCCCATCATACTGAATCTTATCTTGAATATACAAAGGTCAAGACCTTGGTCTTGGGAAATAAATGTTATGTTGTTTTTTTAAGCAAACATCAAAGGAACAGTGTACAGTATTTTGTTACAGTAACCTGAATGGACCAGAACAATGTTTTCTGTGGCTGCATTATGGGGAAAATAAAGTGATGCCTGTACCATTTGAAAATGTAGCCAGTGTATTAAAAGAAAAAAAAAAATCATCCACTCTGCACTTAATCTCTTTGTATTTGTGGCATGGCCAGTGTTTATCTGGAAACCAGCTCAAGACTTTCCTAGACCATTTTTAAATGGATGTTTAGTCCTGAGCCATGGGTGACATTATTGAGGTGCTTTGTTTTTCTACCCAAACATACCATGGCCTTTCAATTCTGTATGTGAAGAAAGAACCCTTCAACAGCACCAGACAAATAATGTCCTTGAACTATTGTTTTCATGAGTTTTGAGTATCAGAAGGTGAGAACCACCAGGCCCAGCTTAAACCTCCTTTGGCACTCTTGTCAAGATAGCTCAAGACTTTCCTAGACCTTTTTAAATGGGCAAGCTAGCAGAAAGGCTTTGCTACACCCGGGCAAGCTAGCAGAGAGCTAGGACAAGCCACCCTCTGTCCTCCCTTACTAGGGATGTAGGTGCTCAGCACTGAAGCATAGTCGTGAAGATAAATGGGAGGCTGGCTTCCTTACACATTGCAGAGTTTATAATTTTTTATGGAGTTTGCAGTAGTTTATTTTGAATGGAAAAAAATCTTATTTAAAACCCTTTTTTATATCACTTGCCATCTTGTTTATGGAGAACTTTGAAACAATGGTTTATATTTATAGGGAAGATAAGCAGCCCACAATTACTCTTGGAGCATGGTAGTATTTGTGGAACAGAACATGGAGTTTTTTTGTATAAAATGCCTAGTGTATATATACTCTCTGGTTCCTAAGTGTATAAATATTTTAACCTAAAACCCTACCACCAGCTTTTCTTTTGAGATTGGGTCTTGTATAGCACAGACTCAGACTTAGGATCCCCATGCCTCACTTTCATGAATGCTGAGATGAGAGAGAGGAGTGTGCCACCATACCTGGCTCCCAGGTATTCTGTTGAAGCGGTCCTCATTTAGTTGATTGATGCCCTTGGTTTACATGCTAGGTGATCTATGATAGGACAGAATACGTCTTCTGAAAGCTGATTCTCATGAAGTAGATAAGTATTCAATAGTTGTGCTGTTTACTAAATTACCTACCACAAAATGCACCAAAACCTAGATGAGCTGTATGCCAGTGTTGATGAGTTTTTCATAAATAGAGTTGTTGATATACTCTGAATTTGTGCAATACTGTGTGTAGAGATTGCATTATCAATTAAAAACTATGGCCTCTTTGTGATTCTAAATAAATAAATAAGGAATGGGAAGAATGTTCAGTGCTTAAAGACACTTGTTTGCAAAGCCTGCTGGCCTAGGTTCAATTCCAAGCCCCCCATGTAAACTAGATACAGGAAAAAAATACAAGTGTTTACTTACAGAAGCAAGAGGCCCTGGCATATCCACACACACACAAATAATTGTTAAGAAAATTAGATTGAAGCTGGGCATGGTGGCCCACGCCTTTAACCTTAGCACTTGGGAGGCTGAGATAGGATGGATCTCCATGAGTTGGAGGCAAGCCTGGGTGAGAGTGACACCATGCCTTAAAAAGAAAAGAAAAAAAAATAGATTGAGCATAGTTGAGAGAAGAATTAATAAATGGAAGGCAAATCAGAAGAATATCTATTCTAAAATATGGAAAGACCAGGGATGAGAAATACAGAACACAGTACTATGCACACTGACAGTTGTAATTGGATTCCCAGAAGACAGAAAATGGGATTAATTTATTTGTAATTATAATGGCCAGTTTGGGGCTGGGGAGGTGGCTCAGCACTTAAAGGTGCTTGCTTGCAAAAGACTGCTGGCCCAGGTTCAATTTCCTAGTGTCCATGTCAAATCTGATGGGAGTAGCACATGCATCTGTGATCCCAATGCCTCCTAGGACAATAGGAGGAGGAGACAAGAAAATCCAAAGCTCATAGGTTTCCCCACACACACACACATATTAATTAATAAAAAACAAATGGATGGGCTGTAGAGATGGCTTGGCGGTTAAGGCGCCTGCCTGCCAAGCCTAAGAATGCCCATTCGATTCTCCAGGTCTCATGTTTAGCCAGATGCAAGTGATGCAAGGGCACAATGCCACATTTGCCCACAAGGGGGCGCACATGTCTGGAGTTTGTTCACAGTGGCTGAGAGGCCACTAGTGCACCCATTCTCTCCCTCTCTCTCTCTCTCTCAAAAAGAAAAAAAATGGATAAGCCAGGCACAGTGGCCTTTAATCCCAGCACTCAGGAGGCAGAGGTAGGAAGGTCACCATGAGTTCAAGGCCACCCTGAGAATACAGAGTGAATTCCAGGTCAGCCAGGGCTAGAGTGAGACCCTACCTCGAATCACCCCCAATAAAAAAGGATAGTTTCCCAAATCATATAAGAAGATATCCAGCCACAAGTGAAGACCAGCAGCTCTCCAGTAATCCTCCAGGCCTTCAGTGCCAGATTGGGACTGCTGAAACTCCAGCCTCATGAACTGAGCAGCTACCAGATTCCCTGGCTGTCCAACCTGCAGCCATTGGACTGTCTATATCCTGTAAGCTAATCCAATAAATCCCCTTATAATGCCATAAAGAAGAAAAAGTATCCAGCCACAGATTCAAGAAGTGCTAGGAGTCTCAAACAGAGATCCATACCTCAGCAGCCTGGGGAAGAGCATAGGTAGGAGGGCCCCACCATTTCCTGGGATACTGTCCTGAGTCCAGGCTTCCGGTACTTTGAGCATAGCCTTGACAGGAAGGGTTTTTTCCACCTTGGACCTGTGAAGAAGGGCATATGTGTGTTGTGTCCCAGGGACAGTGATACCCATATTGTCACTGAGCAAAGGAGGCTCTGAAAAGGCCAAAATACACCATGACCCTACTGGTCATAACTCCATTGAATTCCCACAAGGATTCAGATAGTGTAACACTCCCAGAGGGCTGTGGATACCCTTGTTCTGATGCAATTGTTAGTGAACAACCTAGACAGTTTATTCTGTGTCCAGTTGAAAGTGGTGACTAGGGGACAGACAAATGAAGGCTTACAGGAGCCTATAGTTGGTTGAAAAGTAGGTTCTGAGATACTGTGTGGTAGTGTTCTGGCTTCTTCTGGAAGCCTGGGTCATGGGCAAGTCATTTGACTGCAGAAATTGTTGTATACCTCAAGCTGAGATAGGCAAAGAGCAGCTGAGTGGAAGACCTCTAGGAAGAATGCAAAGTCCTTCACATGGTCCCTAAGGGTTGGGAGGATGCTGGGAAACTCTCAGGCTGTGCAGTGGGGCCAGACTCACCTCTGCCAATAACTTCCTGTCCATTCTTCAACCAGGACCTCCTCACTGCGATGGAACTCGGGTAACAAGGAGCGTATGCTCATCAAAGTGGCTGACCGTGAGCCCAGCTTCCTTGCCCCCCAAGGCAATGGCTACCCCTCCGATGGACAGCCTGGAGGCCGCCCCCGCAGACCCTCTGGCAGCCAACACTCACCCAACCTGCAGACCTTTGCCCCTGACCCTGAGGGCACTGTCTTCTTTCCAGAAAGGCGGCCCTCACCCTTCTTGAGAAGGTCTGAGCTCTCCGGGAGCTGTTCGCCGCTGCTAGTGCAGCCCCGAAAGCCCTCCAGTGATTCACAACCCTCCTCCCCCCGCTACGGCTATGAGCCCCCACTGTATGAGGAGCCTCCTGTAGAATACCAGGCTCCTATTTATGATGAGCCCCCCATGGATGTGCAGTTTGAGGCCAGTAGCCCGTACCATACTGGCTCACCACAGAGATCACCAGGCCGCAAGAACCGTCCATTCCTGCAGGCTACCAAACAGACCCCAACCTCCCCCTGCCAGCAGCTGGTGCACACCAAGCAGAAGTGCCCAGAGCGCTTCTTGAGCTTGGAGTACAGCCCTGTGGGCAAGGAGTATGTTCGGCAGCTGGTATACGTGGAGCAGGCAGGTTCTAGCCCCAAACTTCGAACTGGGCCCAGGCACAAGTATACACCCAACCCAGGTGGTGGCTCCTACTCCCTGCAGCCTAGCCCCTGCCTGCTGAGGGACCAGCGCCTGGGGGTTAGGTCTGGAGACTACAGCACCATGGAGGGACCTGAGCCACGCCTGGGTCAGCCACCCACACCACTCCCCCAAGCCCAAGAGGATGCCATGTCTTGGTCCAGCCAGCAGGATACCATGTCTTCCACAGGATACTCCCCAGGTACACGCAAAAGGAAAAGCAGAAAGCCCTCTTTGTGCCAAGTCCCCAGCACCTCCTCCACTGATGGCCCTGGGGACCTGCTGGGTGAGCAGCCCCTGACTGAAGAGCACTCCCCATGCGGGTCCAGCTTTTCCCCAATGAAGGCTGATGTAGACCTGGTGCGGGGCACAACTGAGCCCTTCCTGGCACAGGCCCGACTGGCCTGGGAAGCACAACAGGCCCACTTCCACATGAAGCAAAGAGGCAGCTGGGATTCCCAGCAAGATGGCTCTGGATATGAGAGTGATGGTGCCGTGCCCCTGCCCATGCCTGGGCCTGTGGTACGAGCCTTCAGTGAGGATGAGGCACTGGCGCAGCAGGACAGCAAGCACTGGAAGCGGAGTACCTTTGAAAAGCTTGGTTTCCCCCAGATCCTGCTAGAGAAGAGCATTTCTGTGCAGACCAACCTGGCATCACCGGAGCCTTACCTTCACCCCTCCCAGGTGAGGGGTACATGGTAGGGTGGATGGGGCCCCTGGGCCCATCAGACTTCAGGCATGAAGGTCAATATGGGGCAGAGTGGGGCCTGGTTGTGCCTGGCATCTATTATGTGCATATAGTAGTTGGAGATTTTAGAGCCTGGGCCTCAAAGCCCCATTCACTAGTTGGCAGTAAGGGCACAGGTGTGGAATGCCATACCGAGACCTCCACCAGATATGGCTATGAAGACCCTCAATGTGGGCTTCTTCAGCCTTGGGCTGTCTGCGGGCTAGAGGCTGTGTCCTAACTCCAAGCCACAGAACGATGATATCATAGCAATTGAGGTAACTGAGGCATCCCTGAAAAACTGGGGAGGTGGAGAATCAGGTGGTCTGTGGTGGTCTCAAAGCTGTCACCAGGTGAGATGCTCTGAGTAGGAAGAGCTGCTGCTGAGGCAGTGGCCTGGGTATTCCCAGGTGTCACAGCCATAGCTAAAGCCAAAGCCAAGACCTGTCCTTTCATGTCCTTCCCATGTGGTACCAAGACCACGTGTCATTCAGTCCCTGCAGATTTTGCCTGCACTTCTGTCCAGCAGCTTGGTGCCTCAGTGTACATGCCCACAGATCCTCCCTCCACAGACCACCAGATCCCAGGGTCTTGGCCCTAATGTCTGTCCTTTTCACACGTGTTTCCTGACCCCACCATTTCATGCTGGTTTGCTGCAGCCCAGGAAAACAATGTGGATGGTGGCTTGCACCTGTGCATAGGCATCCTGGAGGTGGTGTGGCAGATACAACTTCACCTTGCTGGGGAAGGCCTTGGTGAACACGAGGCAGTCACTGTTCAGGGTCCTCCATGCTTCCTTAGACCCTCCACAGGCTGGAGAACCCATAAGCTGCTTCCAGTCAGTGTTGCTGTTCACTAATTGTAAACACGGGAGAAAACCAGGACAGATGGAAGAGGCAACCTTGGGAAACGCAGAATGAACCATCCCTAACAGGGACCTTTGGTCACATAGGCAAGGTAGAGGCCTATAGTTTTGAACCCTGGGCAAATACTTGAAGAGCCTCTTTGGGTCTCCCATCCCTGGTCAGCACTGGGGTCACAAGGTCACACAAAGGTGGGGTTAGTAGCTTTGCCTGTGGGAGTTGGGTTGCTAGCATTCCTTAGAAGTAGCAGGATGAGTCAGAGTCCCTCCCCCCTCCCCCATACCCACAGTTGATTTACCTGGGTACCTGAGAGCAAGGCTATTACTTGACCACTCCACCCTTGGCTTCTTGGCCAAGCACCTCCTTGGGGCTATAGTCCAGCTGGATCTGGCTGCATCCTGATGGCCCAGTCCCATTTGTTCTTCCCAGTCTGAGGACCTTGGTGCCTGCGCCCAGTTTGAGAGCAGCCGGCAGAACCGCAGCGCACTGCCCAGTTCCAGCTGTGTCTTCCCCACCTTCACATTGCGCAAGCCTTCCTCGGAGACAGACATCGAGAACTGGGCCTCCAAGCACTTCAACAAGCACACTCAGGGCCTCTTCCGGCGGAAGGTGTCCATAGCTAATATGCTGGCCTGGAGCAGTGAATCCATCAAGAAGCCCATGATCGTGACCAATGACCGGCATGTGAAGAAGGAAGCCTGCGAGATCTTCAAGCTGATCCAGATGTATATGGGTGATAGGAGGGCCAAGGCAGACCCACTGCATGTGGCCCTGGAGATTGCCACCAAAGGCTGGAGTGCACAGGGCCTGCGTGATGAGTTATATATTCAACTGTGTCGGCAGACCACTGAGAACTTCCGCCTAGAGAGCCTGGCCCGTGGCTGGGAGCTCATGGCCATCTGTCTGGCCTTCTTCCCACCCACACCCAAGTTCCACTCCTACCTAGAGGGCTATATCTACCGGCATATGGATCCTGTTAACGATACCAAAGGTAAGGCCCAACATGTGGGACCCTTAGCAGCCAGCTCTGCTGCAACTGAGGTAAGAGCCATGGAAAGGGCTCCTGGCCATGCTGGGTGGCACTGGAAACTTTCTCAGTAACCACACAGCAGGGCCACCTCCAAGAAGATTCATAGCCCCCTGAAAGGCCAAACAACCCAGTTTTTGCTGAGATATGGGCATCTCAGAGAGCCACATCAGTGCTCAGAGAAGAGCCCAGGCAGGCCTGGCAAAGATGACACATCACCTTGTGTCTTATCAGGTGGTTTCCATTCTTCTCTAAGTCCGTTGTGGCCAGTTGTCCTCTCTGACAAGGGTAGACCCTTACACTCTTGCTGCATTCAAGTTCTGTTTCTCTGTGGGAAGAGAAACTACCCAGAGAGGCTCAGGCCATCTGTTCTAGGTAGAGTCCTGGCTGAAGACCTGAGAAGGAAGGAACATGGTGACCACAGTGTGTTGGCAAAACCCCAACCCCATGGACTCATCATGGAATCCAGCCAGCTGCAGGGCACCATGAACTGCAAGACTCAAAGTGTCAGAAAGTGTTGCCTACATAGGTAGCTACTTGTTGATGGCTTCCAGGGGCCAAGTACGAGGTCCTCAGAAGTGATACGTTCTATCTATCAGGAACCAAGCTATGGTTCTGTCAGTGAGGCAGCCAACCTGAGCCAATGGGCTAGTCAAAGTGAGCACAGGGCAGAACCATAGGCAGCTGTGTATAGCAGACCTTTCTGTACCCCAACGGATGTGAACACTTGTAGGACCCAACCACAACTGAGACGTAGATGTATGCACACATGTTCAGATGCACATATACATACACGCCAGGTCAGACCTGCCATCGTTACTCCCTGAGAGGGAGAGAGTCCAACTTGGACTGTTCCAGTCTTGGCTTCAGCAAAAACAGGTCTTGGCCCAGGCCTCTAGGCCTTGTCCCCGGTAGGTGTGGAGAAAGCAATTTTCATGCTGCCTTGGGGTTACTGTGTGCACATGTGAACAGGACAGAGATGCATAGGCAGGGGTGGGCTCCTGGGGAAGATATGTCAGGCATAAAAACCATGCAACACCTCAGCCACTTGTGGAGGAAAGCCATGTAATTTAGAAGCCATGTATGTCCCAGGCATGAACTTTTTGGTATGGATCCCAGCAGATACATAGCCAGGTGTGGTGGTATGTGCCTTTAATCCCAGCACTTGGGAGGCATCACTTAGGATCACTGTGAGTTCGAGGCCACCCTGAGACTACATAGTTAATTCCAGGTTACCCTGGGCTAGAGTGAAACCCTACCTCAAAAAAAAAAAAAAAAAAAAAAAAGTAAAGAAAAAGAAAAGAAAAGGAAGGAAGGGAGGGAGGGAGGGAAAGAGAGAGAGAGAAAAGGAGATCCCAGAACTTGACACATGGCCTATGCTCTCACCTCTACATCAAGGGACAAAGCCAGGTTCTAAATAGCCTGGGGCTGGTACTGTGGACTCAGGAACCCTATTCCCTGGTCTTCTTAGTTTTTTTTCTAGGAGCAGGGGATTCCTTGAGCTGTGTTCATGTTGGCCTCATTGGTCTTCTCCTTGACCTCTTCCAATGTATTTGAGCTAGAAATTTCAGCTGTGAACATGAATCTCTACTGATTAGCACAAGGTCCATAGTAAGCACCACTGAGGAAGTGAGAAAGTAAAAAGGTTGAGTGGGCAAAAGTGTAGCTGGACCATTCCTACCAGCAAGGGCTTCCCAGGAAAGTTTGTACTCTGTGCCTCTGTAGGGCCTCCTAAGATACTGCCCCTCACATAGAACTATGTGTGGGCTTATACTCATGGTTTCTAGACTTGCACAAAAGAGGAAAACGGATTCAGTCTGGGAGCAGTGGCTTCACAGCACCCTATTTCTGGCCTATAAGTTGTTAAATCACTATATGGGGCCCAGTGTTGGACTGGAGCTCTCTGTGGTTCCATCAGCATGCGTCTTGCATCCAGGCTGTGGAGCCTGGGCTTCCTTCACAGCCAGAACCCTGCTTCTAGCCCCATGTTGCCACAGGTTTGCTTGTCTGCAGCTCTGATTGGGCTTGAGCTCAGAAGAGAGATGTCTATACATCAGGTAGTTACCCCTTCTTCTACAAGCCTTGTGTTCCCTCCAGCCAGCTTACTGTCCCTGGGAGGTACATCTTTCACATACAGGCAGCATTGTTCAAGAGCATGAGTCCTCGCCAGGTGTGGTGGTCCATGTGTCTTATGCCAGTACTTGGGAGGCCGAAGAAGGAGGATTTTAGTGAGTTTGAGGCCAGCCTACTCTATATAGTGATCTCCAGGCAAGGCCAACCAAAGCTTTGTAGTGAAACCCTGTCTGAGAAAAATAAAATGAAGAACATAGCATGGGTCTTGGTTGCTTGTGGTCAGGAAGACGGACCTCCAGAAAACCAACTGGCCTGCTGCATGGTACTTAGAGAAAAGAACTGCAGCTAAGAGGTAGGGAACACCAGCATGTAAGGGACTTCTCCCATGTGTTCACCACTCTAGGACAAGGGCACCATGAAGATTGGCTTTATACATGAATGTAGCACTTTTGTACCAGACACCAACAGCCATTTCCCAGTTGTCCCCCAGGGTCCATATAAGCAGGTTAGTCTAGACATTGAGGGGTGCTTGGCATTGCATACAAGTGGCACAAAAGAGCACTGTGAAGAAGTCCCTGGGAAAGCCACTTCATGTTTTCAAAAAGACTTCCCAGTTTCCAGCTAAATACGCTGGGTATGGTGGTACATGGTGCTAAGTCTTGCTTTCAGGAAGATCATGAGTTTATGGTCAACTTCAGCTATACAATGAGACACTGTCTCAAAAATCAAGGGGCTGAGGAGGGGCTTAGTGTAGAAGAGCACTTGCTTTGCTTGCTAAGTTCAATCCCCAGCACCCATGTAAAAAGCCAGATGTGGCTGAGAATGCCTATAAACCCAGCACTAAGGCAGGCAGAAACTAGAGGGTGTTGCTGGTCAAGCTCCAGGTCCAGCAAAACAGTGCACCTCAGGGAAATAAGGCAGAAGAGTGACAGAGGAGGACAACCAATGTTCACCTCTGGCCTCTGCATACATATGCTTGGGATATGTGCATCTGCACACATGTGCATATATCACACACACCAAAAAAGGGGAAGAAGCTGAGCGTGGTGGCACATGCCTTTAATCCCAGCACTTGGGAGGCAGAGGTAGGAGGATCACCATGAGTTCGAGGCCACCCTGAGACTACATAGTGAATTCCAGGTCAGCCTGGACTAGAGTGAGACCCTACCTCAAAAAAAACCAAAAAAAAAAAAAAAAAGCGGGGGGAGAGTAGGTTGAATATCTGCAGTTCCTTCCACTCCACTTTGAACTCACTAATAGTAAAGGAGGGTGTGGGTGTGGGTGTGCATGTGGTATATGCATGTGTATGTGTGTAGATGCACACACCCCATGTGCACACATGTAGAGACCAGAGGAGGATGTTGGATATCCTTTTGAAATCTCACTGAACCTGGAGCTTGGTGTTTTTCAGTTAGACTGGCTGACCATGGAGCCTCAACAGTCCTCTTGTCTCTTCCCACCTTATCATTGAGTTTATATGCATGCATGGCCATACCCAACTTTTTAAAAATATTTTTTGTTAATTCTATTTTTTTAGCAGGGGGATTTTGCATCATGTTTATTTATTTATTTTTTACTTATTTATTTATTTTTATTTATTTATTTATTTAAGAGCAACAGACAGAGAGAGAAAGAGGCAGACAGATTGTGAGAGAATGGGAACGCCAGGGCCTCCAGCCACTGCAAACAAATTCCAGATGCATGCGCCACCTTGTGCATCTGGCTTACATGGGTCCTGGGGAATCAAGCCTTGAACTGGGGTCCTTAGGCTTCACAGGCAAGTGCTTAACCACTAAACCATCTCTCCAGGCCCCTAAAAATATTTATTTATTTATTTATGTGTGTGTGAGAGGGAAGGAGAGAGAATGGGCATACCAGGGCCTCTTACTATTGCAAACAAAATCCAGATGTATGTGCCACTTTGCGCATCTGGCTTTACATTGGGTACTGGAGAATTGAACCTAGTCCAGGAAGCTTTGCAAGCCTCTGAACCACTGAGCAATCTTCCCAGTACCACATCTGACTTTTTACATGGATGGTGTAGATAGAATTCAGTTCCTTATGCTTGCACAGCAAACACTTTTTCCTGCTGAGCCATCTTCCTCAGCTCCAATAAAGGATTTTTTTTTTTTCAGGCAGGGTCTCGCTCTAGCCCAGGCTGACCTGGAATTCACTATGTAGTCTCAGGGTGGCCTCAAACTCATGGTGATCCTCCTACCTCTGACTCCTGAGTGCTGGGATTAAAGGCATGTGCCACCATGTCTGGCTAAATAAAGGAATTTTTAAAAGGCAAAAAGCCCTACCAAAGACAATATGGCAGCTCCTCAAAATTTTAGGAATAGAATTGCCAAGTGTCAGCAATTCTACCTGTAGTTCTCTACTAAAAAAAATTTAGTAATAATAATTATTATTACTGGAGTGGAGAGATGGCTTAGTGGTTAAGGTTAAGGCCTGTGAAGCCTAAGGACCCATGTTCAACTCTCCAGATCCCATGTTAGCCAGACGCACAGAGGTGAGGCAAGTGCAAGGTCACACATGCCCACTAGGTGGCACAAGCATCTGGAGTTCAATTGTAGTGACTGAGATCCTAGCATGGCAGTTCTCTTTCTCTCTCTAAATAAATAAATAATAATTTCCAGGTGTGGTAGCACACACCTTTAATCCCAACACTTGAGAGGCAGAGGTAGGATGAACGCTATGAGTTCAAAGTCAGCCTGGGCTAGAGTGAGATCTTACCTTGAACAAACCAAAAAAATGTTTTTTAATGAGAGCAGGGGCTGCAATAGGTGTCTCTCCACTGGGTCCACAAAAGCAAATTCACAGTGGCCTGAGTAGAAGTGTCCACCACCATGTGAGTGGATAAGTAAAACATGGTGTATACGATGTATAGTTAAAATAGGACATTATTCAGCCTTTAAAAGAAAATTCTGTTAACACAGTTTATAAGATGGATGAGCCTTGAGGATGTCATGCTAAGCAAAAAGCCATAGGAAAAGATCTGAAAAATAAAATAAGAAGTCAGGTGTGGTGACGCACGCCTTTAATCCCAGCACTCAGGAGGCTGAGGTAGGAGGATCATTGTGCGTTTGAGTTCAGCCTGAGACTACATAATGAATTCCAGGTCAGCCTGGGTTAGAATAAGATGCTACCTTGAAAAAAATAAATTAAATTAAATTAATAAAAATCAGATACTGCCGGGCGTGGTGGCACATGCCTTTAATCCCAGCACCCAGGAGGCAGAGGTAAAAGGATCGCCATGAGTTCGAGGCCACCCTGAGACTGCACAGTGAATTCCAGGTCAGCCTGGGCTAGAGTGAGATCCTACCTCAAAAAAAAAAAAAAAAAAAAAAAGAAACCATAGTCCTTGGGCATGGTAGCTCATGCCTATAATCTCAGCACATGGGAGGCAGAGATAGGAAGATTGCTAAGAGCTGGGGGCCAATTTGGAACTACAGAGTGTGTTCCAAGTCAGCCTGGGCTAGAGTGAGAGTCTGCCTCAAAAAGATAAAGAAAACACAAAACACAGTCCTTGGTGAAATGGCTAATTTTAGGCTGGTGCAAGGAATATACAACATGTGTCAAAAGTGGCTGGGTTTTGTGGCAGATGCTTGTCTCCTCGGCAGTGATTATGCTGAGGCAGAAAGGTCTTTTAAGTTTGAGGTCAGCATGAGCTATACAGCAAAACTTTGACTCAAAGATCCAAAGGCTAGGACTGTAGCTCAGTGGCAGATCACTTGCCTAGCGTTCACAAGGCCGTACCTACCCAGCACTGTAAATAACTGAATAAAATGTGTGGAAGTGTATCTAGGCGTGTTATCCTAGCTACTCAAGAACCTAAGGCAGGAGGACTGCAAGGCAAATAAATTCAAGGCCAGCTGTGAGAACTTAATGACATCCTGTCTCAAAAAGTAAAAAGAGGTCTGTATTTGTCAATCAGTGGTAGAATGCTTGCTTAGCACACACAAAGCCCTTTGTTCAATCCCCAGTACTGGCGGGTGGGGGGTAGATAATGGAGACTGTTAAGAGTGTAAGAGCCAACTGAAAGCTTCCAGTAGCAAAACTGGGACAAAGTGAGCAACAGAGCATTCACACTGAATTATAATCCCAAGTATAAAATGAACATCCATAATGCACCCCTTCATTATGACTGACTTCTAGAGAGTATATGAAGAGAAAGAAGGAAAGACATTAATTGCACAGAGCCGAAACCTGACGAGCATGACCTCAGCCAAATGACCAAGGTCAGTGGTGGCAGTAAGCCACTTTGTCAGGAGGAAGCAACCCATTTAGTTGGTGTGAACTAAGTACCAGTTAAAGGCCAAGCCTGCTGCCAACCAAAGGGGTGTGAGCAGCCTGTGCCCAGTGTTGTCCCTATGTTTTCCCATCCACCTCAGTGTGAGGAGACCCATCCCTATGATGAAGTAATGCCAGCAGGGTCCCAGCACCTCATGTTTCACTCAGCCATCAGCTTTATGGGGACAGACCCTAACAGGCCCAGGGGCCTCCTCACCACCAAGTGTGGGAACCACATGAGCAATGGTTTCTGGCTTGTGTCCTGTGGTCCTCACGGTTCTGTTTGCTCCCCAGTGACACAGCACATAAAAGAGCTTCTGGAAAGGAACAGTAAGAAGAAGTCCAAACTGAGAAAGAAACCCAAGCCTTATGTTGAAGAGCCAGATGGTAGGGCCTCTGCAGCCTGGGTGCTGCCTCTGCACCGCTCTGCTCTCCAGCCATGGCCGCCTGGCCTTCTCTTCTCTAACCACTTCTGGGCTGGGGGTGGGGCACTAACCTCAGGCCTGGGGCCTCCCAAGCAAGCACTGGAGGCCTGGGTGCCAACAGGACTCTGGAGAAACTCTGCCTACCCTGCGCCTCTTCTGGTGGTACCAGGACAATTCCCAACTTGGTGGGCAGGGGGCACGAGGACTAGCCTGTGAAGGCCTGAAGTCACCCCCAGGTGAGTGTTTTGGATTAATCCTGGGGTGAGGCTCATAGGTTGTGCCTCCCCAGCCCTGTCCTGCCCTGGGGTAGAGGAGCTAACCTGGCGTTAGCATAGAGTCTCCCCTCTTCTATGATGGGCCTAGCACAGCTTTCCAAATTCTAGTCTCTTCACCCTCCTCCACTAGCATCCTTTCTGCCCTTCTTCTGAGCCCTAGCTCGGGACTACCCTACTCAATCAAGCTCCAGGGGAGGCTAGGCAGAGCTCTCACAATTCAGCTCCTCCCAAGGCCTGTAAGACCTGCTCCTTCCCCAAGAGTTCTGGCCCTCTGGCACCAACTTTGTGCAGGCTTGAGCTGCTTCCACCAAGCTATGGCTCACACCTGTTGGTCTGAAGCTCCTGCTCCACCCCTGCTCTTTGTTCCACGTTTTCCTCTGGAAAGTCCTCAGCTCAAAGCCAGGGGGGCTTTCTGTACATGAAGCGTTCTTAGAACAAACTCTTGGACCAGCAGTAGGCTACACTTGGATGTGTCCTCACCTGGGACTTCCCTACCATAAGTTATCTTCTGATCATTCATGGGGACAGCAACAAAAGGAGTTCTGAGCTCCTGCCTGGACTGACTATTGGTGGCCTGAGAGCTAGCTAGCCATCTGTTAGTCATTCCTGTGGCTATTACTGTGGGCCTGGGCAAGGCACTGAAGGCCTTAAGTGTGTCAGGGAGCAGGGTCTGGATCCCTGCCACAGTACCAAAGATCCTGGAGAACTGCTCCTGTTAGCCCTCAGTTAGTAACCATTTCCCCACCACAAAACTGTTGGCCTGCAGCCTGATAGATGGAAGTGCTGGCCAAGGTTCAGGCAGAGAGCAGATGAGCCTAGCAAGGCCAGATTGGGGGGCCAAAGTAAAACATATCATACAAATGTAGTAGTCTTCCCTGCACTGGCTATCAGCACTGCCTGGTCCACTCTGAACACTAGCACAGAGCAGAAGTCACAGCAGCACCCCAGACCTCAGAGTGCAGCAGCCATCTTCCACAGCCATGACAGCAGCCATTCACAAGCACCCATGAGACGGGTATTGCCTGTCTCTACCCTACAGAAGAAGAAACTGAGGCATAGAGAAGCTTCTCGTGTCCCCATCACAAGATGACAGGTTGTTCTGGTCTCAAGCAGGTTTCATCTGAAGACCTTTATGTTTTCCCACAGGGCAGCCTTGAGTGGAATGTCAAAGTCTATCTACCCACAGGACAGGAAGCATCAGGTTCAACTCCTTCCTGTGCTCTCAGACCTTGCCTGCTAAGTGAGCACATGTCCAAGCTGCTGAGTTGAGCCAGGCCAGGGAAGAAGCACCCTTTGCTTCTCTAGGCTCTGAGTGAGGGTGTGGCCTGGGTCACCTTGGCTTCAACATCTGAGATAGTTTTGTTTTAATTTTGATTAAAGAGCCCCCTTACAGATGTGATGATAAAACTTTTATGATAACTAAAAATGAAAATGTTCTCAGGGTCTAAACATTCCTGTGTTTTTCAAATTGGGGCTCAAGGACCCTCATGTCGTTTGATCTCCACAAGAAGCTGTTTCCTTTCAAAGGCAAAAGTGCTCCCATTTGAGACCCTGGTTCTACATACCTCCTTCACCAGCAGGCATGGGGACAGCCAGGGTAGTGCCTTCCAAAGGAGGACTGTCCAGTGCTTGGGAGCGCACTGCTCTAGCTGGTGGATGGTATCCCTGACACTTCTTGGTGTGTTCTGTCATCTGCCTACCTCATTCTGCTGGGCCCAGGTGGGTGTCACATCCCAGACCTCCAGGGAAGGGTACTGTTTCCCCCTCACACTGTGCCCAGCCTGTCTACTGCCTACCAACTCTCTGGGACCACCAGCTCTGCAGAAACTGAATTCCAGAAAGCTCCTCCCTTAAGAGGAGGCCAGTTTGCTATGATCTTGCCCTCCAGTGACACACTCGCATCTCCTCTATGCTGTACTCTTCCACTGATGGTCAGGCCTTGGACTTCCCTCTCCTTGACTCCCCTCCCCCCATCCCACTCTTAATATGGGCCTGGACTGGCCAGAGTGAATATTAGGGCTGCTGGAGAGCTAAGCCTGCCCCAGCATTGGCCCAAGGTGCTGGGTGCCTCATCCAAGGACTTCCCTGGAGCTAGGGAGGGCCACAGGGCTCCCTTTGACCAGCCAATGAATGCGGTTTAGAGGCCTTAGGCCTCAGAGAGTGCCCTGTGTTGCTTGTGACTCCTTAGAGGAAAGCAGCTTTGTTTCTAACCTACTGTTTCTGTATGGACTTAGAAGGAATGGGTGGGTGGAAGAGGTTTCTGGCATAGACACTGGGGGTGGGGAAGTACCCCTCACTTTCTACTTTGATCTGTGCTCTAAAGGACAGTGCCTAGGAGACAGTAATGGCTGCTCAGGAGTGGGTGAGAGCTGATAAGGCTGACCATACCCCAGGGCCCTGCAACAGCTGCCTGTCTCAACCCCTATATCCCATCTGTCCACACCAGGCTAACTGGCACCCTTTCTTTTCCAGGGGTGGCAATAAGCACCTATGCCAAGTACTGTTACCACAAGCTACAGAAGGCAGCCCTGACTGGGGCCAAGAAGGTACAAGTGCTTCTTGGAGAAACAAGGCAGGGCAGACAGTTCTAAGCCTGCTGGGGAAAATCGCTGTCTGGCAGAGTTGCCCAGAGCTCACCTCAATGGCTAGGAAGGAAGGTCTCAGGAGATCCTTCCTGTGCTCTTCCATACTGACTGCCTTTCCCCTTAGAGGGCTCCTGATCATGCTCAGATCTCCAGATGAGAAGCAATGCAAACAAAGGGTTGCATGGACTAGGACTTTAGTGAGGTGATCCTATGGCTGGCCATGCCCGTCCACCCTGGAGACCACAGGAGCAGCATCCTGGCTGCACTGACTCCATAAGAACCACAGCTGGCATAGTGAGATGCAAGGGGTCAGGCATAGGCACAGACATGAGATCATCCTATGGAAGGGACTCTGACCCCTGACCGGCATGGGTAACACGGTTGGCCCAGAAAGCCACCTGACATTACAGTCTTGGGAGTCCAGCCCCCATATCTGAGTCAGGTCAGGCACTTCCTCCTGTATCCTGCACCCCGCTTCATCCCTCCCTGCTGTACTTCCTCTAGAGGACAGCAAAGAACTGCTGGACTTTCTTGCCTTTGACCCTCCACTCTGCAACCCACTTTCATCAGGAAATTCTTTGGGCCCCCAAGCACCTGTCCCAGAGTCTGGCCTCCCTCCTGTTTCCTCTTTGTTCCAATGTGCTGCCTCAGCCACATTAGCCTCTCAGCAGGGTTCTCAGCTCCAGCAGTCACTCTTCCAGATGCATTACAGATTAGTTGTTCTGGCCTCACCTGTGGTTTCTGACACTCCAGTCTGCCCCATCCAGGACTTCCACTTTCCTGCATGACTGTGGTTTTCAGTGTTAAGGTGGGAGTACCCCTCGGTAACTCGGGCCAGGGTCAGGGCCAGAACAGGACCTGAATGTTGGGCTGTTTTCACAGGGGCTGAAAAAGCCCAACGTGGAGGAGATCCGTCATGCCAAGAATGCTGTATTCAGCCCATCCATGTTTGGCAGTGCACTGCAGGAGGTTATGAGCATGCAAAAGGAGCGCTACCCTGACCGGCAGCTGCCCTGGGTTCAGACAAGGCTCTCTGAGGAAGTACTGGCACTCAACGGTGACCAGACTGAGGGCATCTTCAGGTGACATGCCAACCCCAGCCCTGGGTTGGGGGGCAAGTTCTGTGTCCAACATGTCTGTCAGTATGGACCATTAAGTCTCAGGACTACATGTCCTACTTCTATGCCAGCGTAAAGCCTACAGGGCAGAGTCCCCATCCATAGGAGGCAAATCCACTAGGTTATCCTACACAACAGCAGCATGGCTAGCAAGAGATGACCATCAGGAGTCCAGAAGTGCTTGGACACTAGGAGGGTCAGGGTCTACAAAGAGAGCCCCAGAGAAAATTCAGCTGGCCAGGTCGCTCATTAGCTGTGGCTCATCATCCTCGAGTGTGAATAGGATGTGATAGCCCTTGCCCTGAAGGTAACATTTGCCCAATGTGCCAACCAGTGTTGTTACTCACTGTTAGGACCAGATACCCTAGAAGCAGAGTTATTAGGGAAAGCAAGACTTGAAAGTTTGGGCCTTAGTGGTGTGCAGAGGGAGCTATACAGGGAAGTCAGCAGAGGGTCTAGAAAGGGACAGTAGCCGCAGGGGGAAATCCCACACTACTGACTCAAGTACATAGGATAGGACCTCAGAAGAGAGCAACAAGCCCAGAGTCATCTCACCTCATGATAAGGGGGAATTGGTGGTGGAACCTTGAAACTGCACCACTCACCTCCAGGAGAAGGGCAGGATGAGCTCCTCCAGTCTGAGATCTGCCCTGTGCTCCCCAGGGTTCCTGGGGACATTGATGAAGTGAATGCCCTGAAGCTGCAGGTGGATCAGTGGAAAGTTCCTACAGGCTTGGAGGACCCCCATGTTCCCGGTGAGCCCCCAATGTATTCAACAGCAGGGCAGGGTTGGCCCAGTCTGTGAGGTCTCAGAGGGTCTCTGGACACTGGCCTGCATGTACAGCCCCACTGTGTATGTAAATGGCCATTCAGGTCTCTGTACACTCACCCCTCCCGGAATCATTTTGTCCTGTCCAAGAGTGCTGTGGCTGCATTTCCTTATCCTCCTTTGTTGGGGTTCACCCCAAAAGAAAAACCCAGTGTTCTAGAGGAACCTGGGTTCAGTCCCTCCAGAGCAACTCAGCCTGTACCTCTTTACCCAAGAGTATTAGGCAGCTCTTGCAGCATACCCTCCTGAGAAATTCTGTTTTATAGTCGCTGTGGGCACACCCCCAATCCTCCAAGTTTGTGCCCTGGTCCTTGGGTAGTGAGTGTCTCTGGAGTTTGGGGTCAGTCTGAACAACTTTGGCCAAGCAGACCCTCCCCAGCCGGCCCCTTCTTGCCCCATGTCCCTGATATGGCCCCGGGGGGGTGATGCTTGGCTCAGGGGCTCCTAGGGCAAGCCCACCTGAGCTAAGCCTGCCTTCAGCTTCGCTGCTGAAGCTGTGGTACCGGGAGCTGGAGGAGCCTCTGATACCCCACGAGTTCTATGAACAATGCATTGCGCACTATGAGAGCCCGGAGGCTGCCGTGGCCGTGGTGCACGCTCTACCGCGCATCAATCGCATGGTGCTGTGCTACCTCATCCGCTTCCTCCAGGTATGGTCACTCATCCCCTCCACGCCCACCCACCTTCAACCCAATCTCTCGTATCCCGCTTTAGCCGCTCCTATTCTCCACTACACATAGGTGTTCGTGCAGCCAGCTAACGTGGCCATTACCAAGATGGACGTCAGCAACCTAGCCATGGTGATGGCACCCAACTGCTTGCGCTGCCAGTCGGATGACCCACGCGTCATCTTCGAGAACACGCGCAAGGAAATGTCTTTCCTGCGCGTGCTTATTCAACATCTAGATACCAGCTTCATGGAGGGCGTGCTATAGCACGCACACAGGCCGCAGACGTGGGCTGGGGCGGCGCACGGGGAGGGGGGAGGGAAGGCCCCAGCGCAGGGCAGCATGCCAAGCCCCGCCAGACGCCTGCCGCGCCCCAGACTCGCCTGGGAAGAGCAGCGCGCCCCAACTCGTGGCCGGTTCCTGCGGGCACCGACTCGCCCGGCCGGCCGCGGACCAGCCCCGAGAAGTGCCTTCTGTTAACCGGGGCCGAGCGACACTGCCCTCCCGGCCGGCCGAAGCACATGCCGCGCTGCCCTGGGCGGCACAACCTGGACCCACCCCCCCCTCCAGGGTTGTCCTCTTCCTAGATAGTCCCGCTCTGACCTCGTGCTCCAGCTCGAGGGCCTTCAGGAGAGTTGAGGGGCTCTAGAGACCTGCTGTGACCACGAACAGGATTCAACCCCATCGGCTCAGGGTCTGGCAGCTCTCGATTGGCAGGGAGGCCCCAAACCAAAGTCCTCCAGGATGGGGGCAGGGCTAAGCAGGCGTCCTTGGGGTGGGGGTGGGGGGCGAGAGGTCTTGGTTTGTTTGTTTTGTTTTGTTTTTTTGGTGTATCTGAGTCCCTCACCCAGCCCACCTGTGTATAGAGATATCAGTAGAGCGACACATGTTAGAACTAAGTTTATTAAGGACATAGTTTTAACCAGATGCTATTTATCTGAGCTGTCACCGTCCTCTGTGCTGAGCAAGTAAGCACCACCTCCTCTCTGACTTCGCAGCCTCTGACCAAACCCCACGCCCTGGAGGCGAGTGGACGGGACACGGACTCCACCATTTCCATTCTGGAATATAAATTCCAACCGTGGTCATACTTAATTTCTCCCGTTTTATATATATATTTTTTAGAGTTTTTATTTATTATTAAAAACAAAGGCCCCGCCCCGCTGGGGCCCGCGGGCTGCCGGGTCACGCACGCCCACTGACGCATGGACCGAGGCGACAGCGTTTCGTGGGAATAAAGTTCATGTGTACACTCGCGCTGCCTGCGTCTCCACTTCCTCCTGACGCAGGGCAAGGGGAGGGCACAGTTCGGTTACTTCCGGTGGAAGGGAGATCAGGGAGCGCCGAGGGGTCACACGGGTTCCACCGCGGAACCCCAAAGCTTTGAGCTGTATGCTGGGGACGTGGGTTTCCACAGCAACGCCAGCGGGGGAGGTCTGCTTCCGGCGTGGGAGGATGTGGTCCCTGTGCGGTGCACTCCGAGCCCATGCCTTGGCGCGGTCACGCGGAGGTCGGGCCTACAGCGGGGACGGGTCCGTCTCCTACACGCAGGGCCAGAGCCCAGAGCCCCGGACCCGCGAGTATTTCTATTACGTGGATCACCAGGGCCAGGTGGGCCGGGCGCGATACAGGGGAGTCCTAAGGTGCGCGCGGTAGAAGAGTAGGTGTAGAGAGGGGCTGAGGTTAAGGTGGAAGAGGGGCCTGAACGCTGGTCCAAGGATAAGGGGGATCTACGTGGTGTATGAACGCCAGAACCACCCACTCACTGGGCATCACTTGCCCCGCCCTGCCCAGCTGGGAACAAACTATGGCAGAATTCTCGTGACCCAGGGAGACACCTGGAAGTCCGCCCTGCTTTAGAAATCTTGGAGTAGGCCTGGTAGCCTTGGTGCAGAAAGTGCCACATCTGATTAGAAACTAAAAGGGCTGCGGCCTAGGAAGCTAGTGGGCAATGAGGCACCACCAGTGTGCAGAGTAAACTGCAGAGCCCAAGGTTTACCTTCCATGAACCTCCCTGCACAAATTGCTCAGAGACGCAAAAACATCGCACACAACACTGGGCTCAGGCCTTATGATCCATCGCCTGTCATTTCTGTCTGCAGCTTTTCCTGGATGATTCCAAAATGAAGAACTTCATCACCTGCTTCAAAGGTATTGCCAAGCTGCCTTCTTGTGCCCGCCTTCCACCTTTAAGGGCATCCCTCAATTTGTAGGCAGTGCCCGCCTGCACCAGGGCCTGGCGGTCTCCCGCCACTACTCATGGTCCAGAGAGAGGGGCCTGCCTGAGGAGAATGATCCCGGGGCCTTGGACGCCCAGGTTAGTGAACGGTCGCTCCTTTTGCTCCCCTAGACCTGAAGTTCCTGGTTACTTTCTTCTCCCGTTTGAGACCCAACCGCAGTGGACGCTACGAGGCCTCCTTCCCTTTCCTTTCGCTTTGTGGCAGAGAGCGCAATTTCCTGCGCTGTGAGGACCGGCCTGTGGTTTTCACGCACCTGCTGACCACCGACAGCGGGCCCTCGCGCCTCTCCTACTGCGGCGGTGGCGAGTCCCTGACGGTACCCTTCGAGCCGGCGCGCTTGCTGCCCCTGGCGGCCAACGGGCGCCTGTACCACCCGGCTCCAGAGCGCGTGGGCGGCGTGGGCCTGGTGCGCTCTGCCCTCGCCTTCGAGCTCAGCGCCTGCTTTGAGTACGGGCCAGACTCGCCCGCGCTGCCCTCGCACGTGCGCTGGCAAGGCAGCCGCCTTGCTCTCACTATGGACCTGGCTCCGCTGCTACCTGCTTCGTTGCCGCCCTGAGCCACGGGCTGGGGCGGGGCGGGGAGGGGGAGGATGGCATGAGCAACCCCAGCATCCCCTGGCAAACAGGCTAGGTTAGCGCTGTCCAAGGTGCTGCCACGACATTAGCTGTCTGTGGGTCTCTACCCCCTCTCCTCTTACACCAGCCGGGCGTTGTAGCGATTGGCCCAGGCTCGCTACGTCAGTCCCCGTGCAGCGGGCGCAACCTGCACGGGTGGCTGTGCGCGTGCGCGCCCCGTCCCCCTCCCCCGCTACTTCTCCAGCCCGTCAGCCACGGGCACAGCAGGGAGTCGCCGCCGGAGTGTCAGGTGAGGGGGCGTTTTGCCCAAGGTCACCGGGCCTGGGGGCGGGATCCGGGACCATCTGGGAACCCAGCATACCGAGAAGGGTGCGTGACCTGGCAGCGGGGAGGGGCCGGAGACCACGCCCTCTATGAGCACAGCCTGGGACACACTCCTAACAGCTGGTTAGGAGAGGTCCTGTGCACTCACCACACCAGGTCCCAAGGGCCAACGGGAAACTTCAGTTTAAATCTCACGAAGCGCCCAGGGTAGGATACGGGGTTTCCTTCCGCGCTCCTGCCCAGGGTTTTGTGCCCTGGTAAAAGGATTTCTGGGTTCATCTAGCCTGTAGCCATCACCCCTATCATAGTGGTCTCACACTGATGTCCGTCTGGGCATTTGCATGAACAGCATCTCCAAGCCCCTTAGGTGGAAATTAAAGCTTTGCCACTGTATGTTGGATGATGGGCAAGGGCTGGAGCCAGGGGCCACCCCTTTGTACTCAGGGAATTTAGACCAACTACCCAAAGAATACCTGGCATCATGAGGCTCTACACATTCTGAGACCCCTGAGAACTGCCTGTACCTGGGCCAAATCTATTTCATTAAAATTTTATTGTTGTGTTGCCTCATCTTTAGTGACTTTAAATGATCATGTGCGTTACAGTTAAGGGCAAAATTTAAACAAACACCAAGGCCACTTTGTACTTTCAGCAAGGAGATCTGCTGAACAAACAGGTATTCAGAAGGGAAACCATACTAAGTGAGGATGGAGTTCAGAGAACTGCACTCTTGGTCCTCTTTAACTCCAGAAGAGCAGTTTTCTCAGCCCTGATCCTACCTTTAAAATTAGACTCAGCCATGTGTGGTGACACACGCTTTTAATCCCAGCACTGAGGTAGGAGGATCACTGAGTTCGAGGCCAGCCTGAGACTACATAGTGAATTCCAGGTCAGCCTAGGCTAGAGGGAGACTCTACCTCAAAAAAGAAAGAAAGAAGGAAAGAAAGAAAGAAAAGAAAAGAAAAGAAAAGAAAAGAAAAAAAAAAAAGAAAAAAATTAGGTACTGTTCCTGGAGCTAAACCCCAGACCTTCTATCCCTAAGATCACAAGTATATTCAGTAAACCACTGCAAACTTTGCTTTATAGTTTCCGAGGTTATTGCTCCCATAGTTCACTTAAGAAGTTTTACTAGATACCCAGCTTGTATGGTTGGAGTATGTAGCTCAACAGTATGGAGTACATTTAGCTTGTGCTTAGCATGCACAAAGTCCTGAGGTCAGTGCCCCCCCCACACACACACAAATCGTTGTCCTAAAGGTCCCCTCACATCCCATCTTTCCCAGGACCTGACCTACTCCAAAGACAGAAGCCCTTTTGGAACCCATGGCTTCTGAACTGACTATCCTATCATTTGCCTACTTGGGAAAACTAGGTATGGTAGCATGAGGCAGGAGTATCTCAAGTTCAGGTCTAACCTAGACTACATGTCAATATTCTGTTTCAAACAAAAAGCCAGGCATGGTGGTGCACACCTTTAATCCCAGCACTCGGGAGGCAGAGGTAGGAAGAATGGCCATGAGGTCAAAGCCACTCTGAGACTACACAGTGAATTCCTGGTCAGCCTGGTCTAGAGCAAGATCTTATCTCAAAAAGTCAAAAAGGGGGCTGGAGAGATGGCTTAGGGGTTAAGGCGCCTGCCTCCTAACCCTAAGAACACTGGTTCCAATCTCCAGCGGTTCCAATCTCCAGGTCCCACATTTAGCCAGATGCAAAGTGACGCAAGGGCTCAATGCCGCACTTGGCCACAAGGGTGCGCACACATCTGGATTTCGTTGGCAGCAGCTGAGACACTGCACGCGCACCCATCTCTGTGTTCCTCCCTCCCTCCCTCCCTCCCTCTCTCTCTGTGTCTTTCTCCAAAAAAAAAAAATTCAAAAAGGGCTGGAGAAATGGCTTAGTGGTTAAGGCGTTTGCCTATGAAGCCAAAAGACGCAGGTTCAATTCCCCAGGACCCACGTAAACCAGATGCACAAGGGGCATATGAATCTGGAGTTTGTTTGTGATGGCTAGAGGCCCTGGTGTGCCCATTCTCTCTGCGCTTGCAAATTAATTAATTAAAAATTTTTTAAGCCAAAAAAAAATTAACCTGGGGCAAAGCCCCAACTCCATGTAAGCTGTCCACCCACCTACACTTCTGGGACAGTAGCAGCATAGGCTTATCCTTGCTCTCCCAAACCTGTCTTGCCCACATTCCTCAAGTCAACTAATGAACAATAGGGTTGGATCAAGTGAGTTAAGGTCAGTTGGGTCCTCTGTCCTTGTTGGGAACAAAAGGACCTCTGCTTTGGGCTGAGACTTATGTTGATGCTAGTCCTGTCCCACAAGGGGGCATGTTTGCAGGAATCTGTTCTTTCTACTCCATGCTTGAGTAATTGGGTCCTGACTTTGTTACACAGGCAGTTCCCAAACCCATGTCCTCTTGCACCTGGAAGCCAAGGAAAGCCCACCAACAGGGTGCAGAGTGGGCTCTGCATGCCCATGAGCAGGAGGAACCTCAGGATAGGTATGGAAAGAGGTCTGGGGCTAGATGATGCTTTCCACCTGGCCACTTCCTGGGAGTAGGTTGAGGACACCAGGAATTGAACCTTAGGTCTCATGAAGGACCTTGTCAAGGGAGGAAACTAGGATTTCTTCATGTTGCCAGTGCCAATTTTAACTTTTTACAACTAGACATAGGTTGTAGACTGCCATCTGTGTGTGTATTTGTATGTTTTGAGGCAAGGTCTGTTTCCCAGCATAGCCTTGAACTTCAGTCTGTTCTGTCTACCTGGGATTACAAAAAAAAAAAAAAAAAAAAAAACATGGCTAGCCTTCCATTCCCTGCCCGTGTATGTGCTGACTATAATGTTAGCACTGTTTCAGGATCTTGTGCATCTTATCCCGGGCCAGACCCAAGGGAGTCACAGCTTCTTGGCCAATGTCTTCAGAAATGGCTACAGGGGTTCCTGCACTGCTACTGCTGCTGCTGCCACCATTGCTGGGGCTTTCACCCCGCACCACCAGCTGTCCCGCTGCCTGCCGCTGCTATAGCGCCACAGTCGAGTGTGGCGCCTTGCAGCTGCGTGTCGTTCCTCCAGGGATCCCTCCAGGAACACAGGTGGGCACTGTTTGGGGCTGTCAGACCTTGGGTTGGAGCAATGGGCTACAAGCCCAGTGGTGGGGAAAGGGGCTGTGTGAACACCAGGGAAGCAGGCAGGTGAATGAGGCTCTCCCTACAGGAGCCAGAGACCTGTACCATGAGCTAATAACCCACTCCCGCGTCTGCAGACCCTGTTCCTTCAGGACAACAGCATCGCGCACCTGGAGCCAGGTGCCCTGGCACCGCTTGCTGCTCTGCGCCATCTCTACCTGCACAACAACAGCCTGCATGCCCTGGAGTCCGGCGCCTTTCGCGGACAGCCGCGCCTGCTGGAGCTGGCACTCACCCGCAACCGGCTGCGTGGCCTTCATGGCAGTGCCTTCGTCGGCTTGGCCCAACTTCGTGTCCTGTACCTTGCTGGCAACCAGCTGGCGCGGCTGCTGGATTTCACCTTTTTGCACATGCCGGTGAGTGCCAAAGGCCCCAAAATGTGGATCTTACTGTGACACCAGTTGCACCTAAGGGGCTGGAGTAGTTAGGGGGAGAAAGTCAACCCTTGTCTAGCTTCCCAGGATCCTTTTTCCTGACGATCTGCTGTACCTCCTTCAGCGATTACAGGAGCTACATCTTCAAGAAAACAGCATTGAAGTACTGGAGGACCAGGCCCTGGCTGGGCTCTCCTCCTTGGCCCTGCTGGACCTCAGCAGAAATCAGCTGGGCACCATCAGCAGAGAGGCCCTGCGGCCCCTGGCCAGCCTGCAAGTCTTACGCCTCACAGGTAATCCTTGGGCAAAGAGCTCTGTCTGGTCCACAGTAGCATCAGTAGGCAGGCAAACAAAAAGGAAGGAAGGAAGGGAGGAAGAAAGGAAGGAAGGGAGCGAGGGAGGGAGGGAGGGAGGGAGGAAGGGAAGGAAAAAAAAGACACGAGGCAGAGACTGGCATTACACAGCTAACAGGGTGTGTGAAGATTCGTCCCCACTCTGAGGACCTTATCGGAGAAGGATAAGGGTACTGGATTTATATCAGGCATCTGTGAGGTGAGAAAGGACTTCTGCTACCTAGGCTGTGTTCTGCCCTACCCACAGAGAACCCGTGGCGCTGTGATTGTGCCCTTCATTGGCTGGGCTCTTGGATCAAGGAAGGGGGCCAGCGGCTGCTCAGCTCCAGGGACAAGAAGATAATGTGTGCAGAGCCTCCCCGTCTGGCGCTACAGAGTCTTCTCGATGTGTCTGGCAGTAGCCTCATCTGCATTCCTCCCTCTGTGCATGTGGAGCCTCTGGAACTCACTGCTAACCTGGGAGAGGACCTGCGGGTGGCTTGCCAGGCATCTGGCTACCCACAGCCCCTTGTGACCTGGAGAAAGGTGCCCCAGCCTCGAGGCCAGCCTCAAGCCCAGGTCCAGCTGGAAGGCGGGGCACCGGGCCTAGGAGGGCAGGCGAAGGCGACCCGTGACACAGGCAGCGGCATGCTCTTCCTCACCAACATCACGCTGGCACACGCCGGCAAGTATGAGTGTGAGGCTGCCAACGCTGGGGGTAATGCACGCGTGCCCTTCCGCCTTCTCGTCAACGCGTCTCTGCAGCAGTCACTGCAGCCGCCGGCCCTGCCAGCGCGCCCAACCGGACAGGAGCCTCGGCACGAGGCGGGCAGCATGGCATTCCTCGCCCTGGGCCTGGCCACGCAGACGGCCATCGCGGCGGCCATCTTGCTGCTGGCGCTCACCGCGCTGCTGCTGACTTCCATGATCTGCAGGCGCCGGCGGCGGCGGAAAAAGGCGCCCGCGCCGCCCGGGGAGGGTGCGCTGTTTGTTAACGACTATTCAGATGGGCCTTGCACCTTCGCACAGCTGGAGGAGCTCCGGGATGAGCGCGGCCATGAGATGTTTGTTATCGACCGCTCTAAGCCCCTGTTCGCAGATACGCCAGCGGAACCCCCTGCGGACCGCAGCCCGGCCGAAGGACCTGCGCCCGGGCTCCGCCTCCCTACACGTGTCGCCTATGAGATCCATTGCTGAGCCGGTGGTGAGCGCCGATGATGTGGGCACCGGAGACTGGCCGGTGCGATCCCGCGCATGCTCATCAGTAAAAATAGAAGCTGCGCTGTTACCCCCAGCAGTGTGTGGGGAGTTGTGGGAACAAAGGCCAGGGAGCCCCCTACACACTTCAGTGGTCTCGACCACCAGCTCTCTTGGGGAACCCCACGCTAGCCCTTGCTGGTGGGAATGGCAGGGGGGGCTTGGTGGGGGTGGGGCAGGACGTGGTTGATACTTGTTGATTACTGGCCATGTTGGAGGAGTGACAGCAGAAACAAGATAAGTCACTGGCCAGTTAGGACCAAAAAAAAAAAAAAAAAAAAAGTCACACATTCAAGTTCCAGACACACTGCACGTTTGTACCTTGATGACACTTTCCGGCCTCAAAGCAGGCTGATAGTGGTTCAGGTGCCAGGGCAGGGAATATAGTACAAGACCCCAGATTGCATGGCAAATCCCATCTCAACTTCCATCCCAGTACTCTGCACTCTTGAAAAGAGGACAGGAAATGCCCAGACCACTGTTCTCTCAACTCAGACCTGGGATTCTAAGAACATCTGCAGTCTCACAATCCCAAAGAGAAACCAAACAACCATACAGAGCACGGGCAGATAATGAGCAAGTAAAGGGCACTACGGGAAGCAGGGGAGGCCCAAGGAGCGAGGCAGACCCTGCAGAAAACCTTGAGAGGAGTACCTTTGTGTCAGGCCTCCAGCAGAGTTCCAGAAAAAGCTCTTTCTTAACTACTTCTCACGCAGAGTTTAGAAATCACAGGCTGAAATAGTCTGCAGCTAGGCGCCCATAGATGTCTGTGGTCCAGAGTACGTGGGCACGGCCAGAGGCCAGCAACAACTGGTGCAACTCGGCTTCTACACGAGCAAACTTCTCCTCATTGATGGAGGCCTCCAGTAAGACAGAAGCAGGTGGTGGCCAGGGAAGGCCATCATAACAGTCCACGGGGAATGGGTGCACCACAGTACGAAGGTCAGCCTGCACCACAGAGTCCCTCAGCAGTTCCTTAAGGCCTGCCATGGACAGTGGGTTACCATAGAGACCAAGGTAGCGGAGACTGGCACAGCGAGTCAAAGTGGGCAGTGTAGCTAACAGCTGGGCATCAGCAAGCTGGCACTCAGTCAGCTCAAGATGCAGTAGTGTGGCTGCCGCAGCCTGCAACAGACCCTGAAAGGGTGTTAGCTGGCTGCCTGACAGGTCGTTACCACTCAGATCTAGCTTCTTGAGATGGGCAGCATGGGAGCTCCGGGCCAAGAATCGTAGGTCCTCAGGCAGCAGGGCACAGAAAGCCAGCTCTAAGCTCTCCAGGGGGCTCTGCAGGGTGCTGCAGGGGCACAGAGTTACAAAAGTCATAGCCTGGTAGCCCTGGGGGAGGGTCCTCATAGAGGGGAGGGACAGTACAGTAGTGGGGCCCACTCACCTGAGCAGTTGGTCCAGCCTCCCGGAAAGGAGAGAAGAACCCATGCTAAGCTCCCGGAGACAGGTGAAGCGGCCCATCTGGGCCAGAAAGTAGCGGAAGTTGTCCTCACCATCCACAGAAGGCTGCCTTGAGTCCCCATGCACATAGTGCAGCCGAAGGCTAGCCAGGTGCTGGAAGCGAGCCACATGTGGGATGATGACAGACAGGCCACGCAGACCCAGGTTATTGAAGCGCAGATCCACACGGCGCAGGCAGCCTGCATCCAGAAGCTGCAGCAGGGCCACAGTATTCCGCATGGGCAAGTCCTCAGCTCGGAGGTCCCGACAGCAAAGCCTCAGTGGGCTGCCCACACTGCTTCGGAGTGCCTCACGAAGGAATGCATAGGAGGCTCGGTTCACCCGCAGGTCCACACGAACCTCCACAGGGACAAGGGACAGCCCTGGCTCAGTGTTCCCACCCTGCTGCTGGGCAATACATGTCCGGGCCACAGCTGCTGTACAATCCCACATGCTCATAGTACCAGGATCCTGCTCCACACCATCATCCAGGAGACCAGTCATGTCCAGCACCCGCAGAGTGTGCTTTCTAGGAACAGGGATGGCTGGAGGCAGGGGATGAGAAGGCAAGGCCCACATCCCTCCCAGCCACCTTGTCCAGGAGCAACAAGTATTTAAGGTTCCTACACTGAGTTCTTGCTAACCTCAGGACCACAACCTAGAAACTGCTCAAGGAACCCTCTTTGTACCCCTAGCCCGTGAGCCCCGTGCATACCTGCAGAGAGGTTGTGAGCCAGTCTCAATTTCTGGGGTGTGGAGCCGGGCAGTCAGCCCGAGGATAACAGCTTGCATGCTCTCAGTGCTGGGCCTCTCCTGCAGCAGGGCCCGGCTGCAATGGGCACACTCCTGTAGCAGCTGCTGGAAGCTAAGCAGTGGAAAGGGCCACGTGTGCACCAGCTCACGCAATACAACTGTCTTCTTGTCCATAAAGGCCACCTTGAACAGCAGGGGGAAGAGTTCACGGGGCAGCAGGGGCAGGGCCTGGCAGGCAGCTGGCTGACACTGGAGCACTTGCCTTGTGCTAAGGAACACAAGTGTGTGCATGGTGCTATGCTGAGGTGGTGAGGTGTCCACCTGTAGGAGAGGGACCTTAATTGAGGAAGACAAACCTTAACTACCACCAGAACACACCCTTTCCATAGCTCAGTGGTACAAAAGCAATCCTCCTACCCCTGCCTCCCAAATGCTGAGATTAAAGTCGTGAGCCACCATGCCCAGCTTGTTTAGCTTTTTTTTTCTTTCTTTCTTTTTGTTTAGCTTTTTATACAGGGTTACTTCATTTTAGCCAAACTTGAGACAGGGTCTCACTACAATTTGGCCTACAAATTGTGGTGATCCTCTTCCCTCTGCCTCTCTAGTGCCAGGATTAGACATGCCATGCCTTAGTGACTAGCACTTAGCAGAGTGGACAGGGGACAAGGCCACACTTAGAAGCATGGGGAAAACAGTGTCAAGCAGAACATGGTGTGGCACCATCAACAAGCTGCTTGTGTGTGCTTCTGACAGATGACTGTTGCTCTGTAGGGCCCATATTTGATACTTCATCACAAATATGCTTCAATGGGCCTTCATCAGCACTGGAACAGGCAGAAAACTCCCACAGGTACTGCAGCCACATCGTGGTTCCCTCCCTTGCCCTTCCCACAGACATGCATGCCCTTGGATTTCAGGGAACACCAAGGCCCCACAGAACCCTGAGTACAGATGATGTACTGTAGCCTGAGATAGCACCATGAATATGAACCCCAGAGGAATTATTTTCTGGGGTAGAATCAGGCACAGAAATCCCCCAGAAAAAGCAACTCTCACCTTCTAGAGTGGTCCTTGCCGCCTATCTTCCTTGTCACAGGGGAAACAATGTGTAGAGAAACCAAGTCTTAAATTCGTGAGATTCAGAAGGGCCCAGGCCAGGGATTGCTCAGATGAAGCAGAGATGGCTGCCAAAGTAGCAGTCAAGCTGAGAAGCCACACGCAAAAGGCCCCTGCGGCTGAAGGGTACCCGCAACACACGGGCTAGTCCTGACGCTGACTTTAGCAGACTTCTGTGTGCTAAACATCTCGACTACAGAACTACAGTACAGCCATACCCCTCTGACAGACTGGAAAACTAAGGCCTAGGCCTTACCAATGTCACAGCCCAGGGAAAAGTGGAGGGGTGCAGACTGGCTTCAAAGCTCTTGAGCTTGCAGACTTTTCCTCGCACCCTAAACAAGAACTTAAGACATGAATTCTGAAGAAGGGAGCCTGGACACCCACCTCGACCTGGCTCTGCCGATAAGCAAATGTCGCGAGAACGATGCCTACCTCGCAGGCAGTACAAACAGATCGCGCACCTGTCACAAGAGGAAACGAAAGCCGCCCATGGAGGCGCTTCTGGGCGACACGCTGCCCACAGGGGGGGACGCAGAGGTATCGGCGCTGAGCTTCAGGACGCCCAAGCCTGGCTCCTCCGGGGATCAAGACCAGGGCCTCAACTCCTCGCTGCGAGCCTGCTCCTCCACGCCGGGCGCGTCCCAACCGGCCCGGAGGTCGCTCTCCATGAGCGAGGGCCACCCAGGCTCAGCGGCACCGCCCAGGACCCCGCCTCAGCCCGAGGCTCCCAAGTGCCAACCTCAGTCGCCCGCCCAGGGAGCCCGCGGCCGCCGCCGCCGCGCTTCGCCCCCAGCCCCACAGCCCTCGCTCACCCTCCCTCCCCTCCAGCCCCGCCCCGCCCCGGCGGCCCGCCCCGCCCAGCGCCTGGCGCGCCTCGATGACGCACGCCCCTCCGTCGTCCGCGCTGGCCGAGCCTGCGGATTGGCCGCCGGGCCCTGCAGCCCATTGGCTGGAAGCCGGACTTGACCGTGGCCGCGGAATTCGCAGGACGCTGCCTGGCGGCTGGATGGAGCGGCTCCGGGACGTGCGCGCACAGCTGCAGACCTGGGAGCGGGCGTTCGCGCGGCTGCATGGACGACGGCCTGGCCAGGTGAGGGGGCGCCTGGGGACCGGGAGCGGGGACCCAGGGTGCGGCTTGTGGCTGACGCCCTCCTTTCACAGGAAGACGTGGAGGCGGCCCCCGAGGAAACCCGCGGTGAGCGCAGGGCCGAGGGCAGCGAGGAGTGGCGCCGAGGGGTCCTCGGGAACGTCGGCGACCGCTCCCTGACTCCGGACCCCTGCTCTTTTAGCTCTCTACCGGGAGTATCGCACCCTGAAGCAGGCGGTGCGCCAGGCCAACGGTGGGCACCCCATCCCAGAGCAGTCACTCCCTGCGGCAGCCCAGAAGGTACCTTGGCCCTTCACCCCAGCTTCCCATCACCTTACTACATCGCCAAGTGGCCGGAGTCAAGAACAGCTGCAGCCAGGCTTCCCCATAGGGCGAAGAAGTGGAGAGGCAAAGTGGGAAAGGACAAGGCCCTCTTGCGGGATAGGGGCTTTGGAGTCGCCTCTGTGCCCATGCCATACTTTCTCTGGTTTCTGCTACTAATGTCTCCTACAGGCATCAGAGCCCAGCTGCTGGGGACCCCACTTGAATCGAGCTGCAACTCAGAATCCACAACCTACTCCAGGGCAGAGCCCATGGAGGTCTGTGCAGGACTATGGGAAGAGACTCAAGGCCAATCTGAAGGACACCCTACAGGTGAGAAGTGGAGACTGTCAGCACATCCCAAGATGCCCTGGACAATTTGGCCAGGTGCTCTTTTCTGTCCTTTCCTAATAGCAGGCACGTGCAGGTACAGGCTCCTGCAATAACTGGGACAAGATTCCTGAGAGTGCTTGCTCAGTGATCTCTGCTCTCAGCTTCTTGTGTGACCCAGCCTTCTGCAGCAGCCCAGAGGACTGAGCTCGTGCTTGCTGTTCTGTCCTCCACCTCATAGGCTGGACCAGCGCTAAGACGAAAACGCCAGCCTCTCCAGAGACCCTTGTACAAGATACCCACACCAAGACCTCCAGGCTCAAGTCCTGCCCTCACCTGTCCAGATGAAGTCAGTGATGTACTTCCCCAGCTGTCTGAGCCCCAGCCAAAGCCAGGCCGGCTCCAAAAGCTTCAGGCATCCCTGACCTTGCGGTTGAGCTCCCTAGATCCTGACTGGCTAAAGCGATGTCAAGATGAGTCCTCAGATTTTCTGGAGGCACCTAATACCTGCACACCTGGCCTATGTTCAGAGGACTCACAACCTCTGCCATCAGGCAAGTTAGTCATCCTTGGCACCTCTAAGACACCTTCACAGGGCCCAGAGAATCCAGCCCCACAGGCAGCCCAAGTTGGCTTACAGGTCCCCCAGCCCAGCATCAGTCAAGACAGGAAGCAGAGATGGAATGAGAACAGGGGCGATTTTGCACAAGCCCAGCAGGACAGCAGCCAAGGAGGACCCCTGTCTGAGGTGACTGGGGCTGCAGCAGTTGGAAAAGACCCTCCAGGAGAACCTGTGCAGGTGAAGCTACTGTCATGCAGCAGCTCCTCAAGTCAAGCCAAAGTGGAGAAGGCTGAGGGCACAGCCCATTGGCACACGTCTCCTAAACCAGCTGCCCTAGACAGGGGGAATTACATTCGCCTCAACATGAAGCAGAAGCACTATGTGCGGCATGGGGCCCTTCGAGGCAGGCTTCTTCGAAAGCAGGTAAACTAGGCAGGGTGGGACAGGGCAAACCTCATCATCCCATCTCCCCTTTTTTTGTTTGTTTTTTGTTTTTCGAGGTAGGGTCTCACTCTGTAGCCCACGCTGACCTAGAATTCACTGTGGAGTCTCAGGGTGGCCTCAAACTCAGTGATCCACCTACCTCTGCCTCCCAAGTGCTGGGATAAAGGCGTGCACCACCACACCCGGCTCCCATCTCCCTTTGAATAAGCTTCCCTTGTGGCTCTTCCCCAGGTTTGGAAGCAAAAATGGAAAAAGAAATGGGAGCATTTTGGCAGAGGTGGACCAAGAGCAACAGTCAAGGATTCTTGTTTCCAATCAAGGCAATTTGACCACTTGGCATCCCAGTGCTACTGGTTAGGTAAGGCTTCTGTCCTGGGAATTGTGGCAGGCTACCACAAGGGAGTGGGAAGAGATAGCACTTAAGGCCAAACAAAAGGACTTACTAGTTCTTAATCCTGGCCAGGCCTCAACCTGAGTTTCCATGAGGAAGGTGACAGGGATGCGAATGGCACACAGTTACTTTCCACTTTGGAAAAAGCCCAGAAGATACACACTGCGTGCTATCACCTCTCTGATGAGTGAGGGGAGGAGGGAGTTTTGACAAGGGACCATTGGGTCAGGATGGTCTCAGTCCATCTTGGAGCTCTGGCATCTCTTTGTCTGACCTACCCAAGCAGGTGAGGACACAGAAACGGCTGGGCCACAGCTGCAGGTGCCCTGTCCTTCCCCACCAGTGCTGCCTCTCTATCCACCAGGGCCCTTGGGGCAGGTAGCAGGTGAGCAAAAACCTGGTCAAAGCTTTCACTGAAGGGAGATTTGGGTGGGGCCATGATGACCAATTCCTGTGTCTATAGAGACACCAGTTGAGGTGTTTGAGGCCCTGAAGCAGCTCGGGCACCAAGCCTTCCGTCCAGGGCAGGAGCGTACAGTCATGCGTATCCTATCTGGTAAGTGTGGCTGCCTAGGGGCTGGGCCAAGCCTCAGTGAGCCATGGGACCTCACAGCTGCCTCTCATCCTGTTCAGGGATCTCCACTCTGTTGGTGCTGCCCACAGGTGCTGGCAAGTCCCTGTGCTACCAGCTTCCTGCACTGCTGTATGCCCAGCGAAGCCCTTGCATCACACTGGTGATCTCTCCCCTCCTATCACTCATGGATGACCAGGTGTGTGGGGAGGCCCTCATGCCTATAAAGCCTTAAGATAGATACCTCTAATGCCCTTGACCACAGGTGGCCTGCTGACCTCTGTACAATCCAACCCTCAGTGCCTACCACCTGGGCTCCTAGGCCCAGGGTCTGGTTCTTGTCCTCCTAGAAGTTTGAGTTACTGAAAGAATTCAAAGAGAACCTGGGCTAACTGGGCTGTGACACCATTGCATCTACAGGTATCTGGTTTACCTCTGTGTCTCAAGGCAGCCTGCCTGCACTCGGGCATGACCAGGAAGCAACGAGAGTCTGTCCTGAAGAAGGTCAGGAGGGTCTCATAGACAGAGGTCAGTGGGTAGCCACCTGGGCAGTGTCTCTGACCCTGTTCCTTTCAGGTACTGGCAGCCCAGGTGCATGTGCTGATACTGTCCCCTGAGGCACTGGCTGAAGGTGGGACCAGCCTCCCTCAGGCCTCCCAGCTGCCTCCAGTGGCCTTCGCCTGCATTGATGAGGCCCATTGCCTCTCTCAGTGGTCACACAACTTCCGGCCCTGCTACTTACGCATCTGCAAAGTGAGTTTGTCTGGAGGTCAGGGTGAAGAGTTAGACTAGTCCCACATGGGCTGGGACAGCTCATTACCACCCTTGGTTTAGGTGCTTCGGGAACGCATGGGTGTCAGGTGCTTCTTGGGTCTCACAGCCACTGCCACACTTAGCACTGCCCGTGAGGTGGCCCAGCACCTGGGTGTAGCAGAAGAGCTTGACCTTAGGGGATCATCTACCATCCCTGCCAATCTGCACCTCTCTGTGTCCATGGACAGAGACCCAGACCAGGTAGGTGTGTACACACCAGGCACCCAGACAGAACCTCCATTCTGACTGCCTTGCTGACCACTGCTTCTTGCCAGGCTCTGGTGACTCTGCTGCAGAGTGACCGCTTTCGTACCTTGGATTCTATTATCATTTACTGCAATAGACGTGAGGATACAGAGCGGGTAGCTGCCCTCCTCCGGACCTGTCTGCCTGTGGCGAGGGACCCAGGACCTAAAGGTAAAGCAGTTTGTGTTTGGCCCACAGTGACCTCCTTTGCATAGTTCTCTTTTTTGTTGTTTTTTTTTTACAAGGTAGGGTTTCTAGCTCAGGCTGACCTGAAACTCACTCTGTAGTCCCAGGTTGGCCTCAAATTCAAAGGGATCCTTCTACCTCTGCCTCCCAAATGCTGGGATTGAAGGCATGCGCCACCATGCCCAGCTCCTTTGCATACTTGCTGTGGTCCCACCAACCATTTGTCTACCTTCCCCAAAGGTCGTGTCTTCAGGGATGTGGCTGACGCTTACCATGCTGGCATGTGCAGCCAGGAGCGGCGGCGAGTGCAGCAGGCCTTCATGCAGGGTCATCTGCGAGTGGTGGTGGCCACGGTGGCCTTTGGGATGGGCCTGGACTGGCCAGATGTACGGGCTGTGCTGCACCTGGGGCTGCCCCCAAGCTTTGAGAGCTATGTACAGGCTGTGGGCCGTGCAGGGCGTGATGGGCAGCCTGCCCACTGCCACCTGTTCCTGAAGCCCCAGGTTGGCATCCCTTTGTAACCCCCCCATGCCACCCTAGCTCCAGGGTCACCCCAACCAACCCCAAGTGTTGCCCTGTTCTCCATGCCACTCCAGCCCCTGGTGCTGTGGTTGCATGAGCATGACTACCACTGCAGGGTGAGGACCTGAGGGAGCTGCGCAGACATGCCCATGCTGATGGTATTGACTTCCTGGCTGTGAAGAAGTTGGTACAACGTGTGTTCCCACCCTGTACCTGCACCCAGCTGCCCCCAATGCAGGAGAAAGATGTGAACAGAGTGAGGCCTATGGCCAAGTCCCCACCTCAGGAGAGCGAACACAGCAGCCACCAAGTAAGCCAAACGCAGGGACATGCCTGCCTAGGCCATGAGCGGGCACTCCCAGTGCATCCAACAGTGCAGGCCCTGGACATGCCAGTAGAGGGTAAGGAGCCAGGGAACATGCAGGGTGTGGGGACAAGTTGTCACTATTCCCCCTGAGCCCTCCTCTGCCTCCAGCCATTGAGACTCTACTGTGCTACCTGGAGCTGCATGCACGGCACTGGCTGGAGCTGCTGCCAGTCACTTACACCCACTGTCATCTGCACTGCCCTGGGGGTCATGCCCAGCTCCAAGCCCTGGCCCACAGGTGAGCATTTCTTGCCCCAAGGTGGAGATGAGGACAAACAATCAGCACTGCTGGCCACGTTTCTCTTTGGCCCCTGTGCACAGGTGTCCCCCGTTGGCTGCATACTTGGCCAAGTGGCCACCAGAAAATCCAAATCAGGGTAGCAGCTCCCTGGAGTTTGACATGGTGGAGCTGGCAGACATGATGGGCTGGGAGCTGGCCTCTATACGGCGATCTCTCCACCAGCTACAGTGGGACCAAGAACCAAGGACAGGTATGCCGACCTCGACCCCAGTGTGGGCTCTGTTTGCTACCCTTCCTCCTGTATCTGACACATTTACTTACAGGTACACCGCAGAGGACAGGGGTGCTTGTGGAGTTCAGCGAGCTGGCCTTTCACCTGCGCAGCCCTGGGGATCTAACGGTTGAGGAGAAGGACCAGATATGTGACTTTCTGTACACCCGTGTGCAGGCCCGTGAGCGCAAGGCCCTGGCCCATCTGCGCCAAATATTCAAGGCCTTTCATAGGTAAGGAAGAGGTGGGCAGGCCCTGGGGTACTCTGACCCTTGAAGCAACTTTGACAGGCTTGTTCTACTCCCAGTGTCGCCTTTCCCAGTTGTGGGCCCTGCCTGGAACAGCCTGATGAGGAGCGCAGTGCCCAGCTGAAGACTCTGCTCAGCCACTACTTTGAAGAGGAAGATGAGATCACGGAGGATGACCAGGGCCCTGAGCCTGGGCAGGCCCAGGTGAGTATAGGTCCTCTGGAGGTAATTTCTGAGGCCGAGAGCAATGACATACCCACATGCAACCGTGACCCCACAGTCTGGCTCCTGCATAGCCTGGCTCAGTGTTTTCTGGGTTGCTTTGGTTGTGTGGGAAGCAGTAACGTGATCACAAAGATGGTCAAATGCCATCCACCTACAGCTCCAGGAGTGGGAGGACAGTATTCGCCGTGACATCCGTCAGCTCCTGTCCCTGAGGTCAGAGGAGAGGTTCTCTGGCAGAGCTGTGGCCCGCATCTTCCATGGCATTGGTGAGAACCACAGTGCTGTCTAATGCAGGTAGGGACAAGAGCCAGCTGAGCCCTTAGTCATGTTTCTGCTCCACCATAGGAAGCCCCTGCTACCCAGCCCAGATATACGGGCAGGACCGGCGCTTCTGGAGAAAGTACCTACATCTGAACTTCCATGCCCTGATGCGCCTAGCCACAGAGGAGCTCCTGCTGAGGGGTTGATGAGCCCCCTGCATGGGAAGGTGCTGCATCATAGAGGCTTTGGACAGGCCAAGCACTTGGCCACTAAACAGAAGGTGTCAAATTCAGCCACTAAACAAGGCAGTGATGAAGCCATCAACCACAGGTTTATTCTCCAAAATGCAGAATAAAAATGCTTCAAGTCATTTTTTTAGACCCTCATTTTTGGTGATTTCTCTCAGCTTGAGGATCTCTGTACCTCCTGAACTCCAGGCATGCAGGTCACAGCCCTCCTGGCTTTATTGACAGTCTTGACACCCACCTCAGGAGAGGAGACTGGGTGCCAGGCCCAGGTCCAGAAGAGGCAGGGCTGAGAGTATGAGGAAGACAGCAAAACAAGGTTGTGGGCCCAGGCTATCTGCCATTACTCCAGCCAGGGTGCCTGGCAACAGCTTGCCCAACAGTTCCAGAGTGGCCAAGAGGCTATAATGTGTGGCCTGGGAATGGAAATAGGGGTCAGGGCCTATGGCTCCTCAAGCCCTGCAGCCCCTGGACTCATTCCTGCCCTGTCCCCTTACCTGCAAGGCTTTGGGTGCCAGCTGGCTACAGTGCATCATTACAGTGAAAGTGGCAGTGGTTAGCAAGCCCCCCAGGAATTGCTGCAGGCACAGACTCAGCAAAGCTGCCCCTAGGAGGACAGATGTCAGCAGGGCCCAGGGTTTCTGATCACTACTGCCCCAAGGCCATCCCCTCACCTCTCAGGACTGTGTCAGCATCCAGGCTAGCCTCTGAAGTATACAGATGAAAAAGCAGGACAGTCTGGCAGGCCAAACCCCCAAGGCGGAGCTGCAATACGAACCTCAACAGGGATAGTGGCTGCCTGGAGTAGGAATGGAAAGACTGAACAAGTTAAGATTCTTAGGGGGGAGGAGGTAGAAGGGAGTCAGTGGGCTGAGGAATACTTACCAATGCCTAACCAGTAGGGTCCCACCCAAGGAGGAGCCAGCAATGGAACAGGCCACAGCGCCCAAGCCATTCCACAGTCCCAGGTCTGGAGCAGAAGTACCATGGTCCAGCAAGAGGAGTGGAAACAGACTGCCGGCACCCTGCTCACCTGCAGGAGATCATAAGCAGGGATGGTCCCCTTACTTCCTCCTCCTCCTGGGTCCTCAGTCTATGCTCTAACTAGGCAGGTCCCTGGTCTGCCTCATCTTAATTGGCCCCAGGTGCTGGGAGAGAATGGACAATGGGCATTGGCCAGGGTCAATCTGAAGCAATAGAGACACCCAAGGGACTGAACCAAAGGAGGACAAGAAGTGAGGCCAAACTGAACTTTAGGTGTTGAGGGTGGGCTGGTAGGTCATCCCCCCCCCTCCCCCAGGACCTACTTGGAGCTGAGGCCCCAGCCCAGCTGTTGCTTTACTCCAGGCTTCGCTTACCCAGCTTGTAGATAAGCAGAAAGCCTGCTGTCCAGAGGGTCCCAGGCACCTCCAGCAAATTTTGCAGGTGTGATGTGTGTGGGGTGTGCTCTGAGGCCTGAGGCCAGGGCAGCTGTCCCAGGACTGCCCAGGCCAAGGCAGCAGCCAGCCAGTAGATGGCAGCTAGGAGCAGAAAGAGCAGGGGCCAAGAGAGAGTGGGCAAGAGAAACAAGAGCCCACCCCCAGCCAGTGCTGCCCCTAGCTTGTAAGCCACCACCTGTACAGTGTTGCCAGGTCCCAGCTCTCTTGGCTCCAGAAGCTTCACAGCCAGTGTGTCCAGGGCCACATCCTGCACTGCTGCACCCAGGTTCAGCAGAAGTAGCAGCCCCATCACGGTGGTGGGCAGCCCTGCCTGGCCAGCTTGTGGGGAAGGTAATGCGGCCAGCAGTCCGCACACCAAACCCAAGGCCATTGTGCTCAGTGTCAGCCAAGCCCGTGGGGAGCCCCGCCTGTCCACCAGCGGTGCCCACGCCAGCTTCAACAGCCATGGCGCATACAGCCCCTTGGCCAGGCCCACACGCGTCAGGGAGAGGCCTCGGGCCCGCAGCAGAATGGGCAACAAACCGGACTGCAGCCCATAAGGTAGTCCCTGTACAAGGTAAAGGCCGGCCAGGAGAAACAGTTTCCCATGCATGGCCGGCGTCAGGTGGGGCCAGGTGGCTCGGGCTGGGAGGTCAAGCTCCGGGCAGGGTCGGGGTGGGCCTGGATCATTTGTACGGGGTCAGAACTGGTCAGGCTGGAGTCCGGACATGTGCGCCTGGGCCATCCGGGAAGTTCCGAAGCTGGGGAACGACGCGTAGAGTAGCCGGCCCGCATCTCCCAGCGGGCATTGCGCATATATGGCAGCCGCGGGATGGGCGGAGCTTATCTGGCTTGGGGTGGGGCCTCTGTCCCCCAGGCAACCTTTGCGTTGGTTTCACACCCGTGCCTGGCCGGCTTGATGGCCGCCAGCCCCTACGCCAGGTCACTGGGGCCACGGACACACGGGCAGGCCCAGAACATTGGCTCACTGGCGCCCTCAATGGCCATCTTGAGCGGCGTTTGCTCCAGGATAGGAAGGAGCTGCCCAGCGTAGTGGGTCCTGGTAAATCATCCTTTCTGTTCAATGGTCACCAGCCACCCGGCCCGTTTTCGGATCCGTTCCAGAAGTACTTCTTTTGTTTGTTTGCTTTTTGGGTTTTGAGGTAGGTTCTCGCTGTAGCCCAGGCTGACTTGGAATTCTCCATGTAGTCTCAGGCTGGCCTCGAACTCAGTGATCATCCTACCTCTGCCTCCCACACAAAGGAATACGTTTGCTCCACCCACTTTGCTGTACCTCTGGCGTTAGCCACCTCCACTACCCAAAGCAAAGGTGTTTGTGTGAAAGGTCAGAGTCCAAGCTCAGAATGATACATCCAGCCATTACTCATGACTCATAAGGTTCAGCATTGGCTAGGAAAACCTAGCCAGTCCACCCAGATGTCCCTGACCCTGCAAGTAAGGCTCATGTGCAATCATTCCACTTCAGAGCTGTCCCTCCCCTATTCCCAAAGCCTTAGTGGGCTGTGAAATTAGAGCTTGGTTTATTTATTTTTATTTGACAGAGGAGCGTCTGTGTGAGAGAGAATGGGCGTACCAGGGTCTCCAGCCCCTGTAAACGAACTCCTAATGCGTGCACCCCCTTGTGCATCTGGCTGTGGGTCCTGGGGAATCGAACCTAGGTCCTTTGGCTTTGCAGGCAAGTGCCTTAACCACTGAGCCATCCCTCCAGCCAGAGACCTTGGTTTAAGAACTGCCTCCAGAGTGGACAGAACTGAGTGCTTTGATCAGCCTTGTGTCCAAGTTTGAGCGTCCTAGCAGTGCATTTCTCCTGCTGCTGATCCACTTTGAGTCTTGTCGCTTCCAAATTCTGAGAGAGTGGCCTTCTTATCTATAAAATAGGTGCTACTATTGGTTATAGTAATTAGTACACACCTGTAATCTCAGCTACTCATAAGACTGAGGCACAAAAATCATAAACTTAAGGTGGCATGGGCAAGTTAGTATGTCTTAAAATTGAAAGGTTGAGCTGGGCCTGGTGGTGCACGCCTTTAATCCCAGCACTCGGGAGGCAGAGGTAGGAGGATTGCTATGAGTTCGAGGCTACCCTGAGAGTACATAGTGAATTCCAGGTCAGCCTGAGCTAGAGTGAGACCCTACCTCGAAAAACAAACAAAAAAAAATTGAAAGGTTGGGGGCTGGAAAGATGGCTTAGCAGTTAAGGCACTTGCTTGCAAAGCCAGAGGACCTCGGTTCAATTCCCCAGGACCCACAAAAGCCAGATGTACAGGTGGCACATGCATCTGGAGTTCGTTTGCAGTGGCTGGAAGCCCTGGTGTGCCTATTCTTTCTCAGATTCTTTCCCCTCTCTCAAATAAATACAAATATTTTAAAACTGAAAGGTGGGCAGAGCATGGTGGCGCATACCTTTAATCCCAGCACTTGGGAGGCAGAAGTAGAAGGATCACCATGAGAATAGAGTGAATTCCAGGTCAGCCTGGGCTAGAGTGAGACCCTACCTCGAAAAAACAAAAAAAAAAAAAAAAAAAAAAAAAAAAAAAAAAAAAAAAAAAAAAAAAAAAAAAAACCCTGAAAGGTGGGGTACTGAGGATGTAGTTCGGTGATCTTGTGTTCAGCACAAGTAACTTCTTTAAAAAAAAAAAAAATGGCGGGAGGAGGGCTCAGCTGTTTAGGGGCTTGCATGCAAAGCTTAAGGACCTGTGTTCAATTTCCCAGTACCCACATAAAGCCAGATATCCAAAGATACGTCTAGAGTTTGTTGGCTGTGGCAAGAGGTCTGGCGTGCCCATTTCCTTGTCTTTGTTCACAAATGTTATTATTATTATTATTATTATTGTTGTTTTTCGAGGTAGGGTCTCACTCTAGCTCAGGCTGACCTGGAATTCACTATGTATTCTCAGGGTGACCTCGAACTCATGGCAATCCTCCTACCTCTGCCTCCCAAGTGCTGGGATTAAAGGCGTGTGCCACCACGCCCGGTTACAAATGTTATTTTTTAATGGAGGAAGATGGTTATTGTCTACCTCAGACGGACACTGTGGAACAAACAAGTGAACCACAGCAGTGTCTAATATGTGTACATCAGGTGTTTATCTCTTCTTGAGGAATGTTGTCAGCACCTGTCAACCCCCAGGGTCCCTAGTATTGCAAAAGGGCCTCCTCTGCTCTGCACTCAGGTGAACACTGGCCATCAAGCTCTTGTCATCCTGCCCAGCAGCTCCATCCTGTGGAAGGGCCAGAACAAGGGACATATCTGTGTTGCCCCTGGAATCTGTCACCTCATCCCCTTTATGGTGGCTCTTGGGTAGCTCCAAAAGTTCTGTCTTAACACTCCTTACTGGTGTGTCAGCTGACTTTTCTGTAAGGGACTATGTGTCCAAACCTGAGACCACAATGGACAACCATCCCACAGACGCACCTCTCTAGAACAAATGGATGCTAGCCTAAAAGGCCCTTCTCTCGGGGAGCTCTCCTTGACCACTCCTCCAGTGAGCCTAGTGTCCCTCAGGTGGGATCCCCAGGCCTACACAAAGGCAATCGAATATGCCAAAAGCTGAGGTCGCCCATGAAGCCATCTTGAGTCAGGCAGGCACCCAGCTTTATTAGAGACCGTCAGAGGGCAAGTGCCCAGACTGCAGGCAAAAGCAGAAAGTCCTGAGGGTTCTGAGACCCCAAGGATCATCAGTCTGGTCACTCAGGTTATACAGCGTGGTTCCAGCAGTGGCCTCAGGAAAACTCGCGAGTGAACTCAGTGTGGAAATGGCTCAGCTTTTCCAGCAGCTTCCGCAGCTTATCCATAGGTGGAAGAATGGTCATCCTGAAAGGGGCCAGCGGTAAGTCTGGGATGCAGATATACCTGTGGGTAGGGGCAGTGCACGCCTGATCTCACCGGAAGTGATAAGTGCCCTCCTGTTGCCCGAAGCCACTTCCTGGCACCACGCAGATGCCTGTCTCCTCCAGGAGGCGCAGGCAGAAGAACATGTCAGGAGCCAGGCCGAGTTCCTGGAAGTGCCAAGGGTGTCAAGGTGCAGCACTCCTACTCATGACCCACCCTTAGCTCCACCCGATTCCCGATGCTGTATTCCCACACCTGAGCACGTTGCACCGCACGTGGGGGCAGCTGCATGCGTGGGAAGGAATACATGGCGCCCTGCACTGGGTTGCAGTGGATGCCAGGAACCTTGTTGAAGACCTGTTCCGTGAGTTTGGCCTTGGCTGCTAGCTCAGCCAACACCTCCCTCCTTTCCTGCAACCATGGAGGAGTAATCAGGACAGAACCGAAACCCAATGTGTCCCCCTTAAGTTCCACCCCCAACTAGGTCACCAAACACCCTTGGCAGAGTCTGCTCACTGCTTGGAACTGCGCGAAGGACGGATCAGAGGGTGTGGGTGGGCTGACCACCATGTCAAGTAGGGCCTGGCCTGGCACTGGCGGGCATAGTCTAACGCTCATCAGCTTCGCCATCTGCTGCTGCACCTTTGCATCCATGTTCACCACCTCCACATAGCCACCACGGAACCCGCACCTACCAAGGAATGTTCATGTTGATGTTGGGCTGGAAAGAGGGTACATGTGGTGGTCAGGGACAGAAAGCCTCCCCAACTCTGGCACACACTCGCCCATGTAGCCCTTAGAGGCTGAGTGGAAGGAAGCAAGCTCCTGCTGTGTCGAGTATGGTGGTCCCATCTCCATGAGCACCTTCTTGAATGAGTGGAACTGACAGCCCTCAGCATACACGTTGTCCTGGTACACCTGCAGGGGGTCCGCAGCGTCACTGGGGCTCAGCTGCTACGCTGCTGCCACCCCCCCCCCCCATGCACTCCCTTGTCTGCACCTCATCAGCCATCAGGAAGAGCCCTTCTTCAAAGGCGAATCGGATCACTGCCTCGATGCACTCACGGGTCTGCACCTGCCCTGGAGTGCAAGGACAGACGCAGCACTGGCAGGGTCAGTAACTGGTGCCCTGGCTCTCACCTCTGGAGATGAGCCGAAGAGCACTTGAGGTGAAACACCTAGGGCAGGTCCCAAGAGGGAGGGGTGGAGTGGGCGGAAAGGAGGTAGGGGTAGGGGAGTCGCACCGGTGGGGTTGCCAGGGTTGATGACGCAGAGCGCACGTGGGCGGCAGAGGTCACGCGCCTGGTATAGTGCGCGACGCAACTCCGCAAGATCCAGAGCCCAGGCACGCTCTTCGTCTAGGTAGTAGTCCACCTGCACGGCGTCCAGCTCGGCCAGCACGGCAGAATAGAGAGGGTACTGGGGAATGGGAATGAGCACGCCAGTGCGTGCACGGCCCTCACCGGCCACCAGCAGCTTCAGCACTGTCTGTGGGCAAGATGGGGAGGCATGAAGTTGGTGCTGCCAAATTTGCTCCCATTCCCTGCCCTAAGTAGGCGCCACAGGATCAGTTTGAGCCTGACCATCTAAGCACATAGGGCCACCGTTTCTTGCCCCTGCCCTAGAACGGCCTACCACGATGGCATCACTGGCCCCCGTGGACAGGAAGATGTTGTTAGGGTCTGCAGGGATGCCTCCATCGCGTCTCTCTATGTATTGGGCCACGTCTTCCCGGATCAGCTGGATGCCAGAGCTGACACTATAGGACCCTGAACCACAAGAGCAGGGTGGGCCCATGAGGGTGATGAGTCTTCCCTCCCTGATCTACCCTGGAGACCAGCCCTATCTGGCAGGCACTCACCCAGGCTGTGGCCCCCGCATGCTTGCAAGATGCGCTCTGCCTTTCTTTTGGCATCCTCGGGGAAGTCAGGACTACTCAGAAGACTGGGGTGGATGCAGAGGGCCAGAACCTGGAAGGAATGAGTATTGAGGCCAGGGCACTCAGGGGTAGCGAGGACAACCATCAAATAAATAGTGCAGCATTCTCACCTGGCGCAAGAAGGTGATGGGCCTCTGCCCCATGGCCTGGGCATCCCCAATGTTGGCACGGATGACCTCAGTGAAGGGCTTCTTAACACCCTGGGAGAAATCAGGTGCAGGTAGTGAGATGGGGCACTGTCATTCCACTGCTTTTGTCCTATATGCCACTGGGCTAAGGACCAACTCAGCAAGGAGAGGTGAAGCACAAGGCAGCAAGTAGCCCAGGGCAATACCTGGCGCAGCTCCTGCTCCAGTTCCAAGGCGCGCTGCACTATGGGTCCGCGCACTGCATACTCCACCCTTCGCACACATGGGTTCATGGTGTCCAGCGTTAGCACCTTCTCCTTCAATCCATTCCTTCCAGCCTGGCTGTGATCACTCACTCTTGTGGCCATGACTACTTAGACCAGGCGGGATGGTGGCGGAGGAGGCTGCAGAAGGGTCCAGATGAGGAATCGGGGCTGACAAGGAGAGGACTGCCCAGGGGGCTCAAGGTAGGACAGCACCCTCTTCACAGCAGCCTGCTGGCCTATTGAAAGGGACAGAAAGGTCTGAAGGAGCTGGAGCAGCCTGGGCCCTGCCCCACCCATCTGGGCACAGTTCTGCCCCAGGGAGCCAGAGGGAATGGGTGAGGTGGCAGACAGGCGGAGCTTGGGGTGAGGCCCAGTGCCGCCCAGTGTCCCCATGATAGGGGATCAGGAGACCCACATAGGGGGTAGGGACAGACGGATCAACAACTGACATACTGGGAAAGGGGAAAGCTCAGCACCTGGGCCTAGTGAAAACGGAGCTAGGAGACACTGCAGATTTATGCCAGCAGGGCCCGGTGGAGGCCTAGCCCTCTCGGAGCCCCCATTTTTGCTTGGGCCTATGAACCTGTCTCCTAGGTAATTGAGCTAGGCCTTAGGAATCTGGAGGGCATTGGGGAAGGGGAGTAAGGAGTTCAGTCTCTGAGTTCCATGGGACTGCAAGAGTGTTGTGCTTGGACTTTGGGCCTGGATGAGCACTGCAAGGATCTGTGGGGAAAGAAGGGGACTGGAGACAGGGCAGACTAGTCCTGCACCCTCAGACCCCTCACCCTACCCTCATGACCTTTCAACATACATCAGCCTGAGGTTGCCCTTGGGGCCACACCCCAGGCCAAGGGTCACCTAAGTTCCCTCTTGCACCTGATTGGTAGAGAGCAGGAAGTGGGCTGTGATAGGCCCTCAGAGCCCCACCTCTGCAAGTATTGCATAAAGCTAAAAGGCCTTGCTCAGGGTTGGCTACCCAAGCCCCTAAACCCATCTATCTATGGCTGAGCTCAGGGCTAGGGAGCCAGGCCTCTGAACTGGGCAGCAGGCAGCTGAGCAAGCCCAAGGTGAACCTTGATCACTCTGCCCTGCTGATTTGGAGACAAGCCTCCTGCAGCCCTGGAGGAAGGGCGTACACTTACCTTGTAGCTTTGCTGCCACGGCAACCTCCCGGCCCACTGGCCTCTCTTTGTTCCTCAGGCCAGAGCACAGGTTAATATGGACCTATCCCCTACCCTGGCAGCAGGGCCCAAGTGGCGACAGTGGTGGCAGGTGGACCTAAGGCAGCTGCACTACCCTACTCTAAATTTAACCAGTAGCCAGCCCCTGGCCCTCCCCCAGCCCTTCCAAGGACACCAACCCTCCAACCACAGATATTAGAGGAAGGGCGGGCCCTGGAGACACTGGACTGAGCAAGTCAATGCCTACAGGAGGAGAGGGTGGCCTGAACCCTTGCCACCCAGTACTGGTGCAAATCATATCTGGCTGTGGATATGATCTAGAATTGCCCTTTTCCCTCCAGCTTGAGGCCCCTAAGGGGCCCCTCTCGCCCTACTGCATTGTGCCCAGCCAACACAGCTTGAGTGGCCAACTGCTTGTCACCTATACCAGCCCAGGCGGAAGCTGGCAGGCAGGGCCCAGCTCAGGGCTGCATGCCAAGAACTGGCACCCATGGCCCTGGGAAATGCCTGATGCCAGACTTGTTCCTGTTTTACCCTGCCCAAGCTGGCCCAGTCCTGTAGAAAACAATGCCTCCCCTTCCAGACAGAGACCCTGTACCTCTGCATAGTCACCCCTAAGAGTCTCCTTCTAAAGTACCCTGCTGCCTTCAGGAAAGCAAAGGGTTACAGAAGGGCCTCCAAGAAGCTGAACACAGCCAAAGAAGGCATGGGTGAAGGCTGGGCTTCTTGCCTATGGCCAGGGGCCTCCCTTCCACACAAGCTAGGGCTGCCACCTGTGAGCCCAGTGCACATCTACAGGCTGGTGTGCTCCTGGGCATGGGTGGCACCAAAACCAGCAGCACTACCTGCCCCTCCCCAGCGAAACACAAGGGAAGGCTAGGTGGCAAACAGCCTTTATCAAGAGTCACAGGATAAGCAATCTGTGGTCCAAGGCCTACAGGTACGCTCTGTATGGTCCATCCCTGAGCAAGGTGGCCAGTGTCCTGGGGCTGGAGAGGTTTGGTGCTGGCTCCCCTGCAGCACTAGCACATGCACTGAGGTAAGCCTCCAGGGCAGGGATCATGAGGCAGCCTCTAGCTGGGCACGGAGATAGGACTTTGCCATCTTGAGCAATGAGACTTCACATGAGTAGGCAGCATGGCCTCTTCTCCACAGGGACCTCCTCTGAGGGGGCAGTGAGCTTGAGCAAGGGTGGGTCCCCAGCTGCCAGGAAGCCACAGTCATTCTGGGATGTCTCAGAATCAGCAGGCAGGCCAGGCTCCTCAGGGACTAGTCGCTGAACCTTGGCGGCAGCTCTCTGGCGCTTGAGCTCTGCCAAGGTGTGGTGGGACTTGTCCCGGATAAGAGCATCAGGGTCACTGCTCTCCAGGGGGCTGAGCTGATAGGAGACACTCCGGTCCAGCCGTTTGGAATACAGGTGCCGCCCTGGGGGGCCCCCTACTCGGCCATTGTGTGGCCTGGCAACATCAGGGCTATCCTCCTGTGGACAGAGCCAGGGCCCCAAAGACCATCAGGATGTACCTCTCTCACCTGCCCTGGCCTTGGGCTTTCAGGCTGTGACAGTGGTGATACAAGGACAGACATGAGGGGCTAGGGAGTCAGCAGCAGAGCCCTGAGGAGCACTAGCCCATCCAGGAGCACAGGATCCCTGGTCCCACACCTCCACGGGGGGGGGTGGGGGGGGGCGTAAGGACAGAGGAGGAGATGTTGAAGCTAGAGCCCCACATCAAGGACCACACTGCTCCAAATGTGGGACAGTAGAGGGTGAATGCTGCTCACCTCTGGGGACTGCAGCTGGAGCTCAGCATCCGTCTGGCGGTCCTCGTCGTCCTCTGGTGGCTCTGAGCTGGTGAGCGGTGGCTGTTGCCACACAATGGCCTCTTGGGCATGTTCCTTGCGGTACAGGTTAGTGCGCTGGGTCAGGCTCACCCGCCTCACCACCTTCCTAGGGTAGAGGAAGGCAAGGGAGATGATCACCTATCTCACAGCTCTGCCAGTTCTCAGGTCTACTAGGGCTCCCCCTGCTGGCTGACATCCACAAAGGCAAAGCCTGGGTCATAGCAGGTGTTGGGAGACTCACCCCCGGCTGCCTGCACTGGAGGTGCGGCGGCGCAGCAGGGAACGCTGGCGGCCCTGGGCCCGTAGCAGTGCATCCTGCTTGTGCTTCAGCTCCAGCAGTTTGGCCCGCACCTCCTCGTCACCACACACATCTGAGGAGAGGTGGGCACAAGTGTCACAGGAGCCCTCTTAGCCTGTCCCTTTTGTCAGATGGAAGGAAGCAGCCCCACACTTACCAAGGGGTGTCTCGTCCATCAGAGATTTTCCATTCAGATCAGCCCCATGTGCCACAAGCAATTCCACTAGGTGCACCTGTAGGCAGCCAACAGGAGCTGCTTGGCTAAGATCTGAAGCTAGAACCAGGAGCCCACCCACATACCTGCTCCTGCCCACACTCACCTGGCCCCAGTAGGCTGCAGCATGCAGAGGCTCCCAGCCATCCCGGTCCTTGGTGCTCAGGCTGGCTCCTTGCTCCAGCAGCAGGGTAGCCACTTCACTGAACCCATTAGCAGCAGCGATGTGCAGCTGCAGGCAGACCACCCAGCCCTGAATCCCAGCCCCAAGCATCTGCCCCAGGGCAGACTCCCCCAAGAGGCTGAGTCCTCACCAGTGTGGCTCCATGGTCCAGAGGGTCATTGAGGTTAGCCCCAGCATATAGCAGGCTCCGGAGGTCATCTAGCATGTGCAGCTCTGGCACTGCCCGGGCCTCCTCAATGCTGTCCTGGGTGATACCTGCAGGAAAATCAGCTCAGTGAAAGCACGGCCTGGGGCCCCACCCTTTGCAGGTAGGCACAGCATACTTACTCACCATGGTTGGCCATGGCAGTCTCAAGGCAGTCCAGGGTCTGTTCATCCTCACACAAGTCATAAGGCATGTTCCCATCAGTGTTGACTGCCAGGAGATCTGCACCACTACAGCAAGGACAGATGGGCCATTAGCCTCAGGAGCTTCCTCTTACACCAGCTCCTCACCCAGGAAGTTCTCAGCCCCCTTGTAGAAATTTTCCCCTCTGCAGAGGCCCTCAGCCTAGGAGTGCCCTTAGGAAGGGAGGGCAGGCAGGACAACCAAGCTCTAGCTGCTCCTAGAAGAGGTGGCCTCTAGACCTCTGTGGTCAACCCTCCATCAGCTTTAGATCCTGTCCTCAGGCCAGACAGTCCACTCTGTCCATCTGGACTCCAGGTATATAGCACCCATCTTCACTTATACAGTGGAGGCACCTGCAAGGAGTATGCAGGGAATCTGGGGACTCCAGAAGACAGAAAGGATGCCCACGCATGATGGAGACGTGGGACCAGGGGAGCTCCAAGAGCTAGCTTCACAGCCTTACTTCACACCCACTGTCAAGGCACACATGTGTGATGGAGACTTCCATCTACCTACACAAGGATGACCAAACCCCTACCCTTTGATCTACTACAAAGGCCCTTAAATTTGGCAAAGCCAGTAGCCTCCCCTGTTCTCTGGGCTGAAGTGCTGAAAGTAAAGGCTATCCCAGACACTTTATCCTAGGTCCACCTGGTCTCTTCACTCTCAAGACTGGCCAGAATGGTGTTTCTCTATGCAGACCCTGGGAAGGCCTTTGGAGAATTGGGAAGTCTTGCCTGCCAAGCAGATCAAAAACGCTAAACATACTCTTCCCTCTGCAGTCTCAAGTAGGGTCAACAAAGGAGATAAGACACAAGAAGCAACCTGGAGGAGTCATCTGAGCAACCACCTGACAGGCACCCATTGAACCCTACCAGGAAATGAGGAGCTCCACCAGGTGCAAGTGACCACAGGTAGCTGCAGCATGCAGAGGCGTCCAGCACTCACTGTCACGAGCATTGACATCAGCCCCAGCCTCTAAGAGCTGCTGTGCCATCTCTTGGAAGTCATCGATGCAACACTGCAAACAAGCAACTTGAGCCCCCACACCTGGCTGGCTAACCCCTCCCCCCCCACCACTGGCATCCCTGCACAGGCTTACCTGGTGCAGTGCTGTCAGGCCATCCTCATTGGCCAGGTCGGGGCTGACCCCACTACTAAGGAACTGGCGGACTGCAAGAAGCAGGAGGTAAATCAGGCAAGCTCCTATTCCTAGGACTGGTCTATGCTGTCACTGGCTTAAGACTACCTGAGCACACTGTGCACCCAGGGTGCAGGGGAGAATGAGGAAGGAGGTACAGACTAGGTGGTTATCTATCCCAAGAGGGGTATATGTTCAGCAATTTCTCAGACCACACAACAGACCCCTGTAGCCAACTTGCCAGTAATCCCATGCCTCATGTCCTGCCCAAAAGCTGCTATAACCTGGTGTTGAGGGATGAGACAAGTAGCTCTACCCAAGGGTCCTGCCCCAGCCCCACATGGCACATCCATTCCTATTCTTCCCTGGTGACAGGACCTAGCCCCACAAGCAGCATCTACCCAGCCCTCACTCTCCTAAAGAAGTCCCATTTCAGGACCACTCTTGTGCCAAGGTCACTAAGATCCTCCCTGTATGCAATAGGACACATCTTCCTTCCCATAGCTCCCAGCACCTGATCTGGGGCACACCCACAGCACACTCCTCACTCTCCTTGTCTCCACACCTCTGGGGAGGGCTCTTGACCAGATATATCCAACTCTTTACCTTCTGTGTCCCAGAAGGAGGCAGGGCCCTCAAGAGACACCAGATGCCTCTGCCCTGCCCCACCCCCACCCGGCTGCAAATATGGGGCATAGGAGAGGAACAGTGCCCACAGGAAGATCAGGTTTGTCATTGAGCTGGGAAGGTTCCAATGGAAAGCAGAGTCAAAAAAAAAAAAAAAAGTCAGGGTATGGGACTGGGGCAGTGTGGAGGGGAGCCAGCCTATGTGTGCCCTGGAACACACACTGAGCCTGGCCAACGTTGCTATTTCTAACTACAGGTGAAAATTGCTACCCACTCTACAGAGGTGAGTCTCAGGACACAAGCACACAAACATCAGGGCTCACAGGCAGACCTGCACCATGGCAAAAAGCAGTGAGAGCCACTGGCCAACCAAGTATTCGATTCTCTGCAGGTCCTGGTTGTTCTGCCTATAACCAGCCCTCCTCCAACCTGGTTTGCCTCACAGCAGGACCTCTTGCATGCAGCCCCATTTAAGGACAGCTGTCTGTTGGTGGGACAGCTTGGGCTAGAGCCCAGGAGCTACAGATAAGCCTAGGCCTGGTACTAAGCCCCAACACAAGGCAGAGTCACACCCAAACGGATGGGAGCGCCGGCCATGTGCTGCCCTGAGATTCAGGCACACTCACCTTCCTCCAGGTCGTTTCTGGCAGCAGCCTCCAGAAGGGCAATACTGGGAAGGAAGAGGACCTGCTTCCGAGGCCCATGGCTAGTCCCCTCCTTCTGTGGTTGCTCCCTGTAGCCCTTCTTGCTCTGGGCCTCCTTCTCAGCCTGGGCCCACATCTTCACCTGCTGGGCACGTCGCTTCTGGGCATGCTTCAGCCGCTCCTGAGTGCTCATCCTGCTCACCATGGGCATCTCTGCCAGCAGCTCCAGGTGCTCGGCCATGGTGGGGGATGTCTGCCCACAGGACTGCTTGGGGCACCACAGTTAAAGGTTTGGGAGCCAGGCTGGGCCTGAGGGGTAGGGCAGCTGGCTGGACTGGCACCCTTGGGGGCATCCCCTTCCCAAAGCTTGGTGCCCTCTGTCCCTGACAAGGCTGTGTTGGAAGGTCCCACACTGTGACCAAGCCCAGCAGCCCTGAGGGGCGCAGCCCAGGCAGGGAGAGCAGCTGGGGGAAGGGTGCTTATGGCCGCTCCCTAGGCAAGCCTGGCACTTCAACTGCTCAGCCAACAGAGCGTCTGCACACAGCGCCTCACTTCCCTCTTGGGGTCAGAGTGCACAGCCTGTGGGAAGTAGCCTTGAGACCTGGCCGGCCTCAGTCCAGGGTTTGAAGCTAATTACTCAGATAACAAAGTTCCAGCTTCCTGGTACCCTGCCAATGGGGGGGGGCAGGGCAATCAGCAACAAGCCCCTGAGTCCCTAGGAGCTTGTGATCTACTTCCATGCCCACTATCCCCTCTGGCTGGTCTTCTAGTCAGCACAGTTAGGGCTAATGAGTTGTGGCAGCAGAAGCCTGAGCAGGGCGTGTGGTCAGTTCTCGGGTCTCAGCTGGCAGTCTCCAAGGGTGAGAATGTCTAGGTAGCTAAGGCACAGAGGGCGTGTCAATATGTCCTCGGAGGAACCTCCTCTTCTGGCAGATACACACACCTGAGGAGTAAATAAGGAAGCACATCAAGGCCAGCTCACAGGGTGGGGAGACCAGCTTCTCTACTGTCTCAGGGTCATGCCCTATGTGGGGCCCAAACTCTACCCACAACACACTGCAGATCAACACCACTGGGAAGTGGCTTTCCTTCTACTCTTCCCCACAGATACAAGGAAGGGCAGGACAAGGGATATCTCGGCCCTGCACCCCTCTTTCCACAGAAGGCTGTAAAGGCCGCATAGTAGAACAGAACCACGAGAGTGCACTATCCACAAGCTGCCACAGGGCCAAGTGCTGCAGCTAGGCTGGGCTGGACAAGGTCCCTCCCAGCGTTTTCCTTGATGGCTGGAGAGGTTGGGAGGCCTACATTCTAGGCCCTTCATAGCCCAGCATCTGATATGTTCCTCACCAGTAAGCCAACCCAGGCCAGCCAATATTTTGGCCACTACGAGCTGCACTATGCCTGTGTTGTAGGAACATAGGCATAGAACCTGGCTTGGGGGATCCCATGGGACCAACCAGCAGACAGCTTTGGCTGCAGCTTATGTGCCTCAGCCCCAGTCCTACCCAGTGGAAGATGCAGATATAGCTGTTCATGACTCATTCATCAGAAAGCAGAGCCATACTCTGCCCTGGCGTGGTCTGCCAAGAGCCTCAGTCTCACTGCCAGGCCTCACTACCACCTAGAAAGCAGCCTACCTTTTCTCTGACCAGAGAGGTACACAAGGGTCTCAGTGGACACCCCCTTCTGCCCAAGATAGGACACCAACCTGATGTGACACCAACCAGGTTACATCAGGTTGGTTAGGTCCCTCTTGAGACCTGGAGCTGCGCATTACAAGTCTACCCTACCTAGGCCCATCTCCTATGTCCTTGGCCTGAGCTTCCTGGTGACAGGACTGATAGGGGTCTTGGCCTGCTCATTCTTCAGAACAGGAGCTCTCCCAGCAGCACTCTCCCTCTGCAGAGCGCAGGAGCCAGGGCAGGCATGTGCAGCCTAGGCTTCCCATTTCATTCATAGGACCCAGGATCCCCTCCCTCAGGATAGGCACCCTGCCAGCATCTCTGGGTGAGGACATGGAGTTCCAGACACCACTGGCATGGTAGAACCTTCAGTTCCTGCTGCCACTGCAGTGGACATACTCCTGCCTAACAGGGCTGGCAAAAAAGTGGGACTTCTTAGTAGCCAGGAGCCTTCCAGGGAAGAAGATTTAGAATTGTAACCCCTGCCCCCATTATTTGAAAGAAGGAAAGAAACTCTAATGCCCTTGTCCTACAAAAGAAAAACTAGGCCAGGCGTGGTGGCTCACACCTTTAATCCCAGCACAAGGGAGGCAGAGGTAGGAGGATTGCCATGAGTTCGAGGCCAGCCTGAGACTACATAGTGAATTCCAGGTCAGCCTGAGCTAGAGAGAGATCCTACCTCAAAAAAACAAAACAAAAAAAGGGGGGGGGGGCTGGAGAGATGGCTTAGCGGTTAAGGCACCTGCCTGCTAAGCCGAAGAACCGGGTTCCAATCTCCAGGTCCCACGTTTAGCCAGATGCAAAGTGATGCAAGGACGCAATGCTGCACTTGCCCACAAGGGGGCGCACGCATCTGGATTTCGTTCACAGCAGCTGAGAGACTGCTGGCGCTCCCATCTCTATCTGTCTACCTCTCTGTCTCTTTCTATGTCTCTCTCCAAAAATAAATAAAATAATTTTTAAAAATGTTCTTTTTTAAAGAAAGAAAGAAAGAAAGAAAGAAAGAAAGAAAGAAAGAAAGAAAGAAAGAAAGAAAGAAGGAAGGAAGGAAGGAAGGAAGGAAGGAAGGAAGGAAGGAAGGAAGGAAGGAAGGAAAACTAGCCCAAGGACAAAAGCATCTTTTCAAGTGGTACATATGCTGGCTTTTTGTTTCTCTCATCTGGGCACAAGCCCCTCTGGCTTCAATGTGAAGGAAGAGTCTGAGCCAGGAATGGTGGCACATGCTTTTAATCCCAGCACTTGGAAGGTAGGAGGATCACCGTGAGTTTAAGGCCACCCTGAGACTACATATTGAATTCTCCAGAGGCATCCCAGCCCAGCTGCCCACAGGCTATATCTTAATTTTCCAATCCCCTAGCTCTCCCAGGACACTGCCTGCCTGGCCTCCCTCTAGAAGGCCAGTCTCATTGGGAACAGGTCAGCTGAAGGCCAACAGCAAAGTCTGGGGTTCTAGTTGGAAAAGCCACCTCCTGCCTAACTGGATCTTGGCTAACCTGGCCTAACTTCACTAAGGTGAGGTCCCTCTGCTCAGCCTTCCAGAGCCATGAAGACTCAGCTAAGCTTGATAGCCAACAAAGTCCTACCAAATGCCCACCACACCACACACAGGCCAAGAGGGACTTAGCAGGGCAGCTCCACAAATACTCAGTCCACAAATACTCCCCAGAGCATTCCTGGAATGTCAAATAGAGATAATCTGGCTATTTACTCTGTTTCCAGCTTTAAGCATGGTTGAAATGCACCAGGAGTTTGGGACCCAACACAGGGCAGACTCCTGCAAGGACACTGGCCCACCCCTCAATCGGAGCCTTACTAGGCTGACCTCACCCTGAAGAGTACACCATGGTCAGATGATCCTCATCTCAGGAGGCCATTACCCAAATCCCAGCCTGGGCTCCATGGCTCCATTTGGAATCCACCCAACTACCTGGATCTACAACAATCCCACCCATCCTCACTGCACACACACCCTCCAGTAGGCCTCTGCCATCACTCTAATTTTCACATACAAAAATGAAGCTGTGGCCGGGCGTGGTGGCGCATGCCTTTAATCCCAGCACTCGGGAGGCAGGCGTAGGAGGATCGCTGAGAGTTCGAGGCCACCCTGAGCCTACATAGTTAATTCCAGGTCAGCCTGGACCAGAGTGAGACCCTACCTCACAAAACCAAAAAAAAAAGCCGGGCGTGGTGGCGCGCGCCTTTAATCCCAGCACTTGGGAGGCAGAGGTAGGAGGATCACCGTGAGTTTGAGGCCACCCTGAGACTACATAGTTAATTCCAGGTCAGCCTGGACCAGAGTGAGACCCTACCTCACAAAACCAAAAAAAAAGCCGGGCGTGGTGGCGCGCGCCTTTAATCCCAGCACTTGGGAGGCAGAGGTAGGAGGATCACCGTGAGTTTGAGGCCACCCTGAGACTACATAGTTAATTCCAGGTCAGCCTGGACCAGAGTGAAACCCTACCTCGAAAAAAAAAAAAAATGAAGCTGTGGGCTGGAGAGATGGCTTAGCAGTTAAGTGCTTGCCTGTGAAGCCTAAGGACCCCAGTTCAAGGCTCGATTCTCCAGGACCTATGTAAGCCAGATGCACTAAGTGGCACATGCATCTGGAGTTCGTTTGCAGTGGCTGGAGGCCCTGGCATGCCTGTTCTCTCTCTCTCTCTCTCTCTCTCTACCTTCCTATTTCTGTATCTCTCTCTCAAATAAATAAATAATAAAATATTAAAAAAAAGCTGTAGAACCAGGTGTGGTGGCACATGCCTTTAATCCCAGCACCTGGGAGGCAGAGGTAGGAAGACTGCAATGAGCTCAAGGCCACCCTGAGACTACACAGTAAATTCCAGATCAGCCTGGGCTACAGCAAGACCATGAGACCCTACCTTGATTTAAAAAAAAAAAAAAACATGAAGCTGTGACAGCCATTGGTACAGACAAAATAAACTCTAGGCTGAGTTACAGAGACCAACTCCAGCAGGCAGACATGAACACCTCAGACCCAGACAGAGGTCAGGTTGACTGGGATGTTGGACATAACCCTGTCATTACCAAGGATTCCTTTGTCAGCTGCCCAATTGCTGTCCACTGCTGTGCAATGTTGGCTTCCCTTGTGATATACAGCCAGAGAAGCCTTATTAACTATTCCACCATAGCACCTTTTATACCCATCACATGGCATCCATGGTACAGCCAGAGCCCACAGCCTGAAAGATGGCTGCAAGGGTCCTAAGCAGACAGGAACAAGGGATGGGTGGACAAAGGGATGTAAGGACAAAGAATGATGTCCAGAGAAAAGGACAGAAGAGATGAGAGGCAAGGAGAAAAGACACTCAGAGAAAGGCCACAAGGTGGGGCAAGACAAGATACCAAATACACACAAGGAGCTCACCTGTAAGCTCTGAGCTCACACGCAGTATACCTGTTTGAAGGTGCCTATGTGTCAGTGCATCTACAAACCTGACATGTTCCTTCTAAGGGATGCCTCTGTATGAATAAAGCTCACCCAGCAAGTCAAGGAGGTAGACAGGAGAGATCTACCTACCTCTGGTTGCACGCCACAGGAAAGGCTGGCACAACAGGGCAGTGGGCAGAAAATGGGCAGCTCACAAAGGAGTCCCTGGTAGTGATAGAGCTACATGTAGCTCTTGGTCTGGGGTACTTAGAGGCCTGTCTGGAGTCGGTTCCTGTAAACTACAACCAGTAGTTAATTTCATCAGCAGCAGATAGCACTTACAGTATAAAGAAACCTCCCACTGGGCTTGGTGGTGCAAGCCTTTAATTCCAGCATTTGGGAGGCAGAGGCAGGAGGATAGCAGTGAGCTCGAGGCCACTCTGAGACTACATAGTGAATTCCAGGTCAGCCTGGACCAGTGAGACCCCATCTCAAAAAGCAAAATGAAAGGAAGAAGAAAGGAAGAAGGAAGGAAGGAAGGAAGGAAGGAAGGAAGGAAGGAAGGAAGGAAGGAAGGAAGGAAGGAAGGAAGGAAGGAAGGGAACAAACAAGCCAGCCTCCCTAGATTCTGTCCATTCTGGGATAAGCAAGTAATGTCTGGCCATTCTGTAGAGTATACATGTCTGTCACAAGGTGAGGCAGATTGTTCTTTCATCAGAGTGGCGGCAAGGTGCTGACACTGATGCAAGAAGCTCAATAAAGAAATTACAAAACACATTCATTTTCACCCCCAGGAAGGATGTGTAGGGTTGGCGATGGCAGAAGAGGGTCTCAGTAGGCTGCAGGCTGTGTGGAGGGTTCATGTTGATAGAACCCTGCTAAGCTTTTGGAAAGGACCCAGCAGAAGGGAAGTTCCAGCCCCATGGCTTGTACTCTAGGGCAAGAGGGTGTACTTGTCCTCACAGCCCCACACCCACAGTGGATGATCAGTTGAACATTCTGGCTGTTGGGTTCACTGCTGAGTACTCTGCCTGGTCTGGCTCCAGGTAGCTCATCTTCACAGTGTGCCTGCTGTGCTATCTGGCCACTCATAGCAGAAGCATTTATGACAAGAAAACATCAAAGAGTTATAATTAAATAGATCACTATGGGGTCTTATGGGGACACATCTTACAAGGAAAGAACTCTAAAAAATAGTGTTGCTCAGTGAGGAAAAAGGGTCTAAGAACATTGTATATACTATGTTACTTTTTTTTTTTTTTTTTGGTTTTTCAAGATAAGGTCTTGTTCAAGCCCAGGCTGACCTAAAATTCACTCTGTAGTCTCAGGCTGGCCTGGAACCCACAGGGATCCTCCTACCTCTGCCACCCAAGTGCTGGAATTAAAGGTGGGAACCACCACACTGGCAACAACTATGTTACTTTGTTTTGGGGGTGGGTTTCAAGGTAGGGTCTTACTCTAGCTCAGGCTAACCTAGAATTCACTATGTAGTCTCAGGGTGGCCTCGAACTCACGGCAATCCTCCTACCTCTGCCTCCAGAGTGCTGGGATTAAAGGCGTGCGCCACCACACCCAGCTATGTTACATTTCCTGAAAAAAAAAAAATAAGAACATACAAAGAGGATATAGGGCTGTAGCTCAATGGTAGAGTACTTACATAGCATGTGCAAGGACTTCAGTTCAATCCCCAGTGCACTGCTACTCTCCCCTTAAAAAAAGAAACAAATGCTGGGCGTGGTGGCGCACGCCTTTAATCCCAGCACTCGGGAGGCAGAGGTAGGAGGATCACCAAGAGTTCGAGGCCACCCTGAGACTACATAGTTAATTCCAGGTCAGCCTGGACCAGAGTGAGACCCTACCTTGCAAAAAAAAAAAAAAAAAAAAAAAAAAAAAAGAAAAAAGAAAGAAAGAAAGAAAGAAAGAAAGAAAGAAAGAAAGAAAGAAAGAAAGGCTGGAGAGGTGGCTTAGAGGTTAAGGCACATGCCTGTGAAGCCTAAGGATCCCGGTTCAATTCTCCAGGTCCCACATAAGCCAGCTGCACATGGTGGTGCATGCATCTGGAGTTCATCTGCAGTGGCTAGAAGCCCTGGTGCGCCCATTCTCTTTCTCTCTCTTCCTCTTTCTGTCTCTAACAAATAAATAAATAAAAATAAAATCTTTGCCAGGCGTGGTAGCGCACGCCTTTAATCCCAGCACTCGGAAGGCAGAGGTAGGAGGATCCCCGAGAGTTCAAGGCCACCCTGAGACTACATAGTTAATTCCAGGTCAGCCTGGGCCAGAGTGAGACCCTACCTCAAAAAAAATAAATAAATAAAAAAATTGAAAAAAAATAAAATAAAATCTTAAAAAGGAAGGAAAGAAAGAAAGAAAGGGTGCATGTCTTTAATACCAGCACTCAGGAGACAGAGGTAGGAGGATCACTGTGAGTTCAAGGCCACCCTGAGACTACATAGTGAATGCCAAGTCAGCCTGGACTAGAACAAGACCCTACTTAGAAAAAAAAAAAAAAAGGAAGAAACAAATAAACAAACATGAAGAGATACAAAAAATGAATCTAGTTAAAGTGCTTGCCTGCAAAGCCTAATGACCAGGGTTCAATTCCCCAGTACCCACGTAAAGCCAGATACACAAAGTGGTACATGCATCTGGGGTTCATTTGCAGTGGCTAGAGGCCCTGGTGTGCCCATTTTCTCATATGTCTGTCTGTCTCTCTCCTCTTTCTCTACTTGCACATAAAATAATTTTTTTTTAAAGAAATGAATCCAGCCGGGCGTGGTGGCGCACGCCTTTAATCCCAGCACTCGGGAGGCAAAGGTAGGAGGATCTCCGAAAGTTCAAGGCCACCCTGAGACTACATAGTTAATTCCAGGTCAGCCTGGGCCAGAGTGAGACCCTACCTTGCAAAACCAAAAAAAAAAAAAAAAAAAGAAAAAAAAGAAAAAGAAATGAATCCAGATGAAGGTAGGTTCGGGACAGACTTAAGCTTGGCCCTGTGTGTTGCTAAACTAGGCCCACATGAAGATTGCTCTGAAGAAACTATGTTAAGAGCTCTGTTTTGGGCAGGGCAGGTGTGAAGTGCCACTGCACAGGTATGAGGTTGGCACTGGGAGGAGGAAAAGTACATGCTAGGTTCTGGACCCTGGAAAGGAGTAGGGATGTGCAGGACCAAGGCCACCTAGGCAATCATACAGCACCTTGTCTCCTTCATGCTGTGGGAGCCAAAAAGGATCTCAGAACAATGAGTGACACCATCAGATGGTGCCAGAGTCTGAGGGAGGCAAGAGAGTAGGAGGCAAGAAGACACTCCCACATCAGGAAGTGGGCAGGGAATTCCAGGGAATGGAAATGGTGGCAGGCAGGAGGAATAGGACAGAAACAAGAGGCAGCCACATGTGAGGAAAAGGGTGAAGATGGGCAGGTGGAGTGGCCCTGAGAAGCAGGATTAATATGGTGTCCACAGAAGCCCAGAGGTAGTATCCAGGCAGCAGTGGTCAGTAGGGGGCGTGAATAGAGCGTAGAGTGGCCCTGCAAATTGCTGGGGAGGCAAAGAGCACCCATCAAAACCCACACAGCCAAGAGAGGTCCATACAGGGCCTATGGAAGACGGACTTGATTTCTGGCCATGGGAAGCTGCCTAAGAAACAAGACCCAACTCCTCACACCAAAATAAACTCCAAACAGCAGAACACACATGACCTAAGAAAAAGAGAACCACAAGAGCACAAGGACAGAGGGAGAAAGAATATGTTTTATAATCCTGGCATAAAGGCAGACTTTCTACTTGACATAGAACCTGAAACTGGGCTCTGCCTCCTCCTGCCTTCTCATGGACAAGAGCTCTCTATACTTTGGTGGGTTTTACCCTTCCTATCTTCTCATGGGCAGGAGCTCTTCAAATTCTCTCCTCTTTCCTTCTAACTTCTAAACTTTACCCTCTGGTCTGTGAATTTCAATTCTTTGAATTTAGAAGACAAGAATCTGGAGACACCCCGGTTTTCTTGTTTTATATCACAATGCACTGGCATATTTCTGTATCATATTGGTGCATCAGTGTGCATTGGTGCACTGGTAAGAAACTCCACAAGTCTGGTTTCACATTGGTGTGATGGGCAGGAATGTTAGAGGGCAAGTGTTCTCCTGCTTCCAGCCTTCCTCGTGGTAGGAGGCAGGATCTGTTCTGTCTTCTAAATCTGTCTTCTCTGCAACATTCTCCATCTGGGAAATGGGCACACTAAAAACTTGGTAGAGTCATTTGTGATGGTACATGCCTTTAATCCTAGGACTTAGGAGGCAGAGGTAGGAGGATCATCTTGAGTTTGAGGCCTCCTGAGATTACATAGTGAAATCCAGGTCATTCTGGGCTACAGTGAGACCCTACCTCAAAAAAAAAAAAGAGAGTTTATTGAGAGGTACAGTGAGGGGCAGCAGCCTTCCTGTGGGATGAAGACTGAAGCACTGAGCCAGGCTGGGATTCAAACTTATAGGAGGATCCTAAGAAACAAACTACCAGGAACTGCATCACCACGGAATAAGAAGACCTTGGGGCAGAAACTGTTAGGTATACTGCCTTCAGAAAATAGTTCCAAGAGTGCCGGGTGTGGTGGTGCACGACTTTAATCCAGCACTCGGGAGGCAGAGGTAGGAGGATCGCTGTGAGTTCGAGGCCACCCTGAGACTACATAGTGAATTCCAGGTCAGCCTGAGCTAAAGTGAGACCGTGAGACCCTATCTCGAAAAACCAAAAAAAAAAAAAAAAAAAAAAAAAAAAGAAAATAGTTCCAAGAGAACTGAAAACCAGAATAGTCCTCAAGAAGTCTTGAAGATGCTAACAGACGTGCTGAATGAATGACAAGGAAGAAGCCCTGGCTCATCAAAGAAAGGTCAGCTAGATGCTTGCTCGGGCCCTGGAAAACACAGGCATTACCTCAAAGGAGCAGAAAGAAAAACATCCTATGGAAGAGGGTTTTCTATTCAAAACCCCCTGGCACAAAACTTCAAAACTCCCTGTTTTACATGATCCAATACATTCAGGTGTCTAAAGTTTTAGCCCTGGGGGCTGTCTTTGTTCAGTCCAGCACCCACAAGGAGATCCAAACTACTCAAGAACCCATAAAAGGTCCCATTCTTTGCCATCACGTATATGTTGAAGAGAAATCAGTAGGCATTAGAATTCAAGCTGCTGAAGTCAAGAGACATTGAAAGCTGGGATGTAGGCTAGGAGTGGTGGTGCATGCCTTTAATCCCAGCACTTGGGAGGCAGCAGTAAGAGGATGCCATGAGTTCGAAGCCAACCTGAGACTATAGAGTGAATTCCAGGTCAGCTTGGGGCTAGAGTGAGACCCTACAAAACAAAACAACAACAACAACAACAACAAAAACCCTGAAGGCAACATGAGCCTCTTGCTGTGATTCCCCGCTGGGTGTGGTGGTTTACACCTATAATCCAACACTGGGGAGGCTGAGGCACAAGGATCTTGTGAGGTCAAAACCAGACAGGGCTAAGATGTCTCAAAAAAAAAAAAAAAAAAAAAAAAGGATGAATCAATGAAGAAAGGAAGAAAGAAAAAAAGATAATAGATACATATTATTAACTACATAAAATAGATTTAATAATGTTTTTGATACATGTATATAATGTATTTTGATCATATTCTTCTCCTTTAAAAATTTTAAGAGGCAACTTAACTTTTTCTACTCTTTCTACAATAAGTTTATTAGTTAATATTTTATTTACTAATTAAATTCCCATATTTATGAAAAAAAAAAAAGCGAGAGAATGGGTGTATCAGGGCCTCCAGCCACCACAAATGAACTCCAAATGCATGCACTACCTTGTGCATCTGGTTTTCATGGGTACTGGGGAGTCGAACCTGGGTCCTTATGCTTCTCAGGCAAGCACCTTAACTACTAAGCCATCTCACCAGCACTCCCCCCCCTTTTTTTTAAACTTTTTATTTTTTATCTCCTATTATTTTTTTGGAGAGAGACACAGAGAGAGACAGAGAGAGAGGGGAAGAGGTAGACAGAGATGGGCGCGCGCCAGCAGTGTCTCAGCTGCTGCGAACGAAATCCAGATGTGTGTGCCCCCTTGTGGTCAAGTGCGGCATTGCGCCCTTGCGTCACTGCATCTGGCTAAACGTGGGACCTGGAGATTGGAACCGCTGGAGATTGGAACCAGTGTTCTTAGGCTTAGGAGGCAGGTGCCTTAACCCCTAAGCCATCTCTCCAGCCCTCCCCCCCTTTTTTTTGAAGTAGCGGTTCACTCTAGCCCAGGCTGACCTGGAACTCACTCTGTAGTCCCAGACTGGCCTTGAATTCGTGGCCATTCTATCTCTGCTTCCCAAGTGCTAGGATTAAAGGCACACCTGGCTCAGAAATTTTTAATGCATGTCTCCCACAGAAATTTCCCAAATTTACCATCTACTACACTTTATGGGGGAAAAGGGATGTTCTAAGGCAGGGTCTCATTCTAGCCTACGCTGACCTGGAACTCACTCTGTGGCTGCAGGATGGCCTCAAATTCACAGTGATCCTCTCACCTCTGCCTCCCAAGTCCTATGTGGCTTCTGAGGGGGATTAACAGCCCCTTAAACCCTATGTGCATTGTGCTAAATAAATGAGTTTGTGGATTCTCGCTCCCACTTTCACCCAACTCCCGGAGTCTGTCGTGACTCTGCGCTGCTCACCCCAATTCGGCAGAGACCCTATTGTCCCTCCTGAGCTGGCCTTGGGGGGACCCCAACAGTTTTTGTTTTTCAAGGTAGGGTCTCCCTGTAGCCCAGGCTGACCTGGAATTCATTATGTAGTCTTAGGGTGGCCTCAAACTCAAGGCAATCTTCCTACCTCTGACTCTAGAGTGTTGGAGTTAAAGGCATGTGCCACCACACCCAGCTGATGTGAGTTTCAAATGCTAATGACCAATGAGGGAAATATAGATTCTGCCTGGGATTGCTATGGACAATGCCCTGGGACACAGATTAAAGCATCAAACCCCTCCTAGATGGTACCATCATTGGGACTCAGTCCAGGATTTATGATCATAATTCAGACTCACCTCAAGGTCAGTACAAACCAAACTAAACTAGGAAGAACTGGAAGGATGACCATTGATTTTTTTTTTTTGGGGGGTTTTTCAAGGTAGGGTCTCACTCTGGTCCAGGCTGACCTGGAATTCCCTCTGTAGTCTCAGGGTGGCCTTGAACTCACGGTGATCCTCCTACCTCTGCCTCCCGAGTGCTGGGATTAAAGGTGTGAGCCACCACGCCCGGCTGACCATTGAATTTTTGGCATCTCCTGTGCTCTCCTAGACTGGGAAAAGCCCCCAGTCATGCCTAGAATGGCTGAATTCCCAAACTGGTTTTCTTTTCCCCATTTTTGTAAAGGCCTCCTCACTGCCCCATGAGCATCAAACCTCACTATTCTCAGCAGAATTGATCAGAGTTCCTCAGAGATCTACATAGAATGTACTCAGCCAGTGGTTCTGGATTCATGCAGTGTGTGCAGACTGGGGCTCACAGTGGGAATTCCACAGGGAGCTCAGACCCTGGAGGGCTGGGACTCATGCATGCTACACAGCAAGTGGTAGCAGGTGTTAGCAGAAAAACACCATAACCAGAGTCCAAAGGCAGGGACCACGTGTACTTGCTTGGCAGATCTTGGTTGGGCACAAGGCTGAGAAAGGCTCATTTGCTTAGTCCTAAAGCCTGCCAGCTAAGGTCTGAAAGCCAGTCACCTAGAGGCTAAACAGATGGGTCAATGATATTTTCTGCTTTGCTTTTTGTTTTATAAGAAATAAGATGTTTTTTTTTCCTTTTTTAAAAATATTATTTATTTATTTATTTATTTATTTAAGAGAGAGAGAGATACAGAAATAGGCAGATAGAGAGAGAGAGAGAGAGAGAGAGAGAGAATGGGTGTGCCAGGGCCTCCAGCCACTGCAAACGAACTCCAGATGCATGCACCCCCTTGTGCATCTGGATTACATGGGTCCTCGAACCGGGGTCCTTAGGCTCCATAGGCAAGCGTTTAACCACTAAGCCATCTCTCCAGCCCAAAGAAATAAGATGTTTTATCTGTAGACACCTTTTGTTTTCTGTACTGCGTGTTGAATTATAATACAGCATATGCGTGTGTGTATGTGTGTATATGATAGAGAGAAAAGAGGCAGATAGAATGGGCATGCCAGAGCCTCTAGACACCACAATGAACAAACCCAGGCACATGCATCACTTCATGCATTTAGCTTTATGTAGGAATGGGAGAATTGAGCCAGGGCCCTTTGGATTCACAAGCAAGTGCCTTAACCACTTACCCATCTCTCCAGCTCCACTGTGGATTTCTTTTCTTTTTTTTAAAGAAGGTATTTTGTTTATTTATTTGATAGAAAGGGCACAACAGGGCCCTCAAGCACTGCAAACAACCTCCAGACTCATGTGCCACCTTGCAGATCTGGCTTACGTGGGTCCTAGAGATTTGAACTTGGATCCTTTGGATTTGCAGGCAAGTGCCTGAAATAAATTCACTTCTCTCTTAAACTCTATCTGGTTGGATGCCCATCCTAGCAACATGGAGTTGACTACAACAGAAGTTAACTGTGTGAATATGTACCTGAGATCAGTCATAGATCCTAAAAACAGGGGAAAATTTATAGTCACATCAGTAAGGATCTAAATCTGCAGGCTCTTTAGGGCCCCATTAGTAAGGATTTAAATCTATAGACCCAACTGAGAGTCTGTGGTGGTTTGATTCAGGTGTCACCATAAACTTATGTGTTCTGAATGCTAGGTCTCCAGCTGGTAGCAATTTGGGAGTTAGAGCTTCCTACAGGCAATACATTGTTGGTGGCAAGTTTATGGCATTATAGCCAGCTTCCCCTTACCAGTGTTTGCCACACTCTCCCGCTGTTATGGTCCACCTGATGGTGGCCAGGAAGTGATGTCCAGCTCTCCTCATGCCATGTTTTTCCCTGCCATCATGGAGCATCCCCTGGAACCTGTAAGCCAAAATAAACCCTTTCCTCCCACAAGCTACCTTGATCAGGTGTTTTCTACCAGCAACATGAAACGAACTACAAGAGGGTCTCATCAGTAAGAGTCTAAACCCGGGTACAGTCTCCTCGGTAAGGATCTAAATTCAGAGGTTGTATCAGTAAAAATCTCAATCTATAAGCCATATTTAGGGCCCCATCAATAAGGATCTATATCTGTAGGCTCCATTTTGGGTCCCATCAGTAAGAATCTAAATCCATAGGCCGAATTTAGGGCCCCATTGGCAAGGATTTAAGTCTACAGACCTTAGACTTCCAAATATGATCTTTTTAAAAATACATTTTAAGCCGGGCGTGGTGGCGCACGCCTTTAATCCCAGCACTCGGGAGGCAGAGGTAGGAGGATTGCCATGAGTTCGAGGCCACCCTGAGACTACATAGCTAACTCCAGGTCAGCCTGGACCAGAGTGAGACCCTACCTTGAAAAACCAAAAAAAAAAAAAAAACATTTTAAGCGTGGTGGCACACGCCTATAATCCCAGCACTCGGGAGGCAGAGGTGGGAGGCAGAGGTAGGAGGGTCACCATGAGTTCGAGGCCACTCTGAGACAACATAGTAAATTCCAGGTTGGCCTGGGCTAGAGTGAGACCCTACCTCAAAAAAAAAATAGTAACAATAAAATAATAATAAAAAATATATTTTAGCCTGGGCATGGTGGCGCATGCACTTGGGAGGCAGAGGTAGGAGGACTGCCATGAGTTCGAGGCCAGCCTGAGACTACATAGTGAATTCAAGGTCAGTCTGGGCTACAGTGAGACCCTACTTTGGAAAATAAAACAAAGGAAAAAAGACAACAATGACCAAAATATATGTATGTATGTATGTCTGTGTGTATGTGTGTGTGTGTATTTTAAAGCCGGGTGTGGTGGCACCTGCCTTTAATGCCAGCACTCAGGAGGCAGAGGTAGGAGGATCACTGTGAGTTCAAAGCCAGTCTGAGACTACATAGTGAATTCCAGGTCAGCCTGGGTTACAGTGAGACCCTACCTCAAAAAACGAAACAAAAGGCTGGGTTTGGTAGCGCATGCCTTTAATCTCAGCACTTGGGAGGCAGAGGTAGGAGGATCGCTGTGAGTTTGAGGCCACCCTGAGACTAAATAGTGAATTTCAGGTCACCCTGGGCTAGAGTGAAACCCTACCTCAAAAAACCTTTGGCCCTTGGTTTCCCACCAGGAATAGATGGTAAGACCCTATTGCTGAAGACTCCACAAGTGGCAAGTTCACTGAGAATTCCTGCTGGAGCTGAGCTGAAAGCCTCCTCCAGGTGGACCGAAAAGCTATACTGCATGCAATTCAGTGGGAGAGAGAAAACACTAGTGAAGGTACTCAAGAGTGAACACTGCAAGCTTTAAATTTGGCCAGCCAGGCTGAGTGAGCCAATGGTGCAATAGTGGCATGTCTGTTATGGGGGAAAACAACTGCTCTCTAATTGGACTGGAGGCCTGCTCCATGGGAGGGAATACATCCCTAATACTGACAACATAAGACAGGGGTAGTCATGAGCCCTAAGGGTATAGTGTCTGATGGTGTCTCACTAATTGTATATACTATGCTCACCAAACTGCCCACTAAGCACTTCTCTTAATGTCCACACCCACATATTAATGCTACTCTCATTTTTTTTGGTGGGGGGGTTTCAAGGTAGGGTCTCGCTCTAGCCCAGGCTGACCTGAAATTCACTACATAGTCTCAGGGTGGCCTCAAACTCGTGCCAATCCTCCTACCTTTGCCTCCCAAGTGCTGGTATTAAAGGCAAGCACCACCACACCCGTCTTACTCTCACTTTTGTTTAGAGAAGCTTCTCTTTTCAGATGGTGGCAACCTTGGGATGACTCAGAAGGCACCATGGTGCTCAGCACTGAAGCATCTCAAACCCACCTTCCGAGGCTCAGGGTCCATTGCGGAAGAGGGGGTGGAAAGAATGTAAGAGCCAAAAGAAGAGTAGGACTCCTTACAACATGCTCCTCCAGATACAAAATGGCCTAGATATCCATGACCTCACAGTGCCTGACACTACCTACACAAGACCATCATAATAGAAGGAAAAGATCATGACATCAAACTGAAAAGAGAGACTGATTGAGAGAGGGGGAGGGGTTATGATGGAGAGTGAAGTTTCAAAGGGGAAAGTGGGGGTAGGGAGGGAAGTACCATGGGAAATGGTCTACAATTAAAGAAGTTGTCAATAAAAAATAAATAAAAATTAAAAAAGAAAAAACCAAAACAGGGCTGGAGAGATGGCTTAGTGGTTAAGCCTGCAAAGCCAAAAGATCCTGGTTCAATTCTCCAGGACCCACGTAAGCCAGATGCACAAGGGGGCACATGCATCTGTTGTTCATTTGCAGTGGTGGGCCATTCTCTCTCGCTCTTTGCTTCTTTCTCTCAATAAATAAATAAAATATATTTTAAAAAGAAAAGAAAAAACCAAAACAACAACAAAAAAATTTTAAGCCAGGCCTAGTGGTGTATGCCTTTAAGCCCAGTACTCTGGAGGCAGAGGTAGGAGGATCGCTGTGAGTTCAAGGCACCCTGAGACTACACAGGGAATTCCAGGGCAGCATGAGCTAGAGTGAAGCCCTACCTAGAAAATAAAATAAATAAAATAAAAGCTAGGTGTGGTAATGTGTTGGGATTCAAAATTGAATTTTTTTTTTTTTTTTTTTTTTTTTTTTTTTTTTGAGGTAGGATCTCACTCTAGCTCAGGCTGACCTGGAATTCACTATGTAGTCTCAGGGTGGCCTCGAACTCATGGTGATCCTTCTACCTCTTCCTCCCAAGTGCTGGGATTAAAGGTGTGCACCATCACACCTGGCTCTCAAATTGAACTTTTTTTTTTTTTTTTTTTGGTTTTTCGAGGTAGGGTTTCACTCTAGCCAGGCTAACCTGGAATTCACTCTGTATTCTCAGGGTGGCCTCAAACTCATGGGGATCCTCCTACCTCTGCCTCCCGAGTGCTGGGATTAAAGGTGTGCACCACCACGCCCAGCTCAAATTGAATTTTTAATTTACTCTGCACCTGCCTTGCTGGCATGGTGCTAATCTCCAGAAATAGATACATTTCAATAATCTATTCTATAATCTATGTTCTGTCTTCATATATTATCTGCTGTTTGTTCTGTTTAAGGCTGACACATTGGCCAAATTTTTTCCTGCTGCCACAGCACATAGTATAGGCACAATTCTTTTTTTTTTTTGGGGGGCTGTTTCATGGTAGGGTCTTGCTTCTAGCCCAGGCTGACCTGGAATTCACTATGTAGTGTCAGGGTGACCTCAAACTCAGTGATCCTCCTACCTCTGGCTCCTGAGTGCTGGGATTAAAGACCTGTGCCACCACGCCCGGCTCAGAATTCTTTACTAATTTCTCCCTGTCTTCTCTTTAGATAGGATAAATCCATACACTCTTTCAAGTATAATCTCCCAATCTCTTTTTTAAAAATATTTTTATGTTTATTTACTATTGGAGAGAGATAGAGAGAGGAAGACAGAAAGAGAGAGAATGGGCACGCCAGAGCCTCCAGCCACTGCAAACAAACTCCAGACATATGAGCCACCTTGTGCATCTGGCTTATGTGGGTCCTGGGGAATAGAACCTGGGTCCTTAAGCACCTTAACCACTAAGCCTTCTCTCCAACCCTCCCAATCTCTTTTGATGATTAGCTTTTAGAAACAATCCCCACATGTACTCTCGTGAAGCTCCCTAATTAGTTACCTACCTTTGCCTACAACCTTGACAGTAGATAGATGTGCCTTCCCTGAGATGTATTCACTTTCACTTCCTTAACTAGCTACTGCTATTTGAACCTTCATCTATAACCTTGAAATAAACAGATGTACTTTTCTGAATAAGAAAAAAAAAAAAGCACCTTCTGGGCTGTGTGATTCTCCATCTAGGGTTTCTACCCTGTGGAGGCAGCTCAAAGGCAATTTTATTTGTCCAAAAGAGCTCCTGTCTGCAACTGTCAGTGGTTCACCTGAGTAATCACAGCATTCAGGAGACTGAGCCGAGAGGACTGTAAGTCTGAGGCCAGCATATGCTGTTATGTAGTGAGAACATGTTTCAAATATCCAAAATAAGTAACAATAATCTTGACCCCTTTCCCAGGTGAACTGTATATGTAAATATAAAACTACACGTCGGGCATGGTGGCGCATGCCTTTAATCCCAGCACTCGGGAGGCAGAGGTAGGAGGATTGCCGTGAGTTCAAGGCCACCCTGAGACTACATAGTTAATTCCAGGTCAGCCTGGGCCAGAGTGAGACCCTACCTCGAAAAAAAAAAAAAAAAAAAAAAAAAAAAAAAACTACAGGTAGCCAGTCCATAAAGAGAGAGCAAACTAGCCGGGCGTGGTGGCGCATGCCTTTAACACCAGCACTTGGGAGGAGAAAAGGTATAGAGGACAGGCATATGAGACCAAGGCCACCCTGAGACATGAAGAATGGTTAATCCAGGTCAGCCTGGGCCAGAATGAGAACCTCGAAAAAAACCAAAAAAACTACTCCAAAAAAGAGAGTTGACTGAGTCCTGCAAACTAGAGAGGAGAGTCCACACACACACAGCACAGAACACAAGTTCAGCCACCAAGAAGCCTTAGTTCAGGCCCTGAGCAACAAAAAGCATGGGAAATAAGAATGGAGAATGGGTCTCACACACTATAATCCCAGCACTAGAATGGCAAAGTCCAGAAAAGGTTTCAAGTTGCAGGACAGCCTGAGCTGGTGTAGCTCAGAACACAAGTTCAGCATACCAAGAAGCCTTGAGTTCAACCCCTGGCAACAAAAAGCTAAAGAAATAACAGTGGAGAATAGTGGTGTACATATAATCCCAGCACTCGGGGGCAAAGTAGGAGGGTTTCAAGTTTCAGGACAGCCTGAGCTACATAGTGAGATCCTGTCAAAAAGAAGGAATAGCTGGGCGTGGTGGCGCATGCCTTTAATCCCAGCACTCGGGAGGCAGATTTAGGAGGATCGCCACGAGTTCGAGGCTACCCTGAGACTACATAGTTAATTCCAGGTCAGCCTGGACCACAGTGAAACCCTACCTGGAAAAACAGGAAAAAAAAAAAAAAGAAGGAATAACAGAAAGAGGGCTGGCTGGGAAAATTACTAGGTGGTTAGAGATGTTTGCCTGTGCCAGGAGTGGTGGCACACATCTTTAATACCAGCACTAGGGAGGCAGAGATAGGAGACGGATCCCTTGAGTACAAGGCTACATAAGAGGGAAGGAGGAAAGGGGAGGAGGAGAGGGAGAGAGGGGGGAGGGAACAGAAAGGACGAAGGAAGAAAAAGAAAGAAAAGAGAAAAAGAAAAAACTGAGTCAGCTACCACAGGACAGCAAATTATATTCTACACTGATCAGAAAAATAAGAACCTCAATCTGGGGGCTGGGGAGATGGCTTAGTGGTTTAGGTGCTTGCCTGCAAAGCCAAAGGTTCAACTCCCCAGGACCCACATAAACTAGATGCACAGAGTAGCACATGCATCTGGAGTTCATTTGCAGTGGCTGGAGGCCCTGGCATGCCCATTCTAACTCTCTCAAAAAAAAAAAAAAAAAAAAAAATCCAGGCATGGTGGTACATGCCTTTAATCCCAGCACTTGGGAGGCAGAGGTAGGAGGATTGCAATGAGTTCAAGACCAGCCTGAGATTACATAGTGAATTCCAGGTCAGCCTGAGCTACAGTGAAACCCTACCTTGGGGGGGAAAAAAAAGAACCTCAATCTGGAACCGGGTGTGGTGGTGCATGCCTTTAATTCCAACATTTGGGTGGCAGAGGTAGGAGGATCGCTATGAGTCAAGGCCACCCTGAGAGTACATAATAAATTCCAGGTCAGCCTGGGCTACAGTGAGACCCTATCTCAAAAAAAAAAAATTAATATTACAGGGCAGGAGAGATGGCTTAGTGGTTAAGGCGCCTGCCTCCTAAGCCTAAAGAACGCTGGTTCCAATCTCCAGATCCCACGTTTAGCCAGATGCAAAGTGATGCAAGGGCGAAATGCCACACTTGACCACAAGG